>OY759219.1:4154398-5401374 GCA_963662175.1 Aradus depressus
CGGAGTTGTATTAGTTCTTGGACATGAGGAGTATTGAGGTGTTTGTGTCGACCTTGTTGGTTACATAAAAACTTGACTGAGCTCCACAGTTCCAGGACCGTATCTTACAAGTTTTTTTCTAGTTTCTTCTTCAGTTTGATCTCATCGTTTACTTTTGACTTTGGTTGACGTAGTCATCGTAAAAGTCCATACTGTCTATTGTCTTGTGTAGGGGTTCCACGTTATTCTGCTGTTTAAGTAGAGAATCTAAGGCACGTTGTTAGAGGTTGAGATTGGCGCATTATTCATGAACACGGATGAACTTCTTTTTCATGAGTGAAGGTAACTTGCACACATTAATCTCCGTTAAGTTTTTGACATTTAAAAAAAAAATGTATTCTACAATCTGTACAAAAACAATAAGCAGAAGTGTTGACCATAAAAATGAATTGTAAAAAAAAATAAGTAATACAAAATATTTAAAACAAATAATAAGAAATTAGAAAGAAATGAATATGTACAAAATAATGGTAAACATATACAAAAATAAATTAATAGAATATGTACAAAATAAATGGTGGTAAATGAATAAAAAGAAATCATAAAATAAAAGAGATAACACAAATAAAATAAATAAAAATATATAAGAAACTGGACGAGGACAGGTCCGGTAGGACTCCGGCACACTGACATGCACCACACACAGGGACAGAGCGCTAGTCTCATGCGGCCCTCTCACCACACCGCCCCCACCATCCACTGTCCAGTGGAGGAAGACTAGGAGGCGGGGCGTCGAAAATACTGAGGGGCACTCCCTTACTTAGACATTTCAAAAATTTTTATGAATGGTGTATGTTGCGCCAGGCGCAGATAGTATTATGACATTATTATGCACTTTCGGCTTGTTAAAATATTGACGAGATTTCCGTTTTTATGTTTAACAAAGTGTAATAAAATATTAAATTACTTTTTTTTTTTGTTTAGATTTGAAGACTCCAACGATGTGCCTACGCTATTTTTTGATGAATCCGTGTGAAACTGGAAAGAGGTCGCCACTAACAGCGTAGGCCGCTCTTATAGGTGGGAAGATAGGGGGCGGCTGGACGAAGAGCTGGCTCTGAGGTTCTCGGAAGAGACACGATAACTCCCAATAGGATGAAAATATCAACACGAAATTTTATATGTGAATCCAGTACCTTCTAACGACGACACCTATCGTTTTTCAGCCAAATCGACGAAAGGGAAAGAAGGGATTAACGCGAGGCTTAATACAAAAACATTAATAACTGCCGATAGAATGAATGTATCAACACGAAATTGTATATGTATGACGACCTGAACCCCATAAGGACAACAAATCGATATCGATCAGTTAAATCGATCAAACGGAAGGGAGTGGAGGGCTAAGGGATTTCAAAATTCCATAAGGACGACATTTATTAACTTTCAGCGGAATTGGGGCTCAATTCAAAAGCCTTATTAACTGTCAATGTAATGAATTTATCGACACAAAATTTAATATGAGAATTTTGGAGCCCATATGTAAGTCAACTGTTTAATATTAGCGCAAAGGGTCGACTCGTTTTGGAGGGGAAGCGAAAAGTTAATTGATTAATTCTGCGGAAGCACGTTGCCGGTGATTGACTCGATACTTCTACACTTATAGATAAATAAGTGATATAAAACATTGCTCAGTTTGTCTGGGGCTAGGATAAGTGCTGATCTCCAAGGCAACTTTACTGACGATGTGCGACTTGAAAGGACTTTGCTGGGTATATTTGCTTCAAACCTGGGCTCCCACAAAACCCTCTGGTAATATTTGCCTCCCCCCCCCCCCCCCCCCCCCCCTCCTCCCCATACTGTGTACAGACAATAAGTACTTTCTATATACTGGTCCTATGTACTCAGTAGCCTGCCTCATCCTCTCTTTTTTTTAACTTATTTGCTTACGGTAACTTTCCAACTCTGTCAAGTTTTTATTACTTCTCGAAAATCTTGAAAATTGGAATCTGGATTTAAAATGCTGATAATGAGCACTTATATCAAACCAATCAACTTGTCCCGTATCCTATGTTATCAGTTTTCGTTAACTAAACAACAACACACTTTATTTGGACCAGAACATCTTGGTTCTTCACACAAAGTATAAAATGGAAAATATAAAATGAAATTAATTAATAATAATGTCTTGGTATAATCTTGGTTTGAGTCTTCTGTGGAGAGTAGGCTGGCCAAGATTGTAGTGGGCTGCTCCAGAACACAGGCCTAGTCTTCCGTGGTAGTTATCTACTAAGGACCTTAAATAGGCTGCGACCCGAGGAACTCCCAGTTCCTCATGGAGTTGGCTGTTTCGGATAAACCATGGTGCATTCAGAGACACACGAAGAATTTTGTTCTGAAATGTTTGTAGTCGTGTTGTGAGTGAAGGACTGGCGCCATGCCATATTGGACAGGCGTATGTTAACAATGGGAGAAGTAACGCTTTGTACAGGAGCAGTGTGCAAGAGTGTTTGAGGGGTGTGTTGTGGTTAATGAGTGGATAGAGATGTTTTAAACGGGTGTATGCTTGTGTAAGTTTTGTGTTGATGTGAAGTTTCCATGTGAGCCGTGTGTCTAAGAATACACCAAGGTACCGGACAGCCTGATCTTTAGGGTTCCATGGAATGGGAAGTCCGTCAACCCGCAGTCTACTCTGGTCCTCTGTAAAAAATCGGCGAAGGGCAAAAATCTTCGTTTCTGTTTTACTGGCGTTCAACTGAAGCTTCCATCGAGCGAACCAGCTGGAGACGTGGTTGAGAGAAGTTTGTAACATGTCAACTGCTGTCAAGAGGTCTTCATGTTGACACATAAGTAGTGTGTCGTCTGCGTATAGTGCTAGAATGGTATTACATGGCTCGGGGATGTCGCAGCAGTATAAGCTGAAGAGGAGGGGACTGAGGATAGCTCCCTGTGGCACTCCCGCCAGAATACTACGCTTGGAGCTGAGGATGTTGTTGACCCGCACTTGAAACGTCCTGTTCTCCAAAAAGGAATCAACGATCTTTTCCAAGTACTGTGGAGCCCATGTCTTCCTCAGCTTATAGCGGAGACCTTCATGCCACACCGAGTCGAACGCGGAAGCTACATCTAAAAAGACAGAGGTTGTATATGTCTTCTGTTCGAAACCATTCACAATCTTTTCCGAGACCCTCTGTAGCTGGTGCACAGATGAATGATTATGTTTGAAACCAAACTGGTGAGCTGGAACAATTCCTGCGCTTTCCAGGTCAGAACCCAGCCTTCTCAATATTAGTCGTTCGAAGATCTTCGACAACGAGTTCAGAAGGCTTATAGGCCGATAGCTGTCCCGCTCTTGCTTGGGCTTACCATGTTTATGGAAGTCGATTACAACCGCGTTTTTCCAATTTCGAGGAAAATAGCTGCATCGCAGGCATGCGTTGAACAGACCGGTTAGAAAGGCTATACTCTTGGGTGGCAGCTTCTTCAGCACTATGTTCGGAATGAGATCCTCACCGGGGGCCTTGTTGTTTGCTAAGTTTGTTATTAATGTTGTGATTTCTGAGGGAGTGGTGAACTTGATGAAATTTTCAACAGTTTGTGTCGGTATGGATAGATATGTGTGTACTGTGGTGGTTCATGTCTGTGTTAGCAGTGTCGTGTGTGCGGTACTTTTGTTCGAGGTGTATTGCCAGGATTTCGCATTTGTCTTCGTCGCTCGTCACTGTGTGATGTCCGTCTGTCAGTGGGGGCAAGGATGTGTTTTGTCTCAAAATTCGTCGGGTTTCTTTCCAGAGACTACTATCGCCGGGGGTCATGTCGGTCAAGTAAGCCCTGTACTTACAAATTCTGTGGTTGTCGAGCTCCCATCTCACCCGTTGGGTCAAGCGATTGAGGTCTCTTTTATCTACATCACTTCTTGTTCTTTGCCAGCGTTTGCGAGCCGTGTTTTTTTCGTGAATTAGTGCTAGGATTTGAATGGGAATGGAGTCATGTATATGTGGTCGTCTGTCTTTGAAGTGGTGATATGTAGCATTGTGAACAGATGTGTAAACAGTTTGTGTGAATGTCTGTATTGCCCAGTCTATGTCGTCTGTGTGATTGTAGTAGATTGGAATTTCAAGAGTTTGATCCATTTCCCATTGAAAAGTTTTCCAATCAATTTTTCCTGTTATAAGTCGTGGAAGCGGTTCGGTTTAGTGTTTGTGTGCTGTGAATGTGTTAAGGACGGGGACGTGGTCTGAATCGAGTTCTGTTAGTGTCTCGTGATATATTGGGAATGTGAAATTTTGTATAAGTGTGATGTCTAGGATGTCTGAATGATATCTGTGTTGTGACGGGTAGAAGGTTGGTTCGTCTGGGGCTGAGACCTGAACACCACACTGTTTGTGGCCGACAAAAGTCTGACCCCATTGTTATTGGTTCTTCTGCAGCCCCAGATTGTGTGCTTGCTATTGAGAGGGCGCCAGGGGGCCACTCCCCCGGACCGCCCCAAGTGGTTCAATTGGGGCCACTCCCCCGGACCGCCCCAAGATGTTCTGATGGGGCCACTCCCCCGGACCGCCCCAAGTGGTTCAATTGGGGCCACTCCTCCGGACCGCCCCAAGTGGTTCAATTGGGGCCACTCCTCCGGACCGCCCCAAGTGGGTCTGATGGGGCCACTCCCCCGGACCGCCCCAAGTGGTTCTGATGGGGCCACTCCCCCGGACCGCCCCAAGTGGTTCTGATGGGGCCACTCCCCCGGACCGCCCCAGGTGGTTCTGATGGGGCCACTCCCCCGGACCGCCCCAAGTGGTTCTGATGGGGCCACTCCCCCGGACCGCCCCAAGTGGTTCTGATGGGGCCACTCCCCCGGACCGTCCCAAGTGGTTCTGATGGGGCCACTCCCCCGGACCGCCCCAAGTGGTTCTGATGGGGCCACTCCCCCGGACCGCCCCACGTGGTTCTGATGGGGCCACTCCCCCGGACCGCCCCAAGTGGTTCTGATGGGGCCACTCCCCCGGACCGCCCCAAGTGGTTCTGATGGGGCCACTCCCCCGGACCGCCCCAAGTGGTTCTGATGGGGCCACTCCCCCGGACCGCCCCAAGTGGTTCAATTGGGGCCACTCCTCCGGACCGCCCCAAGTGGTTCAATTGGGGCCACTCCTCCGGACCGCCCCAAGTGGGTCTGATGGGGCCACTCCCCCGGACCGCCCCAAGTGGTTCTGATGGGGCCACTCCCCCGGACCGCCCCAGGTGGTTCTGATGGGGCCACTCCCCCGGACCGCCCCAAGTGGTTCTGATGGGGCCACTCCCCCGGACCGCCCCAAGTGGTTCTGATGGGGCCACTCCCCCGGACCGTCCCAAGTGGTTCTGATGGGGCCACTCCCCCGGACCGCCCCAAGTGGTTCTGATGGGGCCACTCCCCCGGACCGCCCCACGTGGTTCTGATGGGGCCACTCCCCCGGACCGCCCCAAGTGGTTCTGATGGGGCCACTCCCCCGGACCGCCCCAAGTGGTTCTGATGGGGCCACTCCCCCGGACCGCCCCAAGTGGTTCTGATGGGGCCACTCCCCCGGACCGCCCCAAGTGGTTCTGATGGGGCCACTCCCCCGGACAGCCCCAAGTGGTTCTGATGGGGCCACTCCCCCGGACCGCCCCAAGTGGTTCTGATGGGGCCACTCCCCCGGACCGCCCCAAGTGGTTCTGATGGGGCCACTCCCCCGGACCGCCCCAAGTGGTTCTGATGGGGCCACTCCCCCGGACCGCCCCAAGTGGTTCTGATGGGGCCACTCCCCCGGACCGCCCCAAGTGGTTCAGATGGGGCCACTCCCCCCGACCGCCCCAAGTGGTTCAGATGGGGCCACTCCCCCCGACCGCCCGAAGTGGTTCTGATGGGGCCACTCCCCCGGACCGCTCACAAGAACGTGGCTCCCCCTCTCAAAGATGCGAGCGGTGTGAAGAGACGTGGCGTCTCACAGACGAGGTTTTGATAACCTCTGATTTATGGCTCTCTCCCCCTCTGGCAAATTTTCCAATATGCTGCCTCCCATACGTCACTCACTCGTTTCTTCCACCTCTCTTTTACATATAAATATTGTCACTGAATTTTTTTACTCCACCAGCTGTACTTTGTAGACAGGAAAATATGTAATCGGTCAAAAATTCAATATTTTTAGCGAAATTTCATGTTTTGCAACTTTCTCATTCCAAAAATGAAAAATTTGTTTGTGTGTCTGAAAAGACAATAAATCCCCCATAGAATCGATATGCCGACACGAAATTTTATAATGATTAATAGAGTCGACAGTATCTTTTCAATGTAGAAGGAATTCGAGGTTCTGTCGTGTAAATGAAAACTCAATATTTGGCCAACTCCCCCATCAGTACCACTTGGGGCGGTCCGGGGGAGTGGCCCCACCAGAACCACTTGGGGCGGTCCGGGGGAGTGGCCTCATCAGAACCACTTGGGGCGGTCCGGGGGAGTGGCCCCATCAGAACCACTTGGGGCGGTCCGGGGGAGTGGCCCCATCAGAACCACTTGGGGCGGTCCGGGGGAGTGGCCCCATTAGAACCACTTGGGGCGGTCCGGGGGAGTGGCCCCATCAGAACCACTTGGGGCGGTCCGGGGGAGTGGCCCCATCAGAACCACATGGGGCGGTCCGGGGGAGTGGCCCCAACAGAACCACTTGGGGCGGTCCGGGGGAGTGGCTCCATCAGAACCACTTGGGGCGGTCCGGGGGAGTGGCCCCATCAGAACCACTTGGGGCTGTCCGGGGGAGTGGCCCCATCAGAACCACTTGGGGCGGTCCGGGAAAGTGGCCCCATCAGAACCACTTGGGGCGGTCCGGGGGAGTGGCCCCATCAGAACCACTTGGGGCGGTCCGGGGGAGTGGCCCCATCAGAACCACTTGGGGCGGTCCGGGGGAGTGGCCCCATCAGAACTCCCCCGAGCCGCCCCAAGTGGTTCAGATGGGGCCACTCCCCCCGACCGCCCCAAGTGGTTCAGATGGGGCCACTCCCCCCGACCGCCCGAAGTGGTTCTGATGGGGCCACTCCCCCGGACCGCTCACAAGAACGTGGCTCCCCCTCTCAAAGATGCGAGCGGTGTGAAGAGACGTGGCGTCTCACAGACGAGGTTTTGATAACCTCTGATTTATGGCTCTCTCCCCCTCTGGCAAATTTTCCAATATGCTGCCTCCCATACGTCACTCACTCGTTTCTTCCACCTCTCTTTTACATATAAATATTGTCACTGAATTTTTTTACTCCACCAGCTGTACTTTGTAGACAGGAAAATATGTAATCGGTCAAAAATTCAATATTTTTAGCGAAATTTCATGTTTTGCAACTTTCTCATTCCAAAAATGAAAAATTTGTTTGTGTGTCTGAAAAGACAATAAATCCCCCATAGAATCGATATGCCGACACGAAATTTTATAATGATTAATAGAGTCGACAGTATCTTTTCAATGTAGAAGGAATTCGAGGTTCTGTCGTGTAAATGAAAACTCAATATTTGGCCAACGTTTCGGAAACTATTTATTTCCTTCATCAGGGCCTTATAATGACTTTGTGTCCAGTATGTACACATCATCCTGGACACAAACTCACAACACCTTCATAACTCAGATCCACTCAAGTCATTATAAGGCCCTGAAGAAGGAAATAAATAGTTTTCGAAACGTTGTTTTGCGAAATTAACGGGTTATTGATTAATTCGTTCTGGGGAAGTACATTGCCGGTAATTCACCCATTTTTTGATTCATGGGATCGGTTACATAACTTCCCCTATACTCTGGGGAAGTAATGAGTACGTAAGGGAGAAGCAAGAGGTGATTGTATTGGCAATCTGTTGATGATACCAACTAATAACACATTTCTCTCTAGTGTATTTTTATTGAAATACAAATCAAAATGAAATGAAATGCCACGGCTAACCAGAATAAATATGTATTCAAGAAATAAAATGAAAAATAATATTTCCTCTCTCTGTTTTTTTTGTTTTATTTCCATGAGCTAACCATTTTATACCTCTTTGCAGCTTTTATACTCATAAATCGAGTTATATGTATGTGCTCCAGAATGACGCGGACACCGCTCCACCCTGATTCAGGGAAAGTTCTGTGATAATGTGAATTATGTTGTGATGTATAAAAATAATACACACATTAAAAATATTAAATTATGAACATTAAAAAATTAATTATATTTATTTTTATATAAAAAACTAATTTCTTTTTAAACGAATGAGTAAAAAAAAAAAAAACACGGCCATCAGCTGTTTTTTTAGTGAGTGGAGAATAGTGTCGAGGCCTGGTTAGAATGGCGACGGTCTGAGTGAAGGTAGACAGTGGTGTTTAGGCTTAAAGTGTGATAAACTAAATAGGAGTGTATTGACGGTGAAATTGATCCAAAAAGAAGGTACTTTTATTTGTTTATATGTACAGGTCATATGCCCACAAATATATAACAATTTTAGAGAATGGCCCAAATTATAAAACAAAAAGATTGAATTAGTGTTAAGAATTTAGTTTTTAAGATTTTTTTCTTTTGATTTTTGTTTGTTTCAATGTTTAGTTTTTAATTTTAATAATGTAGATTTAAGAAAATAAATCCAATATTTGTTCTCGTAAATTCTATTCTATTCATTTTCCCTGTTGGCCCAGTAAGATTATTTGAAAACCTTTGAATTGGATTTTATATTTTTGCAAAATTTAGAAGACAAGATGGCATCTATTTAGAAATCCAAATGAAAAGGTTGTTAATTGAATTTTTTTTTAATGTTTGATACTTTTTTTAGAGCCCTTTTCGAAGAACTACTGTAGAAATCAAAATTTAGTAAAAGAAAAGAGACAAAATTTTTACAGGAAATGTGGTAATTTATTGTTTATTTAATTATTATTTCACTATTAGTTATATATAATTTTATTAATTAATTATCTAATTATTATTTATTTAAGTTTAACACTTAAACTCTTCTCTTTTTTTTACCACAATCTATAATAAAATTAATAATAATTAATTAAACAAATAAAATTACCTCATTTCCTGTAGAGATTATTGCTGGTCTTTTACTAAATTTTGATTTCTACAGTAATTTCCGCCTAAAAAAAATATCGAAAGTTCAAGACGTGCAATTTTGAAGAAAGTGCACGTATTTAAAAAAATTTGTATTAACAAACTTTTCATTTGGATTTTTTCTTAAAATTAAAAATCATTTAAATAAATAAAAGTACCTCCTTTGCTCATGATTTCAATGTTATTTCACACCTTTTTGGTTCCCCACACCTTAAGCCTAAACACTTTTCTCACTCCTAGACTGTCCACCTTCACATCTCTCCTCAGACCGTCTCCTCCACAACCCAACTTAGAGTGCTCCACACTAATTAGAACAGCTGATGATCGTCTTTTGTCTCCACTCATTGGTTGGTTTTAAATCAAAATTTTATACAAATAAATATAATTAATTTTATAATATTTTAATAATTACAATGTGAGTAATTTTATACATCACAGTTCATGAATGAGAGCACTGGATAGGCGAGACTGTTTCGGGAGCGTCGTATAGTTCACGCGGCGCACCGCTGCTTTACCCGAACTGATGGACATAGCGAGTGAAGATGACACCTATACATCTGTCGAAGACGCCTCCGAGCTGATGGATATCAACATCATGCGTCCACGCTATGAAGGTAATTATGGCATAGTCGGCCAGGTGTTTTATGTTAAAATAAAATTTGGTGCACATTTCCTTTTTTCCTTTCCAACCTACACGCAAAAAACGACTCGCTGCCATAGACGTTTCACGTTAAACCTACAGCCGTGCGCCCCGACATAGTCCCACCCGTTTTTTTCCCCCCTTTCCGTGGCTAAGAGTCTTTGACGAGTACCTGACGTCTAATAAGTTCGTCACCATCACTTAAAGTCTGGTCTGAAGGACGACCTTCTCAAAGTTATTCTTTACTTCCCAGCTAAACTAAGAGCCCCGCCTAGATCTCCAACTCGCTATCCTGAGCTCATTAGACACCACATGTAAAGATAAAATAAGTTTACGTTTGGTTCGAACTAAATTTGTCAAGATAGAATATAGATGGAAGGCGCCGGTAGCTCAGTGGTATGCGTGCTTGTCTTCTGAGCTCAAGAACGTGGGTTCGAAACCCGACCGAGGCCCTTAGTTAATTTTATCTGGGAGGTAAAATAAACTTAAGCACGCCGTCCTTCGGATGGGACGTTAAGCGATGGTCCCGAGCCTGTACGATGTCAGGTACTCGTTAAAGACCCCTATCCTAGATGAATAAAAGTTTAGGGTAGGCAAAATTTAGGACTCCCACAGGAGAGTCGGGCCCATGCCCACCAGAGTGACGAAAGAGCGCTCTGGTAGTAGGCCTTGTAGTTAAAGCCCGGGCATGAGTCATAAAACCTAACCTAGAATGTAGAATGGGCTCTATGGTACCGTATTAACATATTTTCTGAAAAACACATTAGGATAGGCAATAACCAGAAACGATGATAGTCAACCATAGACCGATTTAGATTTATTGGGAAGATTGTGTACACCTAGGGACCTAAGCATCGAATGCTCTTATCTCTTCCCTGTTAGCTCTACAGCGGGAGACCGAAATTTTGCCTACTGAGGTTTAGTTACCCAAGATACATCTCGTTAATGAGTACCTGACATTCGAAAAGGCCCGGGAACATGACCTGACTTCCTTCCCAGTGAAAACATCTAAGAACCTCGGCTAGATATGTGGGGTCCACTGTTTCTACGCAATTACTAGCTACGATGACCAGCGGTGCTCGTCCTTAAATTTGTTTTCATACCAAAACAATAAACGTCATTGCCTTTTTATAAGGATTTCACTATATGCCTAATTGCAAAATCATGTATGTATTGTCGAAGGAATGCCTAAGAATAGAATGAGAGATATTATGGGAAACCTTAAAACTCTTATATAAAACTAGTCAACTGGAATATTTACCTAACTTAATTATTTTACTCCCCCATATTTCATAAAAAAGTAAGATAAAAATACATGGGTGGGTGTATTAAATAAATAATATTTAAAAGGTCGCTCTGTAAAGTGGAGAGAGACACGCCACCCCCGGCCTCCGGGGACTGGCATGCCTCCCTACCAAGGATATATATCTTACATACAACCCGAGCTCTGAACCTACCTACTCTGGTCATAGATGCTGATTTTATCTAAACTAAACGAGAGGTTGTCTGCAAGAAGCGCACGTGAGTAATAAGTTAGGACTCATGCCCGGGCTTCAACTACGAGGGGCAGCGTGCTCATGGGTTTTTCCCTTCCCTTGGCTAAGAGTCTTTAACGAGACCTATCGTCTAACAAGTTCGTCACCATTACTGTTCCCAGGACGACTTGCTCATCAAGGTTATTCCCATCTCTTGGCTAAAGGGTCTTAAACAAGTACCTGTCGTCTAACAAGTTCCTCACCATCACTTGAAATCTGGTCCGAAGGACGACGTTCTCGGAAGTTTTTTTCGCTTGCTCTCCCTCTAGAACCAATTTACCATTTTGATTAAAAAACAATAGGTGTCTTACTCTTCTGAATGAAGGTACTTCTGAATTCTCCAACTAAATTTCGTACAATAACCAATGCTCCTTACTACGTCTCCAACAAAACTCTTCACACTGACCTTAACGTACCTTTCATCACTGAAGTCGCTAAATCCAAATATAAAAAATTATTTTCCCTTCTTAGTTCCCACAACAATCCTCTAGCCCGTGCCCTCCATTCCACCATACTTCCCCAACGACGGCTTAAGCGCCAATGGCCTAGAGACCTCCTGAACAGAAGCAGTGACAGTGATTACCTACAAACAAGAGAAAAACAGTTACTAGGGAGTGTCACCACTGGGTGATTTCTCCCCTCATGACATTTTGACATTGCCATTATCTCTTTATTAGCTCATTTGCTTGTTGTATTTATTTGTATACAGTTGTAAATAGCTATTTGTAAATAAATAAAAAAATTTCGGGTTGACATTCGTTGACTACATTCGTTACATGGAGATTTATTTATTGTTCTTCTTATTAAATTATTTAAATGTATTTATTTATAATCGATGGTCCCGAGCCTGTACGATATAATCGATGGTCCCGAGCCTGTACGATATAAGCGATGGTCCCGAGCCTGTACGATATAAGCGATGGTCCCGAGCCTGTACGATATAATCGATGGTCCCGAGCCTGTACGATATAAGCGATGGTCCCGAGCCTGTACGATATAAGCGATGGTCCCGAGCCTGTACGATGTCAGGTACTCGTTAAATATCTCTACACTAGTTGAATAAAAATTTAGGGTAGGCAAAATTTAGGACTCCCATACTAGAATCGGGGTCATGTTCATCAGAGTGACGAAAGAGCGCTCTGATAGTGACATGACCTTGTAGTTAAAGCCCGGGCATGAGTCATAATAACTAACCAAATATTTTTTTTTTAAATTTTTCTGTTGATCTACAAAACCAAAGTAGTCTGTAGGCATGTTTTCAGATTTATAAGCTACTTGGAAGTGTATTCTTATTGTTTCAGTAAGCGAATGATACATAATGATGGATACATAACTTCAATTTATACAAATAAATTAATACATTTAATTAATTAAATAATGATGAGATGTAATCATTTTATCAGTGTATAATAACTGTACATACAGAACAGAGATTGGAACACCAGAGAGAGAGAATATCTGACAGATAAAATCAAATGTTTATTTGAGATTTAAAGTCGGCAGAGGATTTGCCGTGGGGGTTGCCTGTCAATATGAGAGAGAGAGAGGCTAGGGAGTGGGGTGAGTTTGCCCTCTGCTAGAGGCAAATCTGTCGGGAATATTCCAACAAAATTATCATGACGGGCAAACCTTGCCGGTAATTATCTAGCTGGCGGCGGTTTTGTCTCTCTACACTTTAAAATAACCACATTTGTATATATATGGCAAAAAGGATATGTTGTAACAGAATGGATTCATTTCAGAGATGAAAATTAAAATGAAGTTACAACCGATAAATTAAAAAGTTGTCGGTAAATCACTGGCACTGTATTTCCCCAGAACGAATTAATAAATTAACTTTTCGCTCCCCCTCCAAAACTTTTTTTTTTTTATTACTCATGCCCGCCTTTAACTACGATGTCATATCGCCTACTACCAGAGCGCTCTTTCGTCACTCTGGTGGACATGAGGCCGACTCTACTATAATCCTAAATTTTGCCTACCCTAAGTTTTTATTCGCCTAGTGCAGGGGTCTTCAACGAGTACCTGACATCGTACAGGCTCGGGACCATCGCTTAACGTTCCATCCGAAGGACGACGTGCTTAAGTTTATTTTACCTTCCAGATAAAATAAACTAAGGGCCTCGGTCGGGTTTCGAACCCACGTTCTTGAGCTCAGAAGGCATGCACGCATACCACTGAGCTACCGGCGCCCTTCTGGTTGAATTCTAAATTGAACGGTATGTTGGTATATTTATGTGAAACCAAATCCCTCTTCATCAAGTTGAAAAAATGTTTAAAGAACAGAGTTCAGATCAAAGTCCGCAACCTCCACACTAAGTTTCAAAACAAATCTTATCTGGAAAGCAACCAATACTTTAAGTGGGACCAGCGGTGAGATAACCTCGGTTTCGAGAATATACGAAGTGCGTTTAGTTAGTTATTATGACTCATAACCGGGCTTTAACAAGGTTATATCGCCTACTACCACAGCGCTCTATCTTCACTCTGGTGGACATGAGCCCGACTCCACAGTGAGACTCCTGTATTTTGCCTACCCTAAATTTTTATTCACTTATAATAGGGGTCTTCAACGAGTACCTGACATCTTACAGGCTCGGGACCATCGCTTAACATCCCATCCGAAGGACTTATTTAATTAAAAAATATATATTTTTTTTGTTCTCCTTAGATGAAAGAATAGGATTGTTCCTATCTTATGGAAGAAAACAAAGTTGTTGAGGGTGAGAATGTGAGGTGAAGACCGAGTCTGAAGAGAAATTGAGGAGAATAAGTTGAAAAGGGAGCTGGGGCGCTGCCTGGTAGTGGGAGGAGGGACTAAATAGGTAAACAGACAGTGGTGGGGTGGGAGGTAGTGGTGACCCCGACCTGATATCGACCCCCTCCCCCCCCACCTGCCTTACATAATTTTGTGAAGCCCCCCCACCTTTCATTATCTCCCCATTCTCTTTTTTTATCTATCACTCGTCATTTCACTTTCATTTTCATTCATAAAGTAAATGCCTAAATATAAATGAATGTGTAATTTAAATTTCTGACAATCAGTTAGCTAAAAAAGTGTGGCTTTATAACTTAAATGTTGGATAAATGGAATGGTAGTGCACAGGGGCGGACTTTGGTAATATGGAGCTCGTTGCGAGGCCAAAATTAGGTGCGCTCCTAGGGGGAGATAGGTTGGAGGGATTACCATAGGATGGCGACATCTGAGGAGGCTCTCCTGCATGGACCATGTATTTTCTGTGATACTCTTTTCTTTTTTATCTATCTACTTATTATTTTGCATAAGTGTGGCTTCCTGTAATTACTCCATGTCTCAAATACGCATTGAAAAAAAAAAAAGAGTTGACGATGAATCACCGTCTAGATACTTCCCCAGCACGAATTAAGTTTTCGCTCTCCCTCCAAAACCAATCCATTATTCGGGCTAATCAGTAGTTGACTTATATAGGGGCTTTTGATTCCTCATATTAAATTTTGAGTCGATAATAGGGTTTTTAAATCGGTACTCCTTCTTCCCTCCAGTCGATTTCGCTGAAAATAGATAAATACCGTCCTTATGGGGTTTTGAATTTAAATATAGAATTTAATGTCGATACATTCATTTCAACAGCCGTTATTAGATTTTTTTTATTTTAGTCCCCCTCCCCTAATCCTTTGCTTCCGTTCGACTGATTTGGCTGAAAATCAATAGATGTCGTCCTTATCGGATTCTGGATAAATGTATAAAATTTTGTGTCGATATATTCAATCTATCGGGAGACACACACTGACAGAATGTTTTTTTTTTTTCATTTTTGCTATCAGCGTTTCGGAAAACATGACATTTTGGTAAAAACTAGACATCGAATTTCTGACCGATTAATTTCCCCGATATGTCGTATAGCTGGGGAAGTAAAAATCCAGAATGGGACTCCAGAAAACTATGGAACTAATGGGACTCCTGGGAGGAGCAGCCTGTTGTCAAATATAACAAGTGATTCCATCGTAACCTCCCCTTCATTTATATTGTCCTTTCTGATTTTTCTTGTATAAATATATTCTTAAAACATAGCTATTTAGTTTAATCATTCATGTATAAGTTTTAATAATAATTCCTATCCCGGAGCACCAGTTTGGATTCCGTTCGAATCACTCGAACCTCCACCAGCTTCAGCGGGTGAAGCTATTATCAAAGGATTCGAAAAGAAGGAGTATACAGCTGCAGCATCGCTAGACGTGGCAGCCGCGTTCGACTCCATCTGGCATGAGGGGTTGCTGTACAAACTACATCTGGCTGGACCACCGCAGTACCTTCAGAATATGATTTCATCTTTCTTGAGGGATCGCTCCTTCCAGGTCAGGATCAACGCCGAAGTCAGCAGACGGAGGACGAAAGGTGCAGGTGTCCCTCAGGGAGCTATTCTCAGCCCAGTTCTTTTTAACTTATACTGTCATGACATGCCAGTCCCGCAGACCACGGTGCTTGCTACCTATGCGGACGACACTTTAATACTAGCACAACACTCCGATATTCACATCGCCACACACACTCTCCAATCAGCTGTCTCCATCATCTCAACTTGGTTTTCTAAGTGGAAGTTAAAATTAAATCCTTTAAAATCATCAGCCAACATTTTTTTTCTCCGCCGAATACGCCAAACCAACAACATCCAAATTGATAATACTGATATTCCCTGGAATACTTCACTAAAAACGTTAAAATATCTCGGTTTACACATGGACACAAGACTTACATGGCACACCCACATCTCAACAAAACTAACACAAGCATATCAAAGACTCTCACAACTTTATCCACTCATTAACCGCAACACTCCACTCCGCCCAAATTGCATCAAAATCTTGTGCACATCACTATTATGTCCACTACTAACATATGCTTGCCCAATATGGTACAGTGCAAGCAAAACAGTAAAACGAAAATTACAATCATTCCAAAACAAAACCCTCCGCATTGGTCTCAACGCACTGTGGTTCGTGAGTGGCAGTATAATTCATAAAGAACTGGACATAGCTCCCATGGACACCGTCCTGCGATCTCTGACTGAGACGTTCCTCCAGAACCTGCCCCTCAGCCCTGGAGCTGTTCACTTCAATATTGGACAGCCCACCGCACATCGCCGACTACGACCCAGACTCTCGCAGCACATTTTAGCTTAGATTTTAGTTTTATTTATCATTATTATTATTATTTATTTATTTTTTATTTTTATTTATTTTTTATTCTGTATTTTGTCATTTTTGTGAAAGGCACTTGAATGCCGGCCCAAATAAATTACTTTCTTTCTGAATACTTCATACGTACTTACATTACACAGAAACATCAGTAAATCCAAAATTTAGATTTTATCTACGCAAATGCGTTCTTAAACCCTTGTCTCACTATGAGAAGTTTGTAATAATAACATATATGTAAGTATAGTATATTTTAATTTTAGATATACTTTACTGGCAATATTATCACTGGGGCTGCTTGTACTTGTTCTACGGGAGAGGTTTCATGCCATCATATGGATGTTTCATGCTTGTTTGGGCATTATAACATTTTCTGCACTGATATTCCAAACAGATGGATTGAACGAAGCATGAACGAGAAAACAAAAATGTCTGACGAAGAAATATATTCTCTACCGATAGAATTCAAGGCCACAAACAGGTTGTATCCTTTAGCTGATTGTGTAATTATTATTTTGTTTAAAAACGCCTCTTGTAACAGTGATATTCTTCTAGATAAAGAAACTACTGGAGCAGAAGAAAAGAAAATCTGCTAAAGGTGCTTCGTGCTGAACCTTCCCGATCATTTGAAGATTGGTTCTAGAAGTGAGGAATATGTTACTCAGCGACGAGTACACAGCTGTAGCGAATAAGAGAGACTTTTTTAAAACAAACTTCGAATGGATGCAGAAAATAAAACAACAGTCTGTGGAAACTGTAGGACAGAGAAACAATTGGACTTGGTTGATGGTGAGAAAATACAGACTGGCTAGTAATTGAATTTTCGTTTATAAAATTTATAACATTTAATATCAAATCAAAATTTGTTTATTTGGGTGTGCTTTTCTTTGAGTTTTACGATTTGAGTGGTCTGCAACAGATACAACGGGGAAAGGTGCTGGGTGAATTCAGTGATTCAATTTTTGGTTCACAAAAACGTTCTAAGAACTTTTTTTTTTTTTCGATGTTCCAGACTCCTGTGGGGCCACACCACCCGTCCGCTGCATAGAGGGGAAATAGGTCTGATTTTTTAATTATATTTATTCAACTATATTGATGTTACTATGGCCGGTTGTAGGACCCCGGCACTCGCCGGAGCGATCGGTTGGGTCCTCCATCCGACCTTTCGGCGTTTCCTAACGATTCAGTTAGTTAGTTATTGTGACTCATACCTCCTTGGCTTTAACTAAACTACGAGGTCATATCGCCTACTACCAGAGCGCTCTTTCTTTTCGGTTCTCGTGGACATGAGCCCGACTCTACTGTGGGAGTTCTAAATTATTATTCACCTATGGTAGGGGTCTTTAACGAGTACCTGATATCGTACACTCACGGGTCCATTCGAAGGACGGCATGCTCAAAGTTTTCTCATCTCCATACCACTGAGCTACCGACGCTGATTCCCCACGATTTACCAATCGTGAAGGTAGAATATGTTAATTTGTGTAAACGTTTGAATGTATTGAGGTAATTTTATTAAGAAGCAATGTTGGCACTTATTCTTTAACAGAGAGATTCATTTGAGAAAATAATTAATACAACTGCAAATCACCCGGCCCGCAACTTCGTCGGGGAAGAGGTGGACATAATAAATTGGTTTTATTTACAATATACAAATAATAAATATGTTTTACAGGTTGCTATGGGTGTCCGGGGGCGACAGCCTCTGGTCCCTTACGAGACAGACTGGCGCTCCCTGGCTGCCTGGTGGCGCCGAGAGAGCTCGAGATCGGAACTTCGATACTTGTCTATTGTCAGGAAAATTAAGAAGTTCTCAGTATTAAACGACTATAACCTCACAGTAATCATTGTGCTCAAGTTTTTGCGTAACAACAAACTTGGAATATTATGGATGCATTAGGGAGAAGTAAATCAAGAATAAATTCTAAAATAGACACATGGATCCTTGCCATAACTATGGTCTTGGTTTGTGATACCACCGCAGCATTAAACTGCGACTGATTCAAAAAGTAAGTCTTTTCGAATGAACTGCCGGTGGAGTAAGGAGGCGAGAGAAGCTGGGTGCCATACCAACCAACATGAGGGCCTCAGATAAAAGCAGAGATAGATAGCTCCACGAGCCCGCAACCCGCTCCCCGGCCCACAGTCACCTGGCCTTCCAAGAATGCGGCAGTACCTCAGCCAGCCAGGAAATACCCCAGTCTCTCTCACTGATCCCCTGCTCTTCTCATAGCTGCCAAGGAAGCTTCATATTGGCCATATATCACCTCCTATATCCAGAGTGATACAACTATGTCAAACGTCATAATAAATCACTGGAGAAGTGTGTCATCTGTAAGTACATATGTTGTTGAATGATCTCTGAGACAAATACGGAAGTAAACATCTATCTTACACTGAGATGAATTCAAGAAAGTCTGAAGAAATGGTGTGATGTATGGTCAAAGTTATTGATAGATGTAAACTTGTATCACTCCGAATTTATGGAACCGAGATCCGGCCAATGAAAGAAACGACCAGGGCGCGAACGGAAGCAGAGGGTAGACCGTGAAGGGGTGGGGATGTCAAAAATGATACAAGTACCGATAAATCGGAACAAATATATCGTGATTGGATATGGATCGAAGAAAAGATACCGATACATTTAAGGGGGAGAAAGGGAGAATAATAGTACAACGATTTTCGAGATTTCAGGGTTTTCTCTTTGTAATAAAATTAGTGCATTTAAAAAGCTTGAAAATTCGCGGAGATATAAAATATTTTGACATTTTCAGATCCCCACTTTACGTACGCTCTACCACCATAACTATAGTTTGTGCAGCACACCACTGAGTCTTGTGGCACATTAGTTACATAGCAACGTAAAAAATCATTGTTACGGACGACAACGTCAGAAAATTCGTCTAATACTTAAAACGCGTTTTTTTTTGTTTTTTTTTTAAGTATTTCCGCACAAGTTTCCCTTAATCCCTTAATTATGAGTTATGGAGTTATCAATAAATACGGAGCACCTCGGGCATTAACTACGAGGTCATACCGCCTACTATCAGAGCTCTCTTCCGTCGCTCTGGTGAACGTGAACTCGACTCCTACATTGGGAGTACTAAATTTTTCCTGGCGAAGGCGTGCTCAAGGTTTTTACCTCCTAGATAAAACAAACTCAGCCGGGGTTCCGAACCCGCGATCTTGAGTTCGGAAATAGGGGATCAGAGGAAGGAGCCCAACTCAAAATTTTAATAACTGACCATGTGGTAGCATCTCGGGCCAGCTATTATACCCTCTATAGCAGGTTGAGGAGAGACGTGGAGAACACTAAACCGTCTTGGTATATATACTACTGCAGAATGTGTTTAGAGCGAGAGGGGGCTGATCTTGAGGCCCGGTAGAGCGGACCCTTAGGCCCAGAACTGTTCCTTATGTAAGCTGGGGGCTGTGGAGGACAAGGTCCACTTCCTGGGGTCTGTCCTGTCCTGGCAGAGTGGAGGCTGAGGTACCTGGGCAGGGCCAGCCTCTCTGGAGGAGACCATCCAGATACCCAATGGCAAGGATTGGCACTCACTCTGTCTATTCATACAGGATGCTACCAAATTCAGGGAATTTCTTGTTGAACAATTTAATTATTAAATAAGGTTAGGTTAGGTTTTATGACTCATGCCCGGGCTTTAACAACGAGGTCATATCGCCTACTACCAGAGCGCTCTTTCGTCACTCTGGTGGACATGAGCCCGACTCTACTGTGGGAGTCCTAAATTTTGCCAACCCTAAATTTTTCTTCACCTAGGGCATGGTCTTTGACGAGTACCTGACATCGTACAGGCTCGGGACCATCGTTTAACGTCCCATCCGAAGGATGGCGTGCTTAAGTTTATTTTACCTCCCAGATTAAATAAACCGTGTGAATAAATCTGTGAAAATTAAATGTTAAATGTAAATTTCTTTAAGGATACCTATTGATTTTCAGCCAAATCGGTAGAAGGGAAGAGGAGAATTAGGGGTTAGGCTTAACATAATAAAAGTATATAACGTTAAATTTTCTCTTGTTTGTTTAGGAAAAGAAGTTAAAATTTGATAAATAGTTTGTAGCTTGTTTGTTGAATGTTGTGCTAATTTGTTTTTTAAAGATTTGGTCGTAACTGATTCTTTTCTACTATAATTGTTTATTAATAATAATAACAAACGTCTTTATTTCTTTTTCTTTTTACAGATGTACATTAATAGTAATAATTTTGACAGACAATACTCATGGTCAAATTGACCGTCTGGGGGGTTATCTCTTCTATTTCTACTCGATAATACACATATATAAAAGTGACAAAATAAAAACAAAATAATTCAAATACAAATGCAGTAATTTACAAAATTAACTTAAATGATCCTTTAAAAAAACTAACAAAAAATAAAAATAAAAAACAAAATAAAAATTCCTGTTTATATATTATTAATAATAATAATAAAATTGTGAAACTAGCTCAAATCTATAATTCCAGGCGGCTTTGCAATAGTTAATTAAACTTTTGTAATTACGTCCATTTAGATATTCAATAAACTGAACATAGCTTAACTCTGCTTTACTAAAATAAATAAAACAACATTCTTTTAAGATGGGGCATACGGCAATAAAGTGAAACACATCTTCATCTTGCTTCTTATTTACACAAAGATGATGGTTTATTATCGAAAAGTAAATTCGATTTGTTGGCTGTCAACTTTATAACATTAAAAGTAGATTTATAAAAATTCTCATGGAATTAACTAAAACTAAATAATATAAGAAAAATGTGTGATGAAATAAAAATATTGTCCAAGAGATTAAATAAAACGAAACTGGACGGTAGTGGCTTTGTAAAAAATATTTCATTAGGTGAAAGCGTGTTAAAGAGAGGTTTGGTGGTCTGTTTAGATAGGACAGAGGCTATTGACGAGGAAAATTAAAAAAAAGTAACCTTTTTCAACAATTTTTTATTAGCTCCATCCAGATAGGGGGACGTCCATTGTTCTTAAAGTTAACTAGGTTTATACAAGTGCCGATCTGGGGGAGCCACGGGAAAATCATAGCATTTCTGTGAGCGCTGTAAACCAACGTATTTCTCATAAATGACAACAGCAAAACAAAATTACGAATCATCGTCAAGTTACTTCCCCAGACCGAGTGAGTTTCTTTTGCTCCCCCCGCTAAGTATAGGAGAAGTTATGTAATCGGTCAAAAATTCGATGGTAAGTTTTCAATGGAATTTCATATTTTCCGACCTTTAGATTCCAAATATGAAAAAGAAAATTCTGTCTGTCTGTGAACGCGATAACTCCCGACAGAATGAATGTATCGACATGAAATTTCATATTTGAAATCAATACCCAATGAGGACATAACCTGTCAAATTTCTGCGATATCGGATTATGGGAATTATTTGTGCAAACGGTCGACTGGTTTTGTAAGAGAAGCTAAAAGTCAATTGATTAATTTGTTCTGGGGATTCATCAAAACCTTTCTTGTTTCTGACTGCTCTAACTGGTGTGAGATCTAATGGGCCTCCCAACCAGGAGACAAGCTAGTTAGTTGCCCGGGCTATAACTTCAAGGTCATAACGCCTACTACCAGAGTAGTACGGGAGTACTATGGGAGTCTAAATTTTGTCCCTACCCTAAATTTTTATTCACCTAGAATAGGGGTATTTAACGAGTACGTACGTCGTAGAGGCTCGGGATCATCTCGCTTAACATCCCATCCGAAGGACGGCGTGCTCAAGTTTATTTATTACCTCCCAGATAAAATAAACTGGCCTCGGCCGGGTTTCGAACCCGCGATTTTGAGCTCAGTAAGCAAGCACGCAAACCACTGAGCTACCGGGGCCCTCTTACCAAGCAGTGGCACAACCGAGCTTCTCTCTGTAGGCATTAGACACACCCTATATCAGTCCAGAGATCCCGGCGGCGCCGTACATTTTAGGACTCCCACAGTGGAGTCGGGCTTAACTGGTAATAGGCGATACGATTTCATATTTGAAGCCCAGGGCTTGTCACATTCAATGTTTGATATCACATTTTATCTGTCACTTTTACAGAACACTTCCTTGACTAATGCTGGTCAATTCCCGAACTGACCACTAAGTCCCAGGTTTAACATTTAGACCAGGATTTAGTGGGGCGGTATTAGCCCCCCACCCCCCAGTACAAAGATATAGATAGATCTGCCTATCCTATAGGATTATGTAGAGAGGGTCGGGCAGACAGGAGCCAAGCTGAGTAAACATGGAGCAGCCCGGAGAGAAATATGGAAATTTATATGAAGGAGGGGGGGGGGGGGCGATATTTGGGGGGCTCAGTCTCCTCCCAGCATACCAATATATATAGACCCGCCCCCCTTCTCCAAAATATATCTACCTCTACCTATATACCTCTCTCGATGGGTAATTGAAATTTTATTTGAGTATAATCAGTATTTTTATTTTTTGTAGTGACTCATGAGCTCGGCTCTACTATGGAAGTCCTACATTTTTATTCATCCAGGTTAGGGGTTTTTAATGAGTACCTGACACGGCTTGAAACCATCGCTTACCGTCCCATCCGAATGACGGCGTGCTCAAGGTTTTTTCAACTCCCAGATGAAAAACCTAAGGATTCAACATACTAAATGTGTCGATAAATTCATTACATCGGCAGTTATTAGGTTTTTTGGATTTTATGAATTGAGCTTCCTAAACCCTGCCCCCCCCCCCCCCCCCCCCCCCCCATTCCCTTCAGCTAATATCGAAATTTGATAGGTTATGTCCTCATTGGGTTTTGACTTTAAATATGAAATTTCATGTCGGTACATTCACTACGTTGGTAGTTATTTGGGATTTTGGTCTGAGCCCCCTCTCATCCCCCCCCTTCTCTCTCTCTCTCCCTCTGACCGATTACATAACTTCCCCTATACCTCGTTACCTGGAGAAGTACAACTTGCTTACTGTTTCCAGGACCGAGATACAACTGGCAGCAAATCGACCCATCTGTATCTCAAACAGGAGGCCACAAATGATCCAATGTACCTATTTTTACTTTTTACTTTCTTATACCTTTTGTATAAACAAATATTCGGGCGAAATTCCGAGATCGAGTTCTCAACGGAGTATCACATTTCCGTATGTATGTGTGTGTGTCTGTGAACACAATAACTGCCGATGGAATGAATGTATCGACAGGAAATTTAGTATGTGGATTCAGAAGTCCCTGCGTACATCAAACTATTGATATTTAGCCCAAAAGGTCGCTTGTTTTGGAGGGAGAGCAAAAACTTAATTGATTAATTCGTGCTGGGGAAGTTCATTGCAATATGATCGGCGTAGCTGGCCGATATGCTTCAGCATGACGTCATAACTCGAAGAAACAAAAAACAAAAGTGCATTGCCGGTGATTCACCGTCATTTTGTTTGCTCTACCGAAAAGTAGTGATTAACACATTCGTTAGATTAATATTGTCGCCGATGTGTTTACTTTGTTTATTGTATAAACAATGAAAATAGGTAACCTGAAGCTGGGTGGCCACTGTAAAATAGCCTCATTAGTGGTTCATTAGTTGGGCTGGCCACAGAACAAAGATAGGAGTTAGCAAGGTTACTCGACTAGGTTGGTCGTCCTCCATTAAAGTCCGATCGTGAAGTTGACTTGAGGAATGAGACCTCATATCCCAGCTAACTCAATTTTGACCCAATTAAGTCGGTGTAATGTCGCGGGACACCCATCGAGCGAAGTCTCGACGCAACAGAAAAGCGTTCCCGCAGACAATATAAAACAACTGCTGGTTCCCACCTCTAATCTTCCACTTCCCATTGGCCGATATGGCTGAAAAAGACTCCCTTAATGTGTTTTGGTTTCACATATAAACTTTCATGGCGACACATACATTACTTTGGCAGTTATTGATGTATTTTTACTGATCCCTCCCCTTCTTTTTGGTCGATTCGGCTGAATATGTCGTTCTTTTCGAGTTTTGGTTTTACTTATTTACTTAATTTTGTGTCTATAAATTCATTACTTTGGCAGTTATTGGCTTTTTTTGTATTTTTCCCCTCATCCCTCTCCTTAATTTCTTCTCTTTGGCCTATTTGACTAGATATGTTGTCCTTATAGGGTTCTGGATACAGATACATAATCTTGGATAGACGATATATTTATTCTAGTGAGTTATCGTGTTCACAGACACACACAAACTGAGTTTTTTTCAAAATATTTTCATTCAATTCAATTGAAAACTCTACATCTACTTTCTACTTCGATTACCTAACTTCCCCTATACGTCGTATAGCGATTTTTACTATTATTGTCTACTGAACACTGTTGCCAGTTCTGTTCAGCTGTCACTTTGATCTCTCCACAAAGAGGTCCGTATCGTGGCCCATGTGGCATCGCTGTCTAATGGGAGAGGGTGGCGGAGTGGAAAGCATGTCTGCCTACTAACAACATCATCATGGTAAGGTCAAATCATGTTTTGACAAACTTCCAAACTGTATCAATGTTCATAGACTTGACGGTTTATTAGTTGACATATCGTTCTCTTAACATGGCTCCCTGGCATTGTATCCATCATAATGTGTCGTTTATACCTAATTGAAAATGATCTGAAGTTTCTATAGTTATATCTATATTATTATAATATGATGAAGATCAGTTAGCAATATCAATCAATTTAGTTTCAACTAATCAACTTACTCTACCGAGTGACTATTAATGTTTGGAATTTGACAGCGACATCTTGAAAGCCAATCTCCCAGTTATATTATTTAGTATTATCAGAAACTCGCTACTAAAGGATCACTTTGTGCGCCGGTAGCTCAGAGAGTGTGCTTGCATTCGAACCCCAGCCTTAATGGTCCCGAGCCTGTACGATCTCAGATACTCGTGAAAGACTCCTACTCGGTAATAAATTTGGGTAGTCAAAATTATTCTCAAAGTAGAGTCGAGTTTCATGTCCACCAGGGCGACGAAAGAGCGCTCTGGTAGTAGGCGATATGACCTCGTAGTTAAAGCCCAGGCATGAAACTCTTACCTTGATCCAGTAGCAAGCCATGATCTGTACCCTGTAACGAAATAGGGCGGTTCGGGAAATATGCCTTGATGCCGCACTTGGCGGGCCCCGAAAGCACCATATGTGACAACGCTGTGGGAGCCATGTTGCCTAGCCCCAGCGTCAGGCCTTTCCTACCTATGTGAAGTTAGCATCCAACCCAGTGGATGGTAAAGCACGAATTGACAACGCCGCATTTCTCCCCCCCGCCTTATTTCGTGTCACCGAGTATAGAACTAAAGGCTGAACCCAAGGCATATATATTCCATATCCGTATTATCCGGTTAACCGAGATTTAACATTCACCACCACAGAAAAAAAGCTTTGGTTAATCACCGACTAATTTAAATAAATAATAATTTCCAGCAAAAATTAATCAAATACGTTTTCGCTCCCCTCCAAAACCATTCAGTAGTTGACTTACATATACTTTTGAATCAAAAATAAAATTTGTGTCGATACATTCATTAAATTAGCTATTCAAATTTCCCTCTCTTGTTAACTTATCGCTGAATTAAAGAACTCGCTTATAATGATAACAGTCGAAAAAAGATAACCTATGCCCGGGCTTTAACTAAGTCATATCGCCTACCGCCATGGCTAAGTGGATATGAGCCCGACCCAATTGAGGGAGACCTAAATTTTGCCAGTGAACTAAATAAAAAGAGATGAACTTGTTCGTACACAATGTATGTAGTTCGTTGACTCAATATAGTAAGTTCGCGAATTATAGTTGGACGTGAACGAGATGAGTCATGATGTTAGTTAATGAACGGTGAACGAAGCTATGTATTTCAAGTAAGGCCAAACGTAGAATGGCTTTTGGCGATTCACAATTTCAAAAGGATGGTGGGGGGGGGGGGGGGGGGGGGGGGGGATGTAACATTTGTGCTAGCTCTTTAACGG
Organism: Aradus depressus; assembly: GCA_963662175.1. NCBI lineage: Eukaryota > Metazoa > Arthropoda > Insecta > Hemiptera > Aradidae > Aradus > Aradus depressus. Next base: position 4,180,731 of record OY759219.1, read on the forward strand.
TTGATCGAATTTTCATAAAGAAACTCTTAATTACATTTCCTTGAAACAGAGGGCAGGTAATATGCTATTTTTCTTTTCAAAAACGATTGTAGGTACAAATTCGAAATGAAAAGGTCACATGTTTTAACTTAGGTCTGATTAGATTTTGACCGAAATCAAACGAAAATTGTAACCACTTTCCCCCTACATTTTAGGCTAATGTTTATGACCTAATCAAAAATCTTTTTAAGTAACAGTTGTAGAGAATATTAAGATGCATCATTTATATGAAATATGATTTTTTACAGGTCGTCCGGTTTTGAGATACAAGCCGATAACCATCTTGAAATGTAGTTTTGAAACACATATTTTTAGACGTTTCCTTGATTTACCCAAAAAATAGTTAGTCCTATCGAAAAATTTATTTTTATCAGAAATGATCCATATAAAATTTCCAATCGACTAAAGTCCTCAGATTTGAGATAGGATTAATACGACAAAAATTATAGCTCACCAAAAAATGTAAACTTAATGTCTATAAGGAATATATCTGAGTAGTTGGTTTTTTTCCGGCATTTCTTCCGGAGGTTTCTTCTTTTTTTGTGACAATATTTCGGGACAGTTACACGTCCCTTCTTCTGCTCATTATGAATTTGATTCATAGTGAGGAGAAGAAGGGACGTATAAGCGTCCCGAAATATTGTCAGAAAAAATAAAAAAGAAGACACCTCTGGAAGAAATGCCGAAAAAAACCAACGATTCAACATCCCAGAGAAGTTTAAGAAACATAATATTATATCTAAGCAGTTTTTAAATCGTAACTCATAGCAACAAAACTTAAAATATGGTTTATTTATTGGTAGTTTTTTGAAAAATTATAAAAATAAAGAAACAAATATATGATGTGGCCATTATAAGACTTTCTTATACCAAGCACGCCTACAGATCACACTCTCTTCCCTTCCCCTTCTCAAAATCATTAATGTTTGTCTTTTTGTATTGCGTTATCTTCATAGACATTCTTATACCCAGTAATGCCATTATGAAATAAAGAGAGTAACCTGTAAGCACGGTATAAGAAAATCCTATAAGTGTTTCACATCTCTGCAGAAAATGTTAAGTATCAATAAAGTTAGTGACCTGACAGATACATGACTAACCTTATAATTACTAACCGATAAACGTCAGAGTAACCTGCTAGTAAACCAATAAATTAAACTTTCAGAATTGTCAATTTTGATTACTGTTTGTTGTTTAACATTGAAAAAGCTTTAAATGAAAAATCAAAAGACAATGAAAGAGGAACTCTCTCCCTGGCATTTTCTTTACCTTTCCTTCAATTTTTCTCCGTTAATATTGAATAGAAGTGAAAAGAGGAAGCACTTTTAAACAACTCATCTCATGATTAGGAAGAGGTAAAACAAAATAAAACAGAAGGAAATAGGAGCTCTAAAGAAAGTGAGGGGTGGGGGTGGGGGTGGGGGTTGTTAGGAGTTTGATAAATAAAGTGAAGGCTCTGTTGTAGGAATCTTTTCATTCGAATCACCCCCCTCCACTCCCCTCCTCCAACCCCCTCCACTCCTCCTTTACCCCCTCCACCCCCCTACTCCATCCCCTCCACTCCACCAGCTCCCCTCGGATTTATCCATAATTCTTCTTTCACGAGACATTGTCCTCTTTTTTTTTTCTCTCGTTCTCTCTTTTGTTCATTTTTACACTTTTATTCAATAATATTAAGTGTCTCATTTAACAGAGAATATTTGTTTCCTTATATTTACTTAATTACCAACCACAGTTTGTACAATTAGACCTCTAAGAATGTATTACTTCGCCCAATCTATGAGTTAGTTATTATGACTCATGCCCGGGGCTTTAACTACAAGGTCATATCGCCAACTACCTGAGCGCTCTTCCGTCACTCTGGAAGACATGAGCCCGACTCTACTATGGGGGTTTTAAATTTTGCCTACCCTAAATTTTTATTCACCCAGGGTGTAGGGGTCTTTACCTTATAACATTTTACAGGCTCGGGACCATCTCTTAACGTCTCATCCGTGCTCAAGGTTTTTTTTTTACCTCCCAGTTGAAAAACCTAAGGGCCTTGGCCGGGTTTCGAACCCGCGATCTTGAGCTCAGTAAGCTAGCACGCTACCGGCGCCCTCTTGAGATGTTCATTTTAGAGCATATAGGTAGTCAGTTTTATTACCTATTGCAATATACAATTAATAAAATCTGAGAGGTCAGTGTACGTTTTATTTTACAACCTGTGAAATTAATTACATTTGTTCATTATTTGATATTACTTGTATATGTTGCAGTCAAAGTATGAATTCAGTCAATGTATACACAAACTAGTCAATGTATACATTGACTGAATTCTCTAGTCGAAGTGTACATAAACTAAAATATGCATACTTTCACTAGTGGATGTATACACTTACGTTTATGCCTTAGTGAAAGTATAAATAGCTAGCATTAATAATGTACACTTTTAATAGTAAAAGTGTACATTTGGCGGCAATAACTTTTTGCCGCGTAAAAAATCAAGTAACAGTTCATTAAAAACTGTTACGAACCAAAAACAGTTACTTTAACCTTTTTCTTAAAATATTTTTCATTTTTGTTGAGATATATATTTTTTATTTTTCTTGAAATAGATAGGTATATTTATTTTTTCATACATATTCAAAAGATCCATTTTAATATTGTTTACAAATGTTATATTTTATGTTATTGTTACATCTTTCTTAGATATTTATATTGTAAAATAAATTTTGAAGTTTAGTTTTAGTTTTTTTTTTTTACAAAAACCTTTTGTTCTCATTTATTTATACTTTCACTAAGGAACACTAGAAAATGTATACATTGTCTAGTAAATGTATACATTCTCTAGCAATAGTGTTCATTTTTATAATCAATTGATACTTCCACTAAAACGGCTAGTTAATGTATATATTGACTAGTTTGTGTATACATTCACTGGAAGTCACACTTTGACTGCAACATATACAAATTGTATTTTGTCATTTCCAATTGCAAGGAGGTTACAGATGGAACTTGGCAGATATAAGGGTAGTTGCTATAAAAATAAATGTGTATAACAAATTTTTAAAAATAACAGTCTCTCCCACAAAATAATTAGTAATAAAAGTAAAAAACACTTCAAAATAATTAAACAATTTCAACAAACATTTAAATGAGTATCGGTAGCTACACGAACTCAACTTTTCAATATGGCTACAATCTAGCCAGCAATCAATATTACTGATTCAATTTGCATAATTTTTTTTAAACATTTAATTTGGATAGGCGCAGATTAATAATAATAAAGGTCGAAATTGCTTTATAAGGAATAGAAAAGCTACGTGATGAAGACAATTTTGTTTTATAATTTAAATAGGAGGTTTGTGAAGTGCAAAAAATGAAGTAGTTGGCTAATTTGGGAGCTATTATTAGATAGAATTTCAGAAATATCCACCGCAAGGTTGAAGTTCTCCCGCTGGGGACTATATGCCGTGCATTAAGTTAGCATGTGTCTGACAGACAGTCCGATCCTGCAGGACTTAAATAATTAATTATTATTTCTGTGGGTAGCAATGGCTACACTGTTGGTCTGAAATAGGGAGGTTATAACTGTGTTTACCTTCTCAAGTTATGTTTGGACATTGTCATTAAACAAGTACGTTATAGAATTATTCAGATATACATTGATCAGAATGGCAACCTGTAGATAGCCCTTCGTTGTTGACCACAGCCATAGCCGTTGTTACCTCGTAAAATGTATTAGAATAAACCATTTATAAATAGTAAATGAATAATAAGTGAATATTTTCAATTTCATTGATAGGAATAGTGGGGTGGCGGAGGCCTGAGATGAGGTGAAGTGTGGGATCATTTCAAGTTGACACCCGCCCCCAGCCTCCTGATATATCGTTGTTGCTGTTATCTTCTCCTCCTGCCGCCTCCATACACAGACTTCCACACTCTTTCTTCTTCTTCCTCACATCGCATCACATACAACTAATGACTTCTTGTCAAGTCTTGGCTTCCTCCGACCCGTGTTTTCTTTATTATTATCATTTCTACATTAGTACAAGTTTCTCCTATAGATGTACATATCTCATGTCAGTTAAGTTTCCCAAGATGAACGCTAGATTTCGTACCAGTGCCATGCCAATTGAAAATAGTACAACATAAAACCAATTCCAAATCCCAATTATCTATAACTATTTTTCAACTTAAAATAAACCTGTTGACCGTTTGCTAGGGGCTCCTAAATCCTCACACTAAATTTTGTGTAGATAAATTCATTATATTGATAGTTATTAGGTTTTATTTCAATTGAGCCCCTCCTCTCCCCCCTCCACTCACCCGATATCGCTGAAATTCGACAGGTGATGTTCTCGTTGGGTTTTGACTTCAAATATGAAATTTCGTGTCGATACATTCATTACATCGGCAGTTATTAAAGTTTTTGAGTGACGACTGTGCTTAAAATCAATAGGTGTTGTCGTTAGATGGTTTTGGATTCACATATAAAATTTTGTAAGACTATTTTTTTATTTATTTTATTTTTTTCATTTTTAGGATCTGGAGGTCAGAAAAGATGAAATTTCATTGAAAACTGAGCATCGAATTTTTGACCGATTATTATTTATTATGATTATTTCCTCTATACTTTGTAAAGTTGTAGAAGTAAAAAACGAGATCGGACACTATTAAGTGGCTATATAAACATTTTTTATTAATATCTAGATATTATCTCCAGGGTCCTGTAGATGTTTTTGCGAGTGGCCCCCTCCCGTCCCATCGCGACATCTTTTATTATATTAAAGTTTTTTTTTTTTTTTCAGTCTTCTATATTATGTCTCACATTTTGTGTTTCTGCTGTACAAATATTGTCTTCACATGTTATTATATTTATGTATTAAACTTTTTGTTTTTTATGAGAGTAGAAAAGGTTGGTTTTAGTAGGCCGCAGATATATAAAGTTTATGAAAAGTTGTGTTGGTAAAGAGGAGCAGAGAAGGAAGGTTGGGACGTGCTCTGCCTGTCTGACAGACCCCCAACACAACCCTAATATCAATATATTTCGACGAGAAAAGAACATTTTGTAAAAAAATATACAGTATTCAGATATGATCTTCCTTTCACAAAGTGTATGGAGGTTTCAGGGGTGAAGATAATTTTTGTTCTGAGAGGAGGGGAGGGGGGGAAGGGGAGGGCCCTCTCTATATTATATTATTTTGTGATATTAACCAATCAGAATGAGACAAAGTTATTTTTTATTTACAGTGGCAGATTCTTTTCATCGTATGGCCTGAAGAACAGAAGAGAAGACAGGATTATATCGATATTGAATTTAGTGATTCAAACATTATTTACTAATTGTAGGAATATTGAGGGTCAGTCAAAGATGGAAGAAAACAGGCAACACTATTCAAACTCCAAGTTTCGATATATTTTATATCATCATCAGGGCCTACAAACATGGGGGGGAATCAAGATTAGAATCACAATTAAAACAAAATTAGTGTGTTGATAAACATTACTGAACGTTAAAACAGACATGAGTTAAAAATTGAACCTGACTTACTATCAGTACATTAATCAACATTAAAATTAAATACAGATACATGTGATACTGTGCGTGGGAATAGTGTTGCCTGTTTTCTTCCATCTTTGACTGACCCTCAAATATTCCTACAGTTAGAATCTACAGTCGCTAATCAACATCTACATTATTTACTAAAGATGCATTTAACTCAATTTAATTTGGTTATTAAATATATGTATATATATATTTTGTAGTTTGTGTAAAGAGATTCTTTATTCATATATAATATATTATTACAGCATCACTTCTCCCATTTATTATTTGTTTTATCTTCTCAAAAAATATCAATTACAAACGTTTCGGGAAGCACTCCCATCATCAGCATCTATAATACTTGTGTTCTTTATGTTAACTATTCCTTCTGTCAATCAGAATCTTCATTTTATAGAACATATTTATAGAGGACTTCTACATTTAATCAGTTTTGACTAGGTATATTACATATTTTTAGAAAAATGTGCATTTTTATCATTTAATTAATTTTTTCGAACTTTGTGATCTAAAGATTATAACATAAACATGTTCGCTCCATTTTTCATATTATTTACTTCAATATTTTCTCAGACTGTTGAGTATTGTTTCTTATATTCATCAACGTATCTAATGATGTATTTCCAATAAAAATATCTACATCATGCAATATACAACCTCTTTAATGTGAAGAATTAATCGTGTAAGTTTTCGTTTTTGTGTTGGTAAACATGTCTGAAAAGTGTCTGTACATTGTTAGCCAAACCGGATGTTTAGTCTGCTGTCAGTTGTCAAAGAGGTTACATGTGTTTTGGTATGATCGGCAATTATTTATTTGTTTATTCCATTCTTATAGTAAAAGGTAATGCAAATTTTCTGATCCATTTTGTAAAGAAATAAATATAATATAATATTTAAACCACTCGTAAACGTTTTACTCATAGCAGACTCACCAAAAGCAATATTTAACACTTCTAAAACTTTGCTGCACTTTATTCCATTCTCATAATAAAATTTAACGCAAATTCTCTGATCCATTTTGTAAAGTGCAGCAAAGTTTTAGAAATGTTAAATATTGCTTTTGGTGAGTCTGCTATGAGTAAAACTAGGGTTTACGAGTGGTATAAAAGCTCGAAAAGTGCGATCGAATGTGAAGGTCATGCTCACTGTGTTTTTTTGATTTTAACAATATAGTGCACCATGAGTTCTTGCCACAAGGTCAAACGATCAATAAGGAGTACTACCTACAAGTACAACGCCGTTTGCGTGAAGCAATCCGAAAAAAAAACCCGAATTTGTGGCGAAACAATTCATGGCTTTTGCACCACGATAATGCACCCTCTCACACTTCATTGCTTGTTCTTGAATTTTTGGCCCAAAACAACATTGTAATGATGCCCCAGGCTCCATATTCGCCATACATGGCTCCGTGTGACTTTTTTCTATTCCCAACAATAAAGATAGCCTTAAAGGGCCGTCGTTTCACGAGCATAGATGAGATTAAAAGCGCATCGCTGAGAGAGCTAAATGCTACCCCAAAGATCGAGTTCCAGAAGTGTTTCGTGGATTGGAAGAAGCGCTGGCATAAGTGTATAATATCTAATGGGGACTATTTTGAAGGGGATAACATTGATGTAGACCAATAAATAAAATTATTTTCAAAAACCTAAAATTTCAGTTATTTCTTGAACATTTGTTATTTTATAACATACAGATGTTATAAAATAACAGTATTAGGTTCGATGACTTTAGATACTTATCTCACGTTAGGTACCTGTATCCCCTTGAAACAATATTGTCTCTTTATACTTTCTATTATATGTTAACCTGAAGAGAACCTCCCTGTTTTATTTCACTTTGTTTCTCTCAAGTCTGTTTTACTTTAGGATTCTCTCTAATTTTATTCGTTTTAATATTCCTAATAAATATTTTTATAGTAATTATTATTGTAATTGTTCCAAAGACAGTATCATTTTATTTTTATAGTTTTAAGTAAACGACCAGATAGATATTATATTATATTACTATTGTCTTTTAAAATAAGATCCAAATTAACCTTGAAAACAAAACGACTTATATACAACACAATACTCAAACCTATGTAGACTTACGGACTTCAACTCGGGGGTTCTGCCAAGGCTTCCAATCTCCAGCGCATCCAATCCTTTATAAATGGCCAATGCTCCTTATTACGACTCCAACAAAAACCTTCACACTGGCCTTAACGTAAGTAAGTATAAAAAAAAAATGTTCCCTTCTTAGTTCCCACAATAGTCCTCTAGTCCGTGCCCTCCATTCTGCCCCAACGACGGCTTAAGCGTCAATGGCCTAGAGACCTCCGCAGCAGCAGCAGCAGTGACAGTGATTAGTTACAAATGAGCGGAAATTAATGACTAGTGAGTGTCACCACTGGGTGATTTGTCCCCTCTTGACATTTTGACATTGCCATTATCTCTCTATTAGCACATTTGCTTGTATTTATTTTTATACAGTTGTAAATATCTGTTTGTAAATAAAAAAATAATATAAAATACATCTTAAAGGTAACTATTGTTTTAGAGTGCAGAACGTCCTGAGCTTTGGGGAGACCTCAGACCGGACGGTCACACATGGAAGGAGTTGAGGCCGCTGGTACCATTCTTCCCTTGTCTTCCCGGCTGGCGCGGTCGGTGTGGCCACTGGCTTGTAAACCTCAACTTGGAAATTTATTCTAAGTTGCAATAAAAACTTTTTATAATCATGGCTCAATTTGGAATGAAGTAGGAAAGTTTTAGTTGGGATATTTATGAAAGTTGGAGGTATGTTGGTAGTCTGTAAATGTAAGGAGAAACAAAAAGAGACATTTACTAATTAATTCGTTTAGATTTTGTAAGCAGTTTGTAGACTTAAAGCAAAGCAGAGTATATATAGCAAGTTGCAGAATAACAGTTTGTTTGGTCATCACATATTAAAATATAACATTTTTTCATTATGATCACCAGCCGCAAGTATCAGGTTAGTGAGTAACGGGAAAGAAGATTAACAGATTATTAAGCTATAAGTCTCCTTTCCTTTACGGAATCTGTTATTTTCATTTAAGTAGCAGTCTGTTACTGTTGTAAGAAAATAACAGATAGTTACGAGTATACAAGAAGCCCTCCATTATTGTGACCCCGGACGGCCAGTTACTGACCTCCCACTTTGTTGAGCTTCTTTCTCTTTCTTGTTACTTTCTGAGTCACTTTTTGTTAACTTATTGAAGTATAGGGGATGTTATGTAATTTGTTTCATTGGAATTTCATATTTTACGTCCTACTGATTCCAAAAATGTTTAATAAAAAATCCTGTCTGCTTGAAAACACAATAAATTCCTATACAACGAATATATCGATACGAAATTTCACATAGAACGCAATAAAGACAACATCTATACATTTGCAACCAAACCGGCCAAAGAGAAGCGGAGGATTAGATGTGGGCTTAACTCAAAAATCCAAAAAAACTGCCAATATATAGAGATGAAATTTCTTATGTAAATTCATAATAATAATGAATTTATTTCCGTTAAACCAATACATGGTAATAGGATAGGTCAAAAGAATTTATACATTAAGATAGTATTGTATATGTAAGCATTATGAAATAAGTAACCATTGCAAGTCACTTATTTAACATCAACTGAACATTTTATTATAAAACATGTGTTTTGGATAACTATATTATATTTGATAGAACAACTGAAACTTAATATATTACAGATAGCTTATAAATTAGATTTATAACTACTTGAGTTTAACACACGTATGATTAGTAGTAATAAAAAAAAACTATTAAAAAAAATAAAATGAAATTAATAAAAACTGAATAAATAAATACTTAAAAATATATGAGTATAAAAAATTTAATACATAGATACATTTATGATAAGTAGACACATTTTTCAATTTAATAAAAATTGATATAACTATTTTTAAAAATCTCTTCGGAAGTGTATTTATCCCATTAATTTTTATTAAATTGAAAAATGTGTCTACTTATTATAAATGTCTCTATGTATTAAATTTTTTTATACTCATATATTTTTAAGTATTTATTTATTCAGTTTTTATTATTTATATTTATTATACTATATATTTTAATCAATTATAAATGAATAAATAAAACAATAAGGTACATTGGACTGACCTTTAAGGTGTGGAGGAACTCTGCCCAAAAAATAAAAATGAAAGCTTTGTATCAAATAATGTTTTTGGATATGAAACACGATACTTTATTGTGATTATTTTATTCTTTTTGCAGTGAGAATAAAATTCCGTTTCCGTGTAAAGGGTTTCCTCTAACATAAACATTTTTAGTTGAAGTTTAAATTTTTTTGTTGTATCAAGACTTGTTTGACTTCAAGAAGTGGGGAAGGGCATTAAAAAAATTAATTCCTTTATGAGTTATACTTTTTCCAAAAAGAGAAGAGCAATGTTTAGTTATTCGAAAGTCTTCTTTCTTCCTGGTATCGTCATCGTGACTAGTATTGTTGAGAGGGAAAATATTTCTATTTTCCCTAATAACCATTAATGTTTCAAATATTAACAGCGATGGCAAAGGCAGGATTTTATATTGTTTAAATACTTCTCTGCAGCAACATAAGACCCTGAGTACGACACCTACTGATTTTCAGCCATTTCCGCTGTAAGAGGGAGGGAGAAAGTTAGTTAATTCGCGCGGGAGAAGTAGATTGTCGGAATGATTCACCGACACTTTGATTAGTTGAAGGACGAGCAGACAACAAGATTTGTTGAACTTAATGGGATCCTCAAGGATTGTTTTGTTTGACAATACAAAAATGGAGACAGTTATTAGCCCTTTTTATAATCAATTTACGAAAGGGCCCAGTCTTGCTGTTTATTCAACTCCTCGTCAATAATGTCAAGACACTCTTCATAGAACGGCTAATTTAGATGTTGCCATTGTCACCTGTTGACAGAGCCCGGTGTTCTTCCGGCACTGGCTCGGTTCATTAAACGACAGAGCCAGCTCCTCCCCAATCTCATCATACTTAAACAATAATTAAAAATACAGTAGGTATAGGGGAAGGTAATTGTTCGCTCAGAAATGTGGAGCCTCCTCATTCAAAAAAATGTCTGAGTGTCTGGCGACAGATAACTTCCGATAGAATGAATGCATCAACTCGAGATTTTATTTGTGCTTCCAGAAATCTTTACGGACGACACATATTGACTCAGTCAAATTTGCCGAAGGAAAAGGAATTAATACAAAAACTGTAGTTAGTGACTTCCGTTTGTATTGACACGAAATTTTATTTGTAAATTCAAAGCCCTATAAAGACACCTATTAATTTTTAGCAGAATCAGCCGAAGAGGGGTTCAACAGAAGGAAGTACTTAACTCGTGATTCACCGACTTTTCTTTCCATTTTTGAGATGAGGCTGGCGGAAAACATAAATTAACGGTGAAAATTTAACATCAAGTTTCTGACTGATTACGGTAACTTCCGCTGCAGTGGGAAAATAAAAAAAAATCCAAAGAAACTTGTGAAATAGTATTTATTTTTTAAAAAGGTACATAGTCACTCATAAAAGGCTAATGTTGATAACAATTATTAATATACTATAAATAAAACGAACTTATTTTAAATATTATAATCTTAGCTTATAAACCTGACGATGGTGTAATGCCCTAATTCGTAGTTTCTGTAAAAATTATGTTGTGGAATAAACAATATTTAGATTGTATTTCTATCTTCTCAGCAAAAAAATTGTCACTTTACCTCAATTTAATTTTGAATTGTTGTTTTTGTCTTTTATTTTTAAAAATGCAATTGAAGACACGAGTGGATGAAGGTGTTATGTACATAATTCATGTAATAGACTTAGTATGCTTTAAGATTAGGTGAAAAAGGTTTGTTGAGTACCACCGACATTAATATTTTAAACATATCGCACCCCCGCTTCAGAAGTGACATACATCAAGAAAATAAATGAAAAAAATTTACAACAAAAAGTATTTCACTTCGAATTTCACGATATTTTATTTTTGTTACATAACAGCTTCATTCACTCGTATCTTTAAGTGTTGCTGGGGCCAGTTTCTGACAACAAACAACCAGCCTCTATGAAATTTTGTAATTTTCGGGTTCTGTAAGGAGATTCTTAATTCATATATGTATACAATCATATGTATCCAGACCCCTCTACGGACAACACCTATTGATTTTCAGCCAATTCAAAGCCTTATAAGGACAACATTTATTAATTTTCAAACCGATAGTTTAAGTAAAAATAGTGTTGTACTTTTCTCTTCTCAAATGGAAAAAAATTGCCACTTAAACACTCTTTATTAAAAAACACGAATCCATTGACAACTTCTAAGTTGAGGAACGCGGACATATTGTGGAATTTATAATAAATAAATAAAACAAACTTATATTTTAAAATATTGTCTATTCCACTAAAGCTATTTACAAAACTACCGGTTTCGGCTTCACACCATCGTCAGGTCTAGTTATGAACTAGTACTACCTGACGATGGTGTGAGGCCGAAACCGGTAGTTTTATAATTATCTTTAGTGGAATAGACAATATTTCAAAAAATAAGTTTGTTTTATTTACGAATCCATTGACACAAAATATATGCAGTTTACAGTCTTCTTGGAATAATGAAGACATGAGTTACATCTGTAGAAACTATTTGTCGTTCCTTGTCTCAGTACAAATACATATAATGAAACCTGAAACATTGGCAGGTCTCGATCGGCACATACTTGTGTTCTTTTGGTTATTTCTTCGGGGACGTAAGTCCCAAAATGGACGTTAATTTTCATTTAATGTGGTGAACCATCTTCGCAAGTGAACCCAGAAAGACAACTCCTTCAACCTTTGTATTTCCTTAAATGTTTCTCTATTTCTGCCTTCCTAGGGAGAACATTGTCGTTATGTTGTTTATTGTTAATAAATGAATCCAATGCGGAAAATGTAGTATTATGTTTTTTACAGGTTTTAAATTTGACACCATCTAAGTTGTGAAACAAAATTGTTTAATTATAACCCGACTTGGAGATTGTTTATAACTAAACCTGACGATGTAATGCTGATACACAAGTAGTTTATGTACAATTGTTTTTGTAGAATAAACAATATTTCAAAAATGAAGTTTGTTTTATTTATTTTAACTTTCCCAATAACTAACTATTAAATGAAGTTAATTGTGATTCATGCCCGGGCTTTAACTATGTAGTCATATCGCCTACTACCAGATGTTGCCTTCCCAAGTTTGTTCCGCGTAGGGTCGTTTTTTTTTTCTTTTGGAACCAGCGCTTAGCGTCCCATCCAAAGGACAGCTTGTTCATAAGTTTTTCATCTCCCAGATTGCACATTTAAGGACCTCTACCGGATTTGGAACCCGCCATCTTGAGCTCAGTAGGCAAGCACGCTAGCTATGAGCTACAAGGCGCCCTTCATATTAAAAATACATATGCAACTAGATAGACGAGAAGATAGGAAGTGTTTCATGTTGAGTACAAGAAAGTAGAGTAGAAGCAAGTTAGCCAAGTCCTGATTTAAGTCCCACCTCGTCTAGAATATATACATAGTTGCAACTTGGTTGTTGTGACCTTGAGACAATACTTAGTTCTCTAGTTCCTAGACTTGTGTTTCATCTCAACACAGAAGGCTAACTACAGAGAACTTTGAGCCAGTCCTCCGTTCAAAGCTAACTTAAATATTTAATAATTAAAATATTTGCTATATGGTCTGTTCAGGAATGCAGGGAGACAATTGGCAGAAAGGTAGGCTGGGAAAAAGGGTGTCGGCCGTCGGTGAATCACCGCCAGTGTACATCCCCAGAACATATCAATCAATAACGTTTCGCTCCCCCTTCAAAACCAGTCGACTGTTTGCCCTAAGTTGGCTTACATAAGGGCTTCTAAATCCTCGTACTAATTTTTGTGTCAATAAATTCATTACATTGTCCGTTATTAGGATACTTGAATTGAGCCCCGTCCCCTGAATTCGCCATCCCTTCAGTCGATGTCGCTGAAATTTGACAGTTCATGTCGTAATTAGGTTTTGACTTTAAATATGAAATTTCATGTCGATACATTCATTACGACAGTTATTGGGGTTTTTGAGTTCGCCCTCACTCTGATCTCCCTCTTCCCTTCTACCGATTTCGCTGAAAATTAATAAGTGTCGTCCTTCTGGGGTTTTTTAGTTCACATAATATTGTGTGGAGGTACATTCATTACAAAGGCAGTTATTAAAGTTTTTGAGTTAGGCCTCTCCCTTAATCCCCCCTCCCCTATGGCTGATTAGTTTGAAAATCGATAGGTGTTGTCCTTATGGGGTTTTGAACACATATAAAATTTCGTTTCGATATATTCATTCTATCGGCAGTTATTACAGTTTTTATGTTAATTACTTTGATTACTGTGGAAGTAAAATTTCCTGTCACTGAACACGATAAATCCCGATAGAATAAATACATGAATACGAAATTTCACAGGTGTATTCAGAACGCAATAAAGACATCTATCTTATTTTCAACCAAATCGACCAAAGAGAACTGGGGATTAGATGGGGGCTTAACTCAAAAATCCTAATAACTGCCCATGTAATGAATCCATTGAGTTTATGTTTATCTGGATTCTTAAGGCCCTGAGTATGACAGATACTAATTTTGAGCCATTTCGGTTTTAGTTGGAGGGGAAAGTATATCAGTTACTACGCTACCATAAAATTGTGCCTAAAGAGATATAACTCAAAGCGTGTATTATTATCGTTGTCTCTTTAGTACTTTAAAAAAAAGTAATAATAATGATTTTTCAATTTGGTAAAATTAGGCAATTAGGTATATTTATTTTCAATAATATTTTATTTCATTATCCTTAGATGTTTCGACTTACAAGTCATTTTCAATTCTAAAATACAGATTGATCATAATTTATTTTTTTATTCTTATATTCTACAACAGGAATGTCGTCAAATTTATATATTATTCCACATTTATCCAAAATAAACCTTACATATTTTAAAAAAAAACAATATTAATAATAATAATATTTATTTTCATTAAACCATAATATAATAGGATATGTCATAAAAATGTATACATCAAGATAGCTCATAAATTAGACACAAACTGTAATTAAATCTTAAGAGTCGCTTACACATGTGATTAGTAATAACAATAATAGTAACAAATGAAATGTGAATAATCACTTTTGGTTTGTGAACGTGATTCTGAATTTAAATAAATATATAATATAATATATTATATTTATCACAGCTCTCTACAAATAATTCTATTTATTTTTTGGTTTCTACGATCTAGCAATTATAAACATTTCGGGAAGTACTCCCATCATCAGTACAAAAGATACAGTTCTTAATTACATTTTATGATAAATATTTTTTATAATTTTTCTAAAAGTGCCTTCTTTAACGACAATATTTCGGGACGTTTTTACATTCCTTCCTTAGATTACAATTTCCAAAATATAGAAAATAAGAAAAAATGTTAGTAATGAAAATATTACACAAAATATGAAAAAATAATGTTAATAATGAAAATATTAAACAAAATATAGAAGAAAAAAAAAAATGTTAATAATGAAAATATTAAACAAAATATAGAAGAAAAAAAAAAATGTTAATAATGAAAATATTAAACAAAATATAGAAGAAAAAAAAAATGTTAATAATGAAAATATTAAACAAAATATAGAAGAAGAAAAAAAATGTTAATAATGAAAATATTAAACAAAATATAGAAGAAAAAAAAAATGTTAATAATGAAAATATTAAACAAAATATAGAAGAAAAAAAAAATGTTAATAATGAAAATATTAAACAAAATATAGAAGAAAAAAAAAATGTTAATAATGAAAATATTAAACAAAATATAGAAGAAAAAAAAAAATGTTAATAATGAAAATATTAAACAAAATATGAAAAAATAATGTTAATAATGAAAATATTAAACAAAATATAGAAGAAAAAAAAAATGTTAATAATGAAAATATTAAACAAAATATAGAAGAAAAAAAAAAATGTTAATAATGAAAATATTAAACAAAATATAGAGGAAAAAAAAAATGTTAATAATGAAAATATTAAACAAAATATAGAAGAAAAAAAAAATGTTAATAATGATAATATTAAACAAAATATAGAAGAAAAAAAAAATGTTAATAATAGAAATATTAAACAAGAAGTAATTCCGTTGACCTCACATTAGGACATTTGAGTTTTTGGAAGCATTAAGTGACAATTCATGTTTTTGGATTAGATTGAACATTTTTGCAAATTTAGAAAAACAATATTGCATCTCTTTAGTACCTTTAGAAGACACCCAAATGAAAAATTTGTTAATTGAATTTTTTTTTAATAGGTTCACTTTCCGCAAAATGTCACCGTCTAGATCTTTCAATATTTTTTTTAGGGCCCTTTTTGGAAACTACTGTAGAAATCAAAATTTAGTATATACTTACCAGCTATAATTTCTAAAGGAAATGTAATATTTATTATTTGTTTATTTATTTTTATTATTATTAAATTTTAATTTTACATTTTTTAATTATCACAATATATAAATGAAACCGATTACAAAACTTCCCCTCTACTTCGTATAGCTGGAAAAGTAAAAGAATAATGCGCATGGCGGGTCTGCCTACACATATTTAGAAGGCAATATAAATCTGCCGCCCAATATGTGGAAGGAGTGGACATGTCACTTCGTCTGTCAGAAAAACACTGGGTGGAGGGGTGTCAAACGGCTCAGGGCATTCGAAGCAAGACTTCACGCATACAGTAAAAATCTGAAAAAAAAAAAAAAAAAGGTTAGTACAACAGAAATAACAATAGATATAACACAGGTATAACAATATTTTGAAGTCGAGGAAGAATATTGTTAATTTGAGAGCATAATGTTCACTTAAAAGAAACAACATATTAGGCTTAGCTCACCCAAAAGAAAAACATTTATTATGTTGTTAACGTATCGCCATTATCAAAATTTTAGTAATAAAATTTAAAAAAACTATAACCATTATAGTTTTGATATTGACTACCATATGGAACTATAAAGGTCATAATTGTAACACAAATTTTTGATGGCCTTAATGGCGAAACATTAACAAAAATAAAATAAATATACTTAAGAGAGACCGAATGTCAATTTGAGTTCGTTTCGAACCACCTTCATCAATAACACATGTAAATTGTGCTCCTGATGGTCGAGTGGTTAACATTCCTGCCTTCGAAGCCGAGGGACCAGGATTATTCCAACAATGGCAATAATTTAATATATATTACTGCTACTGACTAGTGAATGTCTAGAATGGCGTGGCTAACTGTAGACAGCCCGATGTTAATAACAATGGAAAGACAACGATTTACTAAACATATTTTTTTTATATTGCATTTTTACAAGGTAAGTTGCACATTGAGTCACTCCTGAAAAGAAAGAAAATAATATGATGAAGAAAAAAAAAAAATGAATTTCATGTTGTTAAAAACTCAATGAAATGGTTTAAACAACGAAATGAATGAAATGCAACTGATCTTATCTTGATAAAGCGTCTGAAAAATCTTCTTCTTTGAGAGGGCGCCTGCAGCTCAGAGAAAGTCACAGGTATGAAAACCGGCCGAGGCCCTAGGAGCTAGGACTAGCACTGTAGAGGTCGGCTCATGTTCATAGCAACGAAAGACCAGTAGTGGGTAGTAGGCAATATGACTTCACAGTTTTTAAACAATATTTTTATTTTTTTGCTACACTTTTTTTTTTTTAATCTTTAATTTCGGAATTGTTTACATTAAATTATTGCTCTTTGCCACAAATTGTGATTAAAAACAATATTTTTTCTTTGTGATCGAGTTTTCTAAATGGAAGATCGAATATATGAACTTTTGATTATCAGAACTGTAGTTCGTTATTGGGACTCATGCCCGGGCTAACTATGAGGTCATATCGCCTACTACCAGAGCGCTCTTTCGTCACTCTGGTAGACATGAGCCCGACTCTAATATGGGAGTCCTAAATGTTGCCTACCTAGGTTATTCACGTAGGTTAGATGTCTTTAACGAGTACCTGACAGAGCTACCAGCTAATCCGGACTAGATGGGACCGATCCCGTCCAGATTTTAATATTAGCGTACATTGTCGGCACTTTTTCATCGTAGCCAACTGAGTAAGTCAAGTTAAACCCCCTCTTGAATTATTTTCGTATTTACCGCTGGCATTCAATTTTTAGTTTACTAAATTTTAATTAAGTTTTTTGAATCCCGTCCGGATTAACCGGATGTCTGGATAATCGGTGATTAGTATCCAGAACGAATGAAATTGTAAAAAAATTGCATAATGAGACAAACATATTGCAAAAAATGTAACATTCAAATCATGTTCATCTTTACATTTTGAAGATAGGACAATACAAATCTGCCTTATCTCTAACTCGATTTTCCGACCCCATGACCAGACTTCCGTTTCCTTAAGGTAAGTAACATAGAACTAAAAATAACTAAATAAAAAAATACTTAGGTTAATGTGTAATTCACTTTCATGATAATTTCCTTTGCTTCCTCCATTTTTAGTATGACGAAGAGCCTTTGTTTATACTTTTATATCCGGTAATTTTTTATTTTAAAAATATAATTAGAAAGTGAGAGAATTTTTTTTTTAATTATATACATTTTCTTTAAGCCAAGTTTACATGAGCAGAGCAACCTGTCGGAGTAGCTGAGAACCTTTATCTCATCACATTCATTACCACTTTTACCAACTTAAATAGGCTCTGTTAAACACAGAATGTTAAAATGAAATCACGTACAAGAGAAAGGACTAAGCTATCTCATATTTTTTTGTATATATCTTTCTTGGAAAATAAAATAAATTTAAAAAAGTAGACATGGGGCCTCTAAAGCCAGCTACACACGTACAGGTACACTGAACGTGTGGATGATAAAACTGTGGAGCTGTGCAGACCGGAGCACGTTGAACATATCTGGTATCCGTGTGTCGGGAAAGGAATACGTATCAACAATTAAATATCGATATTTTGTATTTTTTTTAAAAAATATATATCAGGTCGTGATATCGATATACTGATTTTTAATATACCTTATATTAATTCAATTCGACGGCGCCGGTAGCTGAGAGGTACGTGTTTAGGTTTTTTAAATGGGGTGAAAAAACCTTGAGCAAGCCGTTTTTTTGATGGGACGCTAAGCGATGGTCCCGAGCCTGTACATTGGGCCTACACTGGGTGAATAAACCTGGGTAGGCAAAATGTAGGATTCCCTCAGTAGAGTCGGATTCTTCTGAGTGATGAAAGAGCGCTCTGGTAGTACGCGATATGACTTCGTAAAGCCCGGGCATGAGTCACAATAACTAACTAATTCTGGTAAAGTCACATCTGCCGATCGCTTCTAATAGAGTTAGAAGGCTGAAATTTAGTAAATATGACTCACTCCGGTGACAATGCGACTAAGTCATCAGGTAGTCTGTTCAGGTATACCTGAACTCATATAGAGACGTCTAGGGGAGCAAAGTGCACAAATATGTTGTTATCTGTAGGGGCTTCATCTGTGGTACATCCTAACAGACATGCATAAATATAACACACTGACAATGCAGCACTTGCAACAGGAGACAGATATTTACTGACACATAGATTGCTCTACACGAAGCTCTTAACAAACACGGACAGACATACGGAGAAAGGATGGGACTGCGGACTTAACACACTGATCAACAACAAATCTACTGATACACACAGCACACTCACATAAGCACAGCCAACAAATTCATACAGTCACCACATACACAAATAAACATAGCCAAACAAATTACTCATATATAGGCAGACTGCACCACAAAAAACGTCAGCATAAGCAAACATGATACTTTCCTTATAGACACATGAACATTCACACACAGACGATGATCACCAAAATACTGAAAGAAATAGTTAAACAAGAAACTTACGAAATGTAAATACACAACATACCGCCAAGAAATGTAAATACACAACATACCGCCAAGAAATGTAAATACACAACATACCGCCAAGAAATGTAAATACACAACATACCGCCAAGAAATGTAAATACACAACATACCGCCAAGAAATGTAAATACACAACATACCGCCAAGAAATGTAAATACACAACATACCGCCAAGAAATGTAAATACACAACATACCGCCAAGAAATGTAAATACACAACATACCGCCAAGAAATGTAAATACACAACATACCGCCAAGAAATGTAAATACACAACATACCGCCAAGAAATGTAAATACACAACATACCGCCAAGAAATATACCGTTATTCAGATTGAAACATGCGCACAAGAGGATTTCCTAACTGACTCACTAACACAAAGAGAAGCTTCATAAGACACTCTCAAGCACATTCACTTACAATGTACTTCCCCAGACGAATTACTCAAGCTCACAACACATGCACAGAAGAGACTTTCCTAACTGACACAGAGAAAATACTCATAGGGCACTGTCACATACAAAAACTAACGTAACATTCACGCATTCACACACAGGTAGTCGGCTATGCAAGAAACAAGGCACAGAGGAAACTTTTTTTTTTTAGCCAGAATCTCTCTCTCACACACACACACAATATCACAGACATAGACATAGATAGACTCTGTATCACAGATAGAGGTTGCTTAACAAACACAACAACACTTGCTCCGTTGAGTCTTGTCTAACAAACTCATACTGATGCAGAAACACTGAGAGCCAGGTCGGACTCCTTGATCCCAACACACACAAACAGGCTGCTACCCCAGTTCAACACACACACCCCCACACACCGCCATATCCTTGCCCTCTACCTCATTCACCCCCCTAATCCCCTTTCTCCCCCCCCTCCTCCTCCTTACTTCTCTCCTCTATCCCTCGATAATGTCCTCATCCTCTCATATTTGCCACATGATCCTGATTCAGAGGTAAACCCTCTCCCTTCCACCTCAATTGTCCTTTCTTTGTCACGTAATCTCATGCTTTTCTTTATACTTCTTATCTATTCTACGTCACTTTTTACTAGCGGATTACGGATACCGGACAGTTTTTGGTGCCAATTAATAGGGAAATGAGTCTTTATTCACTATTTTGAAAATAGTACACACGTAATGTCGTGGCCAGTCTAAAAAAAAATATTGACAAAATCAAAATGTGAAGAGAAAACACACAAATTCGCAAGCAAATAATATGAAACTGGATCAAATAAACTCTAAAAGCAGTTATTTACAACCGTTTTACATTTTAACATACTGTCACTGTATCCTAACACAATCGATAAAACAGCGGACTGACTACATACAATCTCAAGTATCTGCAGCCTAGAAAATTC
Source organism: Aradus depressus (assembly GCA_963662175.1). Lineage (NCBI taxonomy): Eukaryota > Metazoa > Arthropoda > Insecta > Hemiptera > Aradidae > Aradus > Aradus depressus. The sequence continues at coordinate 4,201,664 of OY759219.1, forward strand.
CCTGAATTAGAACTGGTCGGAATTTAACAGAAATAGAACTTTGTGGAAAGTCTAAAAGTGATAACTTGATCTAAAAGAATCTTTTATATGTATAATAATAATAAAATAACCTAAAAAAATCCAGAAAACTATTTTTAAACACAAAAAAAAAACACCTTATTTTAATGAAAGTAAATAGATCGGAATCGGAAAACCTTCAATAAATAAAATATATTATGAAAGGAACAATGGTAAGTTTGAATTTTAAGATTAAAAAATGGAACTTGCATTATAGATCAACAATACAAGAATTTACCAAAAATAAATGATACAGTTCGTATGAATACTTACATTAGCTAATAAACTTCAATAATCATTAACAAAACTTCACGAATCATAAGAATTTAAAATATTTATTTACTTATGAAATGAAGTTTTCTTGCGGTTACTGCACCCGTAAGCACAACACATCCTGAAATAAAACAAAATATGATTATCAAAACTAATGATATTCAATATAACACAAAATGATTATCAATTAACGAAGAGTAGCTACCAACTAATATAAGGCATTTGTTTTGGACCACTTCTTCAAGTTGGTATTGCTTGCAAGACCGGCCCACACTGGGCATGCATACATTATCACTGGCCGCAACAGAAGCTTGTATATCGATATGGAAAGTAGATAAAACAAAATCTAATCTAAAAATAATCTCATTTTGACACCATGGTTTTGTGTTGAGATAGTTGAGGAATATCTATTTAGATTCTGTTAAATAATAAAAGAAATATTCTAATTAGAAAATAATAGACAAAAGTAGGCACCTTATAATTAATAAAAATAATAATACAAAAGTCAATGATGAGTCACCGGCAATTCACTTCCCCAGCGCCAATGATATAATTAAGATTTCGTTCTCCCCCTGAAAAAAATCAAAAAAATGTATCTGTTTATCTGAAAATCAATAGTTGAAATTATGGTTTTTTTTGGATACACATATAAAAGGGAGTCAGACACACAAATAGATAGGAACCTTTTTTTATTTTTGAAACCAGGGTCTCAGAAAAAATTAAATTCCGGTGAAAACTGAACATCGAATTTCTGACAGATTACATACCCCTTAGGGCTGGCTGTATAGGCTGACCCGCCACACAAGTTGTTTCACTGACCTACCCCTACCTCTATCGTTCAAATAACCTGTTTCTCACGGACCTGCTATCTGCTGTTTCCTTCCCGAGGCCAAACAAACTGTTATTCTGCAACTTGCTATATATACTCTGCTTTGCTTTAAGTGTACAAACTGCTTCCGAAATCTAAACGAATTAGTCTGGAAATGTCTCTTTTTGTTTCTCCTTACATTTACAGACTACCAACATATCTCCAAATTTCATAAATATCCCAACTAAAACATTCCTACTTCATTCCAAATTGAGCCATGGCCATAAAGGGTTTTTATTGTAACTTAGAATAAATTTATAAGTTTAGATTTACAAGTATAAGCACAGTTATATTGAACAAATTCATAAAATGTGTTTAAGAATTATCTTTTAATCAAAATTAACTATTTTTCTTTCAATTTAAGTTAATCACAAATTCACTTCTCTCTTTTTCTTTTTTTTAATTATCCCTAATTAAAACCTTTTTATTATTAGGTGTTAAAATAGAAAGATAGATCAATTTTTATTGCACTAAAGAATACAACCTTTATGGCAATGAATCAGTTTTTTTTTCTCTCACAAACTTCTTATTCTTACAGTTAAAGAAAATACTAGAAAAAAAAAAAAATATATATATATATATATATAATAATAACAAATAAGTTATAGGTTAGGTTAGGTTACGTTTTATGACTCATGCCCGGGCTTTAACAACGAGGTCATATCGCCTACTACTAGAGTGCTCTTTCGTCACTCTGGTGGACATGAGCCCGACTCTACTGTGGGAGTCCTAAATTTTGCCTACCCTAAATTTTTATTCATCTAGGGTAGGGGTCTTTAACGAGTACCTGACATCGTACAGGCTCGGGACCATCGCTTAACGTCCCATCCGAAGGACGGCATGCTTAAGTTTATTTTACCTCCCAGATAAAATAAACTAAGGGCCTCGGTCGGGTTACGAGCTCAGAAGTCAAGCACGCATACCACTGAGCTACCGGCGCCCTCCAAATAAGTAATATATTAACAGAATAAAAATATACAAATACAATTAAAATAATAAATATGGACATGCTCTTTATTGAAAATAGTGCAAGCAGCTAGAAAACAAAAACAATTCCAACTTACATAAAACAAAATATGACCTTTGAAAAGGGAGAATTGTAAAAGAGTAGTTGCCACAACTCAAAAATAATACCTGAAACGAAAAAGTCCACAATTAATTATTTTGGTCAATTAGTGAGATATTTGTGGAGAAATGTTTGCCTGGGGATACACAAAGAGGGTCAATAAAACGAAAAATGTACAATGTCGTCCTTTTTATCTAAGGTACAGAGTCTGCAGAAACTTTCAGGGCAAAACTCATATCTAAACCCTCCAAGTATTATTCTAAAATTTCTAATGCTGTTGTGGAGACGAATTTGGACTAGCAGTCCGAGTTTTTCAATATAACAGTTTTCTGAAAGATACTTTTTCTGAGAACCAAACGCACTGACCAATTGGTAGGGGGAATTATATTTAGAATTTAAAATAGTATTTATGTCCTGACTAGATGATTCCTCATGGCTGCTACCAAACGGAGGATATCAGAAATAGAGGGACCGTACAGAAGATGGCTCCCAATATTCGGTATTGGTACCATACACTGTGTAGTTATTGTCACTCAAGCCCGGGCTTTAACTACGAGGTCATATCGCCTACTACCAGAGTGCTCTTTCGTCACTATGGTGGTCATGAGCCCAACTCTACAATTTGAGTCCTAAATTTTGCCTACCCAGGTTCATTCGCTTAGGTTAGGGGTCTTTAACGAGTACCTGACGGACCTACCGGAGCCTTATTTATTTGTGAAATAAAAAATATTTTATAACATACGTTTTTTTCCGAAGAAGAGATGAAGCTTGTGGTTGAATAAAACAAACTAGCGGAATTTCTGCTAAGCTTTAGGCACTGAGTGTGCCTTCTTCAGGGCCTGTATTGACATATATACATTATTAATGAGTTGATGTATCCTAAATATGAGTATAAGACATGATATAATTGTGACTAAACCAATAATTAACATTAAATAATTTACACCAAAACAAACTGAAATATTATATTTAAACAGAAAACCATAAACAATATAACCTAATTATAACCGTACACCCCTGAGTGACAACTTACAAACACCAAAAACAAATAATATATCTAAACAGAGAGAACATCTTGAGCGAGCAGAAGTTTTAAAATAGTAAAGTATAATATTTTAAGGCAGCCACAACGAAATGTGATGTCACATATAAAATAAAGCATCTCAAAACAAAAAAGATATAAAAATAAAATTAAAATAAAATAAAGTTATGCTTGAATTTATTTTTCTCCATTTTTGATGAAGAAAACACATCCGCGGGTAGAAGATCAATAGAATACATTTATTCTACTAATGTCTGCTAGCTCGGATCAATTGAAAATGAGTTTTGAACCTAGAAATGTCTTACGATTCTGTACAGATACTGATAATTTTATTTTTAGCAGTCAATTTTGCGTTTTAGTGGAAAAACGAGAGACAACACTTGCTCTCATTTTACCACCAAAATACAAAATTGACTCATATCAATGAAATGACCAGCATCTGTATGGAATTTAAGACTTTTTTAGATATATAGAAGAGTTGGCTAACAAAGAGGAAGAAGTTGTCTTGAGGGAGGGTCAGTTGGAGCAGAAGGAGGGTTATTAGAGACGAGGAGCGGAAGGGGGTGGTCAAAGGGACGCAGATCAGGAGATGAAGGAAGCAGGTCAGTAGTAGAGTTAGGGGGGATCTTCAGGCTGACCCTAATCCTGACCTCAGGAGCCACTCCACAGTCCTGACCTCACTGTCTACTTGACCAAGGGCGCCTTGCCCGGCAGTAACTAATACGAGTTATACCTGAAGCGCTGAATACGTGCGATTTCCGGATAAAGCTTATCCCACCTGACCCCTACTTCGCTACTACAAACCGTTACTTGTGTTCGTTATTTCAACCTTTAGCGAAAAAATTTATAGAACAAAAAATGTTTAAAATAAAAATTTCTTTCACACTGATTCTGTAACTTTATCACGTAGAATTAATAGTAACTAAGAAAGACTCCAAGTATTCAGTGATTCCCTTTATTATGAAGTTAGCTCAAAATACGATCATGTCCTTTTCTCATGATTATAGGACGAACAGACAGATTTACAAACAAATATGAAATCTAAAAACCACATATATGGTCTTTGACTGACCCAAATAGTTTACAATACCCAATGTGCAGACAATAAATACCATACAATCTTATTTATAAACATTAGATTCATGTTTATTATAATTATGGCAAAAATGTAAAAACAATCTACCAAATGTAATAAATAAATTTGACTTTTCCTTCATTTATTTACTTGGCTCCCCTTTCATAAGACAACCCATATCCAATTTAAATGTTCACTTGAAATTGGCCACTTGAGACAATAAAGCATTTGAGGATATCATTTTCAAACGAGTATTATTGTGAAATTTGACAATGAAATTTGAGTGTGAATTTAGTTTGTGCTTTAAAACATTTCCAAAAATTTAGAGTGAGAAAATATTGTGTATGAACACAATAATTCTCGATAGAAAGAATTTTTTAGGTGTATGAAGAACTTTGGGAGTGACACCTATTGATTTTCAGCCAAATTAGGGGGAGGCTTAACAAAAAAATTCTAATAACTACAGTTGTAATGAATGTATTGGCATGGTCGATTGGATTTGAAGGAGAGCGAAAAAGTAATTGATTAATTCTTACTGGGGAAGTATATAGCCGGTGAATCACCGATATTTTTTGTTCGACATGGGTAGTATTATCACCCCTTAAAAATGACTACCGTTCATTTTGTATACACAACACTCATGGTGTGAGGACCTCGGTGGTGAAGCGAATAGCATGTCTGCCTACCAACCCTGAGTTGGAAGTTGCGGATTCCACCGGACTCAATGTGTTTAAATATTATATTTCTTCCGACCAATTATGGTTCTTCTGTAAATGTTACATCGCTAACAATCATTGCAGTTAATACAAGTTGAACCCGAAATCCTCTGTGTGGGCATTGAGCACACTGGATTGTGCTATTTCAAATTTCACTGTTAAATTGATACATTCATGAATTAGAGGAGGGTGTCACCATTGTGACATGGGATAGGGGGGTGATCAGAAATTTAAATTGCGTTACATAATTAACCCCCGCTCCCTAAATAGCGTACCATTGACATATGTAATTAAAAGCGGAAAAAAAATAATCAACGGCAATGTACTTCCCCAGATCGATTTATTTATACTAAACTAATTTCTCACTCTCCACCCAAACTCTCGACTTAAGCGAACGTAACCAATGTTTCTATACGGTTAGAATTTGTAATTTTTTTTACTAAATTATTGATTTTTTGTACACTGTCAGATGACAAAGGCAACCTTGAAAGACGGCTAGCATAACATAAAATACAATCAGTGAAATAAAATTTAGTGTTGCATTCATTAAAATGGCAGCTAATAGGGTTTTTGTGTTGAACCCCCCCCCCCCCCCCCCCCCTTCCCCTTGGACGATTCTGCTGAAGAATAGAAGGTCAAGTCCTTTTCGGGTTTGGAATTATAGTATCATAATATATAACGTTGTATTTATTACATTGGCAGTTAGTTATTAGAGTTTTTTAGTTCTAATCTGTGATCCTCTTCCCTTCCTATTGGTCGATTTGGCTGAAAATCAATACGTATCCTCCTAATGGAGGTCTGGATACAAAAATAAAATGTCTATTTGTTTATATTATTGATAACTATCGCGACTACATACACATAAATTAATTGTATTTATCATTTATTGATTTCGGGGGTCGGAAAACATGAAATAACGATGAAAACTCAACACTGAATTTCTAACCGATTACATAACTTCCCCTATACTTCGTAGATCTGGGGAAGTAAAAGAAAGTCAGGGAGTGATTTGTTTTGTAATAGTAGCGTTACTTCGACGGAAGTACTTAACGCACCTGGTGGTAAGAGGTCGTACTATCTAATATAGTCATGCCAAAGAGGTAGGAACAATATTTAAATATTAACTAGTTGTAAAAAATCATATTATTTAAGTGATATACAGTTTTTGAGTTAGTTATTATGACTTATGCCCGGGCTTTAACTAAGAGGTCATATCGCCTACTACCAGTGACGACAGAGTGCTCTCATATCGAGTTCATATCGCCTACTACCAGAGCGTTCTTTCGTCACTCTGGTGGACATGAGCCTGACTCTACTCTGGGAGTCCTAAATTTTGCCTACCCTAAATTTTTATTCAGCTAGGGCAAGGGGTCTTTAACGAGTACCTGACATCGTGCAGACTCGGGACCATCGCTTAACGTTCCATCCGAAAGACGGCGTGCTTAAGTTTATTTTACGAGTACCTCCCAGATAAACTAAGGGCCCCGTGATAAAGAAGCGAGTCGAGATGTTAGTGTTGTCATGACAACTATGGCCAATTGATAAAAAAAAAGTAACTAGAGCGCCGGTAGCTCAGTGCTTGTCAACTGAGCTCAAGATCGCGGGTTCGAAACCCGGCCGAGGCACTTAGGTTTTATATCTGGGAGGTGAAAGAGCACGGCCTCCTTCGAATGGAATGTTAAGTGATGGGCCATAGCCTGTGCGATGTCAGGTACTCGTTTAAGATCCTTCCCCCTATCCTAGGTGAATAAACCCAGGCAGGCAAAATTTTGGACTCCCACAGTTGAGTCAGGCACATGTCCACCAGAGTGACGAAAGGGGGCTCTGGTAGTAGGCGATAACTTATCTTGGTTGATGATAAAATACAATTGTTTGAAAATTTCGAATTATTGTAAGAATTAGCAATTTTTCATGCACGATATTGTACACCATACCGAGGAAAATATAATGGTAGGCCCCATAATTATGGTTAGAGGCTGGGAACACTACGGAGGTGGGTGTTTATCTGCAGGCTTCCCTCTCACCATCGTCGAGCCCTGTTTGTTCTATCGATTCCCCCAGCTCACCACCCACCCCCACCCTCAGATAATCTCTTGAAAAGTAACTCCCCACCCCCATCTTTTTCATAATTGCCGCCTCTCTAACCCCTGTCTCTTAGGCACAGGTTCAACACACTTCTTATCGTCTCCACTTACCAAGTTCATAATCACCCCTTACTCTCCAGTTCCAATGAGAGTATATTTCAATGATTTTATTATTTTTGAAAAACTTCCCTCATTCTCTTTAAGACAAGAGAAAGAAAATGTATTTAAAGAACAGCTATTCTTCAAGACTAAAAGATGCTTCTTTAAAGAACAGACATTCTTTAAGACACTCCCCTCTTTATCATTTAGACTCTTTAAAACACTCCTAAAATACGCTAAAAAAACTCTTTAAAATACTTAAATTATTCCATTATTCATCTAATTTGCCCATCTCCCTCCAAAACCACTCGGCCATTTGTGTTAATTATCTATCAGCAGTTGATACAAAGAGACTTCTGAACCTCATACTAAATTTTGTGTCGATTAATTCATTACATCGGCAGTTATTAAAGGTTTCGATTTCAAGCAAATCGGTTAATGTGTTTCAGAGAGAGAACGCAAATTTACAATTAATTGATTAACTTGACCTGGGGAAGTATATAGCCGGTGATTCACCGACTGAGATTATAGTTGAGGTATACTGAAGCCAATTAGATATTCAGATTCATGCCCGGGCTTTAACTATGAGGTCAAAATCGGCTACTACAGGCCCTCTTTAGACGCTCTAATGCCCCATTTGAAGGACGGCGGGCTCAAGCTAGCTCCACCTCTCAAATCGTGAGCTCTGAAGACAAGTACGTTAAGCTAGCACCCTCAAAAGAAGACATTGAAGCCACATCTAAACATTATGGCTGTGGCACCCATATTTCTAGCAAGGGTATATCATTATTATCGTTGCAAGTAAATCATACTATTATAATATTTCTTCTTCTTTAAAAAGCCAGTCGGTCAAAGGCCCAAGTATTAGATACAAGAAGTTATCTTTGTCAAACATTTTCATAGAGCTCATAGAAGTTCTTAAAAAATGTCTACTTACTGACAGTTAAGCCTACGACTGCCGTTCTATTAAAGTTCCGATTAAGAATATTCTATTAGTACGTATTTTAAACGAATGACTACATAAACTAAGTAACTAAAATGAATATTATACAACAAAATGTTAAATAGAAACAAAATGAAGAAGAAATCATTAATAGCTAACAAACCTCAAGGTTTTCATTTCTTTCGTTTCTCAATATATTTTTTGTAGTTCTTCAAATGTTCGAGGTCCGAGGCAAGGAATTAATTCTCCAGTATGTACGGCATAGACAAAATAGAAATAAACTCCTCATATTCAATCCTGTCCACTGAAAAATATATATTATAATTCACTTTTATTTAATTTTGGTAGTAAGGCTTAACGTATGATAAAAATACTTTAAGTTTAACAAAACGCTATAGCCATTTCTTAAAATGTGAATATAGCTATCAAAAATCCTTAAATAACACTTCAAAAACTTGAAATTTTGTATTTTTTTCAAAGTTATATTAATTTGAATTAATAAATTAAGCTTTAAGCTTTTGTAAATATAACTGTGTATGCTGCAACAGGTTGAACAATTTTATTTTATTTTTTCTTACGAAAAAAGAAAAATCATCATAACAAACAAAAACCTTACGCAATTTTAATATATCAAAACTTTGAATAATTTTCTCAAAAAAATCGTTCGAAAACTAATCGAAAATTGTTGCTTTGTTCAATTACTAAACTACACACCTTGATATAACCTACAATATTGTTATAACAATGTTGTAGGTTATTTAATAAGTTGAACAAATATACTTACTTTCAAATAATATTATGTACTACGTAAATTTTCTAATTGATTTATTTAATACACAGCAAACAAAAAAAAATTAGATTAATTGTAAGTCTTACGAGTTACTTATTAAAAATATAGATTAAAGAAGGATTGACCAAGGATCTAATAGGAGGGAGGAGAGATGAGGCTTGTGGTCGATGAGAACAAACTTGTGGAATATCTGACAAGCTCCTTTATGATACGGATGAATAACATCCTAGCAGAATGAAGTGACTGTATACTTATGCAACCGCAGCCATATTGATGACATTTTGTTTTATTTTAAATTGTGAATTTCTATTCGTGGATGATGTATTTAGGTTGTTTTTGAGATTACGTTATTTTATGTATGACACCATATTTTGCTTTGTTTTGTTTAAATATTATATTATATTTATTTGAAAACTTCTGCTCGCTCAGGATGTTGCCGTTTGTTTAGATATGTATATTATTTGTTTGTTTTAAATGTTCACACATGATATTTGTTTGTATTTAGTTTTGTTTCGATATATATTTTAGTTTATTTAGGGTTCAAGAAGATTCAGAGGCCATGGTGGGTGTGCGGACTAGAGCATAGGGCTTTGGTCGCATGCTCTCACCCGGTTCAAATCCCGTCCGGCAGTGAGTTTTATTTCGTCGATAAAACTCCCTCCCGGGGCCAAGGATGTTGTAAATAACTAGATAAAAAAATTCCATTATGGAGACATGGCTAATATGCATCGTACATAAGTGTATCATTTAAAGGTTATTGTTGGTTTAGCCATAGTGTTAATAATGTTCATATATTTTACTCAAATCTAGCATATATCAACTCATTAATAATGTATATATCTCAATATAGGCCCTGAAGAAGGCACACTCAATGCCAAAAGCTTGCCAGAAATTCCCCAAGTTTGTTTTCATCGACCGCCTCATCTCTCCTCACTCCTATTAAAAATTAAGTTACCACACCTACATATATATTTTGGTTATTGCAACAAGCAAATATTTGTGTATTATATAATAATATATTTCTAATAGTTGTGACAACTGAGTGCTTTTAGATTGGCTTACCTTATAGTAATTGTATACCTGAACTAACTGCCAATAAGGAGCTAAATAGGCTAAAACCGAAGTTAATATAACCATCCTTGTTTTGTCAGTGTAGGTTTTCAAACGAGGGTCAAATGTCAAAGTTGTTAGTTATTGTGACTGACGCCCGGGCTTTAACTACAAGCTTATATCGCCTACTACCAGAGCGATCTTTCGTCATTCTGGTCAGGTGTACGGGCCCTAGTGAACGGGAATCCTAAATGTTGCCTACCCAGGTTTAGTTACCCAGAGTAGAGGTCTTTAACGAGTACCTGACATCTCGGAACCATTACTTAACATCCCATCCGAAGGACGGCATGCTTAAGTTTATTTGACCTCCCAGATAAATTAAACTAAGGCCTCGGTCGAATTTCGAACCCGCGACCTTGAGCTAAGTAAGCAAGCACGAGCGAGGTAGATGACGAGAAGAATTGTTATATACTTAGGTATCTATCGTATCCGTTAGTTCATATCCAGCAATCAGAGAGGGCGCCTGTAGTTCAGAGGTAACGTGATTGCTTACTGAGCTTAAAATGGCGGGTTCGAAACACGGCCGAGGCCCTTAGGTTTTTTTATGTGGGAGGTCCATCGGATGGGATGTAAAGCGATTGTAGTACGCTTTAAGCGCCCTAGCCTAGCGATCTGAGGTATTCGTTAAAAAACCTTAGGTACCCTAGGTGAATACAAATTTATGAAAAGCATTTAAGACTCACATTGTGGAATTAGGCTCATGTCCACCAGAGCGACAAAAAAGTCCTCTGGTAGTAGGCAATATGACCTCGTTAAAGTCGGTGCGTGAGTCATAATAACCAACTTCAGCAACCAGACTCTAAAAATTAATATATATTTTTTCTGATCCCACGCGGGAGATACAAGAGGCCTACGGAGGCCACTAGTGGTCCTTCACCGACTATGCTAATTGTAGAAGAAGATATACTCCATGTCAAATTTATATATAAGTAATTATAATATAAGCGTTATAAGCCTCAACTACTGATTTTCAACCTTATCGGCTAAAAAAGAAGACTGAAAGGAAGAGCGGAAACTTAGTTAATCAATACGCGCTTTAGAATTACAAAAACAGTCATTCCCCGACGACTTTTCCTTATAAGCGTCAACTGGTTATTTTCAATCTAATCGGCTGAAAGAGAAGATTGAGAGGGAGAGCGGAAACTTAGATGATAAATATACGCTTTAGAATTACATAACCAGTCATTCTCCGACGTTCTTTCTTTATAAGCGTCAACTGCTTATTTTCTAAAAGAGAACATTGAGAGGGAGAGCGGAAACTTACTTAATCAATATGCTCTTTAGAATTACATAACCAGTCATTCTCCGACGTTCTATCTTTATAAGCGTCAACTGCTTATTTTCTAAAAGAGAAAGTTGAGAGGGAGAGCGGAAACTTACTTAATCAATATGCTCTTTAGAATTATATAACCAGTCATTCCCCGACGACTTTTCCTTTTAAGCGTCAACTGCTTATTTCCAACCTAATCGGCTAAAAGAGAAGATTGAGAGGAAGAGCGGAAACTTATTTTATTATAAATAAATAATTCGAGGAAGGTAACTACAATGACAGTGATACTGTTTTTTTTTTTTTTTATTAGAATTTATAAAGAAAGTGAGCTCTGAGTTAAAATAAAATAAAAAAATGTTCTTTTTTAAGAGAGCTGCCTAAAGTCAAATCAAAACTTGGATATATCATTCTTTTTCAGACAAAGGCAGAGATTCAGAGAGTAAATAAGAAAAAGAAAATATCTGGAAAAATGAATAAGAAAAATGCGATGAAGGATAAAAAGTAGAAATATTTTTATGAAGGTAGCTTATCGTATCGTATCGTTCTGTTTGTATAAGAAAACCATTTTATATTTAAACTGACTTTAATTATTATTATTTTATTTTAACTTTATCTTCTCTCATCTTCTAAAATGAAGTAGAACATTGGATTTGAATTATTAATAAGTCATTATCTTTGTGTCCTTGATAAACATTGAAATGAAAGAAAATCATTCAGAAATAATTGGATCTCTAATGTAATTAATAGAGATTTTAAAGGAATTAAAAAATGTAAGACTAATTAATGCAATTTTTATAAATATTGTCAAAGATAAACATTTATCTGAGCTTTGTTACATAAAATATAAACTGACGATCCATCCTGAAGACACAATTAGTACAGTTCAATAGTTTAGTTACCATGACTAGAGGAAGTTATGTAACCTGTCAGAAACTCGATGCGGAGTTTTCAACGGAATTTCATATTTTCCGACCTCTAGATTAAAAAAAATATATATATATATATATATATATATATATATATAATCCTATGTGAATCAGCGGCAAAGTACTTACCCTCAACTTTTCGCCCCCTTTGACCATTTGCGCTAATATTCAAGTTGACTTAGGGGCTCCTAAATCCTCATACTAAATTTTGTCGATAAATTCATTACTTTGATAATATATAATATGATAATAATTCTATATATTTAATTAATTAAATCGGAAGTTATCGTATTAACTGACACACACAGACAGAATTTTTTTTTTCTTCATTTTCGGAATCAGCTCGGAAAACATGAAATTCTGTTGAAACTCCGCATCGAATTATTGTATCGATACAAAATTTAGTATGAGAATTCAAAAGCCATTATGTAAGTCAAATATGGAGTTTAGTTTGTAGATTCATTGATCAGTGACTCGCGAATGCCAGAAAAAATGTACATATTTCATGATTTAAAGTAGTGCCTTCAGAAATATATATATTTCTTATTGGATTTTGCCGTCTGAACTACGAGTATTCTTAACACATTGGAGAAATTGTGAGGAACTGATATTGAAACTCGATAACTTACCTCAGCTCAGATCTACATAACATCTATCATGTGAGTTAGCCCATTTGAGACCCATTCTTCAAAATACACTTTAGCACATAGGGCATTTGAGAGAGGAATGCTTAAAACAAGAAACTAGTTGCAAAAATTAGAACAAAGCATTTTCGGCAACTGCTTGAAAAATTTCTTCTCATTTTTTTCAACAGGTTTTATAGCACAATAATCTTCAAAAAGCAATTTAAACGTCTTGCAATTCCAGAATTCTGACTATGCATGATTCTTTTAACTCAAATTTTTAAGATTGAAAAGTTAAATAATGAAAAATACTTCGCACAAAATCAAAATATGTCTCTACGGAACTGCACGCTTTTAAAATTTATTATAGTCATTATTCACAAATGTTTTTGAAATTGTTATCAAGTTTATTGATATTTTGTCCAACACAAGCCTATAGAAAGGTTCTTTCAACCAATTTGTTTTGGAAACATGCTTAGTAAGTTACTAACAATCTAAATTCACAGAATCTTTTCAAGTTTCACTTCTCTGAGCACCAACTCTAAAATGACAATACACTTGTATTATATTCACTTGATATTCTGTGATGGACATAAAGAACGTTTAACTAGGTTCTAAACACCTTGGGTTCTAACCTCAAATGTCAACGTAGAACCTCCAAAGTTGCATCGATTTATTTTAACCTCTGTGGATCAAATCGAATTCAGATGATAACAACACTGGTTCGGTATCACAGCTTGTTGAATTACTTTCCAAGTTGTACAAAGTATAGGGGAAGTTATGTAATCGGACATAAATTCTATGTTGAATTTTCACCAGAATTTCATGTTTTCCGACCCTCTGATTCCAAAAATTTTCTCTTTGAGAACATGATCACTCGCGATAGAATAAATTTATCGACACGATTTTTTATATATGTATTCAGAACATAAGGACGACTCAAACTCAAACTCAGAAAAACAAATAACTGCCGTTGTAAAGATTGTATCGACTCAAAATTCAGTACTGAGAATTTTGTTTAAATACAGGGTGGGTGCCAACACTGTTAATATTTGAAAAAACATAAATAAACAAGTCCACAGTTCATAAATAAAGAATAAATCTGTAACAAATATCTTGCGTACAATTTGTTTCTTAAAGTATTTTTATTCAAGAGGGTGTGCAGATAGTCTGGGATGAACCATGGATTATCCGTGGATCTCCTGATCCCACCCCCACCCCCTCCTCATTCTATCACAACATCCCACATAACACGAGCCTCTCCCCCCTCCATAACTATTTCAATTAACTCCAAATTAACACATCCATCCAGTTGGATACAAATTACCGTGCAATGGCTGTTGCCTGGAGTCTGGTGACATCATTCCGGCTTCACATAGTCCCTTCCCAAAACTAATTTGATCATATGATTATTTCATGATGTCATCCGGAAGGTTTATTGATAATTGATCGGATATTACTAAAATAATATTTTTTGTACTTAGGTTTTTCTCAGTTCACTTTTTGAAAAAAACATGGATATTATTTTTTTCGAGTTAAAGATCACCTGTGGATAAACCATGGAGAAAGTGTAGTTAGTTATTATGACTCATGCCCGGGCTTTGACTACGAGGTCCATACCGCCTACTAACAGAGCGCTCTTTCGTTGCTCTGGTGGGTATGAGTCTGACTAGAGTCAGACAGTAGACTGTCGGAGTCCTAAATTTTCTCTACTCAGGTTTAGTTACTGCTAACTTAGGTCTGATTAGATTTTGACCGAAATCAGACGAAAATTGAGACAACTTCACTCCGGGGCCTAAGTACACTTTACAAGATACTGCTGTTGTGTTCATGATCTAATCAAAAATCTTCAAATAATAAATACGATCTTTCGCAGCTCGTCCAGTTTTCGAGATGCCGAAATCTGTCTTGAAATGTAGCTTTGAAAAACATATTTTTAGACGTTTCCTTGATTTAGCTGAAAACGGTCAGTCCTATCGAAAAATTGATTCTTACCAAAAATGTTCCTTATAAAATTTCCAATCGCTAGTAAGTTCTCAGATTTGAGATAGCTCAACACATCTCATCCGAAGGACAGCGTGCTTAATGTTTTTTTCACCTCCCAGATAAAAAATCCAAGGACCTCGGCCGGGTTTTGAATCCGCGATTTTGAGCTTAGTAAGCAAGCATACCAATGAGCTACCGGAGCCACTAAAAAAATATATATGTGATGTGGCCATTGCAGGACTTTGTTAAGCTAACCATGCCGCGCTTGTTCCATACTTGGTCGAGTACTTTCTCAATATAACTCGGATTTTAGAAATCCTCAAATTTGAGGAAAGCCCCATTATAAGCCCATTAGGATTATCCTTTCAACTTTATCATATAAAAACTTTCTCTTTCTCCCCCCTGTTTTTAACCTTCATAACAGTTTGATAAAAAAAAAAAAAAAAAACTTTGTAATTAAAAATCATGAGAAGTGAATTTTTTTAAAATAATAATTCCAGGTTGGGGAGTAAATGATGCAAAAAGATAAAAGAGTTTTCCATTTTCCAGGGTGGGGTTAACTGGAACAAGGAGCCCCCCCTCAGGTTTCTGACTACACATTCCAGGGTGGGGTTAACTGGAACAAGGAGCCCCCCTCTCAGGTTTCTGACTACACATTCCAGGGTGGGGTTAACTGGAACAAGGAGCCCTCCCCTCAGGTTTCTGACTACACATTCCAGGGTGGGGTTAACTGGAACAAGGAGCCCCCCCCTCAGGTTTCTGACTACACATTCCAGGGTGAGGTTAACTGGAACAAGGAGCCCCCCCCCCCCCCCCCCCTCAGGTTTCTGACTACACATTCCAGGGTGAGGTTAACTGGAACAAGGAGCCCCCCCCCCCCCCCCCTCAGGTTTCTGACTACACATTCCAGGGTGGGGTTAACTGGAACAAGGAGCCCCCCCCCCTCAGGTTTCTGACTACACATTCCAGGGTGGGGTTAACTGGAACAAGGAGCCCTCCCCTCAGGTTTCTGACTACACATTCCAGGGTGGGGTTAACTGGAACAAGGAGCCCCCCCCCCCCCCCCCCCTCAGGTTTCTGACTACACATTCCAGGGTGGGGTTAACTGGAACAAGGAGCCCCCCCTCAGGTTTCTGACTACACATTCCAGGGTGGGGTTAACTGGAACAAGGAGCCCCCCCTCAGGTTTCTGACTACACATTCCAGGGTGGGGTTAACTGGAACAAGGAGCCCCCCCCCCCCCCCCCCCCCCCCTCAGGTTTCTGACTACACATTCCAGGGTGGGGTTAACTGGAACAAGGAGCCCCCCCCCCCCTCAGGTTTCTGACTACACATTCCAGGGTGGGGTTAACTGGAACAAGGAGCCCCCCCTCAGGTTTCTGACTACACATTCCAGGGTGGGGTTAACTGGAACAAGGAGCCCCCCCCTCAGGTTTCTGACTACACATTCCAGGGTGGGGTTAACTGGAACAAGGAGCCCCCCCCTCAGGTTTCTGACTACACATTACTTTCCTTTATTTTATTTTCCATTTCTAAGTGAAGTTTCCTAGATCTTCATTATTATTTCTCTTTGATCCCTTTCAGAAAGTCTCTTTTACGTTCCCAAGTTGTACGACGTAAAGGCTACTTACTATACGTAATCGGTTAGAAACTCCATTCAGTTCATCAGAATTTCATGTTTTCCGACCTCACACACCAAATCACCTCCGTCACTTGTTGTTTCTCAAGCCTTGGGAGTGGGGATAATATATTTAAAATAATGAAATATTTGCTTACCCCACCCGCTAGTGTAGCGGATAAAAGAATTTTTTTTTTTCTTTTTTTGTGTGCTTTTAGCACAATTGAACGTATATTGCACAAAAATTGCCAATAAATGAGAGGAAAAAAAAAAAAAAACTTTTTATTTTTATTTTGTTACTCTATACCCTAAAGCTTAAGATTTCGTAAGTTACCTTTCATTACTTATATTCTATATATATTCATTCCTTAAGAGGGCGCCTGTAGCTCAGTGGTATGCGTGCTTGGCTTCTAAGCTCAAGAACGCGTGGGTTCGAAACCCGACCGAGGTCCTTAGTTTATTTTATCTGGGAGGTAAAATAAACTTAACCACGCCGTCCTTCGGATGGGACTTTAAGCGATGGTCCCGGGCCTGTACGGTGTCAGGTACTCGTTATAGACCCCTGTCCTAGGTGAATAAAAATTTAGGGAAGGCAAAATTTAGGACTACCACAGAAGAGACGGGCTTCACCAGAGTGAAGAAAGAGCGCTCTGGTAGTAGGCGATATGACCTTGTAGTTAAAGCCCGGGCATGAGACATAAAACCTAACCTAACCATTCCTTAATGTGCCACTGATGATGATACTCTCGCGTCGAAAACAGGTTCTGCTCAAAAATAAAACTGTGGGAAGACAACGCCTTTTATCTCATTGAGAAATCTCGTGCTACAACATCGCACTATCTTATGAAAAACATTTTCATTTTAAAAAAGTTAATGTTCTGTACATTTTCTCTCTAAAATTAAAAATGGAGAAAACATTTTTGAATGTGTTACGAGGTGGGGAGGGAGGTGAGTGGTGGAAGTGTAGGGAAGGGGGAACTTTCATCTTTGTCCGGATTTCGCACGTAATCAGCTTCAAATAAAATAATATAACGCGTCCTCTCACCTCACCACCGGAGTATCATTCAGTGCTTATGTAGAAACTGTGTAAAAGGGGGGTTGTGAAGGAGCAAATATTTGGGGCAGGACGGAGAAGGCCCGCCCCCTCCAATTTATAGGGTCCTAACCTGGCCTAACGCCCTAACTAGCTATAAAAGGGCCTGTAATAAACCCTCCGACCTCTCACTTACTTTACGGAGGACCCAACTCACCTTTCTCCTTTATACTTTCTTGTACCCACATAAAATAATCTTTTTCTATCTCAGTATAGTTCAAATTGTCCCATCGGATCCTTTTTATAGGGGAGGTTAGGTGAAAAGATGGGAGAAATACGAAGTGTAGGGGATATGTGATAGTAAGATGTTCTGAGACATTTCGTCTTATAGAAATAGAAGATGTCTTCCCATTGCGTCATCACTGGCACAGTCCACACGTTTAAAATTTCATGGATGGGTACAGATATCATTATTCCTGTTCTCGATCTGACACAACTGGCAGGACGGAGTGCGTGAGGGCCGACAAACTAACCCCGTCACTAGAATTAGGAAAGGGGGTGGACTCTCCCTTCTTCCTGACTGTTCATGTGATCTTTATCTGGTTTTATCTTGGACCGACAGCTGAGCTTATACTAGAACGGGGGAACATTTGAGAAGGAAAGACTTCTTGATTTCTGGGGGATTCTTGATTTTCTCAATTCAAAAATCTTAATAAATGCCGATGTAATGAACTTATCGACACATAATATGAAAATTTAGCCGCCCAAATGTTTTGTTGAATAGTAGCGCAAAAAGTCGATTGTTTTTAGAACGGAAGTAAAAAGTTAATTGATTAAATCGTCTGGGGAAGTGCATAGCCGGTGATTCACCGATGATCTTTTTTTTTTATATTTCAACCTGTGAAATAATCACTTCTCACTACATCAGCCATTTTCACATTAGCTTATGTGAACTTCTAAGGAGCTTTGAGGGCGCCGGTAGCTCAGTGGTATGCATGCTTGCCTACTAAACCCGGCCGAGACTCTTAGTTTATTTATCTGGGAGGCGAAAAAACCTTGAGTATGCCGTCCTTCGGATGGTACGTTAAGCGATGCTCCCGAGCCTGTACGATGTCAGGTACTCCTAAAGACCTCTAAATGAATAAAAATGTAGGTTAGACGAAATTAGAACTCCCGCTGTGGAGTCGGGCTCATGTCCACCAGAGTGACGAAAGAGCGCTCTAGTAGTAGTCGATATGACCTCGTAGTTAAAGCCGATGAGTCATAATAACTCTAAGGATGCTACCTGGGACTATTCCACTGAGGTTGCTACCTGTGACTGTTCCTCTGAGGTTGCTACCTGTGACTGTTCCACTGAGAATGCTACCTGTGACTGTTCCTCTGAGGATGCTACCTATGACTGTTCCTCTGAGGTTACTACCTGTGACTGTTCCACTTGGTACCTGTGACTATTCTACTTTCCACCTGCGACTATTCCTCTGAGGTTGCTACCTGTGATTGTTCCACTTGTTACCTGCGACTGTTCCTCTGAGGTTGCTACCTGTGACTGTTGCTGTGATCCTCCATACAGGTAACACGTGTGCCTGTATATGTTCCTCTATACCCAAACTACCCTCCTAGTTCCTGAATAATTAACAGATGTGAGGCGGCCCTCTCTAAAAGAGCAGTAACTCGGTGGTTACTTATTAACGAGGAGAGGTCTCTTTGCCAATGCCCACCACACCTCATCCATTATGCAGGCTGCCCCCCCCCCCCCCCCCCCCTCCTGTCATTGCTAAACTGTGCATAATCTATGTCCTTCTTGTTAACTCCTTCTATGCCCACTTCCTCTTCATAAGGAGACAAAGTAATTGTTCACTTTAAATGATATGTTGGCTGTTGAGCATTGAATCTTGTTGAATATATGTGATGTGGCGGCCATTACAGGATTCTCTTATACCAACCACCTCTGTACAGATCACTCTACTTCCCCCTCCCTCTTGTCAAATTAATTTCATTCTGGCAATACTGGCTATATGCAAGTAATGTGCTGGTGTCAGCGGTTCTCTCTGTTTCAGTGTACTGCATGATTCTGATGAGACTGACTTTCTTATAACCAATAATGCCAGTATGAAATTAATTTGGCAAGAGGGAGGGAGGAGAGATATTTTATTTTTTTAGGGGGAAAATATTTTATCTTATCATCATTTTCATCCTTTTTCAATAAAAAACCACCAAAAATAAAAATATATTTGAAAATTCGTTGTTATGCGATACAATTTAAATTAAAATTACTTAGACAAATTCCCTTAGGAAACTTTTCCGTCCGTTGTGATGATTACAATTTGTAAAAATAAAAAAATATTAATTGAATTAATAATATAAAAAATAATAAACAAATAAATAATAAAATTAAATTATCACATTTCCTGTAGAAATTTTATCTCTGGTCTTTTACTAAATTTTGATTTCTACAGTAGTTTCTGAAAAGGGCCCTAAAAAAATATCAAAAGTTCAAGACGTCCAATTTTTAAGAAAGTTCACGTAATTTAAAAAAATTCCAATTAACAAACTTTTCAGATGGATTTCTAAAGAGATGCCATATTGTTTTTCTAAATTTTGCAAAAACGTTAAATCTACATTAAAAAATTAAAAACTAAGAGATTTAAACATTTAAAAAATCAAATAATTTACAAAAAGAAATCTTACAACCTAATTTTTACGTCTATTTAGTCTTTTTTCTTTTTAAATATTGGCCATTCTTCAAATTAACGTTATTTAGGGCATATATATAAATAAATAAAAGTACCTTCTTGGCGCATAGATTTCACTCCTACACGATTCACTACACCTTGAGCCTAAACACAACTCACTCCAAGCCTGTCCATCTTCACATCTCATCTCACCAGACTTCCACAACATAGACTGGTCTACTCTAATTAGAACAGCTGATGGTCTTCTTTTGTTTTTTATTCATGGGCTGTTGCAAAACAAATGCGACTTCATATAATTATTCACCAATTTAGTCGCTTCTTTGTTTTTATACAAATAAATATAATTAATTTTTATAATATTAATAATTTGAATGTGTATAATTTTATACATCACACCGCATTGGTCCTGTCTCATATCATAAGGTATTTCGTTAGTTGGTAAGATCATCTTGTCTCTCTAGAACTTTTATTTGAAAAGAGTTTTCATTCGGTCATAAATATAAGCAGTTTCTTGTAAAATGTAATAAGAGCAGAAGTAAAGTAAAAGTAAAAGTAAAAGTAAAAGTAAAAGTAAAAGTAAAAGTAAAAGTAAAAGTAAAAGTAAAAGTAAAAGTAAAAGTAAAAGTAAAAGTAAAAGCAAAAGCAAAAGCAAAAGTTAAAGTTAAAGTTAAAGTTAAAGTAAAGATTCCCCGGGAAATCCATTGAAAATTCCATTTCGAATTTTCAATGAATTGCAATACTTTCTTCTACTAAAGATATAAGAAACAGCAATGAAGGGAACAAGTCGACATGAAATTCGGATGGAAACAACATTGAATTTTTGACGGACGACATAACGTCCCCTATACCACATGTAGCCTGGAAAGTAAAACCTATGATAATGATATTATTGTATTTTTGCCCCCTCCTCCTCCTGGCTACACCTATGTAGACGACTACATCCCCCAAGTTGGCCAAGTGAGCCATGGCGGGCGGCCCAACAAAGACAGACTCAAGATATTTCCGTCAGTTTCCCAACTAAATTACTTAACTTTCCTCACTTTCCCATTTTACTTCCCCCCTCCACTTCACTATTATATTATAAAGTTTCATCAGATCAAGGCCGCGTCCTTCTTCTTAACTTTTCCTTCTCCGAGCCGCCCCCTCCCCTCCCCTCCCCTCCTTACCCCTCCCCTATTTCTTATACTAATTGTAATAAAAGTGTTATCTAATAGTATGAGTCCTCCAGAATCAAAACTCACAATATCCAAAATTAACAAAATTGAGATGGCAGTGGTTATTTTTGCAATTTTTTGAGCTGAATTCAAATATGGCGTTGGTTAGAATCAAAAGTCACCATATCCTAGGTTTAATGGGCCTATAAGTTGAGGGTTGGAGTCAGAACTAACATTATCCACTAGGATCCTAGTAGATAATGTTAGTTCTGACACTAAGCGTCTTTTAACCAATCAAAAAGCAGTATTTGCAAGCATAACCTGCTCAAAGAGGTTATTGTTTATTTTTTATTTTGTGCTGTATTTTTTTGCATTTTTTATTTTAAATAAAATTTTATTATTACATATGCTTTATGTAAAATTATAATTATGTGTCAATTTTAATCATTTTTCATTTTTTAAAAATTATTTTAAGTTGTAATATTTGTAACAATAAGTATAAATTGCATTTGAAAATTTTGAATGGTTTTGATATATTTAAACATGTTTGAGAATGTTGGGAACAAAACTAACATATCCAAAATTTTACTGCTTTTATTTTTATAACGCTATATAAAAATTCGTTTTTTTCGTATGTATTTCATTTTAAAGTGCTAATAGGATGTAAAAAAAATCATTTGCAAGAACCGGCGAAGCAAATTGTGGTCGAGAGCGGTTTTTGGCATATTCCCAAAATTTTGATTTTTGGATATTGTGAGTTTTGATTCTGGTGGACTCATATACTTCATACGTTATTCATATAATAATTTATCACATAATTATTTTTATTATTAGAATCTTTTAAACTTAGACATGACACCAGATGGTTCTAAAATATGTGTTAGTTAATATATTTTATTTATTTTTAAGGAGCTGAATAGACAGTTTGGTCTGCTCAGCAGACAATGCAAACATTCTATTGAAAACAAATTGACCATTTACAAGACAATAATAAAACCTAAATGAACATACGGACTTGAACTATGGGGTTGTGTTAAGCCATCTAACATCAAGCGTATCGAGTTCTTCCAATCCAAAGTCCTAACAACAATTGTCGATGCACCCTTCTATGTTTCCCTTACAAAAAAAAAATTCCTTTTCTTATTGACCTCATCAAGGTCCCGTTTCTCCAAATTCCACAGTAATCTTTCTTCACATGTCAATCCAGTTGTTCGACTCTTATCATCCCATTCCCATCCAAATAATCCCCCAGAAGACTGAGACGGCGCTGGCCAAGAGACATGCTACTATAATTTAGCAAAAATATTTAGGGAGTGCTGGTGATGACCAGGTTCTCCTCTCATGCACTTCTCTCACCTTCAGCTCTCCTTGCCTCCACTGCTGGACAGTGACTGGCGGGGCGAGAGGGCAGGGGGGTGATCACTGGAACCCCCTCGGACTCCTCTGCCTCCATTAAGTTGGAGGGATGGAGAAGACAGAGAACCGGGAGTTCTGATGTTATGTTGAATATCTATTAGAGTCGTTTGGAAACTATGAATGATGGATAGACAAATAGAATGTATCGACGAGATATTTTATATGTGTGACGAAAACCCCATAAGGATAACACATATACATTTTCAGCCAAAGGGGAGAGGGAGATTAGATAGAGACTTAACTCAAAAAATCTAATAACCTCCGATGTAATGATGATCCTGGCGTGAGGTGTTCGAATACGCTGAGCTTCACTTAAAGTACATACTTGGATGGCTTTGTTCTAACTCTCTCACGCTAAACGTAACAAAATGCAAATACATAACATTTTCGCTGACATCTATCAATCCTGAATATCCCTTAAAAATCCATAATTGTGACTCCACCCTCTGCTGTTCCTGCCTACCCCTCGAAAGGGTCTCACAATATAAGTATCTAGGAGTCTGGGTAGACTCTAGATTAAATTGGGCCTTTCATATCCAGCAAGTAACAAGGAAAGTAAGGAGTATGCTTTTTGCATTTAGAACCCTGCGGGAAGTCTTACCTGTCAAGGATCTGAAAATATATATCACGCATACATAGGTTCAATGTTAGACTATGGGATCATGGCCTGGGGCGGTTGAACAGCTTCAACTGTAAAGCCGCTGGTGACCGCCCAAAAACTAGTTATAAAGACCATTTTGAAAGTCCCTGCTACATTTCCTACTACGCAAGTTTTTTCTGTTTTCCCCGTTCTCCCGATCCGGCATATATACCTCAAAAACCTCCTTAGACAGCTTTTCCTAAATGCTTCAGATACTCTCTGTTCTGTTCCTCACCGATACCCGACACGAACCCCTCACTCCACCAGTGCTATCGTACACAGACCACTCACCACTTGGACGACCAAACAGACACCGTTTATTATAGCAACTCTTTTCAATAATTTGCCCAAAGATATAAAACTAGAAATAGAAAACCGGAGAGGTTCTCTGGGCAGGTACATGACTAGAGTCATGGAGTGGGTCACCGGACTGAGCTCTGATCAGGTTGAGTCCTTGTTAAGTTCTCTCTACTCTGACTAGCACGACGCTCTGTTCTGATCTCTTCCCATGTATGCTGTTGTGCTCTGCCAACTTCATGTTCACTTGTCTTGTCTCTCACTCCATTAAAATTCAATGCCAGGTCTCCGGGTTGTCAGGTTCATTCCATCAGCACTTCATTATTCATCTATTTTTATTTTACTTTTCTTCAATATTACGAGAATATTTCTTATTTTAGTCACTTTTTCTTTTTCTCATTCTTTTTTTTTAATTATTATTATTGTATTTTTTTATTTTTTACTAAAGATACTATTTGTTATTTATTTATTTATTTTTGTATTTTTTTTTTTTTTTGTATTTCTTCTCTCTATACTATGTTAAAAAAATTTTAACAGTGTTTGTACAGTCCTAGCTGACTGCTCCCCGTCCCACACTCAGACTCCGTCTTCTGGGAGGAGGTAGCCTATTTATCCTGTAATATTTATCTTTTATTTTGTAATTATCTAAAGGCATTAAATAAAAAAAAAAAAAAAAAAAAAAAAAAAAATGACTATCGACACAAAAATTTAATATGAGGATTTAGCAGCCTAGCGCAAACGGTCGACTGATTTTGGAGAGGAAGCGAAAATTTAATTGATTAATTCGTTCTGGAGAAGTATATTGCCGGTGATTCACCAACGTATTGTAGCGCAAGGCCTCATGGGAAATATAACAGGAAAAATTTAGTTTTAGAAAACACTACTCTAAGAGAAATGGGAGGCTTTAAAAAGTATATGAAAAAAGCCCCTTATTTTTTTTCTCGGTATTGAATATTGAGTTGAATATTTTATTTTATTTAGATCTTGGCCTCACGACTCGAAAATATGTTGAGATGATACCGTGATGGAACATGGGGAACGGTATTTGGGAGGGTTTGTATATTCATGAGGCTGCAATAAATGTCAGTGAGGGGGGAGGGCGCCGCAGAGAGGACCTCCTCACCATGTTTGCCAGATTCCCCCACCACCTCCCACTTCCCACCCCTACCCTCCCCTCCCATTCTGTATTCATTAGCTGCTCTATCTGGGAGCGCCTCTCAGCTAACAACCCTTCAACAGGGGCTCCAGTCTGTTTATCATAATGGCGCCTCCCCTACTTTATTGGTTTTAAAAGTAAAAACAGGATCTAACCAAAATCTTCACCAATAACTTTACCCATCTTAAGCAGGAATGTAGACAGGATTTTTTAAAAATTGATTACCTTAAATTATCCGGCTTTCTATATCTAGGTCGATTCTACTGTTGAAGCTCTAGGATCTAACTTCATTCCCTAACTTCATAGCCCTTAGCCTACGGTTGATGAAAAAAGTGTCGGTGAATCATCGGCAGTGTACTTCCTCAGAACGAATTAATCAATTAACTTTTTGCTCCCCCTCCAAAACCAGTCGACCCTTTGCGCTAATATCCAATAGTTGAATTACATAAAGGCACCTAAATCCTCGAAAATATAGTAGAGATTTTTGATTAAATATATATGTATATATATATATATATATATATATATGTATATATATATAGGAATATAATAAAATACGATATAGTCATGATCAGAGAGTGGTCTCAACTCAGAAACCCCAATAACTACCAATGTAATGAATGTATCGAAATGAAATTTCATATTTAAAGTCAAAACCCAATGAGGTCAATACTAGTCAATTTTTAGCGAAATCGACCGAAGGAAAAGGGGAGTACAGAAGTGGGAGCTCAATTGAAAAACCCCAATAACTGCCGAAGTTATGAAGTTATCGAAACAAAATTTAGTATGAGGATTTAGGAATCAAATGTTAGTTTGTTATTGTGACTCATGCCCGGGCTTTAGGTTCGAGGTCATATCGCCTCTTTCGACGCTCTGGTGGACATGAGCCCGACTCTACTATGGGAGTTCTAACCCTTAATTTTTATTCTCAAGGTTTTTTTTCCTTTCCAAATAAAAAACCTAAGGGTCTCGGCTAGATTTCCAAACCACGAAATTGGGCTCATTAGGCAAGCGCTCATACCACTACGTTGTCCTATGTTTCAACACATGATTCAGAAGTCTCTGAGTAGGGCACCTATTGATTTCCAATCATTAAATTGCCGATGATTCACCGACGGTTTTTTAATTTTTTTTTTTTCAATTTTCCCATTAGAAGATGAGCCACTTTCTTTGTATCCTGTGAAAGACATGTTAAATAAAGCCTTGTCTGATGTCTTCTTTCAGAGAATGGAAATGTCGTAAATATTAAAGTTTTCCTGGAGGCCGAGGTTCCTAAAGCCCTGCATCCTACCTCTACCTTCCTCTCAGAAGGTTGGGAATAATTATAAGTTTGTGGTTTGTTTTTGGGGGTGGGTGGGGAGGGGGGTAAGTGGCTCTGACAGCCCCCCCCCCCACCGTAGCCCCCATTCCCTCCCCTCCAACTAAATTACTCTCCGCTCTGGAAGATAAAGTGAAAACAGGCGCTGTCCTCGGGACCTTCCACCGTTCTCTTACTTATATATTCTTTTCTACAACTTCCCAATAACTAATTTTTTTTTCATGCAACAATTAACATTATTTTCCTATTGTTGTTATTTCCATAACCATATCTCTGGTCACAGGGAATTAATTGTTGTCTAAATTCGTAACTTTTTTACTTTTGCATTAATCGTCTAAGCCCTGTTTGTGGATATATTGTGAATCATATACAGTCAGTAACAAAAATTTTCGGACAATTTATAATTTTGTTTTTCTTTTGCAGTTACACATAGTTATATGGCAAAATATTTAATTCAAGCAAAGTTTTAAATTTCGAGATCATCAATAATTTCAAAACGCCGTAAAACAATTAATTAAACATTTACAGCTAATAGGATAGAGTAGGGGGAAGGGACGGTTTCTGCCGAGGGTCAGCGCTGCTGTCGCTCTCTTCCAACGTCATATCTCAAAAATCTAGTTTTCTGACATTACATGACCTGAGATTTCTTTTTATGTTGTGAAGAGTTACAAGATACAAGAATATTTTATTATTGCGGTTTGTTCTATTGCAAGCAAATACTTTTGAATGTAAGTTTAATATATTTAGTCCCGACAGTCGCGACAAAATTTGGAGAAGGCGTAATGAGGAGCTGAATCCAAAAAATTTAAAACCAATAGTAAAACATGGGGGTGGCTCAGTGATGGTGTGGGGGTGTATGGCGTCTAGTGGAATTGGTGAACTGGTTTTCATTGAAACCACCATGACTGGAAAAGTTTATGCCGAATTACTAAGGAGCAATTTGAAAAAGAGTGCTGAAAAACTTGGGATTTTACGGACTTTTCATTTTTACCAAGACAACGATCCGAAACACACCTGTGAATTGGTACGTACTTGGCTTTTGTATAACTGCCCTAAAGTTATGAAACCCCCCCCAATCGCCCGATCTCAACCCAATTGAACACGTATGGGGTGAGCTCGACAGGAAAATTCGATTAACACCCATTGCTTCAAAAAACGAATTGAAACAAAAGTTATTAGAAGAGTGGGGTAAAATATCTCCAAATTTCACCAAAAAATTAGTTTCATCATCAATGCCGAATCGAATGAAAGATGTTATTACACAAAAAGGGTACCCAACCAAATATTAATTAACATTATGGTTTTTGAATTTGTGAAATCGTAAAAAAAACATTGAATTTATTTATAGTTGTTTACATTTTTGTCCGAAAATTTTTGTTACCTACATTACTTGTTATAAAATTTATTAAATTAAAATATTTATTTGTTCTAATCAAAGCTGTTTTTCCTTTATCCTAACCCACTTTTGAATTCTTATTCTTGATTGAAAAATGGCTTTAATTATTTTTTTAAATTATTTTTTATTACTTTTGCATTTAATTATTATAATTTTTTATTGAAAAATCAAACCGTCCGAACATTTTTGTTACTGACTGTATCTTCTAAATCTATAGGAGTGAATGAAAATGAATATTGTTAACCCTTAATTTCCCTTAGTTACCTAATCATTTCCCATCACTTACCTAATCATTTACCATACTTTTTGAAATACTCGTGAATGATGCCTCTCTAAAGTTAAGCAAGTTGATGTGATGAGTATGTATGAGAACATACACAATTTTACGAGATACCAAGAATCCCACATCTTTATAATTCCGAAAGTATTAGATTCCTGAGCTCCCAACTTCTTCACAGTGCGCAGATGACTTGGGAGATGATCACAGTACACTTAACTCATTTTGGCCATTTTACGACTTAACAACTTATTCCCTGTGACCATAGATATGATGTGTAGTGGAAGTTAAGTTATCGGAGCGGGTTCAAAGTCGGCTGGGGCCCATAGTATTGGAAAAATACAACTTCGGGCACAATGAAGTGACGTCACCTACCACTTCCACAAAATGGCGCCTCAACACAGCTTAACCACGTCGTCCTCCTCTTCACACCTTCATTACCTCGGTAGTTGTCGTATACACCCTGGATACAAGGATGAAAGTTCATATTGATTTATTCCTTCTATTGGAAGCTATCGTGTTCCCACACAAAATGGCGCCTCAACACAGCTTAACCACGTCGCCCTCCTCTTCACACCTTCATTACCTCGGTAGTTGTCGTATACACCCTGGATACAAGGATGAAAGTTCATATTGATTTATTCCTTCTATTGGAAGCTATCGTGTTCCCACACAAAATGGTGCCTCAACACAGCTTAACCACGTCGCCCTCCTCTTCACACCTTCATTACCTCGGTAGTTGTCGTATACACCCTGGATACAAGTATGAAAGTTCATATTGATTTATTCCTTCTATTGGAAGCTATCGTGTTCCCACACAAAATGGCGCCTCAACACAGCTTAACCACGTCGCCCTCCTCTTCACACCTTCATTACCTCGGTAGTTGTCGTATACACCCTGGATACAAGGATGAAAGTTCATATTGATTTATTCCTTCTATTGGAAGCTATCGTGTTCCCACACAAAATGGCGCCTCAACACAGCTTAACCACGTCGCCCTCCTCTTCACACCTTCATTACCTCGGTAGTTGTCGTATACACCCTGGATACAAGTATGAAAGTTCATATTGATTTATTCCTTCTATTGGAAGCTATCGTGTTCCCACACAAAATGGCGCCTCAACACAGCTTAACCACGTCGCCCTCCTCTTCACACCTTCATTACCTCGGTAGTTGTCGTATACACCCTGGATACAAGGATGAAAGTTCATATTGATTTATTCCTTCTATTGGAAGCTATCGTGTTCCCACACAAAATGGCGCCTCAACACAGCTTAACCACGTCGCCCTCCTCTTCACACCTTCATTACCTCGGTAGTTGTCGTATACACCCTGGATACAAGTATGAAAGTTCATATTGATTTATTCCTTCTATTGGAAGCTATCGTGTTCCCACACAAAATGGCGCCTCAACACAGCTTAACCACGTCGCCCTCCTCTTCACACCTTCATTACCTCGGTAGTTGTCGTATACACCCTGGATACAAGGATGAAAGTTCATATTGATTTATTCCTTCTATTGGAAGCTATCGTGTTCCCACACAAAATGGCGCCTCAACACAGCTTAACCACGTCGCCCTCCTCTTCACACCTTCATTACCTCGGTAGTTGTCGTATACACCCTGGATACAAGTATGAAAGTTCATATTGATTTATTCCTTCTATTGGAAGCTATCGTGTTCCCACACAAAATGGCGCCTCAACACAGCTTAACCACGTCGCCCTCCTCTTCACACCTTCATTACCTCGGTAGTTGTCGTATACACCCTGGATACAAGGATGAAAGTTCATATTGATTTATTCCTTCTATTGGAAGCTATCGTGTTCCCACACAAAATTTTTTTTTATAATTTTTGGAATCAAGTTTCTGAAAAACAAAAATTCCGTTGAAAACTCAACATCGAATTTCTGACCGATTACATAACTTCCTCTATACTTGGTATAGCCGGGGAAGTAAAGAGAGCTGAAACTGAAAAATATTTACTATAAATCTCACAAACTCGTTCTTGTTATTATCACTTCTCGGCAATCCTCGAAATGTATAGAAATGATAAGCTCGTGTATAAAGTTTGTACTAACCGTGTGAGTAGGTACTTTGTATTAATAAAGTCCCAGTGGTCTGAAGAAGGAACGAGGGCAAAGTAACGATTATTCCCCTCGGGATCGTACAGTAGCTATGGGGCGTTATCATGAGAGAAATTAACCAATGAAATAGGAGACTGGAGTGGAGTGGGGTGGGGTGGAGTGTTTGATGTTGGAGGAGGAGTACCGCAAGGTTGGTACACTCAACTCCATTCTAGTCTATTTATACTGCCTTAGCATTCCTCATGGCCGACCAGTTAGAGTTGACTCCCGGGTGTAGTTGTTAGTATGGTTCGACATTTATGGGGGTTTTTCAAAGTGAACCTCAAATCCACCAGGTGTATAATAAAATGTCAACACAACCCATAAAACTATTCAGTGAATCACCGGCAATGTACCTACTTCCCCAGAACAATCTAATTAACATTTTGTTCCCCCCACTCCAAAACTAATGTTCAATAGTTGACTTACATTTGGATTCTTAAATTATACTACATTCTACTGTTTGACAGGTTATGTCTTCATTGGGGTTTGGCTTCAAACACTAGATGTGCAAAACATTGTGCTGTTTAAAAACTGAGCTGAGTCAGGCATATCTGTATAAAAAACGCAGTTAATGTTTTAATAATTATCAGTAACTTCTCACCTTGTATGTTCTTTATGAATATATTAATACTTTAAATAGATTTCAATTGAATTCAATGGATATTTTGTAGACAACAACAGGTGTTATTGCACAAAATCCTTTTTACTATGTGTTCTTTGTATGTTGAAGAATATTTTTATCGAAAAAAAGTCGAAGTTTGTACGTTAGAACATTGAAAAAAACGGCTCAAAAAAAGTGCTGTCCGATGGTAAACCGAAAAGGGCTTCGCCCGGATTTTTACATTTGAAATCGAAAAATTCTATTTTACGCGAGAATGTTGTCTCTCAATTGATTTCAATGGGGATTTCGTTTTTCGGTGATTAGTCCTCCGTGGTATGTTCGATTTCAGATTTTTTTAGTACTAAACCATCGTCACCGTGTCCACTATCAACGTGGCAAATTTCAATGTGATCGGTAAAGGGGTTTAGGAGGAGTACGAGTACAACGAAATACATGAGACGCCTAAGAAAGAGCTTCGTAAACTCAGGTCAATAAAATCTCATGAAGATACATTCATTACACCGGCAGTTATGGTTTTCCAGTTAAGCCCCTTCTGATCCTCCATTTCCTTCTGCCGATTCCGCTGAAAATGAATAAGTATTTTCTTAAATAGTTTTGAATTCACATATGAAATTCTGTGTTGATATATCCATTACAACGGCAGTTAATCAAGTGTTTGGGTGAAGCCTCACCCCTAATCATCCCTTCTTCTTTGGCCGATTCGGGTGTAAATCGATAGGTGTCGTCATTAGAGTGTTCCGGATTCACATATAAAATTTTGTGTCGATACATTCATTCTATCGGCAGTTATCGTGTTCTTACTCACATACAGACATTTTTTAAAATATTTGTTATCTAGAGGTCGGGAAACATGAAATTCTGTTGAAAACTCAGCATCGAATTTCTGACATATTACATAACTTCCCCTATACTTCGCATAGCTGGGGGTGTAAAAATGTGTTCTGACAAAAATAAAATGAATTGACTTTTGCCTAAAATATCAATGAATTGAGAAGTTGGGAAAGGCAGGAGAGGTGTGTGGAATGCGGCTCCGTCTGGGTCACACTCGGCTACCCCATGGGCACCTCATCAACAGGGTGGCAGCCCCAGGACTGGCCTCTCACAGTAAGCCACATCCTGGAGGAATGCCCTGGAAACAGGGAAGTACTAACGGCCAAGGGGATCCAAACAAGACATCATCAAACACACATACATCAAAGCACTGGCTCAACTTCGTCTGGGTCACACTCGGCTACCCCATGGCCACTTCATCAACAGGGTGGTAGCCTCTCACAGTAAGCCACATCCTGGAGGAATGCCCTGGAAACAGGGAAGTACTAACGGCCAAGGGGATCCAAACAAGACATCATCAAGCACACATACATCAAAGCACTGGCTCAACTTCGTCTGGGTCACACTCGGCTACTCCATGGCCACCTCATCAACAGGGTGGCAGCCTCTCACAGTAAGCCACATCCTGGAGGAGTGCCCTGGAAACAGGGAAGTACTATCGGCCAAGGGGATCCAAACAAGACATCATCAAGCACACATACATCAAAGCACTGGCTCAACTTCGTCTGGGTCACACTCGGCTACCCCATGGCCACTTCATCAACAGGGTGGTAGCCTCTCACAGTAAGCCACATCCTGGAGGAGTGCCCTGGAAACAGGGAAGTACTATCGGCCAAGGGGATCCAAACAAGACATCATCAAGCACACATACATCAAAGCACTGGCTCAACTTCGTCTGGGTCACACTCGGCTACTCCATGGCCACCTCATCAACAGGGTGGCAGCCTCTCACAGTAAGCCACATCCTGGAGGAGTGCCCTGGAAACAGGGAAGTACTATCGGCCAAGGGGATCCAAACAAGACATCATCAAGCACACACACATCAAAGCACTGGCTCAACTCCGTCTGGGTCACACTCGGCTACCCCATGGGCACCTCATCAACAGGGTGGCAGCCCCAGGATTGGCCTCTCACAGTAAGCCACATCCTGGAGGAGTGCCCTGGATATAAGGAAGTACTAACGGCCAAGGGGATCCAAACAAGACATCATCAAGCACACATACATCAAAGCACTGGCTCAACTTCGTCTGGGTCACACTCGGCTACCCCATGGCCACTTCATCAACAGGGTGGTAGCCTCTCACAGTAAGCCACATCCTGGAGGAGTGCCCTGGAAACAGGGAAGTACTATCGGCCAAGGGGATCCAAACAAGACATCATCAAGCACACACACATCAAAGCACTGGCTCAACTCCGTCTGGGTCACACTCGGCTACCCCATGGCCACCTTATCAACAGGGTGGCAGCCCCAGGATTGGCCTCTCACAGTAAGCCACATCCTGGAGGAGTGCCCTGGATATAAGGAAGTACTAACGGCCAAGGGGATCCAAACAAGACATCATCAAGCACACACACATCAAAGCACTGGCTCAACTCCGTCTATCTGGCAAGTACTGTCTTAAAATCAGTTACAAAAATAATGTATACACCCTTAATCCCCAGGAACTTTGTTCAATCTGCAATAAAAACGAATTGGATGACGTATACCACCTGTTAATATCCTGTCCGATCTACTCCCCCATTAGAAGCCACTTCCTGCCTCAGAGTATCAGTATAGACCGATCCAACTTTCACACATTACTCCTGGCCATAATAAGAATGATACATTTCATGATTAAACATTTTCTATTAATTGATCAGCGCTCTGAAACTTAGATCATTCATTTTTAACGAATAATGTATTTCAACTTCCATATTATATTGATTATTAATTTGTAATTACTTATTTTATTCATTCTTTTTTTATTTATTTATGTTTTTTATTTAGTTTGTTAAAGGTTCCTTTATATGTGTCATTATTGTTTTATATGTGTCATTATTATGTTAATATTGTAAATGTAATGGTCACTGACTCCATTGTATAGGGGTGATCCCTTTAAACAAAAGAAAAAAAGAAATAAATAAATAAAAAATGTCGACAAATAAATCAACTCTACTTTACTCGTTTAGCACCATGAAATAAAAATGTTGTCGGTGAATCATGGCAAACTTACTTTCGCAGTATGAAGTAATCAAAAAGCTCCCCTCTTTCCTTAGTCTCATCTGGCTGAAAATCCATAGATCTTGTTCTTAAGGGGATACATTCCTTCTATCACAAGTTAACATGAAATTCCGGTAAAAACTCAACATCGAATTTCAGTCATATTACTTAACTTTCTCTAAACATCGTATAGCAAAAATATTTTTTATAAAGCTAACTTGAGCTCACCGATATGATAATATATCTCAAAAATGGGTATAAAATGTTCCCCTAACGTGAGAGGCTCGTCTAGAAGGGACTGGTGATGCATGGAGGAGGTTGAGTCACCTCCGGAGCGGGTATTGGGGAAGCCACAGGGCCGGGCTTACCTAGGCACTGATTCCCCATAAAGGGAATATGTATAAGGAAAGGGAATAAAGATGGGGGGGACTTACACCCCTAGACGGGAAGGGGATCCAAATCTCTGGTACTTAACGGTAGGTAAGAGAACCAATGGTCGGGATGATGTCAGAGAAGACACAACATTCCAGTGATGGGCAGAAGTGCTACCATCTGCATTTTGTATAGGGATGGGTATCAAAACATCGATTAATTACAAAGATTATTATTTTTTACTAATGAATCGATACACTTATTAATTGTTGGTTAAATAATAGATTAATCGATTAATGAAGAACTGGCAGTGTCAGATAATTTATCTTTTTTACTGGCAGGAGCCTCCGTCTCTTTCAGTTGTGCAGGCCTCTTCAGGCCAATTTTGGGATGTTTGTGCTCCAGGTGGTTTTTAAGTTGGTCGTGTTCCCACATGTTTTTATTTTAACTCCACAATGCCGACACTTAGCATGGTTATTCTCCTCCTCAAAATGCTGCCAAACCACACTTTTAGGAGGCATCTTCTTTTAACTAATAAAGTTAACTAATAAAAAAAAAGAACACCGAGTGGCACAAGGCGAACGCACAAACAAAAGTTAATACAATCAGTCAATCACAACTCACAAATGACAAAACACAAATGATTAGAAATTAGAATTAGAAGTAGAACTATTAGAAGGTTACTTTTTACTTATCACCAGTTCACCACAGAGGCACTGTGTTGTATCGATAGTCAATACGATAGTCTCCTCCTACTTTTTTAGGCAAGTTGCACTTCGGATGAATTATAATTTATTCATTTTTCTTTTTTTTCTCTTGTTTTTCAGATGAGTAGTAATTTTAATTAAACATTTAATAATCGTTAAATAAACATCGATTATCCGATTGATCAAACCCAGATGACATCGATTATTTCGATTAATCTGTTAATCTATACCCATCCCTAATTTTGTAGTTGGGAATTTTGTCGTTTGTTATTTTGTCGTTGGATATTTTTGTATTAAATTTTTTAATTCCAATCCACTTATTCTCCAATTATCCACGAACACTATCCCCACAAACCCACCAAGACGTCTAAAGCGGGCATGGCAGAGGGACCTGCTCCAGGACTAGCCTGGACTCCTCTTCGGTCACGTACCTCAGCAGTACAGCGACACACTTGCCACAGCACATCATCACGATCACTAGTGACAAATGTTGTCGTTGTGAATATGTAAATAAATAAATAAAATAAATAAATAAATTTTTTATCGTTCGTTATTTTGTCGTTTGACATTTTTGATTAGATATTTTGGATTTGATCTTTGGAGATGGAGCCGAAATTTTATATGTGTATCCAGAACTCTTTAAGGACGACACCTGTTGACTTTCAGCCAAGTCGACCAAAGAGAAGGGGAAATTAGGGGAGAGGCTTAACAGAAAAACTGTAGTAACTGTCGATGAAAGGAATGTGTCGATATTCAGTATGTGTATCCAGAATCCTGTAAGAACAAATGTCGAGAGAATCTTTTGAATCCTACTACTAAAGTTTATCGATACATTTATTATACTTTATTAGGGTTTGAGAGTTAAGCCGCTCTTCCTTCCCCGTGGAGTTGAGACACCATGATACAGGTTCTCCGAGCACGTTGTCCTGAGACAGCCCTACGTAGGGACACTTGGCCCAGGTGGACCGGATACTCCCCCCAGGTTCCCATGACATACCGGAAATAGCCCGGGCAGGTTAGCCACAACACCTTCACTGGGGGGTCAACTCTTCTCCCTTCTTTTTGTCGCTCCCTAACACTCACCTGTAAAGTTGTGGTAGAGAAATGTCGATGTTTCATACCATCGATAGTTTTCTTTTTTGTATATACATATACTTGTATAATCAAAGCTTTCGATCTTTAACTTAAGTCTTCCATCTGTTTTTTTTTTCCCCTCTTTATTTTTGGCCTTATGTAGTAGTAGTATTTGGGTTTTTGTTTGGCACGCAACAGCCAGGGTCATAGCGCCAGTCTAGCGTATTTTGCAGTATCGCTCACTATATCTATATATATATAGGTATATATATATGTGTATTTTTTTTTTTTTTTTTTTTTTTTTTCCCCTTTTTTTAAGAAAATAATAACAAAAAATAAGAAAAATAGGTAGTCATAATATGCAGTCATATAATTGGAGGCAGATCAGAGCGGACCAGAGAGACAACATGATGACGGACCGACTATCCCGGGGCCCAGCTAAGAGACTCTAGGAGAACGGCACATTCCCGCTGCGATCCGGGAGCAGTCACAGTGAGATCTACGTAAGGAGGCCAAACACACAGCTATTACAGTGTAGTTGAATTTTTACGACAGAGCTGCAAAGCATATCTTATAAGTCTATAGTCCTATGTACTAGCTGACAATGCATGATAGATGATAAGGAATAAAATTACACACACCTACTTTTTTTTTTTTTTTTTTTTTTCATTAATATTCTTTTTACTCATTTTTTGTATATATATTCTTCCTTGCTGTTTTGTAACTTTTTTTTTTTTTTCTTTTTTTCTTTTTTTTTTTTATTGTTATTTTTTTTTTATCTTTTTTTTTTTTTTTTTTTTTTTTTTTTTTTTTCCATTTTGGCCTTATGTACGGTGCATATTAGCCATGCCACTGTGTTATCTAGTTATTTACACCCCGGGAGAGAGTTTTATCTACGAAATAAAACTCACTCCCGGACGGGATTCGAATCCGCAAACCATGGTGAGTCCCTTCTAGCCCACATGGCCACCATGGCTCCCTTCCAACTGTTAAATAACTTCATTTGAAATTCTTCTATAAAAAATGAGTCTTTCACATTAGTGCAACAGTTTAATTTTTGTCATATCTCCGATCGTCTATTTAGAAGTCCGTAGAGTATTTTCAGTATTTTTGTTTTTACTTTCTTATTCCTCGTACTAATGTAATCGTGCCAAAATCCGAGATCTAGTTTTCAAAGGATTTTCATGTTTCAAGATCACGTTGTTTGCGATGATGTCTGTCTGTGCGTTTCGGCCAAAATCGGATGAAAATTGAGACAACTTTCCTTCGGGGTCTAAGTACATTATAAAAGATACCTCGTATGACCTAATCAAAAGTTTATACAAAATTAAAAGGCACATTTTATTTCAAATAAGATTTTCGCAGTTTGCTTCGTTTGCGAGATATATGCCGTAACGTCATTTTGAAACACATGTTTTTAGACGTTTACTCGATTTATACGAAAACGGTTAGCTCTATCGAAAAATTAGTTGATATCAAAAATGTTTCTAATGAAATTTTCAATCCTATAAGTGTTTTTAAATTTGGGAGAGAAACAAAGTTATAGCACCCCAAAAAGTGTAAAATACATTTCTGTAGGATATATTTCTAAGTAATGTCTTGTAAGGGATGATCGTAACTAATCTTAAAATAAGGTTCTATTATGTGTAGTTTTATATAAAAAAGTATTAAAAAAAAAGAAAAAACCCAGTAATGTCAATATGAAAACAAAATGACAGAGGGCAGTGAGAATGAGAGATCTGTATAAAAGTATACGGTATAAGAAAGTGCTGTAATGGCCATATCACATATACTTTTATGTAGAGAATGAAATGACGAATCAGGCGACTTAAATATGTCAACTTACACAAAAATATGACTTAAGGCATATCGGTGTGTAGTAGTGTATAGGTTACGTAGAAGTGAACTAATGTGGGGAAGTTTAATGTGAGATGAGAGGCACGCCGGAGACAGATGGGCTGAAGCAGGTTCAACAATTGGTTTAAGGCCTGCTTATCTTCGTGGGTAGCCTCCAACCTCGGTCTTAGCTCTCTTATCTAATCACGCATATTTTTATAATCCCCCCCCCCCCCCCCCACAACCACCAACAAAAGAGACCAATTCATCCTACAAACAACTAGCAGGTTATTCGGCTTCACTCTGAGTATCTTTAAGCAGGTTAATTAGTAACTTTATGCAGGTTAGTAACTTTAAGTTACATGATTTTAGAAATAAGTTGAAATGTTCAATAAAACGATGTTCCTCTCAATGTTCAATTTCTGATCATTCACAGCTTACATGTAGAGCATCGTTTTATATTAAAGCTCTTAATATAAACCTATGTTCTACTCAATGTTCAATAAAACGATGTTCCTCTCAATGTTCAATTTCTGATCATTCACAGCTTACATGTAGAGCATCGTTTTATATTAAAGCTCTTAATATAAACCTATGTTCTACTCAATGTTCAATAAAACGATGTTCTACTCAATGTTCAATTCAAAACTCGAAATAAAAATGTGTGCAGCTCCACGCTAGATTGCAATAACTTCTTATATTAACGATATAAAAAAGTAAAAACATAAATTCAAATACCAAAATACAAGGTTTTTCAACGAAAAAAAAATCGCTAATCTAAATATAAAGGTGCGTCGCCAGAGCTGGCTTTCGAGGTTTCTCCGTTTCTATAAAACCACACATTTTGATAACTAAAGTATGCCTTTGAGAAAAGGCCTAAACAATCTCTTTTCGGGAAATGCTGGAAGGAACCATGCCGACAAGATAAGCTCCAATCTGTTTTCCCTTAAGAGAAAACAGAGATCCGGGAGATCAACTCTTAAGAAGAGTCAATCATTGTAAATGGTTTTGTTCTTTGCTCAAAAAACGAGGGGAAAAAAGCGGATGGATTCCTTCCATCTGATCTATAATTCAGTGATCTGAGTTGAGTTGGGAAGAGAACATCTCTCTGTGCGGAGGGATCATTTTGTAAGATGATCTACATTGGACAGACTGGGCGGAGGAGTGGGGGCGGGTTCAGATTGGCCTGTATATCGGTGTTTAGAGGGAGACTGGCAATAAATCAACAAGTTCACCCAGTGGGGCCACCTCACCCCCCTTCCCAACACACTTCACGGTCAATACCCGCCCCGCACCCCCCCCCCCCCCCCCCCCCCCTCTATCCTCACAATACATCTCTTCAATTTACCTTTTTTTAAGCTTTCCTGTTTGTTTGTTCAAAACCTTTTTTCCCAACAGACATACGCATTTGTTACTCTGGTAATATTTGAGGGTGTACCTTAAACACTTAGTACTTCCCCAGCAATACCAAGTACAGTGAAAGTTATAGTTAATTATTATGACTTATGCCCGGGCTTTAACTACGAGTTGATATCGCCTACTATCAGAGCGCTCTTTCGTCACTCTGGTGGACATGAGCCCGACTCTACCGTGGGAGTCCTAAATTTTGCCTACCCTAAATTTATATTCATCTAGGGCAGGGGTCTTTAACGAGTACCTGACATCGTACTGGCTCGGGACCATAGTTTAACGTCCCAAGGACGGAGTGCTAAGGGCCGGGTTTCGAACCCTCGACCTTGAGCTCAGAAGGCAAGCACGCATACCACTAAGCCACTGAATGTCTTAATTTAGATGTTGAGTTTCACAGGAATATTCATATTATTTTAGGGTATTTGAGTCGAGGCCGCCTTCCTTTAGACCGTTTTGGGAGAAATTGATAATTACCATCCTTAAAGGATTTTGAATTTAAATATAAAATTTCATGTCGATAAATTCATTCTATCGGCAGTTATTAGAGTTTTTGAGTAAAGCCTCTCCCGTAATTCCCCCTCCCCTTTGACCGATTTGGCTGAAAATCTATATGTTTTGTCCTTATGGGGTTTTGGTCACACATATAAAATTTCGTGAGGATAAATCCATTCTATCGGCAGTTATTACAGTATTTATCTTAAGCCTCCCCCTTAATCCCCCTTCCCTTTGGTCGGTTTGGCTGAAAAACAGGTGTCGTTCTGAATTTACATATATAATTTCGTCTCAATACATTCATTAGACACACAGACATCTTAGATTCCTAGGGTAATAGAAAAACTCTTCAGAGATTTGAGACAGTTTGGTTTTCAGAGGTTCAATAAGAACCGATCCGTATAATTAAGGACAGGGAGGTGGGCTGGTCACGGATGAGTGAGGTCTGTTCGTCCGTAACTGTCAGAAGAGTGGCGCTGTTTGAGAGGCTACAATCCTGTCAATGACATCACCACCCGCGCAGGCAGCCTCCAGCCAGTCCACGGCTGCATCACCATTTTCCTTCACCAGCCATTACAAGTGAAGTATAGGAGAAATGATGTAATAAATTCCATGTTGACTTTTCACCAACATTTTTATGTTTTTTGACTCTCTGTTCCTTTCTGTTTGCTTTTGTGAATAACTCCCGATAGAATGATTAAATCGACACAAAATTTTATATTTGTGTCTAGAAGCCCATAAGCCCATTTTCAGCCAAATCGACCAATGGGGGGAATAGGGAAGTGACTTATAGGGGAAGTTATGTAATCGGTCAACAATTCGAAAAGGATTTTTCAACAAAATTTCATGTTTTATTATGACGTACAGATTCCAAATATGAAAAAAAAATTTGTCAATCTGTGAACACGATAACTCACAATAAAATGTATCAACACGAAATATTATTTGTGTATCCATTACCCTCTAACTACGACATCTATCGATTTCCGGCTAAATCGGCTAAAGGCAAGGGGTATTAAGGGATTGGCTTTACTGAAAAAAAAAAAAAAAAAAGTAATAACTGCCGATGTAATGAATTTATCGACACAAAATTTAGTGTGAAGATTTATTTACCCTTTCTAAGTCAACTATTGAATATTACCCCAAACTGTCGACTGGTTTTGGAGGGGGAGCAAAAAGTTAATTGATTCCTTCGTCTTGGGGAAGTACATTACCGGTGATTTTCCGATGACTTTTGTTTCTGACTTTCAAGGGTTGAAAAACGTTAAATTCCGATGAAAATTGATGGAAAATGACAGACAGAGAAGACGTGAAACACTCGTTAATATGGTTACGTATCTGGTCTTCGATTTGCATCTCGAAATGATTCTCAATCTACATCAGTCCAGTCCTTTTTCGTGTCTATTCACTGCGCCCTTGGATTGCCTCCGAGTCCTGTCCATGAGATCTCTTTAAGAGCACAACTGGTAGAGTTACCGCCCTGTTAAGGCTCACTTTACCGCCCTGTTAAAGCTGACTTTACCATACTTTACGACCGATAAATATACTTTTGTAGAAAGGCAAAGTGCACTTTTTACTGCATCCCCCCCTTCCCAGACTAATCCCAATTCATATTTTTGTTGTATTTTCAATGTCTGTCTGACAAGTTTTATTTTTTGAGTCATTGCAATGGCGTTGAGGTCTCCAACCGGAGCTCCTCAGATTCTGTGTTTTTTTCATTTTCAATTCTTGTTCATGAGCTAATATTTTCAAACGGATTAACGAGTATATTCGTTACGTACATTTGTTCTCTATATCTGACGACAAAATAACAAGCGAAACAATTCCTAACTACAAAAAAACTTTTTCCATTTTTGAAATCAAGTTTTCAGAAAATATGAATTTTCGGTGAAAGCTCAACATGAAATTTCAGACCAATTATATAACTTCCCCCATTACTTTGTACAGGTGGAGAAGTAATAACTGAGGTGTGAAAGATTCGATGCGGGAACTGTGGTTATTGGTTGGTTGTCTCACTCCCGAAGAGAGAACTGACTGCCAATATACTTGAAGACAGGATCTGAAACTGAAAAGTTTTATATTTATGAAAACCAACTTCATGAATTATTGATAGATCTTCCAAAACCGGGGAATATATTTAAGAAGAAATATTCAATAAGCGCCCCCCCCCCCCCCCCCCCCCCCCCCAGTCTGACTAGTTCTTTGCATTGGGGACACACTATTGATGTCTGTATTGACCACTCCAATGTCTGGGAATCAATTCAATGTATATTACAGACATTTCTGCATTCAATTAAAGGGTGAGGGCGCCTGCAGCTCAGTGGTTTGCGTGCTTGCTTACTGAGCACAACATCGCTTAATTTATTTAATCTGGGAGGTAAGATAAACTTAATCACGCAGTCCTTCGGATGGGGGCGATAAGCGATGATCCCGAGCCTGTACGATGTGTAGATACTCGTTAAAGACCTTTATCCTAGATGAATAAAAATTTACGGTAGGCAAAAATTTAGGACTAGCATAGTAGAGGCTCATGTTCACCAGAGTGACGAAAGAGCGCTCTGGTAGTAGGCGATATGACCTTGTTAAAACCCGAGCATTAGTTATAATAATATTAGGATTTAATGCGAATTCCCCCTGTCTACTGGATTACCTTGATACAAAAAAACATTTATATACAGTAGTTTTACACATTTCAGGAACTAATTCCAGATATATTGACTGATTTTAGGGCTTTTGTATTTTTTTTTTTACATCCCTAGTTGTGCGAAGTATGGGGGAAGTTATATAATCGGTCAGAAATTCGATGCGAACATTTCAACGAAATTTCATATTTTTCGACCACTTGAT
Source organism: Aradus depressus (assembly GCA_963662175.1). NCBI lineage: Eukaryota > Metazoa > Arthropoda > Insecta > Hemiptera > Aradidae > Aradus > Aradus depressus. The sequence goes on from OY759219.1 coordinate 4,244,109, forward strand.
TCCAAAAAATATGTCTGTGAACACAACTCCGGATCGACACGATCCAGAAACCTGTTAGGACGACACCTTTCGATTTTCAGTTAAATAGACCATAGGGAAGGGGGGAAATAAGGGGAGGCTTAAGACAAAAATCTTAATAACTGTCAAGGAAAATTAATTATTAATTTTCTACGAAATCGGTCGAAAGTAAGGGGGAGAGAAGGAGCTCGGCTCGAAGCCCTAATAACTGCCGAAGTAATGAATATATTGACATAAAATTTAGTATGAAGATTCAGAGACCACTATGTAAGTCAAGTAAGTAAGAGTTTTAACGTAAATGGTCGATTGGTTTAGGATGACAACGGAAAACCCTAATTGTATAATTTGTGCTGGGTAGGTACATAGCTGGGGATTCACCAACGATTTTTTTATACTATCCACGAAATAAAATTATTTTCCGGACGGGATTCGAACCCGCAACCTCGAGACCAATAACTGCTGATATAATAATATATCGGTATGAAATTTTCAATTTGAAATCAGATGAAGACAATAGCTGTTAGTTTTCAGCGAAATCTGCTTGAGGCAGAGGCTCAACTAATAAAAGTATGTTATTACGTGGATTTGGAAGCCTCGATATTAGTCAACTATTGATTTTTAGTTAAAACAGTCGACTGGAAGAGTTGACTAATTCTTTCTGGTGACGTACATTGCTTTTGTCTCACGAAACACTTTTTTAAATCTTCGCTACAGGTTTGTTCAGTGATTTAGTTAAACGCCTTGGCCCGTCTGTGGGCTTGTAGGATTGAGTGGATTAGAACCACCGAGAAAACCACTTTAGGAAAAGCGGTTTGTCTGGAAATGAGCTAATAAGAGGGACAGAGGCTGAAAGAAAATCAGCCAAGATGGGAAAACTAAACCATCCAGTTAAACTGTTTGAAGACAATTATTGAAATAAGTCAGACCACTCGGCTTTATATCGGATTAATTATAAGTTATTCAAAAGAGATTAAGCACATCGTCCTTCGGATGGGACGTTAAGCAACGATTCCGAACCGGTACGTTGTCAGGTAATCGTTAAAAACCTCTACCCTAGGTGAATAGAAATTTAGAGTAAGCAAAATTTAGGATTCCCGCAATAAAGTCGGACTCATGTCAATCAGAGCGCTTTGGTAGTAGGCGTTATGATCTCGTAGTTAAAGCCTGGGATGAGTCATAATAACTAACTAGAAGAAATTCGATAATTCTCTGTTAAATTGCTTATTACTTATGATAAACCATTTTAAACTATCTAATAAATAATATATTTATCTGCGCTCCCTCTTAATACAACAAGGAGATTAGGTCTACTGGGGTGAGAGAGGGGAGAGAGGTCAGTAGTTGGTAGAAGGGAGGGGGGACTCTAGAGAACGTTTACTGATGATCTCCTCTAATAGTAACAGATATCGTAATGAGGTTAGAGGTTGGTAGCAGTAACGGTAGCAGGAGCAGTGGAGTGGAGCGGACAGAAGGCTTCCTCTTAGTAGAGATTTATCTGCGCCCCCCCCCCCCCGCTGGGATATTGCCTGGGTTGGCTAAAATCAATGCCCCCCCCCCCCCCCCCCCCCACCCCCCCCCCCCCCCTAGCTCGAGATTGGAAACACATTCTTTGTTCGGCCTACCCTCAACTACAGAGGTACTTGTTTGGCAACACAATCCCCTTCCGTCGAAACACCTCTCTCGGCAACCTGTATCAAGAATGTCACATCAAAGTTTGGTTCAGTTAACCTGATATCAATATTTATTGACTAATTATCAGAACTGAAATTTACACACATTAAGATTATTAAAATATTATAAAATCAATTATTATTATTAGTATAAAAACAGCTGTTAGGAGTGAAGTAACTTAATTAGTGAATAAATATATGAAGTCGCATTTTGTTTTAAAACGAAGTGTAAACAACCAATGAATAAAGAACAAAAGACGACGATCAGCTGTTTTAAATAGTGTGAAACAGTCTAAGGAGAGATGTAGAGGAGGACAGTCTAGAGATAGTTGTTTTTAGGGCTTAAGGTGAAATGAACCATGTAGGAGTGAAAAGAACAGTGAGGTAGATGCGCAAAGGTACTTTTATTTATTTGTTTATATGCCCCAAAATAACATTGAATTGAAGAATGGCCACAATATTTAAAAAGAAAAGAGACTAAAATAGATGTGGAAATTAGTTTTTAAGATTTTTTTGTAAATAATTTGATTTTTTTTATTCGATATTGATATTTTTCCATCTGGCAACACCGTCATTCCTCTCTTCTTTTTTTTCGTGCAACAATAATTGGAAGTCAGTAGACGTCTTATTCAAAAGTGTCAACCCTTATCTTCGAGAACGCTATCATTCGGAGGGGGGGTTAAATGGCGGCTTGTGCGATGTCATTAACTCATTTAAGACGAAAACAATTTAGGTCTCCCACAATAGAATTAACAGAACACTGGGGTAACACATGTTGATCCTTTTTCAAGAAGCAGCCATTGCTGAACATTTGAAAATCAAAAGTGAAAAAATTCTATGATTTCAGAAATGCTGAACCTGACCGCATTGAAGACAAAGGCGTAAGTGCACGCTGTGAAGTAACTAAATTAATAAATATATGAAGTCGCATTTGTTTTAAAAGCAACCAATGAATGAAGAACAAAAGTCGATGATCAGCTGTTTTTAATAGTGTGGACCAGTCGAAGTTTTCTGGTGGAGGTGAGGAGTCTGAGTTGAGATGTAGTGAGAAAAGTGTTTAAGCTAAGGTGAAATGAAAAGTTAGTTGAAATTTTTTTTCTTGAACTTTCGATATGTTTTAGGGCCCTTTTCGGAAATTACTGTAGAAATCAAGATTTAGTGGAAGACCAGCTAACAATTTCTAAAAAAAAAAAAAAAAAAAGGTATAAATATAAATATTGTATTTGTTTATTTAATTATTATTAATTTTATGTTTATTTAACATTTATACATTATTATTTAATTTGGTTATTTATTATAAATTTTACTTATATTTTTGTATTTATTTTATTTTACATTAATTTTCTTTATCACAACGGTTTACGCTAGAAGTAATCGAGTGCGTTTCGATTCGATCAAAAAACAGTGAAGAGTTTGACTATAAGAGCATCCACTGATTTTGCTGTTATCAGGAGGGTGAGAGAGGGGAGCTGTGATACATGCAGGTGGAGTGGGGAAAGAGGGGAAGTGCGGAACTGGGAAGTATGGTGGGGATGTTGGGGAAGTGCGGTACTTGGAGGTAGTGTAGGGATGGAGTGGGAAGTGCGGTACGAAGGAGATGTGGTGGGGATGGGGGGGAAGTGCTGTACTTGGAGGTGGAGTGGGGATAGAGGGGAAGTGCGGTACTGGGAGGTGTGGTGGGGATGGAGTGGGAAGTGCGGTACTTGGAGATGTGGTGGGGATGGGGGGGGGGGGGGGGGGGGGGAGTGCGGTACTTGGAGGTGGGGAAGAGTGCGGTACTGGGAGGTGGGGTGGGGATGGAGTGGGAAGTGCGGTACTTGGAGATGTGGTGGGGATGGGGGGGGGGGGGGGGGGAGTGCGGTACTTGGAGGTGGGGTGGGGATGAAGTGGGAAGTGCGGTACTTGGAGGTGGGGAAGTGGCCATGTGGTCTATCATTATAAAGCTCCACCGGCCCTCTAATCAGAGGAATCACCCACTCCAGAGCCTACATCTCCAGCTATCCTATTTACATTAGCCTGGTATTGTCTGATTTATCTTAATGCACTCTCATGCGCTATGCAGGTCAAAGACCCCCCAAAAAGCACTCTTATAACGAGAATATGTTTCTGTCTTTTTAGTGTATCTTCGCCCAAAACTCATTCTGAACGTGGAAAATCTATTTTTTTTTAATGTTTTTGTTATAGCTATAATAACCACTGTGGTTATTAGCAACTTGTAAGCACACAAATGGGTCACCAATTTAATGATACTGTAATAGTTAGTTATTAACCTAAACTACGAGGTGATATGCGCTCTTTCGTCACTCTGGTGGACATGAGCCCAACTCAACTGGATCCTAAATTTTACGAAACCTAAATTTTTATTCACCTAGAATACGGGGTCTTTAACGAATACCTGACATTGTACATTGTAAAGACTCGGGACCATCTCTTAATGCCCCATGCGAAGGATGGCGTGCTCAAGGTTTTTCCTTCGCTCGATAAAAAATCTAAATGCCTCGGCGGGGTTTTGAGGGATCTTGAGCTCAATAAGCAAGTAGCTACCACAAAGCTACGCATTTTAATTTAATTTCTCATGGCTCTATTGTTTTTTTTTAACAAATCTGTCGAATATTCATGAGAATTTCTCTTCTTTCGATCCTCTCAATTTCAAAATGTATAAAAAATATATGATCTTTGTGGTCACGATAACTCCCGACAGAATATTTCGACAAGAACTTTTACATGATGTCCTCGCAAGGACGCCACTTGTTAATTTTCAGTCAAATTGCCAAAGAGAAGAAAGTTTCAGAGAGAGAGTAAAACTTAGTTGATTACTGGGAAGAATAGTGCCGGAGATTCTTGTATATTTTCCCATACTTACGAGATGTGTTCGAAAAATAACGGGAATTTTCGGTTTTTGAAAATAATTTTTATTTATATGTCTACATCAATGTTATCCCCTTCTAAATAGTCCCCATTAGATATTATACACTTATGCCAGCGCTTCTTCTAATCTCTGAAACAGTTCTGGAACTCGATCTTTGGGGTAGCACTTAGCTCTCTCAGCGATGCGCTTTTAATCGCATCTATGTTTGTGAAACGAAGGCCCTTTAAGGTTCTCTTTATTGTTGTGTACAGAAAAAAAATTGACTTGGTCTTGGACGGAGCCGTTGCCTCTCAAGCTTTTCTTTTTCAAAAGGAAAGACAGCCCGAACTGCGCGTGCGGTGGCGTCGAGACTGCGGAACACGTAGTCATCGAATCAACGTCCACAATACGACGGGCCTAGGGCGGCGTTGATACGCTCAACCGGATCGTACCTGGGACTGACCCTGCAGCAGCTGGTGGCCGAGTCTAGTTATCCGGCATTCACCAAATTTGTAGCGGAGTGGAGGAGGCGGAAAAATGCCTCCTAACCTCGAGCCTCGGCTGACCGCCGGTGTCAATAAAACCAGGCGGTCCTAACCCGGTATGAACTTTCCGAGTGTCAGCGCACTCCAGGAAACTACAACTATGGTTCCTCACCGAGGACGAGGAGGGTGTTATGGTCCCACACCAGGGATGAAAGCACCCAAGAACACAGGGGAGTGGTTTTAGTGGAATCACCACATTGTTGGGATGCACGTGTATCCCTTCGTACGTGTATTTCCATCGCCCTGCGGAAAAAAAAAAAAAAACACGCGGAGCCATGTCTGGCGAATATGGAGGCTGGGGCATCATTACAGTGCTGTTTTTGGTCAAAAATTCACGAACAAGCAATGAAATGTGAGCAGGTGCAAAAGCCATGAATTGTTTCGCCATTTTCGTATATTTATGTAGATAGGTCATTGTTAGCTTAGGTATAGTTTAACCGCACCTATCTGCAACTATTTCTGTCAACCTGTTTAACGAACCTGGTATAGTCGAGTATTCTAACGTGAGCGTCGGCTAAGTTCTCGTCCACAGTTATCAAATCTTTATACGTTTGTAAGGTTCATGTGACTACGTGCCGAGCATGCTGAGTGGGGTGACACGGGACAGTCGGTTCCCATCAGTCCAATGAACTCAGTAGATCATTTCAGAGGAAACCAATGGAGTGGGGGTTACATTGGTACATAAATTGGCAATGTACTTCCCCAGTGCCAATTATTAAGTTAAGTAATGCTGATATATTGTGAAAACTTGTAATAAAAAAAAAAAAAAAAACACAAAACAAATTATAAATAAACTAACGGTTTTTCGGGATTATACCATCATCAGGTTTAGTTCCAAACTAAGTCAGTTTGCTAAATGCGAACCATTCTTATACATCAGGCAAGGAAAAGGTTGGAATTTTGGTTATAACTAAGCTTGAGGATGGTGTATTTCCAAAACGGGTAATTTATATATTATTATTTCGTGAAATAGACAATATTTCAAAAATCAAGTTAGTAGGTTAGGTTAGGTTTTATGACTCAACAACGGTTTTGACGTTCAAACTGTATTTAGACAGAGAAAAGAAAAAAAATGGACTTTAACATCCAGAGCTTGTTAATATAATTAGGTTTGAGCGAGTCTTCATTATCCACACAGGGACTTAGCCACTGTACTTCATAAAGTCCCTTCCATACCAAAAGGTCAACTTCCCCACCTCGAATTATTTGTAATCAACTTAGCTCACTCTCTCTAAACCCTTCTCGTCTTCGGTCGATATGTCTGAAAATCAATAGGCATCGTACTCAGGGACTTCTTACACTTCGATAAAATCGGCCGTTATTAAGGCTTTGGAATTAAGGGAAAACTGTTAGTCTTATCGAAAAATGAGTTCTTACCAAGAACATTCCTCATTAAATTTCTAATATGTTCTCAGATAATACAAACAAAGTTATAGTGCCCTAAACATATTTAACTTTCAGCGAACAAATTTATAAAACAAAAAATGTTTAAAATCAAAATGTCGTACGTAGTAGTGATCAGTTTTTTTTACACATAGAATCAATAGCAATAACAAACATGGAACAGGCCTCCATATTGGAAAGATCCGTGCAGCTCCGATCATCACGGATTCGAAACCCGACAGAGGCCCTAGGTAAAAAAAACGTAAGCACGCCGTCCTTCTGATGGGAAATTAAGCGATAGTCCCAAGCCTGTATTATGTCAGGTATGCGTTAAAGATCCCTACCCTAGGTAAATAAAAACAGAATAGGCAAAATTTAAGACTCCCATAGTAGAGTCGGGCTCTTGTCCACCAGAAAGATCACTCTGGTAGTAGGCGATATGACTTTGTAGTTAAAGCTCGGGCATGAGTCATAACAACTAACTATAATCTTCTACATCTGTTTTTATTTTTATTCAAGAAAAAAAAAAATATATATATTTTCTTTCGAGCCAATTCAATATTCCCTTTTAAAAAAAAACAGTTTAATTTATCTTTTTATTAAATTATTGTTTTATTGAATGATAAAATTAATGTTTTTATGAATAATTTCGTTGGGTAATATAAAACATTAATGAAAGGAATAACAATAATCGATTGTGTGAATGTCATATGAAAAGGAAGGTTATAATGTGATCCTGTTTTAAAATTTATTACATTCTCTGCCTTAAAAAAAAAAATAATAAAAAAAATATAAAAAAATAAATACCTAAAAAGAAAAAAAAACATAATGGCCAAAATAGCTGAGAAAATTTCGGATACCATAAAAAAAGATGGAGGTTTGGTAAGAGCAGAGAGTGTGCGCATTGAGCCGGTTGTGAGGAAAAAGCCAGTGTTGACAGACCTGGACAGACAACTGTTTAACGTAGAGACCTCTATAGTGGAGTTCAAGAGACAAGCGCGGCGGAAGGAAGCGGCGAGTCTCAAGGCGAGGCGTCAGTGTCGACGTATGTTAGAGAAGGGTCGGTTGGAGCAAGCACGGTCTGCAGCGGTGCGAGCCATCAACGCCAGGGAGACCACGCTAGCCTGCACGGTCACCTCGAGGAGGATGGAAGATGTGGTCGAACTGGTAAGTAAAATAGCTCCTCCGGGGTCTCTGGACTGGTAGACGGTGAGTACGACAAGAGCACGCAGTGTCTACAGCCTTTAAGAATTATCACCAAGCTAGCCTGCACGGTCATTTCGGGGAGGATGACAGATGTGGTCGAACTGGTAAGTAAAATAGCTCCTCCGGGGTCTCTGGACTGGTAGACGGTGAGTACGACAAGAGCTCGCACTGTCTACAACCTTTAAGAATCATCATCACGTTAGCCTGCATGATCATCTCGGGGAGGATGACAGATGTGGTCGAACTGGTAAGTAAAATAGCTCCTCCGGGGTCTCTGGACTGATCTAGCTTCAGGATGGCGACGTCGTCGATCTGGTAAGTGGAATCGCTATGCTGAAGTATCTGGACTGTGGATGGCTGGTGCCTGGTCAGCAGCGGTGTGCCATCAACTCCAGGGACACCATGCATAGGAGCAGGATGACGGGTTTTGTCGATCTGGTAAGCATTGAACGTAGCGTTGCAGTCAATTCAGACTGACCTTTCTATCCACCCGATGTACATAAAATGTTATAGTTAACTCATTTAATTAATGACTTTTTCTATGATTCAAGGTTAAAGAAGAAATTACAGCAAATAAGACACTCAAACCCATTATTGCAAAAGCACTCAAAAATCTGGACTTTGCCATAAGAACAGTTGACGTGCAAATCGCTCAAACTGCACTCCGAGTTGTGGAATTCCATATGGGTCTGCGAGGGGAAGACCACTTTGACGAATCTGACACTGAAGTGCACAAGACGGACAGCGAAGTGAACGATGAAGAAGTGGATAAGTACCTGTCGCAACTGCAAGAAGAGATTGCGATCTTGTCGCAGCTCAAGGCGGAGAACGGCTTGGACGAAGCCTACACGGGCATTTCAAATGTACGCCCGAGCAGTCCGACCAGTAGTACATCTCGGTCAGACTCACTCGTTCATAAGTCGTCTCGGAAAACAATCTCTTTCTTCGACGAATAGCCCACTGTTCGGCACTAGAAATGCTTTTGCTACATCAATAAATAATTGGTTTCTACTGCCTATATCTTTTTTTATCCGGATAAGCGATGCTTTACCCATTTAGGTTGAGGATGCAGTAGAAGGGTTTTGTTGAGCAGCTGTTCGCGCTTGTTTGAACTGAAAGTCATTAGAATATATCGTCTTACTTTCATTCCAACATTCTTCAATAACACTCATGCTTCTTCATGGACCTCTCAGGAAATATTCATTATCTTAAGAACAATTTGAGTTATTCACATCCCCAGATATATGAAGTATATGGGATGTTATGGGATGTCAGAAACACGTTGCTGAGTTTTCAACAGAATTTCATGTTTTCCGACCTCCTGATACCAGAAATTAAAAAAAAAAAAATCTATCCTTCTGTGAGTCCGCGTGTGTGTGGCTGTGAACATAACTTCCGATTGGATGAATTTATCGACACGACATTTTATATGTATATCCACAGAACCCTCCAAGGACGACATCTATTGATTAGCAGCCAAACCAGCCAAAAAGAGGGGGGGGGGGATTAGGGGGGAAGATCAACACAAAAACTCTAATAACTGTCGTTGTAATGAATGTATTAACACGAAATTTGATATGTAATAAGTAAGTCAAATAGTGAGTTTTGTCCCAAACGATCGATTAGCTTTGGAGGGAGAATGAAAACGTAATTAATCAATTCGTGCTGAGGAAGTACAAAGCCGGTCATTTACCGACGAATTTTTTTTTATTTTTTAACGATAACTACCCTGTTTTGAGTTGTACTAATACACCCTTGAAACATGAAGGAGATGAGACTGTTGAGGGTTGGTGAATCAACCCTTAATTTATATTGTTAAAAGGAAATTAAATATTAAATGGTCGGATCTGAGTTGGATGAGGGTGACTTCACCCCTTTTTCCACCCTGTGTTCACCCTCTCGACAGCTGGCGGATAATCCTCTTTATCTCATGGCTCAGCTTCAACTCGTGCTTCTGAGTTGTTCCAGATTTGAGGGGCAGGTCACACAACATATAATTCTAGGGATGAAAGGTTGATCCTTGGGGTAGGTTACTGAGGGGTGTATTAAGACGAAAGCAGAAAAAAACTTTTAATAAAAAAAACTCAGCTAATCATTTTGTAGATTATTCTGTTCTCAAGAAAATGACATGTATGCTGTATTGGATGGACCGCATTTTTTGCAAAAAATAAACAACAGAGATTATTCTTCCACAGCTATATAAAGTATAAGGGAAGATACTTAATTTGTCAGAAATATGAGGGCGAGTTTTCAAAGAAATTTCATGTTTTCCGACCCCCAGATCTCAAAAACTGAAGAAAAAATATATAACTGTCTCTGTGCCCATGAACACGATAACTCTCGATAGAATGAAATCTGAGTTGAATGAGGGTGACCAGATACACGAAATTTTATACGTTTATCCGGAACCCTCTAAGAAGTCACATCCATTTTCAGTCAAATCGGCCAAAGGAGAGGGGGGGATTAGGAGAGAAACCTCACTCAAAAACTCTAATAACTGTCGTTGTAATTGTATCGACACCAAATCTAAATGTAAATTCACAACCTTTCAAAAACGATACATGTAAATTTTTTGCGAAATCGGTCGAAGGGAAGAAGACGACTAAAGTAGGGGGGGTCGACATCTTATGAATTTATCGACACAAAATTTAGTGAGGATTCAGAAGCCACTATGTAAGGCAAATATTGAGAGTGAAAACGAAATATATATTTGATTATTTCGTGCTGAGGAAGCACATAGTCGGTGATTCACCGACGATATTTTATACTATACTAACGGAAGTAAGACATATGGTTAGATTGATGTGTACACCTAGGGACCTAAGCATCCTATCCTCTTATCCCTTCCCTGCTCTACGGGAACTCTGTATTTTGCCTAATCAGTTTTATTATAGGGGGTGTTTAATGAGCACCTGCCATTGCACAGACTTGGGACCAACATTTAATGTATCCTCCGAAGGATGGCGTGCTCAAGGTTTTCTTTACTCTTCTAGATCTGTCGCTCTTTACCCGGGTATAAACTCCCTAACAATTGCCGATGTAATGAAGGTATCTTTACAAAAGTTAGTATGAGGATTCAGATGCCTCTGTGTAAGTCAAATATTGGAGCTTTGACCCTAACGGACTATTAGCTTTGGGGGGAAAGTGAAAACCCCTAATTGATGGGGAAGTATATAGTCAGTGATCCACGGACGCTCCCCAGGCGACCCCCGCTTGGCCCTACTAGACCCGGCCTTGTTATAAATCATTACCCCTAGATTTCGAAAATCAACTGTCCCGGGTTCCAGTATGGCGTTGATTCTTGCAATAAACCCTTTGAATTATCGTAATCCCTTATGTGGGTAAATGATCTCTTCGGCTGATTCTACTTGAGGAAAATATACTTGGTATAGCTAGGGAAGTAAAAGAGATGACACTCGAAGACATGATAAGTTGACAGAGAGGACAGGTAGGGTAGGTCCAGATGTACTTGAGAGAGGATGTGGGATCAGTTGGGGCAGACAAGTAAAGAGATAAAAACAGAGAAGTGAAGAAGGGGCAGAAAAAGTAGCTATCTGGGGGCTTTGATCTGTGGCGGGGGGAGGGCTCTAAGAAGGGGGTCGTAGGACTGAATAGGGTCAGGGGACTGTATAGGGTCAGGGGACTGTATAGGGAGTGGGGGAAGTGTACAGGATCGAGATAGTGTATAAGGAGTGGGGGAAGTGTACAGAGTCGAGACAGTGTGTAAGGCATAGGTAGGCAGTATAGGGTGAGGGGACTGTATAGGGTCAGGGGACTGTATAGGGAGTGGGGGAAGTGTACAGGGTCAAAATAATGTATAAGGCATAGGTAGGCAGTATAGGGTAAGGGGACTGTATAGGTCAGGGGATTGTATAGGGAGTGGGGGAAGTGTACAGCGTCGAGATAGTGGTATAAGGCATAGGTGGACAGTATAGGATCAGGGGACTGTATAGGGTCAGGAGACTGTATAGGTCAGAGGACTGTATAGGGTCAGGGGACTGTATAGGGAGTGGGGGAAACATACTGCGTCGAGATAGTGTATAAGGCATAGGTGGACTGTGTAGGATCAGGGGAATGTATAGGTCAGGAGACTGTATAGGGAGTGGGGGACCGTATAGGGTCAGGGGACTGTATGAGGAGTGGAGGACTGTATACGGTCAGGGGACTGTATAGGGAGTGGGGGACTGTATAGGGTCAGGGGACTGTATAGGGAGTGGGGGGGGGGGGGGGGGGGGAGTGTACTGGGTCGAGCAAGAGCATAAAGCATAGGTGGACTGTATAGGTCAAGGGACTGTACAAACGTGGTGGGTGTATTACTGACTATGTACTCACCCCTAAATCCTCATACTGTGTTTTATCGATACATTCATTACATCGGCAGTTATTAGAGTATTTGTGTTGAGCCTCCCCCCAATCCCCTCCTTTCCTTTGACAGATTTGACTGAAAATCGATATATGTCCTCCATATAGGGTTCTGAATACACATATAAAATTTCGTATGTGATAGTAAGATGTTGTGGGACTAGATTTCTAATAGAAATTAAAGACGTTGTCTTCCCACTGTTTTATTTATACCAGAACCGGTTTTCGACGCAGCAGCGTCATCATCAGTGGTTCATCTATCATAGAATAACAAAAATATACAAATAATGAAAAGTATAAATAATTCCTAAAGCATCAGGGTACAGAGTAAAATTATAAAATAAACTTACCCACTCACACAGCACAGCGGTTGGAAGATAACTGGCATAGCTCTAAGGGGTATATTGGACAGACAGGAAGGAAATTACACATACGGACTAAGGAACATCTACGAAGAAGGGATTCCGAGTTCTTTATTCATTGTCAAAATGAGGGCCATACTGGTACCCATAGAGTGGCGCTGTTGCACGAGGGTACCAAGGGAAGACGTACAGATATCCTAGAAGGCTTGGAGATTCGACTTTCTTTATATGAGGATTCAAAAAGTCTTAACAAAAAAATAGAGGTTCAGAACTCCCTTCTGCTGCCTGACCTACCTGGTGTGAGAGATTGGTCCAAAACTAAGGGAAGTAGCTATCCTGTGAAAGGTAAATGTGGTTTTTATAATGATATTTATTGTGAATTCAAGTCTGTAATAATTTTTAACAATGTATTTATTTATGTATTTATTTTTTATATATTTTATGACAACAAATAATTTCTTTGGCTGTATGATGAAAAATGTTTATATTATGTACAGACTTTTTTTTTTTTTTTTTTTTGGCTTTTATTCATAAAGATGCAACTGTTGCTAGGGGGCAACAACCAGCATCTATGTTGGTAGGTATGGAGACGTTGGCGTGAATGGCATGTGAGAGGAAGGCCACCCAGTGGTAGGTCCTCGGGACGAAAATTTATATTAATTATAAGGACAAGGGAAAAATAAAAAAATAAATAAATAATAATAATTTAAAAAAAAAATAAATAAATAAAAAGGAAGTGAAAGACAACTTTGATGGAATGGGTAAGAGAGATGGTAAAACTGAAGGAAAATAATGTAAAAGAATAAAAAAAAAAATAAAAATATTAAGAACGAATAGGAATTAAGGTGGCAGTAAGTCGCGGTTCCACCTCCTCTTCAACCTTCGTGGGGGGTTTTGTGGTAAGTGTTGTGAAGATAAAGTACGTATTTCTGGATTTGTATGTGTGTAAAGTTTTCTAAAAAAACGTATGTAAATAGTTTGTATTGTGTCGGGTACTGTGTGTATCATAAGATCGTTATGAAGTGTTCTGTTGTTTATGTATGGGGGGCATTGTGTTATCAGTCTGAGGGTTTTTGACTGAAATGCCTGAATTCGTTTGATGTTGGATGGTTTTGCTGAACCGTATATCTGTGATCCGTATGTCCATAATGGTCTAAGTAAGTAAGTATAACAGTTCCGTTTTTGTGTCATGTCTAATTTTGATCGTCTATTTAGAAGTCCGTAGAGTATTTTGAGTCGACGGTTCAGCGTGTTTCGTGTGAGACGTGTGTGAGGATTCCATGTCAGTCTTCGATCCAATGTCAGTCCTAGGTATCGTACAGTATTAGTTTGAGGGAGGGGCTTGTCGTAGATGAAAACGGGGGGGCATGTTTCTCGTCGAAGTGTAAATGTGATGTGCTGTGATTTTTCTGTATTTAGTTTGATTTTCCATGTGTTGCACCAGTTTTCAATTTGTGTGAGATGGTGTTGTAGTGTAAATGAGGCGTGTATGTGAAGGTCAGCAGCAGCTAAGATGGCGGTGTCATCGGCGTATGTAGCTGTCATTGTGTGGATGGAGGTGGGCATGTCAGATGTGTATATTGTATATAATAAAGGAGCTAAGACAGAACCCTGCGGTACACCCGCCAATATGGGTCTTATTGAGGAGATAGCAGAGCCCTGACGGACGGCGAAGTATCTGTTTGTTAGATATGAATGAATGATTAAATAATATGTGTGAGGAAGCAACGGTCTCAATTTATAAAGAAGTCCCGCGTGCCAAACTCGGTCAAAAGCCTGACTTACATCAAGGAACGCCCCCGTTGCATAAAACTTTCTTTCTAGGGCAGACGCCACGTAATCCACAACCCTGTGTAACTGGTGTATTGTGGAGTGTTCTGAGCGGAAGCCAAACTGATGATGAGGAAGTGTTTGCTGACTGGTATGTACAGACTTAATGTATTTATTAGAATGAATGGTTTTTGCATGTTGAGAGAGTGAGTGAACCTGGCTATCTCCACCCCTTAGAGCTATGCCAGTTATCTTCCAACCGCTGTGCTGTGTGGGTGGGTAAGTTTATTTTATAATTTTACTCTGTACCCTGATGCTTTAGGAATTATTTATACTTTTTATTATTTGTATATTTTTGTTATTCTATGATAGATGAACCACTGATGATGACGCTGTTGCGTCGAAAATTGGTTCTGGTATAAATAAAACAGTGGGAAGACAACGTCTTTTATTTCTATTATAAAATTTCGTGTTCATTTACATTCATTTTATCGGGAGTTATCATGTTCACAGAAACACAAATATAGATATTTTTTTAAATTTTTGGAATCAAGAGGGCAAAAAAATTTAAATTTCATTGAAAACTCTGCATCGAATTTTTAACTGATTACATAATTTCCCCTATATTTCGCATAACCGGGGAAGTAAAAAATCAATTGACTAATGGCAAAATGATTTTTACCATGGATAAATAGAAATGTTGACAAATATTGAAAGTATCGATACATCAACATTGATCGATGGACGATTAGCACTACATATACATGTAGTGTAAGCCAGAAGAGGAGTTTTGGTCAAAGCTGATGGTGAAGTCTGAAGATGCAGCCAGGTGCAGTATGCAGATTGGTTGCATGCTGCTGTTCTGACCTCATAATTACAAACCAGCCTGTCTGTCCTACATAATTGCCATTACACTCCACACTTCTCCGAACCCTCTCAATTCTCCATATGTCTCCTGTTTTTTTACATTGCCTGCCTTTCCCAAAGTATATAATATATAATTATCATATTTCATTTCTTTCTATTTTCTCAGAAAGAAAATGTTGAAAGAGAAACCTGTTGGACTTAGTTTCTCAGAAATACTTAGATTCAATTTTCTCTTGTCCAAAACGAAAAGATCCCCCAAGAGCTTGTCTAATTCCTGGAAATGTGTAATTAAATTATTTTGAAAAGGTCCTTTGTATGATTTCTTGAGAAATATTACTCTCAAATATATAACCTACTCGTATATATGTTACGGGTAAAGTTAGATTAACGGTTAAACCTAGGATTACCCGGGTAAACCTAGTAGTACCCGCTGCCGCTTGGTTAAAGTTGGGTATACTAATAATGACAAGGCCATTAGTGGACGTATGTTCCACTATAAAGATTAGGTACTTATTAATTAGCTCGACCACACCTCAATTTCCATTGTTGTAAGCTGTCTAACAGCGATAATCATTCATCTGGGTACATAAATTCCTAGAACAAACATAAATCGAAATATTACAAAATTTCGGGGCGTATTTGCCGGCGGGACGATATATCTGCCCCTCCCGTCGTTCCTATATTTGAAGTAGTACAGGTTCTAGCTTTAACATATACTTTACCCGGGTAAAGCCCTAAACGTGAACTATTTCAATTATATTTCGGACTTTAGCCAAGCGGCAGCGGGTACTACTAGGTTTACCCGGGTAATCCTAGGTTTAATCGTTAATCTAACTTTACCCGTAGCATATATACTATGTATAATCTAAACTGAGTGTGCTGCTAGCTAAGTGGTATGCGTGCTTGCTTACTGAGCTCAAAATAGTTGGTTCGAAACCTGGTCGAGGCCTTCAGTGTTTTATATCTGGGAGGTAAAAACTGTTATCCTTCGGATGGGACGTTAAACGATGTCAGCTACTCGTTAAAGACTCCTCCTACCCAAGGTGAATACAAATTTAGGGTAGACAAAATTTAGGACTCTCATAGCAGAGACGGGGTCGTGCTCATCAGAGTGACGAAAAGAGCGCTCTGGTAGTAGGCGATATGACCTAAAAAGTCCGAGCATGAGTCACAATATCTAACTATTGGTATAAATTCACTGCAAAAATTCATCTGCATTCCGTTTGTTAAACCG
This sequence comes from Aradus depressus, assembly GCA_963662175.1. Classification (NCBI taxonomy): domain Eukaryota; kingdom Metazoa; phylum Arthropoda; class Insecta; order Hemiptera; family Aradidae; genus Aradus; species Aradus depressus. Next base: position 4,260,374 of record OY759219.1, read on the forward strand.
TTTAGAGAATGTTTTTCGAGGTCATGTAGAAATAGTTTTTATAGAGATGAAAGATTTAGTAGGTACATTAGCATACAGTAGGTGTGCAGCTAACAAATCAGGTGAAATGTTGGGGAGGGGGGGGGGGGGGGAGAGCGGGTAGCCCCCCCCTCCCCCCCCCCCCCCCCCCCCCGCACCGACATATAAAATCCATTAAAGTTACACAACCCCCCTTCCACTGGAAAATTCTAATCCCCTCCCATCAACACTTTTCCAGTAGATCTCCAGTCTACAGATTATCTCTCTCAAACGATGTCGTCCTGCTCCCTGTATATTTCTTCATGTAGTGTAGCAGTGGTCAACTGGTAGAATGAAAAAAAACATCGATAAAATCGATTCGTGTCTGAAATCGTGGACCCGAGTTTGGGTTTTGAACCAGGTTGAGCGGTAGGGCGAATACTTACGTGTGAATCGTGGAGTAGACTCAATTTCGAAGGACGCCCAAAAAATGAAAAAAAGGAGGAGTTCATCAAATAAAGAGAACGATGGCTTAGAGCAAAAACAAATCTTAAGGATCCAACAAATAAAGAGTTCGATAATTGTTTCCGCTCTCTCTCTAAACTATTAATCTCTAAATCCGTGAACTTTAGTATCTTGAGAGATATCTGCAGAAAACCGTCCTGAAATTTCGTTTCAAAACTCATTGTTTTAGTTGTTTGCTTGCTTTACGTTTAGTCTTATGGAAAAATCGGTTTCTACTAAAAATGTTCCTTATTAAATTTCGAATTTCTATTTTGTCCTCAGAATAAATTTCTATAGGAAAAGTTTAAATTGTACGGCGTATCAACGAAATATAAATATTTTTTTATTGACAGTTTTTTTATTGAAAAGGATAAAAAAAATTATTATATATATGTGACGTGGCCATATCTACATATAAATGGTTAGATGTTGAGCAGTACAGCGGGAGCTACGCTCGCTAGTCGTACTGGGAGTGGGGCATGGTTGGAGGGGGTGAGGTTGCTAACCTAATGAGAGATGGCAGATACACTGTAGGGAGGAAGTATAGCATCATGAGGGCGGTCTCCACCCCCAACCCCTCGTTAAGTGGACCCTCTCGAGGTAATTCTTTAAATTAACCCCCCCACCAGTCCTGCTTTCCTTTTACTAAGTGTTAAGTGACATATCATTTTGGAAGCCATGACATTACTAATAATTAAATGCTGTTTGTTTTTCTTTTTACCTTCTTATTCCTGAATAGAGGGCGCTGGTAGCTTAGTGGTGTGCATGCTTGCTATAAATTTTCAGCCAAATCGATCAAGGGGAAGGAGGAATTTGGAGTTTGATTTAACAGTTGATTTAACACAAATATGAAGATGGCTGATGTAGTGAGAAGATAATATAAGATAGTCTGACCTCTCGCACATTTTTATTGGTAGTAATAGCTAGTCGGCTTTCGAGGTTTCCCTCATCATCAGGCAGTCTGATAAAAAATTAAAAATTTTGAATAAAACTAAATAATATAATAAAAATAAATAAATAACAATCTTTAATTTTTTATCAGACTGCCTGATGATGAGAGAAACCTCGAAAGCCGACTAGCTATTACTACCAATAAAAATCTGTGAGAGGTCAAACTATCTTATATTTGACATCCTGTGATTTAACACAAAAACTCTGATAACTGCTGAAAGAATATATCGACATGTTATTTTATATGTGTAACCAAAACCACAGAAAAGAATAACACTTATTATTTTTCAGCGGAATCGGCAGATGGGAAGAGAGAAATCAGAGGGGGGCGACAATAACAATGTAATGAAATTATCGACACAAAATTTAGTATAAGGAGCCCCTATGTAACTCAATTAGTGAATATTAGCGCAAACAGTATACAGGGACAGGAGGGGGAGGTGGGCGAAAATTTAATTGATTGATTCGTTCTGGGGAAGTACATTGGTTGGTGATTTACCGATGACTTCTTTCTTTTTTTGGGGGGGGATGGAGAAAGGTTATATTAGCTAACACAAGAAATAATTGAATGGAGTGTATTGATCTGGGGCCGGTCTGGCAGTCAAATTAGATGTTAGGGAACACACAAAGACACAAAGTTAGCTCTATCAGTCCTATAGCATGTGTACAGGGAAGTAACTCCAGAACCAGTCCACCGTTTGTGCTATTATTCATCAGTTGACTTACATAGGAGTGGGGGGGGGGGGGGGGGGGGGGGCTCCTAAATCCTCACACTAAATTTTATGTCGATAAATTCATTACATCGGGAGTTATTAGGGTTTCTGTGTTTATCCACCCTCTCGTTTGATCGATTTGGTTAAAAATCGATAGTTGTTGGTCCTTATGGGGCTTTGGACACACATATAAAATATTGTATGAATACATTCATTCAATCGGGAGATTTCGTGTTCACAAACATACATTTTTTTTTTTTCATATTTGGAATCTACAGGACGGAAAACATGAAATTCCGTTGAAAACTCATCATCGAATTTTTGACCGATTACATAACTTCCCCTATACTTGGAATAACTGAGGAAATAAAATCAGTGGACATGAGCCCGACGGAGTCCCAGATGTTGTCTACATAGGTTTATTGAATTATATACTTTGGTTAGGGGTCTTTAACGAGATCCTGACATAATTTTTGTAGTTCCTCTTTATGTGGGATTTTAAATTCACATATGAAATTTTGTATCGATACATTAATAACAACGGCACTTATTAGATTTTTTAAGTTTAACCTTCCCAGAGTATATTGATCTGCAACGGCCGTCAGTGAAGTTAATTGAAGACGTCAAACATAGTAGGTACTGCAAAAGTCCACTGTCAACAGTTAGATCCATTTATCAGTCATATCCGCTCTGCACAATATGCAGACATTGTTATTACACAGTTATATGTTGATCTTTTAGTGGAGCCATCTCAGAGTGTATTGATCTGAGGCCGGGCAGACAGTTAACTTTACTGTAAGACGACACAAAGTACTGCAATAGGTCCACTGTCAGCAGTTAGATCAATTTATCAGTCCTATTCGCTCTACACAATATGTATACTGGGAGGTAGACATTGTTGTTACACAGTTATATGTTGATCTCTAGTGGAGCCATCTAAGAGTGTATTGATCTGAGGCCGGGCAGACAGTTAACTTTACTGTAAGACGACACAAAGTACTGCAATAGGTCCACTGTCAGCAGTTAGATCAATTTATCAGTCCTATTCGCTCTACACAATATGTATACTGGGAGGTAGACATTGTTGTTACACAGTTATATGTTGATCTCTAGTGGAGCCATCTAAGAGTGTATTGATCTGAGGCCGGGCAGACAGTTAACTTTACTGTAAGACGACACAAAGTACTGCAATAGGTCCACTGTCAGCAGTTAGATCAATTTATCAGTCCTATCCGCTCTGCACAATATGTAGACATTGTTGTTACATAGTTATATGTTGATCTCTAGTGGAGCCATCTAAGAGTGTATTGATCTGAGGCCGGGCAGACAGTGAAGTTAATTGAAATACGTCGAACAAAGTACTGCAATAGGTCCACTGTCAGCAGTTAGATCCATTCGTCAGTCCTATCCGCTCTGCACAATATGCAGACATTGTTGTTACACAGTTATATGATGATCTTTAAGTGGAGCCATCTCAGAGTGTATTGATTTGAGGCCGGGCAGACAGCTAACTGTAAGACGACTCAAAGTACTGCAATAGGTCCACTGTCAGCAGTTAGATCCATTTATCAGTCCTATCCGCTCTATACAATATGTAGACATTGTTGTTACACAGTTATATGTTGATCAATAAGTGGAGCCATCTCAGAGTGTATTGATCTGCAGCCGGCCGTCAATGAAGTTAATTGAAAGACGTCAAAATACTGCAATAGGTCCACGGTCAGCAGTTACATCCATTTATCAGTCCTATCCGCTCTATACAATATGTATACTGGGAGGTAGACATTGTTGTTACCAAATTATATGTTGATCTGTAGTGGAGCCATCTCAGAGGCCTCCCCTGAGGTAACCACTGACTGTAATACTTAAGCTGACTTTACATGAGCAGCAAAAATGCAAAGCGCAGCAGCAGCAAATGCCCGCTGTGGTTTCTGTGCTTCTAGAATTAAATTACCAATAACGTGCATTTGCTGCTGCTCCGCTTTGCATTTTTACTGCGCATGTAAAATCATCTTTAAGAGTATAAAGTATAACATACATGAAGATTCTGAGCGAGGAAATGAAAGGATCGAATTCATGTATATTTAAAAAAATTTAATATAACTTGTTTTGTACATGTACATTTAATGCAATGCATTTTTAATAAAAATTATTTTTTTAGTTTATTTAATTTTTATATATTTTTTATCTCTGGCCAGGGGGGGGGCACGTACCCCCCCCCCCCCTGCCCCCCCCCTGGCTACGCCCATGAATATGTTTACTGGGAGGTAGACATTGTTGTTACCAAATGATATGTTGATCTGTAGTGGAGCCATCTCAGAGTGTATTGATCTGCAGCCGGTCGTCAATGAAGTTAATTGAAAGACGTCAAAATACTGCAATAGGTCCACTGCCATGATTTGCATTTCGGCAATGGAGTAACACAAAGTGAAGAACATGTTGTCATAAAAGTAAATCAATAATGACATGCTCAACCTCTATGGCTAACATCATGGGAAATGGCTTCCATAAAACTGTGACGGAATGAATGAGTGTGTGGCAAGTTGGCTAATGGTGCGTTGGTGCTGATGGAACGACCAATCAGATTATTAATTCCCGGGGCTAGGGGTGAACAGCCCTCTCTTCTGCGGATCATAAAACAAAACTTTGTCTTCCTTGAGGCACCCTTAGCAAATATTAAATAGGCTGTAGGGCGGGTAAATTTATTAGAAGGGAGGAAGCTAATTTATTTGGAGGACAAGGCGTGGCCTCCTGTTTCTTGGAGAGTTTCAGTAATTACGGCTAGAAATCAGCCTTTCCCGGTACACCATCCTTGGAGCTCTCCAACCCTCCTTGGAGCTCCCCAACCCTCTTTGGAGCCCCCCCCCCCTCCCCTCCTCCCTCTCTTCAACTTACTTTATCATTCTCTTTCTCTCTTTCTTTATCTACATCTTTATATTGAACCTCACTTACTCTCTTTAGGCGTCTTTCTCATTTTACTGTTTTCTTGGTCATAGACAATTTTTTTCCAGAAGCGCAACTGCCAGTGGTACTTGCGCTTGCTTACTGATCCCAAGATCGCAGGTTCGAAACCCCATCCAAATCTCAGTTTATTTTATCTGGGAGGTAAGAAAAAACATGAACTCGTCGTCTGGATAGGGACATTATGCGTCTCGAGACTGTGCGATATCAGGTGCTCGTTGACGACCCCTACCTTTAGGTAAATAAACATTGGTAGGCAACATTTAGGACTCCCACTGTTGAGCTGATAGGGAAGGGATAAGAGCATTGGATGCTTAGGTCCCTAGGTTTACTCATTATGGAATGCTCTTATCCCTTCCATGTTAACTCTACTATGGTAGACCTGAATTTTGTCTACACAGGTTTGATTACTTGAAGTAGGGGTTTTAAAGAGTACCTGACATCTCATAGGCTCGGGACCATCGCCCAACGTCCCATTTGAAGTTCGGCGTGCTCAAGGTTTTAATCTCTCACATAAAAAACCTAAAGTACTCACCTGGGTTTCGAACCCGCGATCTTGAGCTCAGTAGGCAAGCACACGCTATTTCTGAGCTGGCGGGACCCTCTGAGGTACTGCTTCACGCCATGGTCAGAGTTTTTTACTCTGCATCAACAGTCCATGCGTATACTTCAATGTTCTTCACTAGCACGAATTAATCAATTAGCAGACAATTTTTGGAATCAAACGGTCGGAAAAAAGAAATTTCTGACAGAATTTCGTATAGCTGGGAAAAAAATAATTCTGTCTGTCTGTCCGTCTAAATATCTGTGAAGAATTTAACTTCCAATGAAATAAATATATTGACACGAAAATTTATATGTGTATCCAGAACCCATAAGGCAGATTCCTGTTGATTCTCAGTTAAATCGGCCAAAGGGAGGGGGGAATTAAGGCTGGAGGCTCAGGGGCTTCAACACAAAAATAATAACTGCCGAAGTAATGAATTTATTGATATAAATACACATTACCTACTACATTAACCATTCTTCTTGAAATACTCATGAATGATGCCTCCCTAAAATTGATTTAACCGAAAACGGCCTCTTCACTTGGAATAGTCTGCCGTAGTGAATAAATGGTTAAATGTGGAACTTCTCGTGAATGATTCCTCAAAAAAGTAGGTTAAGTTGATTTAACCGAGAACATACACAATTTTACAAGATACCAAGAAACCCACATCTTTATAATTCCGAAAGTATTAGAGTCCTGAGCTCCCAACTTCTTCACAGTGCGCAGATGGCTTGGGAGATGATCACAGTACACTAACTCATTTCGGCCATTTTACGACTTTACAACTTATTCCCTGCGACTATAGAAATTATATATGAGGTTTGAGTAATTCCTATTGAATTGCAGTCCAGTCAGTCTATTGGTTTTACAGGGAGAGCGAAAACTTAAAAACTTAAGGGAAGTACATAGTCAGAGATTCATTTCAGCATTCCCTTCTCTGTGGTCTCCATGGATCTGGAAACTCTGCAGGGATCTCCCCCTAAGATCCCTGTAATCCTGTTATTAGAGTGGTTTATTTCATGCTCTTTCTCTCCCCATGAATTTTCCTACTTTCTCAGCCCTTTACTCTGATTTTACTCACTTTCCTCCATACTTTCTTTCCCAGTTCTTCTTTCTCACTCTTTCTCTCCCTTCTTTGTTAAAGGGTACATCGTTCCAAGGATCAAAGTAACTCCGCACTCTATTGTACATCTCAATATTGGATTTTTACTTTATCGAAATCAAAGAGCTTTCTCCCTTCGCTCTTAAGATCCTGGTATTGGCTGAGCTTATAAGCCCAAGTATATGTTTTTTTTTTTCTGTTTTCTTTTGTAGAATTTTCTTCAGTGTTCTCTGAAGTTGTAAAGGTTATACCGATTTAGAGCTATGTGCGTGGCTTCCGACCGCCCACGTTGTATGTTACTACATGTTTTTAAAAAATATATCGTCTATGAATCAGGGACTATGTACTTCCTCAGAGCGAATGAATCAATTAATTTTTTTTTTCTCTCATTCTGAAACCAAGCTACAGATTTCATTGAAAATCAGTAGTTGTCTACTTAGGAACTTCTAAATCCTCAAATTTGAATTTTGTGTCGATATATTCATTAAATCGACAGTTATTGGGTTTTTGGACTTAAATCCCTCCCCCCCTCCCCCCCCCCCCCCCCTCTTGGCCGCCTTAGATGAAAATTAAGAGGACGATACTTATAGATCGATACAATAACTATAGATGTCCAGACAAATCGACGAAAGGGAAACTATCTATCGATGTAATCAATATATCAATACGACACTTTATAGGTTTAGGTTTAGGTTTTATGACTCATGCCCGGGCTTTAACTACGAGGTCATATCTCCTACTACCAGAGCGCTCTTTTGTCACTCTGGTGGACATGAGCCCGACTCTACTGTGGGAGTCCTAAATTTTGCCTACCCTAAATTTTTATTCACTTAGGGCAGGGGTCTTTAACGAGTACCTGACATCGTACAGGCTCGGGACCATCGCTTAACGTCCCATCCGAAGGACGGCGTGCTTAAGTTTATTTTACCTCCCAGATAAAATAAACTAAGGGCCTCGGTCTTGTTTCAAACCCACGTTCTTGAGCTCAGAAGACAAGCACGCTAAAATAAATTTAAAAAAAATAAAAAAAATAAAATAAAAAAAAAAATATATAGGTTAGGTTAGGTTTTATAACTCATGCCCGGGCTTTAACTACGAGGTCATATCGCCTACTACCAGAGCGCTCTTTCGTCACTCTGGTGGACATGAGCCCGACTCTACTGTGGGAGTTCTAAATTTTACCTACCCTAAATTTTTATTCATCTAGGGTAGGGGTCTTAGGGGGGGGAGTACCTGACATCGTATAGGCTCGGGACCATCGCTTAACGTCCCATCCGAAGGACGGCGTGCTTATTATAAATAAACTAAGGGCCTCGGTCGGGCTACGAACCCACCTATATATAATGGCAATATACACAAAATAAGATAAAATAAAATAATCTACTAAATAATACAATCTGTACAAAAACAATAAGTAGAAGAGCTGAAAATGAAAACAGCTGTCATATTTTTAGCAGAAAGTCCTGAGTAAAACACCTGTTTATTTTCAACCAAATCGGTAGATCGGTTTCATAGAGAGAGAGAGAGAGAGAGCAAAAACTTAGTTGATGAATTCGAGCTGGGGAAGTACATTGGCCGTGATTCACCGGACATTTTCTGATAGTCAATAAACCTGAATTAATAGAATAGTAAAGGTGACAAATAAAACATTGGATCTCTCGTTGGAGAGGTATCACCTTTTTGGGGTAGAGAAAGGGAGGTGGGGGGTAATGATTTAGGGTGGGTGGCTGTGGGCTATTTGCCCGATAACGGTGCGGCCGTGTCAGAGCTCCCAGCCCTTGTTTCGGAGCTCAAAATCCGACAATTTATCTCCATTGAGAGCTCATATTTCAGAGCTCATGCCCGAGATTTTATATACTAGAGAATGGCTGCTGCCTATGAGGTCTTATCGACTCATTGGAGTCAGTCTGTATATCTAACTAGCGGGTTACCCGGCGTTGCTTCACAGTCTGTATATCTAACTAGCGGGTTACCCGGCGTTGCCTCACAGTCTGTATATCTAACTAGCGGGTTACCCGGCGTTGCCTCACAGTCTGTATATCTAACTAGCGGGTTACCCGGCGTTGCCTCACTGTAACTTTGAGTTGTAATACTTTCAAAGCTTCTCCCTCTCCGCCCCATCAATGTTAAAAAAAAAAAAAAAATCGCTCCTCCTCCAAAACCAATCCAAGGTTCGTGCTTTTACTAAAAGCCTGTTTCATAACCAAACATTTCCTCCACAGATATCCTTCTTTAAGGTCTGCCAAATCCGTTTTAATCATTTTTTTTTTCACTACTTATATACTAATTTATTTTATTTCTCTTGGTTTTTTCTTTTATGTATTTTTATTATAATTTCATTAATTTTTTCATTTTATTTTTATTTTTTATTTATTTATATACATATAAATATGTATATTTATGTAGTAATAAGGACGACACCTCTCGATTTTCAACAAAATCAACAAGTCCGTTAATAAACAAATTATTTTAGCTTAGTTTAACACAAAGTTTCGATGTTTTTTAATGAAACATGTATGGTTTTAGTTTTTTAATATAGTTTAAAGGTGGATATTTTTGTAAAATCGAAGGCACTGTATCGATGTTTTTACTATCGTGAAAACAGTCCTGAGACCGGTGGTCACATTTTCGAGTGAAACCTGGGTGACAAGGATGGGTAAAGTCTTGCTCAGTAATAACAAAAAAAAATAAATAAATAATTATAATATATTTATTTACATTAAAACATAACATGGTAATAGGATAGGATACGTCAAAAGAATGTTTACATTAAGATAGCTTATAGATTAGGTACCTACATAAACAGATATTAACTGTTACGAGTCTGACAGACATGGATTAGAATTAACAATACTACTTAAAAGTAAAATGAAATAACTAAATATGAGAACAAAAATAATAATATTGATAAATACAGTAGATACAGTTATTAATTTACTTAAAATTAAAATAAAATATTTTTTTTGAACACTTCCGGATGTGTCTTTTTCAGGACGATATTTCGGGTCGTTCTTACGTCACCTAAATAGAAAACAAAATAACAATATGATATATAAAAAATCTAAATCTAAATAAATTGAAAAAATAAATAAAATACGTGAAACATATATAAATATATAGAGGGCGCCGGTAGCTCAGTGGTATGCGTGCTTGACTTCTGAGCTCAAGGTCGTGGGTTCGTAGCCCGACCGAGGCCCTTAGTTTATTTTATCTGGGAGGTAAAATAAACTTAAGCACGCCGTCCTTCGGATGGGACGTTAAGCGATGGTCCCGAGCCTGTACGATGTCAGGTACTCGTTAAAGACCCCTACCCTAGATGAATAAAAATTTAGGGTAGGCAAAATTTAGGACTCCCACAGTAGAGTCGGGCTCATGTCCACCAGAGTGACGAAAGAGCGCTCTGGTAGTAGGCGATATGACCTCGATGTTAAAGCCCGGGCATGAGTCATAAAACCTAAACCTAAACCTAAACCTATAAATATATATATATATATATATGTTTTTATAATTGTTATTGTTGTATTTTTTTCTTCCTCTTTTCTATATTTTCCACATATTGACCTGATGAAAAGACGTAAGAACGTCTCGAAATGTCTACGTGAAAAATACACTTCCTCCTAAGACACGTCTTTCGGATGGAATCTTAAGCGATGTCAGGTACTCGTTAAAGACCTCTCCTAGACCTCTTGGTGAATAAATCTGGGTAGGCAAAATGTAGGACTTCTACTGTACAGTCTGGCTCATGTCTACATTGAGAGAGACAAAAGAGCGCTCTGTTAGTAGGCGATATGACCTCGAAGTATTGTGTCTAACACATTGCTGATCAATCCCTGAATAGTTCTAGCTTATTGCTTATGTATATTATCTATGTCAACATAGGCCCTGAAGAAGGCACATTCAGTGACAAAAACTTGACAGGAATTACACAAGTTTGTTTTATCCCACAAGCCTCATCTCTGCGTTCCTATTATACCGTTGGTCAATCATGCTACATATTAATACGACACGTCGTAGGCTGCCGCGCGTCACAAAACGCACGTATAAAATGGTGCTGGAGGAATCCTTCTAACGGCGCGCCGCGGCGCCAAAAGTAGCTTCGTGTGGAAAGCGTTGGGTATTGATCGTTAAAACGCAGGACAAGCTTATGAAAATACTCCTGAAGTGATTTTCTGAAATTACAGCGAGATTAATGTCAGCCATTTGACGAGAAGTAGAAAGGAAGCAGATGTGTCTCCCGCCAATCTCCACATCTCATCTCCCGCCAAAACTAAATCAATGTTGAGAATATTAAAAAGACCTGATGAAGATGTTGATCTAGACGAGACACATGTTGATGCTGATGAGATCATCTGAGGGGCATTTAACGGTTTAAATGGCAGACATGGGCTGGAAGTAGCCGTTCCGGCAGGTGTGTCTCCCGCCAATCACCACCCACCCGCCAAAACTACCTCCAGCTGTTCCAGTCTTCTCCCACCACTGGATTGTCTGTCGCAAACGAACAGGGAAACTACCATATCTCTATTTGGACGGGTTTTACTTCCCTGTTATGTAATCGGTCAAAAATTCAATGCGGATTTTCATGTCTTCAAACCTCCTGATTCCATAAATGAATAAAAAATGTCTCTCTGTTTCCTCTGAACACGATAACTCCAGATAGATTGAATACATCGACACGAAATTTTATATGTGTATCCAAAACACTCTAGAGACGACACATATTGATTTTCAGCCAAATCAACCAAAAGGCAGGGGGGGGGGGGGGTAGGGGGAGGCTTAACACAAACACTCTAATAACTACCGATAGAATGAATATATACACGAAATTTAAAACCGGTGCTGGGAGTATCTCGGGAGACATACCGAACCCGAATCAAAGAATGGACTAAGGACCTTTTGGAGCGTACTTGGAGAGAAAAGACCACATGCAGGCAGTCGAAGATGTTCCTGGGAGGGGAGTCCAGGGTTTTGAAAGACGAGATCCTGAACCTCAAAAGGAACGAGCTCAGGCAACTGACTGGAGTTCTCACAGGACATGGTCCGTTCAATAGACATCTACACACTGTGGGAGTCAGGGACAGTCCTACCTGCGATAGATGTGGGGAAGAAGATGAAACGGCGGCACACTTCCTGGGTATCTGCTCGGGATATGCGCGAATAAGATTCCACATCTTTGGTAGAGATGCAATCGCAGAGGAAGACTTTAGAAGATTGGACTATGAGAGCATTCTTAGGTTCATTAAAGAAACTGGGAGACTGAGCACTCCATGAAGGACTTGGGTCAGGTAGTATAAGTTAGTATAAATATAGGCATATAGGTGATATAATAAGGGGGAAGCCAAGCGCTTCCAGGGAAGGGATAAAAGCACTGAGTGCTTAGGTCCCTAGGTGTAATGCACCAGCCCACCATAGATATATATATATACACGAAATTTCATATTTAAACTAGGTCACCATATGAGACATAGAAGGACAAGACATTTTTGTGTGTTTCTTGGATCGAACGGATAGAACTATCAGTGCGTTTAGAGTGGTAGAGCACGGCTCTGGTAGAGCACGGCTCTGGTTGAGCACGGCTCTGGTTGAGCACGGCTCTGGTTGAGCACGGTAAAACGAATAAAGCCCAGGAAAGGATAGCAAATAAAACGAGCAGAAGCAAATATTTAGCGACCTTCATAAAATGATACTATGAGTGAACTCAGAAGCACATAAACAAAGCATATGAATTGAAAATGAGACTGGGGGGGAAAAGATTATCCGTTAAGAGAATAAAGTATTAAGAAGTTGGAAGGTGGAAGAGTTAGTAAAAAGAGGCTCTTGACTTGGCCAGATTTATAGAGAATGGGATAAGGAGAGGGGGCAAGCTGCGGAGGAACAGAGTGAACAAGGTAAGAGGAGCTCTGTGTGGGTGCGCTATAGAGTGGGAGGGAAGTGACGTCATAGTGTGATCACAGGGAAACCTGGGGTGGGGGTGGGGGAGGGGGCGGAACATCTGCCGCTCCACTATCGACCAGCCTTTACACCCCCACCACCTCCCACCCACCTCACTCTGTCTAATTAGCTACACATTATCTGTTTAGATGTCAAGCTAGTGGGCACACTCAGACCCACAGCCTGTCTTCCCAGGCACCGTCCTCCAGTCCAAGGAGGCGTAGCCTTCCCAAACATCTACGGCTTTAGTATCGACCAGCCTTTACACCCCCTCCACCTCCCACCCACCTCACTCTGTCTAATTAGCTACACATTATCTGTTTAGATGTCAAGCTAGTGGGCACACTCAGACCCACAGCCTGTCTTCCCAGGCACCGTCCTCCAGTCCAAGGAGGCGTAGCCTTCCCAAACATCTACGGCTTTAGTATCGACCAGCCTTTACACCCCCACCACCTCCCACCCACCTCACTCTGTCTAATTAGCTACACATTATCTGTTTAGATGTCAAGCTAGTGGGCACACTCAGGCCCACAGCCTGTCTTCCCAGGCACCGTCCTCAAGTCCAAGGAGGCGTAGCCTTCCCAAACATCTACGGCTATAGTATCGACCAGCCTTTACACCCCCACCACCTCCCACCCACCTCACTCTGTCTAATTAGCTACACATTATCTGTTTAGATGTCAAGCTAGTGGGCACACTCAGACCCACAGCCTGTCTTCTCAGGCACCGTCCTCCAGTCCAAGGAGGCGTAGCCTTCCCAAACATCTACGGCTATAGTATCGACCAGCCTTTACACCCCCTCCACCTCCCACCCACCTCACTCTGTCTAATTAGCTACACATTATCTGTTTAGATGTCGATGTCAAGCTTGTGGGCACACTCATGCTCACAGTCATCTACAGCTTTAGTATCGACTAGCGTGGAAAGAGTAAATCAAATCTGTAGGCTTCAACTTCTGAATAGAATTTGGAAGCAGAGTAAACAATCATTACAAATGAATCTAGGTGGGGAAGTACATTGCTAATGATCAACCTATAACTTGTTTTTCATGGGACGTGCTCGTTCGTATGACCCAGGCAAGGTACATGTGTTGAACACGGGGACAGATTTGCACCTCCCCTCTCCACACAAACAAATATAGGTTTATCGGCCTGGGGGTTGGTTAATGACCCAGCTCTTGTGATAGTCACCCTATTGTGTTCTCCCCTCTCACACACTGCTTCCCAAATCAATCCCCTAATCTCTTCCATGATGAATATCCCTGTATTATTTGTAATTGAGCTCTATAATTATATACATCATCTACATACATGCACTGTGTCATTGTAATAACTACCTGTAAAGTCAATCCTTTTGATGTGAATCACTGATATTATACTTCCCCAGTTCGAATTAATCAATTACGTTTGTTTCTACCCTCTGAAACCAATTCACCGATTTGTTTGAAAATGTTTACCTCAGGAACTTCTGAATTCTAATACTAAACATGGTGATACATTCGATACAATGACCGTTTTTGAGTTAAGCCCCCTTCCCCCTGAATAGGAGCATTGAAGCTTAGGTCCCTAGGTGTACACACCAGCCCTCCAAATTTATCAAGTATTTATATTACATAGAAAAAAAGTCAGGATTATAAGTTATTTAGAAAGATGGAACTAGATATTTCCCTTCTTAATTTCAGTCAAGCTAAAAAGACACGATATCGTACTCAATTCGCCCGGAGAGACGTATGCACGTTGTTTCGATATGGGAAGGAATGGCAATATGTCGTGTGCAGTGTGGCCAATATGCCTTCGGAATATCTTATAGGCTCTTTGAGATTCGTCCTATAAGAAACGTTCTGCAAGATGGGACAGTTCTAGTTTGGGCACAAATTTAACAGCTATTCCCGTATCTTTCTCAATTCCTTTAAACCAGTTAAATTAAAGTTTAGTTGAAGGATATTCAGGATACAGGCGTATCAGTATGCCAAAAGGATGTGAAGACAGACTAATGAAACAGGAGACACAGTGAGTGGTATCGTGACAAGAGAGAGTGGGAGGCGGCTCATTTCATCCTTGTCTTCCACGGGCTGTCTCACTTCCCTCTCTCTGTAAAGAGAGCCAGTGTGAATGGGCGGCCCGATTAACGCTATTCACAGCTCCTCTTTAAGTCCTTCATTGTCTCAGTCATTGTTCTCAACTCTACCAATCACGGCCAGTCACTAGTTTTACATCACTGTTACGATCAGTTATTCTCACTTCCCTCTCTCTATAAAGGGAACAAGTGTGAATGGGCGGCTCGATTAACGCTATTCACAGCTCCTCTTTAAGTCCTTCATTGTCTCACTCATTGTTCTCAACTCTACCAATCACGGCCAGTCACTAGTTTTACATCACTGCTACGATCAGATATTCTCACTTCCCTTTCTCTATAAAGGGAGCCAGTGTTGAATGGGCGGCCCGATTAACGCTATTCACAGCTCCTCCTTAAGGCCTTCATTGTCTCAGTCATTGTTCTCAACTCTACCAATCACGGCCAGTCACTAGTTTTACATCACTGCTACGATCAGATATTCTCACTTCCCTCTCTCTATAAAGGGAGCCAGTGTTGAATAGGCGGCCCGATTAACGCTATTCACAGCTCCTCTTTAAGTCCTTCATTGTCTCACTCATTGTTCTCAACTCTACCAATCACGGCCAGTCACTAGTTTTACATCACTGCTACGATCAGATATTCTCACTTCCCTCTCTCTATAAAGGGAACCAGTGTGAATGGGCGGCCCGATTAACGCTATTCACAGCTCCTCTTTAAGTCCTTCATTGTCTCACTCATTGTTCTCAACTCTACCAATCACGGCCAATCACTAGTTTTACATCACTGCTACGATCAGATATTTTCACTTCTCTCTCCTCTATAAATGGAGCCAGTGTTGAATGGGCGGCCCGATTAACGCTATTCACAGCTCCTCTTTAAATCCTTCATTGTCTCACTCATTGTTCTCAACTCTACCAATCACGGCCAGTCACTAGTTTTACATCACTGTTACGATCAGTTATTCTCACTTCCCTCTCTCTATAAAGGGAGCCAGTGTTGAATGGGCGGCCCTATTTAAACTTTTTTTTTTCTTCTACTGGATATTAAGTAAATTTCCAATATGTCTCTAGTTTTATGTTAATTTTATGTTGTAAAAGTAATATTAGAATAGGGCGGACGCCAGGGGGCTCTGTATCCATTTAGAATCATACCGACAAAACAGCTGATAACCACTGAAGCTGACAATTAGAGATGCACTACTTTTGAATATATTTCATTTTCTATTTGTATTGGGCAGGTCACTGATCCATGGATCAACTAGTTATAAAGCCATTAAGAAAGCTCCCAAGAAAGATTAATCTCCCTCCAGGTCAACTTGTTTTCAGATTGAGATAACATCTGAATTAAACCCATTTACTTAATCGGCTTGAAAATTACAATGATTTTCTCTTTAATCGGATGATTGCATTTTAATGGACGGACATAACTACTTACTGTCTGATTTAAGAATATTTTTCTGCCATATTTCTCGACAATATTTCTTCTATATAATGGCTTTTTGGAAAATGTATAGTAACCATTTCCGTTTACTCAATGATCTGCAGATTTGGATGAGAATTAAAGTAATGGATTAACTTTAGATTAAGGGAAAATTATTCACTGTGATTGGGTGATCCCATTCCAGAACTATCACTTCACAGGTCGTCAAATAATCACTTCTCACTACATTAGCCATCTTCATATTAAGAACTATCACTCTTATGTATCACGCTGTCTCGCGCCTGTGATCCTGACAATGTGATTGGGTGATCCCACACCAAAACTATCGCTGTTATAAATTAGGTGTCGGAAGCTGAGGCTCACCGCGATAGCAGTGATTGGGAGTCGGCTGATGACTGGTTGGCTCTATTGATCCCACACCCAATAATCAGAACAGATGTGTTGTACTGTGCTGCGAGGGCTGTGATGTTGTCACTGTGATCAGATGATCCCATACCAGAGCTATCACTGTTACGTATCATGTTGGAAGCTGGTGCTCACTGTAATAGCAGTGATTGGGAGTTGCCTGATGACTGGTTGGCTTTATTGATCCCACACCCAATAATCAGAACAGATGTGTTGTACTGTGCTGCGAGGGCTGTGATGTTGTCACTGTGATCAGATGATCCCATACCAGAGCTATCACTGTTATGTATCATGTTTGAAGCTGCTGCTCACTGTAATAGCAGTGATTGGGAGCTGCCTGATGACTGGTTGGCTTTATTGATCTCACACCCAATAACCAGAACAGATGTGCTGTGCTGTGATGCGAGGTCTGTGATCCCCTGTGATCCTGTCACCGTGATGGCTGTTCCCCTACCCGCTGATTGAATCAAGCCCCTGTCCATTGTTCGCTCAATTAGAACTCTCCCCTATATAGCTCTGTTTATACAAACCTGTCTCTGTCTCTGTCTCACCATCATGTCACTTTCCTCTCGTTCCTTTTCTAATTAAAATGAATGCATCATTGTGCACTTCGCCACCATATTTCCTCTTCTTAAACCGTTATTTTGATTACAAAGAATAAACACAATATATTCTGATTCTACTCATCATTACCTTTCATTTGATACCCCACTTAGCATATGTACATCTATTTCTAACGCAGAGAGGATTATAGCTATGAACTCGAAATTTGAAGTGAAGACGTTACATTTGCTCACTAACATATGATTAGATTTTGACCTAAATCGAACGAAAATTGCCACTACTTTATATCGGGGTCTACGTTCTTTTTACAAAATACCGCTAATCAAGAAATATTTTAAAGTAAGAATGTATAGAAAACTAAAAGGCACATTTTATTTTAAAAAGAGGTCGTTCGGTTTTCGTCCACTCAAGTCATTCATTATAAGGTCATTTTTACTCGTTATTTATTGTTTTTATACAAGCATTTTTTTTTTTTTTTCATCTCTTTGAAGTTGATTTTTTTTTGTTATCTTTTTATCCGTAATCAAAAAACCAACTAGTTTGTCCGTTATATTCGTCGGCCCTGAAGAAGGACTAAATAGTTTTCGAAACGTTGGCCATATGAGTTTCTTATGTGCACGACATAATCTCGACTTCCCTCAACATTGTAGAGATACTTATCGATGCTATTTTCTATTCTATTCTATATTCTATCCCCCCTCTGAGTCTGAGATTATGAGGGCTACTTCGAAACCCGGCTAGCATACAATAATAAGATCTGTGAAAGGTCAGATTAAATTATTATTTTGCAACCTTTAAAATTTAGGACATCCACTGTAGTCTGGTTCATCTCCACCAGAGCGACGAAAGAGAATAATAGGAGATATGACCTCATAGTTAAAGTCCGGACATCACAATAACTGTATATAATGGTGAGCAGGTGCTTTGTACCTAGGGACCTAAGCATCCAATGCTCTTATCCAATCTTAAATTGGTTATCTAGTCGTTGACACTAGCAATACCGAGTCCTTTATGATGGACCCAGTTTCGAATCACTTAACGAATCCGTCGTCCAATCTTCCAAGATCTTCTATGATCACATCTTTACCAAAAACGAGGGAATCCCGTGTCGTTTTCTTCTCCACATCTGTAACAAGTGGGAGTGTCCTTGACTCCGGATGTAGATGTGTATTGAAAGGACCTTGTCCTTTGAGAAACTTCTGTTAATTGCCGAAGTTCGAGGTTCAGGATCCCATCCTTCAACACCTTAGAATCGTGACCCAGGAACATCTTCGACTGTCTGCATGTGGTTATTTCTCTTCATGACTACTCCAAATGATCTGTAATCCACTTTTTAATGCGGGTTCTGTGGCTCTGGCCTTCTGGCTAGTCGGACTGCCTCCTCGTTTCTTTGAGTCCCCAAGTGTCCCGGGGACCCAGTAGTCCAACATAAAATAAATATTAACTAAATATTCCTACGATAACAACTCGTATACTTCGTCTACTCGTGTACTTCGTATACTCGGATGATCAAGAAATGATCAGAATAAGTCCACTAGAGGCCAATGTGTACGTAGATATTCCATTGGCGCTTGGGTCTGCCTTTGTTCGTTGTCGCAACGTAGTACACGCTGTTTTTTCTGGAGATAATATTTGTTTATTGTATTAATAACACACTCAGTGATCCATCTCAGTGTGAAAGTTCATGATTGTAAAATTCCAACATACAAGAGAAGTTATTAACAATATGGTTGAGCTCCGTCGGGACTCATATAGGAACAGAGGGGAAATGAAATGGAGTAATGAAGATAATAGAGCAGGAGGGGTAGATGGATGTAGGGTGGCGACTAATTGTCTAGCCCACCTGTTTGATCCAGTCCTCCCCAACTGTTCCTTATTTGCTGGAGATCCCTGTGCAAATAGCCTTCCCATTGTAATCCGCAAACAGCAAAACAAGAATATACTTCATGTCTACTCCACTCTACCGGACGGCCGATGCATCTTCCAGACATTCTCATTGATTCGACGATCAAGCATTCTTAACACAATATTATATTTTAAACAGTGACAAGTGGCAACACTGTGAATACGATCGATACTATGCCTCACATCGATTCCGTTTGGTTTTTGATTAACACCAACTTGTCTTTAGAAGTCAGTTTATTTTATGTATCGTTACTGTCTCTATTGGAAATAATGCATTAAAATAGTGTATAAATTAGTTTTTTTTTTATTTTTTAAATCTCAATACAATAAAAATTAAATTAAAAGAAATTTTGACATCATTTAGTTTTGATTTTTTCATTTCAAAGTCAAAGGGCCCAAGAAGGGGGGGGGGGGGGGGGGGAGCGGAATCTAATAGCATTTTATGTGTATCCAGAAACCCATAACGTAGTTACTTATTGACTCATGCTCATGCCCAATAATGAGGTCATATCGCCTACTACCGAAAAGAGAGAAGAATAATAAAAGTTGTCTGTGAATCACCTGCAAAGTACTTCCCCAGCACGAATTAATCTACTACGTTTTCTCTATAAAATTTACCGATATAGTTTAAAGTCAATAGTCTTCGAGACATCTGACTCATCATACTAAATTTCGCCTACTACCAGAGCTCTTTTTTGTCGCTTTGGTGGACATGAGCCCGACTCTACAATGGAGTCCTATATTTTGCCTACCCTAAATTTTTATTTAGTTAGGGTAGAGGGCACTTTAACGAGTATCTGACATCGTACAGGCCCAGGTGAGGACTATCCTTTTCCGCCCAGTCCGAAGAACGGCGTGCTCAAGTTTTTTTTCACTTCAGTAGAAAGAATTTGTTCTTTATGGCTTCTTGGACTCCCCTTGCCTGTGTGACGTCACAAAACACCTCCCACTTCTATTCCCCTCTTTGTCTAAAGGTCTCTGCCTTTATTGCCATCTCTGTTCATGCACCTCCTTGTCTAGTTAATTGATGATATTAATTGCTCATACTACAGAAACTACACTTTTTTTTGGAATTGATCTGATTTTGATGGTTATATTATATCTGATAAAAACATAAGTGCCTCGGCCGGGTTTCGAACTCACAAATTGATCTCAGTAGGCTAGCATGCTACCTCTGAGATACCAGATTCATACTATATGTAACGAATTAATCAGCATGAAATTGAGACTACGCGGATTCGAAACCCGGCCGAGGCCCTTATCTGGGATGTATAAAACCTTGAGCACGCCATCCTATAAAGTCGGGGGCTCATGTCCACTAGAGCGACGAAAGAGAAGTCTGGTAGTAGGCGATATGATGAGTGAGATGTCTCTAAAGCCTAGTTCACATTATCCTAGTAATTTAGTAACTAAACGTGTGTGATCCACGAAAATTTAGTCGAGTTGTTTAGTAAGTGATTTAGTCGAGTCAATCCATTTATTTATACTTTTTCGGGTAGCACCCCCCACCAAGCAGCACTGTTTACTTAAATCATCCACTAAACAAGTCCGGCTCATTCTGAACCTCTAGTCGTGCTCATTATGCATTTGGCAAAATGCCGTTTCGTTGGAGCGAAGAGACAACGTTAACATTTGTTGCAACATAAGTGCCTGTGGAACTTAAACTACATCCAGTAGAAAGAAAGTTGAGAAAGGCCTGCAACTTTGTTAAGCGGGAATTGCACTTCGTAATTTTCAAAGTTTCGAAATATTCTTTGGGATCTTTTAGTGCAATTTCACTGAGAAGAGAATTCGAAGCTCCTAGTTTATCTCTTTTATTAATCCATTTTCTTATCCATATTTTCTTTTCTTTCATCTCACTAATTTCTTCTTTCATCTCTTTTTTGGAGCGAAAACGTAGTTGTTTAATTCATGCTGGGGAAGAACATTGCCGGTGATTCACCGACAACTTTTCATTTCTAACTTTTGGCATTTTTATTTCGGAAAACATGAAATTTCCGTGTGGAGGTAATTAGAGTGATAATAAGAACAAAAGGAAAAAAGTAAACTGAGTGAATGGAAGTGGTTTGGGATGTTGTTAGGAGGAAGGAGCAGGGTTGAGACTAGAAGAGAGGCGGCTCATCCAATTTGTGGAGTGAGTGTGACGGGGGCGGCCGGGGGTGGTTCGGGGGTGAATTCACCCTTCACTCCTCCAACAAACCATTTATATAGATAACAACCAACCCTCTACCTAGCTCCAACCAACACTGTCTAAACTGAAACTGAAGAGAAGAACTTCCATCTCTCCAATTCCAACATGGTATGTGGAGCCCCCCACTCCTCATCCCATAGCGTAGCCAGACATTTTGTAAGGCCATTTTATACAGAACATTAGCAGGTTATCTGGTGTTGCACGGTTTGTGAGGATATACACTTTTATACAGAGCTCACCGCAATGTACTTCCCCAGAACGAATTTATCAATTAACTTTTCGCTCCCCTCCAAAACCAGTCGACCGTTTGCGCTAATATTCAACAGTTCACTTACATAGGGGCTCCTAAATCCTCAACCATCACACAAATATGACATGTTATGTTCTCATTGGGTCTTGACTTTAAATGGTTGAGCCCCCTCTGACCACCCCTCCCCTTTGGCCGATTTGACTGAAAATCGATAGGTGTTGTCATTATGGGATTTTAGTCACACATATAAAATTTCGTGTTGATACAATCATTCTATTGGCAGTTATTGGAGTTTTTTTTCCCCTAATCCCCGCTTCTCTTCGGTCGATCCTTTGAGGGTCCTAAATTCACATATAATCTTTCGTGTCGATACATTCGTCCTATTGGCAGTTATCGTGTTCACAGACACATACCCTGACAGACGCACAGCCATATACCCAGTTCCCGTCACAACCTTACATCCGCTACCTCGGTATTATGTTGGATGCAAGGCTATCCTTCAAGTATCACATCGAGCAAGCCAGCAAAAAGGCCGCGAACATCAATGCAGCACTGTCCCGGATAATGCCTAACGCGGGTGGACCAAGACAAGTAGCGAGAAGGTTGCTGGCTTCAGTTACCTCCTCAGTACTGCTCTACGGAGCTCCAATCTGGTCAGAAGCCCTTAAGGTGGCAACGTACCGAAGCAAGATGGCGGCTGTGCATCGGATAGCTGCAATAAGAGTAACGGCCGCATTTCGCACCGTGTCCGGTGATGCTGTGTGCGTCATAGCTGGAATGCCCCCGATAGACATCACTGCGGAAGAGCGCCAGAGGCTTTATCTGCGACGCACGACCGATCAAGCAGAAAAAATACAGATCCGAGAGGAAGAAAGGAAGACCAGCCTGCAACAGTGGCAAACAAGGTGGAAAAATTCACCGAATGGCAGGTGGACCCGCTGATTAATATTGAATATTGAGAAGTGGGTAAACCGGCCCCACGGTGAAGTAGGGTACTACCTGACCCAACTTCTGTCTGGGCACGGGTGTTTCCGGGCATACCTGTTCAGATTTAAACGAGTAGAAGACCCGGACTGTCCACACTGCTGCGGAGCAAAGGAAGATGTTGAGCACATATTCTTCCAGTGTGCTCGCTTCAGCGAGGAGCGCCATGAGCTCGAAAGAGTTCTAGGTGAGCCGCTCACGCCGGAGACCTTAGTGAGCTGCATGCTGGAGTCGCAGGAGAAGTGGACTGCGGTCGGCGGAAGTCCTCAGGAAGCTCCGAGAGATGGAGAAGCGTGTAATTGAGTAATGCTTAGTTGTCTTTGAGAGAGAGCGTCTGCTAGAGCCTCCCCCGTGAAGTAATGCGTGATGGCGGTTCCACGGGGATAATGAGGCAGGAGAGGATACAGGGAGGTGTTTTTTAGTGAGTAGTCCCAATGAGGGAGACTCTCACACTGTCCAGTGACTACTGTCATCTTGTCATATGTTCGCCTATCAAAGGTTTTTCACCTCCCTCCGCACAAAAAAAAAAAAGTATTACCTTCCTGTCTCAAGTCCAGTCAGGAAGCTGATATCAAAATGCCTGTAAAATGATTGATGTATTTGGGAGGGATCCCAGGTACGCCACAATTTGCTGATTGTGCGTGGTCTATTTAGAATGAGGATCAACGGGAAGAGGTGGGAGGGAGAGTAGGCGGGATGACGTAGAAGAGGAATGACGTGATGTACGGGTCATGACGTAGCTTGGAGATGACGTAACAGGACTCAGAAGTGTGACTAGTGGTGCACTCTTCATCCCTCACGTGGCCATACCCTTGGTATATGCACCCATCATCCCGTGTTCCTCCATACCCGAGAACTGGGGACTCTTCGGTTGTGTCCGGGCTCGGTATTAACAAGAATTACTAATTGATTTTGTGTAATGACGTAAGCCCAGAAAAGAAAAATATTAATATAATAAAAATATATAACAGTGTTTTTTAGCACGCCGTCCTTTTGATGAGACGTTAAGCGAGTCACAATAAACTAACACTACTAACTACATTTTGAGACTTATATTAATGTGTATAAGAGAAAGCCATTATTTCTCAAACTATACGAAGTAGACAAGAGTTACGTCATCGGTCACAAAGTAGTTGATTTTTCAGCAGAATTTCAAATTTGCCAATTCCATGATTTCAAAAATGAAAAATTATCTCTATCCATGTACTAATTGTATATTCAAATATAAGATAGTCTGTCCTCACAGATTTTTATTGGTTGTGTTTTCTATTTAATTATTTATCTTTGCTATTTATATTACATATTATATTAAGGATGGTTTCTTTTGTAGACTGCCTGATGATGAGGGAAACCTCGAAAGCCGGCTAGCAAATACTACCAATAAAAATCTGTGAGAGGTCAGTTTATCTTATATTTGACATCCTGTGAAATTAAGTTCTGTAACCAGAAAAACTATATTTTCTTCAAATTTCGCTTTACAAATTTTTTATTTTTATTTTTGATTTTAGAAAACATGAAATTCCGAAGAAAACTAAAAATTAAATTTTTGACGGATTACATAACTTTTCCTATACCTACTACGTACAGCTGGGGAAACGAAACGCAAAGATATGGAAAATGTGGTTGTGAAGAAGAAAAAGTGATATGGGAGGTAGGAAGAGCGGATGGGGCGGTGTCACGGAAGGATGGCCAGAGGACGGAGGATTTACAGAAAGCTCGAGAGGTCATCAGACCGACGTCCGTGGCGAATGGAGCAGCGAACTCAAGGTTCGCTCGCTGACACTCATTCAGCCAAACCTGCTCTCTATTCAACAACACACCTCTCTAGGAGTCACTATTGGGGCAGGTCTTGGTGCCAGTAGAACGGGTCTCTTTGGCCCTTATCCTACCCAATAGACATAATGCCCGGGCCTAGGAGGCAGGCCTTAAGTCCACTTGGTGCCAGTAGAACGGGTCTCCTTGGCCCTTGTCCTACCCAATAGACATAATGCCCGGGCCTAGGAGGCAGGCCTTAAGTCCACTTGGTGCCAGTAGAACGGGTCTCCTTGGCCCTTGTCCTACCCAATAGACATAATGCCCGGGCCTAGGAGGCAGGCCTTAAGTCCACTTGGTGCCAGTAGAACGGGTCTCCTTGGCCCTTGTCCTACCCAATAGACATAATGCCCGGGCCTAGGAGGCAGGCCTGAAGTCCACTTGGTGCCAGTAGAACAGGTCTCTTTGGCCCTTATCCTACCCAATAGACATAATGCCCGGGCCTAGGTCTCATCATTTTTTGCCGAATCACCAGCAAAATATACCTCCAGCTCGAATTAATCGACTAAGTATTCGTTCTCGGGGTCTTTATCGAGTACCTGACATCATACATGGGATTATCGCTTAACGTCCGTCCCATCCGAAGGACGGCGTGCTTAAGTTTGTTTCACCTCCCAGATAAAATAAACTAAGGGCCTTGGCCGGTTTTCGAGGCTGCAATGCTGAGCACGCATACCTCTGAGCTACCAGCGCCCTCACAGATACAGTTTTCCAGTTGAGCCCTTCTCTTCTGATTCCCCCCTTCTCTTACGTCCTATTTGATTATTTCGCGTTGGGGAAGTACAATCCCCCTCCTATTCTCGACCTCCAACCCCCTTCACGCCCTCTTCCTAATTTTCTCTTTTCTTTCGCCGGGACCGGGAAAAGGAATATGTGTCGTCCTAATGGGTTTCTGGACACACATATAAAATTTCATATCGATATATTCTTTCTGCCGAGAGTCACAATGTTCACAGGCACAAACATAGTTGTCCTTTAACCGCTGTGCTGTGTGGGTGGCATGAACCACTATGAGAAATCTCGTCCCACAACATCTTACTATCACAACCAAACATAGGTAAGTTTTTTTTATTTTTTGAAAACATGAAATTTTGGTAAAAGTTCAACATCTAATTTCTGACCGATCACATATCGACTTATCGTTTAGCTGAGGAAGCAATTATCGATAAAAAATATAATACAGTAAATATCAAAAACAATATTATCGTTATTGTTGATATAAGGGTAATCGATAGGTATCCCTAGTCTGTACATGGTTGGGCTGTTGTAGACAAGACCGCTCAGTGTTGACAGTTGTAGTTGGTTTGGAGACACCCAGGGGTGCTGACAGCAGATGTTGCCCGCATCTATTGATCCCCCCTCCCCCCCCCCCCCCCCTCTCTCTCTTCTATCTGACTGCATTGATTCTCTCACTTGTTGAGTCTTATAGTGTACTACCATCAACAACACAGATGACCTACACCCCTCATCTACCATTATCGATCACACACATCGATATCACTTAACTAGTTTCACTTCCCTAGTTATACGAAGTATAGGGGAAGTTATACAATCGGTAAGAAATTCGATGTATTTTCACCCGAACTTCACATTTTCCAACCCCAAGTTTCCAAAAATTAAAAAAAAAAAAGGTCGATAACTCCTTGTAGAATAAATATATCGACACGAAATTTTAAATATGGAGCCTGAATCCAATTAGCATCTAATGAAGATAACTGAAGATTTTGAGTGAAATCGGCAGAAGAGAAGGGGGCAGGTCAGTGGAGGGGGCTCAACTTAGCTCAACAAGTGTATAGAAGGTATCTACATACATATATTGTGATGTATAAAATTACACATATTGTAATTATTAATAATATAGGTATTATAAAATTATGTTTATTGGTACAAAAACAAAAAAAAAAGCTGTTGGAAGTGAAGTAACTAAATTGTTGAATAAATATATGAAGTCGTATTTTGTTTTAAAACGAACCAATGAGTGGAGTACAAAAGACGACTATCAGCTGTTCTAATTAGAGTGACCAGTCTAAGTTGTGTTGTGGAGGTGAGATGAGATGTGAAGGTGGACAGTCTAGTAGTGAGAAAAGTGTTTAGGCTTACGATGTGGGGAACTAAGTAGGTGTGAAGTAACATTGAAATAGATGCGCAAAGGTACTTAATATAAAATAAAATATAAATAATATAAAATAATTATAAATAATGGCCATAAATATTTAAAAAGAAAAGATACTAAAATATATATAGTTTTAAGTACTAATTAGTTTATAAGATTTATTTTCGAAAATTAATTTCATTTTTTTTATTTTTTAATATTCAGTTAACCAATACTTATTTATAATGTAGGTTTAAGTAAAATAAACCCAAATATTTGTTCTCTTATTCATTTTCCTGTTAACCCAGTAAGATAATTTATACCTTTGGATTCGATTTAACATTTTTGCAAAATTTAGAAAAACAATATGGCACCTCTTTATTATCTTTAGAAGAAATCTAAATGAAAAGTTTGTTAATTAAATTTTTTTTTAAATATGTGCACTTTCTTCAAAATTGCTTTTCGGAAATTACTGTAGAAATCAAAATTTAGTAAAAGACCAGCTATAAAATTTCTTCAGGAAATGTGGTAATTGTATTTAACTATTTATTAGTTTTGTTTTAATTATTATTAATTGTATTTAGTTAACTGTTTAGTTATATTTTAATTTAATATTTATTCAACATTTACATACATTTAATTAATTAACACAATATATATATTTCCCCCTCTCTTAAGCCAACTTGACTGAAAATTGATGGTGTTGTACTTAGTAGATTTGGATTTACATTAGAAATTTATTGTATTGCCTCATCACAGTAATGAGGAATTTTGTGTTAAGCCCCACTCACCCTCCCGCCTCCTAATTTCCCCTTCTCTTGGTCGATTTGACTGAAAATCAACAGGTGTCACACGGGATTCTGGATAAACATTTTTGGAAACAGGGGGTCGGAAAAACACGTAATAATTCAACATCGAATCCCCCCCCCCCCTCTGTGAGTAACAAAACGTTGTTTAATATGAGATATTGGAGAAATTGGGGGGGGAGACTGGGAGATAAGCATGTGATCCAAGTAGTGTGTTATTAATATCAACAGGTCTGTGTTATGATAACATATGTGATGTGATATAAATAGGTCAGACTGACCTGAAATGAGGTCGCAGTAAGGTCTGAACTGGTTGGACCTCTAGGTACACTGTTCTATCCTCCCACCGATGGCAACCCTTCTACAAATGAACCCCCACCCCACCCCTACATCCACGTTCTCTCTCAACTCCTGCACAACATTTAATTAAATCCTTCCTCTTGAAAATATACACAATTGTATAAAGTATGATAATTTCATTAACATATTTTCAGTACTAGTTTCCAACTTCAAGTAATTTTAAATAAAATAATAGTTTTTTTTTTTTTTTTCTTTTTTTGGCTTTATGTACGGTGCATATTAGCCATGTCAATGTGTTATATATAATTATTTAAGACATCCATGGCCCCGGGAGGGAGTTCTATCTACGAAATAAAACTCACTCCCGGACGGGATTCGAACCCGCAAACCATGGTGAGACCATGCGACCAAAGCCCTACGCTCTAGCCCGCACGGCCACCATGGCCCCCAAATAATAGTTGACTTATATATAAAATCGTTTGAATCCTCGTACTAAATGTTGTATCTATATATGTATGTAGGTGTCATCTTTCTTGTTTTTTTTTTTTTTTTGAATTTACAAATGAAATTTCATGTTGATACATTCATTAAACCGTTCGTTGGCCGATTTGACTGAAAATACTTTTTTCATTCGTCGATTATGTTAAAAATCAGGTGGTGTTGTCCTTGGTGGGTCCTGGATTCATGTTTAAAATTTCGTGTCAATATATTAATAACATGAGCAGGTATTTTTGTGTTAAGCCCATCCTCTACCCATTACCCCTCCTGCCCTTTGACCGATTTGGCTAAAAATCAATAGGTGACGTCCTTATGGGGACATTACTTATGTCATTTTGTGTCGATAAATTCCTTACATTCGCAATTATTGGGGTTTTTGAGGCCCCTCTGCCAATTCCGCTGAAAATTAATAAGTGTTGTCTTTATGGTGTTTTGAATTCACATATATTGATTGATTTGACTGAAAAACAATAGGTGTCGTCGATAGAAGATTCTGGATTCACTTGTAAAATTTCCTGTCGATACATTCATTACATTTGCAGATTCCACAACCCAAATTCTATACAATTGAGAGAACGGCCACACTAGACCCATTACATTTTTGAATTCAGTAGTTCCGGTGAAAGCTCAAGTTCGAATTTTTCCCCGATCATACAACTTCCCCTATACTACGTCAATATATCTGGCTACGCCCTCGTGTATCAGTGACTGGTGTCCGTTCACTGGGGTTTTGGCAGACCCACCCCCAAACTGTGATTCAGTCTGAAGCTGTGAAATCCGTTGGACACACTGACTGACAGATAACGGGCTCCTTCAGTCATCTCCCCTTTTTATCCAGTAACAGTTCTTGTGATGCTATTTAAGAAAAGTGATTGGTAGCCGTTTATTGCATATTCACTGTTCTATATCAAAACGTCGTCGGTGAATCACCGGCTATGTACTTCCCCCTCCGAAGCCGATCCACCGTTTGGGCTGATAGTCAACTATTTGACTTGAAGTGGGGCTTCTGATTCGTAATACAATTTTGTGTCGGTACATTATTAGGGTATCGGTAACTCATTGGTATGCGTGTTTGCTTACTGAGTACGAGATTGCGGGTTCGTAACCCGGCCGAGGCTCTTAGTTTTTTTTTTATCCAGGAGGTAAAATAAACCTAAGCATGCCGTCCTTCAGATGGGAGATTAAGCGATGATCCTGAGCCTGTACGGTGTCAGGTACTCAAGTCCCCTAACCAAAGTAAATAAAGCTATGTAGGCAACATTTGGGACTCCATGTCCACCAGAGTGACGAAAGAGGGCTCTGGTAGTAGGCGATATGGCCTTGTGCTTAATTAAAGCTCTGGCGTGTCCTAATAACTAACTAAACATATTTGAACTAATTGTTCCTGCGACAGATACCTGTTAAAAATCAACTGTTCCTTGAATAACATGAATAACTCACAGTAAGAACAGCCCAACTATGAATGGGAGACCCGATCCTATTGACAAGCCCTAACTTTGAACACGTAAAACGATTGTCCCGAGCTTGTACGATGTCAGGTACTCGTTAGAAACTCCTACCCTACATTTAGGTTAAGCAAAATTTAGGACTTCCATAGTAGAGTCGGGTTCATGTCCACCAGAGCGAGTGAGTTGTAGTCGGGGTCACTAGCCTTGTGTTGTGTAAGTAGTGCTGGTGAAGTGAGTTGTAGTCGAGGTCACTAGCCTTGTGTTGTATAAGTAGTGCTAGTGAAGTGAGTTGTAGTCGAGGTCACTAGCCTTGTGTTGTGTAAGTAGTGCTGGTGAAGTGAGTTGTAGTCGAGGTCACTAGCCTTGTGTTGTGTAAATAGTCGGAAGGGTCCACAACAAAGATATCCTCCTTCCGCGCCGCTCTTCAGATACTTCTAAGACAGAGAGATGGAGAGCCTTCAGATGGTATCTGCTCTATATGACAGCTCACGTCTTCAGTCCTGCCTGTATCCTGTAAGTAGCCGCGCGGCACTCCCAGCCCTAGCGGTTAGAACAAGTGAATCATCAGTCCTAAAGGTCGCCAACTGGAGCCGTTATATTGGAGTCGTTATATTGGAGCCGTTATATTAGAGCCGTTATATTGGAGCATTGCACCTTTCACCATTCCTTCGGACTGATTTGACTGAAAATCAATATGTGACGTTCTTAGAGAGTTTTAATTTACATGTGAAATTCCGTGGCAATAAATTCATTACAATGACAGTTGATTTTTTGTGTTAAGCCTCATCCTAATTCCCTTTCCTTGTGTGTTGATTCATTCATTCTATCGGGAGTTATCGTGTTCACAGATACAAATACACACAGAAATATTGTTTTTAACGTCTCATTCACGATGACTTTTCGGGACGTTTAACATAAAGGAAAGATACGAGTATGGATCAAATAATGCTTTTGAATATAAAACACGATTTATTTATTATGGTTATTTTGTTGTTTTTGAACAATGAGATTATATGGGGAAGTAAAATAATCCCGCTGAAAAGATTGGCGTCGTGGTGGCCAGGACGGAAGGATTGGCGCCTAGGAGGCTGGGACGGAAGGATTGGCGTCTTGGTGGCCAGGAAGAAAGGATTGGCATCCTGGTGGCCAGGACAGAAGGATTGGCGTCCTGGTGGCCTGGACGGAAGGATTGGCGTCCTGGTGGCTAGTACGGAAGGATTATCATACTGGTGGCCAGGACGGAAGGACTGGCATCCTGGTGGCCGGGACGCAAGGATTGGCGTCCTGGTGGCCAAGGCAAAAGGATTGGCCTCCTGATGGCCAAGACAGAAGGATTGACGTCCTGGTGGCCAGGACGGGAAGATTGGCGAGGCTTCGTAATGAGTCAAGTTGAATTGGGAGGAGAACAATCGAATTAACACTGCCATAAACAACACATTTGGTTGCCTCCGGATGCTGTGAGCATGTCAAAGAGGGTTGGGAGGGGGCTCTAGTAATGGGAAGGGGCGAGGGTGCTTTCATGTGCAACCTCATGAAGGGGGGGGACTTATGTGCTGTGAGCAGCCTCCTCGTAAGTACCTTTCATCATGTGCTTCCCGAAATACTAGAGATGACGCAAAAAAAAAAATAATAATAATAAGTTATTGCTCTTCCTCTGAATCCCAATCTACCGATTTGGTCGAAAATCAGTTGGTTCCTTACTCAGGGACTTTCGACTCCTCATACTAAATTTCGTGTCGATACATTCAATACATCGAAAATTAATAGGGTTTTTGAGTTAAGCCCTCCCCCCTCCTAAACTCCAGCTTTCGTTAGGCCGATTTCGCTGAAAAGCGGCCGGTATCATCCTTAGTGAGCTTTGGGTATTATTTTCTTGTGAACGAACGGTATTTTAACTATAAATGTACAGATTTTCAATATAAACAATAAAAAAAGAGGAGGGGAAATAAATTAGTTATTGCGGCTCATGCCCATGCGTTAACTACGAGGTCATATCGCCCACTACCAGAGCACTCTTTTGTCGCTATGGCACTCCTAATTTTTGTCTACTTAGGTTTATTCATCTAGGATAGAAATCTGTAACGTGTACCTAACATTGTACAGGCTCGGGATCATCGCTTAATGTCCCATCCGAAGGACGGCGTGCTAAAGGTTTTTCTTTATCTTCCAGATAAAAAAAAAGTTTGTCTTTCTGTGTGTGTGTGTCTTATGAACGGGATAACTTTCATGTTGATACATTCATTACATCGGCAGTTATTAGAATTTTTTTGTTAAGTCTCCCCCCTAATCCTCCCCTGCCTTTTGGTCGATTTGGCTGAAACAGTATATGTCGTCGTTAGTGGGTTCTGGATCTACATATAAAATTTCGTGTCCATTCGTTCATTCTATCGAAAGTTATCATGTTCACTGACAAAGAATTTTTTTTTTTTTTTCATCTTTGGAATCTGGTGGTCGGAAAACATGAAATTCCGTTATAAACTCTGCGTCGAATTTTTGACCGATTACATAACTTCCCCTATACTTTGTATAGCTGGGGAAGTAAAAAGGGGAAGGAGGAATAAAATTTCATAAAATGTGGCCTGAGGCGATTTTAGATTATATCGCTTGTTGAGTCTGTTTTCGCAAAGTTCATTTGCATATCTGAAGGCCAGGCAATTGAAACTGCTCTATTTTTAGCTGTTAGAGTTATTTTTGTCGTCGGTGCACCATTTATAGAATCTCATTACTGGCGACTATATAGAAGTTAACGATTACATAGTTGCAGAGATTACAATAACTAGCTGGAGGGCCCATTGTTGCTCAGCTTTACTAGCTTCGTGTTTGTCATCCTTATGACGTTTTGGAAAAAAATAAATGAAAATAAAAATAAATTTTATTCTGGGATAGAAGTCCCCTAAGAATAAATACATAAAAGTCACTGAACAAAGCAACAACTACAATTTAAAAAAAAATATCAGTAATGAGATAAAAGTGCTACAGTGGATAGAAACTATGAATATATAACTACATAAGAAAATACAATAGAATAAAAATAAAATAGATAATGATAAAATAAGTAAAAAAATAAATAATAATACAAAAGTAATTAAATTAACAGCTTCATTATGAAGAAATAAATGTATCTAAATAAATATATAGAACATAAAATAAATTTTAAAAAAATATAAAAATCATGATTATGCAGGAGGAGAAAATCTAGCCCAGGCTTGCAATAAAATTAATTTAAGAAAAACTGATCAAAAAAAAAAAAGAAATAAAATAAAAGGATGAAGATGAAAAAATAAATAAAATAAATACGAAAAAAAAAACACGGAAGGCGCGTGACAGGTGAGGGGAGGCAGGGAGTTCCAGAGGGAGGAGGCCTGGACAAGGAAAGAGTTGTGGAAGGCAGAGGAGCGATGGGAGGGGATGAAGAGGTCCGAAGGACGGGATCTGGTGTGTCTTTGGTGGACAGAGGACTTGAATTGGAACATTTGGTAGAGGTAGTAGGGTTCTTTGGATTTTAACATTTGGAATAGGAAGGAACCTAGGAGGTAATCATGGCGGTAGAAGGGTTTGAGCCATTTCAACTCGGAGTACCAGGGCGAGATGTGAGCATCTCTAGGGACATCAAAAACCAAGCTGATGTGAGCCTTCAGGGTTCGTTTTTGTATTTACATATAAAATTTTGTGCCGATATATTCATTAAAAAGGCAGTTATTAGAGTTTTTGTGTTAAACCGTGTTCACATTTGGAATCTAGAGGTCGCAAAACATGAAATTCCGTTGAAAACCGCATCGAATTTTTGATCGAATACATAACTTGGTTTGAGTGGGGAAGTAAAATTGAATATTATATATTACTTCTTCATGTATAATATATATGATGCCTGATGTTCTCTGGTTTAGTGCTGGTCGGGTCGCCGGAGTATCATGCCTCTCCACTATATACTACTTCTTCATGTATAATATATATGATGCCTGATGTTCTCTGGTTTAATGCTGGTCGGGTCGCCGGAGTATCATGCCTCTCCACTATATACTACTTCTTCATGTATAATATATATGATGCCTGATGTTCTCTGGTTTAATGCTGGTCGGGTCGCCGGAGTATCATGCCTCTCCACTATATACTACTTCTTCATGTATAATATATATGATGCCTGATGTTCTCTGGTTTAGTGCTGGTCGGGTCGCCGGAGTATCATGCCTCTCCACTATATACTACTTCTTCATGTATAATATATATGATGCCTGATGTTCTCTGGTTTAATGCTGGTCGGGTCGCCGGAGTATCATGCCTCTCCACTATATACTACTTCTTCATGTATAATATATATGATGCCTGATGTTCTCTGGTTTAATGCTGGTCGGGTCGCCGGAGTATCATGCCTCTCCACTATATACTACTTCTTCATGTATAATATATATGATGCCTGATGTTCTCTGGTTTAATGCTGGTCGGGTCGCCGGAGTATCATGCCTCTCCACTATATACTACTTCTTCATGTATAATATATATGATGCCTGATGTTCTCTGGTTTAGTGCTGGTCGGGTCGCCGGAGTATCATGCCTCTCCACTATATACTACTTCTTCATGTATAATATATATGATGCCTGATGTTCTCTGGTTTAATGCTGGTCGGGTCGCCGGAGTATCATGCCTCTCCACTATATACTACTTCTTCATGTATAATATATATGATGCCTGATGTTCTCTGGTTTAATGCTGGTCGGGTCGCCGGAGTATCATGCCTCTCCACTATATACTACTTCTTCATGTATAATATATATGATGCCTGATGTTCTCTGGTTTAGTGCTGGTCGGGTCGCCGGAGTATCATGCCTCTCCACTATATACTACTTCTTCATGTATAATATATATGATGCCTGATGTTCTCTGGTTTAATGCTGGTCGGGTCGCCGGAGTATCATGCCTCTCCACTATATACTACTTCTTCATGTATAATATATATGATGCCTGATGTTCTCTGGTTTAGTGCTGGTCGGGTCGCCGGAGTATCATGCCTCTCTCCACTATATACTACTTCTTCATGTATAATATATATGATGCCTGATGTTCTCTGGTTTAATGCTGGTCGGGTCGCCGGAGTATCATGCCTCTCCACTATATACTACTTCTTCATGTATAATATATATGATGCCTGATGTTCTCTGGTTTAATGCTGGTCGGGTCGCCGGAGTATCATGCCTCTCCACTATATACTACTTCTTCATGTATAATATATATGATGCCTGATGTTCTCTGGTTTAGTGCTGGTCGGGTCGCCGGAGTATCATGCCTCTCTCCACTATATCATGAGATAGCCATCGCCGCTTCTCGTTTCCTAACCATTTGTTGGATCGTAATAACTATATATTTTTCCAGGAAGGTAGAGAACCTCTTGAAATGGTTCAAGAAACACTAAGTGGAACCCATCAACACGACTTCTACTGGAATTTGAATAAATTAACATTTCAAAATCATAAATAAATCTTATTAATTTGAAACTTTATCTTAGGGAGAAGATCATAAACTTTATGAAGCGGTGAGAAACGCTAAGTGTTGAAGTGTCAGTGATCAGTGACACGCAGTGAGGAGGATCACTTTGTCACTTCCTAGACCAACAATCGTACTAGCTATACGTAGTATCGAGGAATTTATGTAATCGATCTGAAATTTGATGCTGAGTTTTCAACGAAATTTTGTTTTCCTACCCTCTAAATTCAATTCTAATATAAAAAAAAAATCGTCAGGGAATCCCTGGCGCAAATTGCTAACTTTTTGCTCTCCCTTCGATTTAGCTGAAAATTAGTAGGTGTCGTTCTACTTTATGTCTATCAGGAGTTATCGTGTTAACACAAACACACAGGGCACTTTACTTTCCCAGCTGTACGAAGTATTTCGATGCGTAATATTCAACGGAATTTCACGTTATCCGACATCTTAATTCCCAAAGTAAAAAAAAAAAAAAGTATTTCTTTGTGCCTGTTTATGTTTCTCGATAACTCCCGATAAGTGCATGTATCGACACGAAATTTCATACGTGAATTCAAACCTCTATAAGAACGACACATACTAATTTTCAGCAGAAGGAGAAGGGGGATCAGATGGGGCTCAACTCAAAAATCTCAATAACTGCCGATGTAATGAAAGTATCGACACAAAATTCTGTATGCGGCCTCTGAAGCCACTTTAAAAGTCAAATATTGAATTTTTGCTCAAACGGTCAATTGGCTGAGAGCGAAACCGTGATGTTAATTCGTGCTGGGGAAGTTCATTGTCGGTGATTCACCGACGACCTTTTTTAAATGTCTTTCATGCATCTTCGTAGTGGGTAACAAAGCCATGTGACCAGAGTTCGACTCCTCATTTAGGCAATAATAAATAATTTAATTCTATCTTGAGTTATCGTGTTCATAGACATGCACACGCAAATATTCATTGATTTTCTGATCGATTACATAACTTCTTGTATACTTCGTATGCGGAGTAAAGAGAATGGGGTAAGAAAGAAGAAAATATATAGTGTATTTAGAATGTCCCTGAGGGGAGTGTTCTAGAAGACGGGATGCAATTGCAGCCAAAAAATAAATAGCCACTTCCAACAAGAAGCAGAAGACAAAAAATGTGAAATAATGGGTTAAATAAAGAGGAAGGAGGTTAATATATTGGTTTGGGGGCGCACTGGAAGAGCATTGACGAGGTGGGGCGGGAGTTGTGGGAGATACTAGGGACGGAAGTGGAGGGGGAAGTTCACTGCCCTTGGAAGGGAGCCGGAGTTGTATTGGGGCTTGTATCGACTGTCTGGCAAGTCGATTGTAGAACGTAGCTGACATTGTATAGATGTAGAGAGGTGTGTGATCAGGTCACAGCCTGAAGGGTGCCGGAGTTGTATTGGGGCTTGTATCGACTGTCAGGCAAGTCGATTGTAGAACGTAGCTGACATTGTATAGATGTAGAGAGGTGTGTGATCAGGTCACAGCCTGAAGGGTGCCGGAGTTGTATTAGGGGCCTGTATCGACTATCAGTCAAGTCGATTGTAGAACGTAGCTGTCATTGTAGAGTTGTATAGAGGTGTGTGATCAGGTCACAGGCTAAAGGGTGCCGAAGGTGTATTGGGGCTTTTATCGACTATCCGTCAAGTCGATTGTAGAACGTAGCTGTCATTGTAGAGTTGTATAGAGGTGTGTGATCAGGTCACAGGCTAAAGGGTGCCGAAGGTGTATTGGGGCTTTTATCGACTATCCGTCAAGTCGATTGTAGAACGTAGCTGACATTGTTCAAGAGGACTCAAAACCCCTAATAACTGACTGCATTACAATGTAATCGACACGACCTATCCAGGAGTCAATAAGGTTTACACCTATTCGATTTGCACTCTGCGGTGTTTTGGACCGCTGCGTCATAGGTCGTCGTCGTTGGTCAATACTGTCGACAAGTCAATAACTACCATTGTTGCCACATTATCAACTTCGATAACAACTTAATGAAATTTGTTGATATCATCAATCATCGACACAATTGTTAGATGTTGCACGAGTATTTCGAAAACTATAGTAGGTAACATACTTGAGTAATGACTAAGTGGAACAAGGAATGTATCAATATCACATGTTTTTGCACGTATTGTATTTCCCAGTATGAAATCGTATTTCTCAACACAAAACACTTGGCTGATTTTAGTTATATCTGGGCAAGTAAACACTTTGTCAAACCGTATGAAGCTCATGATGCTAAGGAGTCGCCCATAAATTACGGAGGGGAGGGTTGAATTTCGTGACAGGTTGTGACAGCGGGGGAGGGGGATGGGGAGGGGGAGGTTCTTACATAACACAATCTATATCACATGTACAAAGGAGAGGTCAATGTCTGTTTGTCTGTTAACTATGCGTCTGAACGCCTTGACCTCAGGGTACGAAATTTGTCAACAATATGTGACGTACTTGCAGGCAGGTTTTAGTGAAAATTCAAGTTGAAAATTAGATTTTTTTTTTTTTGTAGAAATTAAAATGTAATATTTTTTTCTCAAATTGTCAGTGAATCACGTTTTTTTACGAATTTACAAAACTATACAGTTTTACAGATTTCAAAGTGTTTCAACGTTTGAGCCTTCTTTATATTGAACGATTAGGAACTGTCCTACCATTTTATGGTAATAAATTAAATGACTCCCTGATCTATTTTAGCTTTGGTTCAACCATAAAGTCGTACCGAACTAAGAATGATGTTTTGGTGGGTCTGAGGCCATGATAAGTGCTGCAGGTCCGGAGGTTGACAAGGTTAAGGGACTCCCATGCCTAGCTCCCGCCTTGCAAGTACCTCAACTGCATAACATGCATCACGTGGCGCCAAGTGGCTGGCCTCAACAACCGGTAGATGTCCTGGACTTGCTATAGTTTGGTGACTTCCCCGGATAACGCCACCGGTACTACAGCTAGCCTGAAGGAAGTGGTCCTGGATTCCTTCCAGCCAGTCTTACATTCCAGGAGTTTTTTTTTTTTTGTGTTCTCAGCTCTTAAAGTGAGATACAGAGATAGATCATGAGTGAGAGGTGAGAGTCAAGGCTGTTGAACAACCTTCTCCAGGCCTCTTGTGTAACACAACTCTGTGGTAGAGTGGTTAGCATGGCTGCTGACAGATCTGAGGCCTGGCTTTGATCCAGTGTCAACCCTCTGCATAGAGATACAGAGAGACAGATCCTCAGAGAGAGAGGTGAGAGTCAAGGCTGTTGAACAACCTTCTCTAGGTCTCTTGCATAACACAGCTTGGTGGTTGAGTGGTTAGTATGACTGCCGACTTGTCTAAGAGCCCTGGGTTCGAAGAGACAAAACGTTTAACTCCAACTACACAATTCCTCTTCCTTCGACTTACGGTAGTCCACTTTCCTCTTAAACTGGTCAATTTGTGTCCTAAAATGACCATCCTCCCTCCCCCCCCCCCCCCCCCCCCCCACTAAGATATCGGCAGACATTATCGCGTGCGACTACTAACCGTTGATAGCTTGGCCTGATGTGAGTGCTCCCTGGCGGCTGCAGACTGCACTCCTGTGGACCCACTGACCTATATACCAGGTTTCACATTCACTTTCATCATTCTCTCATCGTCGAAGACTCTCTCAGATGTAATTCTAGGTAGCCAAGTCCCATTTTTCAAAGTTTTCATCTAAGGAAAATCATCCCTAGCACATTTTTCTACACGGTCTGTCCTACTACAAAACGGATTTTTCCATCTCTACCGTAAGTTTGGGGAAAGGCCCTCGTCTCCTTCTTGTCCCCAATCCAAGCCTCTTGAAGCAAGTCTGGGATCCACTTCTTATACAAAGCCGCATACGCCTACAATTCTTGATATTTTTCAAGAAAAAAAAAATTTTAGAGTGTCGTTTGAAGATTTAATAACATACTCCATCTTCTCATAACTTGTCTAATGTTAAACCAATACAGAAACAAATTTATCAATAAATATATTTCACACTATAATGCAATCTCCGATAAAAAAATTAATTGATGACGATGAAAAAATCAATAATATATTTATTTTCGTAACTAATATTTTAAAATTTATAAAAACAGTTTTATTATGATTTGCCCTCTCTATACATTTCAATATAACACTTTTCACAACAGTTGGTATTTTTCTTCTCTTTCCTTCGGCCCATATTTATAATGTTGGTATCTTGCAAAATTAATTTTTTGTTTAATTAAGTTTGTTATATTTTCTATTTTTAATTATAAGTTTGTATTTTTTTTTAGTTTTTGTTTTACGTCGCATCGACTTCAGGATCGTTAGCGACGTCTATTGTGTCTATATGTGACTATAGCTTCCAAGGGAGTCGACAGAGGCATTTCTCGATGATGACAATTCTTAACATATTATTGCCACTCCACCACTAGGAAATAGTCTATTGCGATTTTTGATGTATTGGTCGTAACCTTTCAACTTCCAGATCCGTTGATCTTGAAAATTTCTCTCTTGGAGGCAGACTACTTTATAAGTTTGTATTGATATATAAACTCTTATATACTATATATATATATATATATATATAATGTATTACATTTATGTGTGAACTATCAAGGTCAACCCTTGCTATGAGATTTGTGTCTCTACAAGCAATAAAGTTTCATCTCATTTCAATTTAACTTGGATTTGTTCAAAAAATACAAATAAATTTTGCCAAAATCGTGGTCGGGCGACCCCTTTATTGTGACGCCATAAAAGAACGGTGGTTAAGCTGCTGCTGCACTGAATAGTTGCAGTTGCAACAGTCTTCTGTAATTTGGAGTTTTATTTCCTTTAGACACCACATCCTACTAGTTTTAAACTTTTTTTTGTTTTTTGGATTATTTTTGATTTTTTTTTTCGTAGTCGGGTTTTACATTCCCAGTAAAGTATACGTTTAAAGAATGTTCTGTAATCGGTCAAAAATTCGATGCGGACTTTTCAACGAAATTTCATGGTCTACTGTGTGTTATTGTGACTCATGCCCGGGCTTTTAACTTCGAGGTCATGTCTCCTACCTACCAGAGAGCTTCTTCGTCGCTCTCGATTCTACTATGGGAGTCCTTAATTTTGCCTACCCGAAATTCTTATTCACTTAGGGTAAGAGTCTTTAGCGAGTACCTGACATCGCACAGGCTCGAAAGAATCGCTTAACGTCCCATTTTATATGTGAGTAAAGAACCCCTTCGACGAATGACGACCCCTATTATTTTTCAGCCAAATCGATCAAAGGGAAGGGGGGATTAGGAGAAATGGCATAACATAAAATCTGCTATAACTGCCGATAAAATTAATGTATCGACCTGAAATTTTATATATGGGACCAAAACCACATAAGGACAACACCTATAGCTTTTCAGCCAAATCGGCCAAAAGGAAGGGGGGATTAGAGGAGAGGCTTAACTCAAAGACTCTACTAACTGCTATTACAATCGATGTATCGACACAAAATTTGTAAATTTGAATTCAAAACAATATTAGAGCGACACATAATAATGAATGAACACTCAATTCAAAAACCCTAAAAACTGCCGATGTAATGAATGACTACACGAATTTTAGTTTGAGGATTTATGAGCCTCTATATAAGTTAACTATTGAATATTATTGCAAACAATCGTCTAGTTTTGGAGGGGGGGCGAAAATGTGTTCTGGGGAATTACATTGCCGGTGATTCAAATACGACTTTTTAAGAAAGAATATGTACAAAGTTTCAGTAAAGTAGGTTTAACGGCTTCACGCACGTTAAACTTCAGGAATCGTTAGGCACACGTGACTATTTAAAGACAAAAATGTGATTGGATAAATGTAAAACAAGCTGAGAGAGAGAGAGAGTGCGACTGGGTGGGTTAGAGTTGAGTGCAGTTATTAAGGAAGTTAGCTGACATTTGTTAGAGTGGCCGTGAGTTGTCCGGCCCTCCTCATAACACCTACTTATAACTGCCTCACTCCCCGCAGCTCCACACAATCCTCATCTCTCATCTCTCTCTTCCAGATTCGTCTTTCGAATTATCATTAAATTTCTTGCCGACAACTTTATTTTCACTTATGTTCCTCTGTATAGCAGCTGTTTAGACTTAGGTACTCATTAAATATATCAAGTTATAGGCGTAGCACGGGGAATAACCTTTCGTTAGTTAGTTATTATGACTCATGCCCGGGCTTTAACTACGAGGTCATATCACCTACTACCAGAGCGTGTGGGAATTCTATATTTACCTAGGTTAAGGGTTTTTAACACGTACCTGACATCGTTCATACAGGCTCGAAACCATAGCTTAACGTCCCATCCGTAGGGCGGCCTGTTTAAGTTTATTTTACCTCCCAGATAAAATAAACTAAGGGCTTCGGCCGGGTTTCGAACCCACGATCTTAAGCTCAGAAGGCAAGCATGCATACCACTGAGCTACCGGCGACCTCTAATCTTTCGTTATACAATAATAATAATAACATTTATTTCCGATACATGATAGTTGGATACATCAAAACAATTTTGAGTATTAAAATTCATTATAGTTAGTTATTGTGACTTTACCTACGTGGTTTATCGCCTACTACCAGAGCGCTTTTTTGTCGCGACATGAGCCCAACTCTACTATGGGAGCCCTAAATTTTGCCTACCTAGGTTTATTCACCTAGTCTAAAGGTCTTTAACGAGTACCTGACAACTTATAGGCTCGGGAACATGACTTAACGTCCCATCCAAAGGCCGGCGTGCTCACATTTCAGATAATAATTGTTTTACAAAGGGTCGATTGGTTTTGAGGGAGAGAGGAAACTTAATTGATTATTCCGTTCCCAAGATGAGTTTTAACCGGAACCCTCTGGTTCCAAAATGACATTTAATTAAAAAATTTAACACAGAAATCCCAATAACTCTCGATCTAACAACGAATGTTTTAACTTCACATTTAGTATCAAGTCCCTGAATAAAAACACAGATTTTCAGAGGGAGAGCGAAAACCGCGACTATGCACTTTTGTGAGTTTGTACGACAGGCTTGCAGTTTGACGCCAAGCAGTATACGTATAACAACAGTGCAGTGTTGGTAGGGAAACAGCTGTTGCACTGTGGTAAGGTGGTGTGGGTGAGACAGAAGGGGAGGTGTAACAAAAGGCGGCACCCTTACAACGAGGAACAAAGGAGGGGGACCTCAGGAAACTGTCCTCATATCCCAAGGCTTAACAGGCAACGGATGGGGCGTCCTCCCCTGGCTCATTTTGGAAAACTCACAATACCCTTCACATTGGAGAAGAAAAGGGAAAGAGGGGGTGGGTATGGAGGGGGGGAGGGAGGGGGGGAGGGATACCTGGGGCAGCACTGATCAAAATTGGTCTTTGAAAGGGGATTAAATTGAATAGGATTTAGAGAGAAAACATTTTGAAACGAGGGATGATCTGAAAACTGTATTCTTCATGATCAGAACTGAACTGAATGAATAAAACAAACACCTTTTTGAAATAGTAGAAGAGATCTAGGCATGGTCGGGGGGTGGAAAGATGGCAACAGAAATGGGGCGCGATCATTATATATGTTGCATTGTGCACAGTATGAATTCCAGTGAATGTATACATTAACTAGTCAATGTATACATTGACTGAATTCTCTAGTCAAAGTGTACATGGATGTATACACTTACGTCTATGCCTTAGTGAAAGTATAAATAGCTAGCATTAATAACATAAATAGAAATATTACAAAAGTTGGGGGCGTATTAGCCGGCGTTCCGCCGGCGGGACGATATATCTGCCCCTCCCGTCGTTCCTATATTTGAAGTAGTACAGGTTCTAGCTTATAATTAAAATCAGCTTTTATTCAAAAGATCCATTTTAATATTGTTTACAAATGTTATATTTTATGTTATTGTTGCATCTTTCCTAGATATTTATATTGTAAAATAAATTTTGAAGTTTAGTTTTAGTTTTTTTTTTTTTACAAAAACCTTTTTTTCTCATTTATTTATACTTTCACTAAGGAACACTAGAAAATGTATACATTGTCTAGTAAATGTATACATTCTCTAGCAATAGTGTTCATTTTTGTAATCAATTGATACTTTCACTAAAACGGCTAGTTAATGTATACATTGACTAGTTAATGTATACATTCACTGGAATTCACACTTTGACTGTGACATATATACCTGTGGTCACAGGGAATAAATAGGTAAATCTAAATTCGTAACTTTTCAGGGCAGCATTTTTTTACTTTTGCATTAATCGTGTAAATCCAGTTTTTGGAATAAATAAATTATGTTTGCATCATTATTAATCATATAGGTACCTTCTAAATCTATAGGAGTGAATGAAAATGAATATTGTTACTCCTTTCTTGGATTTCCCTTAGTTACCTAATCAATCCCCACCACTTACCTAATTATTAGCAATACTTTTTGAAATGCTCGTGAATGAAGCCTCTCTAAAGTTGATTTAACAAAAAACTTCACTTGAAATAGTCTGCCGTAGGTAATAAATGGTTAAATGCAGTGAATGATTCCTCAAAGAAGTAGATTAAGTTGATTTAACCGAGAACATACGCAATTTACGAGATACCAAAAAACCCACATCTTTATAATTCCGAAAGTATTAGAGTCCTGAGCTCCCAGTGCGCAGATGGCTTGGGAGATCATCACAGTACACTTAACTCATTTTGCCC
Source organism: Aradus depressus (assembly GCA_963662175.1). Classification (NCBI taxonomy): domain Eukaryota; kingdom Metazoa; phylum Arthropoda; class Insecta; order Hemiptera; family Aradidae; genus Aradus; species Aradus depressus. The sequence goes on from OY759219.1 coordinate 4,303,988, forward strand.
ATTTTACGACTTAACAACTTATTGTGAGGGAGAGAGTGATCTGTAAAATGGTGCCTATTTAGGTGAGAACTGAAGGGACCGTTGTAAAGCCTTGTTAAAGTTAAACAAGAACAGTGTGACTGGTTGAGAGGTAATCCCTGTGGGACCCCTTCTAGCATGACTCTCTCCACTAATGGGCAGCTAGTCTCCCTATTGTCAACAATATCACTCACTAGTATTCGCTTGTTATTCAACAATCTGTTATATTTTAACTGTTATTATTCATTCAACAGTAGCAGTCTGTTACTTAATTTCAAAAATAACATTTTCAGTAGCTCAAAAGGTATAGCTTATGTATTTATACTTGAAATAACCTGTAACCTGTTAATCTCCTATTATTCACCTGCTGTCTGCTACGAAGGAACATAATGTAATTAAAAGTCGCCGGTGAATGAATGAAAAATGAATGAAATGAAAAATAATCTTTATTCTGGGACATACGTCCCCTAAGAATAATACTATAAAGAATAAACAAGAGTATACAAGTATCAACCAGTTGAGAAGAATAAAAATAAAAGAAAAGAGATCTCTAGGAGTAAAACAATATAATAAACTAGTGAAAAATGATAAAGAGAAATAAAAATAAAAATTAGAAAAACAAGTAAGTATAATAATGTGAAACATGATAACAATAATGACTTGTATATGAATGAATTGTAAAAAACTGGACTGATGAAACAGAAGAGTAACAATCGGTCAAGTGGAGTGAGAGACTTATAGGAAGACGAGAACTATCTCATAGGAGCTAGCCTTAGGAATCAGAGGTTTGCTGAGTTAGGAGATAATGGAAAAGTAGGGACTTAAATGAAAGGATAGTAGGAGCATGGCGAATATGGAGAGGGAGAGAGTTCCAGAGGGAGTTAGCCTGGATAAGGAAGGAGTTGTGGTAGGTTGTTGTCCTGTGGGAAGGGAGCTAAAGATCAGAGCGACGGGATCTAGTGACTTTCTGGTGGATATGGGATTTAAATTGGAGCATTTGGAAGATGTAGCAGGACTTTTGGGAAGATATGGTTTGATAGAGGAAGGAGCCTAGGAAATATTGTCGACGAGAGGATGGGAAGAGCCATTTTAGGGGAATCGCCAACTATGTGTTCCAATACGATTTAATCAATAAGCCCATCGATCGTTTGAGCTAAAACTCATATTCATTCATTTCATCGGCATTATTCTTTTGGTAGATTTTGCTCAGGGGTATGCGTGCTTGCCTTCTGGGCTCAACATCGTGGGTTCGAAATCCGACCGAGGCTCTTAGGTTGTACGTTGGTGTACGTTAAAGACCCCTTATCCTAGGTGAATAAAAATGTAGGATAGGCAAAATTAAGGACTCCCATAGTAGAGTCGGGCTCATGTCCAACAGAGTGACGAAAGCGCGCTCTGGTAGTAGGCGATATGACCTTGTATTTAAAGCCCGGGCATGAGTCATAATAACTAACTAATGTACTAGACATTTATTTTACATGTTTAGGGCGCTGTAACTTTGTTTGTATTGATCTGAGAACATATTAGAAATTTAAAGAGGAATGTTTTTGGTAAGAACTCATTTTTCGATAGGACTAACAGTTTTCCCTTAATTCCAAAGCCTTAATAACGGCCGATTTTATCGAGGTGTAAGAAGTCCCTGATTACGATGCCTATTGATTTTCAGACAAATCGACCGAAGATGAGAAGGGTTTAGAGGGAGAGAGAGCTAGGTTGATTACAAATAATTCGAGGTGGGGAAGTTGACCTTTTGGTATGAAAGGGACGTTATGAAGTACACGGTGGCTAAGTCCCTGTGTGGATAATGAAGACTCGCTCAAACCTAATTATATTAACAAGCTCTGGATGTTAAAGTCATTTTTTTCTCTTCTCCATCTGAATACCGTTTGAGGTTGAGCCCTGGAAGTTAGAGGCTTTCTCATTTATATCTCTGTTGCTTGATGGAAAAACTCTTTTGAAAGAGGGTTGAAACTTTTCTGAGATAGCGATGAGGAGGGTCGGGAAAGTGAAAACCTGTCGACTGTCTGTGCTGCTACCTGGTGGGGCAAACAGCTTACTTACAGAGGTACCTGTCACCTCTTAATACTCTTCACAAACAGAGAGGTTGTTGATTCACCCACATTGTACTTCCCCAGCTCGTATTTATAAAATAAGTCTTCTCTTAGCCCATCCGTCCTTCGGATGGGGCGTTAAGCGATTGTCCCGAACCTGTACGATGTCGTATTCGTGAAAAAGGACAGATAATGGCAATGTCAAGAGGGGAGAAATCACCTAATGGTGACACTCCCTAATCACTGATTTACTCTAATTTGTAACTAATCACTGTTACTGCTGCTGCTCAGGAGGTCTCTAGGCCATTGGCGCTTAAGCCGTCGTTGGGGAAGTATGGCAGAATGGAGGGCACGGACTAGAGGATTATTGTGGGAACTAAGAAGGGAAAATAATATTTTATACTTGGATTTAGCGACTTCAGCGATGAAAGATAAGAAAAGGTCAGTGTGAAGAGCTTTGTTGGAGACGTTATAAGGAGCATTGGATTGTGGATTGTAAGGATTGGATGCGCTGGAGATTGGATGCCTTGGTAGAACCCCAGAGTTCAAGTCCGTAAGTCCACATAGGTTTGAGTACTCCGATGTATCTAAAAACGTTTTGTTTTCAAAGTTAATTTGTATCTTTTTTCTAGTAGTCTTAGTAAAAGTTAGGATTCCAAGTTAGTCGTTTGTCGAGTATGAGGCCTAGATAGCGGACTTCGTTTTTTAAAGGGATGAGATTTTTGTTAAGGTACACTGGAGGGCAGGTATATTTACGACGATTTGAACAGATTTTATTGTTATAATTATAGAAGAATTGAAAACTTTCATATTTTAGGAAGACAAAGGCGGCTTGAGCTGTTTGCCAATATGTCTCGCCTCTGAAACAATTCCTAAAACAATGAGAGGTCATTTTAAATTTCCCTCCGCCGCGGGGGCGCCATTGGAGATAGGTTCATCAGACTGAAGGTCAGTAAGAAAGTGAGTGGTCGGCAAAGTTTGATGACAGAAGGAGAGAGAGATGGGGTCACCAACCTTGTCTATTTCGGAAATTAATTACTCCATTGTCTTGGGCGGGGCTGGTTCGGAAGACCACATTCTGGTTCATTGTCAGCCCTGGAGTTGTAAGATCATCTTCCAGAACACATCACTCAATATACTGGTATATATCATGGTACTTACAAAGAAGGTACCTCAAAGCAAAAAAAAAACTTCTCATTATTCAAAAATAATAAAATAATTTACTACGAATCATACCCTGGCGTTAACTATGAAGTCATATCGCCGATTATCAGAGGACTCTTTCATCGCTCTGGTGGACATGAACCCCAAGGGTCCTAAATTTTGCCTATTCAGGTTTATTTAGGGTAGAGCTCCCTAACTAGTACCTGACATTGCACAGGCTCGAGAACGTAATTTAACATACCTCAGGGTTTTGTTACTCTCCAGATAAAGAAACCTAAGGGTCTTAGCTGATTTGTTTCTTGAGCTCAGTAGACAAGCAGGCTACCCCAACGCCATCCCCATGAGGATGAGAAATAACTCTACATCTGGTGGTGTTCTGCCCCTAATAAGAGTATTGCCTGTAGAAACAACCTATCATTAGATGTGAAGCAGGTGGATCCGTCAGCTGGTGTCTTCCATAGGTATGCCTGCTAGTTCCAGGTTTGTTCGTCATGTCAATCGGGAGCATTAAGTGTCTGGAAACAAGACTAGAACCCCCATACCATAAAGCCCGGGCATGGGTCATAATAACTTACTAACTATAAGAAAGTCCTCTAATAGACACATGACATATATTGATTTTTTAATTTTTTTCCGGCATTTCTTCCATAGGTGTTCTTTTTTCTCTTTTTTAGACAATATTTCGGGACACTTTTTTGTGGTCACTATGAACGAATGAATTCATAGTGACCAGAAGAAGGGACGTGTAAGTGTCCCGAAATATTGTCTAAAAATGAGATAAAAGAAAACACCTCTGGAAGAAATGCCGGGAAAAAAGGAAAAAAATCAACATTTCAACAGCCCAGAGAAGTTTAAGAAACACACATCACATACATTTTATTTAAATAATTACCCTAAAGATGTAGCAAATAGACTAATCCATCATTATAAATACATTTTTATTTGTCAGTACACTTACCTTCATTAGTTAGTTATCGTTTAGTTAACCTCTATCGTCGCTCTAGTGGACATGAGCATCTACACTGAGTGTCCTAATTTTTGTCTACCCAGGTTTATTCACCTAGTCTTCAACGAGTTCCCTTGCTTAACATTCCATCCGATGGATGGCATGCTCAAGATTTTTTTAACTTCCAGAATCCAGAAGGGCCTCGGCCGGACTCAATAGTACCTATTGTATTAGGAATTTGACATTCATGTATCTTCCTTTATTATATAGTATAAGTAACTGACAATAAAGCTCGAGAGCATCGCTAAAGATGAAGGACGACGTGCTCACGGATTTTTATTGAAATACCAAGAAGAACCTACCTTCATATTTATTTAAGAGGGAAGCTGACATTAGATATAATGCATACTGCAGCACTCAAGGAGATTATATATTTTTAATTTTAATAATTGTTTTTTGAAAAATGGCACCCTGTTTCTTCTTACAAATACATACGTAAATTGCAGCATGTGGAGGGTTCATGAAAAACAATTTGCACCTAGTGGTGGGTCGTGTAACTAAGACGGACGAGGTGGTGAAATCGTTTTGTCTAATTTAATATGAGGAAGGGGGGGGGGGGGGGGGGCATGGGGGAGAAGAGTCTCATTATATGCAAAGTGAGAAGGGGGGCCCCATAAAGAAATTTATAGAAGGGGCCTTTTTTTTTATTATATGCCTCCTAAAGATGAGCCAGACTCCATTAGCAGAGTACTCGTGTTAACAGTTCCTCTATACGCATTATCAGTGTTTACATTGAATTTATTTATTTGTTTTATTTACTTCCACAACTAAACATAGTATATATAAGGGAAGTTATGTAATCGGTTAGAAACTCTATTTACTTTTCATCTGGAATTTCGTGTTTACCAGGACTATCGATTCCAATATTTGAACTTAACATTGTTTATCACATAATCGATTTATTTGTTTACTTTCATTCAAATACGTTGTCATTTTGTGTACGAGTATAGTAGAGTATAGTGGTTGGTTTCTTAATGTTGCTTCTTTTTGTGTAAGCAGCTCCCGAAAAGAAAAGCAGTTCAAAGGAAACTTATTGTATGGAGAAAATACATCTATTGTCGTCGGTGAATCACCGTACTGCCCCAGAACGAGATAATCAATTAACTTTTCGCTCCGTTTGCGCTAATATACAATAGTTCACTTACATAAGCGCACCTAAATCCTCATACTAAATTTCATGTCTATAAGTTCATTACATCGGCAGTTATTAAGGTTTTTAATTGAGTCCCCCCTCTGACCTCCTACTTCCTTTCGGCCGATTCCGCTGAAATTTAAAAACTGTTGTCCTTATGGAGTTTTGAATTCACATATGAAATTTCATGTCGATAAGTTCATTACTTCGGCAGTTATTACAGTTAAGGCTCCTCCCTAATCCCATTCTTTCCTTTGGGCGATTTGGTTGAAAATGAATAGGTGTCGTCGATAAAGGGTTCTGGATTCACATATGAAACTTTGGAGCAACGAAAGAGTTCTCTGGTGATGACCTCGTAGTTAAAGGCTGGGCATAAGTCACAACTGACAACTAAAGAACACATGTTGGTAAGAAGAGGATAAGATAAAAGAAGTTCGAAACCCAGCCAAAGTCATTAGGTTTTTTATCTGGATAAGTTGAGCACGCCCTCCTTCGGATGGGACGTTAAACGATGGTCCCGATCTTGTCCGATGTCAGGTATTCGTTAAAGACCACCTCTCTAGGTGAATAATTCTAAGTAGGCAAAATTTAGGACTCCGACAGTAGAGTCAGGCTCATGTCCATCAGAGCGGCGAAAGAGGTAGTACGCGATATGACCTCATAGTTAAAGCCCGGGCATGAGTCACAATAACTAACTAAAGAACTCAACTTGATAAGAAATTCACTAAAACAAGTAATTTATTTATTTTTGGGAGTTGTTTATTTGGAATAGGTTTGAAACAAAAATGTTAACCTCGGAAATCTGTGGAGGAGCGGTTGTTTGAGTGCAGCTAACAGCTGGGGTGGCTTCATCCCCTATAAAGTGTTATTACGAGACGAGGGAGGTGGGGGGGGGGGGGGGGGGGGGCGCCCCCAGATATTGATCAGGGGAGGATTGAAAGAAGCCAGTTCTCTGATCTTCCAATAACAACACGCTCTGCCCTCCCCGCTGTAAGGGTGCATTGTCAGAACAGCCGCCCCCCCCCCCCCCCCCCCCCACCCCACCCCTAATGACCCGCTCTCTCAGGAGCACTTAGCGAATTATATATCTGATCCACCCAGCCGGGGTTTTACTGACATCATTACAGTTCCTGTACTTCTGGGGAGGTACAGCTCCCCTGGGAGGCTGTAGACTATCTCGGCTTCTTGTTAGTTCCCCAGCAATATAATGTATTGGGGAAGTTATGGCAAGTAGTCCAAGGTCCCCTCCGCCCTACTACTAGGGATCTATCGATACAAGTAAATACAAGTCAAGTATCGATACTTTTGGCTGATATCAATTGATTTTGGTATCGATACCTTTATTTCGATACCAAGTAGGTATCGAATAGATATTACTTGTATCGATTCAAAGTACTCGTTTCAAATTTCAACAATTAAAAAAAAATTATATAAATTTTTCAATTCGTCAAAATCATTCACCGATAATTTCTTACAATTTTCTTTTATTTGTTGTTGCAGTAAAATACTGAACTCAAATTACGGTCCACGGACAAATGATACTCGTATATATAGATTGTGATAACCTCGATGTGATCACGCAGTCTGCATGATGCGTCCTTATTTCTCACCTTATTTACATTAAATGGTTTATCGTTTATGAAGGTATACGTTTGTTTAACTTTGAAGAGAACCGTGAACATGATTACGATTTTATTTTATATTTACATTCCATTTTGTCAACTACAAATTATAATGCCTCGTCCCAGGGCGAAAGTGTGGATTTATTACACTAAGAACATAAGAATACAAATAGTCTACAGTAGTTTTATATCCTTACTAAAAATAAATTGTATGTTTATTTTCTAAGGCTTTTTATTACATTCAGTATGTTTTAATGTTATCTTATTCGATTTGATTTATTTGTTTCTTATGCCCACTACAATATCTCATTTACCTATATCTTTCAAATTGTATTGTGTTTTTTATTATTATTATAAAAGTACCTATATATATATATATTATACATGGTTTAAAATTAATTATAACAAAGTACCTGATGCAATACGATTTTTATTTAAATTTATATAGATTTATAGATTTTTTAAAATTAACTATAACGAACTACTCGATTCAATCGATATGAGTAGGCATCGATACTTATTCGATACTTGAGTATTATCGAAAGTTTTACTCGATACTACTCATGAGTAGTACTACTACAACGGGCTATCTACAGATTGCCACCATGGATATCCTAAGTGGCATGTTTAGTGCAGCTGAGAGAGTGCTGACTGTTAGCGGTTTGGTTTGGAGTGAAGATCCGGTTAGGGAGCTACTGTCAGCTGCTAGTCCCACCTTGTGGCTACTGTACATTATACCTGGGCTTATCCCGAGTCTATCTCGGAGGGGGGTGTAGTCGTGGGTCTAACAGAACTTGGGGGACGAGGTTGTCGCTTGGTCTATTTAACTTTGTTGAGTTAATAAATATTGAACAATAATTAGCTCACTATAGTTACCTGAACGATAGTTATCTGAAGGATATTTATTGAACAATAATTAGCTCACTATAGTTACCTGAACGATAGTTATCTGAAGGATATTTATTGAACAATAATTAGCTCACTATAGTTACCTGAACGATAGTTATCTGAAGGATATTTATTGAACAATAATTAGCTCACTATAGTTACCTGAACGATAGTTATCTGAAGGATATTTATTGAACAATAATTAGCTCACTATAGTTACCTGAACGATAGTTATCTGAAGGATATTTATTGAACAATAATTAGCTCACTATAGTTACCTGAACGATAGTTATCTGAAGGATATTTATTGAACAATAATTAGCTCACTATAGTTACCTGAACGATAGTTATCTGAAGGATATTTATTGAACAATAATTAGCTCACTATAGTTACCTGAACGATAGTTATCTGAAGGATATTTATTGAACAATAATTAGCTCACTATAGTTACCTGAACGATAGTTATCTGAAGGATATTTATTGAACAATAATTAGCTCACTATAGTTACCTGAACGATAGTTATCTGAAGGATATTTATTGAACAATAATTAGCTCACTATAGTTACCTGAACGATAGTTATCTGAAGGATATTTATTGAACAATAATTAGCTCACTATAGTTACCTGAACGATAGTTATCTGAAGGATATTTATTGAACAATAATTAGCTCACTATAGTTACCTGAACGATAGTTATCTGAAGGATATTTATTGAACAATAATTAGCTCACTATAGTTACCTGAACGATAGTTATCTGAAGGATATTTATTGAACAATAATTAGCTCACTATAGTTACCTGAACGATAGTTATCTGAAGGATATTTATTGAACAATAATTAGCTCACTATAGTTACCTGAACGATAGTTATCTGAAGGATATTTATTGAACAATAATTAGCTCACTATAGTTACCTGAACGATAGTTATCTGAAGGATATTTATTGAACAATAATTAGCTCACTATAGTTACCTGAACGATAGTTATCTGAAGGATATTTATTGAACAATAATTAGCTCACTATAGTTACCTGAACGATAGTTATCTGAAGGATATTTATTGAACAATAATTAGCTCACTATAGTTACCTGAACGATAGTTATCTGAAGGATATTTATTGAACAATAATTAGCTCACTATAGTTACCTGAACGATAGTTATCTGAAGGATATTTATTGAACAATAAATAGTAAAACAAAGGAATGAAATAATATTTTACTTTTGTCTGTATTATTAGGTTTAGGTTTTAAGACTCATGTCGCCTACTACCAGAGCGCTCTTTCGTCACTCTGGTGGACATGAGCCCGACTCTACTGTGGGAGTCCTAAATAATGCCTACCCTAAATTTTTATTCACCTAGGGAGAGGTCTTTAACGAGAACCTGAAACCGTTCAGGCTCGGGAACATCGCTTAACGTCCCATCCGAAGGACGGCGTGCTTAAGTTTATTTTACCTCCCAGATAAAATAAACTAAGTTTCGGGTCGGGTTTCGAACCCACGTCCTTGAGCTCAGAAGACAAGCACGCATACCACTGAGCTACCGGCGCCCTCTGTCTTTATTATTTAAAACTCATGAAATTAAAGGTATTCCACTCTTTTAGGAATTAACACACATATAGAAAAATGAAATGGGGTCGGAAAACGTGAAATTCTTGTAAAAATTCAGCATCTTCTGACCGATTATATTATTTCCCCGGGAAATAAAGAGGGAAAAAATAATTAAAGAAAGAATAATTGGAACAAACAATCAGGATTGTATTGGTAAAGACGTGAAGGGAACAGATGAGGAGAGGGAGAGTTAACGGGCAATTAACACAAGGGCAGTGATTTAACGGGCCTTTAGGGGGCCGACCCCATTTTAGGGGGGCTTTAGGGGGCCCTAAATGGAACAAAACAAATCTTAGGGTTCGGGTGGGGTTCCTCTCTACACTGCCAGTATAGTATAGATGTACACAATATCTATAATGACAAATAGGTATATGAGCACGCCGTCCTTCGGATGGGAGGTTAAGCGATGGTCCCGAGCGTATACGATGTCAGGTACCCCTGCCCAAGGTGAATAAAAATTTAGGGTACCTAAGCAAAATTTAGGACACCTATAGTAGAGTTGGGCTCAAGTCCACCAGAGCGACGATAGAGCTCTTTGATAGTAGGCGATTTGACCTTCTAGTTAAAGCCCCGGGCATGACTAACAATAACTAGTTACGTAGGTATATCTTATCGTCACATCCATATACTCATACCGACATATTTCAGACATCGCTAAAGTTGTAGCACTTCAACAGACATAATATTTTAATTAAAAAAATTATAACCATTTTTTCTATGTCTTTAGTATAAGGATGTATTGTAATCGTGGAAAAATCGGAGATCGAATTTTCAACGGATTTTCAGAGATCCCTATGAATACGTTTTGACTATTTTCGCGTTGAAGTCTGTCTCTGTGTGTATGTGATTGGAATTTTGTGATGCTTTATCTCATAAATGATTGTAGCTATAAATTTCAATTTTTAAAAAAATAATGATAATTGGGCTAACTTAGACGTGATTACATTTTGACCGGAATCGGATGAAAATTGAGATCCCTTAACTTCAGGCATTGAGTTCATTATATGTGAAATAGGAAGTTACGTCCGGTTTGCAATGGGTTACGGTTACGGTTTTGAAACGACCTTTACTCGTTTTACGCAAAAAAGGTTAGTCATATCGAAAAATTGGTTCATCAAAAAACGTTTCTTATTAGATTACCTATCGATAACCGGCATTCGATTTGAGGTTGGATCGTTACTATCAAAGTTATAGTGTCCCAAAGAATGGAAAATAAATTTAGCTAAGAATTGAATCCAAGCCATGCCACTATTGCATGATTATATCTTGGATATCCACCGGGTGGGCAGGTATGAATGGCTAAGGACCTAAGCATTCAGTGGTCTGATAGATACCTCTACTGTGGCAATCTTAAATTTTGTATTCCCAAGTTTTATTATGATATAGACCCCTTTAACCCGACATCGTACCACCTTTTAACATCCCTTCCGAAGGACAGCACGCTCAAAGTTTTATTATCTTCCAAATAAAAAAGAAATAGACCATAGTCAGGTTTGAACAATGTTGAGCTCAGTAGACAAGCTGTGCTACTGGCAAGGTGCCAGAAGGCCTCCACTCTTGCAAAGGTCTGCAAGGAACGATGTTGTTTTCATTTTCTGTACATTCTTTTTCAGAGGTGAAAGTGAAGATATGACATTTTTGGTACCTACTTAACTATAATGTCAACTGTCAAGATGACATTCGTCACATTCACTTTACAGGACAGGTCTGAGGTAAGTAATTGTTATACAAATAATAGTAATAATATTTATTTCCGTTAAACTATAACATGGTGATTGGATACATAATAACATCATAATACATAACATAACCGTACTATAACATAAACTATAACATGGTGATTGGATACATAATAACATCATAATACATTACATAACCGTACTATAACATAAACTATAACATGGTGATTGGATACATAATAACATCATAATACATTACATAACCGTACTATAACATAAACTATAACATGGTGATTGGATACATAATAACATCATAATACATTACATAACCGTACTATAACATAAACTATAGCATGGTGATTGGATACATAATAACATCATAATACATTACATAACCGTACTATAACATAAACTATAGCATGGTGATTGGATACATAATAACATCATAATACATTACATAACCGTACTATAACATGGTGATTGGATACATAATAACATCATAATACATTACATAAACGTACTATAACATAAACTATAACATGGTAATTGGATACATAATAACATCATAATACATTACATAAACTTACTATAACATAAACTATAATTAAATTGTATACATAAAAATAACTTATAAATTATTATAAATCAACCAATCATTAAATGCATTAAATAGAATACAAACACATATGAGATGAGAGAGCCGGTAGCTAAGAGGCGTGCGTGTCAACTAAGCTTAAGATCGTGCGTTCGAAACTCGGCCGAGGCCCTCAGGTAAAGGACCTGAGAGGTGAAAAAAAAACCTTGAGCACGTCATTCTTCGGATGATCCCGAATCGTCGTTCATATCCGAAGACAATTATTGATTTTCAACTAAATCGATCAAAGGAAAAAGGGGGCCAACGCAAAAACCCTACAAAACTGTCTTAATCTAGGAATCAACATGAAATTTTACATTAGGAGTCCGAATTACCTGAGTAAGATACACTTATTGATTTTCAGTCATATCGGTGGATTGGGCTAAAAGAAGACTTAGTAGATAAATAGGGGCTGGGGAAGTACAATGTCGGTGAATCTGTTTGTGAAGAGTATTAAGAGGTGACAGGTACCTCTGTAAGTAAGCTGTTTGCCCCACCAGGTAGCAGCACAGACAGTCGACAGGTTTTCACTTTCCCGACCCTCCTCATCGCTGAAGGAAGTTTCAACCCTCTTTTAAAAGAGTTTTTCCATCAAGCAACAGAGATATAAATGAGAAAGCCTCTAACTTCCAGGGCTCAACCTCAAACGGTATTTAGACAGAGAAGAGAAAAAAAAGGACTTTAACATCCAGAGCTTGTTAATATAATTAGGTTTGAGCGAGTCTTCATTATCCACACAGGGACTTAGCCACCGTGTACTTCATAACGTCCCTTTCATACCAAAAGGTCAACTTCCCCACCTCGAATTATTTGTAATCAACCTAGCTCTCCCTCTCTCTCTCTAAGCCCTTCTCGTCTTCGGTCGATTTGTCTGAAAATCAATAGGCATCGTACTCAGGAACTTCTTACACTTCGATAAAATCGGCAGTTATTAAGGCTTTGGAATTAAGGGAAAACTGTTAGTCCTATCGAAAAATGAGTTCTTACCAAAAACATTCCTCTTTAAATTTCTAATATGTTCTCAGATCAATACAAACAAAGTTATAGTGCCCTAAACATGTAAAATAAATGTCTAGTACATTAGTTAGTCATTATTACTCATGCCCGGGCTTTAACATACTACCAGAGCGCTCTTTCGTCACTCTGGTGGACTCGAGCCCGACTCTACTGTGGGAGTCCTAAATCTTGCCTACCCTAAACTTTTATTCACCTAGGGTAAAGGTCAATCTACTTCCCCACCTCAAATTGTTTGTAATGAACTTGGCTCTCCCTCTAAACCCTGTGTCTCCTACCGAGAGACTTGTTAATCCTCATACAAAATTTCGAATCGATTAAATCGATAGGCAATAAGGGTTTGGGTCACTCCTCCCCCCCCCCCCCCCCCCCCTCACTAAACTCCCCGTCTTCCTCTTTGGCCCATTTGGCTGAAAATCAATTCCATCGGGTGTCATCGTGTTCGCATACAAAAAGAAAATCCTTTATTTTCGTATTAGGGGATGTGTATTCCTAATAACTGTCGATGTAACGAATGTATCAACACAACCTTTTGTACGTGGGTTCAGTAGTTCTTGCGAAAACTTAGATAATTATTTCGCACTGGGAAACTACATTGACGGTGATTCTCCGGCGCCATTTTTAGAAGAATATCTTAAAGTAAAACGTAGACATCCAGAGGAAGGAGATAATAATAATAATGAATTTATTTCCGTTAAACCAATACATGGTAATAGGATACTTCAAAAGAATTTATACATTAAGATAGCTTATAAATTAGATTTATTACTACTTGAGTCTAACACACCTATGATTTGTAGTAATAACAAAACTATTAAAAAAAGTAAAATGAAATTAATAAAACTGAACAAATAAATACTTAAAAATATATGAGTAGGTATGTAAAAAAATTACATAGATACATTTTTCAATTTAATAAAAATTAAGATAATTATTTTTCAAAAAACTCTTCGGAAGTGTCTTTATCCCAACGATCTTTCGGGACGTTCTTACGTCCCATCATCAGGTCCCAATTTGCGAGATATAGAGAACAAAAGTAAACAATGTAACTATAACAATATATATATATATAAAAAAATATATATTAATCAATTATAAATGAATAAATAAAACAATAACGTACATTCGACTGACCAGGTGTGGAGGAACTCTGCCCAAAAAATAAAAATGAAAGCTTTGTATCAAATAATGTTTTTGTATATGAAACACGATTTTTTATTGTGGTTATTTTATTATTTTTGAACAGTGAGAATAAAATTCCGTTTCATGTAAAGGGTTTCCTATAACATAAACATTTTTAGTTGAAGTTTAAATTTTTTTATTGTATCTATTGACTGGAAGGAAGTCGATACAACTAAGCATGGAGATACAAAGTAAAGAGAAGCAAGTTAAGGAGATAGGAAGGGAAGGCGAGTTGTGGTGTTCTCCAGAATGCACTCAGTTGAAGGGCCTTACTCCCGGAGTGGACTTAGTCCCACCTCACTTATTACACGCTGCTAACACCATCCATCTCTCCTTCTTGCCACTTAGTTCTCTATTAACTAGACTCCTAAGTGGATTCTTTTCAAACACTTCATCTTTATCTAGGTGCAACGAAATGTCCTAAACAGTGAGTCACTTCATTGAGGCTCTTATTTTCAACTTCGTGCACATATTTCAAATCTAACTCTTGTGAAGAATTCATGATATAAGTGTAAAGTGATGTAATGATCAGTAGAATCTGAATATATCATAAAGGACTTATCTTTTTGTACTGTCTTCCCACTTTTTGAAAGCAGTAGGTACAATTAAAAAAATTTGAATTAAACTAAAAACATCTGTATGTTTAAGGAAACCCGCTTTTCGGAAAAGGAATTTTCTTCTCATTGTTCATGAGATAAAAACAGTTAGTTAATTTCGAGTTCATGTTGCCCACTACCAGAGCGCTCTTTCTTCTCTCTAGTGGACATGAGCCCGACTCCACTGTAGAAGTCCTAAATTTTGCCTAACCAGGTTTATTCACCCAGGATAGAGGTCTTTAACGTTGTACAGGCTCGGGACCATCGCTTACCGTCTCATTCGATGGTCGGTGTGCTCGTGGTTTTTTCACTTCTCTGATAGAAAATGGAGGAAGAGGGGCCAACCAGAGAGGCCAACTCAACATAAAAACCCTAATACCTGCCGACGTAATGAATCTATCGACATGAAATTTCTTATGTTTCTTCAGCGTTTAGAACCAGCTAAAGGTGAAGAATGGAGGTAGACCGAACACTTAATTACATAAAAATAATTCAAGCTGGGAAGTGATTCACATTTTTTTTTCAATTATCAATTAAATTTACGTAATTAATAATTTCCTTATTCCATCAGTTTTCAAAAAAAAAAAAAAAATTAATTATTTCATAGTTTTTTTGTAGTGGCTAATCCGGTGCAGAGAGTTAACGTAATAGTTTCTATTCAATTCTGTTAAAATACACTTGTTTTTAAAAATTAATTAGTTAGTTATTATGACTCATGCCCGGGCTTTAACTACAAAGTCATATCGCCTACTACCAAAGCGCTCTTCTCTCTGGTGGACATGAGCCCGACTCTACTGTAGAAGTCCCAAATTTTGCCTAACCGAGTTTATTCACCCAGGATAGAGGTTAGGTTAGGTTTTATGACTCATGCCCGGGCTTTAACAACGAGGTCATATCGCCTACTACCAGAGCGCTCTTTCGTCACTCTGGTGGACATGAGCCCGACTCTACTGTGGGAGTCCTAAATTTTGCCTACCCTAAATTTTTATTCATCTAGGGTAGGGGTCTTTAACGAGTACCTGACATCGTACAGGCTCGGGACCATCGCTTAACGTCCCATCCGAAGGACGGCGTGCTTAAGTTTATTTTAGCTCCCAGATAAAATAAACTAAGGGCCTCGGTCGGGTTACGAACCCACGACCTTGAGCTCAGAAGTCAGGCACGCATACCACTGAGTTACCGGCGCCCTCACCCAGGATAGAGGTCTTTAACGTTGTACAAGCTCGGGACCATCGCTTAACGTCTCATCGTAAGGTCGACGTGATAATGGTTTTTTCACTTCTCTGATGAAAAACGTTATTTCATAAATAAACCTAGGGATCTAAGCCGACGCTCCTTTTCCTTCCCTTCGATACATCGATAAATGCATTACACCGGCAGCTATTAGCGTTTTTGAGTTGAGGTCCCACCTCTTATCCCTCCCTGTGACCGATATGCCAAAAAATATAAAGTGATGTCCTCACACATATTATACTTCATGTAGTTATGTTTGGTTCATTTTTTTTTTTAATCCGGCGCTCGATGAACATAATCTTCCGTGAACACTCAATATCAAATTTCTGCCCGATAACATAATTTTCTCTATACTTGGTTCAATAAAGGAGTGATTGTGATTGGTGGGACGGAAAGTGAGGTGTTCTTGTGAGGACCACCTGTAGTCCGGTGGTAAAGAAGGACCCTCTATTTTCCGGTGATTCTCCGAGGTAGTTGAAGCCACCCGCTATAACAGTTTATCAGGCGTCTAACCTGCCGATGTTCCTCCCGGTCACGTACCAACGAGAAGCCATCAGTCCATCGGCAAATGTTTCTAGTACACTTTTATATTCTACTTACTGTGGTAATTTGTACCAAACACGGGTAATACTGATGTACGAAGTGAGGCGTTAAGGACAGTCAGAAGGTACAACTAATAATTTGTAGCCCAAATGGTAAACTAGCTTTGGAGGGAGCGTAGAAACGTAATTAACTAATTCGTGCTGGAAAAGGCGAGAAGTTTTTTTTTTAATCACTCATCAGCGGTACTGACGCTCTAGAGCTCTCGCCTGTACTGGGGTGGAAATTGGTCCAGGGTGGAGTTAGTTTCTTGGAATAGGGGAGGAATTGGGACACCTAGGGAGATCCACGATTCCTCTCCGACCTCCACGATTCCTCTATGATTGGTTTTGATTGCGTTTAGCCCATGGCAGGTTTCCTCTCACCTATGATCTTGTTTACTTTCCGTCACCACCCCTTCCTCACCACTCACGCATCCCTCTGGAAGCCATCCCTTGCTCAGTGTCCCAGTGTCAAGGTCAGTGTCCCAGTGTCAAGGTCAGTGTTCACATTATTATTTATCATTATTTATATAATAAAATTATTTAACCTGAATTGTCCTCATAGCTTAGAAACTAAGGAGAGGGGCAGATATATCGTCCCGCCGCGGAACGCCGGCTATTACGCCCCTACAATTTATATTAAGTATGTGATCTGAACTTTCAGGTTAAAAATTACTTATTCCCTACACAACTGAGAGGAATCCTGCCATACGGTTGAGAGCACTCAACTTCGTCCGAGAGGAATCGTGATGTGGGGATTAGACTGTTCCCCCACTGCTCTTAATTGGAGAGGATTCCGGCGACGCCCGACACCTACTACTTAGCTCTGGTCCCAGCATCAGAATGTGCCAGGGACTGGCGTCCTGTGTACTCGTACCACTGGTTACCTAGTTATTATTTTAGCTAAGTCTGCACGGTAATAGAGCCTTCCTTTAGAGTTCTTCGGGTGCATTCTGTTTGGGGTGGTTCCTCTCTTGAAATGACCCCCCCACCCCCATCTTTAGATCCACCACTGAACCTAATATATCCTTTCGAGTGAAGCCCGCCTGATATTGGCTGTAGGCCCTTGAACTGTTCCCATCGTCTTAATAAAATTGATTTTCCAACAAGCCCTTGGTTAGCCGGTTTCCCTTTCCCCTCCACATCCCTTTAGCCCTTAGTACTCCCCATAAATTCACCAAAGGACCCTTTATAAATAAATTGAACTTGTTATTTTATTTACATTTAAGGTTGGAGAGAGAGTGGTAACTTAGTTGTTCCCAAAGAAAGTAAGATCTCTCAGTAAAATGAATTTTCAACTTTAGTCTTTCGAGGAAATTCTTTACGATGAGTCACAAGTTCACAGGTAAAGCATCTAACAATTTTTTTATTCGGTGTGGAATTTAAATACAAAGCGCTCTGAAACTTACATCATACATTGTTAATGAATAATGTATTCAACTTCCATATTATATTGATATTCAATACCTACATCCCCACTCCATATTTACTGTCTTTGTTACATTATTATTATTAATTTGTAATAACTTATTTTATTTATAATTTTATTTATTTAGTTCGTTAAAGGTTCCTGTATATATGTCATTATTGTTCAGCTGACCAATATATAATTTTGGAAATGTTAATTTTAATATTGTTAATGTAATGGTCACTCACTCAATTGTATTGTATAGGGGTGATCCCTTTACACAATAAAAATAATTATTTGTAATGTAAATACAAAATTTCGTATCGATTCATTCATTAAAACGGCAGTTATTCTAGATTTTGTGTGATGACATTAACAGGTGCGGGTTGTTCAGTGGTTGAGTGCTTCTCTACTGAGCTTAAGATCGCGGGTTCGAAACCCGGCCTTATCTGGGAGATGAAAAAATCTTCATCACGCCATACTTTGGATGGGACGATGTCAGATACTCGTTAAAGACCCCTATCCTAGATGATAAAATTTAGGACTCCCATAGGAGAGTCGACCTTATGTCCCCCAGCGTAACGAAAGAGAGCTCTGGTAGTGGGCGATATGACCTCGCAGTTAAAGCCCGGGGATGAGACGATAACCAACTAAACACACACACAATTGGACGTTGAAACGTAAAGTTCTAGGAGTCTCGCACGATCGCAGTACTTCCTTATACTAAAGGTTAGGACTCCCATAATAGAGTTGAGCTTATGTCCCCTAGCGTGACGAAAGAGAGCTCTGGTAGTGGGCGATATGACCTCGCAGTTAAAGCCCGGGGATGAGACGATAACCAACTAAACACACACACAATTGGACGTTGAAACGTAAAGTTCTAGGAGTCTCGCACGATCGCAGTACTTCCTTATACTAAAGGTTAGGACTCCCATAGTAGAGTCGAGCTTATGTCCCCTAGCGTGACGAAAGAGAGCTCTGGTAGTGGGCGATATGACCTTGTAGTTAAAGCCGGGCATGAGTCATAATAACCAACTAACCAAGGTTTATAAATTCTCATATTCTGAGAATTCAGAGTACTTCACTAGTATTAAAGTTGAAAGGCCAGCTCTATGGTTTGCGAAGCTTGTAAAGCGCAGCGAAGCGACTCCGAGCGAGGATTCCGAGTAAGTTATTGTGATGATTTGACGGAGACCCCATATCGACCGGGGACCAGCCTGCAATATTGTCACAGACACGAACCTTACATACAGTCAACTAACCGCTCTCATCCAGTCTTGTTCCTCTTGTAGTTCCGGCTTCAAACTACAAGCATGCCCTTGTAAAGTATATTATATTGTAATCTCTGTACAAGAGTACTGAAAATAAGAATTTTCTTTAAACCAAAACATTTCGACGGAATTTCAGTGTGAGTTTGTGTCTGTGAACACGATAACTCCCGATTTAATGAACGTACCGACACGAAATTTTATATGTGTCTCCTGAACCCTCTAAGTGAAACACCTATAGTTTTTGAGCCAAATAGATCAACATAAAGGGGGGATTAGGAAGAGATTTAACAAAAAAACTATAATAACTGCCATTGTAATGAACGTATTGACAGGAAATTTAGAATGAAGATTCAGGAGCCACTACGTAAGTCAAATATTGAGTTTTGATTGGTTTTGGTCTTGTCCCAAGCAGTTGATTGGTTTTGGAGGGAGAGCGAAAGCTTAGCAGGTGATTCACTGACATTTTTTAAATGTTATCACTCTATTGATTATATATTTTATTAAATTAACATAAAAATACATAAACAGTGAAATAGAATTACGTTTAGTAGAGAAAAGGAAGGTTTGCTTACTAAGCTCAAGATCGCAGATTCTAAACCCGGCCGAAACCCTTAGGTTTGTTACCTGGAAGGTGAAAAAACCTTTAAATTGAACGCTAAGCGACCCTGTGGCGGTAGTCATTAAAGACCTCTTACCCTAGGTAAATAAACCTGGGTAGACAAAATTTAGTTAGCAAAATTTCCCACAGGAGAGTCGGGCTCATGTCCACCAGAGCGATGAAAGATTGCTCTAAGGCTATATGACTTCGTAGTTAAAGCCCGGGCATGAGTTACAATAACTAACTAATACAGTAAATGGGGAGTTGTCTGTTAAATGACCGTACTTCGTAGGCGAAATCCCCAGTAGTCCCGAGCCTCAAGATAGATCCACCATTGGTTTTATGGACCTTCAGGATAGGGCTAATCTACCCCAGTAATCCCCAAGAGACAAGAACCATTGTTTTTACGAATGTGAGAGCCTTTGAAGGAAATGTGGACTGGAAAGAGCCTTGTAAAATAATCTTATGAGAAAAAGATGAACATAAATATGTTATGAGTTTGTTATCCATGAGATGAACAACTTGTGGCTTCACAACATGAGCTAACAGTTGTCAACAAGATGGACACACTGAAGACGATCTGTCTCCATCCGTCCTGGCTGGAGACTGATGAGGCTGGAATCCTCCAACCTTCACCCTACATAATTGTACCAATTTCAGAATTTTCTTATTTTCAATATTAATTGTTTAATTTGTGCTTTATTGACATTTTATTGTTGTTAGAGACCCAATAATAATATTTATTTGTGTAAAACCATAACATGGTAATTCTGTCTTACAATTTATGTACATCAACCAATACTAAATCAGAATACAAATAAAAAGAGATAAATAATAATAATGATATATATATATATATATATATATATATATATATATATATATATATTTACATATGTAAGTAAAGGAAGATACATGAATGTCTAATTCCTAATACAATAGGTACTATTGAGTCCGGCCGAGGCCCTTCTGGATTCTGGAAGTTAAAAAAATCTTGAGCACGCCATCCTTCCAAGCGAGGGAGGGTACTCGTTACAGACTAAGTGAATAAACCTGGGTAGAAAAATGAAGTAAATACTGAAGTATTTATACAAGGAATGTGCTATAACAGTGCTATAAAAGTGCGAAGATAATTATAGATAAATACAAATTATAGGATATTTTGATGGAGGGTAGACCAATAAAGTAAAAATTAAAGTATTTATACAAGGAATGTGCTATAACAGTACAATAAAAGTGCTATAACAGTGCTATGATTTGGTGTGAAAAGGGAAAATCACCGGTTATGTACTTTCTCAGCTGAAATTAATCAATTACTTTTTCGCTCTCCCTCCACAGCCAATCGACGATAGGGCTAAAACTCAATATTTGACACGTCATAACTTTTGAACATGTGGTAATGTTGATGAGATGTGCAAGAAATTAAAATGAAGCGCATACAGAGGAAATTTTACAAATAAATACAGGATGGGAAACCTGTTACTTAAAGAGTGGAAGACTTTCTTTCAAATGAGGAAAACAGAAAGTAAATAACGGGGGGGGGGCCTTTATGGGGAAGCTTAACTCGGTGTGGCTAGAGTAGGGCCAAGTGGAAAATTGGAGGAGACACGAGTTGGGGGCGGTTTTCCGGGAGTTATCCGACCATTGAGGAAATTCCACCGAGGGCATTGGTCTGTTTGGAGCCGGAAAATGGGCTCTTAGGAGGCCGAGATCACTGCTTCTCTCTCTCAATGGCTACTTCATATCAGGTTATTAAGGCAATTATAAGAAATTTGATAGGAAGAGTGAATTATAATCAATGAAAGGGTAGAAATAAACTGTAATAATCC
This sequence comes from Aradus depressus, assembly GCA_963662175.1. Taxonomy (NCBI): domain Eukaryota; kingdom Metazoa; phylum Arthropoda; class Insecta; order Hemiptera; family Aradidae; genus Aradus; species Aradus depressus. Next base: position 4,325,504 of record OY759219.1, read on the forward strand.
ACACTGACTTACGGAGTATAGGGGAAGGTATGCAATCGGTCAGAAAATCGATGTTGAGGTTTCACCAGAATTTCTTGTTTTCCAACCCCCCGATTCCAAAAATCAAAAAAAAAAAGTATTTCTGTGTGTGTCAGTAACACGATAACTTTCGATAGAATGAATGTATCGACACGAAATTTTTATAAGGACAAAACCTGTCGAATTTAATTGAATTCGGTCGGACTCTACTTATAAATTATTAGAAAAAATTCTAATTTCTGCTGAATGATGATCAACAGGAAATTTAGGTGAGGATTAAAGTCCTTGAATAAGACACTTATGGACTTTAATCTACATCGGTATATTGGCGATATAAGGAGAGTGAAAATAGATGATTAATTCTCAGTGGGGAAGTACATGGCCATGATTCACCGACGACCTTATTATTATAGTTTTACAACATCCTTGATTACATTTATTGTCTATGATTTCTATAATTTATTGCTTCCATATATCGGCGCGGAAGATATTTAATAAATGTCATCGATGAATTATTAATAATACTTATGTTTCCGCTCTCATTATAATTATCCTGGCGTCCCATCCGACTTATAGTAGAAACATCCCGTCCGACTTATAGTAGAAACGTCCCATCCGACTTATAGTAAAAACGTTCTATCCGACTTATAGTAGAAACGTCCCATACCATCAGACTTATAGTAGAAATGTCCCATCTGACTTATAGTAGAAACGTCCCATCCGACTTATAGTAGAAACGTCCCATCCGACTTATAGTAGAAAAGAAATGTGAAAATTAAATATTTTTTACAAAATCACTACCTATATAAAAATTTCCAAGATACTAACTGAGGTGTCTACTGCTGAGTCTCTTTGGATGTTTTAGTCAACATCGATGTATCGACCGAATAGATAACTTCTCCTATACCTCTTACTAGGTATAGTCAGGGAATGTAATAGAAGAGAATTCCTTCGCGGGTATGATTCGCACTCTCCGTTCGCATGTTTACGAGCAGAGCCGGTTTGTCAGGCTAACGATCTCTCCAGCCCCGACCTAATCGGATCTTCTTCTTCAAGTCTGCCTGGAATAATAAAACGGACAGTCTGCCCTCCCATCAGTTCAGATAATATATGAAACCAGGGGAGTGAATGCACCGTCTTTAAATGCACAAATGCACCGTCTCTCCCTCCCTCCTGTAGGTCACTTACCCCGGACCTCCACACACTCATACATATCTCTAAGAAGACATAGAAATATATTTAATTTTCCTTAATATAATTTTTATTTTATTAATTATTTGTGTATTTTATTTATATATCTTTTAGACTTTTAATATATAAAAGTCTATATAAAAGTTTATATACCTGAAGAGGGCGCCGGTAGCTCAGTGGTATGCGAGCTTCCTTACTGAGCTCAAAATCGCGGGTTTGAAACCCGGCCAAGGCTCTCAGGTTTTTTAACTGAGAGGTGAAAAAACCTTGGGCACGCCGTCCTTCGGATGGCGATGGCTCCGAGCCCGTCCGATGTCAGGTACTTCTTAAATACCCCTACCCTAGGTGAATAAAATTTAGGGTAGGCAACATTTTAAACTCTCACAGTAGAATCGGGCTCATGTCCACCAGAGTAACGAAAGAGCAGTTGAAGCCCGGGCATGAGTCATAATAACTAACTAGACATCTAAAGAGCTTCTGAAGAAATAAATGGTTGAATTGGCCTAAGGGATGAAGAGCTATTCAAAACGGAACGGAAGAGAAGTGACCAACCTCAAGTGCAAACAGAGAGACTGCCGTGTGTTGACTTATTGACAAACTTGTTGAGGAGCTCAATCAATCAGGAGTGAGAGGAGGGGGGGTAAAAAGAGGAGGCTGTCTGTGTTGGAATCAATATCCGGAGCTGCCGCCAGAAGCGCTAATAGGCTTCTCACTCCCGGCACCAGCGGCCTCTAACCTTCCAGGTTCTGGCAACTTTAGTGGCCTGGTAACTGTAGTGGTGTGGCAACTTTAGTGGCGTGGCAACTGTAGTGGCCTGCCAACTATAGTGGCCTGGCAACTGTAGTGGCCTGCCAACTATAGTGGCCTGGCAACTGTAGTGGTGTTGCAACTGTAGTGGTGTTGCAACTGCGGTGGTGTAGCAACTCTAGTGGCCTGGCAACTATAGTGGCCTGGCAACTGTAGTGGCCTGGCAACTGTAGTGGTGTTGCAACTGCGGTGGTGTAGCAACTCTAGTGGCCTGGCAACTATAGTGGCCTGGCGACTTTAGTGGTGTGGCAACTTTAGTGGTCTGACAACTGTAGTGGCCTGCCAACTGTAGTGGTGTGGCGACTTTAGTGGCCTGGCAACTGTAGTGGCCTGCCAACTGATCCGTCTGGTGCTTAGGCAACTATTGAAACAGGCCTCTGTATTTCAGGTTTACAGGGCTTCAGCCATTTACCAAACCATTTGTACTGACACTGTCAACATGTCAACTCGTCTCCATCAAATTGGATAGCTCAGAATACAACCAACATGGCTCGCATTTCAACAGTGGAGCCAACATAAATCACTGTTTTTTACTTCGAAATATTGGGAGAGTTATATCATCGGTCAGAAATTCGATGTTGATTTTTAACCGGAATTTCATTTTTTCCGACCATTTGATTATAAAATAAAAAAAAATCAAATAATCGTCCCTTATGTGTGTTAGTTAACTCTTTAACTCACGATAAAATGAATGTATCGACACGGATGAAACCATAAAGATAACATCTATTAATTTTCCGCTAATTTGGTCGAAAAGGGTGCTCAGATGGGGGGGTTAAACTCACAACCCCTAATTAGAGCTGATGTAATGAATGTATCGACACGACATTCAATATGTAAATATACAAATCCACATAAGGACAACACGTATTAAATTTCAGCGTAATCAGCCGAAAGGAAGGGGGACTTAACTGGAAAACCCTAGTAACTGCCGATGTAATGATTGTATCTACGCAGTTGGGTACTGTATTGCGACTCATTCCCACTAAGGATTATACACGTCACTGTCATAGACAAGATTAGCTTTAATCATAGGGAAAGGAAGATTAAAACTAATAATCCTAGAAATAAACTTACTAAATTGGAAAAACAAAATAAAACTTCTAGTAAATGGGCCAGGCCAATATATTACGGGAAAATCTCAAACTAATTAGGAAAATGTTTCAGAAAACAAGGAAATAATATATACAACTCTATGACCCTTCTTTGTGCCTCACATCTTAGTTATTATGACTCATGCCCGGGCTTTTACCTACTAGGTCATATCGCCTACTATCAGAGTAACTCTGGTGGACACGAGCCCGACTCTACAATGAGAGTTCTTTTTGTCTACCTATGTTTATTCATCTAGGGTAGGGGCCTTTAACGAGTACCTGACATCGTACAGGCTCAGTCCCACCCGGAGGACGGCGTGTTAAGTTTATTTCACGCATACCATTGAGCTACCAGCACCCCGCTTTTTACACCTTATAGAGCCGTAAATGGCAAATCGATCGAAGCACCTCTCCTGACTACCTGCTTGAAGGTCGATTATGATTTGTTATTACCGAAGCAAACCTTAATAAAAAAAGACTGAATATCCCAATTGTTTTCATAATATTTCTGGTCACAGGGAATAAATTGGTAAGTCCAAATTCGTAACTTTTCAGGGCAGCACTTTTTTACTTTTGCATTAATCGTGTAAATCCAGTTTTTAGGAGTGAATGAAAATGAATATTGTTAATCCTTTCTTGGATTTTCCCTTAGTTACCAAATCATTCCCCGCCACTTACCTAATTATTGACCACACTTACCTAATTTTTATACACACTTACCTAATTATTAACCATATCTTTTTAAATACTCGTGAATGATGCCTCTCTAAAGTTGATTTAACCGAAAACACCCTTTTCATTTGAAATAGTCTGCCGTAGTGAATAAATGGTTAAATGCAGTTATCTCGTGAATGATTCCTCAAAGATGTAGATTAAGTTGATTTAACCGAGAACATACACAATTTTACGAGATACCAAGAAACCCACATCTTTATAATTCCGAAAGTATTAGAGTCGTGAGCTCCCAACTTCTTCACAGTGCGCAGATGGCTTGGTAGATCATCACAGTACACTTAACTCATTTAAGCCAACGCGCTTTTCCTAAAAACGTATCGAAATATTCATTTTGTGAGGAGTTATAGTGTCCACAGACACAGACAGAAATTATATTTTACCAGATTTAGGGTTTGGAAAACATGAACGGATGGAAACACGAATTTTTGACCAATTATATCTATGGTCACAGGGAATAAGTTGTTAAATCGTAAAATGGCCAAAATGAGTTAAGTGTACTGTGATCATCTCCCAAGCCATCTGTGCATTGTGAAGAAGTTGGGAGCTCAGAACTCTAATACTTTCGGAATTATAAAGATGTGGGTTTCTTGGTATCTCGTAAAATTGTGTATGTTCTCGGTTAAATCAACTTGCTTAACTTTAGACAGGCATAATTCACGAAAAGTTCCGCTTTTAACCATTTATTCACTACGGCAGACTATTCCAAGTGAAGAGGGTGTTTTCGGTTAAATCAACTTTAGAGAGGCATCATTCACGAGTATCTCAAAAAGTATGGTTAATAATTAGTTAAGTGTGTAATAAAATTAGGTACCTAAGTGATGGGAGATGATAAGTTAACTAAGAGAAAATCCAAGAAAGGATTAACAATACTCATTTTCATTCACGCCTATATATTTAGAAGGTATATGATTAATAATGATGCAAACATAGTTTATTTATTCCAAAAACTGGATTTACACGATTAATGAAAAAGTAAAAGAGTGCTGCCCTGAAAAGTTACGAATTTAGACTTACCAATTTATTCCCTGTGACCACAGATATAAGGGGCGAAATGAAACTCAATGTTCGATGTAGGTACTGTAAACATCAAACACCAATCAGATGAGGTAGAAAAGATCCTTTTGAAGAATCTGTTAATTACATTTTATATATCAATAAGCTGTTGAGGTATTAATTAATATAATTGGAGTGATAAATTTGTAGAAGGGGGTTGTTTAGAGGGAGAGAGGGTGGGAGGGATAAGAGGGTTTGTAGAGAGATGAGAAGGCGGGTTCACTAAGAGGGAGAATTGGCAGCTTGGAGGTAGATTCAATAGGCGGGGGGGGGGGGCGTCAGTCAATCAGAGAGGGGGAGGGTCGATGGGCGCAACAGCACCCATCCAATGGGCGCCACCCCCCGGTCGATGGGCGCACCAGCACCCACCACCCTATGGGCGCTCGTCTCCCTACAGACTCTCTGACCAACTTTATACTGTCCTAACCCTCTTCAATCGTTTATCTGCTATGACCCTTATGAATTTGTGACCCCAAATCATTCCGTGTGTTCTATCACTTGGGTGCCCTTTAACGAATATTGTACTCTCTCATATACACTCCACAATATTTACATTCTACAATACTTGTTTAACTGAAACAAACAATGTATTTATAATCGAAATTAAACCCATTATAACCAAATGTCTCTTATAACCAATGTCTCTTAACCATAGTTATTAGTTTGGTTAATTTAACACACATTTATAGGTTACTGGTTATTGGTTTCTCACTTTGTAACAGGATCATGTCAGTTTTTCTAAATTAATCCTCTAGCTCATGATTTGTGTACAAATTGTTTTTGAAAAGAATTAATAACTCACTTTTTTCTTTCCCAGCTATAAGAAGTATAGGGGAAGTTATGTAATTGGTCAAAAATTTGATGCCGAGTTTTCAACAGAATTTCATGTTTTCCAATCTCTAGATTCCAAATAAATTATGTCTGTTTGTGCCTATTTAAACACGATAACTCCTGATACAATGAACGTATCAACATGAAATTTTATATGTGAACCTAGAATCCTGTAACGAGAACATCTGTTGTGTTTCAGCCAAATCGGCCGAAGGGAATTAGAGGTAGCCTTAAAAGAGAAACTCTAGTAACTGCCGCTGTAATGAATGTATCGACATGAAATTTCATATTTAAAGACAGAACTCAATGTGAACATTACCTGTCAAATTCCAGCGATATTGTACGAAGAGAAGGGGGGTTCAGGGGAGGTGCTCATTTGAAAAACCCAAATTTAGTATGAGGATTTAGGAGCCCCTATCAAAATCAACTGTTGAATATTAGCGCAAACGGTCAATTGGTTCTGGAGAGGTGGAGCGAAAAGTAATTTTGGTATTGGGGAGGTTCATTCACCGACCACTTTTTCATTCTACTTTCATGCGAAAACAGATTTTCTCTTTGCTTCCATATACCGAAATGTGGTGGAAATTTATGGAGAAAGAACAGATTAATGAGAGGGTGGAGCGAAACGCCAACGCCGCAGGCTAGCAGAGGCTTACATCCGCGGAATTAGTTGTTGTATGTTTGGTCGGCTAAGGAAGAACCCATTATGAATTATTTTTAATGTACCCTGTAGTTAATAAAGAGTTCTACTTGTGAACAACTTAGCCGTTTGAAGGTAACCTTGGAAGAAAAAAAAGTCTTTCTCTGATCAATAAGCCGCGGATTTTCATTCCACGAAGACAACAGGAGAGCCCAAGTTCCAAGAGACACGACAAGAACTACACCACAGGGTTGGGAAGTTGTGTGAGCCACCACCCTGTTCTCCTTCAGACAAAACCATCTCTTCCTGAGTCTCGGCAACTTTCTAATTGGCCAGCGCATGGATTCATCGGATAAAGTGAAAATAACACATAAATAAAAGTCATTTTATTTTTAAAAAGGAAATTTAAAATTTAGAAATGTTTTTTTTTTTCCAAATTCTTTTTTTTGAATATTTACAATCTGTACAAACCGTAAGTAAAATTGATGAATGACATTAAACATTGAAATATACATTAAAATAAATAAAAAAAATTCAAAAATATATACATCGAAATCATACGATTATGTGCAAAATAATAGGTAAAAAAAAATAATAATAATAAAAAAAATTTAGAATTAAGATGGAAAAATGGTCAAAACTGATCATTGATTAAAAATGAACATTTTTCTTATCCCTGGTCCTTTTTGTTTCTTGTCCGGGCTTTAACTACCTACAGGATTATAACGGCGGGAGCTTTATAGGGGAAGTTATGTAATTGGCCAGGAGTTCCATGTTGAGTTTTCATCGGAAGTTCATGTTTTCCGACCCGCTGATTCAAAAAAAAAAAAAAAAAAAAAAAAAAATCACCTTCGTTTCTATGTGTCTATTCGTTTGTGAACATAACTGCACACAGAATGAATGTATGACACGAAATTTTATATGTGAATTGTGATAATTAAAAATATGGTGTTAAATCTCTTCTACTAAATTTTGATTTCTACAGTAGTTTCAAAAAAGGGCCCTAAAAAAATATAGAAAGTTGCACATATTTAAAAAAAATTTCAATTAACAAACTTTTCATTTGGATTTCTTCTAAATGTACTAAAGAGATCCCATATTGTTTTTATAAATTTGCAAAAATGTTAAATCTAGTCCAAAGGTATAAATTATCTTACTGGGTTAACTGGAAAAATGAATAGCATAGAATAAGAGAACAAATATTTGAGTTTATTTTACTTAACCTAAATTTTTAATAACTTCAGAATATCAATATCAAAAAAAAAAAAAAATCAAATTACATTACATTTTTTTAAAAAATCTTACAAACTAGGTAGGTATATATTTAAAACTATATCAGTCTTTTTTCTGTTTTATTATTGGCCATTATTCATATCAGTGTTACTTGGAGCATATAAACATATAAATAAATAAAAGTACCTTTGTCCATCTATTTCAATATTATTTCACAACCCAACTTAGACTGGTCCACTCTATTAGAACAGCTGATCGTCGTCTTTTGTTCTCCACTCATTGGTTCGTTCTAAAACCAAATGTGACTTCATATATTTATTCACTAATTAAGTTACTTCATTTCTAATTTTTTTTTTTTACACCAATAAATAAAATTAATGTTATAATATATTATTAATAATTACAATGTGGGTAATTTTATCCGAAAACCTCCTAATAACAATATCTAGTTGTTAGAGGGAGAGCGAAAACTTGATTGATTCATGTGTTGGGGAAGTTCATTGCCGGTGATCCGCTGACCACTTTTTATTTTGTGTTGGAAAATATAAAATTGCGGTGAAAAAGCAGCAATTTCTGCCCGAAAATACATTACTTGCCTTAAACATTGTCGTAGCTGGCGAAGTAAAAAACTGTCTGTTATTGTATATTATTTGTTGAGATGTGAGGAGACCTCCCCCACACACAAACCTGGAAGGCTGGGTCTGTGATGACCCCACATCTAGTTGATTTACGACCTCAGCCTCTCAGGGGAGTGTTTTTTGTGACCGTCACGGCTCAAGTGGTTCACTAACACCACTCTGAACAAATCCAATACAACACTGTTCACATTGAAAAATAAAAACGTTATAGAACCAAACACCTTTCCTCACTAAACACAGCCACATTGTAGTGTTTGTCTTTTTATTTATCTCAAGAAAAAAGGTGGTAAATTAGAAATTGGTCTTAATAGTTTAGTCATGCCCAGGCTTTAACTATGAGTTCATATCGCCTACTACCAGAGCGCTCGCCCAAGGGGATATGAGCCCTACTCCACTATGGAAGTCCTAAATTCGAGGTTCTGTCGTGTAAAAGAAAATTCAAAATTTGGCCAACATACCAAACATTATCAAACGTTACATACACGACACCATAGCACTATCCACGACACCATAACGCTATACTGGACACAAACTCGCAACACCTACACCACACATCATATCCACTCAAGACCATTATAAGGTAATTTTTATTTATTAGTTATTTAGAGAGATATATTGTTTGATATAGGTTATTTTATTACTACTGAGGACGCCGGTAGCTCAGTGGTATGCGTGATTGTCTTCTGAGCTCAAGAACGTGGGTTCGAAACCCAACCGAGGTCCTTAGTTTATTTTATCTGGGAAGGAAAATGAACTTAAGCACGCCGTCCTTCGGATGGGACGTTAAGCGATGGTCCCGAGCCTGTGCGATGTCAGGTACTCGTTAAAGAACCCTGCCCTAGGTGAATAAAAATTTAGGGCAGGGAAAATTTAGGACTCCCACAGTAGAGTCGGGCTCATGTCCACCAGAGTGACGAAAGAGCTCTCTGGTAGTAGGCGATATGACCTCGTAGTTAAAAGCCCGGGCATGAGTCATAAAACCTTTTATTAATACTTTCAAAATTTGTATTTATTTTTATTATTTATTTATTATTATTATTTTTCTTTCTTTCATTTATGTAAAAAAAATTGTTTCCATCTCTTTTTCGAATTATTATAAAGTATCTGTTTATATCATTGTCCATAATGTCTAATTTGTTTGTTTATATTCTGTAGGCCGTGAAGAAGAAAATAAATAGTTTTCGAAACGTTGGCCAAATTTTCTTTTACACGACAGAACCTCGAATTCCTGCTACATCCTACATTTTTATTCACCTAGGGTAGGGGAACAGATAAATTGTTCTCAATTTTTGTGTGGGTTTTTTATAGACTGCCTAATGATGAGGGCAACCTCGAAAACCGGCTAGCATTTTACAATAACGTCTGTGAGAAGCTTCACAACATTTTTATTTTACAATATGTGAAATAATATTGTGATCCATCTCCTCTGTAATGAAGCCTCTACCGAAAATGCGGAATCCGCTCCGATATCTACCCAAGAAGTGAGCTGCCGTCTTGTCTTCTTCGCTTCGATGTTGAACTGACTTGTGATGAGTCCTTCTGGTTGCCGAAGCTCTTTCCTCTAACTACTCCAATACAAACTTGTGTACATTAAAGATGAACTAAGTTTCTGCTCTTCCTCTCAAGGTCTCCCATATAGTCAGCTGGCTCATCTGGGGAGGATGGTTTCCATAAAGGAGCGTTGTTACCAGGGTGCATTAAAGGCTGAAGACAGGAAGGTGGAAGGTCAGCTGGTCTCTACCTGAGCCAGACCTTTCGTCTCTTCTAAAAGGGCTTAGGGACTGTCAGCTATCACCCTCATTGTCCTTCAGTGCAGCACCTCTGTCCTTTAAACATTTGGGCCTTTAAACAAGGTAGTTTTAAAAAAAAAAGTCCTCAACGAATCACTACCCTGCTTGAAAAATGTTAAGTTTGCACGATGCATATAAGGGTTTGTTATAGGTTGTTTACACAACATTCATGGTCAAGGGAGGGAGTTCTAACTATGAAATAGAACTTTCTTCCAGGTGAGATTTGAACCAGCAAACGTGGTGGGACCAAAGCCCCACACTCTTAGCCATCAAACGTCCACCACACCTCTTACTCAAACTGCGATCAGTCAGTAAATTGGGCAAATAACTTCTTACTTCCTTACGTCTATAGTACATATAAAGAAGTATTGTAAACGTGCGAAAATCCGAGATCGAATTGTGAATGGACTTTCAAGTTGAAGGACCCCTGAAAACGTTTTGACTTTATTCCCAAAGTTGATTCGAACGAAAATTGAGATCTAGATTTCAAGGCCTAATAAATATATTTTACAAGAGAGATATATTCTTTATATTTATGACCTATATAAGAGGTATCAAATATGTTGGATTATTATTGTTCATAAAAAAATGGCAATGTACTTTTTCATAATGAGTTAATCAATTAAGTTGTCGCTCTCCCTCTAGTGCCAATAGACTGTTTTGGCTGAAAATCAATAGTGAGATAGAGGGTTCTAAATCCTCTTACTAAATTTTGTGGGGAAGTATTCATTATATCGGCATTATTAGGGTTTCTGAGTCGGGTCCCCTCCTCTGACCCCCTCTACCCTTCAGCCGATTTCGGCAGAAAATTAATAGGTGAGTTCCTTATAGGGTTTTGAATTTAAATATAAAATCACATGTTGATAAATTCATTACATTGGCAGTTATTGGGATTTTTGAGTTTACCAAAAATCATTAAGTCTCTTCTTTAGGTCCTGGATATACATATAAAAATTTGTGTCGATACATTTATTATATCGTTAAGCGATGGTTCCGAGCCTGTACGATTTCAGGTACTCGTTAAAGACCTAAGTGAATAAAAGTTTAGGGTAGAGAAAATTTAGGACTCCCACAGTAGAGTCGGGCTCATGTCCACCAGAGTGACAAAAGAGCGCTCTGGTAGTAGGCGATATGACTTCGTAGTTAAAGCCTGGGCATGAGTCATAAACCTAACCTAACCTATTTATGACCTAATCCAAAATCTTTTCAAGTAAAACTTGTAGAAAACGAGGGTCCCGGCTCTGAAGCTGTGGACCAGGTACCGTGGTCCAGGTCTGGAACCGTGAATCCGAGTGTGGGACTGGAACCGTCGACCGTATCGTACGCGATAATTAGCAGTCGGCAGGAACCGGTTTCGATTCACCCACAACCGTCTACCAGCTCCACTAGTAGACTATCATCGTATCTAGCTGAAGACTATCTACCGAGATTGCTGAATTAATGTTATTTCAGAAAATATGAAGAATAGTTTCCACAAGGTTATATTCTATATTTCTTTCTCGGCTATTTGACTAAAATCAACCAGAATAAATTTTAATCTTTACTTATGGCTGACTATTATCGTATCTGGTTGAAGCATCTCTACTTATATTGCTGCATTAATGTGTTTCTATAGGCTAGAGAGGCTTCACTCAAACTTAAATGTAAGGTTCTCCTCTCCTTCTAAACCTTCGATTTGCTGGAACTTTCCTTCAGTTTTTGGTCTTTTGTGGGTCCTTCAATCTCTGAACTCAAGGCGAGACCCCGACTCACACGTAAGTTTCCGCTCTCCCTTTAAACCATCATTACCTTTATTTGGTGGACCCTTAACTTCTGTTTAAACTTTTTAGAAGCTCCTCCGATATCTGAGAGGCGACACCCCGCCTCCTACGTATGTTTCCGCTCTCCCTCTAAACCTTCGAAATCTTCTTTTGCTGGAACTTATTTTCAGTTTTTGGTCTTTTGTGGGTCCTTCAATCTCTGAACTCAAGGCGAGACCCCGAGTCACACGTAAGTTTCCGCTCCCCCTTTAAACCATCATTACCTTTATTTGGTGGACCCTTAACTTCAGTGTAAGCTTTTTTGAAGCTCCTCAGATCTCTGATATCGATGCGACACCCCGCCTCCTACGTACGTTTTCGCTCTCCCTCTAAACTTTCAATCTTTTCATTGATGTCCACTTACCTCATTTGATGGTACTTCCCTATTATTGTTGATCTAGAATGGCGGTTATGGCGGACCTAGGTTATGTGCGCTGTATCAGGTTGGTGGGCACGTGCTCCCTCAGCTGCTTCCTACACCCCGCTTCAGGCTTCTCTCCCTGTCTCCAACATTAATTTACTGCTACCGCTTTTAAAATAGTTTTTCTTTCCTTTTTCTACTTTGACTCTAAGAACCCTGTATTTATGAGATGACGTTGAGGCTGGCGACACAATCCTTTTATATCCATTAAACCTTTCTATGTAAAAATTTTCAATTTATGACATTTGCTTTTCATGTTCCATTAATATTTACAATCTGGGATCATTAAAATGCGTCGCGGTCGATTTAGAGTGTTGTCGTTCAAAGTAAGGGTCACTATTATACAGGCCCAGAGATATCTGCTAGCCTACTGAGCTCAAGATCGCGGGTTCGCCTTGGTTTCACGCCTGTGCCATGTCAGGTACTCGTTAAAGACCCCTAAGTGACCTCACCAACCTTCCCATACAGGTTTAGCCCAAGTTCAATGCGACAACCTACATTCACAAGTTACAAACGACAATTTTCACTATTTTTTACCAAACTTTCCTGTAGAACGCTAAGTTTTATTTTTAAATTCTGAAATTTTTTGAAAATAAAAATGACAAAAAATATTAATGCTGTGATTATAAAACAGACATTGTAATTATAAAAATATTATAAAATGAATTATATTTATTTGTATGAAAACAGTGAAGTAACTAAATTAGTGAATAAATATATGAAGTCGCATTTTGTTTTAAAACGAACCAATGAGTGGAGGCCAAAAGACGACGAACAGCTGTTCTAATAGTGTGAACCAGTCTAAGTTGTGTTGTGGAGGTGAGATGAGATGTGAAGGTAGACAGTCTAGTAGTGAGAGAAGTGTTTTTAGGCTTAAGGTGTGGTGAACCAAGTTGGAGTGTAAAATAACAGTGAAATCGATGAGCAAAGGAGGTACTTTTATTTATTTATATATATATATATGCCCAAAAAATATAAAACATTGATATAAATAATTTTTGAAAATGCAACTATTTGAATGTTTCTTTTTCCGAAATGTTCGACTCAGTGAGGACTCAAGGTTTATTCATTTTGGTGCCAATTGAATCAGCTGTTTTGGAAATATGTGGGATTTAGTTTTATGAATATTATAGGTTAGGTTTTATGACTCATGCCCGGGCTTTAACTACGAGGTCATATTGCCTACTACCAGAGCGCTCTTTCGTCACTCTGGTGGACATGAGCCCGACTCTACTGTGGGAGTCCTAAATTTTGCCTACCCTAAATTTTCATTCACCTAGGGCAGGGGTCTTTAACGAGTACCTGACATCGTACAGGCTTGGGAGCATCGCTTAACGTCCCATCCGAAGGACGGCGTGCTTAAGTTTATTTTACCTCCCAGATAAAATAAACTAAGGGCTTCGGTCAGGTTACGAACCCACGATCTTGAGCTCAGAAGACAAGCACGCATACCACTTAGCTACCGGCCCCCTCTCTCCTTATATTTAAATTTTATCATGCATGTCTGAAATCATGCGAGGTTCTCCATAACGATATTTATTTTTTTTCTCCAGACTTATGTCCAGTTTGCCTTAATCGTAGAATGGCGAAGCCTACTTATAATGTCTGTTAAAATGTCAAGTGTGATTTGTAGGCGGTAAGCTATATATTGGCTACTGCTCAATGAGCTCCACCGTTAAAGTCTCTCTGGACTCAGGATGAAGATGAGTGGAGGCTAGAAGCTGTGGTCTGGCCTACATTCAAACTCCCCTGTTAAAGTCCCTTTGAAGAGAACCACCTCAGCTATTGTTGGACCACCTGGAATAGGACCTTTGTCTGGACAGGAGAACCCCTCCCATCATATCCAGACTGACTTCAATAAGGAGCTCTAGCTCTGGAAGGGAGTTGGACAAACAAGCTGGAAGAGGGCTTCACTCTGGAAACTCAATACAGGGAATTACGAGAATAGCGGCAGGTTATCAATTGGTTATCGGGTGTAAGGTTAGAAACTTGTGAAATAACCTGTCAATGATCTAAATACTCGTGTTAAATTTCATGTTGATACATTTGTAACAGCGACAGTATCCTCCTCTGATCCTCCCCTTAAGTATCCTGCTTATTAGGTCCTGGATCCACATATTAAATTTCCGGGCAGTTATTAGGTCTTATCTCCCCATTTATTGATTTTTCACTATTTTTTCTTCATTAGAACTTTTGTCAAACAGTTTCGGGTCTTGCCCATTCTCAATAATTGTTATTTCCACTTTTAATCTATTATATAAATTGTCTTTTTTCTTATGGATGATGCGACCGTCCATCTTGGAATTTTCTTTGATATTGTGAGTAAGGAGAGTTGTTAAATAATAAATGTCTGTTTTCCTTTAAGGTCTCCATAAGTAAAAATAGTGAAAAATCAATAAATTGGGAGAAAAGACCTTAAAGAAAAAAAGAAGTTTATAAGGGTTTTAGTGGTAATAAGGCCTTCTCTCAATCTACCCCCCCCCCCCCCCCCCCCCCCTTTGGTCAATTTATAAAATCAATAGTCGTTCTTATGAAGTTCTGGATACACAAAGAGTATGGATAAATTTAATCTATTGGGAGTTACGAGATCACAGACACAAGCACATTTTTTTTCTTCTCCTATGACGTATAGGGGAAGTTATGTATTAGGTCCAAAATTCTATGCTGATCTTTCATCGAAATTCCAAAAACGGAAACAAAAGTCTTTCTGTGAACATGAAAAGGATGACTGCCTATACAATGAGATGGCTTAACACAAAAACTATAACAACTGCTGGTCTAATGCAAACATCGATAAGTTTATATTGAATTTCAAATGCTCATAAGGACGACACCAATTCATTTTCAGCAAAATCGACCGAAGGGAAGTGGGAGGAGATTAGAGGAGAGAGAACAACACAAAATTCAGTACGGTAGGCTTAACAGTCAATTGATTTTAAAGGAAGAACGAAATTTTTTTTTTTTTTTTTTTTAATCGAAAAACATAAAATTTCAGTGAAAACTCAGCATCGAATTTCTAAAAGATAATGTAATGTCCCTCATACTTCGTACAGTTGGCTGGGGCAGAAATACTCTGGAACAATGATTGGAGTAGAAGTGATTTAGATAAGAGTGATTGGGTAGCAGTGTGGAGCTGTATTTCCGATTGATCCATCCAAGAGACACTAGTGTTAGGTGGTCTGAGTTATGTCCAAGTATCAGCCCGTCTCTTCCACATTCCTCCCTCACCTGCCCTCCACACAATTGTCTGCAGTCTTTCAGCTCTCCCTGACATCGGCTCGGTCGGAGGATGGACATCGTCCATGTTGAGACGATCCGAGGCAAGAGGAACACTCTTTACATCTAATTTAATTTAATTTCCAAAAAAAAAGTCGTATGTGAACTTCCCCAGCACGAATTAATTCATTAAGTTTCCGCTCTCCCTTCAAAGTCAATTCACCGCTTGGGCTAAAACTCAGTATTTGCCTTATATTAAGAGCTTCTGAATCCTGATACTAAATTCTGTAAATATTTTTTGATGATCGAAAAATATTATCATTAGACGAGCCCTCCTTCTCTAGTCCCCCCTCCCCTTCGGCTGATTCCGCTGAAAATTAATAGATGTCGTCCTTACAGGGCTTTCAATATACAGTAGAACCTCTTTAAGTCAAACCTTGATAAGTCGAAAACCTCCAAAACTCGAAAAAACGTTTTGTTCCTTTCCCTTCAAGCCCCAAAACCTCCATTACTCGAAATCTCAACCCTCTATTAGTCGAAATAATCAGTGAGTCCCTACAAGCCATTTTGGTAGGTACATATTTTCCCTCTATAACTCGAAAAAATAAATTGGACCTCTGTATCTCGAACATATCATGTTTTATTTTACAACCTTTACAACTCGATTATTTGAAACTTATTACCTCTATAGCTCGAAGGAAAATAAGTTACCAATTTTAAGAATTTGCCGACAATGTACACCATTGTTTCTTAGAAAACAATTTAGGAGTATACAATAAATAGGATTACCAATTATCTAAAGCAAAAAAAATTACTGACTTCTTTTAATACCTACATATACTACGTATTTTTTATTTTAAGGATGTATTGAAATAATGTTGATTTATAATAAATATAAATATGTTTGTTACCTCTGTAACTTGAATTTTTATTTATTTCACCTCTCTAACTCAAAATTAGTTAGAATGAATCTTAACCTCTACAAGTCGAATCAAAATCCGTGTAAATCGAAATCCTCCATAAGTCGAAAACTCTGTAACTCGAATTTTTTGGTGTCTCCCTTGATGTTCGACTTTTAGAGGTTCTACTGTATATATGAAGTATTGTCTCAATACATTCATTACAACGACAGTTATTAGAGGTTTTGAGTTAAGCCTCCCCCCTAATCCCCTTCCCTTTCGCTGATCTGGCTGAAGAGGGGTGACGTCCTTTGAAACATCTGTATACACAATAAAATTTTTGTCAATACAGTTTTTTTTTTTTTTTTTTTTTTTTTTCATTTTTGGAATAAAGAGGTTGGAAAACTTGAAATTTCTTTGAAAACTCCACTAATATATAGAATTTCTGACCGATTACATTAACTTCCCCTATACTTTCTGTCTGCCTGTGTTCGTGTATGTGTGTGTTTCATGAGGACGACACCTATTGATATACAGCCGAATCGACCAACACTAATAACTACCATTTTAATGTATGTATCGATACAAAATTTCCATAAGGACGACTAAAACTAGTTTTCGGTAGAAGTGAAGGGGGTCTCAAAGGCCCTAATAACTGCCGATGTAATCAATGTATCTACACAACATTTAGTATGAAGATTCATAAGCCCCTACGTTAACTAATTATTAATTTTTAGCCCGTGCTGAGAAGTACATTGCCGATGATTGGCCTACGTATTTTTTTGGGGATTGGTCCAGTCCAAATGATAAACAGTAAATGTTTACTCTATTAGTTCATTTAGTTAGTACTCCTTATCTCTAACCTTATCAATCCTTAAGGATAATAACCTTATCTTATCAATTGTCGTAAAAAACGTCACCCTTTCCATTTTTTTGTAGATTCTAAGGACGTTTGTTAATGTATGGAAACCCAAATTTCGAATTGCACCCGGGCCCCCCAAATTATCGCTACTCCACTTGACCTGACAGGTTTATCACCGGTACCTGGGTCTTACCTTTGAACCGATGGGTCTTGAAATATGCGAGAATAGGAAACAATATCCACTTCTTGAGCACTGCACTAATGTACACAACCAACCAAAGTAGAGAATTATTTGATCGGAAAGATGCACATGCAGGGGACATTGCACCTCTAACCCGGTCTTCTTCTTGCACATCTGGTTTTATGTCGGTCCCACTTTCCTGTCTAGGCCACGGAGGGGACGGTTGGAACTCTCAAATGAGCTACAAGAAGAAGCCCACATAAAAAAAAAGAGATCGACGGTTTAAATGGAGAGCGGAAACTTGAGAACTCGGTTCAAGGAAATGCGGTTCTGCTGTCTCAAGGACGTCTAACAGCAACCTAACTCCCACATAAGCTTCTGCGCGCTCTCTAAACCTTCGATCTCTTTATTTGTTAAACCCTTAACGTCTGTTTTTGCTCTTTCGAGGGTCCTTTCATCTCTAAATTTGAGTCGATACCCTGATTCCCTCATAAGTTTCCGCTCTCCTTCTAAATCTTTGATCTCTTTATTTCCTGGATCCTTACTTGTGTTTCATGTTTTCGACCCCCTGACTCCAACAATTACAAAAAAGAAAAAGGACGACAACTATTTTCAGCCAATTCGGTCTAAAGAAAGTTGGGGGGGGGGGGGGGGGGGGGGGGAGGGGGAGGGAGAGTATTTCTTAAAACTACCAACGTTATGAATATATCGATTCGACATTTTTTATGTGTATCAAAACTTCAGCGGTTGATTTATCACGAAATTTCTCAACTAGCGTCCTTATAACCCCGGCGAAACATTGACTAACCTGCTTATTAGTTACTAACGCATGAACGCCGGGTAACCAGTTAGTTATGTCAATAAAAATATTTGTAAGAAAGGAAGTACAGGTAGGTCCTTGGGAATGACCATAAGCACATCATGGCAACGGTTTTTTTTTTTTTTGTACCTGAACTGAAGGGCTGCACGTCTAAAGGAACATGCTTAGCTAGAAACAGACTCTTAAAACTGATCTGTGTTTTTAGGGAACCAAATCGATACCCTTATTACAAGGGCATAGACCACTGGAGCTATTATCTACAACCCCCCGGTATACCTTACACGGTTTAGCCCAGTTCTTCTCAATAAATCAGGTTGTAAGCTCAGCCGGTCTGTAAGGTTATCTGGAAGGTGAATAAATCTGATGTCAGGTACTCGTTGAAGACCCCCCCCTACCCTAGATGAATAAACCTTGGTAGGCAAAATTTAAGACCCACCACTGTAGAGTCGGGCTCATGTCCACCAGAGCGACGAAAGAGCTATCTGGTAGTAGGCGATAAGATCTCATAGTTAAAGCCAGGGCATAAGCCATAGTAACTAACTAACTATAACTCCCAATAGAGTTAAACTATTGACATGAAATTTTATTAGTGGATCCAGGACCCAATAAGGACATTTGTCGATTTTCAAAAATATCGACCGAAAGGAATCGATGTTACGAATCAATAGCGTGTAACGAATGTATCAACAGAAAATCAAGTATAAGGATTCAGATGTCTCTGAATAAGACACCTATTGGACGATAAATTGGTTTCAGAGAGAGAGAGAGAGAATGTTGAGCACGTCATCCTTCAGGCGGTCCCGAGCCTGGTCAATGTCAAATACTTAAAGACTCCCACTTTAAATGAAACCCAAATAGCAAACATTACTCCCACAATAGCGCTACCAAGGAAGAGATAAGAGCATTGAATGCTTAGATCCCTAGGTGTACACATCATCCCACCCAGTATATCTAATGTAGTAATTGATGCGGGTATAGTAGCCGATTAGACCTATAAAGATGTGAACATTAGTAGTCTGATGTAGTTAGTAGTGACAAGTTGTTGTAACTTATGTGGAGAGCCGTCAAGCCAAGAACCGGTTATCCCGTAGCAGAGATCACAATTTAAACGCCCTGGGTGTTCCCCCTCCCCACCACTAACCCACCCCCACCCGTTCCTCACACACCCACCGTATCATAATCAAATATATAACCTCCTAGAAATATCTTTGATAGTTTTAATAGTTTCATATATTCCGCCCCAGAATCAAAAGATGAAAAAATATATATCCACTCAGAAGTCGTACTTAGGAACTTTTTAATCCTCGAGTTGTAAGGGTTTTCGAGGGAAATTGTTCAGATCCTCCCCTCCCCTCCCCTCCCTTCCCCTCCCCTCCCCTCCCTTCCCCTCCCCTCCCCTTTGCCGATTTGGCTGAAAATCAGTAAGTGTTGTCTTCATAGGGAATATAAGATTTCAAGGCGATGTGTTCGTTCTATCCAGTTTCAATGTCCACAGAAACATTGAGATACAGACAGGAGGAAAATAATTTTTTGTACCTGGATTTAGCTAATCCGGTGAAGAAGGGAATACTGAGGTCAGTACGGAGGGTCTTGCAAATATAGTAAGATCCTTGGGCTATTGTATGAAGGATGTCAAAGTGGAGGGATTTGAAGAGCTGAAGATTGGAAGCCTTGTCAAAACTCCAGTGTTCAAGTTCATACGAATATTCGTAAGTCCCTATAGGTCTGAGATCTGCCAGGATGATCCCTCGCTCTACCAGCCCCTAACCAGCAGTGGTGGCAGACGGAAAGGGATAAGAAGAGCTGAATATCAGTGGACATGAGAGGAGAAACTGGCCATCGCGAGCACTCCTAAATAGTAGCTAATGTAACTAGTCTTTTGGCTAACACCACCTGAACCTTCGGGGAAGATTGTCGAGATGGGAGTGGAATGACAAAGATTGGGCAAAAGGATTTTCAAAGACAGAAAGTTTTATTATGAAGGATGATTTAGACACATAGAAGGGTGCATCGACAATTGTTCTTAGAACTTTCGATTGGAAGGAATCGATACACTTGATGTTCGATGGCTTAGGACAGTAATTAAGAACGAATTTTCACAGTACATACTAAAGCAGCTTATAACCTCGTGTGACATCATTAATGTAACATGACAATGAAGTAAAGACGCCGTCAGAGCTAGAGCCAGTCTTAATCACTCTACGGAAAAAAATCACCTAACCGCTTCACTACTTAGCTCAAGTTCGCACTGTCTTTGCTGCGGATAATTTAATAATAATAATATTGACAGACAATACTCATGGTCATATTGACCGTCTGAGGGGTTATCTCTTCTATTTCTACTCGATAATACACATATATAAAAGTGACAAAATAAAAATAAAATAATTCAAATACAAATGCAGTAATTTACAAAAGTAAATTAAATGATCCTTTAAAAAAACTAACAAAAAATAAAAATAAAAAACATCTTCCTGCTTATATATTATTAATAATTAAATTCTGAAACTAGTTCAAATCTACAATTCCAGGCGGCTTTGCAATAGTTAATTAAACTTTTGTAATTTCGTCCATTTAGATATTCAGTAAACTGAACATAGCTTAACTCTGCTTTACTAAAATAAATAAAACGAAATTCTTTTAAGGCATACGGCAATAAAGTGAAACACATCTTCATCTTGCTTGTTATTACACATGGAGCAAAGTTTGATTTCCTTAGTGTAAGAATACTTATTTAAATAAAGAAGTTCACCTCGTACCTTCAGCACCCAGCTTATCGAATTCGCATCCATCTCTGAGAAAATAACTTGATTATCTGTAAATAACTGTTTATATAAAGTATGATTGGTACTATTTATTGATTTTAATTTATATTCATTAATAAATTCATTTTTTACTTTATTTACAATATCATTCCCTTTTATTCTGCCATCCTTAAGCTCAGTAATATTAACATTACAGTTGTTACAAATAGATTGCACTTCGTTATACCAAAATACCTTTTTATCGATAATGTATATCCGTTCGGTTTTTTGTCACAATTTCATAAGATTACTACAGTACGAAAATGTTTGCAAGTTGTTTACACATAAAATAAAAACATACAAGGCTATTTACAGATTATGCTAATGTAACTTATTAATATGATCATGTGCGCTGTGGCAGACACGTTTGGCCAAGGCACTGAGTGTTATGGAGCTTGGTTCGTCTCTAGCTGCGTGCCTCCTTCCATCTCATCTGTATGCTAACCAGGTACACATCTTCCAATCTTTATAGCCCCCTCTCCGTCCCTCTATCCTAGCCTCTTGTCTTATTCAAACACGGATCTAGTTTCCCCTAACGCTGCTCCACACTACTCTCACCTCCACATCCTCCACTTCACCAACAATAGTCTCATCAAACTTCTAATTGTACTTCCCCAGTTCTACAAAATATAACGGAAGAAGCTATTGTAATAGGTCAGAAATTCGATGTAGTGTTTTCAGGGAGGATTTCATGTTTTCTGACCACTTGAATCCAAAATTTAAAAAAAAAATTCACATCCCGATCCAGATACCTCCAAGAACATTTATGTCGTTGAAATGAATGCACTGACACAAAATATCATATCGTCGGTGATAAGAGCAGTTTGTAAATACCGCGTAACAGCTTTTTCAAGATTTTACAGGACGAAGAAAAAAGGTAATATGTTGACCATTTGAATGTACTTTTCCGACTGAACTTGATTGCTACTTCTTTAGGCCTACTTTCTTAAGTATGTGACATAAGTTTACCAATAGCTTGTTTAGATTATGTGTAAAGTCATTTATTAATTTATTATTCATTGCAATACCGCGTAAGTGACTATAATACCAAAACTCCGTAATAACAAGACCACGGAACTACATCTTAAACTGAAATTATCAAATGATTTAACCTCCTAAGGCCCAGAGTCCCATAGAAAGGATATAATGGTAATTTTAATTTAAACTCTCCATATGACTTAGGCATAATAATAATATTAAAAATAATATTTGGGAGCACGCACTAATCGTGTTGCGACTTGTTCTAGCATAACGTAAATACGCGGATTTGCTGGCAACTTCAGATCTGTGACTGGTTCGCGGTATTGTTTCAATAGCAAAAACGAGATTCTCTATTGGCTATTTCAAATCGCGTGAGATCTAATATAAGCGAATCAGCGTTAGGAATCTGTTGGCGCGATATTTCAATTTTACGTCTTTTGCTGTTACGCGGTTTTTACAACCTGCTCTTACGCGGTCTTGAACTATCACCGACGATATGTGAATTCAAAACCCCATAAGGATGACACTTATTAATTTTCATCGGAATCGGCAGAAGGGAAGGGGGGGGGGGGTCAGAGGGGGCTCAAATCATGAGTCCAATAACTGCCGATGTAATGAATGTATCGACATGAAATTTAGTGTGAGGAGTTAGGAGGCTCTATGTAATTCAACTATTGAATATTAGCGCAAATGGTGGACTGTTTTTGGAGGAGGAACGAAAAGTTAATTGAGTAATTCGTTTTATTTAAGTACATACATTGTCGGTGATTCACCGATGATTTTTTTTCTTACAGTTTGCAGGTTAAATAACCTTAGGTTTACACTGAAATGTATTCTGACTTCTGACGCTGAATTAGTCTACCGTGAAATTGTACGTCCCCCCCCCCCCACCCCCCTCCCCCTCCCATTCTCCGACTACGTCTAATGAGGAAAGTTTTAGAAGTGGAAGATAGGAGCGCTGTCTTGCTGCCTGCTTGGATGGATAATGCACCACATTGCATCTCTAAAGTTGTCGGACCGAACTCCAGCAGTGAACTTCATTCCAGTTTAAATCATTTGTAATAACTTAAGTTTTATATCTCTCTACATTCTTCTCTTTTTCAATCGATTTGACTAAAAATCAATATATATATATGGGTGTGATTTCCATTGGTTATCAACTAAATCCGTAGATTGGTTTCAGAACTTATTTCCTCTGACTAGCAGTGGTGGTAGACCGAGTCGCCTCCATTAAGTTGGAGGAATGAGGTTGTCCTCATGACGGTGGTATATCTCGAAGCGAAATTTATTTATTTATTTTTTTTATTTTTTTCTCAGTTTTTATTTCTATTTATTTTTTTTTATTGTATATAGTACATATTTATGTATATATATCTTATTTTTGTTGATAACTATTTTATTTTTTTATTTTCTCTTGTTACTTACAACTATATTGTCATTCATTATTTAACTTTATTCTATTATCCATTAACACATTTAAAAAAATAAAAATATTTATAAATTAAATATTTATTATATTATTAATTAATATTTATTTTGTTTGTGACTCATGCCCGGACTCCAACTATATTTGAGCCCGACTTTACTGCGAGTTTCCTAAATTTTATCTATCCAGGTTGTGTGTGACGTAGAGTAAAGGGTCCGAAGGACGGCGTCATCAAGTAATCATCATTACGGAGTAGTTAGTATACAAATAAAGGAGTCGTACAGGAATATTATCTTGTCAATATTCAGGGCAGGTAATGCTAGTTTAAAATAAGGGAGATGTGAATTTGAGAGGGAGGGAAGTGATGAGTAAAAATGTAGTGGGTATAAGAAAGTCATGTTATGGTCACATCAGATATTTTTGTATTATTTTGTTTTTTTTCGCATGATTAGTTAGTATAAGGGTATGGTTAATTGGAGGCAATGCTATCTTAAAGGACAAACAACTGTCTGAATGATGGCAGCAACTACGTTGAAAAAAAAGACAGGACTTGAGGAGAGCGGAGGAAAAAAAAAGTGAGGTTGTCAGTGAAAGAGGTAGCCATTGATGGGTTCTTGTGAGGGAAGGAACCTGTGTAAAGAGGCAAGAACCCGGCGTCATGCACCCGCCAATGAATCTAGTATGTTAAGTGGGAACAATAGAATGCACATCACGTGAGAGGTGCATCTGAGCCTTTCTTATGTCGAGCTTCCCTTCCATGCAAATCTCAGAGTCCCTGAGCAACAATTCAAGTTGACACTTTCCAACGTGAACTTAGCAATGGTCACTACGTGAAGTGATAATACCGCGGGACCGTGATAGCTACAACTGATGTAATAAATCATGGGATCCCATCACGTCAGATAGCCGCAGCTGATGTGTTAACTCATGGGCGTTAAGCTAAGAACACATTTTTAACACGCGTCGCATTACGTGTCATAGAAATATCTGTTACGTTATTTTAAATAGATCTATACATATTATTGTGATGTGTCGTCAGGGACAGACAACACGCTTTAACACGTCATAACGCGTGTTTTCAATATCTGTAGTGGTCAGATTTTCGTCAGAGTGTTAAAGCATCAGGACAAGGTTCAGGCAGCGCCGCCGAAAATATAGTATCTTATGTTGTTGTTACCTACGTTAAAGTTGATAAAAGTCGTTCCTCTCGAGATGTTGCTTCTCTAAAATTTGTGTTTTGCTTCTTTAATTTACTTTCTAGTACATTGTAAACCACATCAAATTCCTTCTTGGTCATCCTGATATACATCTTACACCTGTCATCGTCATTGCTGATTTCGGGCCACAGAACATGATATTCACCAAATTCGTGTCTACGTTCGTTTATTGGATGAACTCAGTATTCCCTGGATTCATGTTAGTAGAGGAGAATAGCCGGTCCTACCCCAGCCACATCGGTGGCACCGGTGGCACCTCCCCCCACCCCTGTGTGGCACCCGTCTGAGGCTCCCACCGCACAACATCTATTCCCATGGCTCGCGCAGCTCCCTCCGATGTACTTCCCCAGCTCAAACTATGATGTACTTCCCCAGCTCAACATCTGAGCACCCTCACCTTCGGACCCACCAATTTTTTTTCTACATAGTGTATGGAGTCCATGACGTCACACCGACATGTCCAGACCTGCTTTTCCTAAGAGGTACTTCCCCAGCTCAACCTGTGAGCACCCGCACCTTCGGACCCACACAATCCTTTGATTTTTTTAAATTTAAATATTAGTAAATTATAATAAGCACACTAGCGCTCCCAAGCGTCTAGAATGTAAATTAATATTTATATAAGTAGCTAGGTGCGGCTTCTTAATAAAAAAAATAATAACTTGTACTTACGGTATCGAACCCATCTACTTTGACTTGAGAGGCCGATACGCTAACCACGTGACCATTGTGACATGGTTGCTGAAGGTGGTGATAATCTAGGTATATAAATCTCCGGGGAGTATTAGCAGCACCAAGGTTCAGCGGTTTCTTGCCTTTTCACATATTTTGATCACCCCTCACCCCAAATTTCTTTCAAGTCATCCTTACTATATATTTTTTTAATTCACATTACCCTCTCCTAATTTTCCGCGATCGTATAGCAATGTGGTTCCACTGAGGTATGGAGGACGTATAGCAATGCGGTTTCTCTGAGGTATGGAGGTCGTATAGCAATGTGGTTCCTCTGAGGTATGAAGTAAGTAGTAATAACATAGTGGTTCCTCTGAGGTATGGAGTAAGTATAACAATGTACCTCCCCAGCTACATCCTATGCATAGACAAAGTATAGTCCTTTCACCTCCCCTCCCATTCCCCGCCCCTTTTCCAGAAAAATCCTTGAGGGCGCTCAACTGGGTTGAAGGAGACCTAACCAGAGAGCCCCCCACTCGACCAAATTTTTTCATCCTTCTTAACCCAAAGAAGTTTCCGCTCTCCCCAACACAACAACAGTCACTTCTTAGGAACATTTCTTCTAATTTTTTATTTCTATCTAGTCTTACACACCACATCAAAGATGTCCTTTAAACCTTTTTTTCTCAAGTTGGCGTAGCCAATCGCCCTTCCCAAAACTTTTGCATCTCTCAGACCCCCTCATCACATTACAGAAGCCACTATGAGGTCAACCTATACTAGAGTTGTTCACTTTGAATCACATTCAATGTACCATCCCACATCAACTCTTCACCCAATGTACCTCCCCAGCTCAACCCCTATAAGTCATCTCTCGCTTGAATCACTTACCCAGCGCTCACCAACCACGCCACTATTTTCTTACTTTGCCCACTAGAGCTCCCAAGCTTCTAGAATTTATAGATTGCTAGATGCGACTTAAGGAAAAAAATAACTTGCCCTAACGGGGATTGAACGCGGTCCCGGCACCTTTGACATGGGAGACAAGCAGCTAACCCCGAGACCTACCCTGTTGAAGCAGGCGAAAATCTAGGTATACAAGTCAACAGATATCTCAAGAGGCATTATAATCCGACTAAAGATTATTTTTCTGATCACTCATACAGACCCATCTCACACGATATTTTTCATTACAGTCCTACTTCCACACATGAATCATTATAAAATCATAATTCGTAAATCCTACTTCCCCAGATCAATTTTACTTCTCCTTCTAAACCTGAACAACCTCAATAGGAACCCTTACACTCCATCCAAAATATTTTTTCAAGACCGGCATACATTCACTTTTACTTCCTCATACTAATTCTCCGTCAACCCTCAGAACAGCGTCATAGTCAGTCCATCTCAATTTTCTCACTTATACTTCCCCACATAAATTAGATAATTTTTTACTCCAGCTTGTCTACACCCGAGCAATTTTCTTAAGATTTCATAATAGCCCATTACTTTTGACCTTAGCACCATCCTTCTTTGCCCAACTCATACAACCTCTCCTCTAGATCGTCTGACATTTTTTTCGGTCTATTCATACATTCTACGCCCACGAACCTTCCCCTATGAATCAGTCGTACTTACCCACCACAAATCACCTTCAATGTACATACCCACGCCAACACTTCCTTTAAAATCATAATTTCTCATTACAATCCTACTTCCACACAT
This sequence comes from Aradus depressus, assembly GCA_963662175.1. Taxonomy (NCBI): domain Eukaryota; kingdom Metazoa; phylum Arthropoda; class Insecta; order Hemiptera; family Aradidae; genus Aradus; species Aradus depressus. The sequence continues at coordinate 4,352,557 of OY759219.1, forward strand.
CAATCATTCTAAAATCATAATCTTTAATTATAGTTCGACTTCCTCAGACCAATTGTACTTCTTCCACTACTACAGATCCGCCTACACCTAGTTCTCGGGTCTTTCTCATATTTTATACTTAACAACATGAATTTTTTTAATTTTTTCTCGTTTTGTCCTAACCAATTTTCGACTCTCACCTCTAACCCTTCTAACCCACTCACACACTATTCTGCTTCCACTACTACAGACCCACCCACACCACTACCCTAAGGATTTTCTTTAGATTTCGTCATAGTCTAATCGGTACTCTTAACCTTTTCCTTAGCACCATCCTTCTTCACACGTTTTCTTCGCCCAACTCCCACAATCTCTCTAGACATGATTCGTTTAACATTTTTTCATCATAACCGGGTTTACCCATACATACACCGGTATCATCCTACAGACCCATTCAACTTAGACTTTTTTATCCCTTAATTCTAGTCACCAATCTTTAGCATCATTACTCTACATACCAATTTCCTAGTACACATTAAAATGTTATTTTTGAATTAATGCCAGGGCGGTAACCTCCTTTGACCCTACTCAATATAAACTATCAACCCAAAAACAAAGTAAATAGGTATTCCCTCCCAGCTAAATTCTCGTTCCCTCTCCTGTATAGTATACCTTAAGCTCTACAGTGAACCATCCCGACCCTAACACAATGTCTATCGCCTTATACATATTATTGTATTTATCATGGTAAGTTATATCACAAAACATTTTCCTACAACTAACATTCAACAGTACCCAAATTAAGATCAGCACACTACTCTGGATGTAGAACACATTCCCGTACATACGACATTTTCATCATACCCATTAAGATACTTGAATCTACAACACGCCTCTCCCTTGCTCTATAATACTCTTTAGGACTAGATGTTCCTTTTCAGCGGTCTCATGGAGACATTCTTCGATCAACATGTGGTATATTTAAATTAAATTATTTTACATGCTGCTTTTTGTATACCTTAATTTCACTTGGACTGCTTTTCATCTCCAGCCATCGCTTGGGCTGCTTCTCGCCAACCTCTCTACATTCACCTCATACTGAAACATACTTTATGAGGGGTACATCTCTACCAATCCTCGGTTTTACTGGTTAAACACTTGTTTTCTCCTGCCACCAACAGTCTACAGTAATTGCTCTCATAGCCTTAGAGACCTCGCCCAATCCATACCAATTTGCCGCTCTTCAATTCTACTTACCATACATTATACCGAGATAGGCTTCTACAAGTATAGACCACACCTCCGTCAACATTTGATTCAAACCACTTCTATCCCAATAAACCTTTCACTGAGACATACATACATACTAGCATACAACATCAGCCAAGGGATTTTCTTCAGAATTCATCATAACCTAACCGGCACTCTTAGCCTATTCTTTAGCATGTACCAAAAAACCTCGTGATTCACACATTTCTTCAACCAACTTATACAACCTCATCGATATTCTTACTTCAAATCCTATGATCCTAGCACCCCAGGTCTTCATTTACACCCTGTTTTATATGTATTTAAATATTTTCACATACCTAATCCGGCAATGACAACATCCACAGTTCTCGTCGATATTTAGATTCGCATTTCCAATGTTACTTTAGCCTCACTATATTTTTCGACTAAAACCTAAAGTAGGAATACATTTCAGTTACATCGATAGCTTTAATTCATACATCATCACCAACTTCCTACCACCAATAGACCTCACCTACTGTATTACGGACATCTCATCTAGGACTTCATACTCTTTCCTCTACAACCTATTACACACATACAACATTATATATACTAAAAACCTTGTCAGCCTATACTAATTTATTTAATTAATTAGCTTATTCCCTACCATCCTTTGACATCGCCCTAGTATGCAACAATACCATTGTAAATGTTTCATTAGGTTTTACATTTCACATTTTCATATATATCACAGACCACAATCATTATTGAACCCTCCCTACTACTTTACTACCTATGGATTCTGTCAATTAAACACGTACAGCACAGCCGAGTAATTCAGACCGACCTCACACCCTCATGTGCCCTTTGCATTTTCTAATACTCTTGTATACAATACCCATAATTCCAACATCTTCCATTTATCATCTTCATACCTAACACCTATGATCTATTCTTTTCTTTAGAACCATCTATACCCTAAAACCCCTGCTTCACACTTCACTCAACTCCCAGCACCACAACCTCTCCGAAATTTTTGTAATGTGTGCTGCTGGGGAGCAGTACATCATAGTTCTCCAAAGACTTGTACTATCTTAACATAAATCATATATATCCATTTTCAACAGAATTACTAACATATATTTTACAAGATTAGATTCATAATCGTAAATCCCCGGTATTTTTCAGAGTTCTCAGAGTTATTTGACCCCAATTCGATGTCACAAGAAGCTTCAAAACAGTCTGTGTTCTATTAGTTTTTCCTTGTGTATTTAATACAATAAATTCATGTATATACCTTACCGCCTCTGAAGCAGTCCTACACAAACTCCCCAATACTTGGTACATTCGGACCTGATTTCATTCTGGAAGTCTTATAAGAGTATATTAATACGTCTTCATACATCTGTCAAACTACATTTTCATAACCATCAACATTCTCCCAACATATAAATTTCTTACCAGAACTTTCAAGAAGACCGGACCATATTCATTCGAAGCTCAACCTTATAGGATGTGTATTCACAGTATTATCATGAATAAACTGAAAACAAATCCACTCCTTGTATGATGTACAACTCAATGGGGATACCTAAATACCATTCCTATCAATCCTTGGCTTAACATCTTTAAACTTCAAGTTTCACAGAATGTAACAGTATTTGTGTGCTCATGGGACTGTGGAGCGGGCATTTCTCAAGTTTTAAAGTGTTTAACACAAAATCCATCTTTTGTTTTAAATTACATACTTTATCATCAGCTGTACCCAATATACCTCTTTTCATAAAGTATCCAGTGTTTTATTAGACATGTAGCATATTTCGATTAGTATCCTTGTAGGTCACCCATTTTTCGACAATAGAAACTCTTATAATAACACCCTGACGTAGGTATTCATTCCAGTCACACATCTGCAAAATTGTTTTATTCCTTTAAAAATTAACCAACAAAACCATCCTATGCGAAGAAGTCATTGAACAATTTACCCACTTAGCCGGATAATTATTTTTTAAATGGTAAAATCTAGGCCTTGTAGGCCCCAAAACACATCAGACCTTTACATTTATAATAAAGTAGCACAGATCCCGATAACCAAAGTAGGAACCATTATAACATCCAACTAATGCTAGAATAATATAGGCTAGGATAAAATATATATTTTACATACTTTACAACACATCATTCGAGAACGTAACCTACCACCATACACCATTTAAATTTTTTTTTACACAAACAACACATTATAGAGGTATACAACCTTATTACTACGAAACCACCGGTTCAAAACTTCAAACACATTGATACTCATCGCACTAAAACTATACATTTTTTTAGTACAATCCATATCATACCTTGACATAACCTTTGGCAACAACAATACTTCAAAACCCAGGTTTTGCGTTTTTCTTTAGGTCCTTTACATTACGCATTTTTCATATACATCACAGACCCCATCATTATTGAACCCTATACTCATAAAATCATTCATTAAAACTACTTCACTACCTAACTACTTTTTTCATCTAAGCACGTACAGCACAGTCGGTAGGTTATAGTTCGCACCGACCTTACTCATACAACACACATACTTACATACATTTACATACACTTCAATTTTAATTCATACCCTATAAAATTATAACCGTCAGCCCCTGTATTATTCTCAAACTATGTCAAAAGCGCTACAAACCCACTGACTTTTTTGTTCACATGTGACACCTATTATAGTCTTATAGGCCTGCATCAAACACCATCCACACCTTACAGCGAACTCTATCACAAGTAGCTCCGTCCATCTCTTTGGCATGTGTCATATTTCGATTCGTATCCTTTTTTAAGTCATTTTTCATATATGTGACTTTTTATCGCCCACATACCTGTGAAACAATTCTTTAAACATAATTTAAGTACATCAACTAATATTCTTAATATATTTTACTTATTTCATTCATTCATTTCCTTTATGTCACTTAGGATGCTCCTCACCAACATCAGAGCTTTACACCAGGAGTCCCCTCAGACCTGTATCATACTGAAAATATACTTTTTACCCCCTCAAATAATTTTTCTGGTTCTGATCAGTCTTACCTACCAACAGCAATTGTTAGCTCTCTCAGGAACCTTATAATTTCTCACACCATCACACATCAATTACCCCACTTATTCCAATCCTACATGTCGAAACAGAGAATATTTCCGGAGAGTCTTAACCCCAATAGGAGCCCTTGTACCGAACCTCCCATCCCTCCTTTCTAGAGGTCAGACACTTAAAATTTCTTTGACATCTACCCACTTTTTACCCCAAACCAACCTACATCCTAGTCCATCATACATCATAACTCTAGCATAGACCACCTAATCCTTAACGCGAACTCCGCCATTTACTTTATGTCACTTCGGGTGCTTTTCACCACCCTCGACACAGATCACGCCTGAAGTGAGCCGCTTATAGTCGAACACACCCCGATTATAGACGAGTCAAACGACCGGAGGACACCTGTTAACAACGTATACCAAGTTAAACTAGATAAAAATCCAATATTTATATAAAAATGTGGAATTATACATAAATCGGACCAAAAAGTGTATAATTATTGAAAAATGTGGTGTTTTTACATAACTCAGTCAAAAAAACGTGGTAATGAGACAAATTAGACATTATAAACTGGATAATGTTGTTACATCAACACAGCCGGCAGAAGACCTCTCCGAGATACAGTGTGCTCGGACGTATATAGTTTAAACTCTCCTCACATCTACATTTTCTAAGGAGTTTCATAGAACTTGAAGTAAATTTTGTAACATCTACTGACTGACGATTACGAGAGATGTGTGCTGCAAAGCCGGGTTGGGGTCTCTAAACGGAGTAACTACTACAGCCGGGTTTGGGGGTCTGTATATAATATAGCTGGTGTGAGGGTCTGTACATAATATAGTCGAGGCTTATACTTACTGACTTTTAGCAAGAGATGGGGGCTGTGTAGCCGAGCCGTGTGAGAGGCTATATGGCTGTATGCATCTCTTCCTAGATAAAAATCCAATATTTATATAAAAATGTGGAATTATGCATAAATCGAACCAAAAAGTGTATAATTATTGAAAAATGTGGTATTTTTACATAACTCAGTCAAAAAAACGTGGTAATGAGACAAATTTGACATTATAAACTGGATAATGATGATACATCAGCACAGCCGCCAGAAGACTGCTCTCTGAGGGACAGTGTGCTCGGGCGTATACAGTTTAAACTCTCCTCGCATACACATTTTCTACGGAGTTTCATAGAACTTGAAGTAAATTTGTAACATCTACTGACTGACTCTGACGAGAGATGAGGGCTGCAAAGCCGGGTTGGGGTCTCTAAACGGAGTAACTACTACAGCCGGGTTTGGGGGTCTGTATATAATATAGCCGGTGTGAGGGTCTGTACATAATATAGTCGAGGCTTCTACTTACTGACTTTTGGCAAGAGATGGGGGCTGTATAGCCGAGCCGTGTGAGGGCCTGTATGCATTTCTTCTATGCGGAGTCAGAGGGATCGGGAAGGAGACACTGCTAGAATCATACCGATATCAAATTTCATAAAAACATGAGGAAAATTAGTTGAGATAGGGAGAAATTGAAACACCTCTGGCTGAGTGGTTAGCAGTGCCGGTGACCATGAAGGGAGAGCTGAATCATTCTAAGTGGAGAAGTACATTGGTAATTATTCAAAGAACAAAAATTTATATGAAAAATCTAGTTGGAGTGGAAACCTCAGGATGGTTAGCAGTGGTTAGGGCTGGGTTTAAGTGGTTTGAGGTGGTTGGGGCTGGGTTCAAGAGGTTTGAGGTGGTTAGGGCTGGGTTTCAATGGTTAAAGGTGATTAAGGTTGTGTTTTCAACTGGGGAGGGGTGACCACCAATCTTGCGCCTCAGGTCGTATGGTAGTTATCCCTCCCCAGTTGAAAACACAACCTTAATCACCTTTAACCATTGAAACCCAGCCCTAACCACCTCAAACCTCTTGAACCCAGCCCCAACCACCTCAAACCACTTAAACCCAGCCCTAACCACTGCTAACCATCCTGAGGTTTCCACTCCAACTAGATTTTTCATATAAATTTTTGTTCTTTGAATAATTACCAATGTACTTCTCCACTTAGAATGATTCAGCTCTCCCTTCATGGTCACCGGCACTGCTAACCACTCAGCCAGAGGTGTTTCAATTTCTCCCTATCTCAACTAATTTTCCTCATGTTTTTATGAAATTTGATATCGGTATGATTCTAGCAGTGTCTCCTTCCCGATCCCTCTGACTCCGCATAGAAGAAATGCATACAGGCCCTCACACGGCTCGGCTATACAGCCCCCATCTCTTGCCAAAAGTCAGTAAGTAGAAGCCTCGACTATATTATGTACAGACCCTCACACCGGCTATATTATATACAGACCCCCAAACCCGGCTGTAGTAGTTACTCCGTTTAGAGACCCCAACCCGGCTTTGCAGCCCTCATCTCTCGTCAGAGTCAGTCAGTAGATGTTACAAATTTACTTCAAGTTCTATGAAACTCCGTAGAAAATGTGTATGCGAGGAGAGTTTAAACTGTATACGCCCGAGCACACTGTCCCTCAGAGAGCAGTCTTCTGGCGGCTGTGCTGATGTATCATCATTATCCAGTTTATAATGTCAAATTTGTCTCATTACCACGTTTTTTTGACTGAGTTATGTAAAAATACCACATTTTTCAATAATTATACACTTTTTGGTTCGATTTATGCATAATTCCACATTTTTATATAAATATTGGATTTTTATCTAGGAAGAGATGCATACAGCCATATAGCCTCTCACACGGCTCGGCTACACAGCCCCCATCTCTTGCTAAAAGTCAGTAAGTATAAGCCTCGACTATATTATGTACAGACCCTCACACCAGCTATATTATATACAGACCCCCAAACCCGGCTGTAGTAGTTACTCCGTTTAGAGACCCCAACCCGGCTTTGCAGCACACATCTCTCGTAATCGTCAGTCAGTAGATGTTACAAAATTTACTTCAAGTTCTATGAAACTCCTTAGAAAATGTAGATGTGAGGAGAGTTTAAACTATATACGTCCGAGCACACTGTATCTCGGAGAGGTCTTCTGCCGGCTGTGTTGATGTAACAACATTATCCAGTTTATAATGTCTAATTTGTCTCATTACCACGTTTTTTTGACTGAGTTATGTAAAAACACCACATTTTTCAATAATTATACACTTTTTGGTCCGATTTATGTATAATTCCACATTTTTATATAAATATTGGATTTTTATCTAGTTTAACTTGGTATACGTTGTTAACAGGTGTCCTCCGGTCGTTTGACTCGTCTATAATCGGGGTGTGTTCGACTATAAGCGGCTCACTTCAGGCGTGATCTGTGTCGAGGGTGGTGAAAAGCACCCGAAGTGACATAAAGTAAATGGCGGAGTTCGCGTTAAGGATTAGGTGGTCTATGCTAGAGTTATGATGTATGATGGACTAGGATGTAGGTTGGTTTGGGGTAAAAAGTGGGTAGATGTCAAAGAAATTTTAAGTGTCTGACCTCTAGAAAGGAGGGATGGGAGGTTCGGTACAAGGGCTCCTATTGGGGTTAAGACTCTCCGGAAATATTCTCTGTTTCGACATGTAGGATTGGAATAAGTGGGGTAATTGATGTGTGATGGTGTGAGAAATTATAAGGTTCCTGAGAGAGCTAACAATTGCTGTTGGTAGGTAAGACTGATCAGAACCAGAAAAATTATTTGAGGGGGTAAAAAGTATATTTTCAGTATGATACAGGTCTGAGGGGACTCCTGGTGTAAAGCTCTGATGTTGGTGAGGAGCATCCTAAGTGACATAAAGGAAATGAATGAATGAAATAAGTAAAATATATTAAGAATATTAGTTGATGTACTTAAATTATGTTTAAAGAATTGTTTCACAGGTATGTGGGCGATAAAAAGTCACATATATGAAAAATGACTTAAAAAAGGATACGAATCGAAATATGACACATGCCAAAGAGATGGACGGAGCTACTTGTGATAGAGTTCGCTGTAAGGTGTGGATGGTGTTTGATGCAGGCCTATAAGACTATAATAGGTGTCACATGTGAACAAAAAAGTCAGTGGGTTTGTAGCGCTTTTGACATAGTTTGAGAATAATACAGGGGCTGACGGTTATAATTTTATAGGGTATGAATTAAAATTGAAGTGTATGTAAATGTATGTAAGTATGTGTGTTGTATGAGTAAGGTCGGTGCGAACTATAACCTACCGACTGTGCTGTACGTGCTTAGATGAAAAAAGTAGTTAGGTAGTGAAGTAGTTTTAATGAATGATTTTATGAGTATAGGGTTCAATAATGATGGGGTCTGTGATGTATATGAAAAATGCGTAATGTAAAGGACCTAAAGAAAAACGCAAAACCTGGGTTTTGAAGTATTGTTGTTGCCAAAGGTTATGTCAAGGTATGATATGGATTGTACTAAAAAAATGTATAGTTTTAGTGCGATGAGTATCAATGTGTTTGAAGTTTTGAACCGGTGGTTTCGTAGTAATAAGGTTGTATACCTCTATAATGTGTTGTTTGTGTAAAAAAAAATTTAAATGGTGTATGGTGGTAGGTTACGTTCTCGAATGATGTGTTGTAAAGTATGTAAAATATATATTTTATCCTAGCCTATATTATTCTAGCATTAGTTGGATGTTATAATGGTTCCTACTTTGGTTATCGGGATCTGTGCTACTTTATTATAAATGTAAAGGTCTGATGTGTTTTGGGGCCTACAAGGCCTAGATTTTACCATTTAAAAAATAATTATCCGGCTAAGTGGGTAAATTGTTCAATGACTTCTTCGCATAGGATGGTTTTGTTGGTTAATTTTTAAAGGAATAAAACAATTTTGCAGATGTGTGACTGGAATGAATACCTACGTCAGGGTGTTATTATAAGAGTTTCTATTGTCGAAAAATGGGTGACCTACAAGGATACTAATCGAAATATGCTACATGTCTAATAAAACACTGGATACTTTATGAAAAGAGGTATATTGGGTACAGCTGATGATAAAGTATGTAATTTAAAACAAAAGATGGATTTTGTGTTAAACACTTTAAAACTTGAGAAATGCCCGCTCCACAGTCCCATGAGCACACAAATACTGTTACATTCTGTGAAACTTGAAGTTTAAAGATGTTAAGCCAAGGATTGATAGGAATGGTATTTAGGTATCCCCATTGAGTTGTACATCATACAAGGAGTGGATTTGTTTTCAGTTTATTCATGATAATACTGTGAATACACATCCTATAAGGTTGAGCTTCGAATGAATATGGTCCGGTCTTCTTGAAAGTTCTGGTAAGAAATTTATATGTTGGGAGAATGTTGATGGTTATGAAAATGTAGTTTGACAGATGTATGAAGACGTATTAATATACTCTTATAAGACTTCCAGAATGAAATCAGGTCCGAATGTACCAAGTATTGGGGAGTTTGTGTAGGACTGCTTCAGAGGCGGTAAGGTATATACATGAATTTATTGTATTAAATACACAAGGAAAAACTAATAGAACACAGACTGTTTTGAAGCTTCTTGTGACATCGAATTGGGGTCAAATAACTCTGAGAACTCTGAAAAATACCGGGGATTTACGATTATGAATCTAATCTTGTAAAATATATGTTAGTAATTCTGTTGAAAATGGATATATATGATTTATGTTAAGATAGTACAAGTCTTTGGAGAACTATGATGTACTGCTCCCCAGCAGCACACATTACAAAAATTTCGGAGAGGTTGTGGTGCTGGGAGTTGAGTGAAGTGTGAAGCAGGGGTTTTAGGGTATAGATGGTTCTAAAGAAAAGAATAGATCATAGGTGTTAGGTATGAAGATGATAAATGGAAGATGTTGGAATTATGGGTATTGTATACAAGAGTATTAGAAAATGCAAAGGGCACATGAGGGTGTGAGGTCGGTCTGAATTACTCGGCTGTGCTGTACGTGTTTAATTGACAGAATCCATAGGTAGTAAAGTAGTAGGGAGGGTTCAATAATGATTGTGGTCTGTGATATATATGAAAATGTGAAATGTAAAACCTAATGAAACATTTACAATGGTATTGTTGCATACTAGGGCGATGTCAAAGGATGGTAGGGAATAAGCTAATTAATTAAATAAATTAGTATAGGCTGACAAGGTTTTTAGTATATATAATGTTGTATGTGTGTAATAGGTTGTAGAGGAAAGAGTATGAAGTCCTAGATGAGATGTCCGTAATACAGTAGGTGAGGTCTATTGGTGGTAGGAAGTTGGTGATGATGTATGAATTAAAGCTATCGATGTAACTGAAATGTATTCCTACTTTAGGTTTTAGTCGAAAAATATAGTGAGGCTAAAGTAACATTGGAAATGCGAATCTAAATATCGACGAGAACTGTGGATGTTGTCATTGCCGGATTAGGTATGTGAAAATATTTAAATACATATAAAACAGGGTGTAAATGAAGACCTGGGGTGCTAGGATCATAGGATTTGAAGTAAGAATATCGATGAGGTTGTATAAGTTGGTTGAAGAAATGTGTGAATCACGAGGTTTTTTGGTACATGCTAAAGAATAGGCTAAGAGTGCCGGTTAGGTTATGATGAATTCTGAAGAAAATCCCTTGGCTGATGTTGTATGCTAGTATGTATGTATGTCTCAGTGAAAGGTTTATTGGGATAGAAGTGGTTTGAATCAAATGTTGACGGAGGTGTGGTCTATACTTGTAGAAGCCTATCTCGGTATAATGTATGGTAAGTAGAATTGAAGAGCGGCAAATTGGTATGGATTGGGCGAGGTCTCTAAGGCTATGAGAGCAATTACTGTAGACTGTTGGTGGCAGGAGAAAACAAGTGTTTAACCAGTAAAACCGAGGATTGGTAGAGATGTACCCCTCATAAAGTATGTTTCAGTATGAGGTGAATGTAGAGAGGTTGGCGAGAAGCAGCCCAAGCGATGGCTGGAGATGAAAAGCAGTCCAAGTGAAATTAAGGTATACAAAAAGCAGCATGTAAAATAATTTAATTTAAATATACCACATGTTGATCGAAGAATGTCTCCATGAGACCGCTGAAAAGGAACATCTAGTCCTAAAGAGTATTATAGAGCAAGGGAGAGGCGTGTTGTAGATTCAAGTATCTTAATGGGTATGATGAAAATGTCGTATGTACGGGAATGTGTTCTACATCCAGAGTAGTGTGCTGATCTTAATTTGGGTACTGTTGAATGTTAGTTGTAGGAAAATGTTTTGTGATATAACTTACCATGATAAATACAATAATATGTATAAGGCGATAGACATTGTGTTAGGGTCGGGATGGTTCACTGTAGAGCTTAAGGTATACTATACAGGAGAGGGAACGAGAATTTAGCTGGGAGGGAATACCTATTTACTTTGTTTTTGGGTTGATAGTTTATATTGAGTAGGGTCAAAGGAGGTTACCGCCCTGGCATTAATTCAAAAATAACATTTTAATGTGTACTAGGAAATTGGTATGTAGAGTAATGATGCTAAAGATTGGTGACTAGAATTAAGGGATAAAAAAGTCTAAGTTGAATGGGTCTGTAGGATGATACCGGTGTATGTATGGGTAAACCCGGTTATGATGAAAAAATGTTAAACGAATCATGTCTAGAGAGATTGTGGGAGTTGGGCGAAGAAAACGTGTGAAGAAGGATGGTGCTAAGGAAAAGGTTAAGAGTACCGATTAGACTATGACGAAATCTAAAGAAAATCCTTAGGGTAGTGGTGTGGGTGGGTCTGTAGTAGTGGAAGCAGAATAGTGTGTGAGTGGGTTAGAAGGGTTAGAGGTGAGAGTCGAAAATTGGTTAGGACAAAACGAGAAAAAATTAAAAAAATTCATGTTGTTAAGTATAAAATATGAGAAAGACCCGAGAACTAGGTGTAGGCGGATCTGTAGTAGTGGAAGAAGTACAATTGGTCTGAGGAAGTCGAACTATAATTAAAGATTATGATTTTAGAATGATTGATGTGTGGAAGTAGGATTGTAATGAGAAATTATGATTTTAAAGGAAGTGTTGGCGTGGGTATGTACATTGAAGGTGATTTGTGGTGGGTAAGTACGACTGATTCATAGGGGAAGGTTCGTGGGCGTAGAATGTATGAATAGACCGAAAAAAATGTCAGACGATCTAGAGGAGAGGTTGTATGAGTTGGGCAAAGAAGGATGGTGCTAAGGTCAAAAGTAATGGGCTATTATGAAATCTTAAGAAAATTGCTCGGGTGTAGACAAGCTGGAGTAAAAAATTATCTAATTTATGTGGGGAAGTATAAGTGAGAAAATTGAGATGGACTGACTATGACGCTGTTCTGAGGGTTGACGGAGAATTAGTATGAGGAAGTAAAAGTGAATGTATGCCGGTCTTGAAAAAATATTTTGGATGGAGTGTAAGGGTTCCTATTGAGGTTGTTCAGGTTTAGAAGGAGAAGTAAAATTGATCTGGGGAAGTAGGATTTACGAATTATGATTTTATAATGATTCATGTGTGGAAGTAGGACTGTAATGAAAAATATCGTGTGAGATGGGTCTGTATGAGTGATCAGAAAAATAATCTTTAGTCGGATTATAATGCCTCTTGAGATATCTGTTGACTTGTATACCTAGATTTTCGCCTGCTTCAACAGGGTAGGTCTCGGGGTTAGCTGCTTGTCTCCCATGTCAAAGGTGCCGGGACCGCGTTCAATCCCCGTTAGGGCAAGTTATTTTTTTCCTTAAGTCGCATCTAGCAATCTATAAATTCTAGAAGCTTGGGAGCTCTAGTGGGCAAAGTAAGAAAATAGTGGCGTGGTTGGTGAGCGCTGGGTAAGTGATTCAAGCGAGAGATGACTTATAGGGGTTGAGCTGGGGAGGTACATTGGGTGAAGAGTTGATGTGGGATGGTACATTGAATGTGATTCAAAGTGAACAACTCTAGTATAGGTTGACCTCATAGTGGCTTCTGTAATGTGATGAGGGGGTCTGAGAGATGCAAAAGTTTTGGGAAGGGCGATTGGCTACGCCAACTTGAGAAAAAAAGGTTTAAAGGACATCTTTGATGTGGTGTGTAAGACTAGATAGAAATAAAAAATTAGAAGAAATGTTCCTAAGAAGTGACTGTTGTTGTGTTGGGGAGAGCGGAAACTTCTTTGGGTTAAGAAGGATGAAAAAATTTGGTCGAGTGGGGGGCTCTCTGGTTAGGTCTCCTTCAACCCAGTTGAGCGCCCTCAAGGATTTTTCTGGAAAAGGGGCGGGGAATGGGAGGGGAGGTGAAAGGACTATACTTTGTCTATGCATAGGATGTAGCTGGGGAGGTACATTGTTATACTTACTCCATACCTCAGAGGAACCACTATGTTATTACTACTTACTTCATACCTCAGAGGAACCACATTGCTATACGACCTCCATACCTCAGAGAAACCGCATTGCTATACGTCCTCCATACCTCAGTGGAACCACATTGCTATACGATCGCGGAAAATTAGGAGAGGGTAATGTGAATTAAAAAAATATATAGTAAGGATGACTTGAAAGAAATTTGGGGTGAGGGGTGATCAAAATATGTGAAAAGGCAAGAAACCGCTGAACCTTGGTGCTGCTAATACTCCCCGGAGATTTATATACCTAGATTATCACCACCTTCAGCAACCATGTCACAATGGTCACGTGGTTAGCGTATCGGCCTCTCAAGTCAAAGTAGATGGGTTCGATACCGTAAGTACAAGTTATTATTTTTTTTATTAAGAAGCCGCACCTAGCTACTTATATAAATATTAATTTACATTCTAGACGCTTGGGAGCGCTAGTGTGCTTATTCTAATTTACTAATATTTAAATTTAAAAAAATCAAAGGATTGTGTGGGTCCGAAGGTGCGGGTGCTCACAGGTTGAGCTGGGGAAGTACCTCTTAGGAAAAGCAGGTCTGGACATGTCGGTGTGACGTCATGGACTCCATACACTATGTAGAAAAAAAATTGGTGGGTCCGAAGGTGAGGGTGCTCAGATGTTGAGCTGGGGAAGTACATCATAGTTTGAGCTGGGGAAGTACATCGGAGGGAGCTGCGCGAGCCATGGGAATAGATGTTGTGCGGTGGGAGCCTCAGACGGGTGCCACACAGGGGTGGGGGGAGGTGCCACCGGTGCCACCGATGTGGCTGGGGTAGGACCGGCTATTCTCCTCTACTCATGTTGTAGCACAAGCAATGCCGCAGTAACAGCTACCATTTCCTTTTCTTCATCCAACCAATCCATCTCTCCTTGTAGGTGCTCCATTATATTATAAGCGGACATACTAACCGAACGACACTACTTCACCAGTTTAAAAACATCAGCATTAACACACGTTTTACAACACAGATATGTGTCCGGCATATCTGATGTGCTGCATCCTGACGTGTCGTGTTGACGCGTGTTAACACGACGCGTGTTAAAAATGTGTTCTTAGCTTTACACTATCACGTTAGATAGTGACACTGAGGAGTTAACATGGGATCAAATCACGTCAGCAACAACTAATGTGTTAACACGTGGGACCACATCACACCAGATAGCAACAGTTGATGTAAATAACAAGTGGGACCATATCACGTCCGATAGCTACAGTTGATGTGTTAAATCATGGGATCACATTTCGTTAAATAGTGACAACTGAGGTGTTAACACGTGGGATGAAATCACGTCAGATAGCAACAGCTGATGTGTTAATATATGGGAATAACATCACTCCAGATAGCAGCAACTGCTGATAGATACGAGTATGTTAACTCATAAGAGCATATCTCATCAGGTAGCGAGCGACAGCTGATGTATTAACACGGGGAACCACATCACACCAGGTAGCAACAGCTGACGTATTAACACATGGGACCATATCACGCCATCACGTTCATGACGTTATCATGTGATATTCCGGTGATGCACGACATAAAAAAAACAATATCGAATTACTCTCTTGAACTTTCCCTATTCATATATTGTATAGTTGGGAAATTCAGATATCGATGTATCGGCCATCATATATGTTTTTTTTTTGAAAATATGGATATATCTACTTGTTGGTTCTGTAAGACATGACATCCATGTCTGCTCTGATTGTCAAACGAGCAGAAGAAGATTTAGGATGGCTATTGTCATCTTCGGCGGGTACCTGAACCGGGTGCGGCCTGCCAACCCAGGGTCTTGTCACAACGAATGTTAGCCAACTGTGGCGGTCCAGGTCCCAGGTTACAGCAGCTTGCCATATCTATATAAATAACAACTGTAAGAGTGGGGTCTGTCTGTACATTGAACACTATTTTGTTTATATTAAAGAACACGTCCATATTTAATATTTCAACTTTATTATCTTTTTATTCAGTTACTATATTGCGTTACTATAATTCTATATATAAATATTTTAAAAAAAAAAAAAACACGCATTGTCATAAAGGTTGTTATCATTAATGCAATGATAAAGTTTATCTATCTTATCAGAGGACGCCGGTAGCTCAGTGGTAAGCATGCTTGTCTTCTGAGCTCAAGAACGTGGGTTCGAAACCCGACCGAGGCCCTTAGTTTATTTTATCTGGGAGGTAAAATAAACTTAAGCACGCCGTCCTTCGAATAGGACGTTAAGCGATGGTCCCGAGCCTGTACGATGTCAGGTACTCGTTAATAAAAATTGCCATAGTTGAATAAAAATTTAGAGTAGGCAAAATTCAGGACTCCCAAAGTAGTCGGGCTCATGTCCACCAGAGTGACGAAAGAGCGCTCTGGTAGTAGGCGATATGATCTTGTAGTTAAAGCATGAGTCATAAAACCTAACTTAACCTCTATCTTATCATTAGTGCAATAAAAAAGGTTATCTATCTATCTACATTCATTCTATCGGGTAATCGTGTTCACATATACACAATTTTCTTCTTTTTTTTCATTTTTTGAAAGTAGAGGTCGGAAATCATGAAATTCCGTTGAAAACAATGTATCGAATTCTTCGCGAAAATAGTCAAAATGTATATAGAGGACCTTGAAACGTGAAAATCCGTTGTAAACTCGATCTCGGTTTTTCGCACGATTACAATACCTTCTTTATATTATAGTAGGTTTAACAAACATTCAGTAATTTTCCCGAGTAACGCTGGGTAATACAGCTAGTTAGAAATAATTGGAGCTGTGACTGGGTGGATTATTTAGTAATATAGTTAGTTGGGCAAGACACTAGTGGAAGAGTGGGGGATGGTGGAGGGTAAACTGAGTTCAACATGTGGCGGTCCGACACCAGAGAGGTGGTTTTTTGTAAGAAGGGGGGGCCGTGTGGGGGCCCTAGCAGCAGGCAGCCTGTACTACTGCCTACACCACAACATACTATACATCTACATCCACAAGTATTCCAAGTACATGTACTTTATGTACATGGTACATATAAAAAACGTTCTGATGTATAAAAATAATACACACATTAAATTATTAATAATAAAAAAAAAAAATTAATTATATTTATTTCTCTTGAGGGCGCCGGTAGCTCAGTGGTATGCGTGCTTGACTTCTGAGCTCAAGGTTGTGGGTTCGTAGCCCGACCGAGGCCCTTAGTTTATTTTATCTGGGAGGTAAAATAAACTTAAGCACGCCGTCCTTCGGATGGGACGTTAAGCGATGGTCCCGAGCCTGTACGATGTCAGGTACTCGTTAAAGACCCCTACCCTAGATGAATAAAAATTTAGGGTAGGCAAAATTTAGGACTCCCACAGTAGAGTCGGGCTCATGTCCACCAGAGTGACGAAAGAGCGCTCTGGTAGTAGGCGATATGACCTCGTAGTTAAAGCCCGGGCATGAGTCATAAAATCTAACCTTTATTTCTCTATAAAAAGAAACTGAATTAGTAAATAAATAATAAGAAACCATTTCTTTTAAAACAAATGCCAGTAAAAAACAAAACACGGCCATCAGCATTTTTATTAGTGTGTGTAGAGAGTCGAGGCCTGGGTTCAATGGAGAGGGTCTGAGTGAAACATAGAGAGTGGTGTTTAGGCCTAACTTGTGATGAACTAAATAGAAGTGAATTGACGTTGAAATTGATCCAAAAAGAAGGTACTGTTGTTGTTAGAGGATATATGCCCAGAAATTTTTTTTATTTTACAATGTAGATGATTTAAGAAAATAAACCCGATATTTGTTCTCATAAATTCTATTCTATTCATTTTTCCTGTTGGCCCAGTAAGATTATTTGAAAACCTTTGGATTAGATTTAATATTATTTAAAATTATTAAAAATGGCATCCAAATGAAAAGTTGGTTAATTTAATTTTTTTTAAATACGTGCACTTTCTTAAAAATTTCATGTCTTGAACTTTTGATATTTTTAGGGCCCTCATCGAAAACTACTGTAGAAATCAAAATTTAGTACAAGAAAATAGATAAAATTTCCAAAGGAAATGTGGTAATTTATTGTTTTGATTTAATTATTATTAATTGAATTATTAATTATTATTTATATTTTTATTTATTTATCATTTATATAATATATAGTGAATCACCGGCAATGTACTTCCTCAGAACGAATTAATCAATTAACTCCCCCCCCTCCTAAAACATTCCACCGTTTGTGCTAATATTCTATAGTTGACTTACCTAGAGGCTCCTAAATTCTCAAACTACATAAACATCGGCAACTTTAGTGTTTTTTGAGTTGAGCCCCCTCTGATTCTCCCCTTCCCTTCTGCCGATTTCACTGAAAATCGATAGGTGTTGTTCTTAAGGGGTTCTGATTATAGATATAAAATTTCGTGTCGGTACATTGATTCTATCGGCAGTTATTAGAGTTATTGTGTTTTTTCTCCTTAATATCCCCTTCCCTTTGGTCGATTTGACTGAAAACCAATAGGTGTCGTGGTTAGTGAGTTGTGGATACACATATAAAATCTTTTGTCGCTATATTCATTCTATTGAGAGTTATCGTGTCACAGACACACACACAAAAATACTGACTGTTTCTATTCAAATTTCGAATCTGGATGTCGGAAAACATGAAATTCCGTTGAAAACTCTGCATCGAATATTTGACCGATTACATAACTTTCTCTATACACCGTATAGCAGGGGAATTAATAACGTAAGGGCCTAGGCCGGGTTTTGAATCCGCGATCTTGAGCTTAGTTGGCAAGCATGACTAAAGCCGTTTGGTTTTTTTTCATTTGAGAGGTGAAAAAATCGTGGGTACACAGTTCTTTGAATGGGACGTTAAGCAATGGCCCCGGAGCCTATACAATGTCAGGTAACGTTAAAGACCCCTTACCCTAGGTGAATAGAGTCCGGGCTCATGTCCACCAGAGCGCTCTGGTAGTAGGCGATATGACCTCCTAGTTAAAGCCCTGGCATGAACGCGCTCTTGTGTACAGTCACCAGTTTGTAAGTTGATAAGTAAATAGTTGCTTTCAGTGTTTGTTTAATCCAGTTTTCTTCAGATTGATTTTTAACCAAATAAGTAAAAGGGAGAGCAGAAACTTAGTTGATTAATTAGCGCTGGGGAGGTAGTAACCTTATTTCGAGACCATACGATAGTGCGAAACTGGGAATCTGTTAATATAATTTAAATAATTTCAACTAATCCATATTTTATTAAATATTTTAGCAACTCCGCCACTATCGATAATCATATCGAAACTCTCGATGGTACCAAGTCAAAAAAAAAAACCCAGGCTGGGATAGGTAGGCGCTATGAACCAGGCCCCGTTACAAATGGCCGGTGTTGCTGTTCTGACTCCCATTATTGTCCCCCCACCCCACTGCTCCCTCGGGATAATGTCTGGATACAAAGACCTTCTCCAGGCCATCTTTTCTTCCTTAAATCCTACCTAACCAGCTGACTCCGTTCTTAAACAACACCAGAGAGAACACTTTAAACTCAACTAAGCAACTTACTTCTCAAATCCTCCTTGGATTAGGGAAAAATAAGATATATTGAGAGGGCTGGTGTGTACACCCAGGGACCTAACCATCCAACGATCATATCCTTCCCTGTTAGATCTACTGTGAGAGTCATAAATTTTGACTACCCAGGTTTATTTGTCACAAAGGGGTACCTAATATCACACAAACTTGGGACCATCGCTTAACGTCCAGTCCGAAGAAAGGCGTGCTCAAAGTTTTTACCTCTCAGATAGAAAATAATGGCCTCGGCCACGTTTTGAACCCGCGATCTTGAGCACAGTAGTCCTCCTTGGATTATACGTTCTTTGCGATTGATTCAAAGTACTGATGATTGATACAAAGTTAACATTCGCAATTTTATTTCGCTAGCTGTACAAAATATACGGGAAAATATGTAATCGGTCAGAAATTCGATGCTTTTCAATAGAATTCCATGTTCGAAACCAGGTCGTGGCCCTTCTAAGGGATGAAAAAACCTTGAGCACGCCGATCTTCGGATGGGACGTATGGGATGCGACACTCCCGAGTCTGGAAGATGTCAGGTACTCGTTAAAGACCCCTACCCTAGGTAAATAAAAAGTTTGGGTAAGCAAAGTTTAGGACTCCCACAGAAGATTCGGGCTCATGTCCACCAGAGCGAGGAATGAGCTGCTCTGGTAGTAGGCGATATGACCTCGTAGTTAAAGCCAGGGCTTTAGTCTCAATAACTAACTATATCGACACAGATGTATTCAAATGTATTCTGAAGGTAATGTGTTGTCATCAGCGGTTTTCTTTGTCTCATTGTATACAGTACACATTGTATCATATACAATGTATAAATGTTGTTAATATAAGCTATGTATCATTTCAAAATTTTGAAAGGGATGGGGATTCAAAATAGAAGGACCCCGAAATCCCGGGTTTAAATTTAGTGGGATCCCGAAATCCCGGGTTTAAATTTAGTGGGACCCCGAAATCCCGGGTTTAAATTTAGTGGGATCCCGAAATCCCGGGTTTAAATTTAGTGGGACCCCGAAATCCCGGGTTTAAATTTAGTGGGATCCCGAAATCCCGGGTTTAAATTTAGTGGGATCCCGAAATCCCGGGTTTAAATTTAGTGGGACCCCGAAATCCCGGGTTTAAATTTAGTGGGATCCCGAAATCCCGGGTTTAAATTTAGTGGGATCCCGAAATCCCGGGTTTAAATTTAGTGGGATCCCGAAATCCCGGGTTTAAATTTAGTGGGATCCCGAAATCCCGGGTTTAAATTTAGTGGGATCCCGAAATCCCGGGTTTAAATTTAGTGGGATCCCGAAATCGCGGGAATGAAAAAAAAACCCAGAATTGCAATCCTAGAATATGGTTCACTTCTTGGTTGACCAGCTGCGTACGTCATTCCGTGTTTCACAGGTTGTCAAATAAGATATAGTCTGACCTCACAGATTTTTTATTTGTATTAGCTAGCCGGCTTTCGAGGTTGCCCTCATCATCAGGCAGACACAAAAATAAAACAAAAAAACAGGTTCTGTTGGTGACAATCATAAAATATAAAGGCAACAAAGATTTAAATAAATAGAAATACATTAAATTATAAAAATTAACAAGTTGATTTTGAAATAACCATACCTGATAAAAAAAAATGTTTGAAATAAAACTAATTTAATTAAAATAATTTAGTAAATAAAATTTAAAAATTTTATAATAAAAATAAATAAAACCATTCCTAAAAAATTTAACAATTTAAAATTTCATGGGGAAAGATAAGTTATTCCTGTCCCCCATCTGAGTCACAACTGGGAGAACGGAGTAAGTGAGACTGGACCAACGTCCCATTCCCCTCTCTAGAGTTAGGAGTTATAAAAAATTTCAATTTTATTTACTAAATTATTTTAATTAGATTCTTTTGCCTGATGATGAGGGCAACCTAGAATGCCGGCTAGTTAATACAAAAAATATGACAACCTGTGAAATAATCACTTCTCACTACATCAGACATCTTCATATCATTCCATGTTTCGTAACCTATTCGAATGTCTTCTCTGATTTTCCCCAGTTCTTTTCCCTCTGTCTATCGGCTTCCGACAAAAATTATTAAGAATTTTCAATTTTCCAATCAAAATGGAAATTGATTCACATCATATGTGGCTTCTAATTTGAGCACAAGTTTACTAAAAGAACAAATTATTAATTTGGTTTTGCTTTTTTTTTTTTTTTACTTCCCCATCTATACGATGTATAGGGGAAGTTATGTATTCGGTAAGAAGTTCGATATTGAGTTTTCACCGGAATTTCATATTGTAGGAAAAAACAAATCCTGTCTGTATGTGTAATTGTGAATATAATTGAAACATGCGCGCGCATCCAGGATGATTTTCTATTGAGCAAAGGCGAAGTTGTTAATTTGCGCTGGGGAAGTACATTCACCAACACGACTCGAATTTTAAAAAAAATTGAAATATAGAGAACAGTCGTTTGGTTACCAAAAAAAATTATTTTTTTTGACCCTTAAAATGTGTATATAGAGGGCATATCTTTGGGAACCAATTCGATACATTATTCATCGAGTTAGATACGATTCGAGAGTCCTCTCCTATTCATCACGAATCCCACCTCTTTCTGTTTACCATGCCACTTTCCTTTGTTGTAAGTTGGAATGTTCTTATGTACTATGAGTTTACCTAAATATATTTTTATGTATTTAAAAAAAAAAATGTTCTAGTACTTGTAACTATATATTTTTTTTTAACTTCCCCAACTATTCGAAATGTAAGGAAAATTATGTAATCGGCGAGAAATTCAATGTTGAGTTTTCACCGGAATTTATCGTTTTTCGATATTCTGATCCCAACAAGAAAAATGTCCATCTGTCCGTGAAAATGTCGGTGAACACGATAATTCTCAGGAGAGCGCCGTTTGATCTCTGTTCGTTTTCACTCTGATGTGGGTGTAGCCTCAATTTAAGAGATCGGAGCACCGTCAAAAGAACAAAAAGTTAAGAGACCGCCAATAAAGAGATTGAAAGTTTAGAGGCGTTTAGAGCGGAAACATACCTATGAGCGCTGGGTGAAAAATCAATTTCAGAGATGGAGGACCCTCAAAAGAGCAAAAACTGAAGTTGAGAGTCCACCAAGTAAAGATACTGAAGGTTTGAAGGGAGAATGAAAACTTACATGTGAGTCGGTGTTTAGCCTCAAATTCAGAGGTCGAAGGACACAGAAATAAGCAAAAACTAAGGTAAAGGCTAACCAAAGATAAATAGGCAAATAAAGATTTCCAAGTTTAGAAGGAGAGCAGTAACTTTTGTTTACGTTTGGGTGTAGCCTCTCTAGCCCAGAAAACCACATGTCAGTAGAGAGAAGCTTCAACCAGATACGATTTTAGTCAAACATAAGAAAAGATGAAAACTTGTTCTGATTTTAAGGAAAATAGCCCGAAGAAGAAGTGTAAAATACAGCTGGACCTTGTGGACTCGATTCTTCATATTTTCTGTAAAAACATTAATAAAGCAATGTCGATAATAGACTTCAACGAGATGTGAGTTAGTTGACCATAAGTAAAGATGAAAAATATACTTTGGTTGGACTTAACCAAAACAGCCAAAGAGGAAATATAGAATTTAGGTGGCCCTTGTGGTACCAAATCCTTATATTTTCTGAAAAACTATACAGCAATGATCTCTTTATTTGGTGAACCCTTAGCTTCCTAGTCAAGGGACACTGAAACGTGAAAATCCGTTGAATATTCGATCTCGGATTTTCGCAAGAGTACGTGGTGACCGAGCGGGCTACAGCGGGCTAGGGCTTCAAATCCCGTTATCATATCATATATATAAAGCTGAAAATGTCTGTGCATTGTACCGCTATAACTCACGAACGGCTTGATGGATTTGATTAATTTTTTTTTAAATTTGTTCGTCATCGTCTGTGGAAGGTTATAGGCGTATTAGTACCTCAATATCTGTTCCTTCCCAGCAATTACCCACGCAATCTTTGTAACTCAAAAACCACTGCAATGATTAATGAGGAATCTTTTTGAATAGATAAGTTTTATCTACCGGAAGGTTAAGGTCTATTTTTTAATCAACCCCTGGTCCATCCCAGCATCCACTCACGCAATCTTTGTAACTCGAAAACCGTTGCAACGATTAATGAGAAATCTTTTTGAATAAATTAGTTTTAGCTCCAAAGCTAGCGTTACTACAGTTGAAGGACTATAAGCCTTATTCCGTATGAATAATTGAAAATTATAACATCATGAATGTACTGTCGAGGAATTGAATAGCCTTATAGGAGATATTGGGAGAAAAGTCAAAGTTCCCCGGGCAACGCCGGGTATTACTGCTAGTATTTCATAGAATGAACTCCTTCCCTAGGCCATGGATGTTATAGAGGCATGAATGATATGCAAACGTACGTGAATCTTTTAAGGAAGTAGCGGATCAGAGGAGTGGGCGTAACTCTACTAAAATCTGTGGGCATAACTGTGGGCACCTTCTGTCATTACAGCTGTCTGATGTGCACATTGTCTTCATTAACCGAACCTTCCCTCCAAAAACTGTAGCAAATTGAACGTTTATAAATGTTGTTCTCTTTATGTGGACAGGGTAGGTTCTTGTGTGTTCTCTTTTCAAGCAAAAAGGAGGCAGACAAATGGAGGAGAGTCTCTACCTGGGAGGTGGGTGTCCTCTTCAGCTGTCTTCAACACTGGAACAATACACACCTCCCTCGCTCTCTACCTGGTCTTGTAACCGCCAGAGGCAGCCCTCCAGGCACGCTTCTCCAGACATCAGACCAGGGCTACCCATTAGGTTCCTCCGAACTTTGCGAGAACTTCCGTTTCTTGTCTCTCTATTCTGGTCGCCATTACGAAGAAAAAAGTCGTTGCTAAATCACCGGCAATGTATTTCCCCAACGAGGACCTCTGAATCCTCATTCTAAATTTTGTATCGATGTATTCACAGTTCGACAGTTATTATGGGGTTCTCGAGCTTGCATACTGAGCTCAATATAGCGGGTGGCCTAAGCACATAGGTTTTTTATCTGGGAAGTAAAAAAAGTTGAGCACGCCGTGTCAGGTACTCGTTAAAGTTAAAGATCCCTATCCTAGTCGGGCTCATGTCCACCAGAGCGTCGAAAGAGAGCTTTCTTATGTGGTTCTGGATACGCTGTACACACATATACATTTTAGAATTTCGTGTTGATACATTCATTATATCGGGCGTTATCTGTTTATAGACAGTCAAGAAAAGTTTTATTTCATTTTTGGAATCAGGAGGTCGAAAAACTTAAAATTCCGTTGAAAACTCAACATCGTATTTTGATTACACAAAAATAACCAAGTTGTAAAATTTCGCTAAAGATGCACAAGAAACAACTCATTCTTATATACTCAACGATGGAAAAAAGTCGTTTCCGCCGAACGGTGAGCCTCTTGAGATCATTAGCTGGTTCTCACCTGTCACCTGCCAATCCTGCACTAGCTTCGGTGCTCTTCGTTGGCCCTCTTACAGACATTTTCTTATATATACTTCCCCAGCTGGGGGGTATAGCTTTACGAACTATAGGCCAGATTATGTCGTATCCTGTCCTATGTTCTATCCTGTCCTATGTCCTATCCTGTCATATGTCCTGGGGGGTATAGCTTTAGGGGGGGGGGGGGGGGGGGGGGGGGTGTCAACAATTTTGAAACCAGAAGAACTGCCTATGTAATTATGAATAAAAATGGAGGGAGTGGTATATCGTGAAGATTGCCACAACACCCGTTCGCAGAGTCGTCGGGGAGAAGGGCCTATCCTGTTTATTGGCCAGGTGGTTGTCCCCGGCGCAGGGTTTTAGTGCTTTCTTCTTTCTCCGCCAGGAGGCGACAAATCGGCTGAACAATGGGTTTGGGGTTGAGTCTCAGGTACCATCCTGTCTCGCATATCAACTGTACAACAATCATTCGAGGACCTCATGCTCTGCAGTCTCGACTCCGCCGCCCGAACAGTGATTGGATTCGCCAATGGAACTGTACGCTCCTGGCGACTTCATTCGCTGGTGCATCTGCATCATCATCTCCTCGCACTAGTAGCTATATGCCACAGGTAGCCTATACGGTAGACAAGGAGGTTCGGTGGGTGGACAGGTGATGTGGCCTGCTTTGAACAGGACAACAGCTGACAGGGCTCAACTACCTGGCTCATCCTTGCTACCTCGGTCTGTCTTCTTCTTAATGAACGCCATAGATCTTCAACCTTTAGGATAGAGCCTCAGGAAGGCTCCAGAAGCCGCTCAAACCAACCTAAATCAGAGTTCTATCTATTGTTTCCAATCCCGGATGCTGATTTTTTAATAAGAAATTAGTACATAATTTTTATAATGTAAAAATAATATACCGTTTCTGCCTCATCGTCGCTACCTCCAAACATATGTTTCGAGCCATTGTACAGATGAAACATTTTTGTGCGTGTTGCGCAACAAATGTAATCCAGTCTAGACTGGACAAGAGGGTAAAGTCAACCTGAAACGTCTATAGTTTGAGTGCTGGAACACACAGGTACATTTCAGTAAAGGAATTAGGATTAGTTAGGATTGGAGTAGTGAAGGAAGGAAGAACTGATAAGTTTTATCACCAACTGATAACAGCTGACATGATAGCTTATCATCAGTTCAGTTTTATCAGTTCCGTTCATCATCTACATAGATTCTTTTAACTTAACTGCGATATCGAAGAAACAATTTACAGATTTGGTTGAAAAGTCAACAGGTGTGCTACTCTGAATCCTCAAATTAGAGATGGGCGATAGTCGATAGTACTATCGAAAAGAAGTTTATTGAAATGTTCATATATATTTTTAATAAACTGAGCGTAACTTTTCAACTCATGTTAATCAACTTTGATCAGGAACAGATTGAAGGGATCCCCTCTTGAGACGCCACCAAGAAACTTATAAACCAGTACCCAAGACCAAAGAACCCACTGCAGAAGCTGGATCGCTGCCTACTGTTACATAAAGTTTTACAAAAGTATTTTTCGTCAATTGGTAATTAATTGTTGATATTGTTTTATAAAAGTTGTTGATTGAAATAAAAATTGTTGAATCTAATGCCATTGTACCTTCTTCATTGTTTTTTGATTATCTACAATAAGTGTTTTTGTACTTTAATTAATGTGTTAAAATTCTAGTAAATTATTTTCGACAGAAAATGTTATTTCTATAAAATAAAAGTTCGATTTGAAAAAACAATTACTTATTCGATTGATATGTTTATTCCTCTTTCATCCTCCATAACATAGAATTATTTAAACTAGGTAGATGTGTACATGAAAAAATAAAAATAAAATATTCATATTATAATAAAAATTGTAATTGGAAAGTATTTGTCTCGAAAAGCGTCAACTTACTGAACTATCGATACTATGTATAGTTTCCCACCGATAGAAGCGGACTATCGATAGTGGCCAACTATCGACTATCGCCCAGCCCTACCTCATACTAAATTTTGTGTTGATACATTCATTACAGTTTTAGAGTTGAGCCGACTTCTTCTGATCTTCCTTTCTCTGTGGCCAATTACCGTCCTTAGTAGTTCCTGAATCCATATACATCGTCTCGATGTATTAATTCTGTAGAGTTATCGTGACACATGGGTCGGAAAGCTTCAAATTCCGATGAAAAGGAAACATCGATTTTCTGACCGTTTACATAACTTCCCTTATGGTGGAAATAAAAAATATTTTACAATATTCAGTTAGAAGCTAAAAAAAAGGATGTTGTTAAGGATGAAGTGTTTTTGTATCGTTAGTGTGGGGTTGGGGGGTTGTAGAGGGTGGAAGGGATGTAAAAAGGAGGCAAGAGACACAAAAAGATGAAAGAAAGGGTTGCATCGATCGAGGGCCGTCCAAAGGGCTGCCTCCAGCTGAAGGGCCAATGTAGTTCCATGTGGCTCGGAGCTCTATGTGGAGTTGTTGTATCGTTAGTGTGGGGTTGGTCGGTAGAGGGAGGAAGGGGTGTAAAAAGGAGGTAAGTGACACACAAAAAGATGAAAGGAAGGGTTGCATCGATCGAGGGCCGTCCAAAGGGCTGCCTCCAGCTGAAGGGCCAATGTAGTTCCGTGTGGCTCGGAGCTCTATGTGGAGTTGTATCGTTACTGTGGGGTTGGTCGGTAGAGGGAGGAAGGGGTGTAAAAAGGAGGTAAGTGACACACAAAAAGATGAAAGGAAGGGTTGCATCGATCGAGGGCCGTCCAAAGGGCTGCCTCCAGCTGAAGGGCCAATGTAGTTCCGTGTGGCTCGGAGCTCTATGTGGAGTTGTATCGTTACTGTGGGGTTGGTCAGTAGAGGAAGGAAGGGATGTAAAAAGGAGGCAAATGACACACAAAAAGATGAAAGGAAGGGTTGCATCGATCGAGGGCCGTCCAAAGGGCTGCCTCCAGCTGAAGGGCCAATGTAGTTCCGTATGGCTCGGAGCTCTATGTGGAGTTGTATCGTTAGTGTGGGGTTGGTCGGCAGGGTAAAGATGAAAGAAAGGGTTGCATCGATCGAGGGCCGTCCAAAGGGCTGGCTCCAGCTGAAGGCCAATGTAGTTCCATGTGGCTCGGAGCTATGTGGAGTGGTTGCTTGGAACTCTATGTGAAGGCCCGGAATTCTATAGGATGTGAGGATGTGACTCGGAATTATATATGCAAATAAGTCTTGGAATTGCTTGTCTGTTTACTAATAAAAGAATCGACAATAGCTTAAACGCTTTTTAATCATAACTAAAACGTTTACACGAAATTGATCAGCCTTTATACCATTTCGAAAGGTTACAAGAAGTTCCCCCTGTCAGGAATCCCGGGGGCTGGAAAGCTAGACTGATCCAGATTAAGATCTCAAACTGGAAGTCAATAAAAACGTAGGAGAGTCTCCCGGTGACAATACTCCACGTTTCCTGCTGCGATGTGGCTCTAGATAAGAAGGGAGTGGCCTCGAGACCTCTGTTTTTGTTTCATCTTCAGCCCAGTTTTGGCCTCAAATTAGTCGGTTCCTCAGAGGCCCGTCCGCTACCTGCCCCTGCTCCGTCTCGGTCACCCTGTGATAAAACACGCCCAGACAGACATCCAAAACCCTGTTTTTTTTTTTTTCTTTCCTCTTTCCAGTGAGAATCTCTTTGGGGTTCTTTTGTAAACATAGTTTTATCATCCAACAGTGGATAGGAAATGCATTTCTGTCTATGAACCCCAAATTCCTGTTTACTGAGATTGTCAAGTGCGAAAATTATGGAAATATTGCAGTTGTCCTGGAACTTTACTGAAAAACTCGTTAAACTCTCTTAAAAGAGTTAAAGTGTCACAATGTTAGGATCTATTTAGAAGATAAATAATAATTTATTTTATTGGACTTTTGAAAGAATTACCGAAAACATTTTATTTTTTCAGTTATTTAGAATAATTTTATTCACAAAAATGTTATTGAAAGGAGAAGCTATGGAGATGAAGACAGACCTAACAGGTTGTAAAATAAAATATACTCTGACCTCTCACAGATTTTATTTATATTTACTGGCCGGCTTTCGAGGTTGCCCTCATCATCAGGTTGATAAAATAATTTTGAAAATAACACAATTAAAATGTTTTAATAAATAAAGTTTAAACATTTTTTAAAATTAAAATGATGAATTAAAACGTGCAAAAAATTTAAAAAACTAACATTAACAATTTAAAATTTCATGAATGAGGGCAGATATGTTATTCCTGAGTCACAACTGGACCAATTGTTTATTTTATTTATTTTTAATTAAAAAAAAAGTTTAAACTTTATTTAATAAAACATTTGAATTATGTTATTTGCAAAATTGTTTTATCAGACTGCCTGATGATGAGGGCAACCTCGAATGCCGGCTAGCAAATATAAATAAAATATGAGAGGTCAGACTATATTTTATTTAACAACCTGTGAAATAATCACTTCTTACTACATCAGCCATCTTCATTTTTACAGACCTAACGGTTCTTTTAAAAAATATGGTAGTTGTGACGTAGTGTAGTTTTCTTCCGAGGTACAGATATGTGAAAGGAATTGCGAAATATCCGGGCATTACCTACGAAGTATAATATATATATAATACGAAGTCATATCGCCTACTACCAGATCACTTTTTTGCCCCTATCATGCACATAACCCCAACTCCACGTCTTAAATGTTTTCTGAAATACATGCTTGGGACCATCGTTTAACGTCCCACCCGAATTCAGCGTTTACCTGAATAAACAACCTTAAGGGCTTCGGCAGGGATTCGAACCCGTGATCTTGAGTAGTCTCACAGTAGGCAACCACGCTACCCCGAGAGGTACCGCGCCCTTGCTTATATTGTGTGCTCAGTTATAGTCTGAGCTAGCAGAATTCCATTTAATTCCAAACAGCTCGTTCAGACAAGAGAGTATGTTAGCGAACCCAGAAGTAGCGTGTTTGCCTACTGTGTTCAAGATCATGGGTTCGACACCCGGCCGAGGTCTTGAGGTTTTTTTTTCTAGGAGGTAAAAAAACCTGTAGTAAGTCGTCCTTCGGGTGGGACGTTAAGCTATGGTCGCGAGCCTGCACGATGTCAGGTACTCGTTAAAGTCCCTTGGGTAACTAAATCAGAGTTTAGTTAAAATTAAGAACTCCCACTGTTGAGTAGGACTCATGTCTACCAGAGAAAGAACATCTGGTAGAATGCTATTGCCTATTACCTCGTTGTTACAGCCCGGGCATGAGTCACAAAAACAAAGAAACAAGAGCCTATGTTAAACAATGAGAAAGCTCCAATCGTGAACCTTGCGGAAAACTATAAATTTTTCCCATAAAAACCATAACAGTTCATAGAGATACCATATAAGAAATCTTAAGCACGCCGTCCCTCGGATGGGACGTTAAGCGATGGTCCCGAGTCTGTGCGATGTAATGTTATCGTTGGACTCCTACCCTAGGTGAATAAAAATTTAGAGTAGGCGAAATTTAGAACTCTCATAGTAAATTCAGGCTTTCAAAGCGACGAAAGAGCGCTCTGGTTGTAGGATATATGACCTCGTACTTAAAGTCCCGGCTCGAGTCATAATAACTAAAGAGCATTCTTCTGCGCCTGCCCCTGTCACATTTCTTGGCTACAAAATAATTTTTATCGTACACTTTCAATGAAGGATAAATGAAGGCGCCGGAGCTCAAGATCGCGTGTTCGATACCCGGCCGGGGCCTTTAATTTATTTTATCTGGGAGGTAAAAAAAAACTTAAGCATGCCGTCCTTCGGGTGGGACGTTAAGTGATGGTCAAAAGCCTGTACGATGTCAGGTACTCGTTGACAAGACCCTAGGTGAATAAAAATTAACTCTGGTAGTAGGCGATTATGACCTTATAGTTAAAGCCTAAGTCATAATAACTAACTACTACAAGGCCGGGCATGAGCCACAATAACTAATTAACTGAAGGATAAATCATGTGAAACCACCCTTAGACAGTCAGTAGCTAATGAAAGTATCAAAATAAATGTGGATATAGAGAGACCCCAGGGGTTAGGTTAGGTTAGGTTTTATGACTCATGCCCGGGCTTTAACTACGAGGTCATATCGCCTACTACCAGAGCGCTCTTTTGTCACTCTGGTGGACATGAGCCCGACTCTACTGTGGGAGTCCCAAATTTTGCATACCCTAAATTTTTATTCATCTAGGGCAGGGGTCATAAAACCTAACCTGGGGTCTTTATACATAAAACCTAGGGCAGGGGTCTTTAACGAGTACCTGTCATTGTACAGGCTCGGGACCATCGCTTAACGTCCCATCCGAAGGACGGCGTGCTCAAGTTTATTTTACCTCCCTGATAAAATAAACTAAGGGCCTCGGTCGGGTTTCGAACCCCACGATCTTGAGCTCAAAAGACAAGCACGCATACCACTGAGCTACCGGCGCCCTCACCCCAGGGGTTGTTGCTGAAACTCAATAGACCGTCACATAAATTCAAATTTCTTATGGTTGTCCATTCGAGATGTGCCCCTTTTTCAATAATTACCAACCGAAATGTCACCCTTAGATGTTTAGAGCTAATAGCGAATGAGAACAAAAACCCTTCTAGCCTTATTTTTTGTTCCCGGCGGGAACCAAAAAAAAAATTCCTAGGAGAAACAACCGTTCAAAACGGAAAAAATCAAAAAATACTCGTTTTTGGAAACGTTATTTCAACCCTTCTCTTTTCTCAGCTGATTTGATGTAGATCCAGAACTCAATAAAATTTTCTTTAAAAATGGTTCTGTCAGTGTGTCTGTTTATGTGAACACGATATCTCCCGATAGAATTAATGTATCGACAGGAAATTTTATACTTAAATTCGAAATCCCATAACAACAGCACCTAAACAAAAAAGGGGGAATCAAAGGATAGACCTTGAAGGCGCCGGTAGCTCAGTGGTATGCGTGCTTGCCTTCTGAGCTCAAGATCGTGGGTTCGAAACCCGACCGAGGCCCATATTTTATATGGGAGGTAAAATAAACTTAAGCACGCCGTCCTTCGGATGGGACGTAAAGCCATGGTCCCGAGCCTGTACGATATCAGGTACTCGTTCTATAAAAATTTAGGGTAGGCAAAATCTAGGACTCCCATAGTAGAGTCGGGCTCATGTCCACCAGAGTGACGAAAGAGCGCTCTGGTAGTAGGCGATATGACCTCGTAGTTAAAGCCCGGGCATGCGTCATAATAACTAACTAAAGGATGGACCTTTCAATGTCCTTTCAATATCTTTCATCTAGTAGAAGGATCATCCGAAAATCGATCGAAGCTTCTCAATCGATACCTGCTTGAAGGTTGATTATAGCATCGATAAGAAGGAAACTTTATTATATTATATTGCTAACATCTTTTTACTTCCCCAGCTAAATGAAGTATAGAGGGAGTTATGTAATCGGTCCAAAGTTCGATGTTGAGTTTTCAACGAAATTTCTGGTTTTCCGACCTCCAGATTCCAAATTTAAAAAAAAAAAAAAAAAAAATTATATGGGTTGTGAACACGATAATGAATCTATCGGGACGAAATTTTATATTTGAATCCACGGAAGTATATTTATTTGGTTTTATTTTTAGGATGTGACCAAATAACAAAATTGAAAAAAATAATATGATATCTTATTGATGAAATTATCAACCAAACGTGTTACAAACTGGCAACAAAGATAGTGAAGAATCGTTGCCTATTTGGGGAGTGTGATGAGCGGGGACAAGCAAACAGACACAAGTGCGTCGTCAGCAATGGCAGAATGTCAACAATTTGGGAGCACAATGGGCAGCTACCACTAGTCAATTGTCAACAATGGGCCATAACTGGGCTCAATGTAAACAGTATCTCGGCGCGGGGACACATCCGCCGCCAACATTATTTTAACATATTTGATTTTTTTTTTTACTTCCCCAACGGAGTATAGGGGCAGTTATGTAATCGGTCGAAAATTCTATTCCTGACCTTAAGATTCCAAATATGAAAAAAAAAAATGCTGTCTGTCTGTGAGTCAGTTTGTCTATCAACACCACACTGACTCCCGATAGAATCAATATATTGAGACGACATTATATTTGAATCCAGAACCTTCTAACGACGACATCTATTGTTTTTCAGCCACATCGACCAAAGGGAAGAGCGGATTAGGGGGACGGCTTAACACAAAAACGAAAATTCGATGCTGAGTTTTCAACGGAATTTCTTTTTTTCGGACCTCCATTTTCCAAATAAAAAAAAAAAAAATTTCTGGGTCTGTTAACACGAAAACTACCGATAGATGTGTGACCAAAACCCCATAACGACAACACCTGTCGATTTTTAGCCAAATCGGTCAAAGGCTAGGATGGGATTAGGGGAGCCTTAACTCAAAAACTCTATACGGCCAATGTAATGAATGTATCGACATGAAATTTTATATTTAAACTCAAAACCCAGTGAGGACGTAACCTGTCAAATTTCAGCGATATCTGCTAAAGGGAAGGGTGGGTTCAGGGGAGGGGGTTCAATCCAAAAACCCTAGTAACTGCCGATGTAATGAATTTATCGACACAAAATTTAGTATCAGGACTTAGGAGCCCCAAGTGTTGAATATATTAGCACAAACGGTCGACTGGTTTGGGAGGGGGAGTGAAAAATTAATTGATTATTTCGTTCTGGGGAAGTACATTGCCGGTGATTCACCGACGTTTTTCCCTTCCCGAGTAAGTATAGGGGAAGTTATAGATCAGAAATTCTATTTTGGTTTTCACCGGAATTTCGTATTTTCCAACTCCCTGATTCCAAAATGGGGAAAAATAATGCGTGTGTGTGTGTGTCAGTGAACACGATAACTTGATATGTGTATCCGGAACCCCATAAAAATGACACCTATTGGTTCTTAATTCGGTCAAAAAAAGGTGGGGGGAGGGGGAAGAGCTTAACTCAAAAACTCAAATAACTTCCGTTGTATTGACACGAAATTTCATACGTCAACACATATTAGTTTTCCGCAAAATGAAGGTGGATCAGAGGAAGGAGTGAAAAATTTCTAATAACTGCCGATGTAATGAATGTACCTGAAATTGTATATTTAAATTCAAAAGGCCATAAGGATAGAAACTATTAATTTTCCAAGAAATCAGCCGAAGGCCGATTATATTTAATTTTTTTTCTACCAATGAAATTTATTGAAAGTCCTTTTATTTGGGTCGAGTTTCCTCCAGTTCTGTGTGACGGGTGTAGTTGACAGTGTGTTGTGTAGAATGTGCCAAGGTGCTGGGAGGAGCGTCTGGCACAGTTAACAGGTTACAAAGATAGCAGTGATTAACAGTAACAGTGAATTGTAATCACTGTGATCATTGAGAAGTACTTAGGTCTGTTTAAGCTGGTTTCACACTATCATTGTTTTCATCACCAAAAACTGTCATTTAAAAATTACGCCTTCGCTATGGATGTTTCAACATTTAAAAAATAGTCGTTGAATCACTGGCAATGAAAGAATTGTTTAAATAACTTCATTATATCGGTATAAATATTATAACTTTATTTATCGGTAATGTTCAACAGTTTACTTACATAGGGGCTCCTCAATCCTCATGTCGGAGTAGGAGGAGTTATTAGGGTTCTTGAGTAAAGCCCTCTCTCATCCACCCTTCCCTTCTGCCGATTCCGCTGAAAATTAATAAGTGTCGTCCTTATGGGGTTCTGAATCCAGATACGAAATTTTGTGACGATACATTCATTACAACGGAAGTTATTTGAGTTTATTTGGCTGAAAATCGCTAGGTGTTGTCCTTAAGGGTTTCTGGTCACACATGGGAATTATCTTGTTCACAGACACACAGGCAGACATAGCACATACTATGTGTGCTCTGATCACAGCATCATTGTTCTAATAGCAGGGTAACAGGTTCGGTTCAGTGGGCAGGCATTGGGCAAACGGTGTTTGCTCTTGGTAAGATATGCTTACTTACTTACTAGCTCTACAACCCGCTGACGAGTCTTGGCTTCCTCCAACATCAATCGCCATGTGTCCCTGTTTTGTGCTGCTGTCATCCAATTACGAATCCCGATGTTCCTGGCGTCTTTTGCCACGCAGTCAGACCACCGCAGCCTCGGTCTTCCCACTCTTCGACGTCCATATAAGGGCTCAGATAGAAGTTTCTTCGGGATCATATCCTCATACATTCTGGCGACATGGCCGGCCCATCTAAGTCTGCCCAGGTTTACCACAGTAGCAATGTCTGGCTCGTTGTACAGCTCGTACACCTCCTGATTGCGTCTGCGCCTCCATTCTCCTCCGTCGCAAACGGGGTCAAAATCTCGACGGAGGTCTTTAGTTGTGGTCCATGTTTCCGAGCCATAGGTGAGTACAGGGCGTATTAGAGTTTTGTACAGGACTGTCTTTATGCGCCGAGACACAAGTTTGCTCGCCAGTTGTTTCCGTAGCCCGAAGTAGCAGCGATTGGCGGCCGTGATCCGTTTCTTAGTTTCCACAGAGGTCTTATTGTCACATGTTATCCAATTCGGTAGGTAGATTTAGAGGGAGGTCAAACATTTAGATAAATGAAATCGGTCTAGCAAAGTTGACTGCAGCGAATTTTGTTCAATTCCTGTGAAAACGACATACAATTTGTGATTGATTACATAACTTCCCCTATACTATGGACAGCTGGGGAAGTACAACAGACCAAGATGTTCTGTTATGGGATGGAGGGCGCGCCACGGCCGGGAGTATGTTTTGGCGGGGGCGGGAAGGAGACTCCAGGTAATCGAGAAAGGTTGGACTTATTCATATTGATCTGAGAGGAGAGGTTGCTTGAAAAAAAGTCGGCAGCTCTGAGAGACTCTGCAAGGAGAGAGGGAGCTGGGGGTGGGGGGTGGGGGGTGGTGATTTGGGGGATGTTCACCCCCTTTCTGTAGAAGAGGGGGCAGCCCCCTTTCACAGAAGACCCCCCTTCCCCCCTTCACCCTCCTTCCAATCCCAACCTTATGATTGGACCAACCAGGGATCACTTTATTAATGTCATGCTTCACTATCAAACACAACGTTGCCTTCAAGCCAGTCTCTAATCTTATGGTCTATTTACACTTTTATATTTTATTCATTTACTAGTAGGTTACTTGGCGTTGCCCGGGAGTATCTTAGCGGTATATCACTATCTGAAGGTGATTACATGCGCTATCCGGACAAAGAATCATAAGAATGTTCTCCCCACTTTCGCACCTTTTCCCTCTCCCCTCAACAACCCCTCTTTCGCTGCTCGAAAATGTCATCCAGTTCAACCATTTGCTCCCTCATCGCTCCAACGGAACATCAAAGTGGGTCCGGGCTTTCGCTGTTCTCCCAGTGAAGAGATGCACCGTCACTTGCAAGATGCACATTAGAGAGGAGCATGATTACCATGAGGCATTCTTGTGTCGTTATGCTCTTCTCTTCTTTGACCTCAATTTTTGCCAAATGGAGTTCAAAATCTGATCTCCTTCTTCAGGTCACAGTTCTGATGATTATATCCATGTTCTTCATCAAAACAGGGATGTCATCCACAATCGGTTTTGCTTCCCCAGCTACACAGAGTATAGGGGAAGTTATGTAATCGGTCAGAAATTTCATGCTGAGTTTTCAACTAAATTTCATGATTTCCGAACTATCATAATTCCAAAAATGAAAAAAATAAATATATAAATTTTTTTGTCTATGTTTCTGTGAACAAGATAACTGCCGACAGAATGAATGTATCAACTCGAAATTCCATATGTGTATCCTGAACCACATAACGACGACAGTTATTGATTTTCAGCAAAATCGGCCTAAGGGAAGGGGGGAATTAGGGAGGAGGCTTAATACAAAAACTGTAGTAACTGCCGTTGTAATGAGTATTGACACGATATTTCATATGTCAGTTCAAAATACGTTAAAGCGTCACCTCTCAATATTCAGCTGGATCGGCCCCAATAACTGCCGATGTAGTGAATGTATTGACACGATATTTCATATGTCAATTCAAAATACGTTAAAGCGTCACCTCTCAACATTCAGCTGGATCGGCCCCAATAACTGCCGTTGTAATGAATGTATTGACACGATATTTCATATGTCAGTTCAAAATACCATAAGGCGTCACCTCTCAATATTCAGCTGGATCGGCCCCAATAACTGCCGATGTAGTGTTTCGATACAAAATTTAGTACGAGGATTCAGAATCCACTGTATAACTCATATATTGAATTTTAATCCAAACGTTCGATGGACTTTGAGGGAGAGCGAAGACGTAACTGATTGATTAATACTGGGAAAG
The DNA here is from genome assembly GCA_963662175.1 of Aradus depressus. NCBI lineage: Eukaryota > Metazoa > Arthropoda > Insecta > Hemiptera > Aradidae > Aradus > Aradus depressus. The sequence goes on from OY759219.1 coordinate 4,389,457, forward strand.
TACATAGACGGTGATTCAAATGATGTTTTTTTTCCATTTCTCTGACAAGTCTCAATGCAACTTTCCTCAGCCATGTTGAGACCAAGGTTTGCTTAGTAATAAAACGTTCGCTGACATTGGACTGAATCCATCATTCGTCGTTGGTTCTCTGGATGTGTATATGTCGTAGTCACTTAGTGATATCCATCATTTCATGAACTGCCAGCATATTGTGAAATTACATTAAATGCCCAGGCTTTTCATGAAATGATGTATTTACGTCCGGTACTTGATGTTCCACACAATCTGACTCGTTAAACTATGTAACACTTGTTGAGGTTATAGAGCAGGAGTGGCCAACCCGCGCCCCGCGAGATTCAACACAACTTTTTAAAAATATGTTTTTTTTGTCCAATATTTTTGTTTTTAGTGTAGTGTTTTGTAACAAATATATAAAAAAAATTCATTTTCAGTTGTAAAGCATTAAAACAATTTAAAAAACTAATTTAAATATTTTTTGGCTTTAAATTTAATTTAGACATAATAAAATCAGATTTTACAATCTGCCTCAGTATCACTAAGGCATTTCATGAACCTTCAAAGTCTAAATGCCGTACGATTGTGTACATCGAGAAAAAATCGTCATTTCATGAAAAGCCTAGGCATTTAATGTAATTTCACAGTATGCCGACAGTTCATGAAATGTCTTGTTTTTTCATGAAATGACTGATTTCACTAAGTGACTTCGACATATATACCTACTCCCCGAGTTGCCTTCTGCTTGTACACTGAGCAGTGCATCGTCTCCTGAAACTTCCTGTGTAATTACCCCGTTCGTCTAAATAAGTATAACCACGACTTAGATGCGCAATACAGAAAGCTGTACTTTGAATTTCTCAAGCTTCCCTCAAACGGAAATGTTCTATTGCTAATCCTCTGGCAGAATCCTAAAGACACGACCGTTTCTTCCAAGTACTTCGAGACAACAACACTTCCTATATGCTTAACTTTAAACTTCTTCAAAAAGTTGCTAACAAAAGAAATAATGTGTATATTAACTTATAAGCTAATCGCTGGCAATATACACACGTACAAGGATCAGTGGCGGATCTACCTAGAGGCAGGCCTCAAAGCCAATGGGGCCCAGCTTATGAAGCACTGCAATTTTACATAGACAACTAGAGCTCTTTGTTGCTGCATCACGTATTATGTGAATCTCTATTTCACTGTGTAGATATATTTATGATAATTAAAAAAAAGTTGTCGGTGAATCACCCTAAAAAACAATCCCCAGAATGTATTGATCAAATAACGTTTTGCTTCGCCTCCTACAAAATCAGTTCACATAGTCTCCACCCTTCGTCGAAAATATACCTGCCCTCCAGTGTACCTTAAAAAAAATCCCATCCCTTTAAAAAATGAAGTCCGCTATCTAGGCCTCATACTCGACAAAAGACCAACTTGGAATCCTCACATGAGACTGAAAAGACAAGAAATGAACAGACGTTATAAACTTTTACTAAGACTACTAGACAAAAGATACAAATTAACTTTGAAAACAAAACGACTTATATACAACGCAGTCCTCAAACCTATGTGGACTTACGGACTTGAACTCTGGGATTCTGCCAAGGCTTCCAATCTCCAGCGCAACTAATCCTTTCAATCCAAAATCTTCGTACAATAGCCAATGCTCCTAATGACGTCTCCAACAAAACTCTTCACACTGACCTTAACGTATCTTTTGAGCGACGGCTTAAGCGTCAATGGCCTAAGAGCAGCAGCAGTGACAGTGACAGTTACAAACGAGAGGAAATCAGTGACTAGGGAGTGTCACCACTGGGTGATTTCTCCCCTCTTGACATTTTTACATTGCCATTATCTCTGTATTATCATATTTGCTTGTTGTATAGGTTAGGTTAGGTTTTATGACTCATGCCCGGGCTTTAACTACGAGGTCATATCGCCTACTACCAGAGCGCTCTTTCGTCACTTGTTGTATATATTTTTATACAGTTGTAAATATCTCTTTGTAATTAAAAAAAAAAAAAAAAAGCTTCGCCTCCAAACCCAATCGACCGTTTGCGCAAATATTCAACAGTTGACTTAGGGGCTCCTAAATCCTTACTAAATTTCATGTTGACACTTTTTTTTTTCATTGTTTTTTATTTGGGAGGTAAAAAAATGTTGAGCACACCATCCTTCGGATGGAACGTTAAGCCATGGTCCCGAGCCTGTACGATGTCAGTTATTCGTTAAAGATCTTTATCCTAGCTAAATAAACTTAGGTAAGCAGAATTTAGAACTCCCACAGTAGAGTCGGCCTCATGTCCACCAGAGTGACGAATGAGAGCTCTGGTAGTAGGCGATATGACATACTTAAAACCCGGGCATGAGTCGCAATAACTAAGTACTTAAATACATTATAGTTAGAGAAATATGTTATTAAAGAGACCTGAGTTTTATAAATGTATTTCAATATTAAGAATTAAGAGGAATTTTAATTTTCTCTTCAAATAACTTTGAAAACTAATTTATAATGGAGGGTTGACTTAGCAACTTTGAAAAGGCCAAGTCATTGATCGAACAGCGGCCAAAGGAAATTAATTTTCAAATTAAACATTTAACACTGTTTTTGAAGATAGTCAAGAGTTTCAGTCTCCTTCTTAATAGAAAATAGTTCTTTTGGTAGCTCAGAGGTAGCGTGCTTGCCTACTGAGCTCAAGACCGCGGGTTCGAAACACGGCCGGAGGTAAGAAAAAATAATTGTATATGTCGCCGCCTTTCGGATTGGACGTAAAATGATGGTAAGATATCTGGTAGGTACTCAATAAAGCACCTTAGGTAACTGAACCTGGGTAGGCAACATTTAGGGCTTCCTCAATAGAATAGGGTCATTTCCATCAGAGCATTGGTAGTAGGCGATATCATAATACCTAACTACTATGGTTGAAATATATTATTGGATATTATAACTGTTATAATAATAATAATAATAATAATAATAATAATAAATATTTGAGGGCGCTGGTAGCTCAGTGGTATGCGTGCTTGTCTTCTGAGCTCAAGATCGTGGGTTCGAAACCGGACCGAGGCCCTTAGTTTATTTTATCTGGGAGGTGAAATAAACTTAAACATGCCGTATTTCGGATGGGACGCTAAACGATGGTCCCGAGCCTGTACAATGTCAGGTACTCGTTAAAGACCCCTACCCTAAGTGAATAAAAATTTAGGGTAGGCAAAATTTAAAACTCCCACAGTAGAATCGGGCTCATGTCCACTAGAGTGACGAAAGAGCGCTTTGGTAGTAGGTGATATGACCTCGTAGTTAAAGCCCGGGCATGAGTCATAAAACCTAAATTAACCTAATAAATATTTAGATATGAAAAAAAAATTAATTTTTTGGGGAACCCTCTCCCCCCCCCCCCCCCCCCCCTTTGGAGTAGCTCGGGTTCACAGTAAACAGCCTAAACTCGATGTTGGAGGAAGTGGACTGAGACACCAGGCTACGGTGCAGAACTCTCACGTAGAAGACCCTGATCTCACATCTAGAAGAGCGTTTTGATGAAGAGAGATATGGTGAACTGACCGGTGGTGATCTGAGCGATGGTGAACTGACCAGTGGACCACGACAGAAGGAGGCTGGTATGAGTGCCTAAGAATCTATAGGCCCATCGCCGACCCAGTAAGTAAACACCAGTCTGAGTCTGTATGTGATAGGCAAATAAAATTTTCAGGCAGAGAATATCAGCTAAGGCAAATAGTTATTACTCTTATTCTTCAAGTTTGAGTCATTTGTCAAACTGTTCGTTGGGCGAATAGAAATTAAAATTATTTACCTGCGCTTTTGAGGCCTTTATTACCTTTCGCAGGGTTTTCGCAGTACCTATTATAATATATATCCTATTTCAACGCTGCCTGAATACATTATCTATTTAAGATATATGCATAAAATAGAATTTAAATAAATAAAACTCCAAACTTTATTTACTCATTGATAAAGATGTGAAGTGTTTACCAAAAGGAGTGGGGTCAGAGGAGGTCATCCAACCGATATAGATAAAACTTAGGTAATAAACCGGACCAATATCAGCTGGGATGAGTCTTGTGGGGGAGCAGGGAGCCTCAAACACCCTTCGGGCGGATAATCGAAATGTATACAGATGGCCTGGAGCACACCGTCCTTCAGATGGGAAGTTAAGCCTGTGCAATGAACTAATGATTCCCATTATAGAATCGACAAAAGCGCTATGGTAGTAGGCGATATATATCTCAGTTCGAATCCATAATGAGACTTGTTTGCAAAGAAAAATCCCGGTTATTCAGCAAATTAATCCCCGAGATCAAATTATTCGTAGTCAACGAAGTTTCCGCCCGTGAGGGCGCCAATAGCTCAGAGGAAGCATGCAAGCATATGGAGCTCAAGATCGCGAGTTCGAAAACTAGCCTTAGATTTTTTTAGGTGAAAAAACTTAAATGGTCCCGAGCCGGTGTGATGTCAGGTACTCGTTTTCTAGGTGAATAAACCTAGATAGGCAAAACATAGGACAATCAAAGTAGAGCCTGGCTCAGGAAGAGAGCTCTGGTAGTAGGCGATATGATCTCTTAGTTAAAGCCCGGGCTTGAGTCACAATACTAAGATTTCGCGCTCCGTCACACTCCTTCTACGGTCGGTTTAGTTGAAGCCCAACAAGTATCTTACCCAGGGCCTTCTGAATCTACATGTTCCCTTTGGCTCCTTTAGCCGAAAATCACAGATGTTTTACTCTCGGGAAGAAATTTGTATATAAACTTTTCGTGAATACATCTTCGTGGATTGAATTTCGCAGTGTTGCCAGTATCTACTTTGATCATTTCAAATTTGAGTACATTTGTGTTACCTATTCTTTTATTATTATCGCTGAAAACATTGGCCTTTATGGGGGCCCAATTCAAATTTATCAAACCTGCCCAATTTTATTATAAAATTACAAATATTACGGGAGTGTAAAACCAACCTAAGAAGTAGGTGCCCCAAATCGACCTAACCTGCCCAATTTTACGGTTGAGCTAATTTAGGTCAATTGTTTCAAGGTTTGGTTTTTACTCTCGCGATAAATTTGTGTTTTATCGGTAGAAATCTATTTTTTTATTCGATGTAATTTCATGTTCTCTTGTCTTGTCTCTCACTCAGTTAAAATTCAATGTCAGGTCACCGGGTTGTCAGGTTCATTCCATCAGCACTTTATTATTCATCTATTTTTATTTTATTTATTTTCTATATTACAAAAATATTTCTTATTTTAGTCACTTTTTCTTATTACTAAAGATTCTATTTTTATTTATTTTTTCAATTTTTTTGTATTGCTTCTCCATATTATTATTCTCATTATTATTAGATTATTATAATTATAAGTATTATAATAATTATATTATTAGATTATAATATAATTATTAACAGCGATTGTACAGTCCTAGCTGACTGCTCCCCCTCCCACACCCAGACTCCGTCTTCTGGGAGGTAGCCTATTTAACATTTGTCTTGTCTCTAGAAATATTTCTAGAAAAAAAAATGTAATATATTTTTTTTTGAAGGAGCTGAGGGTGATCTCTTTCGTAGCGTCCCAATATAATATATTATTTATAATATTGGGAATCTATAACTATATATATATTAGTGGATCCACTAATGGTATGCTTGAATACCAATTGTCGCACGTTAGGTTTCTGTTTCCTCTTCGATATATTTTATTATTATATTGTATTTTAACCAATAAATATAACATGGTGAAGAATTAATATACATTGAAATGTATCAAAATCAAAGATAAAAGGTACTTATATTTTATAAAGCTAATACTCACGTGTTTGATTATTTCCAACAAATGTGACAGTCACTTTGAAGTTAAATTACACACTGAGGAAAGAAACTAGGGAAAACCCACCCCCAAACTTATAGTCAAGGGAAGTCTAAATATAGAATAGAAGGGGTTGAACAAGTTAACAAATCGCCTCCCTTTTCTTGAAAAGAAAAAATTTGAACACGTTTGAAAAAATCAGAGTGGAGGAAGATAAGAGGAACTCATTATCGAATTTTTGGAGGGCTACATATTTTCACCTATGTACTACTTAAAGAGAGTTAGAAATAAAGCCCCCCCCCCCCCTTGGTTCTACCTACGCCACTCTGTACAGAGCAAGGAGGGCAAGTAAGTGATTTACCTTGTCGGACGGCATCTAGCCAACACGGGCCATGTTCTATAGAAATCATCCAATATTGAGGTCAGGGCCAGTCTGAGCCATATCATATGAACAGTTTGTATTGAGGGCGCCCAACAGTAGAGTCCTTGCTTACTATGCTCACATCTAGCAGTGGCCCCCCCTTTTTTTTTTACCTAGGAGGTAAACAAAGCCTTGAGCACGCTGTCCTTCCGAGAGGGCCATTAAATGACACCCTAAGCGAATTTAGGGGGGCGAAAGGCTGGTAAGTCCCCAGTGGGCCTAGTAGATGCTGATATACTAGAGCCAACAAATACTGGGGCCTGGTCTCTTATACAGCTCTGCCAGCAAATTCCTACTCCTCGCGTCCCCGTCGCGTCCCCCGGGCAATGCATTCAGAAGAATGTAGCAGAGAGGAGAGGTGTGAGGAGCGAGTTCCCAGCGCTCATGAAATAACTGGGACTCTCAGCTAAGGGAGTAAACCCCGACAGAAAATCACAGGTCCCCCAAGGTCAACGGGGGTTTGTCGCAGGGCTAACAAGTCTACACTGTAAAAAGGACTTTTGTTACGAAACCTAACACTAGCCTCGGAATACTGGACGGATCTAAACGGAAAATGACTAAAGCGCGAACTGGACTGAATATTGGATCTTGGAATGTACTAAGTTTATGGCGACCAGGAGCTGCGAAAACAGTGGTAGAGGAGCTGAAGCGATACCAGATGGACGTGACAGCCCTGCAGGAGGTGAGATGGCCGGACAGCGGTGAGTGTCTGACGGAGGGGTACTCCATATTCTATAGCGGAGGTAGCGGCACACATCATGTAGCAGGCACCGGTTTCGCGGTGAGTCCGAGGGTGAGACAGGCAGTCCTGGCCTTCACCCCCATCGACCAGAGGCTCTGTGTGCTGCGGCTGCGGGGGCGATGGTTCAACATCAGCATAGTGAATGTCTATGCGCCCACTGAAGACAAAGAGGACACCGAGAAGGATGCTTTATATGACAAGCTGGACCAAGTACTAGATGAGGTGCCGAGGTACGATGTGAAAATCGTGACAGGGGACCTAAACGCCAAAATCGGACGTGAGACGGGGTTCTGTCCAACGATTGGGAAATATAGCCTGCATGACGTCAGCAATGACAACGGCATAAGATGCGTATCTATCTATCTAAGGGAGTACAGGGTGGGTCAGTTGGAGGCCATACAAAACGCATGGGAACATGGGGCGACCAAAGAATTCTACCGGGACATCAGGAGTGAGAAACGAGGGTTTCAACCGAGGATGTTCCAGATGAAGGATAAGTCAGGACAAATGGTGGCAGGAAGAAGCGAAATATTGTCAGTCTGGAAGGAGTACTTTCAAGAACTGCTCAACCGCCAGGAACCGCGGCACCCAATCCCAAACTGCACTTCACCCACTCCCGAGGTAGAAATAGAGGCGCCTGATCTTCTAGACGTAGAACTTGCCATCAGCAAGATGAAGAATGGGAAGGCTCCAGGAATGGATAACTTGCCAGCCGAATTATTTAAGAAGGGAGGAAAAAATCTGGCAGAGGTTCTTTACCAATTCATTGTAAAGATATGGAGAGAGGAAAGAATACCCGATGCTTGGAACACGAGCCTGATATGTCCCTTACTGAAAAAAGGAAGTAGAACCGAATGCTGCAACTACCGGGGCATATCGTTATTGTCAGTGGCGTATAAGGTCCTCTCAAGAATCCTCCTAACGAAGCTGACCCCCTACTCTGAAAGCATCCTTGGAGAGTACCAAGCGGGCTTCCGACGTGGAAGAGGCACTTTGGACCAGATATTTGTTCTCAGACAAATTCTGGAAAAGCAATGGGAGATGCAACAGGATACCCATGCACTATTCATAGACTTCCGAGCTTATGATTCAATACATCGGAAAAGTTTGTGGGCTATGATGAGAGAATTTAAATTCCCGGAAAAACTCATAAGAATGGTAAAGGCATGTATCGAAGGAGCAAAAAGCAGAGTTATGGTCCAAGGAGAACTTTCGGAGCCCTTCGATGTTATGAGTGGCCTCAAGCAAGGTGACTGCCTCTCCCCTCTCCTCTTCAACCTGGTCCTTGAGCGAGTGATAAGGCAGGTGATGAGGAACGAGGAAGGCACCCAGATAGCCGGAGAAAACGGAGTCCTGGCGTATGCGGATGACGTGGCCTTCTTAGGAAACAGCCCAGAAGAAGTTAAAAGTAAGGCGGGAAAACTACTTAAGCACAGCTGCAGAGTAGGGCTGGAAGTTAATGTCGACAAGAGCGACTACCTTATAGTCAGTAAGAATATTCATCTAGAGCAGGAATTAAATGTGGGGACCTTCTCCTTCCCAAGAGTTCAGAACTTCAGGTATCTCGGGTCCACGGTAACTAGCATCAACTCGATGTTGGAGGAGGTGGACAGAAGACTTCTGCAGGCCCAAAGAGCGTATTTCTCTGTCATCAAGCTGCTACGGTCCAGAGCCTTGTCAAGGAACCTGAAGTATAGGATCTACAGCTCCATGGTAGAGCCCGTTCTGATCTATGGGTGTGAAACCTGGACCCTGACCTCACATCTGGAGAAACGTTTCCAGACGTTTGAAAATAAAGTGCTGAGGAAGATAGCAGGTCCGGTCAAGGATAGAGAAACCCAAGAGTGGAGGATCAGAACCAACAGGGAGCTGAGGGACATCTTCTGGCAACACCCGACCGTAGTTGCAGATATGAAATCACGGCGCTTAAGATGGGCTGGACACGTGGTGAGAAGCGGACAGCAGACAGCCATAGGACGCATCATGGACGCTCAGGTCCAAGGAACCAGATCACGAGGAAGACCAAGGCTGAGGTGGGCTGACCTGGTGAAGAAGGATGCTGTGGAACACCACGTGGTGAACTGGCGACCGGTGGCGCACGACAGATCGCGGTGGAGAAGGCTAGTGTGGGCGGCTAAGGATCTTCAGGGTTCGTCGCCAACGGAGTAAGAGTAAGAGTAAGCTAAACGAATTTAAACCTAGATATTGAGAACCCTCATAGTTAAGCTACCAGGGAATGAATAAGAGCATTGAATTCTTTGGTCCCTAGGTGTACACACAATTCATCTAGACTGGGTGGGATTGTGACAGCTAGAACTAGCTAGTTCTGGCTGTCGCTAGGAGCGCTGTTATTTTAATTAAAACAATATTTTGCAGTCCATAGATGAAAAACTTGCATGAAATAACCGACAGATAATCATAGTAAGTTTGTTATGGACATGAAATGTTACTGAACATTACAAACCTGATGGGTAAGTAATTGGTTTCAAGGCTTTCAGACAGCAGGAGGTGTGGTACTGAGAGTGACAAAGTAACTGTTAGAGGAGCAGTTAGTGAGAGGCTCGTGCTACAGTAACAGGTAGAGGGGGCAAGGTCACACCGGGCACAGGTCAACACTCTCTTCAGCTCCCAGCTCTACAGCTAGAGAACCATACTGTGAGATATGACAGCAGGAGGTGTGGTACTGAGAGTGACAAAGTAACTGTTAGAGGAGCAGTTAGTGAGAGGCTCGTGCTACAGTAACAGGTAGAGGGGGCAAGGTCACACCGGGCACAGGTCAACACTCTCTTCAGCTCCCAGCTCTACAGCTAGAGAACCATACTGTGAGATATGACAGCAGGAGGTGTGGTACTGAGAGTGACAAAGTAACTGTTAGAGGAGCAGTTAGTGAGAGGCTCGTGCTACAGTAACAGGTAGAGGGGGCAAGGTCACACCGGGCACAGGTCAACACTCTCTTCAGCTCTACAGCTAGAGAACCATACTGTGAGATATGACAGCAGGAGGTGTGTTACTGAGAGAGACAAAGTAACTGTTAGAGGAGCAGTTAGTGAGAGGCTCGTGCTACAGTAACAGGTAGAGGGGGCAAGGTCACATCGGGCACAGGTCAACACTCTCTTCAGCTCCCAGCTCTACAGCTAGAGAACCATACTGTGAGATATGACAGCAGGAGGTGTGTTACTGAGAGTGACAAAGTAACTGTTAGAGGAGCAGTTAGTGAGAGGCTCGTGCTACAGTAACAGGTAGAGGGGGCAAGGTCACACCGGGCACAGGTCAACACTCTCTCCAGCTCCCATAAACCAGCCCTCTATAGACTCAGATTGGCAAGTTACGTCCCGTTCTAACATTCCTCTACAATCCTAATAGAAGCTTTCATCCCGGATCCTTCTCCAATATATTCTAGTTTTAATGCTAATAACAGTCCAGTTTCTTGCCACAAGAAGTAACTCGGATTGGAGATTGTTATACAAATATTTTTCCTTCAAATAATTTCTGAGCTTTAGATGATTTGGGACAATAAAGTACACTAAAAAATAATAATTATTATATTAATTACCTTTGTGAATCACAAGGCGTAATTAAATAAGCCCACTCTTTTTTATATGTTTAAACTATTTTTTCCTCATAAATGAGCACAGATTGCATATTGGATTTCTAATCGGTAATTGTGGTGGAGTTTCAAATAAACGGGTACGACATTGGAGCCTTACACGAGGTGTCCTACTGGCTGGGGAATGGATCACGGGTCATTGCTCATCGGCCATCTTGCTGAAAATAATAACATTACTCTTTTCCCATTTTTTAAAACCTTTACTTCTCCAACTATACGATGTATAGGAGCAGTTATGTATTCGGTCAATAATCTGATTCTCTCATTCAAAAAATTTAAAAAAAAAAAAAAATCCTATGGCAGTTTTAAATTTTGCCCACCCTAAATTTTTATTCACCTAGGGTAAGGGGACTTTAAAGAGTACCTGACATCGTACAGACTCGGGACCATCACTTAACGTCCCATCAGAAGGACGGCGTGCTTAAGTTTAGTTTACCCTCCAGATAAAATAAAATGAGGGCCTTGCCTAAGGTATATATATTTTTTTTTCTTCTATTACTGCTAGCTCAGAGGTAGCCTCCTTAGCTCAGGATCGCGGGTTCGATACCCGCCTAAGGCTCTTAGTTTATTTTATTTAAAAAGTAAAAAAACCCAAGAACGCCGATCTTCGGATGGGACTTTAGTTGTTGGCTCCAAGCTTGTGCGATGTCAGGCAATGGTTTGAGACTCCTACCTAAGGCAACTAAACCTAGGTAGGCAACATTTAAGTCTTCCACAGTAGTGTTGTGCTCATGTCCACCAAAGCGGCGAAACAACGCTCTATGACCAGTTAAAGCCGGGGCATGAGTCATAATATATATATTTCTTTCTTTATTTCATTTTCATAAAATTTAGCCTAAAAAATTTCAATTGCCTATATATTTTTGAGACAATATACAATTTAGGTTGTTCAACTTTTGGCACAACACTCATTTTGTATTCAAAACATAATTTACTTTGATAATTTTTGAAAATACACTAATTACTTCCGTTATCTACCTCAATTACAAGATACAGACAAATTATAGATATGTGACTTGAGGCACGAGCTATGACAAGCACGACAGAGGGTAAGAAAAACAAAATTAATTTTCATTAAGAGTAATGTAATCTGTATTATTTTTAATAATCATAATTATTTAGATAAAGTTTTAATGATTTCCCAATAATAATTTATTATAAAACATTTAATGAGAGATACCGATACCAATATGATAACCTGTTCTTATCTAACTAAGAATTAACCGCTAGCTCGGGACACAGCATTTTCGCACAAAACTACAAAAATATAACAATAATTTTAAGTGTTCGCTCTCTCTATCCAGAAGCAATCGATCATTTTGCTAAATATTAATATTTGACTTAATTTCGAACTTGTGAAGCCTCATACTAAATTTTTTGTCGATACATTTGATACAAAGGCAGTTATTAGATTTTTTGTGTTAAGCCTCCTCCTCCTTAATCCCCCCTTCCCTTTGGTCGATTCGGCTGAATATCGATAGGTGTTGTCCTTATGAGCTTCTGGATACAAACATATATGTCATGTCGATACATTCATTTTATCGGGAATTATCTTGTTCACAGATACACATACCCTATATAAGGACGCCAGTAGCTCAATGGTATGTGTGCTTGCTTGTCTTCTGAGCTCAAGATCGTGGGTTCGAAACCCAAGAGAGGCACTTAGTTTATTTTATCTGGGAGGTAAAATAAACTTAAGCACGCCGTCCTTCGGATGGGACGTTAAGCGATGGTCTCGAGCCTGTACGATGTCAGGTACTCGTTAAAGACCCCTGCGCTAGGTGAATAAACATTTAGGGTAGGCAAAATTTAGGACTCCCACAGTAGAGTCGGGCTCATGTCCACCAGAGTGACGAGAAAGCCTATATTATAGGTACCTATATATTTTTTATCAAGTATTTATTTATTTTTTATTTTATCTTATTTTATTATGTATTTATATTTTTCTTCTCTCTCCTCACTTCTCTATCTAGCCCCTACTTTCTACAATTTCAATTCGAATTTATATAGTAGATATTATATTTTATTTTTCTTCATAATTAAGCTGTTAATTTTATGTTTTTTCATGTTAATCTATTGTATATATATTATTATGTATTTCTATGTTTTCTCCAATTAATTTATGTAAGGTTTTCTCCAATGTAGCACTAATTTATTTATTTCTTTGTACGACATAATATTATGTATTTATTCTTAGAAGACCTCGGTCCCAGAATGATAAAATTTCTTTTCATTTCATTACATACAGACAGTTTTTTCTATTTTCATTTGCAGAACCAGTGTTCGCAATGTAAAAGTCTTGTGAAAACTCATCGGATTTCTGACCGATTACATAACTTCCCCTATACTTCGTATAAGAGTACAAAGAGCGATTTAATACACATCGAAAAATGGCCGAGATAAAGACAGATTCTGATTATCTCTCCCTCAAAACGTAAAGAAAAGTGGTTTTCCTTATGGCAGCAATGAGGGGAAACAATTCCCGTGAAAAATCTATTTTCGTTCAAAAACAACCTACATATGTACATATTTCATCAGGTATCATGAATAAACAAGCAAATAAGACGTTATTGCAACTCATTTTATTGTGCATTATGTACATACAGACATAAACGAACAGGAAAAAATTAAACATTACGAACTTACATAAACGTTGAAAACTTAATGTACATTGTATATAATATGTACATATCATTGTTTGAAAAAAAAACAGTTATTTTTTCTTGTTTTTACCTTTCAAAGATTTTTTGAAAGCCAAGTCTCTCCATTTCCGTACGTTCATCACGTCCAATGCCGTTGAATCTTGTTACTGCTCAACATATTTCAATAAAATCTCTGCAGCTTCTTTTGCTTCTTCGTGACCTATTTTTTGCAAGTCCTCCTCGTCTGCATTTTCGCCATCGTCTTCGCATTAGCAGTCATCTTTACTGGCGTTACCGATTATTTCCTCGTCCTTTAAAAATTCGTTTTTGAGTCCTTCGTCACTTTTTCTCATCCATTCCTCCAAATCCTCAAAACTGCATTTGGTTTCCACCAGTTAACGACTGCAGATAGTGTACAATGGCTAGATTTCCGATTTCTTCATTCTCTGAATGGTTGCTACTCTCGACATAATTTTCTATATCAGGCCAAAGTTTTCTCTCCACGATTTCACAAGATTTTCATGATTTCAGAGAAAAAAAAATCTCTTCCAAGGGATAGGCCGGTTAGTCCGAGGACCGGTTGATCTGAGGCCGGTTAAGAAGGGTTCTACTGTACTTCGTATAGCTAGGGAAGTAATAATATATTAGGTAATACATTAAGCTCGCCTTAGGTCAGGCTTGGCTATAGAACTAGACTTGTCGAGATAGAGCTCGGCCTACATTCTCTGTCCGTTACGGGAGGGCGAGCGGCAGTGACCCGCGTCAAACCACCCCCACCTCTTCCGCGATAAAGGCCCGCATATCGCCCGTCGTCAGTCTCTTCAAACGGACAACTTCAACTCGGAAAAGAATATACTATATAAAATTTCGTTTTTATTTTATTTTATTTTATTTATTTCTTATTTTTGAAATCAGGTGACTGCAAATCAGTAGGTAGATAGGTTACAACCAGAATGATAGTCGTAAAATGAAAGTTTGTTATGGTTTTAACAAAAATAGCCGAGCAAGAAATATAGAATGTAGGTAGTCCTTGTGCCACAGATTTATCATATTTTCTGAAAAATCATTAATACTACAATGCTCATTCATAGATAGGCTTCAACCAGATACGATGTCCATGAGTAGAGCATTTTTTTTTTTTTTGTTTTTGGAATAGGTAGAGGTCAAAAAACATGAAATTCCTTTGAAAACTCTGCATCGAATTTTGACCGATTACATAACTTCCACTATACTTCGGAAAGATGGGAAAATAAAAACATTGTTATAATGATCTTACATTAATAACCTTTCAAAAGAAAAAATGTACTCTAGATAACTTATGTTTTTAGCAAGAGTTTTAATAAACCCATAAATTTCAGAAATAATTATAATGTTGAATTATTGAAATGAGACAACTTATTAATAGAGAAGGAGTTTTTATAAAGTGACATTGTACTGTTGGGAGATTGCCAGGAGTAGGACAGAACAACACGAGAGTGGAAATAGATACAGGAGGGAATCACACAGAGGAGGAAGCAATCCTTAGTCGCGTGTAAGGTTCGTTGAACAAAGAGACATACCGGACTGGGGCTCCCTGTGACAGACGAGGTGTGGTATAGTAATCACATCTTTCTCATACCAACCATTTTTTTACAGATCTCTCTCCTTATCCCTTCCTCGTCTTAAATTGATTTCAAACTAGCATTCCTAAGCACAGCATGCTAAACCCAGCCGAAATCCTTAGGTTTTTTATCTGGGAGGGGAAAAAATGTTGAGCACACTGTCCTTTGGATGGAACATTCAACGACGGTCCCAGGTTTGTACAATGTCTGATACTCTAAAAAAATGTTAAGATTCCTTCAGAAATTTGTTGTATATTCTTTGGTGCATTATAACATTGTTCGTAATGTTTTTATATCACATCTTAGGGAACATTAAAAATTATAAATTTAATAAGGAATATTTCGGTCAGAATAATTATTTCGATAGGAGAAACCGTTTTCGCGTAAATCGAGCTACAGTAAAAAAAATTGGGTTTCAAGAAGTCATATTGGGACGTTTTTTGGCTTGTATCGCACAAACCAGTCACACAACTAGGAAAAAAGAACACGAAGAGTGGAGATAGATTCAAAAGACACATGAAAAAACACATTTTCCAAAATAATTGAAAATAAAAACCAAAGAAAATGGTAATCAAATTTAAGAGAAGTGGGTTTACATAACACACGAAAAGTAGTACCTACGTATTACGGTTTTTTTAACTATAATATGTTCTGTTACTTAATATTTTCTGACTAAATTGCATGAAGTTGTTACTTTCTTTTAAAATTACATAGGGGTCAATGAAAATGATACGAGTATCATTCATTAGCAAAAATGTAACTCTCACATTTTTTTTTCTTTGATTCTTTGTGTTAAATGTAAATAAATAAATAATAATTTCCCTAAGAAATAGTCGGTGAATCACCGGCAATGTACTTCCCCAGAACCAATTAATCAATTATCTTTTCGCTCCCCCTCCAAAACCACTCGACCACCGTTTTCCCTAATATTGAACAGTTGTCTTACATAGGCCAAATTGACCCCATCCCTGACCCCCCCCCCCCCCCTTTCCTTCAGCCGATGCAATATGACAGGTATTCATGTCGATACATTCATTACATCGGCAGTTATTAGAGTATTTATGTTAAGCCTCCCCCCGAATCCCCTCCTTCCCATTGGTCGATTTGGCTGAAAACAATAGGTGTCGTCGTTAGAGGGTTTTGGATTCACATATAACATTTCGTATCGATATATTCATTCTATCGGGAGTTATCGTGTTCACAGGCGTTGAAGATTACATAACTTCCCCTATACTTCGTATACTTGGGGAAGGGAACATTTTTTTTTTTTTTTTTATTGTCCACATTATTTTTGTTTACTTTTTATGTATAAACACGTATTTCAGGAAACATTATCTGAAATTGGTGAAATAATTGGGTAAAGTTCGTTGAAAAATGACAAAAATCATTAAGTTTTTAAAAACGTTTTAAGTACACAAACAATTTTGTAGCTTAGTACTTGACAAATCAATATATATTATTATTTTTAAGTATTTATTTATTTATAAATAAAATACCCATGTACAAATAATTCGAAAATCAAAAAATCTTATACTAAAGACGACCTCTTGGTCAGATGACCGTCAGAGTGTAGTCGTCATAATTTACAAATAAAGAAGAAATTAAGTACATCGCGTTCAAGTATAGAACAACAAAATACAATTACAACTTGTCTAAAAATCAAATTATACCTTCGCCTAAGTACATAATAAATTTTATTTACGAACAAGAAAAGATCTTATATATCTTTGACCTTTAAAATTCAAATCAAAATAATCATAATCTTCTGGTTCGGTATAATAATATTAATTTCGGATATTAATTATGAAACATAAGATTTGAGCCTAGTTATAATAAATCTTATAAAATGATAATGAAAATTAATACGACTTAAAAAGGTTAATAAATAGTAAATAATAATAGGATTAAATAGTAACAAGTGATATTATATATAATATTAGGAAAAATAGAATAGCATAAGATCACAATAATGATTCAAATTGTGTTCTGGTTAAACTATGATATTTTTGGCCAAATCAATAAATAGCTAGACGAATTTAAAATAGCGAATGAATGAACCAAGTTTTCGCTCTCCATCTGATCCCAATTTACTGATTTGTTTGAAACTCAACAGATGTCTTACTTAGATACTTCGTATTATATTCGTTACACATAAAGTTATTAGAGTTTTTGGTCTGGTCCTCACTTTTCTTTGGTCAATGAGGATGAAAATTAATAGGTGTCATCTTCGTGGGGATTTGAATATATGTAGGTACACAATTTCGTGTTGAAATATTATTTTATCGGAAGTTATCCATTCACGGACCACACACAGTCAGACAGACAGACAGAAAAATTTGTTTCCATTTTTGGAATCAGGGGGTAAAAAAATATGAAATTCAGTGAAAACTCAACATCAATTTCTGACGGGTTACATAACTTCCCTTATACTTCGTACAGCAGGGGAAATATTATTAATAGTAATGGATTGAAATCAAATGAGGAACGTTCGTATGGAATGATCCGTATCGAAATTCATGGCCAAATTATCGATAAATGGTTGTCGATATTGCTTCTCTCTAAATAAGTAAGTAATAAGATATATCAGTCCAACATTTATTAAACCACGACTAGTTTCGTCAGTAAACTGACATCTTCAGGTGGGATCTTGCTAGAGAAGAGGTCAAGGGACACATACAAGTATCAGGGACCAGGTGGACACTCCAAGAAGCAGGTCGACAATCCATTGCTTCTCTCTTGTCCAATAAGTTGGTATTACTTTTTCCTTATGGGCTGTCTGCAGTTTAGCAGTGCCGAGAATGGGAATCGAACCCAGCGTTCTTGGGTTCGTATACAAGACCCATCCATCAGGATTGGTGGCTGACGAAATGAACTCAAATAGACGGCCAGTGGATGATGATGTTCAGCGGAGCGTGTACAGGGGGGGGGGGGGGGGGGGATCCGCTATGGAGAGTGGTGGAGGGGAGGCTTGCGAATCCGCTACGGATGGAAGGAGGGGTAGCGGTGCGAACTTGACAATAACCAGGTCAAGGAGGGTGTCCAGCCCAATGGTGGGTGAGTGGCTAGTGTCACTGGTTATTTAGCCTTTTGTCAACTATGACGCGCCCTTTTCAAAATTGTGCCCAATTCTTGTTTTTTTTTGTTTTTTTTTGGTGAGTTATAAAAAATTTTGGTATGGAGAAACATAAATCATTTCAATGATCCAAAACATTTTTCAAAATACCTGTTATCATTAAAAAAATAATGAAAAATACAAGATATTGTTATAGGAAGGCCCTTAGTTTATTTCATCTGGGAGGTAAAATAAATTTAAGCACGCCGGACTTTGGGGGGGCTCAATTTAAAAACCCTTATAATTGCTGATGTAATTTATCATATGTGATAGAAAGATGTTGTGGGACGAAATTTCTCATAGAAATAAAAGATGTTGTCAGACCTATGCCAGTTGTCCTTTAACCGCTGAGCTGTGTGGGTGGGGTAAGTAAGTTTATAATTTTTATGTTGTTACTTGGTGCCCTGATGCTTTAAGAGTTATTTATACTTTTCATTATTTGTATATTTTGTTATTCTATCACAACGTTTTTACGTTAAATCTCTTTCCTAATCCCCCCTTTCCTTTGGTCAATTTCACTGAAAAACAATAGGTGTCGTTAGAGGGTTTCGGGTTCACTCAAGCCGGCTTTCGAGGCTGCCCTCAACATGAGGAGTATTGTTGGGGCAAAAGGCTACTAGAGCAGAAACAAAAGCAACAAAATATACTATACAAAGCAATTATTTAAAAAAAATTGATGACAACAATTAATTGTGAAAAGCGCCAAACTATTTTACACAAGTGCCAAAATTTAATCTTTAATTTACACTTTGCTTTGTTTACTGAAGTTACCGATCACTACAACTATTCGAGTGATACATTTTTGAAATACACAATCTAATAATTGGATTGTTTTCTTAAAAAAATGTAAAAATATCAAGTTTTCATACAATTAAAAAGATTTTGTCAATAAAATTGTTCAAAATATTTTTATTTTTGATTGAAAAAATTCTAATAATCTCCTTGATAAAGAATTCATGTTTCATGGTTTGGCAAAAAGAACAAAAAACACCGACAAATTGATGGTGATTAAGAAAATAAAGCAAATTTTTAATGTTAGCTTTCTAGAGTTAATACCATAAACCTCTTATAAACAGAAACACACCACTTGAAACACTTTCTGTTATATAAGACACTTCTACTTCCACTTCTAGCGTACATCAGTCCAGTCTGGATCGGTACCAAACTGGAACGACTGCATCATAGTAATAGTTGTAGGGTACATTGAATTAAATATTTTATATGAAATAGGATTTTTCGCAGGTCGTCCGATTTTTTAGATGTATACCGAAAACCGTCTTGAAATGTAGGTTTGAAGCACTTATTTTTAGACGTTTCTTTTATTTACCCGAAAACGGTTAGTCCAATCGAAAAATTAATATATTCAAAAATGTTCCTTATAAAATTTTCAATCGCAAAAAGTTCTCAGATTTGAGATCGGACAAATACGACAAAAGTTATAGAGGCCCGAAGAATGCAAACTAAATATCTCTAAAAAATGTAGGTAGTTTTTTGAAAAATTATAAAAACGAAAAAAAAATAAATATAAGTGATGCGACCATTAACGGACGTTCAATGCGTTTTTTTTTTTTTTTTTTTCGTGCGACCAGTAACGACGCTTACAGAACACTCTCTTTCCCCCTTCCCCATCTCAAAATAATATTTCATACTGGAATTATTGGGTCAAAGAATGTCTAATCTCAGGATTACGCTGTAAGAGACTAAATGAAATGATATTGAGAAGGGGTGAAATTTGCTTTGGACCACTCTCCCGTTCAAAATGTCGAGATTTTATAAATATATATTTATTTTTCCATGAACCTCAAACATACATACAGACAAATAAAAAATTAATTGGAACCCTGTATTATATATGTTGTACAGTAATAATTCAGTGAGAAGCCAGCTGAAGAGAAGATGGCGGAGGGGGATCTAGAAAGTGAATGGCGAACTCCCGTTATAGGCCAGTTCTTCCGCTACCGGGACCAGCCGGTACCCTCCTTCAGATGATACTCCTTTGTGTTGCATGATCCAGCAGCGACGGGCAATCTACAGGTACAGGTCCAATACCCTATACGGCCAGTTCAAATATAGGCCACGAGATGGGATTGTGGAAGGTGGAACAATTATTTGAAATGTATATAGGCCACAAAATAAATTTGATCAATAATCTTATCAGATTTATGTTGGGATATGGGACAGGATTTTAAGTATTAAGTTCATAGCTACAATCGCTTCTGCCTTAGAGAGCTCACAACGTTTTAATTACTTAACTACAGAAGCACACACAGACATCCCAATTTGCCCGATGCAAATATGTAGTCTGAAAGTATTCAGGAGACCTTGAAACGTGAAAATACATTCAAAACTCGATCTCAGATTTTCGCACGATTACAATACTTCCTTAAAGGCTATAAAAATAATAATTTTCATATTTTACGAAAGGAAACGCTGCATGTCCTGTTTGCCCCAACGCCGCGCCACTGAGAAGACAGTTGTCTGTCTGTAAAAGGTTGTTGGTAGAAGAGATTTACGTAGCCTCATAGGTGAGACAGCGCCCCGTTGTGGTTAGTACAGAAGACAGGTGTTCTTGGGGGCAGCTGTGGCAGACATGTGTGGTGAACTGGTTCAGGTGGGGTCTGTTGTCCCCACACGGTTCAGTGGCTAGTGTGACTCCTTGTCCAATCTCTACACGGGATACATATCGATACAACATATTTCAATAAAATCTCGATAGTTTTGTTTTTGATATTTACTCTTTCGATATTTTAGTATCGATATATTACTTGCCCAAATATGCAAAGTATAAGGGTAGTTATGCACCTAATCGGTCCCACATTCGAAGTTCCGTTTTAACTGGAATTTCATGTTTTCCGACCCTGTTAGTGTCTGTGAACACGATAACCATTGGCACTATTATTCAACAGCTGACTTACAAAGTGACTCCTAAATCATCATACTAAATTTTGTGTCGATAAATTCAATATGGAAATAAAAGACGTTGTCTTCCCACTTTTTTATTTTAGACCAGAACCGGTTGTCGACACAACAGCGTCATCATCAGTGGTTCATCTATAACTGCCATTGTGATGAAAGTATAGACACAAAATTTCAAATGTGAATTCGGGACCACATAAGGACGATACTGAATCGGCAGAAGGGAAAGGGGGGACTCAACTCAAAACCCAATAACTTTCAATATATCGACACAAAATTTAATATGATATAACTGCCGAATGAATGATTATATCGACACAAAATTATGTTTATTTTTTAGGCTGTTTGATGATAAGGGTAGCTTCGAAAGCCGGTTATCATACTATAATAAAATATATGAGAGATCAGACTACATTTTACTTCCCCAGTTATACAAAGTATAGGGGAAGTTATGCAATCGGTCAGAAATTCAAAATTTGCGGAATTGTCAACAGCATTTCATGTATTCCGGAATCCAGAAACCAAAAATGAAAAAATATTTCATTATGTGTGTGTGTTTGTAAACTCGATAATTCCCGATAGAATGAATGTATCGACACTAAATTTTATATATGAATACAGAACCCTCAACAACGGCTATTGATTTTCAGCCAACGCGACCAATGGGAAGGGGGGGATAACGGGGAATCTTAACACAAAAATTATAATAACTGCCGTTAGAATGAATTTATTGACATGAAATTTTCTATTTGAATTCAAAACCCAATGAGAACATAACCTGTCAAATTTGTGTGTGTTTGTAAACTCGATAATTCCCGATAGAATGAATGTATCGACACTAAAATTGATATGTGTATCCAGAATCTTCTAAGGATGACACCTATAGATTTTCAGCCAAATCGACAAGAGGGAAGATGGAATTAGGGGGGAGGCTTAACACAAAAACTTCAATAACTGCTGTTGTAATCAATTATAGACATGAAATTTCAGATGTAAATTCAAAGCCCTATAAAGACAACTCGATTTTCAGTGGAATCGACAGAAGGGAAGGAGATCAATGGGGAGCTCTACCCAAAAACCACAATAACTGCCGATATAATGAACGTATCTACATGAAATTTCAAATTTGCAGTCAAAACCCAATGAGGACATTACCTGTCAAATTCCAGCGAAATCGGCCGAAGGGAAGATGGAGTTCAGGGGAGGTAGCTCAACTCTAATAACTATAGATGTAATGAAATAAAATTTAGTATGAGGATTTAAGATTTATGTAAGTCAACTATGTATCATTAGAGCAAACGGTCGACTGGTTTTGAAGGAAGAGCGAAAAATTACTTGATTAAATAGTTCTGGGGAAGTACTTTGGCGCTTTTTTATTTCGGAGCTTTAGAAATAATTACTGCATTAGCCATCTCATTATTGCACAAAGATGTACAAAGATCTATTGTCCTGACCTCTTCGCTACAGATTCTAGAGACGACAATCTTCATCTTCGCTCCAGTTGACAGAGAGGGGACCCGCTTCAGAATGTTTTATTTACAGCCTGTAAACACTTTTTTCTCTTCCTTTCTTTCTCACATTAGAACCTTTTCAGAATAAAAAAAAAAATTCATTTGGATTGTGGGTAGAAGGCTATTTTTGGTTCTTCTATTACTGGGGTCTGGAAGGATCACGAGGAGTTGTGTAGTTGTTAGCAGACTACCGGAGTGGAACTTCACACATTCCACTTTTAGACAACGAAACGGGGAGGTTAAGTATACTTGTCTGTTTTTACGGATAAATCCTCAGCTAGTATACAGAAAGTTACAAAATTGGACCAAAATCGTTACATTTTACAGGAATATGATGATTCTGCAACCCTCTAATACGTTACTTTGAATGTTATTAGGGTTTTTGAGGTGAGTTCCGCTGCTCTGATCCCCCTCCCAGTCAATTGACACAAAACAGACAATGTTTTACTTCATTTTCAACAAATCGGCCAACGAGAAAGAGGACTCAGTATACAGTATATTCAAAAACCCATTATATTACAGAGGTGGATTTTGTACCCATGTTATACAAAGCCTGAAGGCCCATATAACAGCCGCTCCCTAGTATTACATTACAACGGCAGTAACTATAATATTTTTGTTAAGCTTTCCCCTAATCCCCCCTTTTCTTTGATCGATTTGGATGAAAATCAATAGGTGTCGTCCATAAAGGGTTCTGGATTCACATATAATATTTCTTATCGATATATTCATTCTATCGCAAGTTATCGTGTTCACAGTTACACAGACAACATGAAATTCCGTTGAAAAACTTCGCATCGAATTTTTGAACGATTACGTAACATCGTATAGCTGTGAAAGTAAAATTTCGTCTGGAAGTATTCATTTCAAAATGAACATCGTGCAAATTGAATATCGAATTTTTGACATATTACATAAGTTTATCTATTCTCCGTAATAGGTTGGGAAGCATAGATAGGAACTATTTCGTAGTGAGCAAGTTACGTAACAGTTAGGGTCTAATGATATCGCATTAGCGCGTGTACAATACAATAACAAGGTGGAGATTTGGCAGGCTACGTCGCGGCCTTCGTCACACTTCGTAGCTAGGTCACACCAGTCACTCTCAGCTCTACATTCCACAACTAGGGACAGACCTATGGAGGGGGGGCACGTGTCCTCTGTTTCTGCGGGAGAATGGGCTGTGTGCGGTTCGAAACCCGGCCATTTGCTTTTATATACTGTTGGTGAAAAAAACTTGAGCACTCCTTCCTTAGGATGTGACGATAAACGATGGTCCCTAGCCAGTACGATGTCAGATTAAAGACCCCTACCCTAGGTGAATCAAAAATTTAGGAAGATTGAGGAAAACATTTTGGATGGAGTTAAATGGCGTAATGCAAGAAGTAAATAAATATTTCAAAAAATATATTGGACCTTAACTCGAGGTAATAAACCTTGAGCTCTCCGTCCTTCGGAGAATATGCTAAGATCCTCGAGTCTATATTCGTTACAGATCCCTGTCCTAGCAGGGCAAAATTTACGACTCCCAGTGTATAGTCGGGTGGTGTACTGGTAGTAGGCTATATGCTCGTAGTTAAAGCCCGAACATGAGTCACAATAACTGTTACCTGAAATGCAAGAAGCGTTAATTATTTACGTTATTTTACTAAATAATTAATAATTTGGACAATTTTATTCTAATCTAATTAGAGGCCCTTTTATCTGGGGGTAAAATAAACTTAAGCACGCCGTCCTTCGGATGCGACGTTAAGCGATGGTCCCGAGTCTGTACGATGTCAGATACTCGTTAAAGACCCCCTAGATGAATAAAAATTTAGGGTAGCCAAATTTGTGACTCCCCGTAGTAGAATCGGGCTCATGTGCACCAGTGACGAAAGAGTGATCTGGTAGTAGGCGATATGACCTTGTAGTTGAAGCCTAGAGAGAAGAACTAATGGCTGCCTCCCTTTCCCTTCTCTCCTAGAAGAACTAATGGCTGCCTCCCTTTCCCTTCTCTCCTAACTTCATTCTACAATGTTAAAATAATTTTATATTTTCTTAATACTTTTACAAACTGAATCAGTTATTTTAACCCAGTATGTCATTCCATTTATTTTGTTGATCTAGAATGGCTTGGGACAAGTTCCATTTTGTATTCAAACAACGCTTTTTCATTACATAATCCATTTATTTAATGATTATTAATCAATTTATTTGTTTACATTCATTCAAATAATGCATTGTTAGTTATTTTGTGTTTAAAAGTAGTTTTATTAAGGTTACCTATTAGTTATAATGATTGATAGAGTCGACAGTAACTTATCAATGTTGAGGAAAGTCGAGGTTCTGTATTGTAAATAAAAAATCTCAGTATTTGTCCAACGTTTCGGTAACTATATTTCCTTCTTCACGAGTGGCTGTGTGCCGTGAACGTGGTTTGTGTTTGTGTCTGAGTAAAAAAAAAATTATTTACAAAGAATATTTTTCTCATTTGTAATTTCCCGTTATGAATGAGAATTTCCAGATAAACAGCCTAAAATTGCATTCTGTTTGAGGGAACCTATATGCACCAACATTTAATAGATCAAATTATATGTAAAAAATTTTTTTTGGATCCGTAGATAAAGGTGTAACAACTACGGACGGATGGACAGACAAACGAGTGACGTTATAAGGGTTCCTGTCCTGGACTAGATACTAGTTGTACGCGGTGTGGAGCGAGCGATGATAGGTTTGCGGCGGAGTGCCAACAACGGGTAATATTAGCCAGACCAGGCCCCGTGTCTACTTTCTTATATTGGGCCAACTTAACGTCCTATCAAAGTCACAATTAGAGATCTATATCATATATCGATACACAAATATCGACATATTTATAATATCGATTTATATAAAGTTAGTTATTTAATTTACATATTGGCTTCTGAATCAAAAAAAAAACCCTATACATGTTTAAATATAAGCCTACGTGTTTAAATATACACTTTTGTATATTTAAAGTAGTTTATGTATTATATACAACAACAGTAAATGTTAGTTTAGAAAAACATACATATGTATGAGATGAATAATAATATCTGTTCTGAATGAATGAATAAATACTTTATGCACACATGCACTTACAAGAGATTCGAGTATACAATATTGACAATGGCCAGGAGAGAGTGTCATAATAAGCAAAAATGAAAGTTCAATATAAACAAAGAAAACTCCTGTACAATTGTATACCAATAAGACATATAAAAATAATATGTGATGTATAAAAATAATTCACACGTTAAAAAATTAATTATATTTATTTTTATATAAAAAGCAAATTTCTTTTTAAACAAATGAGTAAAAAAAAAAAAAAACACGGCCATCAGCTGTTTTTTTAGTGTGTGTAGAGTGTCGAGTTTAATGGCGACGGTCTGAATGTATGGACAGTGGTGTTTAGGCTTAAGATGCAATGAACTAATTAGGAGTGAATTGACGGTGAAATTGTTCCTAAAAGAAGGTACTTTTATTTGTTTATATGTACAGGATATATGCCCAGAAATATATAACTTAAATTTTAAAAATGGCCAAAATATAAAACATAAAAAGAATTAATTAGTTTTAAGAATTTAGTTTTCTTTTGATTTTTGTTTGTATCAATGTTTAGTTTTATAATGTTATAATGTAGATGGTTTAAAAAAATAAACCTAAACTATTTGTTCTAGTAAATTCTATTTTATTAATTTTCCCTGCTGGCCCAGTAAGATAATTTGAAAATCTTTGGACTAGATTTAATATTATTTAAAATAATTAAAAATGGCATCTCTTTAGAAATCCAAATGAAAAGTTTTTTTTTTTTTTAAATATGTGCACTTTTTTAAAAATTGCACGTCTTGAATTGTTGATATTTTAGGGCCCTTTTCGAAAAACTACTATAGAAATAAAAATTTAGTAAAAGAAAAGAGATAAAATTTCTACAGGAAATGTGGTAATTATTGTTTATTAATTCTATCTATTATAATTTATTAGTTTTTTTTTTTTCATTATTATTAATTTTACTTATATTTTTTGATTTATTTGCAATTTATTTAAGATTAACACTTTAAACATTTAAACCTTTTATTACCAAAAATAATAATAATAAGACAGATACGCAGAAAAAATATATTTAATATTGATTTTTAGCCCAAACGTTCGATTTTCTTTGAAGGAAGAGCGAAAGTGTAATTGATTAGTTGTTATGATTTTTTTTAAATATTGTCTATTTCTCAAAATATATGGAAAATATGGTATTGCTACCATATTTTATAAACCATATATAATATATAAAGTATGATAATATGAAGCCTATATAGGGCCGTATCTGAGACCGAAAGATATAAACTGAAAAAAAAGTATTCGATGAATCATCGGCATTGTACTTCCCCATTGTAAATAAATTAACAAAGTTTCCGCTCTCCCTCAGAAGCCGTTTTAACGATTTGATTGAAAATCAATAAATGTCTTACACAGGCACTATTAAATCATCATACTAAATTTCGTGTAGATCCGTTCATTACGTAGACAGTTTTTAGGCTTTTTGAGTTTGGCTGCTTTCTTTGATATCCCATTCTCTTTTAAAAAATAAAGAAAAAATGTATATTTAAAAAAAAATATTATCTATTTCACAAATATAATATATTTGTGAAATAGACAATATATATATATATATATATATATATATTTTTATATATATTATATAATATGGGAGTACTTTCGGTATTGCTACCATCTTCAGCCACATCTTAACAAATACAGTATGGATGAAGATGGTAGCAATACTGAAAGTACTCCCACATTATAAATATTTGTGAAATAGACAGTATTTAAAAAAAAAAAACTTTTTTTCATTACTTTCTATTAAGTGTTTCACAATATCTCTGCAAAAAAATGTTAAATATAATTTCTCTTTTGCCGATTTGGCTGAAATTGGAAAGGTCTCATCCTTATGAGGTTTCTATCGGCAGTTATTCCATTCACAGATACACGATTTTTTTTTTTTTTTTTTTTTTTTTTTTTTTTTCATTTTGGAATAACAATGGGTCGGAAAACATGAAATTCCGTTCAAAAGTCAACATCGACTTCATAACTTCCTCTATACCTGGGGAATTATACTAAACAAATATTAGTGTCTGCGAACATTTAGAGATACATATCGTATATTTAGGTCGGGTCCCTACCGTGCTTGGAGAAGGGGGTACGTGAACCCGCACGCTCACCCAATTCACTTGTAAATACACGACAACATTAAAAAAAACTTAAAACAGAAATTAGATGAAAATTATTGACAATTACAGAAGTAACGGTTAATGTACAGCTAGGAAATCCTTCTCTAGTCGTGTGACCTGATCACATTTGACTGCTGTAATATTATCTTTTTTTACTTCTCTACTTACATGAAGTATAGGGAAACTTATGTAATCACAATTGTGTTTTCCGATCCCCTGATCCCAAAATTGAAAAAAAAAAATAAATACATAATAACTGTAAGTGTATGAGTCTCCCGACAAAATGAATGTATCAACACGAAGTTTCATACGTTAAGTCAAAACCCCATAAAGGCGACAGCTATTAATTAATTTCATATATTCCGATCCCTGATTCCAAAAATGAAAAAAAAATTGCTTTTTGTATGTGTGCCTTTGGACACAACTCATAGCAACAACATAAGCAGCTGGTGACGACATAAGCAGCTGGTGACGGAGACCGGCTATCCAGTGTTCAGCGGGTTTGTCGGCTCCTGGCGGCAGCAGAAAATAGCGGTGTGACGGGCTGGGGCGACCACCGATCGCCACACGTTGTTCCTCTTCACTTTAAGCACTAGTCAGATCCCGAGCTCCCTCTACAGACCCGACGGGTGATGTTGCACAGCAAGGTACACACGACACAATAAAGGGCCTAACTCCCGATAAAAGTTTCAACACACGGTGTTTTATATGTAAATTAAAAAACCAATAAGGACGCCAGCTACTGATATTCCGCTAGATCGGCCGATGGGAAAGGGAAATCAGACTAGGGAGCTCGACTCAAACACTCTAATAACTGGCGATGTACTGAAAGTATCGATACAAAATATGATATAAGGATTCAGAAGCCAATATGTACGGCAAATAGGTATTGATATATAGTACAAACAGTCGCTTTGGTCCCGAGCCTGTACGAGGTCAGGTACTCGACCTCTACCCTAGGTGAATAAACATTTAGGGTAGGCATAAGTTAAGACTCCCAAAGTAGAGTCGGGCTCAAGTCCACCAGAGTGACCAAAGAGCGCTCTGGAAGAAGGCAATATACATGTACTTGAAAAATAAAATAAAACTGGTTTATTTAATATGTTGTCTAATTTCACTAACTATATATACATGGGAGTACTTTCGGTATTTCTACCATCCTCAGCCAAAAGCATAAGAGAGAGGATGTTGGCTGAGGATGGTAGAAATACCGAAAGTACTCCCATGTATATATAGTTAGTGAAATTAGACAACATATTAAATAAACCAGTTTTATTTTATTTTTCAAGTCCATTTGAATTATTTCACAATATCTCTGCAATTATGTCAGTTTTCAATATACATGTAGTTAAAACCCCGAACCTGAGTCACAATAACAAAAAACTTAATAATAGACTATATATAAATATATATTGTATTACATACACCATTACATATTCTATATAAACACTATAAGAGGGCGCCGGTAGCTCAGTGGTATGCATGCTTGCCTTCTGAGCTCAAGATCGTGGGTTCAAAACCCGGCCGAGCCCCTTAATTTATTATATCTGGGAAGTAAAATAAACTTAAGCACGCCGTCCTTCGGATGGGACGTTAAGCGATGGTTCCGAGCCTGTTCGATGTCAGGTACTCGTTAAAGACCCCTACCAAAATTTAGGACTCCCACAGTAGAGTCGGGCTCATGTCCATCAGAGTGACGAAAGAGCGCTCTGGTAGTAGGCGATATGACCTCGTAGTTAAAGCCCGGGCATGAGTCATAATAACTAACTATACACTATATGTATATATGACCTTCGACCAACTGTGTCCAAAACTCTTAAAGTTTGTTTATTTCTAATCTGAAATAATATAAATACATACATGAAGTAGTAACTAAATATTAATTCTGATCAAGTACTTAATAGTTGACAATTACCAACTCTTATAAGGAGGGTAAACTTGGGTAGAATCCAGTCACCTACAGCTCCTAACAACGGTCAGTTCCTCTTGGCCCTAAGTGTCAGCCTGGCAAGAAGATTGGTTATGGTAAACAGAATGGCTGAGATAATCAAGATGATGTGTAAACATGGAGCTGAGAGTCTGTAAACAGGATCTGTAAACATAGAGAGGCCTGGCATAGATGTAACGGTAAGCTGAGCACCGCATCTCTCAAATATCAAACGTCAACATTTTATATATTTTCCAGATCCGGATAAACGAGTGTTTTCGTTCTCAGTTTACCGTGAATCTCCGGCAATGTAATTTTCGCTCCCCCTCCAAAACCAATTCAATAGTTCACTAACATGAGGGTCAGTAAATCCGGCATTTTTTCCAGAGGTGTCTTATTTTTCTCTTTTTTGACAATATTTCGGGACATTTTCACGTCCCTTCTTTTGGTCACTATGGAGGTAGAAACAAGAAGACACCTCTGGAAAAAATGCAGGAAAAAATCAACATCTCAACATGCCAGAGACGATTAACGACGGCTCCTCTTACCAAATTCTGTCGGTAATTCATTACATAGGCATTTATTAGAGCTTTTGTTTCCCCCCGTCCCTCCTGAACTCCCCCTTCCATTCAGTCGATATTGCTGAAATTTGACAGGTTATGTCCTGTTTTGAATTAAAATATCAAACTTCATGTCAACACATTCATTCTAACGGCAGTTATTATAATTTTTGTGTTAAGAGTCCCCCTAATCCCCCCCTCCCCATTGGTCGCTTTGGCTGAAAATCAATAGCCGTTGTTGAGGGTCATATTCACAGACAGACATTTTTTTTTCATATTTGAAATCTGGAAGTCGGAAAACATGAAATTCTGTTAAAAACTCAGAATATAATTTTTGGATTAAATAACTTCCCCTATACTTTGTATAACTAGAGAAGAGAAAATCGATTATGAATCACCGGCTATATACTTCCCCAGAGCAAATTAATCAACTATGTTTTCGCGCTCTCTCTCTGAAATCTATTATCGATTTGTTTAAAAGTCAACAGGTGTCTTGCTCATGGACTTCTAAAGCTTCATACTAAATGTGTGCCGATAAATTAGCGTTTCTGTGTTAAGCCCCCTCGTTCTCCTCCAACCCCATCTTCCCTTTGTCCTTATCAGGTTCCACTTCCTTCCATCGGCAGTTATCGTATTCACATAGATACACTCAAACAGGATTATTTTTTTTTATTTATTTTTTTCATTAAGGAATTAGGTGGTCGAAAAAGAGAAAAAACATGAAATTCCGGTGAAAATTAAACATCGATTTTCTGATCGATTTCATAACTTTATTTGTATATTTACTTTCCCAGCTACACTCTGTAAAGCAGGGAAAGTAAAGCTCTTGGTAAGTGAAACTTTCCTCTCATCTTCTCTAATGACATTGCCATGAACCATTCATATTTATAGATAGGTACTTCAAAACAAATTGTTTTTATAATAATTAATTTTTTCTTGTTAATTCTATGTATACAATCTAAAAATAAGTTAGTTATTTTGACTCGTGCCCGGGCTTTAACTACGAGGTCATATCGCCTACCACCAGAACGCTCTTTCTTCACTCTGGTGGACATGAGCCCGACTCTACTATGGAAGTCCTAAATTTTGCCTACCTTAAATTTTTAATCACCAAGGGCATGGGTCTTTAACGAGTACCTGACATCGTACAGGCTCGGGACCATTACTTAATTAACTAACTTATATTGTTATTATTGAATAATTTTACTAAAAAATTACCATCAATTAGATTAGAATAGATTTGTCCAAATTATTGATTTTTTTTGTCCAAATTATTGAATAAATAATTAACGTGTCTTGCATTTCAGATAACAGTTAATTATTGTGACTTCGGACCGGGCTTTAACTACGAGCATATCGCCTACTACCAGTACTCTCTGACATGCCCAACTCTATACTTGGGAATACACTACCTAGGACAGGGATCTGTAACGAATACAGGCTCGGGGATCTTAACATACCATCCGAAGGACGGAGAGCTCAAGGTTTATTAAATCGAGGTAAGGTCCAATATATTTTTTGAAATATTTATTTACTTCTTGCACTACGCCATCTAACTCCATCCAAAATGTTTTCCTCAAGAAATTTGTGAAGGGAACTTTTATTTTCTCCATTCATTAGCCTTATATTGCGCTAACGCTTTGTTGTTATTTGTTCATTGATATTTTGCAAAAAGAGTCATATCTTGAAAAATGGCACCCTCCTTTGCAGTTTGCCCTCACGGTCGACTAGAGATTTGGACCATGACCGAGATGCTCCACTCAAGTCCACTTTCTCTTCAACGCCTTCCTTCTACCATCGTTCCAGCCTCCTCACACCCAAGGTACAAGGCGTGGGGGATCCATAACCAACAATGCCCTCGGTGAATCACCGGCAATCAACTTCCCCACAACGAATTCATCAATTAACTTTTCGCCCTCCCTCTAAGACCAGTCGACCGTTTGGTATTAGATAAATTAGTTACATCGACAGTCATTGGGGTTTTTGAATTAAGCCCCCACCCCCGAACCCCCCTTCCCTTCAGCCGATATCGCAAAAATTTGACAGGTTATGTCTTCATTGGGTTTTAACTTTATATATAAAATTTAATATTGATACATTCTTTACATTGGAAGTTATTGGGGTTTTTGAGTTGAGCTACTCTATGATCCACCCTTCCCCTCTGCCGATTCCGCAGAAAATTAATAAGGGTCGTATTTATGGGGTTTTGTGTCGATATACTCATTCCATCGGCAGTTATTACAGTTTTTATGTAAAACCTCATCCCTAATCCGTGCGAATTTTCGATTCTCATAAAAAATTTCTTTTCGATACATTCATTCTATCATGTTCACAGAAACACGTACAGACGGATTTTTTTTTTCATATTTGGAATCTAGAGGTCGGAAAACATACTTTCGTAGAATTTTTGACCGATACCATAACTTCCCCTATACTTCATATAAATCATATTTATTTCTGTAATCGTTATCTGGGGGATGTACATTGGTTAACCGACACAACTAGACTGAAACGACAAGAAATTAATAGAATATTCAAAGGAATCTTTTGGATACTTGACAGAAGTCCAAACTTTATCTGGATAACAAAACACTGACTTACTAAGTCCAAGTTGGACTTGGAGACGAGCTAGGGTAGGAGCCAAACAATGCTAGGACCCACCCAAGAGACCCGCATACTTAGTTCAGTCACCCTGCGTTGCCAAGATCACAGTTCACACTGACCTCCAGATAACATGTGTAGCGGCGACATCCCAGAAGCAAACAGAAACACCAACATAACACATTTCACACATGATCCAAACAATGTTACCAGCCTCCCATCTGTTGTTTTTTTTTTGCTTATAGTTTCATATCTAACATATTTTTATATACACACGTTATCAATTAAAATTAAATAGTTATTTTGTCTCATGCCCGGACTATAACTACATGGTCATATCGCCTACTACCGAAGCGCTCTTCCATCACTCTGGTGGACATAAGCCCGACTCTACTACGGGAGTCCTAAATCTGCGTATAAAATAATTTTAAAAATATTTTTAAAAAATTAGCAGGACTGAACTTGCGCATCATCTCTTGAAGTTTTCGGATAGCATTCCCGATCTTCATTATTACATTATATTACTTCCAAAATAAAAAAATTATGTTTCATATTCAAAACATTACTTGATACGTAGCATTCATTTTAATTTTTTTCCTCTATAGATTTTCTTCTCTAAGTCTGTCGAATCTACTACATTTTAATTATTATTTTTTATTATTTATATACTAATTTATTTTTTCGACAGGTTGTCAAATTAGATGTATTCTGACCTCTCACAGATTTTCTATTTGTTTTAGCTAGCCGGCTTTCGAGGTTGCCCTCATCATCAGGCAGTCTATAAAAGAAACCATTCATAAGCAACAAAAACAAAAACCAGGAAACAGGTTCTGTTGGTAACAATGTAAATAATTACAAATACATTAAATTATAAAAAGTAACAAGTACCTGGTATGGTTATTACAAACTCAACTTGTTACTTACTTTTTATAATTTAATGTAATTATATTTATTTAAATCCTTGTTGCCTTTATATTTTATCTTTTTGTCTTTATGAAGGCAACCTCGAAAGCCGGCTAGCTAATACAAATAAAAAATCTGTGAGAGGTCAGACTACATGTTATTTGACAACCTGTGAAATAATAACTTCTCACTTCATCAGCCATCTTCATATTAATTTATTTTTCTTGTTTTTCTCTTTTAGGTTTCTACATTTCGCACATTGTGACCTGAGGAAGGCACGTGAGAACGTTCCGAAACGTCTTCGTGGAAAAGATACTTCCGAAAAACTGATGAAAAAAATTATGATCTTAATTTTAAATGAGGGCGCCGGTAGCTCAGTGGTATGCGTGCTTGACTTCTGAGCTCAAGGTCGTGGGTTCGTAGCCCGACCGAGGCCCTTAGTTTATTTTATCTGGGAGGTAAAATAAACTTAAGCACGCCGTCCTTCGGATGGGACGTTAAGCGATGGTCCCGAGCCTGTACGATGTCAGGTACTCGTTAACCCTACCCTAGATGAATAAAAATTTAGGGTAGGCAAAATTTAGGACTCCCACAGTAGAGTCGGGCTCATGTCCACCAGAGTGACGAATGAGCGCTCTGGTAGTAGGCGATATGACCTCGTAGTTAAAGCCCGGGAATGAGTCATAAAACCTAACCTAACTTTAATTTTTTTTTTTTTTTTTTTTTTTTTTTTTTTTTTTTTTTTTTTTTTTTTTTGCTTTATGAACGGTGCATATTAGCCATGTCAATGTGTTATGTATAATTATTTAAGACATCCATGGCCCCGGGAGGGAGTTCTATCTGCGAAATAAAACTCACTCCCGGACGGGATTCGAACCCACGAACCATGGTGAGACCATGCGACCAAAGCCCTACGCTCTAGCCCGCACGGCCACCATGGCCCCCAAACCTTAATTTTAAATAAATTAAAATATGTATCTACTGTATAATATTATTATTTTTGTACTTATATTTTCGAGTATTTATTTATTAATTTTAAGTAGTCTTGTTAATTTTAATCCATGTGTGTCAGACTCTAAGAGTTAATATCTGTTTATGAATATAATCTATAATCTATCTTAATGTAAACATTCTTAAGACGTATCCGATTACTATGTTATGGTTTAATAAAATAAATATTACTATTATTATTATTACTGTGTCTAGGAATTCCCCATTTTGCCATATTCCCCATACTGCTTGAGCGGGACTTGCTCCTACGTCCTCTTTCTTCGCGGGATTTAGCCCTGACAAAACAATATTTAATATATTAATGTTAGATCAGACGGGAGGCTGCTAACAAGGGTTGGGTTATGGAGCAAGGTTATGGTAGTGTTTTGTGTTTCGGTTCGCTTCTGCTATGTCTTCGTTGCTCACATACGAATGTAACACATTTCTCACCAGACTTGCACAACGACGTATATACTAAACTCCAAACAGCATTACTGCCAAAAAATGTTCCCCGACGCCATAGGAGGAAGTGGAGACTTTCTCAGCTATCCCAGAACTGTTGACTCCAGCGGAGACTCACCGACGAGTGACCGACCCGCTCCAGTGCCTCCAGGACAATGTCCTAGCGTATAGCGGCAGCTTCAATAAATATTGATCAATGTTTATTTGTATCGTTAATTTTGGATAAATAATCTTTAATTATCAAAGACTGATAATAAACACAGATCAGAGGATATTGATGAGGAATTGTGACAGTGGTAATACTGCCTTCCGCAGAGAGCGCTAAGAGCCCAATAGTATCGTCAGCAAGGCTGGGTATCGAAAAGAAATTATCGATATTATGTATCATTTATCCTACCTGCCAGGTATGATCCACTCCCGCGTATCAACTCCACCCTGATCTGGTCATACATTGGACAATCGAGGACTCCATGTTCTGCAGTCTCGATGCCCCCAACGGACCGCATATTATGTATCAAAAAAATAATGGGTTATAATAGTCATATGAGCTAA
Source organism: Aradus depressus (assembly GCA_963662175.1). Classification (NCBI taxonomy): domain Eukaryota; kingdom Metazoa; phylum Arthropoda; class Insecta; order Hemiptera; family Aradidae; genus Aradus; species Aradus depressus. Next base: position 4,425,045 of record OY759219.1, read on the forward strand.
TATCGGCATACAAGGTATCGATATATTGTTTTATTCTTTAATAAAAAAATTGTTGTTTTATTTTTTAATTAAAAAATATATTATTGATTAGTTTATTTTATCCGGGAGGTTAAGATCTGAGACGTTAAGCAATGGTCCCGACCCTGTACGATGTCAGGTACTCGTTAAAGACCTCCCACAGTAGAGTCGGCCTCATGTCCACCAGAGTGACGAAAGAGCGGTCTGGTAGTAGGCGATATGACCTCGTAGCAACCTTCTCAATGTTAAACCTTCCCCTAACCCCTTCCCCTGGGTCGATTTCACTGAAAATCAAAAGGTGTCAGAGGATTCTGGATACGCTTATAAAATTTCGCCTAACAATTTTATTTACAAAAAAAAAAAAAATGTTACATAATGAAATAAAATATAAGTAGTTCTGACTTGATAGCCACCGCAACTAATAGATAATTACCTATATTATTTACTTAATGAGTGAAGTAGTTCCATATTAATTTTTTAACTCCCCCCCCCCCCCCCTCCCCCCATTTGCAAAAATCTAGCCTGCAATTCAGTTAGTTTTAGTTCATACATTAAAAAAAAACAATTAAAATTACAATAATTTCAAAACAAAAACCACCGCATAGGTCTAAACGCACCGTAGTTCGTGAGAGGCAGTATAATTCATAAAGAACTGGACATAGCTCCCATGGACACCGTCCTACGGACTCTGACTGAGACGTTCCTCCAGAACCTGCCCCTCAGCCCTGGAGCCACTTCAATATTGGACAGCCCACCGCACATCGCCGACTGCGATCCAGACTCCCACAGGATATTTTAGCCAAATAACCTGTTATTTTAGTTTTCTTTATCATTATTATTACTTTTATCATTATTATTTATTATTTTTTTTTTTTTTGTATTTCATTTTGTTATTTTTGTGAAAGGCACTAGAATGCCGGGCCAAATAAATTACTTTCTTCTTCTTCTTGAAATTCAACTCTTGAAATTAAACTCTTGGGGTGCGTATATATACGGAAAGAAACAGGGAAAGAGGCCTATGTACCCTGGAGGCTGATGGAAGAGAGCCCGTACTGAACCAGTTCCAGTGGAGAATGTTGGACAAGCAGAACAGCCGTCCATGAAGAGGTGAGGAAATCAGCTGATCTCCCGGGATCACCTTGACATTTGTAGGGGAAAGGAGACGGACCAGGTCCGGTTTGGGTCAACTTGGCAGATATATTGGGGGTGTGTACACCTAGGGACCTAAGCATCCAATCCTTTTATCTCTACTGTGGGAGTTACGAATGTTGCCTGCCCACGAATAATCATTGTAGACTTAAAATTGCATAGGCTCGGGACCACATTACATTCCCTCCGAAGAATAGCGTGCTCATTTCTTATATTCCAGGGTGGGGGTCGACCTTACGATGCACGTTGAGCTCAACACAAAAATGTAGTTTACGTTACCGTAGAACCCAAACTGCATGTAGAAGTAGTTTAGGTGCCAGATACCATTGTACAATTACTTGAAAGATGTTTTTCCAGTTTGTTTGCTTGTTACTGTGACTTATGCCTAGGTCTATGGTGGTGTACTGCTGGAGGGCTCCCAAGGCTGATGAGAGCCTGTCAAGGCTGACCATTTCGTTATCTGCTACCATCCACTGTTATCAAATCACTGTTACTTTCATCGTCGTTGTTCCTGTTTTTCCCATGCAAAATACTAGATATGTAACAATATCGGCAGATTTCATATGTTTGCTTCCTTGCTTACTCGAAGGAAAGAGGCAGATCTGTGATCGTTGGTCAGAGCGAAACTTTTCTTCCTTTTGGATTCCGAAATGTGCGTTCCAGTTGAAAAAAATGGCTCTAAATTTCCCCCGCAAAAATAAACAATTACGTATTCGCTCTTCCACTAAAACTCAATATTTGACATATAGTATCTTCTGAATCCTAATAGTAAATTTTGTGTCGATACATTCATTACATCGGCAGTTATTAGGATTTTTTGCGCTGAGCCCCCCCCCCCCCCCTGTTCCTCCCCTCCCCTTCAGCTTTTTCCGCTGAAAATATGTTGTCCTAAGAGGTCTTCGGATTTATACATGAAATTTCATGTCAATTTTTTGATTACAATGGTAATTATTAGAGTTTTCGTGTTAAGACTCCCCCCTAATCTCACCTTCTTCTTTGGTCGGTTTGGGTGAAAATTAATAGGTGACATCCTTTGACAGTTTTGGATACACATATTAAATATTGTGTTGACACGTCGGGTGTTATTGTGTTCACAGACAAAGAGACAGCCTTTTTTTTACATTTTTGGAATGAGAAGGTCGAAAAACACGAAATTCAGCAACGAATTTAAATTGATATATATGTATATAGCTGGGGAAATAATAATTATTTTTTGTTCAATTCCCACAATTTGCACAACCAATGAGATAGATAAATTGCCATTTGAATTGAGTATTCAATGAGATGATGTGCCATAAAATGGATATATCTTTACCATTTGGGAAAAAGTGTATAAGTCGATTTGTGTCCAAAATGAGATAAATACTCTAGGCAACCCACATTGGTGTCCTACACATCGTGTAAAAGTATGCAAGTCGTAATGTCAATGGTATCCTTGAAAACGCATTGGAAATTTACTTATGGATTTATACAATTGCATTTATCTATTTTTATCAAAACCGCGTTCGTGCCCTAAAATTGGTTAAACGTATTTATCTTGCTTATAGAAACATTTGCACAGATGCGGTGAAGAGATAATTACCGTTATGCAGTTCTGAAACGCTTCTTTCATTGGCAAAAACTAGATAAGTACGTGAATAACTGGGTAAGTGATGGCGTAAAATAGTCATAGATAAGTGGGGGTGCAATTTTAGGTAAGTCCTAAAAATGTATGATAAAATTACAAAATTAAATATATATGCATTCCACAATAAAATATGGAGAAATAGTTGAATAATGGCGGTTGGAAAAATAATTTATCAAAAAAATTCGATTTACACTGAAAACAGAAAACTTCAAAGCGCTGCCCTGGAAACCTTTGATTTTGTACTTGCCTAGTTTTTCCCAGATGGTACAGATATATGATGGGTAGATCTGAGTTTTTTTTGCTAAGCCTCCCCCTCCCCCTCCCTTTACCCCTAATCCCTTATCCTTATGTGGTTCTGGATACACACTTGTGGATGCATTCATTCTATTTGGAGTTATCGTGTTCACAGACACACTCACACACCGATGCACAGACAGACATTTTTTTTTTCATTGTAGGATTCAGAGGATTGGAAAATATGATATCCTGGTGAAGTCTGAGTGTATCGACACGAAGATAAATATGAGGGCTCAGAAAACCGTTTGATGCCATGTCGATCGGTAAGTATCAGTGGGAGAGCAAAGTTAGTTATTTCGCGCTGGCGAAGTACATCACATTTTTTTTTATATATTATTATTATATTTATGATATAGTTATGTTATATATAACAGGTTGCATTGCCAATATGCTATTGAGGTCTATGTAATTCTAATCAATATCTCCCCTCGACAAGAAACACGAACATAGTATTTAGTGGGCTTTTATCCCCTTATAAATAGGTAAAGAGGTGTAAGTCCTCATCACATGAGAGGTAAACTTGAGACCTACTTAGCAACACTAACAGTTGGACTACTTCGGCACATTACACTTTGCAAAGTACCGCCACTTCGTGTCATTTGGTGAATGGAAAACTACCTTATGTTACAAAATATTTAAAATTTCTCATCAAAGGAATGGTACTTACCTAATGAAATTAAAAAGTCGTAGGTGAATCACTGACAATATACTGTGATAATTAAAAAAAAAGTAATGTTAAATGAAATAAAAATAAAAATAATAGAAATAATAATAATAAAATTAATAAATAATAAATATTACCACATTTCCTGTAGAAATTATAGCAGGTCTTCTACTAAATTTTGGTTTCCGAAAAGGGCCCTAAAAAATATTGAAAGTTCAAGACGTGCAATTTTCAAGAAAGTGCACGTACCTATTATTAATAAATAATTATTTCAATTGGATTTCTTCTAAACATAATAAAGAGATGCCATTTTGTTTCTTCTTTAAAAATGTTAAATCCAATCCAAATGTATAAATTATTTTACTGGGTTCACAGGGAAAATGAATAGCATAGAATAAGAGAACAAATATTGGGTTTATTTTTTCTTAATCTACATTATGAATTGAATAACTAAGATTGAAAAAATAAAAATTATTTACAAAAAGAAATCTTACGAACTAATTACCTACTTAAAACTGTATCAGTCTTTTTTCTGTTTTATAATGGCCACTGTTTATAATTCTTTCATATTTTGGGCAAATATACATATAAATAAAAAGTACCTTTTCTCTTCTATGTTCTTCACTACACCTTAACCCTAAAAACAACTGTCCCTCTAGACTGTCCACTTCCACAACACAACTTAGAGTGTTTCTCACTACCTAACTAAAACAGCTGTTCGTCGTCTTTTGGCCTCCATTCATTGGTTGTTCACATTTAAAACGAAATGCGACTAATCCATCTTTGTATATTTATTCACTATTTAAGTTACTTCACTCCTAACAGCTGTTTTTATACAAATAATAATAATTGATTTTATAATACCTATCTATATTAATAATCTTAATGTGTGTAAATTTTTTTTACATCCCAGGGGGTCGGAAAATCCTTGGAAAACTGAACATCGAATTTCTGACCGATTACATGTAGGTTTTCATGTTTTCAAATCGATTTGTAGGCCGGATTGATGGGAGCCTACCGCCATCAGGTTACCTGTAACATCATGTCAAATAAAACGAACGAATTAGTGAATTAACAATATGTTATATTGGAACTACTGAAGAACGATCCATCTAAATATGACGGGAGGAAATTATATGAGGACATATGTATGTAAATTAGTCATTAGCATAACAACTGTGGTAAGAATGGAAAGTTAACTGAACTGAACACAACACAAGAACTCAGTTTGCTTCAACTGAAACTAAAAAAAAAACTAGTTAATTTACTTATATTATTAATATTAGTTATTTTTTAATGAAAACCGCTGTTAATTATTATGACTCATGCCCGGGCTTAAACTACGAGGTCATATCGCCTACTAGCAGAGCGCTCTTTCGTCACTCTGGTCGACATGAGCCCGACTCTACTGTGGGAGTCCTAAATTTTCATTCACCTAGGGCAGGGGGGTTTAACGAGTAGCTGACATTGTACAGGCTCAGGACCATCGCTTAACATCTCATCCGAAGTACGGCGTGCTTAAGTTTATTTTACCTTAAAATAGACTAAGGGCCTCAGCCGGGTTTCGAACCCACGATCTTGAGCTCAGAAGGCAAGCACGCATACCACCGCTGTTATGATATTAGTAATTTCATTATTTTTTTTTATTTTTTTTTCTCATTTATTGACAATGTTCGTACAATATGCATTCAATTCGGCTAGAAGCAAAGAGATTATGATAAATTCGTTAGTGATAATAGAATAGAATAATTTTATTTGTCGGCGTTCAATGGCCTAGATTTTTGACTTCGTACAAATAATTAAATTATATTGATGAGGCGACTTGATTTCATGGCGGATAGGGCGGCTTCTATAGACGAGTTGTCATCTGCTAGCATCTCATGTAGGTTTCTTGTTCGTAAACCCATGGTCATTAGTATTTCCTTATATCCAGGGCACTCCTCCAGGATGTGGCTTACTGTGAGAGGCCAGTCCTAGAGCTGCCACCCTGTTGTTGAGGTGGCCATGGGGTGGGTAGCCAAGTGTGGCCTACACGGAGCCACATCAGACACACCTCCTTCTGCCTTTAGGAGCTTTTCCACTCATCAATAATAATTATTAGTGATTATAATTATAAAAACGACTAGCAGGAGGTATTACCCGGCGTCATTTGGGGTACCAGTTATTATGGCTTGAAAGATATTAAGAGATATTTACCTCGCTGCATTACGAACTTACTACAGTGAAATTTAATAACTAACCAAGCTACGGATAGTGTGGAATGACAACATCCTAATGATTGAGACTGACATTGAGGAACCAGTTTGCCAACGCGCTGTTACCAGATTTCAGGTCGTGTTTTTAGTATCACGCTAGTGACTATACCTGTGCTTAAAGTAACAGGTTCTACTCACGTAGGTACTGTTAGTTTTCAACTATAAAAACCGTTTCTTAATATTTAATCAGTTATTATTATTAAAGACCAATTTTAGTTATTAAAATAATAATAATAAAAAAAGTGGTGAATCACCGGCAATGTTCTTCACCATTTGCGCTAATATTCAAGAGTTGACTTTTTTTTTTTCCTTATGTACGGTGCATATTAGCCGTGTCAATGTGTTATCTAGTTATATTCACGACATCCATGGCCCCGGGAGGGAGTTATATCTACGAAATAAACCTCACTCCTGAAGGGGATTCGAACCCGCAAACCATGGTGAGACCATGCGACTAAAGCCCTACGCTCTAGCCCGCACGGCCACCATGGCCCGCAAAGAGAGTTGACTTATATAGGGGCTCCTTATTCCTCATACCAAATTTTGTGCAAAAAAATTCATTACATCGCCAGTTATTGTGGTTTTTTAGTTAAAGCCTCTCCCCTAATCCCCTCCCACCTCTTTGACCGATTTGGCTGAAAATCTGGCAGTTATTAGAGCTTTTATGCTAAGCCCCTTCCCTAATCCCCCCTTCCTTTTGGTCAATTTGGCTGAAAAACAATATGTCGTCGTTAGCGGATTTTGGGTTCACATATAAAATTTTGTCTCGATATATTTATTCTATCGTGTTTACAGGCGCACAGACCGACTTTTTTTTTTCAAATTTGGATATTAGGGGGTCGGAAAATATAAAATTCCGTTGAAAACTCCGCATCGAATTTTTGACCGATTACATAACTTCCCCTATACTTCATATATCTGCGGAAGTAAAATTTAGAATAAGTTATAGTTGGAAAAATAAGAGAATATAATAGAAGAGCAGATATAAATGTAGGGTGTGAATATGACGAGGAAGCAGTGAGTTTAGAGTTTAGAGTTAGAGTTTGGAGTTAGACTTTAGAGTTTAATGAGAAGGGATAAGGAGAGAGCTCGTGGGAGTTGTTAAAGTTTTATGTTTCTGAGTGACTATCGTCTCGTTGAGAGGGCTCCATCAGCCTGGACCAGTTTCATATGGTATCTAGGCGTTAGATCACACAATGAAGGGTTCCGTCGGTGCACATTCACTGTAACAATATACAAAAAGTGAATCACCGGCTATGTACTTCGCCAGAACGAATTAGTCAATAACGTTTCTGCTCTCTCTCTCTCTCTCTTTAAAGCTAATCGACCTTATGGGCTAAAAGTCAATATTTGACTTACATAGTGACTTGTAAATCCTGTTGCTAAATGTTATATCGATACATTCATTACATCGGCAGTTATTAGGCTATCAGAGTTGAGCCCTCTCCCTTCAACCGATTTCGCGGGAAATTGATAAATGCCATGCTTATGAGGTTTTGAATTTAGATACAAAATTTAATGTCGATACATTCTTTGCATCGATAGTTACTGAGATTTTTGAATTGAACCCCTCTCCTCCGCGGAGAATAATTTTATTTTTGGAATTAGGTCAGAAAACGTGAAATTCTCCGCATCTGACCGATTATATAACTGCGTATAGCTGCGGAAGTAAAAAGTAGTATCTACCAAATTGCATCGATGCATTCATTGCATCGGAAGTTATTGCAGTTTTAGTGTTGAGCCCCCCCCCCCCCCCCCCCCCCCCCCCCCAACCACAATCCCTGCTCTTTGACTGAAAATCAATGTGTAGTCCTTATGGGGTTCTGTATACAAATATTAAATTTTGTTTAAGGGAGCCATGGTGGCCATGCGGGCTAGAGCCGTAGGGCTTTGGTCGCAGGGTCTCACCATGGTTTGCGGGTTCGAATCCCGTCCGGGAGTGAGTTTTATTTTGTAGATAGAACTCCCTCCTATCCTAATATGCATCGTACATAATATCAAAAAAAATGAAAAAAAAATAAAATGTATCGAAACATTCATTATATATGAGTTCTCAGACAGGATTTTTTTTTTTTTTTTCATTTTTGAAATCACGTATCCACAAACATGAAATTCATGAAATTAGGCTAGTAATTATATAAATTAAGGAAATAATTCTACTTTTGTGTGAAGTTACACAAAATGACGTCATGTCACAAGGTGATTGGACAGAGTGGTCCATGGGGACAAATGGAAGAGCGGGACCGGAAGGTGGGTGAGGGATATCGGATATAGGGTGGAGGAGGAAGGGGGGGTTGATCCTCCCCAACGATATCAAAGGGGGCGCTAGTAAGGGGGGGGGGGGGGGATCTTGGGGGCTTCCTGGGGGGGCCACTTCTCAGAAAACAATTACTTTAGTAGTTGAGTGAGCTCCACTCTTTAACTGAAAAGCAAACCAAAAGAACAAAATCTTGACGTATCGGAAGTGACGCAGAACAAAACACGGAAATGTCACAAATTCGAATAACCAAACATTGTTCCGCTCTTCTTAAAAGCAATAGATACAATAAACAAAGGCTTCGGTGAATCACCGGCACTGCACTTCCCCAGAACAAATTAATCAATAAATATACGCTTCCCCACAAAACCAGTCGACCTCACAGAGGGGCTCCTAAATCCTCATACTAAATGTTGTGTCGATAAAATCATTACATCGGCAGTTATTGGGGTTTTTGAATAGAAACCCTCCCCTGAATCCCTTCATTCCTTCGGCCGATATTGCTGAAATTCGACAGGTTATGTCCTCATTGTGTTTTGACTTTAAGTATGAAATATCATGTCGATACATTCATTACATCGACAGTTACTGGGGTTATTGAGTTGAGCCCCTCTGATCCCCCCTTCCACAGACATAGTCTTTTTTTTTTTATATCTGGAATCTTGAGGTCGGATGTATATATATATAATTCGGATATATATATATATATATATATAATATTTTATTTTATATAATTAAAATATAATAAAAATAGTACCAATTGTATTCATTAGTCCTACGAATTGTATATTCATTTATTTTCTATTATTTATTTATTTTTTTAATAATTATTACCTATTCATCTCATATTTGTTTATAACAATATAGTTAACTGTTGGTTAGTTAGTTATTTTGACTCATGCCCGGGCTTTAAATATGAGGTCATGTCGCCTATTGAGCGCTCTTTGAGAGTCCTAAATTACCTATTTAGGTTTATTCACCTAGGGTTAGGGGTCTTTAACGAGTACCTGACATCGTACAAGCTCGGAACACATAGCTTAACGTCCCATCGGAAGGACGGCGTGCTCAAGGTCCCTAGGTATAGAAATCGGCCATCTACGGCCAGAGCGCAGATAATAAAAATTAATCCCATTTTTATACGTCGAGAGCGCGAAGCCTCTATACGTCAAGAGCGCAATGGTTTCATACAGCAGAGCCTATAGCAGGTATACGCATGGTATACGACGAGAGCGCAATGTGCAGTCCCCATATAAGATTATGAGCGGCTGCCGAGCGGCGCATGCGTGAAGACACTTATGCTTGTTGCATCAATATTATGCCATAATGTATAAAAATCATGTCTGTACTGAGAAAAATTTATGAAATGTTGACAACTCCGCGCGGAGTTGACAAATTCGAAGTACAGTCTATAGAATTATGATTCACACAAGTCTGTCGGAATCAGAGTAACTATGTAGCTTATTTTAAACCAACTGCGCGAGGGAATTGAAGTTAAGTTTTAGGTGAAGTTGAGTCCACTAAATTTAAATTGGCTAAATAAATTTATTTATTGATACAACAAAATAAATAGTACAATGAATAAATCTTCAATAATTGACCTGCAACTTTTTACTTTTGAATCAATTTGTTTTTAATTTATTTAAAATGTTGAAAGATTTTTGTATAATTTTTAAGAGTGATTGTTTGAAACATATTATCAATGAACATAAATGAAAATATATTTTGATTTCAAATAAGTGAAATTGCAGTAATTCCTGCAGTATAATTGACTTACATTCTTTGTACTTTGGGGTTTATTACTGGAAATTCCCGGCGCCTGTCTGCTTGTCCTGTCTGTAGCACTTTCTGAGAAAACACATTCAGTCTTGTGCTGTTATCCTGAACTCATTGAACTAGTGCTCGATAGTGTTGTGGAAAAGAGTGAAATGGCGGATGAAGAAACGCGTGAGATTTTATTAAAGTGGAATTTTGAAGAACTCATTGATACTTTTAAAGGTAATATACAATGATGAATTTAATAATATGAATGTATGGAAAAATAATAAATAACTAGATGAGTAATTGTCTTTTAGCATCGAAAATTACGATCAATAGATTTAAGCTTCTCGATGATGCATCTATTAAACAACTAATTCCAATTATTGGTGACCAGCTGGAATTTACTTTTAAATGGAAAAATGTATTTCCAAAGGATACAATTCATCAAGACTGTCCTAGGCCATCAACTTCTCGTGAACCCCGGCCAGTGATAATGAAGATTGTGGTGACAATGCTTTATTATTTCTAAAATAAGAATAATATTTATATAATATACAATACATTTTTTTTAGATATCTAATGGGAATACTAACACTGAAGACAACGAAAATTGTTTATTAAACGATCGGCCATATGGCCACGAAAGTGAATATCGAAGAAAATTAAAAAATGGTGAATCCAATTACGTTCGAACACTAAACAGAACTCTGGTGCATTTGGTGAAGTTTTAAACGAAGAATACCGACTTAGCGGTGAATTATCTGACCTTTCCAGTCTTCAACTATGTGACATCATCTATCGACAATCTCACTTTGAAACATTGGGATATTTAATAGAACCGATTCCATTCACCATTCAAACTGTTCTTCGTAAAAAAATTGTAAACGATAAAAGCACGCTTGATTAAAAAAATTCTGAAGGAATAGTAGCTTAATAAAAGTAACTTATTATGGACACCATTTATTTAAAAACAATGAATAGAATAAGGAAGTTTTCAATAATTGTATTGACGTTTATGATTATTTTTAAGAATATTTATTAATTTATAATTTTATATGTTTATATTATATAATAAAAAAAAGTTTATCTGAACATTTAGGAGTATTAATATTAATAACCTCATCCACTAAATTAATTGTAAGAAATAATGAACGAAATGAAATATAGAACTCAGAGAGTGTTATTTATGATTCTTTCGATGGAATGCTAGAATTAATTCAAATAGAGTTGAATTAACATTAAATGCTTTCGCGTCTAAATGAAATCTTCCAACGGTTGGATGAAAAAATTTTTTATATTATTGCAAAACTAAATAATTTTTATTGAACACACTTCTTCAATTGAATGAAATATATTTTTTTTTTTGAATTAATATTAATAATAATTAAACGAAATTCATAATTATTAGAATGAACTGCTAATGACGTATCTCAATTCCTTACGGAATTGACAATATTGACCTGCCAATTGCGTCAGGGAATTGAGTCAGCACCTATGCGGGTTTCGCCGTATCCAACTCCGCCGCGCAGTTGAGATAACAGAAATTCATTTGACTCAAAATTTTTGTTTTCTCAGTGTGGTCTTGATAAAGGAGGCAAATTAAAGAGAAAATCGAAGACAAAAAATAAAAAAAAACATTTTCGTTCCATTAAAACTCTTCAAAGATGTTTGAAATTAATTTTATATTATCCAGTTGTCAGCTGATCCTCGTCTGAGCAATAAGCCTTGTTTTCGTTGATAAATTTCTGTCGGTATTATAAAAAAAATATTGTGGTTTTTTAAGTTTGCTACGTCTTGCGTGATTTATAAGTAACTTAATAGTGAATACACAAGTCCAAATTCATTATTATGTGGTTTGTTGGTGGTTTATACAATGTATGACGAGGACATAACATCGCTGGATTGGTCTGACAAAACATGTGAAAAACGAAAAGCACCTTTTAATAGCTCGACACCAGAAAGACCGGGTAAGCGCTACCAATTTGAGTTTACAATTCCAACAAATAACAAATATGCAATATTAAACAATCTCGGGGATAAAGAAAAGGAAGATAGCCCTAAAGTATCTAAACAAAATAGTCTGAAAATTCCCCCCATATTCTTACATAATGCTCCAAATTACCTCGAAGTTATTAAAGATATAAAAACTATAGTTAAAAGCACATTCGAAACTAAAATAACCGGCAAAATTGTAAAAGTACTGACCTCTACTTCTGATGATTTCAGAGCATTAACTCAATATTACACTGAAAATGAAATACAATATCATACGTATGTCCACCCGGATGATAGAAAACTTAGTGTTATGATTAGAGGCGTTCCTTACTCTCTCTCGGAAGAAGAAATAATGGGCGAGCTGGCCCAAAAATATCCAGTCACTAGTGTATTCAGAATCAGAAATAAAGATAAAAATCCAACACCACTATGTGCTGTGGAACTGACAAATAATGAAGCAGGAAAGGGTATTTATGAGCTAGACAGGATCTTTTATTCTGTGGTAAGAGTAGAACCACGGAAAAAATCTTCAAATATACCTCAATGTTCATACTGTCAGCGGTATAACCACACCAAAAACTTTTGTAAATTAAGTCCTCGGTGTGTCAAATGTGCTCAAGACCACCATTATTCAATGTGTCCAAACAATAAAAAGATAGAAAAGCCAATTTGTGTCAATTGTGGGCAAAACCACAAGGCAAATTACAAAGGTTGTATGTACTACCAATCTTTATTAAACAAAAAAATGAGGGAACAGCCAGTTAAGATTGGGCTGTTGACAACAAAGAGACAGAATCTACAAGAGAACTATATGAATGTAAACAATGGTTCTCCCACTCCCACCGCTAGACAAGGTCCAGGCTTACCAACATTCGCAGATATCACTAAAAATCCGTCTCAAGCTAGAAAATTCCCGGAGGATTCCAAGAATAAATCAGAAAATTCTTCAAATACATCCTTTGTCCTCTCGCAAATTTTTGATATCGTAATCACTGCCATTAAACCGTATTTACCCCACATTATCTCCTTTTTTACAAATCTTTTTACCGACAACATAGTTAACAAAGCTAAATGACCTCAGCGGATATTTCATTGAATGAATTAAAAATCCTAAACTGGAATGCAAATGGGATCAAACATAAAAAGAGACTTCTTAAGGACTTTCTATACAGACACCAGATCAACATAGCCTGCATCACTGAAACACATCTTTCTGCTCCGGATAAATTTCAGGTTCCAGGTTTCCTTACGTACAGAACAGATCGAGCTAGTGTAAAAGCAGCTGGTGGAGTGTGCATTATTATTAAGAAGACCATTCCTCATCATAGCTTACAGCTAGGCAACCTTATCAATATGGAAGGGGTAGCTTTACAACTGGTCACAGATAGGTCCTCTATCAACCTAATAAGTGCCTATTTAGCTCCTAATAAGAAACTACTAGACCAAGACCTTCAACAACTTTTTCTGAACAAACCCACTTTATTATTTGGAGATTTAAACGCTAAACACACGGTATGGGGCTGTAATAAAACAAATAGAAATGGCAACACTCTATTAAACTTAACAAACATCAATAATATCCTAGTTACAGCTCCGTCCCTACCTACATACTACCCTACATCCCTACGTAAATCTGCAGACATACTGGATATCAGCTTGAGCCGGGACATCTATACGCCGATATCTCACTCAGTGTTAGCGGAACTCGACTCGGGCCATGCGCCAGTAGTCATTAACTTCCAACTGATGGACACCATCCAGACTCAGCTTCCTAACTGCGATCACCTGATCAAGGGGAAGATAGATTGGGATACCTTCAGACTCCGGCTTGATCTTCACTTGGACAGAACCCTCATGCTACCATTGACTTCTACGGAGAGCATTGAAGAAGCAGTCACCAACTTCACTCACTCTGTTTATACATCAGTTGAGGAGTCGTACAAACCTTACCAATATAGAAGAAACCAAAATCCTCTTCCGAGGTATATAGAGGAACTAATCAAAGAGAAACATAAGGTCCGTCGAGCCTGGCAACAAACAAGACTTCCTCATATCAAAAGTAGGTTAAATCAGTTAACAAGACGAGTGAGGTGGGAAGTTAATAACCACGAGATCGACAGTTACCAGAAGTACCTGGAAGAGATGGATCCCGGAGACCCGAGCATGTGGAAAGCCACCCGAAGGCTGCTCCGACATCCACATATCATACCTCCTCTCAAACATAATAATGAGATTTACCAGTCGGATATGGAAAAATGTTCAGCTTTTGCAGATCATTTTGAAAATATTTTTAAACCCTCCATCAAAAAGAATTCAGAAGTTTCTAAAAAAGTAGAAGCCCATTCAAAACTAGTTTATCAAACCGCACAACCACCATTAGCGTTTGTCCGGCCTTCTGAAATAACTCAATTCATTTCTCATCTTAAGAACAAAAAATCCACCGGGGACGATAAAATTCCTGTAATCGTTCTGAAAAATTTATCGACCAAAGCAATATGTTTTCTCACAAATCTGTTTAATTCCAGCCTTCGAAAAGGTTATTTCCCGAAAGTATGGAAGCATGCGCAGATGATAGTCATCCACAAACCTGGGAAACCGAAAGCGGACCTCTCAAGTTATAGACCCATAAGTCTGCTACCCTCTTTGGCCAAACTATTTGAAAAAATAATCCTTTCTAGGCTTACGCATTTCTTAAACTCTGAAAATATCCTTCCCAAATTTCAGTTCGGATTTAAGAAAAATCACTCGGCGGTTCATCAAATTCAAAGGCTGTACGAAAAGGTAGTTAGTGGCTATGAACGAAAGTTGTTCTCAACTGCAATGTTTTTAGATCTTAGTCAAGCTTTTGACACAGTTTGGCACGCGGGGCTCCTCTTCAAACTTAAACTGCTAGGAGTACCTCTTTATATTTACGAAACTTTGGCCTCATACCTCGATGGGAGAACATTCTCTGTGAAGATAGGAAATAGTATGTCCGAGTCACGCGACATAAAGGCTGGAGTTCCACAAGGATCCGTTCTGGGACCAACTCTGTTTAATATATACTGTTCAGACATACCTTCCCTGTCTGATCAGTTTATTGCCATGTTTGCTGACGACACTTGTATTATCAGTCAGGACGATGACCCAAGGATAGCAGCATCCCTGCTTCAAACGGCAGTGAGTGAGGTGTCCGAGTGGTTTGAAGCTTGGGGTTTAACACTCAATCCAAACAAAAGTGAGGCAAAAGTATTCACGTTGAGACGTATACCGGAAGTAACTCCAGTTAAGATCAATGGTGTGGAGGTGCCGTGGAATCCTGAAGACAAGAGCGTCAAATACCTGGGAGTGGAGTTGGACAAACGTCTCACCTGGAAGCTACACACCAACAAGAAATTGAACCAGGCCTACGCACGCCTCTCCATCTTGTATCCTCTAATTAACAGGACCTCCAGGCTCAAGACAAGATGCAGCCTTCTCATATACAAGACCATCATTCGGCCTCTATACACGTATGCATGCCCGGTCTGGGGGCTACCATCTGGTAAAAAACTTGAAGGGTTCCAGAAGCTACAAAATAAAGTTTTGCACACGGCAGTAAATGCGCCATGGTTCGTGAGGAACAAGCAGCTTCACGAAGAACTAGGCATGTCATATGTTGAGGACTTCGTGAAGAGGGTTACCAAGAAGTTTCTGGATTCCCTAAACACCGCAGCAGGACCAGCGTACTACGAACTAGGAAAGACGACTCCAGCCCCCAGACTCAAGCCACGGCTCCCTCAAGACATCCTCCCTTAGAGACCAAATGTTAAAGTTTACCTTCTTTCATTTTTTATTTATACATTTATTCTTTTACATTTATTTCCATCTATTTGTTAAGCTCTATAAGCAGTCTTAGGTTGTGCTCAAGATGAGACGACGCCGATCTGTTATTTTAATCTGTTATTTTATATGTTATTTATTTTATGTCCATATTTATACCTACTAGCATAGCATGCGATATGCTGAACTAGTAAAATAAAAGGAAAAAAAAAAAAAAAAAAAATATATTATCAATTTATTTAAATTTTATTTTTTTATTTTTTTTTTGTCTCTCATTCTTATCATCATATCTTTATTCTTTATATTTCAACTTCATTATTATTATGTATATTATTTCTCGCAATATTTTGATCATTATTTCCATGGACTTTTTTATTATTTATTATGGAGAATACATTTGAACGTTATTATTGTTTTTTACAATATTTATGCAATTTTATTTTTATTTTTTATAATAGTTATGCAATAAATAATTAATTAATTTGAAACTGTGTTTGCTGAAGATTGAGTCTAGTTACTGTGATGTCACCTACGCGTGTTTTTGTTTGAAGTACAGTGATTGGTTGAGAGTCCAAGGGTGGGGTACCCTGCGTATACCTGCTACAGACTCCGCTATACCTGGTATATAAAATCATTGCGCTCTCGCCGGCCAACGCCTAGAAACCATTCTACCTGGTATTTCCAGCACTGTAGGCTAATGGACTTGACCAGAGATTCTGTATGGCTATCCTCATATTCCAATTATCCGGGTTCTCTCTTTCCCCCCGGATAATCGAGTGTCAAGTATAGAGGGATTGTGAGTATTTGAAGATGAGATTTATGTTTATGGTAGGTGAGTGGAGTAGGCAAGCTGTGGAAGTGGGTCATCTAGTGTGACGAATCGAGGCGGGGAATCGATTATGGAACAAGGCTATCGAAACTGAGGATGGAGAATCAAACCTGGCGCTATTTGTCAAGGCGGATCCCCAGATTTCTCAATTTATCTGCCTATCCATGGCGCCGTGTTAGACAGTCTAACAAAAATCCTTCTTATGAAAATATGGAAGCGACAAGAAAAATCTTTGAAAAAATATAAGAAATGGACGAACAAATCACTGATCCTGAGGACGAGCTTGCAGCCCGAAACTTCTGTGTAAAGAAATATCGTCGGGGAATCACCGGCTATGTACTTCCCCACCACGAATTAATCAATTATTTTTTCGCTTTCCCTCGAAAACCAAACTACCATTTAGGCTAAAACACAAGATTAGAATCAAAAATAAACAAAAAAAAAAAAAAAAATTTTTTTGATAAACATTACTGAACGTTAAAAATACACTATAAGAAGTTGAAAATTGAAACTGACTTACTATGAATAATTATTAAACATTAAAATTAAATATGAATACATTACTAAACATAAACATTAATAATGGAAATAGACAAATACATAGGTGGAACATAATAAAGAGTAAACATTAAAATGACTTACTATGACCAACACGAGTATGATTGCAAAACTAAAACTGATGCTGATAACTGCAGCGCTCTAGTCCGACACCATAGTCAGAACAAACATAATTTTGACTACATAAACACTAAAATACTCCATAGAGAACACAATTATCATAAGAGACTGACATTGGAAATGGTGTATATAGCTAAAACACTTGATACAGTCAACTTCCGCACTGACACTAATAACCTAAGTAATTGTTATGCCAATTTACTTAGCAAGAGCTGACACCATAGTTCTGTCTCCAATATCTAAATTATCTATATTTTTTATTTTAGTTTATATATATATTTTTTTAAATTATTTATTAATTATCTATAGATATGTGTTAGAGTATGCAGACACAAACAACCATAATAATACATATTTATATTGCTTTCAACATTTCTGCTGTAATGTGACAGTTATGACGGGGTTTCCCGAGCTCCCTGTACCTGTTTCCTCTAGCACCCTAGTATTATTTTGTACCATTTCATTGCAATGTAAGACTCCATCCAGTGTACATGCCTTCTCCCCAACCCTGCTTATTCATAGTAAGTCATTTTAATGTTTACTCTTTATTATGTTCCACCTATTTGTCTATTTCCATTATTAATGTTTATGTTTAGTAATGTATTCATATTTAATTTTAATGTTTAATAATTATTCATAGTAAGTCAGTTTCAATTTTCAACTTCTTATAGTGTATTTTTAACGTTCAGTAATGTTTATCAAAAAAATTTTTTTTTTTTTTTTTGTTTATTTTTGATTCTAATCTTGATTTCTCCCCCATGTTTGTAGGCCCTGATGATGATATAAAATATATCGAAACGTTGGCATCTGAATAGTGTTTTTTTTTTTTTTCCATCTTTGACTGACCCTCAATACTCCTACAATTAGAATCCACAGTCGCTAATCAACATCTAAAACACAATATGTATTTTTTTTTTTTTTTTGAGGGCGCCGGTAGCTCAGTGGTATGCGTGCTTGCTTTCTGAGCTCAAGATCGTGGGTTCGAAACTTGACCAAGGCCTTTAGTTTATTTTATCTGGAAGGTAAAATAAACATAGGTGAATAAAAATTTAGAGTAGGCAAAATTTAGGACTCCCACAGTAGAGTCGGCTCATGTCCACCAGAGTGACGATAGAGGGCTCTGATAGTAGGCGATATGACCTCGTAGTCATAATAACTAAGAATATGTATTTCATTTACTAGTGGCTTCTGAATCCTAATACTAAACCTTCCGTTGATACTTTAATACATTAATTACTAGCAGTAATACCCGGCGTTGCCCGGGGAGCTTTGACTTTTCTCCTAATATCTCTCATTCGAATCCTATTAATTCTTCAACAGTGCATTCATGATATTATAGTTCTCAATTATTTGATTGAAATAAGGCTTACAGTCCTTCAACGGCAGACACCAAAGCTAGTATCTGCTTTGCACTGGCGGATACCCTACCTATTAAGTGTTTACGACCCCTGGGGACTACAGCTAGCAGGGACACACCCCATTTTTCTATTTGACCTTTAAGAATATTAAATATGAAATTCCATGACAATCCGATCATCTCTCAATGACCTATAACTATTTCTATATTTAGGCCTACCCCCACAACCCCCCCTTCACTTCAATATTTGATGTCACATAGCATATTTTTCAATTTGGCTATCAAGAATACTACATGTGAAATATTTGATGTCACATAGCAAATTTTTCAATTTGGCTATCAAGAATACTACATGTGAAATATTTGATGTCACATAGCATATTTTTCAATTTGGCTATCAAGAATACTTACTACATGTGAAATTCCATGACAATCCGATCATCCGTTAATGACCTATAACTATCTTCATATTTACGCCTAACCCTACAACCCCCCCTCCCGTTCACAATTGTGTGACGTCACACACCCTATTTTTCTATTTGGCCTTTAAGAATACTACATATGAAATTTCAAGACAATCCCACCATTAGTTAATGAGCTAGCCCTATTTTTATGCTTAACCTCCCCTTACAACCCCCCCTCCCGTTCGAAATTTTGGGATGCCACATAGCCTATTATTCAATCGGGCTCAAAAGGATACTACATGCGAAATTTCATGAAAATCGGTCGAGCCGTTCTTGACTTATAAATGGTGTAACTAACCCGACTTTGTTTTATTTATTTAGAATTAGTGTATTTGTATCGAGCCCCACTTTGCTGGTCCCACTTCCCTTCGACCGATTCCGCGTAAATCAATAGCTGACATCCTTATGGGGTTTTAAATTTAAACTTAAAATTTCATGTCGATACATTCATTACATCGATAGTATATAGAATTTTTGTGTTGAGCCTTCGCTCTTATCAACTCCTTCCCTTCGGCTAATTCCGCTAATTAGTATATGTTGTCTTTCTAAGGCTTTACATGGCATTACGTTCATTACAACGCCAGTTATTAGGGTGCGTTAAGCCTCCCCCCCTTGAGCCGATTTGGCTGGAAATCATAAGTTGTCGTCCCTAGAGGTTTCTGGATACGACATATAAACTTTCATGTTGATACATTTATTCTATAGGGATTTATCGTGTTACAGATACACGTACACACATGCAGACAGACATTTTTTTCCTAATTTTTGGAATCAAGGGTCGTAAAACATAAAATTCCGGTGAAAACTCAACGTCGAATTTTGGACTTATTACCTAACTTCCCCTATACTTGTGTAGCTGGGGAGGTAATAAGTTGTTCGAATGGCCCATTAGTCGCAGAGATAATGACTCCAGGTTATGAATTATTTATTTAGGTAAATCCCTGTTTCTAGACTAGTTTTATAGTGGAAAAATGGAAGAAATATGGAGTATTATTAAAACTTTAAATGATATTCAACGAGTCGGTTCAAGGATAATTGTTTCAGGAGAATTATCTGAAACGACTGTCTTTATCGAGCTAGCAGACAACTTGCTTGGCTACTAGAGGGCGTCAGCGACTAGGGGTAGCGTGCTTGGCTACTAGAGGGCATCAGCGACTAGGGGTAGCGTGCTTGGCTACTAGAGGGCGTCAGCGACTAGGGGTAGCGTGCTTGGCTACTAGAGAGCGTCAACGACTAGGGGTAGCGTGCTTGGCTACTAGAGGGCATCAGCGACTAGGGGTAGCGTGCTTGGCTACTAGAGGGCATCAGCGACTAGGGGTAGCGTGCTCGGCTACTAGAGGGTGTCAGCGACTAGGGGTAGCGTGCTTGGCTACTAGAGGGCGTCAGCGACTAGGGGTAGCGTGCTTGGCTACTAGAGGACGTCAGCGACTAGGGGTAGCGTGCTTGGCTACTAGAGGGCGTCAGCGACTAGGGGTAGCGTGCTTGGCTACTAGAGGACGTCAGCGACTAGGGGTAGCGTGCTTGGCTACTAGAGGACGTCAGAGACTAGGGGTAGTGTGCTTGGCTACTAGAGGGCGTCAGCGACTAGGGGTAGCGTGCTTGGCTACTAGAGAGCGTCAACGACTAGGGGTAGCGTGCTTGGCTACTAGAGGGCATCAGCGACTAGGTGTAGCGTGCTTGGCTACTAGAGGGCGTCAGCGACTAGGGGTAGCGTGCTTGGCTGCTAGAGGGCATCAGCGACTAGGGGTAGCGTGCTTGTTTATTGTGGTCCAGACAACATCTCGCCCCGGGCGCCAATAAACCACGCGACGGCCCTGAGTAGAAGATATGACCTCGTAGATGAAACTTGGTATGAGTCTTACATGTTTTTACATATATATGCCAAATCGGTCAAATGGAAGGGGTGTATTAGGGGTAGGCTTAACGCACCCTAATAACTGCCGTATTGACACGAAACTTCATATGTAAAGCCTTATAAAGACAACATATACTAATTTTGAGCGGAATTAGCCGAAAAGGAGGTGATAAGAGTGAAGGCTCAACAAAAATCCTATATACTACCGATGTAATGAAATGTTTTTACATAACATAAGAAGTATAGGGGTAGTTATGGTAGATATTGTGACTGAAGCCCGGGCATTTAACTACAAGGTCATATCGCCTACTACCAGAGCACGCTTTCGTCACTCTGGAAGACATGAGCCCGACTCTTCAGTGGGAGTCTTAAATTTTGCCTATCCTAAATATTTATTCACCTAGGGCAGGGGGTCTTTAACGAATATCTGACATTTTACAGGCTCGATACGATCGCTTATCGTCCCAGCCGAAGGACGGCTCAACGTTTTTTCACCTCCCAGATAAACAACCTAAAGGCCCCGGCCGGGTTTCGAACTCGAGATCTTGAGCTCAGTAAGCAAGCACGCATACCACTGAGCTACCTGCACCCCCAGTTTAAAAAAATTAAATTTTATATGTTCCCCAAAAATTCCATAAAGTCGACATGTATTAATTTTAAACACAATCAGCCAATGGGACTCGACTCAAAAATCCTGATAACTACTACAGATGTAATGAATTTATTGACACACAATTTATTATGAAGATTCAGAAATTCCTATGCATGTCAACTATTGATTTTTAGCACAAATAGTCGAGCGATTTTAGAGGAAGAGCGAAAACTGAATTGATTAATTCGTGGTGGGGATGTACATTGCTGATGAATTCCTTTATGTTGCCTTGGGACTGCTTGAAACTGGTATAATCTCCCCTTATCGTTATCTCCACCATTATGATAAGAAAACAGAGCTCATTAAACAAGGTTTCCAATGTGGGCTTCTTACTTAATTGTTTGCTCATTATACATATATACATATATAACTGTTTGCTCATTATACATATATACATATATAACTGTTTGCTCATTATACATATATACATATATAACTGTTTGCTCATTATACATATATATATATATATAATTGTTTTAATAACTTAAATACTTTAATTTGTAATAATTTAAAATTATTTATATTGGTCGAACAACTTTTTATCGATTATAAAAATTGATTGAACATTAATTTGTATGAGGGCGCCGGTAGCTCAGTGGTATGCGTGCTTGCCTCCTGAACTCAAGATCGTGGGTTCGAAACCCGACCGAGGCCCTTAGTTTATTTTATCTGGGAGGTAAAATAAACCTAATCACGCTGTCCTTTGAATGGGACGTTAAGCGATGGTCCCGAGCCTGTACGATGTCAGGTACTCGTTAAAGACTCTAGCGTCTTGTTGTGGGATTACTGAATTGTTAGCTGATTATTATATTATTTGTATTAGTCGAAAAACTGTTTATCGATTATGCGAATTAATTGATCATTGATTTGTAATATTTATAATTGAGTTTACATTCTTGGTGAACGACGCTGAAAGGTTATAATTAAGGAGTGTATATCGATTTTATTTTTTGATTATATTGTATTTATGTTAGGTTATAAAAAGTCGACGGAGGATCACCTAAGGATGAACCTCCACACATTAATCACCTAAATCTCTCTGAAACTAATCGACCAATTTGGTTGAACATCGATGGGTGTCCAACTCAAGGATTTCTGATTTCTCACTAAATTTCGTGTCGATATATTTATTCCATTGATAGGTTTTAGAGTTATTGAGTTGAGCTCCTCTCCTCTGAGTCCCTCCTTTAGTCGATTCGGCTGAAAATGGACATTGGTCGCCCCAGAGCCAGGATCCACTTGTAAAATTTCCTGTAAATTTTTCATTATGTTTCCCTCTCCTATGACCGATTTGGCAGATATTTAATAGATGTCATCCTTATGAAATTCGGGATGCACATATAACATTTCATATCGATTTATAGAATCTGTTGGGAGTTATCCTGTTACTTACTTTACTTTACTTTCCCTGGCGCTACGGTCCTTGTAGAACCTGCGCCTCCGCAACAATCTTCCTCCATTCTACTCTATCCTCAGCCTGCCGTCTCCATCTTCTCACACCCATCGTTCTGAGGTCGTTCTCTACGTCCTCCAGCCAACGTAATCGGGGTCTACCTCTTCTTCTTTGTCCTCCCGGGTGTGCCTCCAGTATCCTCCTCAGCAATCTGTCTGGCTTCATCCTCTGTAAATGCCCCAGCCATTGCAGCCGTCCCTGCTTCACTAAGGCCACCAGGTCCGGGCTCTTGTACAGGTCCCTCAGCTCCCCATTGGTCCGTATCCTCCATCTACCCCCCTCTGGAGTAGGGCCGTATATCTTCCTCAATACCTTCCTCTCCCACGTATTGAGTAAGACTTCGTCCCTCCTAGTCAGGAGTTATCCTGTTCACAGACAAATAAGCAGTTCGGAAATTTTGTTATCATTTTTTAACTCCCGAAGCAAAAGGAGGAGTGTTATAAGTGAGAAGCCTTTGTCTCTCTGTGGCATCATAGCTCCAAGACGGCTGAACCGATTTCAAACCGTTTTTTCATTTCAAAAGCTAGAATTTGCGAGATAGTTCTTGGCTATGTTTGGTGGAAATCGGTTATGTCGTTTCCAAGATCTTCAGGTTTAATCACCTGGGGATCTCGGCCTCTATTACAACTAGAGACTTGGGGTTTGAGCTCAAATGTCTATAAGGCCAAGCCAAGGCCACGAAAATATGAAATTGATTGAAAACTCAACATCGAGTTTCTGAAGGATTTCATATCGTATGTAATATATATATAGGTGGTGAAGAAAAATAAAGTTACAGGCGGAGAACTAAGTTTGCCCTCCTGCAGGCTGGTTATCTAACGGCGCGCGGCGCGGCGCGGCAGGTTGTCCACATCCCACAACTAGGCCACTTCTAATTCGCCACACTTTTACTTCCCTCCTTCCCTCACCAACTTACTTCCATCCGCACCACAGCCACCAATCAAACTTCATTTACTATCCACAGCTTTAAATAGTGTAAAGGAATTTATGTAATCCGTTAAAAATTCGATATTGTATTTTCACCGGAATTTCAAATATTCCAGATGCTCCCAATACAATACACAATGACACCTGTCGATTATAAACCAATATATTCATTACATCAGTAGTTATTGTTATATTCCTCCCTATTCATTTGCCGATATGGCTAAAAATAGAATGGTATCGTCCTAATGGAATTCTGGGTTCACATATAAATTTTTGTGTCGATACATTGATTTTATCTCGAGTTATCGAGTTGACAAACACGGAGATTAGGGGAAAGGTTTAACACAAAAACTCTTGTAACTGCCAATTTCAACTGAAAAAAGTTCAAAAAAAATAATATAGTCACAATAAAAAATCGTGTTTCATATCCAAAAGCATTATTTGATACAAATCTTTAATTTTTATTTTTTGGGCAGAGTTCCTCCACACCTTAAAGGTCAGTCCAATCTACCTTATTGTTTTATAATTTTTTATTTATTCATTTATAATTGATTAATATTTGTATTAATTTTTTTTATATATCGTTATAGTTACATTGTTTTCTTTTTCTTTTCTATATCTCGCAAATTGAGACCTGAGGAAGGGACGTAAGAACGTCCAGAAACATCGTTGGGATAAAGACACTTCCGAAGAGTTTTTGAAAAATTATAGTTATCTTAAATTTTGATTAAATTAAATGTGTCTACTTATTATAAATGTATTTAGGTATGTATTAATTTTTTTTATATACTCATGTATTTTTAAGTATTTATTGGTTCAGTTTTTTTAAATTTCATATTACTTTTTTCAATAGTTTTGTTATTACTACTAATCATAGGTGTGTTAGAGTCAAGTAGTTATAAATCTAATTTATAAGCTATCTTAAAGTATAAATTCTTTTGACGTATCCTATTATCATGTATTGGTTTAATAGAATTAAATTTATTATTATTATTATTATTGTAATCAATGTTTCGACATAAAATATCATATATAAATTCAAAACCGGCCAATCAATGCAATCAAAGGGGGAGCTAAACTCAGAAATCCCAACAATAACGCAATGAATCAATCGACACGAAAGTTTATGTGTAAATTGATATAGCGCGAAGAGACACACATATATACATATAAATACGTAACGATTTTAGGGGATGATTTGTTGTTGCTGAAAGTGGAAGGGCCCTACCTAGGGTTGCCAGTGCTGGCTCCAGTAGGGGTACACTGCCTGGAACTAAAGACTGACTCCAGTTCAATGGCTGGAATGTGTCTATCTCCTGGTTTCGTAACATCCTCTTTAGTACAGCCAGCTTAAAACAATCCCAGGGGAACAATATCACTCTTACTCAGTCATACGGTGTACTTCCCCAGAGCAAAATTATGTTTTCGTTCATCCTCTAAAACCAATCGACCGACTTGGCTAAATATCAATGTGTCATAATCTAGGATCTCTTCTCATACACTCAGTACTTGGAAAGTTATGGGATGTTTTAGTCTACCCCCCTCCCCAAACCCTTTTATCCCTTTGACAGATTTCGTGGTTTGTTACTACGAGGTCATATCACCTACTACCAGAGCGCTCTTTCGTCACTCTGGTGGACATGAGCCCGATTCTACTGTGGGAGTCCTAAATTTTGCCTACCCTAAATTTTTATTCACCTAGAGCAGGGGTCTTTAACGAGTACTTGATATCGTACAGGCGCGGGACCGTGCTTAAGTTTATTTTACCTCCCAGATAAAATAAACTAAGGGCCTCGTCCGGGTTTCGAACTCACTATCTACCACTGAGCTACCGACGCCCTCAAGGAACATGTACAAGTGTCGTACTTATGGGGTTTTGAATTTAGATATATTATGTGTCGATATATTCGTTACAACGGCAGTTATAATAGTTTTTGTTTTATATCACCTCCCTAATTCCCCTCCCCCATTTGGCTGAAATCATAAGGTATAGTCTTGTAGACCTTATGAGTTTCTGGATACACATATAACATTTTCATGTCGACAACTCTCGATAGAATGAATATATCGACAAGATGGAGGGCGCCGGTAGCTCAGTGCTTGCCTTCTAAGCTCAAGATCGTGGATTCGAAACCCGGCCGAGACCTTTAGTTTATTTTACCTGGGAGGTAAAATAAACTAGAGCACGCAGTCCTTCGGATGGGACGTTAAGCGATGGTCCCGAGTCTGTGTCAGGTACTCGTTAAAGACCCCTGTCCTAGGTGAATAAAAATTTAGGGTAGGCAAAATTTAGAACTCCCTCAGTAGAGTCGGATTCATGTCCACCAGGGTGACGAAAGAGCGCTCTGGTAGTAGGCGATATGACGTCGTAGTTAAAGCCCGGGTGTGAGTCATAAAACCTAACCTAATCTAACCATTATATATTATATATTACTTTCTTATAAATATAGTAAGTCCTAATGATTATGAGGCCCTTAGTTATTGTCCACTAGAGTGACAAAAGAGAGCTCTGGTAGTAGGCGATATGACCTCGTAGTTAAAGCCCGGGCATGAGTCATAATAAATAACTATATCGACAAGATACATTATATGTGTTATGACACCTATTGAGTTTCAGCCAAATTGATCTTTTTAAATTTTTTTTTTTAAATTTCTGTATTCTGGTGATAACATAGGTATTGTTGCAATGTAAATATTCAACTGGTTCTATACCTTCCCCTATACTTCTTAAAGCTACGGAATGAAGATGTTAAAGTAGACCGAAGTACCACCTCCCAAGGCCCCCTCCCGTTCTTCAGTTACCAGTTTCACACGATGGGGAAAGAGGACCCCACATTTTTTTTACCCTTCGCCCCCTTGAGAATTTTTCTGACCTTTGACGCCCACCTATGTCTCCCCCTTTAATAACTTAACGAAGACATGCCTGTTTCAAAAAACAAAAAAAAAAAATTGTACATTGTGTCCGAAATGTCTCTATAGTGGAGTTGACAACCCTTCATACTGACTAGGAAGTAGTCATGTCGTTGTCAGAGGGACAGTTGGCAACTATGATAATAAGGGTCCTAACTGATTCCCTTCTCCCCTTCGGTCAATTTGGCTGAATATCATAGGTGCCCTTCTTGTGGGGTTCTGGATTCACATCTGGAAGTATATGGGAAGTTATGTAATCAGTCAGAAATTCGATGTTGTATTTTGATGGAAATTCCATGTTTTTCGCCCCCTCATTCCAAAAATTAAATAAAAAATAATGTCCCATTTGGTGTCTGTGTACACGATAACTCCCGATAGAATAAACGTAACGACAAATAATTTTTAATGTTTATCCAAAACTTCACAAGGACAACTATAGAGGTTAGGTTTGGTTAGGTTTTATGACTCATGTCCGGGCTTTAACTACGAGGTCATATCGCCTACTACCAGAGCGCTCTTTCGTCACTCTGGTGGACATGAGCCGACTACTGTGGGAGTCCTGAGTTTTGTCTACCCTAAATTTTTATTCACCCAGGTCAGGGGGGACCATCACTTAATGTCCCATCCGAAGGACGGCGTGCTTAAGTTAATTTTACCTCCCAGATAAAATAAACTAAGGGCCTTGGTCGGGTTTCGAACCTACGATCTTGAGCTCAGAAGACAAGCACGCATACCACTGAGCTACCGGCGCTCTCGACAACTATAGATTTTTAGCCGAATGGAAGGGGAAGATTAGGGGAGAAAATAGAATGAAACTGTATATATCAGCCAAATCGGCCAAAGAGGCGGGGATTAGCGAGAGGCTTAACACAAAAACTCTATTAACTGCCGTTGTAATGAATATATTGACACGAAATTGTATATGTAAGGACCTAATTAGAAATTTATATTGAGTATCCCTGTCTATGTCAACTATTATTTTTTTATTAAAATGATCAATTGGATTTAGAGGGAGAGTGGAAACTTAATTGATTATTTGTGATGGCAATGTTTTTTTTTTCATATTTGCAATCATAAAACGGTAGGAACTCATCATCAAATTTCTGACCTATGACCTACCTCATATAGAGAGGGGGAGGGGGGGGGGGGGGGGGGGGGGTCAAAAAATTTTTTAACTTGGAATACTGTTTAAAGTTACGCTAATTCATTTCATTTTGGCAGGCCGGCTTATGATATGATTAAATGACCGTTTGACGCCGCGGCGACTATAGTGGACAGTTGAACTGGTGTCACGTGACAGTTATCACACATCACGATAACCTCTTACTAAGGTCACTCACATTCAGGAGAGTTTCACTTAGAATACCTAACTGATGACTATAGTCACTTACAGTTGAAGCGAGCGAGCGATAACGAATGCGAAAAATACTATTTTTTTAAAAAGGTTAGTACAATAATTAACCAAATCAAACAACACTTTTTTTATATAAAATATTTTGTGGTAAATAAAGAAGAGAGGTTTAAGTGTTAAATTTAAATTAACACATTTCCTGTAGAAATTTTATAACAGGTCTTCTATTTAGTTTTGATTTCTACAGTAGTTTTCGAAAAGGGACCCTAAAAAAATATCAAAAGTTCAAGACGTGCAATTTTGAAGAAAGTGCACGTATTAAAAAAAAATACAATTTACAAACTTTTCATTTGGATTTCTAAAGAGATGCCATTTTTAATAATTTAAGGTAATATTAAATCTAATCCAAAGGTTTTCAAATAATTTTACTGGGCCAACAAGGAACAATGAATAGAACAGATGTTGGGTTTATTTTCTTAAATCTAAATTATTAAAATTAAAAAACTAAGCATTGAAACAAACAAAAATCAAAAGAAAAATCTTAAAAACTTAATTTTTAAAACTAATTCAATCATTTTTTTTTATTTTGGCCATTTAAAAAAATTAAGTTATATATTTCTGGGCATATATGTATCCTGTACATATAAACAAACAAAAATACCTTCTTTTTGGATCAATTTCACCGTCAATTCACCTAATTAGTTCTTTATATCTTAAGCCTAAACACCACACTCTCCATGT
The DNA here is from genome assembly GCA_963662175.1 of Aradus depressus. Lineage (NCBI taxonomy): Eukaryota > Metazoa > Arthropoda > Insecta > Hemiptera > Aradidae > Aradus > Aradus depressus. The sequence goes on from OY759219.1 coordinate 4,454,083, forward strand.
TTCACTCAGACCGATTCCTCTCAACCATGCCTTGACTCTACTACACACACACACTAAAAAAACAGCTGATGGCCGTGTTTTGTTTTTTACTGGCATTTGTTTTTTTTAAAAATGGTTTCTTATTATTTATGTACTAATTCAGTTTCTTTTTATAAAAAAATTAAATATAGGTAATTAATTTAATGTGTGTATTATTTTTATACATCACAATTTAGTGTTGTTGAATCATCGTCAATGTACTTCCCCAGAACGAATTAATCAATTAACTTTTCGCTCCCCCTCTAAAACCATTCAACAGTTGACTTACGTAGAGGCTCCTAAGTCCTCATACTAAAGTTTGTGTCGATATATTCATTACATCGGCAGTTATTGGGGTTTTCATGTTAAGTTTCTCCCTTCCCTTTGCTCGATTTGGCCGAAAAACAAAAGGTGTCGTCGTTAAGGTAAAATTTCATGTCGATACATTAATTCTATCTGGAGTTATCGTTTTCACTGATACACACGCATTTTTTTTTGATATTTGGAATCAAGAGGTCGGAAAACATGAAATTCCGTTCAAAACTCCGCATCAAATTTTTGATTGATTACATAACTTCTCCAATACTTGGAGTAGCTGAGGAAGTAAAACATATGTGATGTCATCATAACGTGTACTTTGTTATACCAACTACTTTTGTACAGATCACTCTCACTTCTTGTCCCCCTCTCATTCATTTAATTTACTAGATCTATGAAAGTAATGGGTTGTCATTATCGCCCAGTAATGTGAGTATAAGAGGAGAGAGGAGAGAGGGAGGGAGCGCAATCTGTACAAAAGGGGTTGGTATATAATAAGTCAGTCCTGCTATGGCCTGAAATTTATTGTACCTTGTATGAGGTTCATATTGGTCTCAAATCTGACCTCATTCGGCCCATTGCAAATTTAATAAGGAACATTTTTTGAAAATACTACAAAGACAATTTGGTCGGAGCGAAAAATTAAATGATTAATTCTTTCTGGGGAAGTACATTGTGGTGATTCACCTATAACTTTTTTTTCTCTCTTTCATATTTTTTTTAAGTACCTACGCAAGCCAAAGTTCGCGATGCAGGACATTGTGCTGAAAAAATAGATTTCAATATTAAAAAATTCAGATCCCCCTTCCCCGCGGGCGATTTGGCTGAAAATTATAGGTGTTATCTTAATGGGGGATAATCATGTTTCTTATATCAGTGGTTATCGTGTTCACACACACAAGGGCCATAGGTGGGAAGCTGAACTGATAAATGCATTAGTATTAAACTAACGAATGTTTCAACACGAAATTTAAGAAGAACGAAAAATTAGTTGATTAATTAGCGCTGGAGAAGTGAATTGCTGGTGATTCACCGAATTTTTTTAATGATTACATAACTTCCCCTATACCTCGTATAAACTAAAGATACCAAAATAAGCTTATCTTCATGGCTCAAATAAAAAGAAAATTGATAACATTATCACGACAGATAAAATGTTGGTAGAAATTACTAAGTTTATCAATGATTTTTGGTTAATATTACCAGTTTTTTTGTAAAGTTTCAGTTATGTGGCTTTAGAAGTTAAACTAGTTAATATTTGCTAAGCGGCAGGCGGACTGTTAAATCGAATATAATAATAATAATAATAATAATTGTTTATTGCATAGGAAGATACATGGATCTTATTGCAAGAGATTGGAGTCTTATATACAATAAGTGACCTTACAGACATAATGTAAAAAAAAAAAAAAAGTAAATAATTGAGAAGATAAAAAGCAGACAGGAGAAGAAAATGAAGATCTTTTATGCGTATAAATAATAGAAATAGATAATAGAAATGGAAATGGGAGGGAATACTAATATAAGTAAATACAATAATAATGACTAAAGTATAATAAACTAAATGAGTACAATCCAATAATAGTTATGTGCTACCCAGTATTGTTTTCCTATGTTGGAGAGCCTTAAGGCCCGGCCACACAGAAGGCAGTCTATCGCGGCGGGAAACGATATGTGACCGAGGCGGTCAGGCGGTCTAGTTGTACTACACAATGTTGCATCGTTTCTGTCAGACAGAACACGGTCTCCCGCCGACGGTCAGTGTTTGTCGCGACGACAAGCGATCCGCTTGTACAAAATCACAGATTTCCCGCGTGACCGCCCTCGCTGTTTACACGTGTGCGACTGAAATGACTGACTCTTCTTCTCTCTTCTTATTTATCTGATGTACCCAACATCGTATTTTCTTTTTGTTTGCTGTCTTTCGCAAAGCTAATAATAATAGCAAGAGTTCTTAGTCTTGTAAGGAGCTAGTAATACACCGAAGGATCACGACCGACCGCACACAAGATATCGCGTTCTGTGTGGCGTCACAGTATTGCAGATCGCCGCGACGACCGCTGGATCGCTTCCCGCCGCGACAGACCGCCTTCTGTGTGGCCGGGCCTTTAGTTAGGTAGAGATAGAGAGAGGCGAGGTGGTCCAAGTGCCCACAGCGAGGAGGGCACCCATCCTATGAGGAGGTCCGGTGCGTCCCTCTGTTATGATGACTTTGTGTCATTACCTTATCAGAACTTGGTTCTAGCCAACAATTGAAGTAACATCGTTATACAGGTTATGTCATTATACTGGTTTGAAGTCACATTTGAAATTTCATGTCGATACATTCATTACGTCAGTTATTAAAGTTTTTAGAGTTAAGTCTCTCCCTAATCCTTCCTTCTTTTCTATTATGGTCAATTTGGCTGAAAATCAATAGACGAAGAAAGGATTCTGTATTCACTTATAAAGTTTCGTATCGATACATTCATTTTATTGGGGTTATCGTGTTCACAGACACACAGAATGTTTTTTTCATATTTGGAATCTAGAGGTCGGAAAACATGAGATTCCATTGAAAACTCACCATTGAATTTTTCGACCGTTTAATATAACTTCTCCTATACTTCGTATAAACGTAAAATCGTAATCGTAAAAAAAAGTTGAAAATTTTTGGAAAAATAGGTCATATAAAGAAAAATGTATCGTTAACAATTGTTTTTATCTAGTTGAAAATTTTCTCAGACGAAAAAAAAAAAATACTGCCCAAGGTCTGTAAAGAAAAAGAAAGTTGTTTAACTAGGTTGGCTATCTGGGAAGTAGAACTGGACTATTTAGAAGGTATAGGCGGAGGGCGTAGCCAGAGAGCGTAGCCAGCCGTGAGCAGAGTGCCAATCCAGTCATTGACCGTTAGTTCTTTCCGGTGGACATGAGCTACACATCTTCTCTTTTTTATCAAAAGGTGCTGGAGCAGTGATGGTAAAAGTGAACCAAGATGGAGGAGAAAATAACAAATTTTATATGTAACATCCCTTATAAATGCAATTGAATCATTGGCTATGGCTATGTAGGGTCTCAAATATTTTAACGAGAGGGAGGTTAAGTGTGAGCCCAAAATATAAAATTAATTCAGAATATATATTATATATATCCGAGAGATATATTATATGTATATTCAAACATAAAATTAATGCAGATTATATATCTCCGAAAGATACCTACATTATATGTATATTGGAATATAAAATTAATTTAGATTATATATTTCCGAGATGTACATTATATGTATACTGACATATAAAATAATGCAGATTATATATCTCTGGAGAGGTACATTATATGTATATAGACATATAAAATTAATGCAGATTATATATCTCCGAGAGGTACATTATATGTATACTGACATATAAAATAATGCAGATTATATATCTCTGGAGAGGTACATTATATGTATATTGACATATAAAATAATGCAGATTATATATCTCCGGAGAGGTACATTATATGTATATTGACATATAAAATTTCGCTCTCAAAGTACTCATACTATCGCTAGTTAAAGTGTAACAAAACATGCAGACAAACATGGCAAATACATATGTATGAAATGAAATAAAACATAATCTTAATTCTGGGGCATACGTCCCCTATGAATGATAATATAATACATAACTAATAATATAACATAATTAAACAATTTAAAAAAAAAAGGATTAATAATAATAACAATGACTACATATCAACAAAAATAGAGGTCCGAGAGAAGAATAAATAAAAGAGAAAAAATAGTCGGTGAACCACTAAATTTTGTGTCGATACATTCATGAGTTAAGCCTCTGCCCTAATCCCCCCTCTTCCCATCTCTCAATTTGACTGAAAATCAATAGATGTCGTCGTTAGAGGGTTCTCGATTTACATATAAAATTTTGTGATGCTACATTTATACTAGAGGGAGTTATCGTGTTCACAGACAGACATTCAGACAGAAATTTGTCGAAAAAGATGAAATTCAGCTGAAAAGTCCGCATCTAATTTTTGACCTATTAAATAATATCCCCTAAACTTTGTATACCTAGTTGGGGAAATAACCATAAATCTATATAAATAAAGCTGAAACAGGGTTTGTTTGTTTGTTTGTGGGTTTGTTCCAGCATCACGCCCAAACCGCTGGACGGATCTTCATGAAACTTCACATGTAGAATCCTTTTGAGCCCGATTGAATAATAGGCTATGTGGCATCCCAAAATTTTGAACGGGAGAGGGGGTTGTGGGGGGGGGCCTAAGTATAAATGAATGTCTGAGAGCAGAAACACCCTAAGCGCCATTTTTCACGAATGTCATGTTTTGTTAGATTTCGTTTCTCTATCCCAAGACGCATCGATTGGGAGCAGAAACACACAACATGACGCACTTACAGTACCAATATTGATGCGAAACTTATCTTGCTTTGAGGAGAAACACCCTACGTGCCGCACCTAGGGTGTTTCTCCTCTCAGTCGTTACCTGCTTTCCCAAGAAAATGAAAATTACAATAAAATTTTTCGAGAAAATTATTCTCTAAGATTTGGAAGACCCCTGGTTGACACTTGTTGTGACTGTGAGGAACTTTAATTAAAAATCAAGAACAAGAGTTTGAACGAGAGAGCCAAGTTGGCAGCACAAGCTGAACTTGACGTACACAAACGAAGATCTAAAAAATTTTACGCTGCTCTGCGTGAAGCAAAAGAAGAACGTGTGCAGCCCGATGTTGTTGCACTAGCATTTGACTACATGCAAAATGTTTCCCTCCCAAAAGTTCCTGTTCAAGAGCTTTTTTACTTGAGAAAATTAACAGTCTCTGTTTTTTGTATCCACAATTTGAAAACTGGTCAATCAGTTATTTTTGTATATCATCAAGGATCAGCTGGGAAAGGACCAAATGAAGTCTGTTCAATGTTACTTCAGTACATAACCAAGTACATAAGCCAGTCGACAAGAAAATTGCTGTTATTCAGTGACAATTATTGCTTCGGGCAAAACAAACATCATTGCTTGTCAAGACTTCAAATGGCGTTAGTAGAAACTACTGGGAGATTTGATTCCATTCAACAAATTTTCCCCATGAGAGGCCACTCATTCTTACCATGTGACAGAGCTTTTGGTGTGATCAAGCGAAGTTTGAGCAAAACAGATAGAATCTACTCAATAAGAAGCCTGCTCAAAGTTATCCTCCGTTCGTCTACAAAACATAGTTTTACCGTTCACCTGCTCGATAGTGATGAAGTTCTTGATTTCAAGTTTTACAAGAAAACAAGTATCTCTCTTGAGTCATTAAAGAGAAAATTTAAAAAGGAAGAAAAAGTCAAGTTGACCATTACAAAATACAACCATTTCATCTGCAGCAAAGATGTTGCTGGCACACTAATTTGCGTTGCGTTCATTAAAGGACTAGTGAAGCAGACTTTCAGGTTGAGAAAGCCAACTGATGATCTGATCATTCCACCATCTGAGCCAACGCCACTGGGCCCAATCGCCATAAATCAAGAAAAACTTGATGACATTCGCAAATGCTTAAAATACGTTCCAAAAAGTGTTGTTACTTCATTTTGGCGTAAGATATTAGCCTTACCGACCACTACGACTGAAGAAAAAATTTAATTTCATTTACATTAATTCGAATTCCATAATATTGTCAACACATTGTGCTCTAACTACCTATATAATGACGTAATGCATTCAAAATTACTTTATTTTTTATTTTTTATGTGTGTGGGAGCTTCAATAATCATATAATTTGTATTTTCTTGAACTTAGGGTATGGTTACTGTATTAATATACGTTGTTTGCTTTTAATAAAAATATTTGACTACGTGTTGAAAGTGTTATGACTATTTTTCAAAATCCTATTATAAATTTTGACCCCCTAAAAATCGTTGAGAGGAAAAACACCCTATATCCAATATTTTCAAAATGACTTCCAACAGACAATTTTCAGACTAAACCATTAAAACCTGTGGCAAGTAATGATGAATAAGTGTACAATTACAATTATATCATAAATTCAATGCAACAATTGAATAAAAGTGCTGCATCCAGTTTTTTGTTGATCCTGTAAAATTTACTTTTTGGCGGATGAGGCGTTTCTGCTCTCAGACATTCAAATATAGTGCTAGCTCATTAACGCTTGGTCGGATTGTCACGAAATATCGCATGTAGTATTCTTAAAAGCCAATTGATGAAATGGGTGTGTGACAACTCAAAATGTTAAACGGGAGGGGGGGTTGTGGGGGGGGGCCTAAGTATAAATATATTGCTAATTCTTTAACGGTTGGTCGGATTGTCACGAAATTTCACATGTAGTATTCCTGAAGGCCAAATAGAATTGTAAGGTGTGTGGCGTCCCAAAAATATGAACGGGAGGGGGGGTTGTGGGGGGGCCTAAGTATAAATATAGTGCTAAATTCTTTAACGGTTGGTCGGATTGTCACGAAATTTCATGTAGTATTCCTGAAGGCCAAATAGAAAAAAAAGTGTGCGGCGTCCCAAAATCTTGAACAGGTGGGGTGTTTGTGGGGGTAGGCCTAAGTATAAATATAGTGCTAACTCATTAACGGTTAGTCGGATTGTCACGAAATTTCACATGTAGTATTCCTGAAGGCAAAATAGAAAAGAAAGGTGTGCGGCGTCCCATAATCTTGAACGGGAAGGGGGTTGTAAGGGGGGCCTAACTACATACTGGCTGTGGAGTCCGCCGTTGCAAGGCACACACTAGCTGTGATGCCCAGTGGTCATAACTACATACTAGCAGTGGGCTCCGCCGTTGCAAGGCACACTTGGGAGGGGGGGGGGGGGGGGTATGCCTAAATATAAAGATACGGGTAGATAATTAACTAATGGTCGGATTGTCATGGAATTTCACATGAAGTGTTCTTAAAGGCCAAAAACAAAAAAAAAATTGTGACGTCACAAAATTGTGAACAGGAGGGGGGTTGTGGATTTTTGAACTGAGCCCACTCCCCGGAACTCCCCCCTCCCCTCGGCCGATATCGCTGAAATTTGACTGGTTATGTCCTCCGTGAATGTTAATTTGAAATACGAAATTTGATGTTGATACATTCATTACATCGGCAGTTATTGGGATTTTTAAATTCAGATTCGCTCATCTACCCATTCTCTTCCACCGGCTTCTATACTTCTATACTGAAACGGGGTTTGTTCGTATGTTTGTTCCAGCATCACGCCCAAATGGCTGGACGGATATTCATGAAACTTCACATGTAGCATCCTTTCAAGACCGATTGAATAATAGGCTATGTGGCGTCCCAAAATTTCGAACAGGAGGGGGGGTTGTAAGGGGGGGCTAAGCATAAAAATAGAGCTAACTCATTAATTAATGGTCGGATTGTCATGAAATTTCATATGTAGTATTCTTGAAAGCCAAATAGGAAATAAAAGTGTGTGACGTCACAAAATTGTGAACGGGAGAGGGGTTGTGGATTTTTGAATTGAGCCCCCACCCCGGAACTCCCCCTCCCCTCGGCCGATATCGCTGAAATTTGACTGGTTATGTCCTAAGTGGATTTTAGTTTTAAATACGAAATTTGAAGTCGATACATTCATTACATGGGCAGTTATTGGAATTTTTGAATTGAACCCCCACCCCGGAACTCCTCCTTCCCCACGGCCGATATCGCTGAAATTTGACTGGTTATGTCCTCCGCGGATGTTACGTTTAAATACGAAATTTGATGTTGATACATTCATTACATCGGCAGTTATTGGGATTTTTAAATTCAGATTCGCTCAATTCCCCATTCTCTTCCACCGGCTTCTATACTTCGATACTGAAACGGGGTTTGTTTGTATGTTTGTTCCAGCATCACGCCCAAACGGCTGGACGGATATTCATGAAACTTCACATGTAGCATCCTTTCAAGACCGATTGAATAATAGGCTATGTGGCGTCCCAAAATTTCGAACAGGAGTGGGGGTTGTAAGGGGGGGCTAAGCATAAAAATAGAGCTAACTCATTAATTAATGGTCGGATTGTCATGAAATTTCATATGTAGTATTCTTGAAAGCCAAATAGGAAATAAAAGTGTGTGACGTCACAAAATTGTGAACGGGAGAGGGGTTGTGGATTTTTGAATTGAGCCCCCACCCCGGAACTCCCCCTCCCCTCGGCCGATATCGCTGAAATTTGACTGGTTATGTCCTAAGTGGATTTTAGTTTTAAATACGAAATTTGAAGTCGATACATTCATTACATGGGCAGTTATTGGAATTTTTGAATTGAACCCCCACCCCGGAACTCCTCCTTCCCCACGGCCGATATCGCTGAAATTTGACTGGTTATGTCCTCCGCGGATGTTACGTTTAAATACGAAATTTGATGTTGATACATTCATTACATCGGCAGTTATTGGGATTTTTAAATTCAGATTCGCTCAATTCCCCATTCTCTTCCACCGGCTTCTATACTTCGATACTGAAACGGGGTTTGTTTGTATGTTTGTTCCAGCATCACGCCCAAACGGCTGGACGGATATTCATGAAACTTCACATGTAGCATCCTTTCAAGACCGATTGAATAATAGGCTATGTGGCGTCCCAAAATTTCGAACAGGAGGGGGGGTTGTAAGGGGGGGCTAAGCATAAAAATAGAGCTAACTCATTAATTAATGGTCGGATTGTCATGAAATTTCATATGTAGTATTCTTGAAAGCCAAATAGGAAATAAAAGTGTGTGACGTCACAAAATTGTGAACGGGAGAGGGGTTGTGGATTTTTGAATTGAGCCCCCACCCCGGAACTCCCCCTCCCCTCGGCCGATATCGCTGAAATTTGACTGGTTATGTCCTAAGTGGATTTTAGTTTTAAATACGAAATTTGAAGTCGATACATTCATTACATGGGCAGTTATTGGAATTTTTGAGTTGAACCCCCACCCCGGAACTCCTCCTTCCCCACGGCCGATATCGCTGAAATTTGACTGGTTATGTCCTCCGCGGATGTTACGTTTAAATACGAAATTTGATGTTGATACATTCATTACATCGGCAGTTATTGGGATTTTTAAATTCAGATTCGCTCAATTCCCCATTCTCTTCCACCGGCTTCTATACTTCGATACTGAAACGGGGTTTGTTTGTATGTTTGTTCCAGCATCACGCCCAAACGGCTGGACGGATATTCATGAAACTTCACATGTAGCATCCTTTCAAGACCGATTGAATAATAGGCTATGTGGCGTCCCAAAATTTCGAACAGGAGGGGGGGTTGTAAGGGGGGGCTAAGCATAAAAATAGAGCTAACTCATTAATTAATGGTCGGATTGTCATGAATTTTCATATGTAGTATTCTTGAAAGCCAAATAGGAAATAAAAGTGTGTGACGTCACAAAATTGTGAACGGGAGAGGGGTTGTGGATTTTTCAATTGAGCCCCCACCCCGGAACTCCCCCCTCTTCTCGGCCGATATCGCTGAAATTTGACTGGTTATGTCCTAAGTGTATTTTAGTTTTAAATACGAAATTTGATGTCGATACATTCATTACATCGGCCGTTATTGGGATTTTTGAATTGAGCCCCCACCCCGGAACTCCCCCCTCCTCTCGGCCAATATCACTGAAATTTGACTGGTTATGTCCTAAGCGGATTTTAGTTTTAAATACGAAATTTGTTGTCGATACATTCATTACATGGGCAGTTATTAAGATTTTTGAATTGAGCCCCCACCCCGGAACTCCCCCCTCCCCTCGGCCGATATCGCTGAAATTTGACTGGTTATGTCCTCCGCGGATGTTAATTTTAAATACGAGATTTGATGTTGATACACTCATTACATCGGCAGTTATTGGGATTTTTAAATTCAGATTCGCTCATCTACCCATTCTCTTCCACCGGCTTCTATACTTCTATACTGAAACGGTGTTTGTTTGTATGTTTGTTCCAGCATCACGCCCAAACGGCTGGACGGATATTCATGAAACTTCACATGTAGCATCCTTTCAAGACCGATTGAATAATAGGCTATGTGGCGTCCCAAAATTTCGAACGGGAGGGGGGGTTATAAGGGGGGGCTAAGCATAAAAATAGAGCTAACTCGGTCGGATTGTCATGAATTTTCATATGTAGTATTCTTGAAAGCCAAATAGGAAAAAAAGGTGTGTGACGTCACAAAATTGTGAACGGGAAGGGGGTTGTGGATTTTTGAACTGAGCCCCTCCCCCGGAATTCCCCCCTTCTCTCAGCCGATATCGCTGAAATTTGACTGGTTATGTCCTAAGTGGATTTTAGTTTTAATACGAAATTTAATGTCGATACATTCATTACATCGGCAGTTATTGGGATTTTTGAATTGATGTTAATTTTAAATACGAAATCCGGCGTTCTTAAGTAGGAACTAGCTGTGGTTCCAAGTGGTCCTAAGAACTTACTAGCTGGGCTGCCCGCCGTTGCAAGGCATATACTACGAGTAGCTGTGAGGCCCAACGTTCCTGAACACGAACTAGCTGTGGTGCGAAGCATTCCTAAGAACGTAATAGCTGTTTTGCCCAGCGGTTTTAAGCACACAATAACTGTGGTGCCCAGCTGTTCCGAGCACTAGCTGGGTTGGTACGCCGTTGCAAGACCGATACTAGCTGTGGTCATGAGCGTTCTTAAGTACGTACTGGCTAGGATGTCCAGCGATGCTAAGTATTTACTAGCTGTTGTTTCCGCCGTTTAAAGGCACATGCTAGCTGTGGTGTCTTCCTTTGAAGTACTATAAGCCTTATTCCATTTGAATAATTAAAAATTATAACATCATGAATGTACTTTCCAAGTATTGAATAGGATTCGAATGGGAGATTAGGGGAAAAATCAAAGTTCCCCGGGCAACGCCGGGTATTACTGCTAGTAAGTAATATAAATGGCTTCTTTGATAATAGCCACGGACATAGCCAGCCTGAGCTAAGGTCACTTGTGCCTCTACAAGGTAGTCGTTAAAGACCCCGACCATAATTAAAATGGTGAGAGAAAATTTAGAATTGCCGCAATAGAGACGGGCGCATGTCCACCAGAGCAGCGAAAGAACGCTTATAATGGGTGTTTTTTTTTAGAGGTATAGAACTTCAAAATAAAGTAAAACACATAAAAATCGTAGTAGTGGCCATGGTATCGGCTTTATTGGAAAGATAACTTTATGCCATTAATGTTTAAATATCGCACCCTTGCTTCAAAAGTGCCACAACTCAAAAAACTCAGTTTTTCAGGAAATGCAAAAAACAGCTTCCAGCTGGGTTAGGTGAATTTTAGTTGATCTAGTGACGTCACCAAGCAAAACTATGCGTATAATTTACGATAGATTGTGGTCTTGCAGATTTTCTAAGTTTTCAACTATAAATCTCGTTTTTTTGAGTTGTGGCCCTTTTGTTGCCTAACAAAGACTAATGAGTGCAAACATAAAAAACTACACAACTGCTACCTAGCGGCTGAATTTTCAGTGCATTATCTGGCGCTTTAGGTGATTGGTATAAACTTGAAAACCAAGTCGAATGGCAGTCTTAACTAAAAAACCCGAATTTTTGAGCTGTGGTACTTTTGAAGCAAGGGTGCAATATGATTTCGGGCATTTGGCCGCCGCGGCTGGCTCGAGTAAAGCGCAATATGGAAGTCCAATTTTCGAGCAATTTCTCGAGCAACTGAAGCCGTATATCGGCAATAACGCGGCGAATGTTGGCTTCCAAGTAGTCCATCGTTTCTGGTTTATCGGCGTAGATTAGCGACTTGACGTATCCCCACAGAAAATAATCCAAAGGTGTTAAATCGCACGATCTTGGAGGCCAATTCACAGGTGCATTGTGCGAAATTAGGCACTTTTCGAATGTTTCCTTCAATAAATCGCGTGTGGCACTGTGTGGCATGTTGCGCCGTCTTGTTGAAACCACATCTCTTCCACATTAATGCCATTCAATTGGAGAAAGAAAAAGTTAGTAATCATGGCACTATAGCGGTCTCCATTGACTGTAAAGTTCTGACCGGCATCATTATTGAAGAAATATGGACCAATGATCCCACCAGCCCATAAAGCACACCAAACAGTGACTTTTTGTGAATGTAACGGCGTCTCAACAATGGCTTGTGGATTTTCTTCACTCCAAATGCGGTAATTTTGCTTGTTGACGATGGTTATTCGAATTAATTGCTCGGATGGACGATTGTGTACGTAAAATGGACGTATCACACGGTAAGTTTCGCAAACTGAACCACGATTTTGGAAATAAATTTGCACAATTTGCAAGGGTTGTTCTGGCTTAAGTCCGTTCATGGTGAAATGGCTAACCAAACTGAGCACAAATGACATTCAGGTTGCCCGATATGACCATTGTATGACAGTTTGATCCCTATTGGATATTTCCAAAAATATTGAATACCCCTTTTTTTGCACAATATTTGTCCTCACACTCAATATTTCTGCACAAAACCGACATCTTCAAATTTTTGTGCAAACTTTTAGCCAGTGTGAGGGCCCCTTATGAGTGTGTTTGAATTGAGAATTGTGAGCGCTCTACCGCAAAAACGATTGAATATGAACTTAAAATTTGGAATGAACAAGTCACTTGATTTTGGCCGAAATCGGACGAAAATTGAGACCACTTTACTTTCGAGTAATGTTGTAGCGAAAACTGAAATACATATTTTATAATAAGAATACAATTTTTCGCAGGTCGTCCGGTTTTTGAGATACATGACGAAAACCGTTCTGAACCACATTTCAGGACGTTACTACAGTTTTGAAAAACATATTTTTAGACGTTTCCTTGATTTACCCGAAAACGGTCTAAATTCGTAACTTTTTACGGCGGCACTTCTGTACTTTTGCATTAATCGTGTAAATCCAGTTTTTGGAATAAATAAATTATGTTTGCATCATCATTAATCCTATACCTTCTAAATCTATAGGAGTGAATGAAAATGAATATTGTTAATCCTTTCTTGGATTTTCCCTTAGTTATCTAAACATTCCCCATCACTTACCTAATTATTAACCACACTTTTTGAAATACTCGTGAATGATGCCTCTCTAAAGTTGATTTAACCGAAAACACCCTCTTCACTTGGAATAGTCTGCCGTAGTGAATAAATGGTTAAATGCAGTTATCTCGTGAATGATTCCTCAAAGAAGTAGATTAAGTTGATTTAACCGAGAACATACACAATTTTACAAGATACCAAAAAACCCACATCTTTATAATTCCGAAAGTATTAGAGTCCTGAGCTCCCATCTTCTTCACAGTGTGCAGATGGCTTGGGAGACGATCAAAGTACACATAACTCATTTTGGCCATTTTACAACTTAGCGACCATAGATATATAAATAAAAATATAATATATAATAAAAGATAATATAGGTATTTCTATATTATATAGGTTGGACTAAGTAACTATATTCTGCTAAATAAGTAATTCGATTTAGTTATTCAGTCCAACATTTTTTTATTTAAACCACAACTAGTTTCGGCAATTTGCCATCTTCAGGTGGTGAATCTTTCTAGAGAAGAGGTCAAGGGACACGTTGGAGTATGAGGGACCAGCTGGACACTGATAAATCTAATTACTTATTTAACAAGTTAGTCCACTACATCTGCCTACCACCAAGAAACTATATTCTGCTGTAAGAAATTTTGTTTTATAACCTGTTATTCCCATAGTTGTTCTTTGGAATAGAATATGTTACATTAATGAGAGGGAGGGAGAGAGATTTAGAGGTGGGGAGCAGTGATTACTAGTCACTGTTACTGTACTCTCTGATCACAGGTAACTAGAGAGGACGGTGGATGGCCTTGTCTCCTCTCTAACTGACGTCACGGGGTTTCACAGTTGCCCCAATGTCGTCACTCCTATATCGCACTTACTGCTGTTTATCAATCACTGGGTCTCCCCTCTGTCGCTTCTTTATCACTCAAAATAAAATTCACTTTTCCTTATAACAGCTGTCCTTAAGTTTGATAACGAAATTTTTGAACGTTTCTGCCCCACCCTCCCTTTTGGGCGCCGGTTGATCAATGGTATGCCGGCTTGCTTACTCTGCTCAAAATCGCGGGTTCGAGACCCGGCTTAGGCCATTAGTTTATTTTATGTGGGAGGTAAAATAAACTTAAGCTCGCCGTCCTTCCGTGTCCTATGTGAGTCCTAAATTATGCCAACCCTAAATTTGTATTCACAGCAGTGATACCTGACATCGTACAGCTCGGGACCATCGCTTAGTGTCCTCCCGAGACAGTAGAGTCGGGCTCATGTCCACCAGAGTAGACATGTACGGCATGGTTGGCACGTGGAATCACGGGAAATAGATATGCAAACGGCACAGGGGAACAAAAAACAAAATTAAAATTCGAGAAGCTGTCATGAGTTTCTGCTTGAGGGGTGAAGGCGAGAGGAAGGGTAGCTAATGGCGTAAGGGAGGGGGTCTCTTCCTTCCGGTTCCAGGAATTCAACCTTTCTCATTGTTGATTCGAAAGCAAACGATGCCGACGATTCCATTGAATAGGTGAACGTACAAGACGTCATTCTCTTCATGGTAAAACTATCTACAAAATGACTACCGGCGATAATAAAAAAAATATATAGTATATGTAATTCTTTACTATGCGATACAATTTAAACAATTTTTTTTTATATCGCTCATCCTAATGGAACATTTTCCTTTGAGTTAGAGGACGGGCGAGTAGAAACCTATAGTTCATACAAAAAATATCTAGTTCATAAAAAAAATTATTTCTCAATATAAACGATATAATTATATTTCCATTTGGTTTAGCTCAATATCGCTAATTTTTATAATATGTCACAGAACTTCGACTATCGGACTAATAGAGAATATAAACAGAGTCAGAACGAATTTTGCGAATTAGATTCCTGCCAATCCCAAACAGATAGCAAATAGAATACAGATCATATAAACAAAAAATACAGTTGGCGCAATTCAATATGAGTATGTGACAGTGTAAAGCTGTTTGATTCAGCCCCAAATCTTTTCGATGTTGATTTGAAGCAAGTTACGAATTGCCATAATGACGAAGAGACAAGCCGCCGACATACAGACTGAAGCCCCTGGGAGGGGGACAGAGAGAGAGAGAGAGCGAGTGACAGAGGAAGGGACCACCCATACAGACAGTTAGTTACCTGTCCGCTCCCCACCTCTAGGTTAGCCTTAGGCAATACACATATCGTTCAGTCCGATCAAGTAGTTCGTTCACTAGTTCAGCCAACTCAACTATTTTTGATATTTCACTGTACTAGTGATCCGTATCGATAAGCTATGTATGATATTGGTATGTGTGCTTGCCTTCTGAGCTCAAGGTCGTGGGTTCGAAATATCTGGGAAATAAAATAAACTTAAGCCCGCCGTCCTTCGGATGGGACGTTAAGCGATGGTCCCGAGCCTGTACGATGTCAGGTAATCGTTAAGGACCCCTACCCTAGGTGAATAAAAATTTAGGGTAGGCAAAATTTAGGACTCCCACAGTAGATTCGGGCTCATGTCCACCAGAGTGATGAAAGAGCGCTTTGGTAGTAGGCGATATGACATTGTAGTTAAAGCCCGGGCATGAGTCATAAAATCTAACTAAACTAACCTATATCTATATCGAGGTTAGGTTAGGTTAGGTTTTATGACTCATGCCCGGGCTTTAACTACGAGGTCATATCACCTGCTACCAGAGCGCTCTTTTGTCACTCTGGTGGACATGAGCCCGACTCTACTGTGGGAGTCCTAAATTTTGCCTACCCTAAATTTTTCATTCACTTAGGGTAGGGGTCTTTAACGAGTACCTGACATCGTACAGGCTCGGGACCATCGCTTAACGTCCCATCCGAAGGACGGCGTGCTTAAGTTTATTTTACCTCCCAGAAAAAATAAACTAAGGGCCTCGGTCGGGCTACGAATCCAGAACCTTGAGCTCAGAAGTCAAGCACGCATACCACTGAGCTACCGGCGCCCTCTATCTATATCGATATTTTTAAAACAAGATATCGATATTTTCATGTTATTCTTTTTTTAAATTTTGGTAATTACTGTATCGATATTTTTAAACTGATTACTTTTACTTCCTTAGCTTTATGAAGTATAAGGGAAGTTATATAATCGGTCAGTGAATTTCATGTGAAGTTTTCACCGCAATTTCATGATTTCCGCTCTCCTTATTGCAAAAATGACAAAAAAATAAAATCTTTAAAAAAATTAAAATCTTAAAAAAAAAATAAAATCTTAAAAAAAAATAAAATATTTATTATAACTAGGCTCAAATCTTATGATTCACAAATAATATCTGAAATTAATATTATTATACCGAACCAGAAGATTATGATTATTTTGATTTAAATTTTAAAGTACAAAGATATATATTTATATTGATAAGATCCTTTCTTGTTCGTAAATAAAATTTATTATGTACTTAGACGAAGGTATAATTTGATTTTTAGACAAGTTGTAATTAATTGTATTTTGTTGTTCTATACTTGAACGCTAAGTGATAGATGTACTTAATTTCTTCTTTATTTGAAAATTATGACGACTACACTCTGACGGTCATCTAACCAAGAGGTCGTCTTTGGTATATACTTTATAAATGTGTAAAGACTAAAAAAATAATAATAACAAAGAAAAAAATACAATATACGGGGTGTGGCCTTAATAGGATTTTTAAAAAATATATATTTTATAAATAATTTTCGAAAGAAGCAAAATACGAATGTGCAATGCTCCTGAACACTTTTATGAGTAGAGATCATCTATATGTTCGTATTTCCTGACATCTCTCTCTCTAGAGGGTTATCCTTATGTTCTGTTCAGAACAGTCTGTTCCTAGTCAACTGTCCAGCTATGTAGAGAGGGGTAGGTAGTCTCGATGTAGGCCAAGATGTTCTGTTGTGCAATGTTCTGCCAACTTTCACTAAACCCCGTTAGAGTCAGAAACCATTGTGGTCCTTTCGTTACCACCAGCCACAACCCGAATTAAAGGATTGTGGTATTTCTGTAATGTTGAGAACGTCTTGTGGTGGGGGGGGGGGGGGGGGGAGGGGGATCTCGCTCAGTCACTCTTTCTGACTATAGTATAAAATTGAAAGCTTTTTTGTTTTTGATGTGTTTTCCTTGAGCACGGGTACCTAAACTTAAATATGTATGTGGATATTAGATTTGCATTGATACATGGATAATTATTAATATAAAAAAAAATTAATTTAAAATATTGGTTTCACTTCCTCACGTCCCTCCCGAGCGCTAAAGTCGACTTTACTGCACATCGAAACTTCTTCAACTTATTTGGGGGTGCCAGTAGCTCTTAGGCAGCATGCTTGCCTACTGACCTTAAGATCGCGGGTTCAAAACTCCGCCGGAGTCCTCAGGTTGGAAAGTTAAAGTTCCGAGCATGTGTTGGTCCAGCACTGGTCCTAACCTGTTACCTCCTCGGTCGCGACTTGCTTCTACCTGTTACCACTTCGGTAGCTACTTGTGTTAACAAGTTAACTCTTTGGTCACTGCCAGCCACAACCTGTTACCTCATCGGTCGCTTCTTGTGCTGAACAATTTCCGGTCTCAGTCACTACTGGTGCTAATAAGTAACAGGACTAGTGCCAACCTGTTACCAACTCGGTCGCTACTTGTCCCAACAAGTTACCAACTTGTGAGTAACCTATTACCTGCTTTGTCACTCCTAGTGCTAATCTGTCCTCTCCTCGGTTACTCAACCTGTCAAAACTTGTTGGGTCAGTACTCATGCTAAACCCGACTAAAAAAGGCTAACTAAAGCAGGCCGTCCTTCGGATGGGACGATAAGTGATGGTCCCGAGTCTGTACGATGTTAGATACTCGTTAAAGGCTCTTATCCTAGGTGAATAAACATTTAGGGTAGGCAAAATTTAGGACTCCCACAGTAGAGTCGGGCTCATGTCCACCAGAGTGACGAAAGAGCACTCTGGTAGTAGGCGATATGACCATGCGGGTCATAGTGACGTTTATGAGTCATAATAACTAACAAGCTACCGCCTCGGTCACAACTTGTGCCAACCTGTTACCTCCTTGGTCTCTGCCTGACCCATCCTGCTACCTCCTCTGAGCCACTACATGTTCTAGGAAGGCTCACTACTTGTGCTCAACTGTTACTGTACCCATCACAGACCCTGCCAGACTGTTACGTCCTTCGTTACTACCCTGACCCATCCTGCTACCTCCTGAGCCACTACATGTTCTAGGAAGGGTCACTACTTGTGCTCAACTGTTACTGGACCCTTACAGGTCCTGCCAACCTGTTACATTCTTTAATTACTACCCTGTCACAACCTGTTACCTCCTTGGTCCCTGCCTGACCCATCCTGCTACCTCCAGGTCCTGCCAACCTGTGTATTGTTGGCTCCATTAGTTTGGCCTGTCCCATCCTGCTACCTCCTGAGCCACTACATGTTCTAGGAAGGGTCACTTCTTGTGCTCAACTGTTACTGGACCCATCACAGGTCCTGCCAACCTGTGTATTGTTGGCTCCATTAGTTTGGCCTGTCCCATCCTGCTACCTCCTGAGCCACTACATGTTCTAGGAAGGGTCACTACTTGTGCTCAACTGTTACTGGACCCATCACAGGTCCTGCCAACCTGTGTATTGTTGGCTCCATTAGTTTGGCCTGTCCTAGATAGCGGACTGCCAGAAGAGAGAAAGTTTGTGAAAGGCGCCCCCACTGCCGAGTGTTACGAAACTTAGTCCTTCTCCTTCACCAAATAGTCTGTCTGTCTGTCTGTCTGCCTCGGGCACACTCCCTCCACCTATCTATGTCAAAGTCAAATTTGAGTTCAAGTTTGTGGACGACGTCTTTTCTTCAGCAACTGTCTTTTTGTACCATTTTCTAAATGGTATCTTTTGGGAGTCGAATTTGGGGGTTTCTGTACGGGGTATAACAGCCTAAAGTAGAAATACAAAGGGTACACAGGAAAGGAAGCTAGCTGGAGATTCAATATCTAGTTATGACTTTGTGCTCCATAAAGTGCGTGTTTACTGTTATTGACATGGAAACGACTTACGACGTACGCAGAAAGCATCAAAAATCAAAATTTATGACAGCCTCGAAAGTACAAACTTATTTCCCATAACTCTTTTTATGGGATGGACTATATCGTTTATTTATTTATTTTTTCAAAAAATAATGGTATAACTCCCATGTTCCAAGATGAAGGATGAAAAAATAGTTCGGAAGATGTGCAAAATGTTTTTGCAAAATTGGGCATATTAAAAAAACTACTGTAAAAACTGTACCAAAATTAATAAACGGTAAGTCCTCACTAAAAAAAAAATATTTTGTACAAAGACACATTCAGTTTGATGCATTTGTATGAAGTTATGAACGAAAAAAATATTGCACAAAATTGTGTATATTTCTACAACTACTGATCCGATTTACATCAAAATCAATAAAGGATCTGGAGAAAAATATAAAAAACAATGTATTTTATGAAGAATAGGAAAAGTTATATGTGTTGCGGAATTTTCTTCGGAAATTCATGTTGTCCGTCCTCCAGATTCTGAATATGAAAAATGTCTGTGTGTGTCTGTGACCACACTATAACTCCCGATAGAATAAGTGTATCGACACGAAATTTTGTATGTGAATCCAAAATCATTTAACGACGACGGATTTTCGGCCAAATTGGCCAAAGGGAAGGGGGATTTGGGGGAAGGCTTAATAACACAAAAAACTCTAATAACTGCCGAAGTAATGAATGTATCGTTAAATTTCATATTTGTAGTCAAAACCCAATGATGACGTAACCTGTCCAACTTCAGCTATATCGGCCTAATGAAAGGGGGAGTTCAGAGGAGGGGGGTCAATTCAAAAATCCTAATTAATAACTGACGATGTAATGAATTTATCGACACAAAATTTAATATGAGGATTTAGAAGCCCTTATGTAAGTCAACTATTGAATATTAGCACAAATGGTCGACTGGTTTTGGAGGAGGAGCGAAAAGTTAATAGATTAATACGTGGCGGGGAAGTACATTGGCTGTGATTCACCGTGGAGTTCGGAAAACGTGATATTGAATGATAACTCAATATCGAACTTCTAACCGATTATACAACCTCCCCTACACAATATGTGATGCTGTCATTTTTTTGTAGTCTGATGATGCCCGGGCATGAGTTACAATAACAAATATACATTAAAATTATGCATCAATGAAAACTGTGGAGTGTTTGAACGGTAGAAAGTTGGCCAAGTGATATAACCACTCCGTTGACTAGTAAAGAAATGCATGGAACATTTATTTTTGGTCATTTCATGTGATCATTGTTGATCTATCAACCATTTTGAAATCTCAATATTCGAACTCACCATTGTTCATTTCATAATCGATTTATTTGTTTACTTGCATTAGAATATCTTTTTGATACTTTCTGCAGTTAATTTACTTCCCCAAAATGATTTAATTAATTTTGTGTCCATAAATGCATTACATTGGCAGTTATTGGAAGTTATTATGGATTTACACACCTAGGGAAGGGATCTTTAATGAGTGACATCGTACAAGCTCGGGACCATCACTTAATGTCCTGGTCCCCTTAAGGACGGTGTGCTCAAGGTTATATCACCTCACAGGTAAAAAACCTGAGGGCCTCGGACGGGTCTCGAACCCGCGATCTTGAACACCACTGTGCTACCCGCGCCCTATGATACTAGTTTTAAAAACTGATAGTATGTAGCGTCTAAGAGGTAACTAGCACTAATCAGCTTATGATCGCTGGTTCGAAACTCGGCCTACGCCCTTAAATTTTTTTTTATCCTTAGATAAAACCTCTTAAGGTGAAAAAAAATTTTGAACACGCCGTCTTTTGTATGGGACGTTAAGCGATTGTGTCGATTGCGCTTGTACGATGTCAGACAAGTACTCCTTAAAAACCTATGTAGCCAACATTTAGTCTCCTGTCCACCAGAGTGAAGAAAGAGCGCTCAGGTAGTACGCGATATGACATAGTAGTTAAAGCCCGGGCATGAGTTGCAGTAACAAACTACTACCATAAGTGTTTACATTATGTCAAGGTTAAAATAAAAATAATATATAAATATATTAAGAGGGCGCCGGTAGCTCAGTGGTATTCATACTTGCTTACTGAGCTCAAGGTCGTGGGTTCAAAACCCGGCCGAGGCCCTTAGTTTATTTTATCTGGGAGGTAAAATAAAACTTAAGCACGCCCTCCTTCGGATGGGACGTCAAGTGATGGTCCCGAGCCTGTACGATATCAGGTATTCGTTAAAGACCCCTGCCCTAGGTGAATAAAAATTTACTGTAGGCAAAATTGAGGACTCAAAAAAATTTTTTGCTGTAGTTTCGTGTTTAAAAGTAGTTTTTTTTATTTTTATTTATGATGCAAGATGCTTCATAAAATTGGGAGTTATGCCACTTCTAATAAAGGAATATTTTTGCCAAAATGAATGAAAAAAAAAATAGATAATTTAAATAAAATATAATATGTGGTAAAATATATGCATTATGTTAATGTTTGTTAGCTTTTGTGATCACGGAATAACGAAAAACTTCCTCCTTTGATTTGTATAATGCCTAAATGATTGTGATCTTTTGTATTATTCAAACAAATGTTTTATTTTAATATTAATTATACATATGCAAATAAACTAAAACGAAGTACATCCGAGGTGAGAGAGCTGTTGGCCTTGCCTTGGATCAGCGCCCTTGGCTATGAAATTTGACACTGACACACATCCTGAGAAGAAACGGACCACGGACTCACATTTATGAAATTTTGACATTTTCCACCTATACATAGTGGTGTACAATTAACTATACTATCGTTGATGATGATTTTTCAACGAAATTTCATGTTTTTCAGACCTTGCGAAACGATTATATCCAGAGAATCATATAACAAGACGATTATTGATTTTCAGCCAAATCGGTCAAAGGGGAGGTGAGGCTCAACTCAAAACATGATATATATAATAACTGCCGATGTAATGAATGTATCGACAAAAAATTTAATATACAGGGTGTCCCAGATAAACGGGCCACAATCGAACTAATTTGGAAACGATTAGTGCTAGCAAAATTTTACAAAGAATGAAGGTTGTACGTCTCAACGAGTGGTATACAATGATGTGAAAAAAAAATGAAAAATTTAATGTAATATGGCTTAAATGGCCAACGGAAGGAAAGGGTTTCCTTTTAAGCCCATTAACAATAAACACAATTTAAAAGTACTCAAAAAGTTGGGAAGAACCCCGCAAAAGAAATCTTTATACCTGTAAAACTACCGGAGATATGTTGGTTCAAAATCTGAACGGTGTTAAACCCAGAGTCCCCCTTTGAAAAGAGTGAGTATTATAACTGAAGTTAAGAATGATTCTTAATGTATTTTTTTCTTTACTTTCATATAAAAATACTCAGATTGTAATAATTATAATAATAAAAGGGCATAATTTGAGCCATATTTTGAACATTTTCTGAAGATTTGAGACAGTTGAAAAATGTTTTGAATAATCCTTTTCAAGACCTTCCGGGATGGATGATTTCTTTCTGGAAATCGTTCCGCGTAAACCTGAGAAGCAGCATTAAACTTGCTCTGACACTCCCCTATAACAAGGATTAAATCGACTATCTCACTAGCGCTGAACATTTTTTGCAATATTCAATGAACAATTCTTATCTTACACTGACCAAGAACTAAACAAATAAAGTAATAAAGGTCATAAAAAAAAAATCATAATATAGATTTGTAACATTTGTGCTCTTAAGTCTTTATTTATTGGTTAGACAGACTTTATAATAATAATAATGCCTTTACCAACATTTGCAAGAGTCCATATTACCTAAAATACTCTCCAAATCTTCAGAAAATGTTCAAAATATGGCTCAAATTATGCCCTTTTATTATTATAATTATTACAATCTCAGTATTTTTATATGAAAGTAAAGAAAAAAATACATTAGGAACCATTCTTAACTTCAGTTACAATACTCACTCTTTTCAAAGGTTCAACACGTCAAACTCTGGGTTTAACACATTTCAGATTTTGAACCAACATATCTCCGGTAGTTTTACAGGTATAAAGATTTCTTTTGCGGGGTTCTTCCCAACTTTTTAAGTACTTTTAAATTGTGTTAATTGTTAATGGGCTTAAAAGGAAACCCTTTCCTTCCGTTGGCAATTTAAGCCCTATTATATTAAATTTTTCTTTTTTTTTTCACACCACTGCATACCACTCGTTGAGACGTACAACTTTCATTCTTTGTACAATTTTGCTAGCCCTAATCGTTTCCGAATTATTTCGATTGTGGCCCGTTTATCTGGGGCACCCTGTATACTAGAAGCCCCCTCTATGTAGGTCAATTATGGATTATTAACCCAAACGGTAGAGGAAATAACCGAAATTTAGTATAAGGATTCAGAACTGCCTCAATAAGAGAACTGTTGATTTTCAAACAAAACGGAGAGTAGAAACGTAGTTGATTAATTCTGCGTTCGGAATCTGGGGAATAAGAGGGGGGCTCAACGCTAAAATAACTGCTGACGTCATTTATGTATCAAAATGAAATTATATATTTAAATTCAAACCCTCATAAGAATGGCATCTATTAATTTTCGCGAAATCGGTAGAACATAAAAGCTGAAGCATAAATAGCTATTCAATGGTTCACTTTTCGAGGAATAGAATCAAAAATGTAGCAAATCAAGTCACAAAGAGTTGGTGTTAATTTATGGTGGTTAATTTATTTTCATTTACAACGTACAAAAAATGGTTAGATAATGGTTAGATTAGGTTAGGTTTTATGACTCATGCCCGGGCTTTAACTACGAGGTCATATCGCCTACTACCAGACCGTTCTTTCGTCTGTCATGAGCCCGACTTTACTGTGGGAGTCCTAGACTTTGCCTACCCTAAATTTTTATTCACCTAGGGCAGGGGTCTTTAACGAGTGAGTACCTGTCATCGTACATGCTGGGGGCCATCATTATTTCTAAAATCACTAAAATTTCTGGTTATTATTAATTTTTCATATTAAAAATAATTTTTGAAACATGGAAGTCTGTTTGGTTCTTCACATCGGTATTTGGATTCAGGAGATCCGGAATTCAAGTGAAAACTTCTAATTTCCGAAAGATTGTATCTAAGATACAATATTATTTTATATAATGTTTCTCTTTAATTAATTTTTTTAAATTATTCTGAACTCAATATCGTGGGTTCGAAACGGGAAGGTAAAATAAACTTAAGCACGCCGTCCCTCAGATGGGACGTTAAGCGATGGTCCCGAGCCTGTATGATGTCAGGTAATAGGGAATAAAAATTTAAGGAAGGCAAAATTTAGGACTCCCATAGTAGAGTCAGACCATGTCCACCAGAGTGACAAAAGAACGCTCTGGTAGTAGGCGATATGATAGTTAAAGCCCGGGCATGAGTCATAATAACTAACTTTAATTAATTTTTTTTAAAAAAGTGTATATTAACAGAATTGAATAGAAACTATTACGTTAACTCTCTGCATCGGATTAGCCACTACAAAAAACTGTGAAATAATTAATTAATTTTTTTTTTTTTGAAAACTGGTGAAATAAGGAAATAATTAATTACATGAATTTAATTGATAATTGAAAAAAAAAATGTGAATCACTTCCCAGCTTGAATTATTTTTATGTAATTAAGGTCTACCTCCATTCTTCACCTTTAGCTGGTTCTAAACGCTGAAGGAACATAAGAAATTTCATGTCGATACGTTCATTACGTCGGCAGGTATTAGGGTTTTGTGTTGAGTTGGTCTCTCTAATCCCTCTCCCTCCCGCACCCCACCCCCATTCGGCTGGATCCTTCTCTCCTCTGGATCTACTTATAACACTGTTATCATGTCCACAGACAGACATTTTTCTTCCTAGCTACGAGTATACGTAATTTGGTATAGAGGGAGTTACGTAATCGATCAGAAATTCTATGTTGTGTTTTCCCATGGAATATATAGACACGAAATTTTATAAAAGTAACCAGAACCCCATAAAGACTAATGATTTTCAGTCAAATCGCCCAAAAAGTAGGGGATGGGGGGCTTCTGAACTTATTACCTTGAGTAGATAGTAACTGATAATGTAATGAATGTGCCGACCTGAGTTTTTATAATATATCACCATATTATGGTGATTGAAAAGTACCTGACTATTGATTTTCTGTCAAATTGGTCGAAGAGCATAAGAGTTTAGAGGGAGAGTGAAAACTTACTTAATTGAAAATTTGTGGAAATACATTGCCGGTAATTCACTGGACTTTTTTTTTATTTATTTTTTTTAAACATGAAATTTCCGTGAAAACAATATGTTTCTGATCGACTACAATAATTTCTTCTTTACTACTAATAATACGTAGTAGCTATAATATAATATGCTGGGGAAGTAAAAAATAAGATGAGAAGACTAAGTAGGAATTAGGGTGGGATTGGGGGTGGCTCCAGGTTCCAGCAATTATTTGTGGAATTGTTCCAGGGAGGGGACTACCCCGGTTCATTAGCATCTTTCCAAGCAACCCTGTAGTTCTGAGAAATACCAAATGCCAAATGAGTAATATGTATATAATGAGTAAAATACGTACAAATTCACTTAGGTTTTAGTATAACTTGACTTAGGCCACCGCAAAAGTTTAAATAAACCTTCAAAAATCTTCATACAGAAAAGAATATAAAATAACAAGTTATTCCAAAATAAATTTTGGACATTTTTGCAAAGAAAAAGAGAAAAATGTGATTACAATAAATCCTCAATTTTTTTAGTTTTTTATAATTGATTGTACAAAGAGACACGATTTTTTGATCTCTTGAATTGTCAACGCTCCATGTTTGTTAGCGGTAAGAAAGTCAAATCTGACACTTTTACCAGCATTTTTGTGAAGAACATTTTTGCTGCGAAGCTTTCTTTAATAAGAGTTGCCATTATCGGGGAAATTGACGAAACTGAGAAAAAAGTATTTTCTTACACTGTGATGTATAAAAATTACACACATTCAAATTAAAAATAAAAATAGGGAAGTAACTAAATTGGTTAATAAATATATGAAGTCGCATTTTGTTTTAAAACAACCATTGAGTGGAGTACAAAAGACGACCATCAGCTGTTTTAATTACGGTAAACCAGTCAAGTTGGGTTGTGGAGGTGAGATGAGATGTGAAGGACGAACAGGCTAGGAGTGAGTTGTGTTCAAGCTTAAAGTGTGGTGAACCGTATAGGAGTGTAATCGATGCGCAAAGAAGGTACTTTTATTCATTTATACATATATATGCCCTAATAACGTTATTTTGAAGAATGGTCAATATTTAAAAAGAAAAGATACTAAATAGATGTAAAAATTAGGTTGTAAAATTTCTTTTTGTAAATAATTTTTTTTTTATGTTCCAATCTTAGTTTTCAATTTTATAATGTAGATTTAAGTAAATAAACCCAAATATTTGTTCTCTTATTCTATGCTATTCATTTCCCCTGTTAACCCAGTAAGATAATTTACACCTTTGGATTAGATTTAACATGTTTGCAAAACTTAGAAAAACAATAAGGCATCTCTTTAGAAATCCTAATTGAAATGTTTTTAAAAATACGTGCACTTTCTTCAAAATTACACGTCTTGAACTTTTGATATTTTTTTAGGAAATGTGGTAATTTTATTTAATTATTTATTCTTTTTGTTTTCATTATTATTAATTATACTTGTATTTATTTTATTTAACTTTAACATGTTTTTCATTATCACAACATATTAAGGAAATATATTTCCTTAGTGTAAAATATATATATATTTCCTCTATAGACAAATGTGAAACTTGAAATGGTTCTTGTTGTGGCCTCTTGCTGTCCAGGCATCAGAGCTGGGAAAGGCTGACTTGGTGAAGCGGAGTTGAAACACCGACACCCGATAGTGTCTTGTCTGAGTAGAAAGTTGAACCTGGAGTCCTTGGTAGGAATGTGGAGCTGAATGTTTTCATCCCTGTCAGTAGAATGGCACTTGTCCACTACTCGCCTCCAGTCCACCGTTATCTCACTTCATCCTGCTAGTTGTTGGCGAGTAGTGGACAAGTGCCATTCTACTGACTGGGATGAAAACATGCAGCTTCACATTCCTACCAAGGACTCCAGCAGGTTCAACTTTGGTCGAGTATGTCTGGTGTCTATCGTGGTGTTTACCTGTAGCGGTGAGATAGCTATACTAGTGGCGAGCGAGTAGTGGACAAATGGAATCAGGAGTTGTTGAAGACATGTTTGTTTTCCAGTATCTTTCTAAACGTTAAAATTTCCTTTGTCCGACTGTCACCCGAGAACTTCTTCACATTATCTGCTAACTCTTCGATAAGTGTCTCTTTATCAGTTTTGTTTCTTGTACCTGGTGATTGTCCGAAGGTTGGCTGACCTCTGGTCTGTCAATGACACGTTCGAGGCTGTTCACTTTGAGTTCTCAACATGATATATTTATAGACATTATCACAACCTCTTAAGGGAATCTTGAAAAGAGGAAAAGATACCAGTAATATACAAAACACAAATCATCCACACAAAAGAAAAATTATCTTTACTGATATTTCACAAATGAAATGAAAAAAGACTCCAGTGAAATATCAGGTGTTTCCTTTCTACCTGTAAACCCTTATCTTCAGATCGATCTGGCCGAAAATCAATAGGTGTCATTACGGGGTTCTCTGATACACCTGAAATACTTCTTGTGAATACATTCAATCTATCAGGAGCTATCCCCAGGTACACAGACAGGGCATTATTTCACTATCCTTGATATACGAAGTATAGGGGAAGTTATGAAATCCGTCAGAAATTCCATGAGTTTTCACTGAAATTTCAAAAGTTTTGTGAATGAAAATGAAAAAAAAAAAAGTATCTTGTCTGACTGTGTGTGTCTATGAACCCGATAACTCCAGATAGAATGAATGTATCGATACAAAATGTAGTATGAGGTGTGATGTATAAAATTACACACATTGTAATTATTAATAATATATTATAAAATTAATTATATTTATCTAAAAACAGCTGTTAGAAATAAAGTAACTTAATTAGTGAATAATTATATGAAGTCGCATTTTGTTTTAAAACGAACCAATGAGTGGAGAACAAAATACGATGATCAGCTGTTCTAAATAGTGTGGACCAGTCTAAGTTGGGTTGTGGAGGTGAGAAGCCTGAGGAGAGATGTGAAGATGGACAGTCTCGTAGTGAGAAAAGTGATTAAATTAATTAATATCTGTGGATGTAATGAATTTATCGGCACAAAATTTTATATGTGAATTCAAAACACCATAGCAATATACATAACCTGTCAAATTTCAGCGAAATTATCGACGAAATGGAAGGGGGAGTTTAGGGGGTACAATTCAAAAATCCTAATTAATAACTGTGGATGTAATGAATTTATCGACACAAAATGTTATATGTGAATTCAAAACACCATAGCAATATACATAACCTGTCAAATTTCAGCGAAATTATCGACGAAATGGAAGGGGGAGTTTAGGGGGTACAATTCAAAAATCCTAATTAATATCTGTGGATGTAATGAATTTATCGGCACAAAATGTTATATGTGAATTCAAAACACCATAGCAATATACATAACCTGTCAAATTTCAGCGAAATTATCGACGAAATGGAAGGGGGAGTTTAGGGGGTACAATTCAAAAATCCTAATTAATATCTGTGGATGTAATGAATTTATCGGCACAAAATGTTATATGTGAATTCAAAACACCATAGCAATATACATAACCTGTCAAATTTCAGCGAAATTATCGACGAAATGGAAGGGGGAGTTTAGGGGGTACAATTCAAAAATCCTAATTAATATCTGTGGATGTAATGAATTAATCGGCACAAAATGTTATATGTGAATTCAAAACACCATAGCAATATACATAACCTGTCAAATTTCAGCGAAATTATCGACGAAATGGAAGGGGGAGTTTAGGGGGTACAATTCAAAAATCCTAATTAATAACTGTGGAATTAATGAATGTATCGACACAAAATGTTATATGTGAATTCATAACACCATAACAACATGCATAACCTGTCAAATTACGGCGGAATGTTCAGGGGGCACCATTCAAAAATCCTAATTAATAACTGTTGATGTAATGAATTTATCGACACAAAATTTAGTATGAGGATTTAGGGGAGGGGGCCGGTAGCTCAGTGGGTAGCATACTTGCTTACTGAGCTCAAGATTGCAAAGGTGAAAAAATCTTGAGCACGCTTTAAGCCTGGGTAAACCTAGATAGGCAAAATTTAGGACTCCTACAGTAGGCTCATGACCACCAGAGCGACGAAAGTGCCCGGTATGACCTCGTAGTTAAAGTCCGGACAGTCACATTAATAACTATGAAGATTAGGAGCCTGGTTTCGGAGGGGGTGAGAAAAGTTAACTGATTAATTCGTCCTGGGGAAGTACATTGGACGATATTTTCTTCTTCTTTTATGGTCGGAATGGGAGGGAGGGCCATGGATGGTCTAAGAAGACGAAGAAGGGGGATGTGACACTGCCGAGAGGTGCTAGATAAGGCGGGCTGTACCAGGAGACTAGCACCAGACAAGAGCTCCTCCCGCCATCCACTCTCCTATCTTCCACACTCTCCTGTCCTCCTGTTCCTCTCAGCCACATCTCTCCTCTCCATCTCTCCCTCCTCCCTCCTTCCCTCCCTCCTTCACTTTTTAACCTAAACCCCTTTTTTTTCCAGGGTGGGGACAGGCCGCTTGTTAAACTGCCCCAGGGGCCCCCTCCGCGTCGTACAAGGTCACTTTGTGGCCCCCCCCTCACGGCTTCTCATTAAAAATATTTAAAAAAATATTCATCTGAATTTCATTGAATATTCTAATTTTTTTTTTTTTTAAGTTGTCTGTACTGGCATGGTTGAAAATCAATTGGGCTTATTCAGGAATTACTTGATCCTAATGAAGTTAACATCGATACATTTATTACATCGAAAGTTATTGAGGATTTAAGTTTTTTTTTGTTTTTTTTGCCTTATATACGATGCATATTAGCCATCACATCCATGGCATCGGGAGAGAGTTCTATCTAAGAAATAGTACTCACTCCCGGACGGGATTCGAACCCGCAAACCAAGCGACCAAAGCCTACATGGGACCCTCGTCTGACCATATACGTTATATAACTTCCACTGTACTTCGTATAAGGTGGGTTAATTTAGGTTTTATGACTCATGCCCGGGCTTTAACTACAAGGTCATATCGCCTACTACCAGAGCGCTCTTTCGTCACTCTGGTGGACATGAGCACGACTCTACTGTGGGAGTCCTAAATTTTGCCTACCCTAAATTTTTATTCACCTAGGGTAGGGGTCTTTAACGAGTACCTGACATCGTACAGGCTCGGGACCATCGCTTAACGTCCCATCCGAAGGACGGCGTGCTTAAGTTTATTTTACCTCCCAGATAAAATAAAAGGGCCTCGGTCGGGTTTCGAACCCACAATCTTGAGCTCAGAAGACAAGCACGCATACCACTGAGCTATATATAGGTGGGTAATTACAAAATGTCATCAATGTACTTCCCCAGAACGAATTAATCAATTAACTTTTCGCTCCCTCTCCGTGGTTTTTGAATTGAGTCCCCCCCCCCCCCCCCCCCCCTCTCATCCCCCCCTTTCCCTTTACCGATTTCATTGGAAACTAATATTTTTTATATGAAGATGGCTGATGTAGTCTGACCTCTTACAGATTTTTATTTTTATTAGCTAGCCGGCTTTCGAGGTTGCCCTCATCATCAGGAATAACTTATCTGTCCGCATCCATGAAATTTTAAATTGTTAACGTTTTTAGATGGTTTTCTCAACCATGTGTTGAAGTCTTGGCATATTGGTTCAACAGGTGGAAACTTAAGCTTAATGCTGCCATCTTCGAAGAATAGACACTACCGCATTGACAAAACTACAGGTGAACAACGCTTTCATAGACTACATTCCTAACTACGAAAACAATTAAATATCTTGGCATTCATTTGGACACAAAATTAACATGGAATCACCGCATAAACAACAAACTCAGGCAAGCACATAACAGACTATCGGAACTCTACCCCCTCTTCAACAGAAGACCGCCACTCAAGTACACTTGCAGCATTTTTCTCTACATGTCTCTACTCAGACCACTATTCACATATGCAGCACCCATCTGGCTAACAACAAACGAAACAAACATTCAAAAACTTCGAAGATTTGAAAACAAGGTTCTCCGTTTGGCAGTAACCGCACCCTGGTTCGTCCGGAACACCCAAATTCGTCGAGTAACTATTTATTCTCTTTATTTATTCTTTTTTCTTGCTGTGGTAGAGTGCTTTGTGCTCTGGAAACAGAAATAACATTTTTTTTTTTTTTAGATGGTTTTATTTATTTATAATTATTTTTATTTTTAAATTGGAATTAGGGCACCGGAAAACGTTTCTGGACGATTACATAACTTCCCCTCTACTTCAGACAGCTGCGGAAGTGAAAATGCACCAACATATTTTAATAACAGAGTAAATAATTGTAGTTGTTTATCAGAAAGACGAGAGGAGCCGATGGCAGCCGAGAGCTCCCGAAAATACAGCTCGTCGGAACGTTCACTTGAATACTGTAAGTAGGCCGTGTGGGATATACAGAGAGGCCTTCACTGGATTTCACCGGAGCCCCCCCTCAATAGAACTTTCTCTCAACCTTCACTGTCCTCAGACTGAGTACGCCTCTCTAGGCATGTCACTCATATATGGAATTTCACGCCATGATATCTGTCTATCTGGCTATGTTTACATGATTGGAGCATATATATCGTTTTATATTAAGTACGTCCCATCCCAAGGGCGGTATGCTGAAGATATTTTCACTTCTCAGATGAAAAACCTAAAAGCCTCGGCCGGGTTTCGAACCCGCGATCATGAGCTCAGTAGGCTAACACAAGAAATTTAAGTGATAGAAATAAACTGTTCTTATGAGGTTTTTTGGTAGAATAAACCTGGATAGGCAACATTTAGGACTACCACAGTTCTGTCGGGATCATGTCCCCGCGGTTTAAGATCGGTAGTAGGCGATATGACCTCGCAGTTAAAGCCCGGGCATGAGTTACAATAACTAACTAATTAAAATGTGGAAAACATTGAGAAATAAAGAATGTGTGAAAATTTGAAGCGAAAAAACGTTCAATGTCATTTTTTCTATCTATTATGTAACCATTGAGTGCGATTAGGAATAATGTAGATACGATAAAAGTTGACTAGGTAAAATGGTATATCTGGTACCTACTTGCAAGAACTTTGTGACGAGACTTCTCTCATAATCCACTGCCGCAGGAAGGCGGTAGGGCGCCGGTGGCTCAGTGGTATGCGTGCTTGCCTTCCGAGCTCAAGATGGTGGGTTCGAAACCCGGTCGAGGCTCTTAGGTTTTTCATCTGGGAGGTAAAATAAACTTAAGCACGCCGTCCTTCGGATGGGACGTTAAGCGATGGTCCCGAGACTGTACGATGTCAGGTACTTGTTAAAGACCCCTCCCTACCCTAGGTGAATAAAAATTTAGGGTAGGCAAAATTTAGGACTCCACAGTAGAGTCGGGCTTATGTCCACCAGAGTGACAGAAGAGCGCTCTGGTAGTAGGCGATATGACCTCGTAGTTAAAGCCCGGGCATGAGTCATAAAACCTAACCTAAAATATTTCCTACGGAAATTTATTTTCATTCTTTGAGGCGCTCTAGTCTTATTAATCCTATCTCTAATCTGAGGACTTATTAGTACTTGGAAATTTAATAAGAACATTTTTTGTAGGAAACAATGTTTCGATAGGACTAGCCGTTATCGGGTAAATGAAGGTACGTCTAAAAATATGTTTTTTAAATCTACATTTCAGGACGGTTTTCGGCATGTATCTCAAAAAACCGGACGACCTGCGAAATGTATCTGGCGCAAAAATAAAGTGGTCTTGATTTGCGTTCAATTTCGACCAAAATCTAATGAGATCAAGTTCATAAGTAGAATCGTTTTGAGGGTAGAGCGCTGACAACGGCAATCACACAAACAGACAGACATTATGTCGAAAATGGTCAAAACATATTCAGGGGACGTTGAAACGTGAAACTCTGTTGAAACGTCGAACTCGGATTTTCGCACGATTAGAATACTTGCTTTTACTATATTTATAAGAAAGTAATATATAATATATAAATTCAGAATCTCCTTATACAACAGAAAAATTATTATATTTTAAATGATAATATTCCATCAGAGTCATACTTGAAGTGTGATCGTATTTAATCGTTATCGACTGTTAATTAGGATAAATAACAGATAGAATGTCACATAGAATCACTCTAATCACAGAAAAAAAATGGTGATTAACATAACTAGTTAGGGAGCAGTGAAGACATTTGAAATGTTCCTTTCAGATTGTATTACCAAGTAAAAATAATGTAAGGACGGAACTTTTAACATGTAGAATAACGGTTCTCAGAAACACTACATAACGCCTACTACCAGAGCGCTCTTTTGTCACTCTGGTGGACGTGAGCCCGACTTCCGGTTCTTTAACGAGTACCTGACATTTTGAAAACTTGGGATCATTGCTTAACGTCCCATCCGAAGGACGGCGTGTTTAAGTTTTTTTTTTTTTTTTGTCTCTCAAATAAACTAAACTAAAGGCCTCGGCCAGGTTTCGAACCAGCGATTTTGGGCTGAGTAAGCAAGCACGCATACCACCAAGTGTCTCTCACTTTAATGAGGAACCTTGGCATAGGGCGATGGGACGACAGCATTGTCCTTAAGTTGACGAACCCCTTCCCCCCTTCGATATTATGTACTTTTTTAAAATAAAATTTCCATTGTTGTAACAACCATCTGTTGATTACAGGTGAAGACGCAGAGAGGATTGCTCTTTGAGTTTTCCAGGGATTTTCCAGCTGAGAGGCCTGTTTTCCCGCCCCCTCTCAATATCTCAGAGACAGTCTCGAGTTGTGAGAATACTGATTACACTATGATAATAAATTCAGTAAATTTATATCATTGAACTCAGGGCAAAACACTTTTTTATTTTTTATGTACATTTTACATTTATTTAATGAGGAAATAAATTATGTGACAAATAAGGTAAAAAATAAATAAAAATACCAAGGACCTTTATTGAAGGTACCTAAATACTTTCAATCATACATTTATTTTTTATATATATATATTTTTTGAAAATGGATATTCATCCCCGGACCCCCAACATGAGAACGGCTGAATCGATATTCATACAATTCTTCTGATAATTCAGAAACAACTTATCTATGCTATTTTTGGAATCAAAGGGTCAGAAAACATGAAATTACGTTGAAAACTCGATATCGAATTTCTGAACGATTACATAACTTCCCCTATACTTTGTAAAACTGGGACAGTAAAAGGAAAATGACAACAGGGGGGGGGGGGCTAATAATAATAATAAAAAACATTCATGGTCATGATTATGTGCTGTACCAAATTAAAGATCAGAATGTACCTTATATATAACCAACTTTAGATGATTTCACAGTACAAAGCACTGATATGTCATTGATGGCGCAATTATAACCACTATGAAAAGTTTAAAAAACATTGTTATACATTTAAGCTTTTCAAATGTTTATACATATTCATAAATGTTCATAAAACAGACATAGAAACTCATGCAGACAACTCATTGAGAACTGGGAAAGCTCATTGAGTACCTAACTCATAGAGAAAAACATTGTCATAGATTTATGCTTCTCAAATGTTTATAGATACTCTATAAATGTATATAAGACACAAAAAACTCATTGAGAAAATTCTGAAATACAAAATTTCACAAACACTTTAAACTAATGCTTTTAAAAATTTAATATTAAAAACTTTTCTCTGAATATATTTTATTTAAAGTTACATTTGAAAGATGGTGGAGGCCTTGAATACACTTTTGGAATGCAAATATCCATTTAACCTATTACATAATTCATTTTCAACATAGAATATAATTTTTAAAACAACCCAAAATCATCCTGGGATAGTTAAGGATCCAATTCACAGGAATAGTTAGTTATTGTGATTCATGCTCGAACTTTAACCTCAAGGTCATTTCGCCTACTACCAGAATGCTCTTTCACCGCTTTGCTGGACATGAGCCAGCCCGCGACTGTACTGTGGGAGTGCTACATCTTGATATACAGGTTTATTCACCTTGGGTAGGGGGTCTTTAATGAGTATCTGACATTGCACAGGCTCGGGAAGATCCGAAGGACGGCGTGCTTAAGGTTTTTTTCTTATCTCCCAAATAAAAAACCTAATGAGCTCAGTAGTCTGGCAAGTTACCTTTGAGCTACCGGCGCCCTCTTCCGCAGGAATATGTAGGACAAAGTTATCTATTTATTACTTCCTCAACTATACAAAGTATAGGGGAAGTTACGTAATCGGTCAGCAATTCGAAGGTGAGTTTTCACCAGAATTTCATATTTTTCGAATTCTTGGTTTCAAAAATGTAAAACAATTCGGTCTATGTATGTATGTCAGTGAACAAGATAACTCCCGATAGAATGAATATATCGACAAAAAATTTTATATGCGTATCGATAAGGACGACAACTATTTAATTTCAGCCAAATCGGCCAAAGGGAAGGGTCATGGAGGGGGGGGGGGTCAACACAAAAACCCCAATTACTGCCGATGTAATGAATATATCGACGCAAAATTTTATATGCGTATCGATAAGGACGACACCTATTTAATTTCAGCCAAATCGGGCAAAGGGAAGGGTCATGGGGGGGGGGTCAACACACAAAACCCCAATTACTGCCGATGTAATGAATATATCGACACAAAATTTCAAATGTATTATCAAAACCCCTTAAGAACGACACTTATTAACATTTTCTGCTTTTGTGCAAAGAATTTCGAACGTACGTTAAATCATTTTCTACAGAGCAAAGCTATCTATTTTTTTACCATCTGACCAAATAAAAGTTAATTCTTTATCCAATTTGTTTTACTATTACAGGAATTTTCTCACCGTCGTCCACGTAACGTGTTAACATCTTTGTGTACGTATTTATCATGAAATTCCAGCGAAAATTCAACATCGAATTTTTGACAGATTACGTATTTTCCCCGTTTGACCTGAAACAGTCATAACCAATTTAGAGATAGGCTCTACTCTCTAAGAGTGTTATTTATAAAAATGTTGTGATCAGTTGGAACTAGACAGATGAGTGTTCAATGAGTCATGGGTACCTGCTATATCTGTGGGGGGGGAGGACCTTGTACCCGGACTTCAGGTCAGCCGTACAGCCTCTCAGGTCAGACATGGACAGATACCTTTGTACCTTGGATACAGTCTAAGTAGGATAAACAAGATTGAATGTTTACCGACTCCCTGATACGGCAAAATGAAAAACAAAAGTCTGTCTGTGTGTGAACACGATAATTAATGTATCGACACGAAATTTGAACGAAACACCAAGGGAAGAGGGAGATTATTGGGGAAAACATAAAAAAACTCTAATAACTGCCGTTGTAATGAAAGTATTGATACGAAATTTCATATGTATATTCAAAAGCCTCTAAAGACGACACCTATTGATTTTCAGCGGAATCAGCCGAAGGAGAGGGGGTTGCATTCTTGTAACAACAATTTCACTGCAACATTAATTTAGTTGGCTAATGATTTTTTTTTTTTTTTTGGTATCTCTTGATGATGGGAAAACCCGATATGTTTATTTTGTATGACTAGTACGCTTTCTGGGTACTAGAAAAGTTTGTGAGTAAAGAAATAATGGTGATCAAATAATAGTGTCTAATCCAAAAATTAGTTCCAAATCTCTTCACAAAACCGACTAACTATACAGGGTGTAACAAGTGGAGAGGGCGATACTTAGGGATCTTATAGTAAACTTAATTCTGAACAAAAAAGATCCTATAAACATAGGTCCGCAAATGCTTTGTTTAAAAGTTATAATAAAAAGACGCTAATACAACACTAATCACTTGAAAGTAAAGGGTAACTACAATAGTTGTTCAAAATGTCTTCCCTGTTGTCGTACACATAATTGACACCTCCGAGCAACTGAATTTATGGCTGTTAGTACCTCTTGTTCCTGTCCTCTCATTTCGTCACAAGCACTCTGAATCCGTTCAACCAGTTCTTCCCTAGTGTTTTGATATTATCAAAAAGGATATCAATATTAAAATAACATACAGGGATCGTGGCGCTCGGAAGAGGAAATATGTTTAAAGAAAGAGGGCAAACTGATTTGATTAACAATAAATCGATTAACAATGAATCGAGTGAGCGAAGTTCATTGGAGTGAGTGTCCTACATTGGAGCCATTGATAACCTAGTTCTTCATGTTGTGTGAGCTGGTCTACCCCAGCCAACAGGGGTGAGACGAAGAACAAACAAGAAGACAAAATGACCGACTAAATGAAGTCTATGAATAAATTAAAGACTATGAATACTATAGCAGAGGAGAACATAGGCTGGATTAACTATTTACATCAGATTATATGTAGCCACCTCCTGGAGCTCTCCCTGTTCTTATCAACAATCCTGGCAGTCTTCAACACCCGTCTCTTCTCTTCAGGTCTTATCTCAAGACTGGGACTTACTGAAAAGCTAACCTAAGCCATTCTACGCTCTAGGGTGAGTCCGGTAACTGGGTCTGGTTAGTTAGCTATTGTGAGGGGGGCGTGAGGCCGGGCTTAAACTACGAGGTCATATCGCCTACTACCAGGGCGCTTTTTTGTAGCTATCTGGAAATAAGCTCGACTCTATTGTGGAAGTCCTAAAGTTTGCCTACCTAGTTGGCATCTAAGGACCTCGGCCGAGATTCGAACCTGCGATCTAGCACGCTTCCTCTGAGCTACCGGCGTCCATGGTGATCCACCACATAATGATCCAAAAATCGGACCAATAGAAAAGGAAGGGAATATTAAAATCGTTCAAATTCATCATTTCCGATTAGAAGGGGGTTACAACTGCAGATGTAATGAATATATTGACACAAAATTTAGTTTGATTCAGAAACGCCTATGTAAGTCAACTATTGATAATAACGACAACGGAAACTAAGTTGATAATTGTGCTGAGGAAAGACCTTAGCGGTGATACACCGATTTTTTTTTTTTGTTTTCATTTTTGAAATCAGGAAGTCAATAAACATGAAATTCCAACGAAAATTCAACATCGAATTTCTGACTTGCCTATTGCTTGTATAGCTGGGGAAGTAAAGCCGAACAAAATCAGTTCAGGCGTCCTCAACACCAGTCTATTACCATCAGTTCTTATCCTATAGGGTGAGCTCAACACTGGCT
Organism: Aradus depressus; assembly: GCA_963662175.1. Taxonomy (NCBI): domain Eukaryota; kingdom Metazoa; phylum Arthropoda; class Insecta; order Hemiptera; family Aradidae; genus Aradus; species Aradus depressus. The sequence goes on from OY759219.1 coordinate 4,492,740, forward strand.
TGTTAGGTTGCGCCGCTGGCTTGTTAGGTTGCGCCACTGGCTTCTTAGGTTGAGACAAGCAGACTTCATTTGTTCATATTACTTCTCCCGCTTTACGAAGTATAAGGAAAGTTATGTAATCGGTCAGAAATTCGATGTTGAATTTTCATCAGAATTTATTGTTTTCCTTCCCCTTCCCCTTGTGCCAAAATTTTTTGAAAATCAGTGGGCATGTGTGTGTCTGTGAACAAGATAAAATTATCGTAATACCGATAGATTAAATGTATCGTCACGAAATATAATATAAGGATTAGGAAGGAGAGGGGACGTAACGAACGAATTGACACGACATTTTGTATGTTATTTCAAAATCCTATAAGAACGACACCTATTAATTTTCAGCGAAACCGGCATAGGGAAGGGGGGACAATGGAGGGGCTGGATTCAAAAACTTTAATAACTGCCAATTATATTGATATAATGAATCTATATACACAAAATTTAGTACGAGGATTTAGAAGCCCCAATGGAAGTCAAGTATTGATTGGTTTAGCTTAGCTGAAATAGTCAAATGGAGCGATTGTTAGATGATCAATTCGTTCTGAGGAAGTACAATGTCGGTGATTCAACGACGAAGTTTTATAATAGCCAGTGGGTCAAGCAGGAATGATAAGCGCCTGGAGTAAGTAACGTAATTTCTATACCCATCCTGCGCATCCAAATGAGAGAAACCATGAGTTTTCCATTTCTTCATGGCCGGAAAACTTTATAGCTCCATGGATTTCATTGGAAGTTTCCATATTTTGATTTTTTTTGACGCAATGTTTGACATGTGCTCTCCGTCACTCTCCTTCCATGGCCTCCTTCAAATCCTCGCTATTCCAATGCCTCCTCAATAAACAATCTTCTCCCTCTGATTAGCCTCTTATTCCCCTTCCTCCATACTTTCCTTGTCCAAGCCTCCTCCCTCTGCAACTCCCTGCCTTCCCTCATCCGTCACTCTCCTTCCGTGGCCTCCTTCAAATCCTCGCTATTCCAATGCCTCCTCAATAAACAATCTTCTCCCTCTGATTAGCCCATTCCGTTTTTTTTTTCCATATTTATTTATTTATTATTTTTTTTCATCAGTTTTTTTAAAATTAACTTTATTGCAAGCCTGGTCTAGATTCCCACCTCCTTCATAATCTTGATTCTTACATTATATTTTAATTTATTTTATCTTCCTCTATATATTTATTTCGATACATTTATTTTCGTATGATTTCTTCATAATGAAGCTGTTAATTTAATTACTTTTGTATTATTTATTTTATTGTATTTTCTTATTTAGTTATATTCATTCTGTTCCTGTTTCTATCCTCTGCAGCACCTTTATCTCATTACTGATATTTTATTTTATTTGTATTTGTTGCTCTGTTCAGTGACTTTCATGTATTTATTCTTAGGGGACCTCGGTCCCAAAATAAAATTTATTATCATTTCATTTTCATTTTGCTCTGGCTCTTTCGGAACTACTTGAAGTAGTCAACTGTTCGACTAGACTAAAGCTGCTGAGGTTTGTCTTCTGCTGAGAGCTACTCACATTACTCCTTGTCTGGACATCACATGGAGAAAACGGAAAACCAAAATTTCAGATTAAGATGTCTCAAGTGTAAATATAAGTTGTCTGGCAAAATTAACTATAAGGAACTGTAGAGCGGAAGAAAAAAAAGGACAGAAATAGTGTTGTTTTTTGTCCATGCGGTAACCTTGTAACGTTTGAAAGGACGGGGGTCAACCTTGACTGGCCCTGAGTTGAGGGGGGGAACCTTCGCTCCTAGTTCCGCCAGCAGTGGCACTTCAGTTCCCGCCAAAATGTCAAAAAATTAACTTCGAGAAATTTTAAAACAAGCGCTAAATTCTGGCTCAGAAGGTATTTTCACTAAACTCGCTAGAACAGGTGACCCCGCTGATCTCTTCTAAACAGTTCTCCCCCCACCTAGATCTACTTTCCTCCCACTTTCCCCTGACTCCGCTGACAACTTTTCCCCAGATCTGATCTCAAATGGCTGCTATTTAATTCTCGTCAAAAAGACGGTGGTTATGTCTTTGACATTTGACATATAAGTATGTTCCGTGGTACGTACATACATTCCTACCATTCCTACATACTCTTCAACGGTTGAACCGATTTTGTTGCGGTTTTCTATTTCCTCAACTATATGAAGTATAACGGAAGTTTTGTAAACAGTCATCGAAGTTGAGTTTTCACAGGAATTTAATGTTTTCCGACCCCCTAATTCCAAAAAGCTCCAGTTAAACATTTCATTTTCCATAGTCTAATTTTGGTCATGATTACATAAGCTTGTGTAATTAAAAATATTTGATCAACGTTTTGAAAACTATTTACCATCTTCTTCAGGGTCTTATTATGCCTTGAGTGGATGTGGGTGAAGGAGTGATTCTACCACTCCGGAGAACACTTAGTTCTATTCAATAATCGTAAAAATATCGCTTTTTTTATCCATCGTAATTAACACAGTCTTCTCCAATGAAGTATTTTTTTTTTATTGTGTGCCCCTGTCCCCCTGAGGGGGTCGGTCACATCACCCTAATTTCGTTGGGGAATAGGTATTCTTCTCCTTTCTCCGTTTATTTACAATTCGTACGTGTTGCTATGGACGGCTGTGGACCGGCTCGATGGCAACAGTCCACAGTCGTCCTTGGTTTCTTGACGCCTCTTTGAGCCGAGTGAGCTCGAAATTCTTCGCGTTCTGTTCTGCCTACTTCTTGCCTGTCGGCGGTTGGCGGGGCCCCCGGCACCGGGTTAGAAAGCTTTCTTCATTTTCCGCCAGGAGGAGACGAACCGACCAAAAAAATGCTCCAATGAAGTCTGACATTGTTCGTACAGACATGGTATGTTCCTTCCATGGAGAACGAGGAGCCAAAGTTTCATACATATTGGTCGAGGAGCACTGCTCTGTACTTGCAGTTCACTTTCACGGTACACCTGTACACGGATTCACTGATGGTGAAAGCTGGGTCGTGTGAATTCCCCCCCGTCTGCAGGAGTTGCAGGACCTGACTTGAGGTTATAAAAACATTTTGGTCATAGCCACAAAAATACGAAGTATACAGGAAGTTATCAAATCGGTCACAAATTCCAAAACTAAGAAACTTTTTTTTGTCTAATTGTGTAAACATCGACACGAAATTTTTTATGCGTGTCTAATATCCCTATGAGGACGACATCTATTAATTTTCAGCCACATTGGTCGAAGGGAACGGGGGAGGTATCAGAAGAGGAGGCTCAAAACTCTAATAACTGACGAGGCGACGTTACTTATTGTGACTTGCGAGATCTATATCACCTACTACTTGTTGGTAGACACCTTCGCTTGAGACCATCGCTTAACCTCCCAACCGAAGGACGGAGTGCTCAAGGAGATTTATTTCGGAGAGAGGGTGAAAACTTAGTTGATTAATTCTAAATAAGTCTCTCAAAGTTTTGGCGAAAAAACACATTGTTTTATTGTTAGACCTATTGAAAACAGCTCCCTCTGCAATTTTGGTTGAAATAGGTTCAACTAATTGAATAAATAATAATAAATTATTTAATATATAATAATTATATTGAATAATTTATTATATTAAATATTAATTATTAGAGGGCGCCGACAGCTCAGTGGTATGTGTGCTTGCTTTCTGAGCTCAAGATAGTGGGTACGAAACCCGGCCGAGGCCCTTAGTTTATTTTATCTGGAAGTTAAAATGAACTTAAGCACGCCGCCCTTCGGATGGGATGTTAAGCTATGGTCCCGAGCCTGTACGATGTTAGGTACTACTCGTTAAAGACCCCTAGGTAAATAGGCTAAATTTAGGATTCCCACAGTACAGACGAGCTCAAGTCCACCAGAGTGACGAAAGAGCGCTCTGTTAGTAGGCGATATGACCTTGTAGTTAAAGCCCGGGCATGAGTCATAATAACTAATTAACTATAATAAGTTATATTATTTTTATTTTGATATATTAGGTGGACGGCTACAGAGCACAAGATCGCCATTTCTTTTTTTTTTTTTTTTTAAGAAAAAAAACAAAAAAACTGCCGTTGTAATGAATGTGTTGGCACGAAATTTTAAACCTCATACGGACAAAACCTCTTAATTTTGTGATCAGAGAAGGGGGGCTTGACACAAAAATTTTTGAATTTCTTAGTTGAAATTCTAACTGCTTCCTTACCTACCTGATGTTCTTAAAAGATACTTCCTACTCAGCAAACGTTTATTCGTTAATAAATACATGTAGTGCAGAAACCAGTTGTTTATGTAGGTATAATTTTTTTGTGGAATAGTAAGTTTGTTTAATTTTATACAACATACATACATATGATGTGATACGGAATTTTGCAGTATCCCTCCCCCCTGGCTACGCCTCTGCCTACGGAGACAGCGCCGACCCGGATGGCTGCTCTAGATAGGCCGGACAAAGCCCCCCCCCCCCCCCCCCCCCCCCCCCTCTAACGGTCCTCAACAATGTCTTCTTCTCCTTGTAAAGGCTCGCCTTCTGTGACCTCCACAACCAGACTGCATACATCGAATTTTTTGGTAATTTCTTCACTTTTAATAGTTCAAGAGCCTATAATAGTTCATGCCCGGGCTTTGAATACGAGGTCATCTCGCCTACTACTACGCAACGAAAGAGAGCTCTGGACATGAGCCCGACTCTACAGTGGAAGTCGTAAAGCACGTCCCATCTAAAGAAATAGGTTTTTTCACCTGCAGCAATGTTGGTGGATTGCTATTGACCAAAAACAATGGTAATTGACCGTAGGTTAGATAGTTATTTTGACTCATGCCCGGGCTTCAACTACGAGGGACAGCGTGCTCAAGGTTTTTTCCCTTCCCTGTTGCCTTGGCTAAAGGTCTTTAACGAGTACCTGACGTCTAAGAAGTTCGTCACCATCACTCAAAGTCCGGGCCAAAGGACGACGTGCTCAAGCTTATTTTCCACTTCTCAGTCAAATCAACTAAGAGTCCCCCGTCAGAATTTCTCGCGATCCTGAGCTCATTAGACACCACATGTAAGGAAAAAATAAGTTTCCGTTTGGTTCCAACTAAATTTGTCTTTGCTAATATCCGGCGATTATCGCTCGATCTCTGTACCCGTTAAGGGTTGAACATACATAATATACACCTTTCTCTTATAACAATTTATCTGTTTTTTTTTTTAAATGTGTCTACCCCCGCGCCCTTGCCTATTCCGGCATTGGAAATTCAACTCCGTTGCTAACTGTAATCATTGTTTAAGAATTTTATGATTCCAGTTTAAATAGTGTCTATAATGATGGAATTTTTCCTATTATCCGTTTAATTAATAAATGACAGACGGATACATTTACAAAATGTACCGTTTGTCTCCATGGCAATTATAAATGGTTATTAAATTTTCTTATTATTTTTTTCTGATTTTCGTTTATCTTTATGGTTAGTTATTACAGCGCTGCGCTTTCTTGGATGGCTGATGTTGAAACTAACGGACCTGTACGCTGCCAATTGTTATTGGCATTTATTTTGTTAAGGGGGAGGGGAGGGGCGGTCAGAGGGTTGACATTTGTAAAAGAATGTTATCAAAACATTCTAATAACCCAACCAAGTTCCCATGGCAACTGAAAAGTGTTACGAAGCATTTCAAAACCAACTAGTGATTCATGATTTCCATAATCGGACATTTATGATACTGCCGAGCACAGGTACGACACAGGAAGCTCAGTACAGGTCGAGCAACCTATAGACAACTCTGGACAGGTCTAGCAACCTGTAGGCAGCCCGGCACAGGTCCATCAACCTGTAGGCACTTCAGGATAAGTCCATTAACAAGTGGGCAGTCAAGCAACCTGTAGACAGCCTAGCACAGTTTGAGAAACCTGTGGGCATCTCAGCTCACGTCCATCAACCTTTAGGCAGCCCAGCACAGGTCTATAAATCTGTAGGCAGCCCAGCACAGGTCTTTAAATCTGTAGACAGTCCAGCAAATCGTAGGCAGCCCAGCACAGGTCTTTAAATCTGTAGGAAGTCCAGCAAATCGTAGGCAGCCCAGCACAGGTCCATTTGTGAGTGGTCCGAGAAACTGTAGGCAACCCAACACAGGTCAATCAACATGTAGGTAGTGAATTACTAAACTGTAGGCAGCCAAGCACAGGTCCATGAATCAGTATGCAGATCAGGGAACTGTAAGCAGCTCAACACAGGTCCGTCAACTTGTGAGTAGTCTAGAAATCTGTCAACAACCTATGAGTCGTCTAGCAAAAAGTAGGCATCCCAGCACAGGTCCATCAACCTGTAGGCAGCCCTGCACAGGTCCATGAACCAGTGAGTAGTCTAGCAAACTATCCATCAACAAGTGAGTGTTCTAGCAAACTGTAGCCAGCCCAGCACAACAGGTCCATCAACCTGTGAGCAGTTCAGCAGCCTGTAGGCAGTTTCATCAACTGAAGTTGGTGCATATATAGTTGAAGAAACTAAACATTCTATTTCATATAAACTGTGAAACTGACTTTCTACCACACTTCAGTGAGAACTATAGGATTTTCAAGCGAGACGCTCAAAGAAGGCGTCAACCATGCAACATTTAATGTACTTACGTAGTTTGTGACATACGAAACTAGCATAGGCCTGTTTGTCCAACATATGTTGTTGTCACTATGCATACTCTCCTTCACAAGGACGGAATTGTTCATTGACTATTTTGATATCACATCTTCTCCGAACACACATCTGTAATAATCTTCAGAAGAAATATTAATTTTAAGTTGCTTGTTTAGATTTTGACTCTTTAAAATAGCAAAAATGGCCTTTCACTACACACCATAGTTGCCAGCTGGTAGATCACAGTTTCATCCCTGCTACCTGTTACCTCTGATCACTGTTCTCCCCCACTCCTCCCCCTCCCCTCCCTTCCCCACCCTCCCGTCTTCCCCCCTTCACTCAGTGTCCGACTCTCCCTCAGGGCGGTTCGAGTTCCGCCTCTTCTCCCGTATTTCTTCTACTTCCTTAACAGTTTTGACAGTTTTTTATTTTTATGTTTTTTTTTTTTTTCTTTTGTTCGCGCCTCACGTCAACTTTTCGGAGTGTCTCTACTACCGTGTTTTGATTGAGTGTCTTGTGTAAAAAAAAAATATATATATAAGAAAAAAAAGTGGCTTATATTTGACAAAAAAAATATATTATATATTTTTTGTTGACCAAAAATTTTTTGTGAAGTTTTTAAGTGAGACCAATAAAGTGATATGCACCAATGTTCTCCGAGGAATTTCCTGTCACCTTTGAAAAGGAGAATATAGACTTCGGGAATAATCTACCCCTCACATGTTTCGGTAAGTACACTTCGTTAACACCCTTAATCTGTCGTTAAGGCCCTTTCGTTTCACACTTAAATCCACTTAGTATTTTTAAATTGTCTTGAATTATATTATACAATACCTTCTGTTTATTTATGTTTAAAAAACCATACTAATAACATTTATACAAAAGTGAATTTTATAAAATTGTAGTTTCAGATAATACCAGTTTTTAAAATTAATTTAAAGTAATTATTCATCCAATTGATAAATAATTATTTATTTATTATTGTTCTTGAAAGTAAAATAATTAAATTATAAAAATATTAATTGATTATTCTTTTTAAATAATTAGCCTTGTCTTAAACTTATAGATAACCATTATCTATTATTTAAAAGTGATAATTGAAAATATTTAATTATAATTATAATTGGGCTGCCAATACTTAATTGTTGATGTATAAATATATATTTTTTGGAGCGATGAAGTGTTTAAATACGAGGTGGGGATGGATGTCTTTAAGTAGGACAGAACATCAAGTGATGTTTTTTAAATGGAGATTTAAACTTCCGTGTGTTGTATAGTTGTTAGATTGGCCGCTAGACTTCGCTACCTGCCAGACTCTTCTCCCCCCCCCCCCCTCTCTATTCTCTGCGCGAAAAATTCGACCTTCACCAAAAAAGTTTTTATGTCACGACTACTTTCCAATTTTATCACATCTATTATATTGACTATCAGAAATTTTTATATTTTTTGGGGGTTATTTTGAAAATTGTATAATATATAATTTATTCATTAGGTAATAGATTAATGTAAACTTCATTATACCCCCCCCCCCCCATCCCCCCCACTTAGTAATTTAATTTATGACTTAATTTTTCTCAATTACAACTTTGATTTATTTTATTATTTCGAATTATTTATTTATTATTTTCTCGTGCAAAATGTATAGCGAAGATGTGAACAACAAAGTTAAGTCTATCCCAGAAAGAAAATTAGAATCTCATTTTCTTATTTATTTTTTTTTACGATAAAATATTTTCTTATCTTATCCATTATTATAGATAACTTTTACATTTTAAACACTTGAATTAATTTTTTTCGTGACAAGAAATGTTCTGAGAAATAAAATCGTTAATCGTATATCTAAATGATAGATAGTATTATTTTCAATTACAATTATTACCTAAATAATAATAATTTAACATAATTTTTCATTTATTTAAATTAATTAATTAGTAAAATTTTTTTTATCTAAAATTCATATAGCCACACAAAAAAATGGAATTTAAGAAAGAATTTTTCAAATAATATGTTTCAATTTTAGTAAAGTAGAATTTAGTTGGTAATTTAAAAGCCCCCTAGGAATTAAAAAATTACAATTATAACTTAATTTTTAACAATTATAAGAGTTCTCTTTTTAGGATTTTATTTTATTTTTTTTAAACTGAAAAGATAAAAATAATATGTAACAAAATGTCTATTGAAACTGAAAATGGTTGAATATCTTCAATCGAAATGCGAAAAGTGACCTCTTGTGTCGGTAAATCACAGACAATGTACTTCCCCAGTCCAACTTGATTCGCTTGTTTTCCCTGGGGGGGGGGGGGGGGGGGGGGGGGGGACTTTTAAATTCTCAGGGACTTCTCATACTACTTTATCCTAGGTTTTTTTTTTTATTATCTGGGAGGTAATGGAAGGTCCTTCGATTTGGAGAGTCTGTGCGATGTCAGGTATCCCGTATACTTGTTAACTAAATCTGGCTAGATAACATTTAGGATTCCCATAGTAAAGTATACTTGTATATAGTAAAGTCGGACTCATGTCCACCAGAGTATCTAAACGCTCTGGTAGTAGGCGATATGACCTCGTGATTAAAGCCAGGACAGCTAACTGTCAAATGTATCAACACGAAATTTCTTATGATGTTTCGGAAATCCCTGAATATATTGGTTTCAGAGGGAGAGTGAAAACTTATTTTATTATTTGACGCTGGGGAAGTACATTGCTCAGTGAGTTTGCATGTTTTTTAGTCCAGATCGTTGAGAGGTTTGACAGTAAAAAGTTTAAGAACCACTGTTTTAGAGAAAGATAAACTACGAAGTAAATTGATTATATTTACTTAAATTTGCATTTTAATGCAACTTTCTCAAAGTGCATTAATTTAATTGCACATCTGAAAACTTTCTAACTCAGCTGTAATCAGTGGCATGACGAGAATCACATTTTAAGGGGCTACAAAAAATTTGAACGTGAAAAGCCGAGTTGACATTTTTTTTTTTTTTTAACAACGGAACCCTTGAGCGGTCCAGGTTTATCGAGAAAAAAAAATAAATAGTTTTATTGGTTCAGCACAAGTTGGTGCTGTACACAAAATTGAAAACGTTCAGAATGTAAAGGTAACATTTAAATACAAAATTTGGTAGATAATTATCTAATTATAATTAACAAAATCTTGGTATAGACGAGGTTTGAGCCTCCTATCTGGTGTTGGTTCTCCCAACTTGTAGAACTGGGCTCCAGGCACCAGGACGAGGTTGTCATGGTAGTCTAGGGTCAGTTTGGCGATGAAAGCCTCCATGTCCGGGATGTCCACTTCTCTTCGGATCTGCTGAACCAAGGTGCGCCCACTGCCAAACGAAGGATCTTGTTTTCAAACCTTCGAAGTTTGTCTAGATGAGTTTTGCTTGCACCTTGCCAAATGGGTGATGCATAGATGATGAGTGGTCGTAACAAGGCTGTGTAGTGTAGTGTGCAGCATTTCTGTCTGAGTGGTGTACATTTGTTCAGTAGTGGTATAGTTGTGATAGTCAAGTGCGTATGTATGTGTGTCTTCCATGTCAGTCTAGTGTCGAAATGTACTCGAGGGTACTTGTTTGTCACGTCAGTAGGTGTCCAGGATATAAAGATTTATCGGAAGATAAATATAGTCGTCCCTAAATGTTCTTCCCCAACTCGATTTTTTTATAATTTACTAAGTTTCCACATCCCCTATAAATCCTATCTCACCAATTTTGCTTAGAGATTCGATAGAATGAATGAATTGACACAAGATTTTATATCTGTATCCAGAATCCCACAAGGTTGAGATCGGCCAAATGGGAGGGGGACTCAATAATAACTGCCGATGTAATGATATTATCGTCAAAAAAATTTGGCGTGAGTATTCCTGTATAAAATTTGGCGTGAGTATTCCTGTATTTCTGACTTTTTTTTAAACCAGTCGATCGGAAAACATAAAATTTTGGTGTAAACTCATCATAAAATTTCTGACCTATTACATAAGCCTCTACATACTTGGTACATAAGCCTCTACATACTTGGTACATAAGCCTCTACATACTTGGTACATAAGCCTCTGTATACTTGGTACATAAGCCTCTATATACTTGGTACATAAGCCTCTATATACTTGGTACAACCGGGGGATGTAAAATCAAAAAATTTTAATTTGAGAAAGGGGCACTTTTTCCTTCTGCCTCTGCCAGAGGCGGTAGAACGATATGAGTTGGCACAGAGAGAAAACACGCTGATAGCTCAGGAGTAGCACACTGGGCTCAAGATCGCGACTTCGAAACCCGACCAAAGCCCTTAGAGCATGCCGTCTTTCGGATGGGACGTTAATCTATGGTCCCAAGTCTGTGCGATGTCAGATCCTCGTTAACCCTCCTAATACCACGTGACCTGTGAAACGAAAAATACCACGTGGGGTCCTTTTGAGACCCCACTTCATTTTTCATGTACCAACTAGCTTTTCGTTCTAACTTTTTCAATCAAGTTCATTCAAAAATGAGGGAAAAATAACAAAGTTTAAGTTGAGAAAAAATGGTATAAAAAATGTTTATTCAAAAAAAAGTAAATCATGAAACTTATAAAAGTATATTCACACTTTGGGTGCTATTATTATTTACATTTAGCGCAAAGAAATTTTTTTGTGACATGACATGGTTTTTACATACGTGCTTCTAGCACATCAAGTTCTTCATCGTCCGTTTCCAAAACGTCTTCAACATCGGAGATCACTTCGAGCTGTTCCGTTTCCACAAGGGCCTCCTCAGATTCAAACGCTGCAATCTCCCTGGCACGCTCTACTAACATCAACGTTCACGAAGGACACAATCTGTTCCATGATTTATCTTTACGGTCCGAACCGTCAACGCATACTGAAATTAGATCTAAATAAAATTCAAGAGGTGAACGAGAAGTGGAAACCAAGAAATGTTGATCAGAAAGAGCTCCAGGAAAAACTCCAGCGGGTGCGGGCAATGTCTTCTTCGAATTGCAGGTCAATTGAAGAGCAAATGTAACTTTTCGGAATTGTTTACTGAGTGGAACTTCTTGAAAATACTTCTCATCGGACGAACGACAATGTGATACCGATAATACCACGTGGGGTCCCGCGTGACCCTAACTACGTTTTTGTGAAAATATTATTTTATATCAATTTTTAAAATACAAACTGAATACATTTTCTTAATGAAATCGAATGGAGATAGTCTACGGATAAATGTCTTGAAGCCTCATCGAAATAGAAATTATATTGAGCAGTTCATACACATTTTAAAACGCATGGGGTCTTTTTTGACCCCACGCGGTATTAGGAGGGTTAAAGACTTTTGGGTAACATAAACCTGCGTTGGCAATATTTAGAACTCCCACAGTAGAGCTAACAGGGGAAGAGATATGAACATTGGATGCTTAGGTCCCTGGGTGTACACACCAGCCCTCCCGAATGTATCTATCTATCCAACACGCCCACGAGGCTAATCGCCTTATTTTTTTTTACGTACATTTTGTTTACAAGTTCTCCTGTTTACTACGACGTATTGTTTGTTGTTTTCGTTTATTTAAAGAAACTGTTTTTGATGAGTACGTACATGCATACGTACGTATTTTGATACTATCCCAATGATCCCCCAATCCCAAATGATATCGTGCGTGTTTTATAGAGCCGTCTTTGCATAGTATTTTGTTGTCGAGTGTGTCTTGTGATAACTATTAGGTACCTTGTTCTTTGTGTCACACAATTTTGAAAACTGAAGGTAAAATTGTAATTATTTAATTAATTAATAAATTTTTTAGACTAATTATCTCGACATTTTCAACATTTTTTTACTGATTTTTACTTCCCCAGTTATACCAAGTATAGAGGAAGTTATGTAATCAGTTAGAAATTCGATGTCGAATTTTCAACGGAATTTCGTGTTTTCCGACCATGATTCCAAGTGAAAAAAAAAAAAAAAGTTAGTATGAACACATTCAACTCATGATATACCTAATGAATTTATCGACACAAAATTTTATTTGTTTATGCAGAACTCAGTCCTCATTGAGTTTTGACATCAAATATGACATTTCATGTCAATCCATTCATTACATCGGCAGTTATTGGGGTTTTTGAATTGAGCCCCCGTTCTCTTCTGCCGATTTTGAATAAAATTAATAAGTGTCATTCTTATGGAGTTTTGAATTCGATACATTCATTCTATCGGGTCCACCAGAGTGACGAAAGAGCGCTCTGGTAGTAGGCGATATGACCTCGTAGTTAAAGCCGGGGCATGAGTCCATAAAACCTAACCTAACCTATAGGTACCTTCCTTATTTTATTTAACTTGAAGGTCATATCGCCTACTAGAAGAGCGCTCTTTCGTCGCTCTAGAGGACAACAACCCGACTCTATTCATGACGTATATTAACAGATTCAAATAGCGTGTTTGGGAGCCATGGTGGCCGTGCGGGCTAGAGCGTAGGGCTTTGGTCGCATGGTCTCACCATGGTTTGCGGGTTCGAATCCCGTCCGGGAGTGAGTTTTATTTCGTAGATAAAACTTCCTCCCGGGGCCATGGATGTCGTAAATAATTAGGTAAAACACCATTATAAGAGTCATGGCTAATATGCATCGTACATAAGGCCAAAAAAAAAAAAAAAAAAAAAAAAAACTTTTCCCCCAGCACAATATAAATAAGTCCTTAAATTGCTTTCAATTCTGATTAAAGTTAATGGTGAGTTATATCAAAGCCACTTAATTAACGAAAAGTAACATTAGAATATATTTATAGAAGGTTGAATTGACATTCAGGCCTAAAGAAATTGATGAGATATAACCATAATAACGTCATCATTGTAATAGTGTGTCCGTTTTGTGCTTCTCTAGCTACTCATGCACCCTCCCCAAATGTGAACTTGTGCGAAAGTGTCCAACATAAGAACTTGCGAATTAATGAGAGAGAGAAAGATTGAAAGTTTCATAAAGATAGATCCCTTGAAAGAGAAGCACCTTGGTGTAAGTTCCCATACTAGGGTGCCGTGTCTGTAAGGGACAATAGTCCCCCATCTGAAGTGAAGCCCGTTCTCAGGAGAACATCTGCCCTTAGCCTACAGCTCTCTGACACATGCCCTACTCTATACTACTCTATAGTACATCTAACCTGTAATAAGGCGCCGGTAGCTCAGTGGTATGCGTGCTTGCTTTCTAAGCTCAAGATCGTGGGTTCGAAACCCGGCCGAGGCCCTTAGTTTATTTTATATGGGAGGTAAAATAAACGTAAGCATGCCGTCCCAGGGTCCCGAGTCACATTGCCAGTGATTCAACGACGATTTTTTTCAATAGAACACACGTAATTATCGCAGTACTTACATTTTAATAAGTTAATTAATAATCAATTAATAAAAAAAGTCTCAACAGACTCAAAGGAACTATTTACATTTAAACTTACTAACTGGTCAGTGTATACTAACTCAATCCATAGAACAGCTGACTGAATCTAATTTCACTCATCCGGTATTTATAGAATTACTAAAGCCTTAAAAGATTGTATGAATTATCATTGTTCAGTATTTAATTGAACTGAAACTGTCTGGATAACTTGATCTAAAGCACCCTCGCAGATGTATAACAATATTATGAAAACTACTTTTAAACACATAATGACGGCATCAGGTTATTAGAATGACAGTAAACATGACATATTCAATCCTTTGCCATGCAGGGAATTTGATTTTGTTCCTATTCGAACCAGATCAAAAACGCGAATGCGGTACATTCGAGACTTTGAAACATCCCAGTTCAAAACATTTGTTCACAATAACGAATTTTTTATTCGTCACTTTGATTTTGGACATCATTACATCGTTTGGATATTTGATCCTTTGCCAGGGTTATTCCTCCCCTTTACAACGTGAATTCAGATTCGAGAGTTCGCTACAACATTCATCCATCCTAAAGCTACGCTATAGACCGAAAACGAAAAATGTATTTTTTCACATTCGATACTTTGCATTTGTATCGACGATGTGAGTAACACTCAATTCGGGGAGCCATGGTGGCCGTGCGGGCTAGAGCGTAGGGCTTTGGTCGCATGGTCTCACCTTGGTGAGTTTTATTTCGTAGATAGAACTCCCTCCCGGGGCCATGGATGTCGTAAATAACTAGGTTAGGTAACACCATTATAAGAGTCATAGCTAATTCACAGTCCTAGGCAATGATCGTATCCATTACCTGTTAGCTCTAATGTAGGAGTCCTAAATTTTGCCTACTCAGTTTTAAATGAAGGGAAGGAAGGTCTTTTAACCGCCATTTAATGTTGTCTCCGAAGGACTGCGTTCTCACAGGTTTTGTTGACTTGAGAAGACCGAGGCAGTTGAGGTTAGATGGAAGCCGAGGCAGTATTGAAGGAATTAAGGGCGGGATCTGAAGGCTCAAGTCTCGGCTCCCCTTCTGATGTATTATTCATCTGGGATGGCAGGAGAGTTGCTCGAACCGAGGGCGCCGCTCCTTACCTCCAGTCTAACTCTAAGGCTCCTGCCTGGCCAGTGGCAAGACGAGGGGACAAGCAGCGCTTTTCTTTATAAATCAGGAAAAATATATATATTGTTTCATGAGATATCAGCGTTGGGGCATTTAAATTTCCTCAGTTATACACAGTTATGTATTCACATGGAATTTCCATAACTTTCCCCTGATTCAAAAAATGAAGAAAAAACATTTCCTGTGTATGTGTGCGACAACACGATAACTGCCCATGTAATGAATATATCCACATAAAATTTTATATGTGTATCCAAAACCCCCATACGCACATTTCAATTTTCAGTCAAAGTCGGGAAAGGGGGTGTGGGTCAATTCAAAAACACCTATGTACTGAAGTACATTCCTGTTGATTCACCGACGATTTTTCAATATTATTTCATCCCAGACATCCAAACAAAATGTGTTAAATTTATGGAATTGTTTCGAAAAGCCTTTTAATAAATATGCCTCTCAATAACTGTTATTAAGGAAATTAATAATGTTTGGATGGGACGTTAAGCAATGGTCCCGAGCCTGTACGATGTCAGGTAATATGAAGATGGCTGATGTAGTGAGAAGTGATTATTTCACAGGATGTCAAATATAAGATAGTTCTGACCTCTCACAGATTTTTATTGGTAGTAATAGCTAGCCGGCTTTCGAGGTTTCCTCATCATCAGGCAGTCTGATAAAAAATTTGTTAAATGTTTTTTTTTTTTGAATAAAACTAAATAATAAAATAAAAATAAATAAATAACAATTTAAAACATTAACAATTTAAAATATCATGGATGGGGACAGACGAGTTATTCCTGTCCACCATCTGAGTCACAACTGGGCTAATGGTTTTAGATTGTTATTTATTTATTTTTATGACTGCCTGATGATGAAGGAAACCTCGAAAGCCGGCTAGCTATTACTACCAATAAAAATCTGTCAGACTATCTTATATTTGACATCCTGTGAAATGTCAGGTAATCGTTAAAGACCCCTGCCCTAGGTGAATAAAAAATTTAGAGAAATTAGTAGAGTCGGGCTCATGTCCACCAGAGTGATGAAAGAGCGCTCTGATTGTAGGCCTGACCTTGTAGTTAAAGCCCGGGCATGAGTCATAAATAACTAACCAACTATAATATCCCACTCAATATGCGTGAAAACAATTCTCTTTCCCTTGTTTTGGTGAGGGCCCATCAAATCAAAATTTTTGAACGTCAAAGTTGGGTGGTTATAGAGATATTCTAAAAGAATGACTGCTCTCCCATCACCAGATCAGTCAAACGGTCACAACAATATACTCATCATATGAGCTGCGGAGGTCAATATGACGGGCGTTCTACAGATGCTATTCTATTCTAAATACTGACTGGAAGTTGACAGACATTCTAACACCAAGAACAGATGGAGGTGAAGAGACAGCACATGCCCCGGGCGACAAATGGTCTATAGAGACTGGTTAAATTTTCCCCCAGCAATCCCCCCCCCCCCCCCCCCCCCCCCCCTTGTCAACCCCTCGAACAGTTTTTAAGGAGGAGGAGACGAAAACTAGGTTTGCCACTACACAATCACTTATATCCTTGTCTAAACCCTGCACTATGTAAAAGTAAATTAAAAAACAGGAATTGTACTATAAGAAAAAAACCTTGAGCTCGCCGTTCTTCGGATGAAACGATATGCGATAGTCCCGACGAAAGCGCGCTCTGGTAGTAGGCGATATGACCTCATTGTTAAAGCTCCCCAATATTATGTCAATAAACGCCAAAATTCACCAATTTCTCGACACTGTTTAACAATGCCGTTATATTAAATTCGTATTTACCCCACTGGATAATTTTACATTCCTGCTGTATATTAAATAAAATTAATAATTCATATAATTTTTTTTTATAGAATTTCATAAATGGAAATTATACAATCAAAATAAATAAAAACGTCTGTTTAATAATATAAAGTATACATTTGGCTTTCAAATTTATAGGAAATGTTAAAGAAATTGGCGGAAGTTAATGTTGAATGTGAAAGACCTCGATAAGGGGGCCTTGTAAAACAAGGCTGCGACACTGAATTATCGGCAATGGCCTTAATTTTAGCAAACGAGGCACAGAATCAACAGTAGATTTGTTGGAAAAACCGAGTTTAATGGTTATAAATTAAAACAAAACAGACAACAGAAGACAATGTCAGAAATACTCAATATATAGTTAGTTATTATGACTCATGCCCGGGCTTTAACTACGAAGTCATATCGCCTACTACCAGAGCGCTCTTTCGTCACTCTTTTGGGCATGAGCCCGACTCTACTATGGTAATCCTAAATTTTGCCTACACTAAATTTTTATTCTAAATTTTTATCTAGGGGAGGAGTCTTTAACGAGTACCTGATATCGTACAAGCTCGGGGACCATCGCTTAACGTCCCATCCGAAGGACGGCGGGCTTAAGTTTATTTTACCTCCCAGATAAAATAAACTAAGGGCCTCGGTCGGGTTTCGAACCCACGATCTTGAACTCAGAAGGCAAGCACGCATACCACTGAGCTACCGGCGCCCTCTATCTATTTATATATAGTTATAATGGGAAAATGTTATATATTAGATGTAAATGTTAGTATTTTAAAATGTGACAGCGATTTTGATATATATATATATAAATTGAGGTTCGCGATCTTGACCTCAGTCATTCATCTATCTGAGAAGTGAAAATAACCATGAGCACGCTGTCCTTCGGGGGGACTTAAAGCGATGGTCTCGAGCCTGTACGATGTCAGTTCCTCGTTAATGACCTCTACTCTAGGTGAATAGGTGAAAAAAAATTTCGGGTAGACAAAATTTAGGACTCCCATAGTATAGTTTGGCTCATGTCCACCAGAGTGACGAAAGAGCTCTCTGGTAGTAGGCGATATGACCTCATAGTTAAAAGCTCGAGCTTGAGTCACAATAACTAACAATATTATATATAAATAGTTATAATGAGAAAATGTTCAAAATGGTTGTGAGTCCTTGAGACGTCATAATAGAGTATACACATCCACATACGTCCGTCCATTGTGAGACAGGAGAGACAGCCTACAGTCAAAAACCTTAATTTTAATTTGTTGGACAAATAAAGATGTAGCTTCTGTTAAAAGTTAAATTTCAAACTGAAATTCAGGAACTAAGGACAGCCTATAGTTGAAATTGGAATTTCCAAATAAACAACCTACTTTCCAATATGAAATTTCCAAATAAAATAGGAAATAGGGAAAGCCTGCTGTCAAATTTTTGACTTTCCCAGCTCTACGAAGTATAGGGAAAGTTATGTAATCGGTCAGAAATTCTATGTTGTATTTTGACCGTAATTTTATGTTTTTGTCCGACTCCCTGTCTGTCATAGACTCGATAACTCCGATACCATGAATGGATATGTGTTACCCGTATAAGGACGATAGCTAGGACATCGTACAGGCTTGGGACCATCGCTTAACGTCCCATCCGAAGGACGGACGGTGCTATACTCCCAGATAAAATAAACTAAGAGCCTCGGTCGGGTTTCGAACCCACGATGTTGAGCTCAGTAGGCAAGCACGCATACCACTGAGCTACCGGCGCCCTTGCCAATATACTGAATATATCCACACAAAATTTAGTATGAGGATTCAGAAGCCTCTATGTAAGTCAACTGTTGATTTTTACCTCAAATGGTCAATTGGCTTTAGAGAGAGAGAGCGGAAACTTAATTGATTAATTTTTTCTGGGGAAGTACATTTTTTCAAATAATTAATTATTTTTTGGCAAAATAATGTGGCCATGTTTTTGTACTGTAATGTTGCCAGTAGTATAATTTTGTTGCGTGTTTCGTGTAATTTGTGCTCATATGTGTGGCCCAGCTGATTGGCCTACTTTCTATAATCAAGAATAGTGTCAAGGTGCCCCCCATGGCGACATACTTCCTAGATAACCCCCCCCCCCCCCCCCCCCCCCCCCCCCCCCCCCGTGTAGTCTGTCTCGGCCTCCGCTGCCACCGACACCTCCAGCCCTCACCCCTCACCTCCCCTTGATGTATTATTCATCTGGTGGGCTTCAGGATGGCGGCCACGTCTAGAAGCTTTAAAAATAAAATCTAACCTGTCCCACCCTAGTTTCACCCTTCTGGCGATGAAGGGTGAAGAGTGGGGGGGGGGGGGGGGGGGGGGGGGGGGGGGGGGGGGGGGGGGCGAGTTTCTCACGTGTCGGTCTTGGCCAGGAGGCAGGTGTGAGCAGCTAGAGAGGGGGGTATAGGGATTCATATCGAAAAGAAAATAGCGGGTCATCATATCGATACGCGATAATATCAACACGCTAACTATTCATGAATCGATTTCTTTCTTACTTCACTAAATTCAAAGTAAAATATAAAAAATCAAATGTTATATTTATTTTATGAATATAATGTTTTATATATACAAGAGCGCCAATAGCTCAGAGGTAGAGTACTAGCCTACTAACTAAAGATCGCGGTTCCGAAACCCGGCCGATGCCCTAACGTTTTTTATCTAGGAGGTGAAAAAACTTTGAGCACGCCGTCCTTCGGATTGGACATTAAGCGATTGTCCTGAGCTTATGCGATGTCAGGTACTCGGTAGAGACCCCTGACCTAGGTGATTAAACCTAGGTAGACAACATTGAGGACTCCAACAGTAGAATCGAGCGTATGTCCACCAGAGTGGCGAAAGAGCACTTTGGTAGTAGGCGATATGATTTTTGGTAATTTCATATATTCATTGTTGACCTAGAATGTCTAATTTTCCAACTCTAATATCTGAACTTACATTTGTTCTTTTCATAGTCGATTTTTTTAATGGACGTTTTATTCAGATTTGTTTATTTTTATTCAAACAACTTTTTACTGTTGTTTATTACTTTTTGGGTTGTGTAAGGAGCTTCTAAATTCATATTTAATATATTATTACAGCATCATTTCTCTCATTTATGTTTTGTCTTCTAAAAAAATAGCAATTGACGGGGTTAGAATCAAAATGGTCTAAGTAACACTTTAAAAACTTTGAGGAAACTGTGCATTAAGTGGATTAAAAAATCTATAATTTATCTCTTCTGCTTTTATGGTGAAAGTTGCTGTTAGCAAACCATAAAATTGAATAAAAATCTTAATTTCAAGGTCACTATTGATATGATTAATTACTTGTTCATGTCACCAAAATGCACTGGCTAGGATTTCACTTGTACAATTTTTTCCCTGAACAGAACTATTTTTTTTGTACCCGATTATATATAATTGGACCATTTTGATTATTTGTTAACTATTCCTTCAGTCAATCAGAATGTTCCTTTTATAGAACATATTTATTGAGTTGACTTCTATATTTAAACAAGATTAAACTAAGTTTTGACTAGTTGTTTAAATATAGAAGTCGACTCAATAAATATGTTCTATGAAAGGAAGATTCTGATTGACAGAAGGAATAGT
This sequence comes from Aradus depressus, assembly GCA_963662175.1. Taxonomy (NCBI): domain Eukaryota; kingdom Metazoa; phylum Arthropoda; class Insecta; order Hemiptera; family Aradidae; genus Aradus; species Aradus depressus. The sequence continues at coordinate 4,513,262 of OY759219.1, forward strand.
TAGCATTATAGACACTGATGATAGGAGTGCTTCTCGAAACGTATATAATTGCTAATTAAAAAATAAAAATAATATATATATATATATATATATATTTTATTAACCTTCATAACCTTCTTATAGTTAGTTATTATGACTCATGCCCGGGCTTTAACTACTAGGTCGTATCACCTACTACCAGAGCGCTCTTTCGTCACTCTAGGGGACATGAGCTCGACTCTACTGTGGGAGTCCTAAATTTTGCCCTCCCTAAATTTTTATTCACCTAGAGCAGGGGTCTTTAACGAGTACCTGACATCGTACAATTAAGGGCCTCGGTCGGGTTTCGAACCCACAATCTTGAGCTCAGAAGGAACCGGCGCCCTCTAACCTTCTTATATATATGGATATTATGGCCCATATACATTTTCCGTGAAATCGACCAAAGGGAGAAGGGGGCTCGACTCAAAACCCCTAATAACATGTAATGAATCGACACAAAATTTAGTACAGATAATAATAAGAAGCCCCTTTGTAAGAGAACTGTTCATTTTGAGTCTGATCAGTTTTGTAGGGAGATCGACAATTTAATCGATTAATTTGTGCTGGAGAAGTACTTTCCCGGAGAAATAATTTTGAAATTGTGGTGGCTCAAAAAAACACGAAATTGAGGTGACTCAGAAAACACGAAATTGAGGTGGCTCAGTAGATACGAAATTCCTGGTGGAAACTCACCATTACATTTTCGACAGATTTTGTAAGAGCTCCGTTGCTATGTTATCGATTTTGATCGTAAATTGATTTTTTTTTTTTTTTAAAGTTTAGCTAAAATAACGTAAATTTTTTTCGAAAGTGGTTCACTCTGCGAGTCTACTTCCTCTGAACATGGTGGAATTGAGGAGGCAGTGAGACAGACAACCTGCTGTGTGGCAAACAGACATGAGACTGGGGCCGGTGTGGTACATCGAACCCTGGTCGGCCTTGGGGCGGAGTACCGGTCCTCAGGTCAGCACCAGTACCGTTCTGGACGTCCTCACCACTCAGCCAAGGGCTTCCAATTCCGGGATCCCGGCCAAGGGCTTCCGATTCCGGGATCCCGGAACCGTACTCAGAATTCAGTCCCAAATATTAAGGGAACTCAGAATTTTTCGTCGCTTTCTGAGAAAAAAGTATTGAAATAATTATTATTATTTCCCGACTTCCTGTTTCCAAACATGAAAAATAAACATTTCTGTGTGTCTGTAGTAGACACGATAACCCCTTTTAGAATGAATGTATCATCACGAAATTTTGTGTATCTAGAACCCCCTATGGACAACACTTATTATTTTCAGCCACATCGGACCAAGGAAACGAAGGGATTAAGGGGGAGGCTTAAAACAAAAAATCAAATAATTCAAAGCCCTATGAAGACGAAGGGAAGAGAGATCATTGAACGGGGACTCGATTCGAATGTTCGATGTAAAGAATGTATCGACACAAAATTTAGAATGAGTATTCAGAAGTCAGAAGAGAGGATACGATGTCGGCGTCACGGATTTTTATGAAATTTTTTTTGCTTGTTCTATGAGGGCGCCTTTGGACATTTGGAAATTTTTGGAAATTAATTTAATTGTGTATTGCACAAAGACTACTCAACCGATTTTAATGAATGATATGTCGTTTGAAAGAACTCCTCGAGAGCATTCCATCGATGTAAAAAACAAAATATTTAATCAATACTTTCTACTCCAAAAATAAGGTTGAATATGAACATGAATTTTTACTTTCTTTGTCAAGTTTTTTATAGTAGACACAGTTCAGTCTAGACATGCAATATATCGTTGGAAAGAGGAAGTAAAGCTCTTTATAATTTGCTATCGAAAATCAAAATAGGTTTATTAGATTCGAAGCTATAAGCGTTTATAGTTGACAGTTCAAAACTGGTCATGAAAATTTCGGATCTAAAAATCGATAATTTTTCTTTTGAACCAAAATCTGTATTCAATGGTTTTTCGACATGGGAAACACGAATTTTAAATTAATTTTCATGGAAAATATTTTCCCGGCCAGGATCTCTTAGAAAAAAAATTGTTTTTTCAAATTTTTTTTTTGTAATTTCACTGCTCAAATCAACACAAAAATATATTTTTCTAAAATCTGGGTAAAAAACAAAAAAAAAAATGAAGTAGAGAACTCCTCGATCGCCCATTGGAACGAACGACACGAGTCTTCTTATTTTTGACTTAGAACATGCAAAAAAAGTTTCATTAAAATCCGTGACCCCGACATCGTATACCTCTCCTTCTAAGTAAAATATTGTGTTTTAGCCCAAACGGTCGATTGGTTTTGTAGGGACAACAAAAACGTAATCAATTAATTCGTACTGGGGATGGGCATAACTGTTTTTTTTTTATTTTTTTTTATTTTCGTAATCAGAGGATCGATAAACATGAAATTTTAATATTTCTAAAACGATTACATACCTTCCCCTATACTTCGTACACCTTGGAGAGTAAAAAAAAAATACGAAGAGCTTAGCTGGGGAAGTAGATTGCTGGTGATTCAGCCAAGACTTCTCTTTATCTGATATTTTTCTATATTTATTATTTGTTAATTTAATCAGAATAAGAAAACTGAAGCCGATATCTCCAGAAGATAACAACAGATAGATAATTCCAATGTAGCTTGTCTTTGATAAGCTTTATCTCATGATAATACTTACGAAGAATATTTTACAAAAAAATAAATGTTGAATCTAACTATAGAACGTTAGTTACATGACGTGGCTCTCTTTCGTCAATGTCGCTCCAACTCCAATTATGTAAGGGGCGCTGGTAGCTCAGTGGTATGCGTGCTGTCCTTCTGAGCTCAAGATCGTAGATTCGAAACCCGGCTGAGGGAGGCCCTTAGTTTATTTTATCTGGTAGGTAAAATAAACTTAAGTACTCCGTCCTTCGGATGGGACGTTAAGCGATGGTCCCGAGCCTGTACGATGTCAGGTACTCGTTAAAGACCCCTAGGTAAATAAAAAATTTAGGGTAAGCAAAATTTAGGACTCCCACAGTAGAGTCGGGCTCATGTCCACCAGAGTGACGAAATAGCGCTCTGATAGTAGGCGATATAACCTCGTAGTTAAAGCCCGGGCATGAGTCATAAAACCTAACCTAACCTAACAGAGTGATGGTAAATACATTTGAAAAGATTCGAATTTCGGAATCTAATGTCAGCAGAAAATGTTGTATAAATAATTGTCTACGCACAACATTCCTAAACATGGCACTTTCTGAATGGACTATTGGATGGGTGCTAGTTCATGTCAACGTTAAAATAAAAATATATAAATATATTAAGAGGGCGCCGGTAGCTCAGTGGTATTCATACTTGCTTACTGAGCTCAAGGTCGTGGGTTCGAAACCCGGCCGAGGCCCTTAGTTTATTTTATCTGGGAGGTAAAATAAACTGAAGTACGCCCTCCTTCGGATGGAACGTTAAGCTATGGTCCCCGAGCCTGTACGATGTCAGGTACTCGTTGAAGACCCTAGGTGAATAAAAATTTAGGGTAGGGCAAAATTTAGGACTCCCACAGTAGAGTAATAACGAATTAACAATAACTAACTCCAATTATGTGCTTGCTTATCGCTCTTTCTCTCTAAACACTTTCCTTCTTCAGTCGATTTGACTGAAAATCGGCAGGTAATTTACTAACACAGGATCTTCTGAGTCATCATATAACATTTCTTGTTGATATATTCATTCTATCGGGAGTAATCGTGACCTCAGCACAGTCATGATTTTTGTTTATATAGTCAGCTGTGGAATTTCGTTTTTTCAAACTCCTTCAATGCAAAAAAAAAAAAAAAAAGGTACGTCTGTGGACTCGATAACTGCTGATAGAATGAAAATATGGGCACAGTGAATGAAATACATTGCAGACATGTTTTTGGATTGAGGGGGGCGGACAACATGAAATTCCAGTGAAAAGACAGAAAAAGTGGTCGGTGAATTAGTTAAGTTTTTCGTTCTCCATCCAAAACCATCATCTGTTTGGGCTAAAAAGCACTAAAATGTCTGTATCCCCTGTACAAAAAATAAAGGGAATTTTCGGTTTTTGAAAATAATTTTATTTATTCGTCTACATCAATGTTATCCCCTTCAAAATAGTCCCCATTAGACATTATACACTTATGCCAGCGCTTCTTCCAATCACCGAAACACTTCTGGAACTCGATCTTTGGGGTAGCATTTAGCTCTCAGCGATGCGCTTTTAATCTCATCTATGCTTGTGAAACGACGGCCCTTTAAGGTTCACTTTATTGTTGGGAACAGGAAAAAGTCACACGGAGCCATGTCTGGTGAATATGGAGGCTGGGGCATCATTACAGTGTTGTTTTTGGGCAAAACTTCACGAACAAGCAATGAAGTGTGAGCAGGTGCAATATCGTGGTGCAAAGGCCATTAATTGTTTCGCAATTTTCACGCAAACGGGGCTGCACTTGTAGGTAGTACTCCTTATTGATCATTTGACCTTCTGGCAAGAACAAGAACTCATGGTGCACTATGCCGTTAAAAACGTGCTGGGGCGTCCAGGGCGCTCGTCATCTTCAACGTCTTCACGGCCTTCTTGAAAACGCTTATACTACTCGTAAACCCTAGTTTTACTCATAACAGACTCACCAAAAGCAATTTTTAACATTTCTAAAACTTTGCTGCACTTTATTCTATTCTTATAGCAAAATTTAATGCAAATTCTCTGATCCATTTTGTGATGAATCGATTGATTTTTGAATCGACTCCTCAATCTCTGATCCCCACTTCTCTTCGGCTGATTTCATGGAAAATTAATAATTAAAGTCCTTAAGGGGTTTTGAATTTAATTATAAAATTTAATGTCGATGCAGATATTACAGCGGTAGTTATTGGCTATTTTGAGATGAGCCCCTCCTCAGATCCCCCCCCCCCCCCTCCTTTCCCTTTTGTCGATTTGTCTGAAAATCAATAGGTATGCGTCCTTATGGGGTTCTACACATATATAATTTCGTGTCGATTCATTCATTCTATCGGGAGTTATTGGAAAAACAAGAAATTCAGGTGAAAAAACAACTTCAAATTGCATAACTTCGTATAGCTTCGGAAGTAAAACTTGCATCGAAGCGTTGCAGTTAACTATGGGGCTGAAGCGTTCGTTACGTCAAATTTTTACCATGAAAAAAGTAATTTGGGACATTTTTGATAAATTTAGGTCAACATTTTTGTACAAATGTTTACCGGAGTCAGATTAGATTAGTAACGAAACTGGGTCATCAAATTGACCATGAAGTTGTGCTAATTTGCACGTCTATACGACAGATCGTATAAGATTGCAAGAACCATTGTATACAAGATTCAGTTATTCATTTTAAGAAAACTATAAAAAAAAAGTCGGTGAATCACAGGCAGTGTACTTCTCCAGAACGAATTAATCAGTTAAGTTTTCGCTCCCCCTCCAAAACCAGTCATAAGGGCTCCTAAATCCTCATACTAAATTTTGTGTTGATAAATTCATTACATCGGCAGTTGTTGGGGTTTTTGTGTTGACCCTCCTCAGATCCCTCTTCCCCTTTGCCGATATATAGTGAAAAACTACTTACTATTTCAACTTTTTTATTACATTTTAATTTCTTTAAAAGAAAGTACTGAATATTTTCAACAGTAACTTTCACTAAAACCTGCCTGGATCTATGACACACATCTCGGCCAAATGCCAATGTTGGAGAGACAGATAGGGAGCAGACAGACCTTAACAGTCACGGTGTACATTCTACCCAACTCAGGACATGGCCCCGGCAGGGAGTTCTATCTACGGGATTCGAACCCGTAAACCAAGGTGAGACCATGCGACCAAAGCCCTACGCTCCAGGCCACCTTGGCCCACAATATATATAAATCCATTTTAAAAAATATATTAATAAATATATATCGAGAGGGCGCCGATAGATGAGAGGTAGCGTGCTAGCCTACTGAGCTCAAGATCACGGGTTCGAAATCCGACCGAAACTCCGGAGGTGAAGAAACCATGAGCACACCATCCTTCGGACTTGGGATGGGACGTTAAACGATGGTACCGAGCCTGTACTGTCAGATACTCGTTAAAGACCCCTATCCTAAACCTGGGTAGGCAAAATTTAGGACTCCCACTGTAGAAATGGCCTCGGAAGGGCTCTCTGGTAGTAGGCGATATGACGTCGTAGTAAAAGCCCAGACATTAACCATAATAACTAACTATAAAATCAATAATAATGGAAGAAGAACAAAGTGAAGACTCAAGAGTAATTAATATATATATATATATATATATATATATATATATATATATATATATGAGCATGCCGTCCTTAGGATGAGAAGTTAAGCTATGGTCCCGAGCTTGTACAATGTCAAATAAAGACCCCTTATCCTACTTGATCGTAGGTGAATAAAAATTTAGGGTAGGCAAAATTTAGGACTCCCACAGTATAAGGAATTCGAGGTTCTGTCATGTAAATGAAAAATTGGATGTGTCACACAAACTCACAACACCTTCACCACACACATCCACTCAAGTCATTATAAGGCCCTGAAGAAGGAAATAAATAGTTTTCGAAACGTTTGTCAAATTTTGAATTTTTCATTTACACGACAGAACCTCGAATTCCTTCTACATTGAAAATATACTATCGACTCTATTAATCATTATCCCAAAGTATAGTTCGGCTCATGTCCACCAGAGTGACGAAAGAAAGAGCGCTCTGCTAGTAAGGCGATATGTAGTTGAAAGCCCGGGCATGATTCACAATAACTACGTAATTATAAAAATAAAATTATCATTACAAGAAATGAAAGAATGGAGGGTGTAATTATTTGATGAAGACTAGCGATAGGAGACTTTCCATCTCACAGAATGAAAATAATAATGAATGAGGATAAAAAAGTGGAGTAAGATTCGAGTAAGAGTAAGATTATATTAATGAATGAACGTTACTCAGCTTCAAGTTCTCGTCAAAATTTGACCTCATTAATTTACATTTCTTAAGAAAACCATGCAGGTTTACTTTGACCGTTGTTATTAACCGTGATGTTCCTTTATCCGTGGTACCCGCCCCATCATTACTGCGCGTATTCCAGAGTATACTGTATTTATTCTGACTTTATTTTTCCTGTTTACCCTACCGATTTTGACTGGGTTTTTCACAATTTGCCTTTTATATTGACATTCCAGACCCAGGACTCATTAGTAAGTCATATTGGCTGGATACAAAGAGAAGAAGTTCAAAACTCAGTACTTACTAATCAAGAGAAGGTGTTGTTTTAGAGGTAAAGGCGCTACTATTCTGAACCATATCTCGGCTTCTAATGGACGTAGACGAACGTTTTATGGCTCAAAAAAAAAAGTGAAGAATGCTAAACTACAAGAAGACACGACACGCGATACTCAAATTGGAGTTGGTTTCGCGAGGCCCGTGCTACGTCGCAGCCGCCGCGCCACTCTCGTCCCTGACCCACTATCCTGTCCTATTTCGAAACTACACTCTCTCTTTGCAACCTCCCCCCTACCTCCGCCTCATATACAAGTTAATTCGCAGTATTGTTAGATATTCCATTCGTCCGATCACCTAATAAGAGACCATTATATCAAACTTATGACATATGTCTGCTGACAGCTTATCTTGGGAGGATGCCGCCAAACTCAGGCATTTTTATTATTATCATTAATTTAATAGTTTACTTTATTTGTTAATTAATGTATATATCCAGGCCTTTTACTTCAAGGTCATATCGCCTACTACCATAGCGGTCTTTTGTCGCTTTCGAAGACATTAGCCCGACTCTACTATGGGGGCTCTAAATTTTGCCTACCCTAAATTTATGTTGATTTTTTCCGGCATTTCTTCCAGAGGTATCTTCTTTTTTCTTGTTTGACAATATTTCGGGACACTTTGACGTCCTTTCTTCTGGTCACTATGAACCCTTCATTCATAAGAAGGTATGTGTAAGTGTCCCGAAATATTGAAAAAAAAAAAAAAGAAGACATCTCTGGAAGAAATGCCAGAAAAAATCCAAATTTCAACATCCCAAGAGGAAACACATACCCTAAATTTATTTACATCCCCCCCGAAGGACGGGGTGCTTCACCTCTCAGATAAAACTAAAACTAAGGTCCTCGGCCGGTTTCGAACTCGCGATCTTGAACTCAGTAAGCAAGCACGCATACCACTGAGCCACCCGTTCAGTTTATGTATATCAAAATTCCAATGAAAACACAATATCGAATTTCTGACCGATTATATAACTTCATCTATACTGAAGAAGTAAAACTTATAAAGAAGATTTTGCTGAATTTTTTGGTAATTTGTAACAATAGTTATGGTTATTTTCGCGAGTTGACTGGAACTAGGAGATTGTTCAATTCAAAATAGTTTTCTAACAATGGTCTGGAGAGATTGCAGGTTAGCATTTTTTGTAGAGAGCCAGTCAACTTTCTGTGTCAAGTGTCGGGTGTCCAATGAACATTTATTGTATAATCCATCTTAGAGGACTAACTGAACAAAACAATTCACAACTTAGCATCAATATTATTTCACTTTAGTACAAAAATAAATGTTTTTTTTAAGGATTTTGTAGAGCTCGAAATTCCTATATACGAAAACCTATTAACGAGTGTTTTACGTCGGTCCGTCTGTCGTAAGCTATATTACTGAAAAAAATATATGTGCAGACCTAGCGAAAAACAAGCAGGGCAGAAAATAATTTTGTAGACAGGGAATGTTCAGCGAAATATATATAGTATTGTTAAAGAATTTTAGCAATGAAAATATAGTAGGTATTGTTAAAGAATTTTAGACATGAAAATATACATACAGTATTGTTAAAAATTTTTAGGTATGGTGTGTTTTTATAATTTTGAGATGTTGAAGACAATCTTCAACATTTATATTCAATTGTATTGTTATGTATATTCTTGAGGGCTCAGTGGTATGTATGCTTGCTTACTGAGCTCAAGATCACGGCTTCAAAACCCGGCCAAGGCCCTTAGTTTATTTATCTGGGAGGTAAAATAAACTTAAGCATTCCGTCCTTCGGATGGGACGTTAAGCGATGGTCCCCGAGTCTGTACGATGTCAGGTACTCATTACAGATCCCTATCCTAGGTGAATAAAAATTTAGGACTCTCATAGTAGAGTCGGGCTCATGACCACCAGAGTGACGAAAGAGCCCTTTCTTTGGTAGTAGGCGAAATGACCTTGTAGGTGAAGCCCGGGCTAGAATTACAATAACTAGCTATAACAATAATGTATCATTATTTCACAACTAAAGAACTCGTACGTAACGCTAGTGGTGAAGTTAGGAACTATATAGTCATAATCTCACTGAAAATCATTTTTTTATTTTTACATTCTTATACCTTTGGTATAATATTGCCTACTACCAGAGCGCTCTTTTGTCGTTCTGCTGGACATGAACCTCGTCTCTACTATGCGAGTTGCGAGTTCTAAATTTTGTCTACCCTAAATTTTTATTCCCCTAGGATCTAAGATAAAGGGTCTTAATGTGACATCGTACAGGGTCGGGACCATCGCTTAACTTCTCATCCAAAGGACGGAGTGCTCAAGATTTTTTCACTTCCCAGATAACAAAAACCTAAGGGCTCAGTAAGCAAGGGCGCTACCTCTGAGCCATGCGCGCCCTTAGCTTTAGTATAAGGAAGTATTTTAAATCCAAGATCGAGTTTTCTTCGGAATTACACGTTTCAATGTCTCCCAGAACAAGTTTGGAGCATTTTCTTAAAATGATTCAGTTAACAGAGTTCAAGGTACCGTGTGCGAATATTGTATTTTGATGTATTCTGAAATATATGTAGTTTCTGTGTACGCCACTGCACTGAATTGTGTAAATTTGTTGATTTCTTAGTTTGTTATCGTGTTAATGAGGTCATGACTGTGTAGTTCCTAGCTCTGCCACCAAGATTATACTATACAACATCGTTAATAGTGAAATCATCGTATCTAACTTCTACAAATCACTAAGAACAATGTATGAGCGATAGTTAGTTATTATGGACTCATGCCCGGGCTACGGACTACGAGATCATATCGCCTACTACCAGAGAGCTCTTTCATCACTCTGGTGGACATGATCCCGACTAGTATGGGAGTCCTAAATGTTGCCTAATATTTATTCACCTAGAGCAGGGGTCTTTAAGGAGTACCTGACATCGTACAGGCTCGGGACCATCGCTTAACGTCCCATCCGAAGGACAGAATGCTTAAGTTTATTTTACCTCTCAGATAAAATAAACTAAGGGCCTCGGTCGGGGTTTGAACCCACGACCTTGAGCTCAGAAGGCTAGCACGCATACCACTGAGCCACCAGCTATATAAATATTAATTGTAGCATGTCTCTAAGTAGTAGTAACCTCTTGAAATTTCTAAAGCAGCAATCCCCCCCCCCCCTTCCCTTTGACGGATTTGGCTGAATATCAATAGGTATCCTTATTGTATTCTGGATTACCATATAAAATTTCGTGTTGGTACATCGATTCTGTCAAGAGAGTTATCGTGTTCACAGACACACACAGACAGATATTTGTTATATAATCGGTCAAAAATTCGATGCCGAGTTTTCAATGGAAAAAGGTCTGTGTATGTCGGAGAACACAATAACTGCCGATAATAATGAATGTATCGACATGAAATTTCATATTTAAAGTCAAAACCAAATGAGGACATAACATGTCAAATTTCACAGATATCGGGTGAAAGGAAGAGTAGAAGAATAACTATCGATATAAGGAATTTATCGATATAAAATTTAGTATGAGGATTTAGGTCAAGTGTGGATATTAGCGCAAACAGTCGAATGGTTTTGGAGGGGGGGGGGGGGGGGGGGTGAAAAGGTAATGCATTAATTCGTTCTGGGGAAGCACATTGCCGGTGATTCATCGATGATTTTTTTAAATTAGGAATCAGAAACATGAAATTCTGTTGAAAACTCAACATCGAATTTCTGACCGATTACATAACTTCCCCTATACATTGTATAGGTGGCGAAATAAAATTTAAAACATCATTAATTTTCGTTGCACTAGGCTGTGTTGTGTTTCATGAAATATTTCTAAACTGTATAGATAACAGGTAACCTTCATAGAAAGAAATACAGACATCAGGAGAGGGCGCCGGTAGCTCAGTGGTATGCGTGCTTGTCTTCTGAGCTCAAGAACGTTGGTTCGAAACCCGACCGAGGCACTTAGTTTATTTTATCTGGGAGGCAAAATAAACTTAAGCACGCCGTCCTTCGGATGGGACGTTAAGTGATGGTCCCCCCGACCTAGGTGAATAAAAATTTAGTACTCCTACAGTAGAAACGGGCTCATGTCCACCAGAGTGACGAAAGAGTGCTCTGGTAGTAGGCGATATGACCTCATAGTTGAAGCCCGGGCATGAGTCATAACACCTAAATCTAACCTCTACCATCAAGACAGATAGTTCTCAGTAAATTGACATTTTTTTCTTATCATTCCCATTTATAGGAAGTCTAGGAGAAGTTATATAATCGGCCAACAATTCGATGCCGAGTTTTCAGCAGAATTTCATGTTTTCCGACCTCCTGTTTCGAAAGATAAAAAAAAAGTTGTGTCCACTTGTCTGTTTGTGTGTCTTGAGAAATATAACTCCCGATAGAATGAATGTGATCGACACGAAATTTTATATGTATATTTAGAAAACCCTCTAAAAATGGAAAAAATGAAATTCCGATAATAACTCAATATCTAATTTCAGACCAGTTAAATAATTTGCTCTATATTTGGTTGGGGAAGTAATATAGATAGTAGCTTGTTAAGTGAATGTTGTTTGAAGTGGTATCTAGCGGTAGATGCGGGTACTAGGACAGCCTCACTAGCGCTGCCAACCTCCCGTCCCCTCAACTTCCTCCTTCCTCCGATATCCATCTTTCATCTATTGTCCCTTCCCCCCCTCCCCTCCTTTTAACAACAGCCAACCCACTCTTGACTTTTGTTTTTGTTCCCTCTCAAAGATATTTCTTCTTCCTCTTACACTTCTAGATATCTTTTTCTCACTTAATATTCTCTCTGTTAAAACTAAACAATTAAATTGGTTTTTGTATATTAAATTCTCAAGTTACCCCCTAGTTTTGCCCTGTTAGTAACACTTAATTAAGCAGATAGAAATTTTCTTTATTAGCCCTTAGGAAATACATCTTTTAGGGAAGGGGTTCGGCCTGATAATGAACTTTTGAACGTTAAAAAAAAATAAAAACAGATAAACAATAGAATAATAAAAGAAAATAATAATAATGAATTACAAAGAAATAAAACATGGCTCTTAATTAAAAAATAAATATAATTCTTCTAATAAAATTGTATTCTATTAAATAGAATACAATAATATCATACTCTACAAAGTAATGAATTTTAACGTCCTAATTTTTAACGCCGTTACTTTGTAGAGTATGATATTATTGAATTTATTAATGCTGAAAAGAGTCTTTTGTGGTTGTGGGCTGCTCAGTGCTTCCCCCAGGTACTTTCTTCTCAGTCGGCTGAAGGCTGGACACTCCATGAAGAAGTGGTGGATGTCGTCAGGTCGGTCTTCGTTACAGAGATCAGCTGTCCTCCCTGTTGAAGAGCTAGGACACTCCTCCCATCGTCACTTTAGTCAGCCTCTCTCTGCACAGCCGTATCTGGGGGATATCACTCTCGTCAGGGCGGTCTTCGTTACAGACTCCGCAGATATCCTCCCTGTTGAAGAGGTAGGACACTCCTCCCACCGTCACTCTAGCCAGACTCTCTCTACAGAGCCGTATCTGGGATATCATACAGTATCTCGTCTTCCCAATGTTTATCCTCAGCTTCAAATATTCGTTCTAGCCGTAGATATCCTTGTACGTGAGGTTATTGCCAGATTCCAGGATGTGCTGAATGTCCCTGGAGCGGCTCCTGACTTCATCAAATCGACTATCTCTTTTTTTTTTGCTTCTTGATAAGATCAGGGTCCTGAGCTTCCCACAATCACATAAATTTAGTAAATAAATGTTATCTATAAATATTATTTCTTTGGGTTTGGAGTTGTAATATTTGTGTAAATATTTACAAGATAATGAATGCTACATTTAATAGGTAAGGATAAATAGTTGTAATTAATATAACAATGAAAACAGACTTAACAATTATTTTCTTCTCAAAATTTCTTGAAATGCTGTTCTGCAACACAAATAGTTGTTTGGTTTTAGCTTTCAGGTGAACATCATTATAAGCTTTCCATTCTTTCCCCTGACATGGCATATAATCTAAAGCCGAGGAGGGGGGGGGATTAATCAGCTAAGTTTCCGCTCTCTCCATAAAACCAATTGACGGTTTTGATTAAAAATCACTAGTTGACTTATACAGGGATTTCTCAATACTCATTCCAAATTTTATATACATTCATTACATGAGAGTTATTATAGTTTTTGAAATGAGCTTCCCCTTCTCTGATCCCCCCTTCCAAAAAAAAATTGTCGGTGAATCACCACCTATATAACTACTTCCCCATCACTAATTAATCAATTACATTTTCGCTCTTTTTCCAAAGCCAATGTACCGTTTGGGCTAAATATTTCACTTACATTAGTGGCTTGTTGGAACCACAGAGTCGGAAAAGATGAAATCCCAGTGAAAACTCAAGATATTCGAATTGCTGATTATATTAGTTAGGGAAGGAAAACTGTGAGGGGGCCGGTAGCTCAGTGGTATGCGTGCTTGCCTTCTGAGCTCAAGATCGTGGGTTCGAAACCCGACCGAGGCCCTTGTTTTTTTTTTTATCTGGGAAGTAAAATAAACTTAAGCACGCCGTCCTTCGGATGGGACGTTAAGCGATGCTTCCGAGCCTGTACGATATCAGGTACTCGTTAAAGACCCCTGTCCTAGGTGAATAAAAATTTAGGGTAGGTAAAATTTAGGACTCTCACAGTAGTGTCGTGCTCATGTCCACCGGAGTGACGAAAGAGCGCTCTGGTAGAAGGCGATATAACCTCGTAGTTAAAGCCCGGGCATGAGTCAAAACAACTAACTATAATAAATGTCAACAATTTTATTGATAAAGTTTGCTTGAAACAACAATTGACACCATAAGCAGGATTTTTTTTAAATTCTCTTGTGTGCTTAACCTTCTCATGTTAACTATTATTGAAAGTTATCACAAAAACAAACCTAGAGTTTGTAATTTCATCACAATAGCTTTGTAGTTGTATAGAGACATAAAAAAATATTTTATAATTTTTTAAACTAAGCTAAAAATTAATCAGTAAGGAAAAATATAAAAGGAGAAAAAAATATAAGTAAAGAAAAAAAAGTAAGAAGGTTATATGATTGTTACAGCCTTGGACAGATCTACGTAATGACGATGTAACAAGTCCGGCTGTTCAACTGCTGGGTTGTTTTTGTCAACCATTCACAACTTCTTTCTTATATCTTAGTATCGGAATCGAATTTTCAAAGGAATTACACTTCTTACATGTAATTTTAAAACCCATAAGGATGGCACCTATTAATTTTCCGCGAAATCGGACGAAGGGAAGAAGTGGGGGCAGAGAAGAGGGGTTCGACTTATATACCTAAGTAAAGCAAATATTAAGTTTTAGCATTAACGGTCAATTGGCTTTGGAGGGAGAGCGAAAACTTAATTGGTTAATTCGTGCTGGGGACGAGAGACATTTTAAATAGAATAATATGCTGAGGGGGCCAGTGACACTGCGGGCCTGTTTATATCGAGATTCATCTAACTTTAAGTGGACTCGGTGTCAAATGGGGGAGTGGACTGCTACTGTCTGGGCGACTTTAGCAGCACTGTTAGGGTTCAATCGAGACCATAAAGTATCGATACTTTTATTCACGAGTATTATGGACTAAAACTTTCGATACTACTCAAGTATCGAATTAAAAAGTATCGATACCAACGCATATCGATTGAATCTAGTACTTTGTTATAATTAATTTTAAACCATGTATAATATATATACCTATATAATAACATAATAAAACACAATAAAATTTGAAAGGTATAAATGAGATATTGTAGTGGGCATAAGAAACAAATCAAATAGAATAAGATAGAATTAAATTATTAAAAACATACTGAAAATAATAAAAAGCCCTATAGAAATGAATAGAATAGAATGGTTTTTATTAAAAGAAGAAAAATAACATCATTCCAAGAAATATACAAAGAAAAAAAACACTTGGACTATAGCCATTTAAGCCGTCAGTCGGAGTTGGCATTACAGATATTTGATAATGAAGAACAAAAAATATTAGCTTATATAAATAAATGAAGAGAATAAATAATCATCGTTAAATTCTTTAAAAAAAATATGTAAACATAATACATACAAAAATAATAATGCGAATAATGAGAAAATAAAATAAAGACATGTATTAAGGCTGAAAACGAAATAAGACAGATAAACATGCGTGGATGGAGATATAATATAAAGCTACAGATAATAATACAATAAAAATAAAGAGTTTGGTGGCTGGAAACCAAATAAAACTAACTAAACAACATGGCGGGTAGATGGTAATAATCAGAAGGTTACATGAAGGAAGGAGGTTAGTTTGGGTCCTAGAAATTACATTCCTGAATCATCCTGTTTCTATATTTGGATGCCGCCCTTGCATAGTTATAGATCAGATTCTAGTTAGGCCCATTCATTAAAGCGATGAGTTCCCCTCTCCCTAAGGTAGGTTTGCCCAGCCACCTCTGTCTGGCCTCTCTAAGGACGGGACATACCCCAACAAAATGGAACAGGTCCTCCACCTCCCTCAGGTTACAGAGCCAACAGAGGAATTGCTCTTCTCTCCTGCTCACGTTGAAATTCAGGTATAGCAACTGTCCCCTAAGCTTCATTATAGTACGCATCGAACATAATTTGTTTCCATCTTTAATGTAGTGATTCTCTATAAAATATAATCCCTATAAAATAAACATACAATTTTCTTTTACTAAGGATATCAAATTACTGGAGACAATTCGTTTTCCCACATTATTTCTCTTTTTAGAACATTTTTTGCAAGTCGCTGAGATCGAATCGTTCTTAGTGAAATAAATCCACTCTTTCGCCGTAGGACGAGTCATTATAATTTATAAAATAGACAAAATTAAATGTAAAAATGAAATAAAATGCTGAAATCGTAATCACGTACACCGTTGTTCTGTTTAAAATCAAACACACGATAAACCATTTAATGTAAATAAAGTAAGAAATAAAGACGCATCATGCAGACTGCGTGATGACATCACAGATGAGGTTATCACCATCGATATATATCATTTGTCCGAGGACCGTAATTTGAGTTCAGTATTTTATTTCAACAACAAATAAAAGAAAATTGTAAGAAATCAAACGGTGAACGATTTCGATGAATTGGAAAATTTATATAATTTTTTTTTAATTGTTGATATTTGAAACGAGTACTTTTGATCGATACAAGTAATATCTACCTACTTGATATCGAAAGAAAAGTATCGATATGAAAAATACTTGGTATCGGCCAAAAGTATCGATACTTTACTTGTATTTACTCATATCGATAGATCCCTAGGCACTGTCATGGATGTGAGTGGCTGGCCACAAGGACTGGAGATGTCTTCTACTTGTCACTCTCCCGGGCAAGCCCGGCTCTATAGTAATTATCACCAGTTTAGTATGATTTGACTGGCTCTGTGTTAGTTGACGGATTCTTTGACTTGATTTATGTAAGTTAATTAGATTTTCAATCAGTTCAAATTGAGTGCTAAAGGAGAGGAGTGAGTGGGGTGGGGGGGGGGGGGGTGTGCTGTAATCCTGTCTGTTAACTCCCCTGATGGAGCCCGCGTTAATTTGGGGATGATAGGGCGGGGGCGGGAAGTGTCTCGGCAAGGCGACGCCAGCTCTCCTTACTTCCACCCCCTCCTCCTGACTCATGTATAGGCCAAACAGGATATGATGGCGGGCAGAACATCTTATTACTTCCCCAGAAAATTAGTTTTTCATAGATAATTCAAACTGGGGAAGTACATTGCCAATAATTCATCCATGATTTTTTCTTTACATTTTAGAGAAAAACTCTCTTAGTTTTTCCCTCTAACCAATATAGTGTAGAATATTTGGGGTGGTTTCTCCCTCCTGCACCCCTTTCACTGACATTCGCTAATGTCTCATCTAGAAGTACCCATATTGCTAATGAATTAAAATGTTTGTCATCGTGTCCACTTACAGTTAGATGATTCTAGATGTAAGCTGTCATTTTGGAACTTTTTAGGTCATCAATATCATTGGAAGGTTTTAGTCATCGTAGATCGTATATTGGCATATATAGTACAAGTTAATTAATGCCTCCATCCTGTTCCTACCAGACAAGATATGAACTGTCATTTTAAGGTTCTAATGTATTTGTTTGTATGTTGACAGGTTCCCCAGAGGATAGCGGGATAGTCTCAAAAAGGACGGAAGAGGGTGGAATGAAAGCAACAGGCCTCGTCGGGAATAACAACAACACGCTGACGACCAACAACAACAACAACAACGTGACGAAGGCAGAGGATGAAGAGGAGATGTTCGGCCGGTCGTACGGAACGAGCTTCTGTCGGCCCAACCGACCCACCATGATCTCGGCCAAGTACCGTCAGAAGGAGGAACGACGCAAAGTGCTCAAGATCTCCATCAACAAGCTGAAGAAGATTGAGGACCCAGAGAGCTCCCTAAGGCGGAGCGTGTTGATCAACAACACGATGAAGCGGCTCCAGCGGGAGGCCCGCGAAGAGAAGGCGCACAAGCAACAAGCGGGCGGATTCCGGTGTTTCGCATCCGACTTCCTGAAGGAGGAGCCAACAGTGGGAGCGGGAGAAAGTCTGGCGGACATTACCAACCTGCGGGAAGAGAGTGGCGGCGGAGGCGGAGGCGGGACCAAACGGAAGCGGCCTCTGGACGAGGTGGACGACTCGGACGTACATGCCGTCCTGAGTCAGTTCTATATGCCCCTCACACCGCGCATGCTCACCTCCATCGATGAGGATGAGGACGAGATAAACGTGGTGGACCTGGAGGTGGGCGGCGGGGAGGTTGGCAAGAGGCCGCGTCTGGAGGAAGAGCCCCCTCGACCTCCTCTCTCTTGCGGACACTCCTCCATGTTCACAGAACTACAGTCTGTCGTCTACCATTCCCTCATCGCCTCCCTTGAGACGTAGCATCCCCACCCTCCCACCCCCACCCCCACCGCCCCCCAGTAGCCCCCTTCCCTCAAATCTGGGACTAAACATACTGCCTTAGTAATCCACGGGAACACCAGGACCTACTCCCTTAGGCTAGGTTAGACAGACTTGCCTGCAGCGATCCCCATCAATGAACCGCATCGTCTCCGAGGATCGCCATTAGATGATTGACGGACCACTTCGCAAGCATTTGGCGATCCGATTAAACTTTTAGTTTTAAATAGTTTTTATTGGCGCTTATGACTTCCATTTTGTTTTACAGGTTCGGAAAAATAAATCTCTTGTTGAGTACTTTAATGAGAATAAATCTGTTAGAGCAAAAATAAAGCAAAGTTAGGGATGACCATGAATAGAGAATAAATTACATTTATTTTTCCTCTAGTTTAATTTATTTATTTAAGCAGTCAACACCGTAATTACTTCTTTTCAACATTATACATTATAAAACTAATGAAAGTCTTATGCAAAGAAAAAAATATTTAATTAAAAATAATAGAAAAATATAATTATTGATGGATTTATTGATGGGCGTCACTGGTTCGGAACATGAAATAAGTTCATGGTTCTGTTCATTGGAAGATCGCACAATAACTACCTTCAGTTTGTCAACTTTTGTTGTTGTTTCTTTTATATATGTAATATATATATATATACTTTTATTGACGAGTGAAATAGTATAATTTTGTTAGATTATAATTGTAAATACTACTGTACAAATATTTTATGAATTGGGACTAGAGTTGCGGACAGGACAGTGTACTGATATCTCTGACAGATAGATACAGTAGAAAGAATATCTGTGACAGGTACAGTGGACCATGGATCTCTTGTAGGTACAATGGAAAGTGTATCTCTGACAAATGTACAGTGGCATCTCTGATAGTCACATTGGATATTGTATCTCTCAGAGGTACTATGGACAGTGTATCTCTGACAAGTACAGTGGACCTCTGTCATGTGCAGTGTACAGTGTATATCTGACAGATAGATACAGTAGAAAGGATATCTGTGACAGGTACAGTGGACCATGGATCTCTCGTAGGTACAGTGGACTGGGTGTCTCATTGGTACAGTGAACGGTGTAACTCTAACAGGTACAGTGAACAATGTATCTCTGACTCGTACTGTGGACAATGTACCTCTAACAGGTAAATTGAACAGTGTACCTCTAACAGGTACAGTGAACAATGTATCTCTGACTGGCACAGTGGACAATGTACCTCTAACAGGTACAGTGAACAATGTATCTCTGACTGGCACTGTGGACAATGTACCTCTAACAGGTACAGTGGACAATGTATCTCTAACAGGTACATTGAACAGTGTACCTCTAACAGGTACTGTGAACAATGTATCTCTGACTTGTACTGTGGACAATGTACCTTTAACAGGTACAGTGAACAGAGTACCTCTGACAGGTACAGTGTGTTAGTTGTTCTGACATCTTTCTCACTTCGAAACATACAAATTTGTATACACTGTATTTATATAAGAAAGTAGGTATATATAAGTACAGTGACAACTGTCATTTATGTTTTTGAGAATATAAATTGTAAATAAATATGTTATATTTAAAGATGGTGTTAGATCTTTTCAGGGATAAGAGATAACCCAAATTGCATTTTAGTGATAATTGTCCGCGGGGGGAAAAATGGTCATTTTTAGTTTATAAGGATGACAGAGAAAAAAAATATTCAATTTTATGTAAAATTGTTTGGTTAGTGTATTTTAAGTTTTGTGCAAGCTTTCATAGAAAATATACAAACATATGTATATAAAGTAAGTAACTAAAAAGAACAATATTTTGAAGAATATAAAAAAATGTTTAGGAGAATCAATGAATATATTTGATATCTTTGTAAACATAGTTTTCATTATTCTAAGAAGATTTTGTTTATTATCTCCAGGACTGCAAGAAAACTATAAAATTTATTAAATAAATTAATTTAAAAAAATTGAAAAGTTCATTGTGTATAAATGTTTCTAATAATTTTATGCATATTTTATTTATTTTTTCACAATGTACCTTACTACTGCCTAGACCTAGAAAGCTGTGACTTGAATTGACCCAGACAAATACTTTGAAGTTTCTGACCTAAATTAATCAAGCACCGTTACTTTTGGATTATTTTCTCAACTCTCTCAGTTTGACATATTCTAAATTCAATTGAAAATATATATAGCATCGCAATTCAGTTTGCTCTAATTTTCGTCTAAATTTTTTTTTAATTGTAAAAATTTGCAGTTCCATCAAAAAATTTAAAAAAAAAATGCACATATATTTATCATAACCTGAAAGCTTAACAATTTAGAAAGAGACATATTGGATTTTAAGATTTGAAGTCGCTTGCTTTTAGAAAATGTTCAAAAATTTTTTTTTTTTATTTTACAAAATCTAAGGATACATAGAAGTACCACTCAACAGAATGTACACAGTATATTTGGTACTTATATATTTTTTTTTATTTCTGTACCTCTAAACTACATAAATATTGTATATTTTCTCTGAAAGCGCTAAGTTTTGTGGTGCACTTTTGGACTACGTTGATCTTAATAAATTACGGTAATTATGTACGAGAGAAGAATAAAAAACAATGTTTACTTAATTTAACAATGGCATTATTGATATATTTTCCAAAAATCTATTATCCATAGTTAACTGACCGTGTGTTACTCTATGTAAATGTATTTTCTTTAGAGTTATTTTGTGAATAGAGAAAGAAAGTTACTGTAATAATTTATTAGTATTTAATGTTAATTAAAAAAAAATTGTTTATGTTTTATTCCTCGCAGAAATTTACATAAGAGTGACACATGTCTTCTTTCCAATATTTTATTTTTAAATAAATTATAATATGATTTTATTATAAATATAATTTTTTTAATAAATTATAATATGATTTTATAATAAATATAATTTTTTTTAAATAAATTATATGATTTTATTATAAATATAATTTTTTTAATAAATTATAATATAATTTTATTATAAGTATAATTGTTTTAATAAATTTACATAAGAGTGACACATTTGTTTATATTGTATTTATTTAGTTTAATTTGTTGTGATAATCAGCATATGTATAGTAACTATTACAGAGAAGATCCTCCATGGAAAGGTTCCATAGATAAAATTTCATAGACCAAATTATAACTTTGTGCCACGCACAGATATCTATTGTTAGTATTCACAATATAATCAAATCATATTGACTTGATACAATTGTAAAATGTAAAATTCAGTATTTAATAATTAACAGAAGCTGTTCGTTTACATAGTGTGTGGATAGGGCTTATCCTAGGTTTTTGTGGGATCTGTACCGCGTAATTTGCCTCTGGTTCTGTGGATAGTAATTATCCTCAAGTTTACTGAGGAGCCAGTCAGAGAGGACTACCCCCCCCTTGAAATTATTCTTACAAAAAAAAAAGGGGAGGGGACGCAATGACAAAGTTCACAGCACAAGTAGTTCTAAAGAACACCGCCTAAACAGACATTTCTATACGATATCCCCAATGTAGAAAAGTCCCCCCCCCCCCCCCCCCCCCCCCCCCTCACTCTCTTTTTTTTCTCTCTAATTTTCAGCAGATACGGAAGTTCATGAATTAAAAATTTGTAGAAGGCGTTCCTTAGGAAATCATTGCGTTGATGTAATAATTAATAAATATATAACTATTTTTAAACAATACCCCTCCCCCCCCTCCTCGGCGACTCGATGTCTTTGCCTCTTTCAGTAAAATGTTTATGGATATAAGGTGTCGGGGCGCTGTTCTTACATTTCGTGCTAGAGCTATTTATAATATAATTTAGTTAGTATTATGACCCATGCCCGGACTTTTAACTAGCCTACAATGTTATATGACCTACTACCAGAGCGCTTTTTCATCACTCTGGTGGTCATGAGCCCGACTCTACTAAAGGAGTCATAAATCCTAAATTGTTATTCACCTAGGATAGGGGTCATTAACAAGTACATGACATAGTACTGGCTCTCGAGACCTTGGCTTACCGTCCCATCCGAAGGACGGCGTACTCAAGATTTTTTCACTTCCCAGATAAAAAAAATCGATCTTGAGGTCAGTAAGCAAGCACCCAATTTTACGACAACTTACGAGCTGATCGCATAAGCTGATTCTTACACAAATCTCCCAAAAGATATTTTGGATTATTTTTATTTTTTTTTTTTAATTTAAAATTATATTAGATTTTTTTTTTTTCTGAAATTTTGAATGTGGTATTCGGGACGATAATGAGTGGATTAAAAATTAGAAAAAAGATAATATTTTTTGATTATATTTTATCACAACAAAAATAATATAAATTTTGTTTTTAAATTTAATTACGGAAGGCTGTTTTCATTTAAGGTAAATATATATTTGAAACATTTTATATACAGACAATATAAAGTGTCGATGTCTCTTGAACTTTTTGTCGCTTTTTTATAAATTCGAAGTCATCTTTTAGAGGTGATTTCCCTACGCGTCTTTTTTGAAATAAATATATAATTATAAAAAAAAAAAGTTTAAATCTCTCATTGTTTAGATGTGAGTAGATCAGCTTTGTGTGTGATCATTTTTTTTTTTTTTTTAAACAACCTGAATTAAATTTTAAAGCTCCCTTGTAGTGGCGCCTAGTAAATTTTAAAAATTTTATAAATATTTATTAAAAACGAAATGAAAAATAAAGTAGAATGGGACATAAAATTGAATTATTGTTTATTTTTTTTGTAATTATTGTTTTAATAATTAAAAAATTATTAATTATAACAACGAAATTTATTACTCTGTTTTGTTTTATTTGTGTTATTCAGAGGCTAATCTGTTGTAAATTAAAATAAAGAAAATTACAAAGAGTGAACATCGGGATATTTACAGTTTTAAAAATTACAAAAATAAGATTTTTGCTTTGAAATGTTTAATGTTTCTTATTTGTCTCTTACGTAATTGTTAAAAAAAAAAAAAAAAAACATCTCTGGCTTATGATTTGTCTCTGAACAACTCATATCATTTTTTGTTTTTATTATTACATATTTGATTATTATAATATTTTGTTTCTTAAATTTATTTTTGTTTACATCGAATATTTTATTTATTATTTTTGTTATTTTTTTATTTTTATTGTGTCCCATTATTTTAAAATTAAATTCCAAAAAAAAAAAAAAAATAATCTGATCCCCATTACATAAATCTGTGATATTAAGGCAATTAGAGTATCTATATCTAAATTTGGATATGTATACATGTATGTACGTATGTCGGTGGAGTGGACGTGGTGAAGCAGGTCCTAACAATTTACTTTTTATATATTTTTTTCAATTTAATATTATTTTTTATAATAATTTTTGGACCTCACCACTCCAGATTCTTTCTTCCATGATCTTTATTTATAATATATTACAATGAAAATTATTATTTTTTAAATAAAACACAAAAAGATATTTCTTTTACTGTTGATTACTTTCTTTTCTCGCAAAATTCATGTTAATATTTATACTTTGTATTATTATATTAATAATAGTTATTTATGTTGTATATTTGTCTGGTTTTATATTATTATTTCTATTACATATTATTATAAATATATACATATATATATATTTTGTAAATTATTTTGTTTATGTACCAAACGTTAAAAATGGTTACCGGCAATATGTACAGATATCTTTTTTGAAATAAAAATATTAGAGTTGAATATATGTAAATTAATTTTCATGTACCAATTATATTATTATGATATTAAAGTACCTGGAAAAATTTATAACTCTTTTTATCTATTTTTATTGAACCTTTTTTTTTTTTAAATGAGTTTACCGAAATGTCCGACTCCCCCCGAGTCCAAAAAATAATGGTGCAAAGAGGAAAATCCTCCTTACGCCTATTATAAATATTATATGTACGCAAATTTGACAGTTTTGAACCATTTTCGACGAGAAAAAGGGCTTGAACACTTTCGTTTTAAGGCCTCATTGTGGAGAAGCAGCATTTAGTCTGTGGCTACATGGTGGCTGAAAATATCTCCCATGGTCTTCTACTTTGAAAAGTTCCCGTTCTTCAATACTTGTACTATCTTGCTCAAATTGGAATCGCAATGTCACCTCTGACCAATAATTCACTCTTTCTCAATTATCACAGAAATCCACTTCCTGAGTATTTAGCACGAGGTTTGTGCGTCTCCTTGAGTACTGATGATCCTCTTCAGTTTCATTTCACGAAAGAACCACTGATGGAGGAGTACAATATCGCAAAGGCAATATATTATGTATATTATCAACTCAAAAACTCTATCTAAAAAATATCGGAGTTGAGACATCCATTGATTTTCAGTTAAATTTAAATTTTATAAAGAGGAGTTTAGAAGAAGAGTGAATATTTAGTTGATGACAAATGATGTGAAATGGGGAAGTAGATTGCACTTGATTCACCTAATTTATTCTTGTTTTTTTTGTTGTAACTATTCGTATTTTTAAATAATGTTTGACGTAGATAGATTTACTCAGTATGTACTAGGACTAGGACTAGGATTACTCTTCCACCTGGAGGTATCCTTTAAACAACACTCCACCAGTCTACTTCCTACTAAGTTTTCTCTCTCCCTCTTTTCTTCTTGGGCCGCTTTGTTTGAAAAATCAATAGAAGTTAGGGATATGTATATAAAAATATCGATTCATTCTTTTGAAATGTATCGTGTCCCATACATATGGATGTACATAAATTTTTTTTTTTTTTTTTTTCATTTTTTGAATTGAGGTAGTTAGTTATTATGACTCATGCCCGGGCTTTAACTACAAGGTCTTATCGCCTACTACCAGAGAGCTCTTTCGTCACTCTGGTGGACATAAGCCCGACTCTACTGTGGGAGTCCTAAATTTTGCCTACCCTAAATTTTTATTCATTTAGGACAGGGGTCTTTAACGAGTAGCTGACATCGTACAGGCTCGGGACCATCGCTTAACGTCCCATCCGAAGGACGGCGTCGTGCTTAAGTTTATTTTACCTCCCAGATAAAATAAACTAAGGGCCAAGGTCGGGTTTCGAACCCACTAAAACTGTTATATATTTGTAAAATATTATTTAAAAAGTATTTTATAAATCGAGTCGAAATCGGGTTAAGAAATAACCATATTGTAAGCAAATAGCCGATAGTTTAGGGGCTGAAAGATTTTTTTTAATGTGATGAAAAATATTTTTGAAAAAATCTAAACTTAATTAGCTTGTACAAAAATATTCATTAACACGTTGACTGCGGCATGTGTATTACGTGCTTTGTCTTTGACTGCGTTACATATCCCCGAGATCCGGTATCTGAACTAAATTTGTGTGCGATACATATCTCCGGGGATATGTACTTTTTTTTCAAATGGTGCTATCTCTTGAGAAATAGACTAACTTCTAAGAACTGTCACTAGTATTTACTGATAGATAGAGCTTTGATCATTCTCCTGTTCCAGTCGCACATATCTCCGGCGATCTGTTTAGCATGAAATGGAGGTTTTCCTCGAATGATACAAATGTGATAAAAATCAATTTATTATTATAGGCGTAACATATTATAATCGCAGAAACAATATACTACAAACATTTTTTAGAAATTTTACACTTTATTACGATATATTCTTCATTAAAAAAATTAAATAATCTACAGAAATTATCGTCATTTGACATAGGTACTTTAAAAAACCAAGGTCTTGTAAAATTAGTTGAATTAATCTCAGGGCAGAGTGTAGAGGCATTTACATAGAAACTGTTTGAGGCAGATTGTATGTCAGCCCACATAGAATCATTACTCGTACCTGGAGTTACTGTACCGCTTTCCGGTGCAGACACTTCACGTGAGTAACCAATAACATCATCGGACTCAGATTCTTCAGTAGATGATGGTCTATAATCTAAATCCACCAGCGAGTCGTCACTACCTCTAGATTCATCTTCTATCGGAACACTTACCGTTTGCCTCTGCCCATCCGCCAGTCCTGTTTTTTCTTCCTCTTCCTGCCTTTTCTGCTCCTTCAGCCTTTCTGCAGCTAACTCCAGAATTTTTTTAACTCGCGACGACATAGTTACGACTCTCCTTTTCAACTTATAAAATGATACTGAAAGAAAAGGGAAGCAGGAAGCATGCCCCTACAGGAAAGAAACATGAACAAACCTGACTCTACAGATCCCCAGAGGCATGTAGCGCACACAGATAATAGTTTGTTACCTGTATGCGAAATATATCTCCGGAGACATGTACGGAAAAATCCGCTTTTCCGCGTTCTAAAAAAAAATATATTTTATTCACGACAGGATCATGAAAACTAACGAAATCTACGGGGCAAAAAGCTTACGCATTTTGAAGAGGTTTTATAAAATTTTAGGCGGCATTCTGTTGAAGACCATTACAGTACACCGGGGGCATGTGCCGCAGTCAACGTGTTAAAAAGTAAAAAATACAAAATAGAAGGAGAAGAAACATGGAAGTTATTAAATTAGAGAAGTTAAGAACAGTCGATATATCGATACAGTAGTTCAGAAGTGTCGCTTCTCAAAATGTGGCTTTTGAACTTCTTGTTTTCGTTTCATATTATTGGAATGCAGCCACATTTATGAGGGTTCACAGGTTCATAGATCAAATACTAAGACATTTCTAATTATCATGTTTCTGAAACTAAACATTTGAGAGAAAAAGGAAATTCTATAACCAGTTATGTACATTTTAAGGTCTCAATTTTATATTTTCAGTTATCCGAGTTCATAATGTGAAAGAGGGTGAAAACGTGTATAAGAAAATTATAACTCAAAAATAAGTTTTTTTGAGTTGTTCCACTTCTGAACTACGGTATCGATATGTAATTTTAAAATGTATACAATAATACGACATCAATATTGTATAATTATGTGGAAAAAATAAGCAAAGGTGCTGTGCTAACAAAAAAGAAAAAAATTGTTAGCTTAAGAAACAGCTCAAGAGCGCTCTAGCGGCCTGGTAGTTCACAAGTCACGACTTAACTAAAAGTTTAAACACAGAGGTAGACTCGTAAAATATGTTTTACATAAAGAAAATGTACAATATAAAGAAAACATTGAATACAATAAAGATCAGAAAATAAATTATATATACTGAAGATGGGAGTTGTAAAAATAAATTGGGAGAAAAATAAAACAGTGAAAAAATTAATATTATTATTAATTGTGTGTATTGTATACTGGGTTCAGAACAGTCAATATAGATTATGATTATTATTGTAGTTATTATGACTCATGCCCGGGCTTTAACTACAAAAGTCCGACTCTACTCTGGGAGTCCTAAATTTTGCCGACCCTAATTTTGTATTCACCTACGGTCCCCCTACCCTGTCTTTAACAAGTATGCTTAAAGTCCTATCCGAAGGACGGCGTGCTTAAGTTTTTCATTACTTTCCAGATAAAATAATAAAAAATAAACTAAGGGCCTCGGCCGGGTTCCGAACCCGCTATCTTGAACTCAGTAAGCAAGCACTCAGCTACTGGCGCCATCTTTGATTATTATTAGAAGTAGAACTAGTAGTAGGCGGTCGTTGTTAGCAGCCGAGTCGCTAGAGCGCTCCAGAAATATTATTTTATGATAGAACAAGACCCAATTCATTGTAAACATTTTTAAGTTCTGTCATACCGGGGAAACAAGACAAAAAATGGTGAATGACGTATACCTAAAATGACGTCCAAGGCACGTGCCGTGAAATTATAAACTTCCCAGAACGAATTAATCAATTAACTTTTCGCTCCCGCTCTAAAACCAGTCGTCAGTTTGCGCTAATATTCAACACTTGACTTACATAGGGGCTCCTAAATCCTAACATTAAATTTTGTGTCAATAAATTCATTACATCGGCAGTTATTAGTCATCTCTAATTATGGTGCACTACTATGAAATACTTCATTGAAATAAAGGTGTCCTTTAACAGCTACGTTGTGTGGGTGAAATGTACCACTGATGATGACGCTGTTGCGTTGAAAACTGGTTCTCGTCAAAAATAAAATAGTGGGAAGACAACGTCTTTTATTTCTATGAGAAATCTCGTCCCACATCTTACTACTTTGAAATATGGATCGAGCCGAAAGTACTAAAATTACCGCATTGGAAAGGTTTTACAGAAAATATATTAAAATTCGGGCAACAAGGCCGACCTAGATTTTCTGTTTCTTCCCCGACTTTTTTCCGAAGGGAAACAAAATAGTTTTATCTCTATTTATGGTGGTCCATTCTGAAATATGAATAAGCTATGTAAATAAAAAATCTCTACTGATAGTAGACTTTTATAACCATATTGAAGCTTTTTCAGAAAATATACAAGATTTGGGGCCATAAGATCGACCCAGATCACCATATTCAATGAAATTCCATTCGTACTCCTTTTGTCAAAAAAAATAGTTGGTCATCTTATTAATAATGAGTAAAAGAACGAACGTTCCGAGTGCATTGATGTGATGGGAGCACATTTCAAATTTGTCATTTCTGTTGGATTAAAAAAAAATTTTTTTGTCACAACGTTTAGTCGTAACTGTTGTCTTCATGCACATTTTTGCAAGGAAATTATGTAATATTTTTAATGATCCAGAATTCTCTCTCTCTCCCCCCCCCCCCCCACATAATTTTGACAGACCATTAATCTATAATTAATTATCATAGTTCTTTCGAAAATTGTATCAAATCAATCCCTCATGACTGTAGCTTATAAGCTACATAACTAGTATAAATACTAGTTAAGTTATATCTACAATATTTTGTTATGTTGTTTGCTGATCTTACAAGTGTGACTCTCCTGCTTCATTTCAGCTATTACAACATTATTTAATGGAAACATTCAAATTTTTTGCCGAAATGTCAAACCATAATGTAAATTCTGATTGATTGAATAAAATAATACTATTTTATTCTATCTTATTAATAGGACATCAATTTTGTTTTTACTGGCAACACTGATGTAACCTTCTATTCTGTTTACATTCTGTTAATTTTTTTTGGTATATTTTTAATCAGTTTTGTATTTAAACTGATATTCTTACTTTGAATGGTACGCGATGTCATTGTTTTGGAATGTTTTTAGAAGTTTTCACACGTCCAATGTTCGTTGCCATATAATTAAGATGTCCCGTCTTCGTGTGGTGGACAACAGTGAGATCGGGAAGCAGGCCATGGCTGAGGGAAGGCCCCCCAAGTGTATCCATGTCTACAATAAGACTGGTGTCGGCACCATAGGTTCGTACAGTGTCGTCTTTCACAATTGCCAATTAAAAACTCTTAGTTTTATTTATTTAAACAATGACGATAAATCGTTTTCAGCTTTCGTGTATGTTGGTCTATTTGTTTGTCCCGTTAATTAATGGAAATCTGTTTCATATTTTGTGCATTAAACATAATATTATAAATCTGCCTATTGAGGAATAGGATTTATGTTGTTATTTTTAAAACACTAAATAGAGGGAAGGAAATTATTTGGATAGAGAAAACATAATTTCACAATTTCTCGGTTACTATTGATCCTATGTGAAAATTTTACAGAATAATTAAGAGACATTTTCATTTTTAACATTTTTTATTTTATATACTTTTTTGCTAAAGTCTGTTCCGTCCTCACGGGGAAATGACAACATATTTCAACCAAATTTTATATTTTGAATCTGTCTCTATTTAGAAATATTATTTAAAATACATATTATTTCAAAATCACCTATTAGAAGGGGTGTTTACTTGGAGACAGACAAAGTTATTTTCCCAATAGAATCATGTTACTTAAAGTTACTAACCGGGTGGATAACTTTATTAATAGCGGCTAAAAGTACCGGGCAAACCTGCAAGTAACATTAAAATTTTGGTTAGATATTACAAAAACATTATATTATTTCTAGATCCTGAACTTCATATCATAAACTTAAAAAAAAAGTCGTCGGTGATTCTCCGGCAATGTACTTCCCCAGAACGAATTAATCAATTAATTTTTCATTCTCCCTCCAAAACCAGTCGACCGTTCTTCGACCTCTCTTCCCTTCGGCCGATATCGGCTGACAGTTACTGGGTTTAAGCCTCCCCCCTTCCCTTTGGTCGATTTGACTAAAAGTCTATGGGTGTTGTCCTTATGGGGTTATATCAAAATTAGAAAAAAATGCATTCATTCTATCGGCAGTTATTACAGTTTTTGTGTTAAGCCTCCCCCTCCCTTTGGTCGATTTGTTTGAAATACAATAGGTGTCGTCGTTAGATGGTTCTGGATTCACATATAAAATTTCGCATACTTGGGACATCTGCTCATTTTTCTCATTAAGTTTCTTTTCATTTAGAAATGTGATTTGGGGCCGTAATTAAGATTGGGTTTTGTTTTAGGTGACAAAGTTCTGGTTGCGATAAAGGGGGAGAAGAAGAAAGGAGTGTTGGTGGGTGTGAAGAAGCACCAGGCCCCTCGAGTGCCCAAGTTTGACACAAACAACCTGGTGCTCATCGACGATGTTGGTACTCCACTGGGCACCAGAATCCATGTTCCCATCCCTCTCCTGCTTAGGACAGTCCTTAAGAAGAAGACAGTGGCCAAAGAGACAGATTATACCAAGCTGCTAGCCATCGCCACTAAGTTTGTATAGTCCACAGTCTCAAGTAGTTTCGAGTTTCTTGTAAAAAGTTTTTTTTTTGTAAATAAAGATTGTTACTGTTTTCTTTCTACTTTGTCTCACCTCAATAATCCTTTTTGCCCAGAACCGAATTAAGGGGGGCTCTGAATGCAATGCACTTTTACAAATTTATAATGAACTTGTGTTATAGTGAAATGTCACCTCAATTAGAATACGGTATCCATGTGTAGAGTACCAGAGAGTAATAATTATTTCATTTTATTGTGGTAGCTATCACAATAATGGACTTAAAAGAAAAACGTAATTAAGATTTAGTAAACTGAAAATTTATTTTAGCGAGCGGTAAGTACGAAAATAGTTCAAAGAGAGGGTTTGACTACTGACCTTGAGGCGCCTACAAGATCGTATGGCAAAATGACGTCAGTCTTTGCGCCACTCACATTCTATTGAGTAAAAGTAACTAGTTACTAAGTTTTTGACAGGAATAAGGAACAGGAAACAAACTAGACTTTCCATTCCATATAAGTAAATTTATTATCAATTTAAGGTACCAAAATTATAAAGAGAAAATTCAGAGTGGACCTTATATAATCCTTCAGAAAATATTTATCTACATAAGATACCTACAGCATATATACATAAGGGGACAGCCTGAAAATATATGAAAGCACATCTTCATTGGTAACAGACAGAAAACATATGAATCATATATAAAACAAAATACATCATTTGTTATATTAATATACACATAAATACGAGTAACTAGACGGATATGGTTTATAAGTTGCGTGTATTTTACTGAGGAAGAATACATACATATATTTAAAATGAACGAATGTACTCACAAATCAATGAACTAGAGTCCAGCCGAAGAAACATGTCAGATGGGTTCCAGGGGGCGTCGCGAGCTGCAGCCAATATAATGGCTCTGTCTCCTTCATTTCAGTTCTGGTTCTTGACCAGTTTGTTCGCTTGCTTATCCTCCTTCATTTTGATCAGTCTCGTTTTATTGACAGTTGAATATCAGATTTAGAGTAATAAGGATGAAGAGAATGTGAGGAGATGCACGTCTTGACAACGCTGTACTCCTACTACCACTTCAACGAGGCAGCCTCCTCAGCTGACAAGTTTCATCGGCCCCGACTCTAGATAAAGGCCCTATCCAAATGAATGAACAATGATTGTATTCAGTTTCTCAGATAAATGTAGTATTACATTTTTAATATTAGTATTAAAATAGTTATTAATGTTAAATTTCAACGTAAGATGTTAAAAAAAAAAAAAATTTCATTTTGTAACCCACAATTTAATTAGGATTCATGCATTTGAAATTTAAATAAAAATGGTAATATATATCTATCCATAAATCAGCATAAATATATCTATCTATAAATCAGCCATAAGCATAATGATGTTGCCATTACAGGACTTTTTATACCAACACCTTTTCTACAGATCACTCCCCCACCCCCCAGTATGACATACATTTGAGAGAGAAAGAGAGATATTTGTATAAAAATGGTTGGTATAAGAAAGTCTTTTAATGACCAAAATACTATCAATAAACATATTTTTCATTTGTTGCTATGGAGACACAATTTAAACATTATTTTGAAAAATTCCCCTATGGAAACTTTTTTTCCATTATTTGAGGCGCTTTGTTTTTATTGATCGTATGTTAAATCTTAGGGAACATTAGCGATTTTTAATTTAATAAGGAACATATTTAGTAAGAACCAATATTTTAGTAAGACTAACCGTTATCGGGTAAATCAAGGAAACGTCTATAAATGTGTTTCATAAACAACATTTTAGGACGGTTTTGGCCATTTATTTCATAGACATTACATATATTATAGGAGTGATCAAATATCAGTTAATTATCTTCGTTTTTTAATTTCATACTTTCACGGTAATATCTCGAATTTGGCAGTTTCGTTCAGGAACAATTATATAATCTGCAATGTTATTAGGACTATAACACGTTATGACAGACGTGAAGTTCAGGATAGTAGCTAACTTCAGTTAATTAGTAAATACTGATTTTTGCATTTCTCATTTTTTGTATTAGGCTGTACAACGTATCATGCGAAAAACGACATTTTTGTTTTTACAAAAGATGTTTCTCCTCTTTTTCCCGGATTAAAATACCTGAATTTCCCCACATCCCTGATAACACATCTGTTTCACCGCAGCTAATTTGTACAACAGTTGCAGTATTACTACTAGTAATTATACAGTTTGTATAATACATTTGTATTATATTGTACGGTACAAATCAATCATATTAAAACATCTTAAATAAAAACAACCTTAAATTCTGAATAAAAATAAATACAATTGGAAACTCGTCAAATCTATTTATTTATATAAATAAAACCGTAGCTTTTCAAATTTTCTACATCAATTTTTATTCACAAACTCACTGAAACTTAATATTTATTCTACGTACAATGTAACTTAAACAAAAGATCTCAAACTTTTGTATTATCTGAAGTAGGTTACGGAACAAAAAATAGCTCCACAATATGGAAATGTCCAAAATTTCTTTATAAATGATGAAACTAAGATTTATGGGAGCCTTCTAGTGGTTACACTGCAACCTTTCAAGTATTGCTCTTAAATCGGCATGATCATTAGTGTAAGAAATTTGGCATCCTAAGTAGTTGAAGATAATGTTCAACTATAACAGATACAGTCCTTTGTACTATTATAACACACTTAATTTAAAAGTTAAAATTATAAAAGTTATTTTCTAACACGTTATATAAATAAAATAATTTTTCTATACAAAATATATGTACACTTCATCTTACAAATATCACCTATTTACCGCACTATATTACAAATTGTGACCAAATCCAAATCCCAGCATGTTAGTACTCAAATAGTTTCAAAATATTTTGATACCACTGTTGAAAGTTACATAGAATAAATTATCTTCCATATATATCTGTGGTCACAGGGAATAAATTGGTAAGTCTAAATTCGTATATTTTCAGGGCAGTACTTTTTTAATTTTTGCATTAATCGGGTAAATCCAGTTTTTGGAATAAATAAATTATGTTTGCATCATTATTAATCATATACCTTCTAAATCTATAGGAGTGAATGAAAATGAATATTGTTAATCCTTTCTTGGATTTTCTCTTAGTTACCTAATCATTCCCCATCACAAACCATAATTTTTGAAATAGTTGAGCAAGTTGATTTAACCGAAAACACCCTCTTCACTTGGAATAGTCTGCCGTAGTGAATAAATGCAGTTATCTCGTGAATGATTCCTCAAAGAAGTAGATTAAGTTGATTTAACCGAGAACACAATTTTACGAAATACCAAGAAACCCACATCTTTATAATTCCGAAAGTATTAGAGTCCTGAGCTCCCAACTTCTTCACAGTGCGCAGATGACTTGAGAGATGATCACAGTACACTTAACTCATTTTGGCCATTTTACGACTTAACTTTTACTCCCTGTGACCATAGATATAGATATACAATAAAAGTTTTATCTGTACATAGTCGGAATTAATTTTTTATATGAACAGAAATTCATTTCGAGTTATATAAGAGGAGGCCTTAGAGAACATCCGTTTAATTTCTGTCTGTATGTACATATGTCTTTGTTATTTGAGCTTCGCGGGAAAAACGGCTGAACGTATGTATATTCACAAAATTTGCAGGGCCTTTAAAGGATCGTTCAACTTAAAATATAGGCTAAATGGCACTTCAAACAAAACCCAAGCCCCGTTCAGAATTTTGAGATGTCTTATGGGTGGCTTATGTTTGAACAGGGTTCACATATATGTTGCCATTTGAAATATCATGAAAATTTGATCTTAACTTTTAAATAGCTACCAACCCTGCCTCCCGTTCAAATCTTTGAGATGACACATCTTAAATAAAAACAACTTTAAACTCTGAATAAAAAAAATAAAATTGTAAACTCGTCAAATCTATTTATTTATATAAATAAAATCGTAGCTTTTAAAATTTTCTGCATTAATTTTTATTCACAAACTCCTTCAAAATTCAATATATTTTACTGAAACTTGAAATTTATTCTAAGTACAGTGTAACTTAAACAAAAGATGTAGCATCTCAAAATTTTGAACGAGGGGGCGAAACAAATTGAGTACTAGCTCTTTAATGGTTTGATTGAGTTTCAATGTATTATCTGAAATATGTTATGAAACACCGCTTCAAAAAGCTCCACAATATGGAAATGTGCAAAATTTCTTTATAAATTATCAAATGAGGGCGCAGGTAGTTCAGTGGTATGCGTGCTTGCCTTCTGAGCTCAAGTTAGCGGGTTTGTATCCCGACCGAGGCCCTTAGTTTATTTTATCTGGGAGGTAAGATAAACTCAAGCACGCCGTCCTTCGGTTAGGACGTTAAGCGATGGTCCCGAACCTATACGATGTCAGGTACTCGTTAAAGACCCCTGCCCTAGGTGAATAAAAAATTTAGGGTAGACAAAATTTAGGACTCCCACAGTAGAGTCGGGCTCATGTCCACCAGAGTGACGAAAGAGCGCTCTGGTAGTAGGCGATATGACCTCATAGTTAAAGCTCGGGCATGAGTCATAAAACCTAACCTAACCTAAATTATAAAACTAAGATTTATGGGAGCCTTCTTATATTCCAAGCTGCTTCTTTCATAGAATACTCTGCAAGTTTCGTGAATATACGTTCAGCCGTTTTTGAGTTATTAGGTATAATAGACAGACAGACAATGTTTGGATTTTATATATACATAAACCATTAGGTTCACCGTCCAACAGAACTAAAACCTCATTAATCTGGAAGTTTCATAATTTGTGATTTTTTTGTTGTTGCATAAAGTAGTACATATTAATAACTAGCAGAAATATTTATTATTTTTATAAGGAAAAGTTGGGATGGGAAACTGGGTTTGTTCACGCTGTGTGAAGGAAACTCCTTAGAAATACTGTAAAGTATTTTTTCAAATTGTCACAGTTCACACAATTTTGCATCTCCTATTAAATCAATTAGATTGATTTAATTGCTTTTGTAGCATTTTTCCTTCAGTTTTAATTAAAACAACTCTGCTTTTTTAATATTTACCATATTATTCTAATTAATTTAATAAATATAACTATTTAAATAAATTATTTTCTTCATTATCTATTTCAAATGATATACCTGAAACAATTCGTACTAATTCTGGGAGACCCTAATATGAATGGTCCTCTCATTGGAGGGTGAAGTAGCTATCATGCCGTACGATAGCCTTCGGGAAATTGTCTTTAAAATCGTGTTGTTAACAAGAAATATATGTTAAAGTAGTCAGAGTATATTGAGAAGGTGACGAGAGAGGACAGGATAGAGGATAGAGGTGGCAACCAGGGAGAGCCGGAGTGCCTCTCTTCCTAGCTGCATCTGTGTCCTAGGTCGGGCTGCTCCGCCAGACTTGAGTCTTGGCTGCTCAGTCCTCTCACACCCTCTGTCGTGTCTCCCATCTCAACATCTGAAAAAAAAAAAAAAAAATTGATGAATCATTAGCAATGTACTTTCCTAGAACAAATTAATCAATTAACTTTTCGCTTCCCCTCCAAAACCAATCGACCGTGACTATGCTAATATTCAACAGTTGACTTACAAAGGGGTTCCTCCTAAATCCTCCACACTAAATCTCCTTTCCTTCGGCCGATATCGCTGAAATTTGAAATCCTTATTGCGTTTTGACTTTGAATGTGAAATATCGTGTCGATACATTCATTACATTGGCAGTTATTGGGGTTTTTATGTTAAGCCTCCCTCCTAATCCCCCTTCCCTTTGCGAAACCCATAGGTGTCCACGTTAGAGGGTTCTGGTTTCACATAGAAAATTTCCTATCGATACATTCATTCTATCGGGAGTTATCGTGTTCACAGACAGAATTGTTTTCCATATTTGGAATCTAGAGGTTCGAAAACATGAAATTCTGTTGAAAACTTGGCATCGAATTTTCGACCGATTACATAACTTCCCCTGTACCTCGTGTAGCTGGGGAAGTAAAAGAGACCTTCATAACATTCGAGTGGAACGCTGCAGCTACATCTAGAAAGGCAGTCGTCCTTGTACATGCCTTCTGTTCGAAGCCATGCTTAATCTTTTCCATGATCCTCTGTAGTTGGTGCACAGATTAATGGTTATGTTTGAAACTATAGGAGTGAATCTTATAGATTAATAATAACATTAAAACACTAAGAAAACTAATTTTGAACACAAACCAAAAAAAATAACCAATCAGGTTTTAATCAAAAATCAATAATTAAAATTGATTATAAATAGAACAATGATTAATATGTCAACAATGACTACATGAAGTGACCAAAAATAATTCAGTTTGAAGAATATTAAGATCGTATTTAATTATTTATTATTATTAATTTTTTAGTTAATATGTTTAATGATTCTAATTTTTACAATAGATCACAACTCCCCCCCCCCCCCACCATGTTCATAAGCCCTGATGACGATATTAAATAAATCGAAAGGTTTACCTGTGGAGAGAGGCATGAAGCTGGGCGGCGTGCGTCGGCGTCTCTTTATCTCCCCCAGACTGCTCAGCCTGCTCAAACAAACGGGCAGTCCTCGCACCGTCTTACTGTACGCAAAATTACATCAAAATAGGTTAATATTCATATTATATACAACCTGCCATTGCGTAGCTGTTGGTAAATCGCCGAAACGGTACTTCCCCAGCTCGAAGTATTTATAATAAACTAACTAAACTTTTGCCTACTCCTCTCATCCCTCTGCTTGCCTACTGTGCTCAAGATCGCGGGTTCAACCCTGGCTAAGGCCCTTAGGATTTTCATCAGATAGGTAACACAACTTTGAACATGGCATCCTTCGGAGGGGACATTAAATGGTGGTTCTGAGCCTGCGCGATGTCGGCAACTCCCCAACAAACCCTCCCCTATTTAAACTAGGGTAGACAACCCTATTTAGGACTCCCAAGGTAGAGCTACCAGGGAAGGAATTATATTAGGTCCCTAGGTGAACACAACAATTATATCTATCTCAAATCTAGTTTTAGAATTCGTTTAAAAAAAATGTGAACCAATTTGAAATAAGAAAATAAAGTTATATCGATATCCCATGTGACATACTCCAAAATGCATGTAATGGTTTAGTTTCCTTTGCAAAAATTAACAAAACATATTTTTGTAACCCGCCTAAAAGGTTTGAGTGAATCATCGGTAATATACCTCCCTAGCTCGAATTAACGGTAATAAATTACGTACCTGCTCTCCCTCGAAACCTTCCATTCCTTTGATATATCTGTGGCGTTTGGGCAGAAGGGCTTAAGTCAGAATAAGTCTAGTGATACAATGGACAAGTGCATTTAAATGCAATTTTTACCATATGTAACTGAATGTTGGAATTTGTTTATATTTAATACTTTTATTGAAATAATATTTCAAGAAACATAAATGTGCTTTACCTGATTTGTAGGAGTTTTTCAAACATTCAGAAATTCCCCTCCTAAAATTCAGATTTTCTGACTTAAGCCCTTTTGCCCAATTACCCGAGTTTTTTTTTTATTACTATAGAGGGGGGTTTGGGAGGTACGTCAGACGTCCCTGGCTAGGAAATAGAGAGTGATGCGGGTACACATAACAGCACTATCTGGGGGTCGCCTCATCCAATCATTATACCACAGAGCTATCCACCCCGCCATCATCAACAAATAACATCACATAATCATAACGTCTAACAACAACTAACTAACTTAGCCTAACCTAACTGTGGCGTCGATATCCCGAGAAAAGGTAATATGATAATGTTATATAACATGTTTCAGAACTCTATGTAACACAGTGATATAACACTGTGTTATCCATGCATAATTGCTTAACGTTCAAATAACCTATAGGTATCCCGATTCTTTATGCCCCTACTCTTGTAAAAAAAATAAAATAAATACGCCAATAATTCAAATTAGGCTATCTTTGAAATACTCTGCGAATTTCGTGAATATACGTTGTAATGATGCCCGGACAAACAAAGAGAAGGAATGAGAAAGTTGCAATTTTATCAATCTTTACCTTGTCTTGGTGAGTACTGGGCATGTGAGAGGGTTGTTGTGATCTGAGAGCTGCATGTCCAACGAGTAGAGGTCCGCCAAGTGGCCCAGTTGATGACACTCCTGTTCTCGCATTGGATGCAGTCTGAAATATTATCAACACATGCTAACCAAAGTGCATCATCAATAGAAACAATAACAAAATTTAAACTTCAACTTAAAATGTTTATTTTAAAGGAAACCCTTTATTCGGACAATTGTTTTCTCTTCTTCAAAAATAATATAATTTTAATTAAAAAATCGTGTTTCATATTAAAACACATTATTTGATATGTAGGTTTCATTTTTATTTTTTTGGCAGAGTTCCTCCATAGATATCCTGTTTAAGGTCTGTCTAATCTACGCTTTAATCATTATTTTTTATTATTTATATACAAATTTATTTTTCTTGTTTTTCTCATTTATGTATTTTTATTATCATTGTATTTATTTCTATTTATTTTTTTCATTTATTTATATATATATTTTATAATTATTTTCTTTTCTTTCTCTTTTCTATATTTCGCCTGAAAAAGTTACCAAAAATACTATCTCAAGTTTAATTAAATTAAAAAATGTATCTACTGAAGTTATTATATACATTATTTATCAACAGTATTTAATAATATTATTATTTTTGTACTCATGTATTTTCGAGTAGTTATTTATTTCATTTTATTTTTTAGTAGTATTGTTAATTCTAATCCATGTGTATCAGACTATAAGAGTTAATATCTGTTTATGTATATAATCTATAAGCTATCTTAATGTAAACATTCTTATGACTTATCCTATTACCATGTTATGGTTTAAGGAAATAAATAATATTATTATATAAAACTACTGTAACATCAAAATTCCTCAGCGCATTGTCTTTTATAAGGACTCGCCATTCTGCGACCGATTCGCCTAAAGCCGCGACAGAGACACGTGACCTTAGCATTATAGTCAAATTATTTCAACCCGCGCATGCGCCAGACTAGCATTTTCAAATGTATGCAAGAACCTCAAGTAAAATAACTAGCAGTACAACAGTCTTAAGTGCGCAGGTAGATCAGTAGTATGATTGCTTTTTTACAGAGCTCAAGATCGCGGATTTGAAACCCGGGCGAGGCACTTAGGTCTTTTATCTGGGAGATGGAAAGACCTTGCCCTACTTCGGATGTACCGTTAAGAGATGGTTCCAAGCCTGTACCTTGACAGGTACTCGTTAAAGGTGAGTACAAATTTAGAACTCCCATAGTGGAGTCGGGCTCATGCCCACCAGAGTAGGCAATATGACCTTGTAGTTAAAGCCCGGGCATGAGTCATAATAACTAACTCTAGCAGTACATATTTTATTGAAGCCAAAATTTTTTATTCGCACCAGCCTCAAATTTCCGTTTAGACGTAAGGACTGAACTGGACAATTTTCACCAACCAGTTTCCGCAAAGCAGATCATTTAAATGTTGCTTAACATCCCATGGAGTACAGTCCAGTATCTATGTGACAATAATGCCTCCTCTTTTCACTCTAAATTAAGGATATTCTCAATAAAATAAACAAATAACATGACAAAAAAAACTGAATATAAGTTGTACCTGAGCTGAGACTTGTGAGGGTCCTGAAGGAACCTGGAGAGTTTCTCGTTGGCCGAGGTGAGCACACTGAAGCTAGCTCGGTCACTCCGCACCCGCCGTCTGCCTCCGCGGATCTCGCGACCATTACCGCTCCGTCCACTCACCTAATAAACAAAATACTCATTTATTATTTTAATAAAAAAATTCTATGTAAAATCATCAATAGACTTGAACATTCTGATAATTCCATTAGATACTTGTAACTGAACGAATAATCAAACATGAAAATAGTCTTCGCCATCATTTTCATGACTTCTACACAAATCTTAGGTACCTAATAATATAAAAAAGATTATGGAAATGTTAAGGTCAAAGTTGACTAATTCTCAAACAGGCCGGCCAGTTCGCACATTGAACAACTGACTTCGCCAGAGACCGAAAAAGGATATCTTCTAACAAAATGTCCGGGATCATGTATCCGAAATAAAATAATTGTAGTTTTTGTGAAGCAGTACAGTTTTTCCAGTCTCGTAAAATGGTTCTTCATATATAAAAACCATTCATGTATATAAAAGAATAAAATATTGATTCTCCAATCGGTCCTTTCTGTGAAGCAGTACAGGCAGTAATATAATATTAATTTATTTAATATATAGATAGTTGGGAAGAAATCTGTACAGTGCTTGTTGGGCTGAAGAACCTGTTCAAAGTGAATATTTTGGGTTTTGGCCAACTGAGACGGTCAAGGTGCGAACTGACCGGCATTTCGGACTATGATCCTCACAGATACACTATGGAGTCCAATCTCTTCCGTTAAAACTCCATCAAAGTTATAGCTGTGAAATTGTAATTGTAAATATATTTTTTAAATAAGAAAAGTCCTAAAATGTATCGTTCGTAGTTAGGGTGCGCGTCCTCACGATTCGAATTAGTAAATCATTTTCAGTTGATCAATTAAATAGTTGTTATTTCGTTATTAGTAACGATTTGTGAGTTATAGAACAAAAAAATGAGAAAAATGTTACTGGAATTTGACAAAAATTGGAAAAAAAACTGTTGTTTTTAGACTAGAAAATGGTCTTTCGAGGGGAAATATATTTGGCAATAGAAAGTAAATTATTTTTCAATAAATGAGAAAAAATAAATAAATGAACACATTAGGAATCTCAAACAAGATTCACAAAGAAGTTACTGTGGAGATATAGAAGGATACAGAAAGCTTCCAACAATATCTGAAAGAAAATTCGAAAAACGTCTTTTCAAAATTGAAAAAGAAGACAAAGTTATGCGAAAAGCGCTCCCCCGGCTTTAAAGTAATTTTATTATTTATTTGTACACCAAACAACGATCGACCGTCGATATAATAATTCACAAGGATCAAATACAGCTTGAATGAAACCGTAGTGATTCCCTACTTTGGACAACGAAATTCGAATTGTGACAACTTATTCTTACCAGAGTGTCGGCCAGGAGTGTATAAGCCTGGGGCAGATCGTCCTCCATCGGCTCCCCTCTGTCAGAGTCCTCCCAGACACCCCGTCCTCCGGAGGCACCCTCTCCCACCCAGTCACTCTGTTCGTCGTCACCTGTGTACAGAGACATATCTCAAATGAGCAACATGAAATCCACATTCCAACAAAGTTTATTTCGCTTCGCTCGCTCGTTCCTCTCGCTCTTCAACACATATACTACTCTATATGAGGAGTTTGGAACCAGAGCGGACCAACCCACAATTTTTCGGAAAATGAGTTATTACCATCCTGATGTTGGCATAGGTTCCTTTTTTCAAAACCAGTGTGGATCACTTAGTTTCTTCACTTCAGTGATAGATAGCAGCACTTTAAGTTTAGTCCACAAATATTTTGTGCATATATTTTCAAAGTCCCAATGGATCATACGGCCTTCAAAAACTTTATAGAACACAAAAAGGGATCACTCATCCAATACTATTCTAAAATTTCAAATATAAATAAATATTTGGGGCCCATTTATGGAGATAAACAAAATGTACTCAATTTTCAATTGCCATTTTCTACCTGTTCAGTTTCAACCAGTTGGTCCGCTCTGGCTCCAAACTCCTCATATATCTTATGATGTATGATTTAGACGTTCCTAAACATCTAAGGGGCCGTCTAAATCTCGAGTTATACTTAAACTTCTAAGGGCCCGGAGGACGCCAATAGCTTAGTGGTAAGCGTGCTTGCTTACTAATCTCAAGATCGTTTATCAGTCTGGAGATGATGTTTCCACGATATAATAAAATCTGTGACAGGTTAGACCTCTGCCAGGATTACTCTTATCCACTAATCTTGGTGGTCAAGACAAGTAGAAGGGATCACTAGTTCACCTACCTTCTCTGCCCTCGTCGTTTGTATAGACGCCCGTGTCGCTCTCAGAACTAGAAAGAGAGGAGCTGCTGTGCGGGTGTGCCGTGTCGTCCCGAAGACTCAGCCGATGAAGGGCTAGCACCGTCCTGGGGGGTTCTGTGATACTCCGAGAGCTTCTCTTTCTCTTCCCAGTCTTCATACCGCTACAGCAGAACCTGTCAACAACCACAATACACCATATTCATAAATAAACAAACTTAT
Source organism: Aradus depressus (assembly GCA_963662175.1). Taxonomy (NCBI): domain Eukaryota; kingdom Metazoa; phylum Arthropoda; class Insecta; order Hemiptera; family Aradidae; genus Aradus; species Aradus depressus. The sequence continues at coordinate 4,556,288 of OY759219.1, forward strand.
TTTTTGAAATACTGCCCACATCAAAAATTATAACGGTTTCGATATTACTCCTTCGTTTAGTTATAAACTAAGATAACTTTGCCGTCTGCGAATCATTCTTATAGGTAAATCAGGGACGTAAAGAGTTGAAATTTCAACTAGGAAAACCCTGAGGCTTTAAAATAAGTAGAATTTGTTTTGTAATAACATTGGTAAAACAAAAATTAAGGATAAAATTATATTAAATTCTAACAAGATTTCTAACTAATTTGTATGTGATAGGCGTGAAATAATCTTTGTGTATTTAACAAAATTAATAACAATGAAGGTCTAAATTTCAATTACAACAAAAAGCAAATAGTGATAATAAATATTGAGTAAGATAAATAATATATGGAATACAATTAACCACTAAAATACATGGTGAAAACCGAACTGATTCTAAGATATATAATTTTTTATAAGAACGGTTAGTACTCAGCAAAGTTGTTATACTTATTTTAGTTATTTAGTTAGTATGGCTCATGCCCAGGATTTAAGTATGAGGTCATATCGCCTACTACCAGAAAGCTCATTCGTCGCTGGGGTGGACATGAGCCCCTCTACTCTGGGAGTCCTAAACCTTGCCTATCTAGGTTTATTCATCTAGGGTAGAGGTCTTTAACGAGTACCTGACATTGAACAGGCTCGGTACCATTGCTTAACGTTCCATCCGAAGGACGGCGTGCTCAATGCTTTTCATTTCTCACATAAAAAAACCTCTGAGCTACCGGCGCCGTCTATACTTATTACATTTCACTTGAAAAAGAAAATAACTTTCAAAACGACATTAATAAGAATCGCAGTAAGTTTACCAGAGATAGAGTAAGTTTACCAGAGATAGAGTAAGTTTACCAGAGATAGAGTAAGTTTACCAGAGATAGAGTAAGCCGGTATCAAATCCATTGGGCAGATTATCGTTGCACAATTGTGTAGGTTCTTGTGGGGAAGTAGCTATATGCCGCGATGGTCTGGTACCGATCAATGCGAAACCTCCGGCTGCTCCTCCATTTGCAGTGGGGTGCATTCAAATGTATTCTGTACTCTCACTAAGAAGAACATTGACTGATTTGAGATAACAGGCTGGTTACCTGTTTTCACAGTTGGATGGAAGGATGCGCTTCTTCTTGCCGCCAGACAGACAGGAGGAGTGTCCTCGAGAGGTGGTCGGAGGTGCAGAGTTCATCTCCAGAGCCATCCTCTTCAGTTTCCTCTTCCTGTGCAACACTTTGAATAAGCCCCTCGACCTTCAACACAACACAGCCAACACACAAACACAAAAAATCATCAAAGCTGTTCTTCTTTCTCTCCTCTCTCGCTCTCTGCACTCTGTGCTGAGAGTGAAAAAATGGTGGGAAAAAAGACAACCACAACCACATCACAACGGAACTCACAGAAAGGCGGTTACGATAATCTCATTCAACTTTCTCTTCCACTTTTATAATCTTAGTACTGTTATAGAAAGTTTGTTGAATTTTCATTTTGAATTCGCGAATTGACATTGAATTTTTTAAGTATTTATTATAGTAGAAATATTTTCTTATTAAAAAATAATAATAATATAAAAACGCTAAGAAATGTGCAAAAAATAAAAGGTGGTACGCTTTATTTGACTTTACCACTGAGTGTACTACTTCTCCAGCTATACGAAGTGTAGGGGCAGTTATGTAATTGGTTAGAAATTCGATGTTGAGTTTTTCCCGGAATTTCATGTTTTCCGACTCCTTATTTCCAAACATGAAAAAAAAAAAAAAAAAAAAAGACTTCTGATTGTGAACACAACTCTGGATAGAATGAAATTTTATATTTGTATTAAAAAAAATCACCTCAAAAAACCCAATAACTGTCAATTTAATAATGAATGAATCAACACAACATTTAGTTTGAGGATTCAGAAGCCCCTGAGTGAAAAAAAAACTCGGGTACTCAAGCAAAGTTTATTTTTGTCTCATGCCTGGCCTTCGATTAGGGGATCGTATCACCTCCTAAATGTTGCCTACCCAGGAATAATCTAAAAAAAAATCTTACCAGAGAATTCATTAATTAATTATTATTATCATAACACTAATTGAATAAGTATCAAAAATGTTTCCTCTCTTCAAGCAATTCAATTCAGTAGCTACAGTGGACTTCAGAAGACATAACTTAAATTTAAATTATAATACAACTTAAATTGTAGGCATGTGGCATACTATTATTTTAGGAATTCAATGAAAATTTCGATAATTTGCAGGTCTCTGAAATCATTTGTCATTTACCCATAAATGAAAAATTCGGATGTCAGAGGCACTACTTCACGAATAATTAATTTTATAATGTATGTTTTAAATTTAATGCGTAATTCATTTCCATCATGAAAAATATATAAATACGAGTATATATTTTTTTATTTACAAAGAGATATTTACGACAGTATAAAGAACATAAGCAACAAGCAAATGCTATGGGAGAAAAAATGGCAATGTCAAAATGTCAAGAGAGGAGAAATCACCCAGTGGAGTGACTCCCTAAGCACTGAGTTACACTCATTTATGACTAATCATTATCAACGTCTGATTTGAGAAGGTCTCTAGGCCATTGGCGATGAAGGCGTCGCACGAGAAGTGTGGCAGAAGGGAGGGCACGGACTAAAGGATTAATGGGGGTACTAAAGGAGGAAAATAATTTTTTGTATCTGGATTTAGCTCATTCGATGAGAAAGGGAATATTGAGATCAGTGTGAAAGGATTGTTGGACATAATGAGGACTATTGGCTATTATACGAAGGATTTTGAATTGCAAGGATAGAATGCGCTGAAGATTGGCATCTTTGTCAGAACCCCAAAGTTCAAGTACATAAGTCCACGCAAGTATTGCCTTATATATTAGTTGTTTTGTTCTCAGAGATAATTTTGATCTTTTGTGCAGTAGTTTTTATAGCCAGTTTGTAACGTCTGGTCATTTCTTCCCTTTTCAGTCTGGTGTGAGGATTCCACGTCAATCGTTTGTCAAATATGAGGCCTAGGTAGTGAATTTTGTTTATATATATTTAAATATTATTTAGAACTATTTCCTACAACATCCTGGAGACACTTGAACTCAACCTTCCCCCATTCGTACGTCCACTTCAAACAGCTGTCTTTTTAGTAGCCAACAAAAAAAAAAAAACAAGTTTTTTACAAGCAGTTATAATTTCGAAGTGTTATCTTCAAAACATTTTGAGATACTTGATGAATTCTCTCTCGAAAAAAAAAAATGTTTAAACCAAATTATATATACACTCCTGCTCAAAATTAACGCACGACCCAGTATTTCTCCATTTTCTTTCGTTTTTTTTCTTTATTGACTCAGCATTGCAACTTTTGTAATTGGTTTATTTAAAAACGTGTGGAAAATTAGTCAACTTCAAAGGTTAGCCTCGCAAACGTCACCTTTATCTTTTTGTTTGTCAATATTATACAGGGTTTAGGAAGTTGGCCCTCTTTAGTAGTGTTTCAACATCGTATAGTTAGAAGGTAGTGCGGGAATAATTATGGATAGGTGTCGTAATTTGACTGTGGAGGATGCTGTAAGGGCTAGAGTATTGGTTGAATCTGGACGTTCGCAGAGTGAAGTTGTTAGGCAGTTAGAAATTAATCATACCACGATCGGGAGAGTTATTAGACGGTTCTAAGAGACGGGATCTGACAGTAGAAGACAAGGACAGGGTAGACGAAGGTGCACCAGTGAGAGGGATGATCGATTTCTGAAGGTTAATGCATTGAGAAAGAGGACCTCAACAGGCACTGAGCTACAGAACTTGGGGGGTTCGAAATGTACACATATCTAGGCAAACGGTGTGCCGACGTCTCCGAGAGTGTCATCTGGAAGAGAGTATTCTTCTCAGACGAAACCAGGCATTCACCAGACGGACGTGAACGTGTGTGGAGAAGGGATGGGGAGAGATTCGCTGCAGCTTTTTTGTCATCCAGGGTGCCTTTTGGAGAGGGCTCAATAATGTTCTGGGGAGGGATTTGTTACGACGCGTGCAGTGAGTTGGTCAGCATACTTATATCAGCTTTGAATGCCCGAAGATACTTGACTGATATCCTTGAAGAGCACGTAGTGCCTTTGCTTCTTTAATCGGTCCAGATTTCATGCTGATGCACGATAATGCTCGTCCACATTATGCAAAAGGGCTAACTGACTGCCTTCGAGAAGTTGGTATAGCCACTATGGATTGGCCTTCGAAGAGCCCGGACCTGAACCCAATAGAGCGTGTCTGGGACATGGTAAAAAGAAGGGTCCGAACCCGGGATCCACCTCAGGATAACCTTGCTCAGCTGGATACTGCTGTAAAGGAGGAATAGGATAACATCCCTCAGGAAGACCTCCAAAATCTGATCAGAGGGATGGAAAGAAGGCTCCAAACTGTCAAATCTGCCCGAGGAGGAAACACCAAGTACTGAAAAATCAAGAGGTTACAACATCCCAAACTGCTTCTCTTTTTTTCAAATTTTTTTTTCAATTGTCTTATCTAATGAAACATTTTTGGTTCTTTATTATTCTATACATTTTATTGCAGCAATATTGTATTGAAATTGTTAATTTTCCACTCAATTTTAAATAAACCTTCAATAAAAATAGTAATTATAAGTTTAACATGAAAACAACAGAAGAAAATGAAAAATAACTGGGCTGTGCGTTAATTTTGAGCAGGAACGCTTATATATCTCAGAAAATATTTGTTGGATATTTTTTGTAATAAATGATGCATATAATTATTATTAAATACTTTAACTTTTTTTTTATCGAGAACTTTTTCAAATATATTTCCAGAAAGCCTCATTTCCCGGGTGACAAAATCGAAACCTCTCTCTGCCCATGCCAGTTATGTTGATCTCTCTATAAATCTGGAAGAAGGGTGAGGTGAGGGTGTGGTACCTGCGGGTGGTGGGGCGAATAGGGCTGAAGTTCTCATTGACCGAGTCGGACTCGATGCTGGGGAACAGACACAGCCTGGGTCGGCAGTGCAGGTTGTACAGACTAGCACCCCCAGGCTGCAACCCGCTCAGTTCTTCACTGTCACTCTAAAATAACACAACAAATGTCTATATCACAGGAACATAACACAAACCAACCATATGAGGGAATAAGAACAAATGGAGCCTGGGTCGGCATCCTGGCCGAAACTGAAGGTTATTCACTTATTTATTCTTTGTCGATGAGATATTCTTCAACAGAGTATCGAAAGGATCCTGCTCCTCATTAAAGTGGTAAGAGAGTAGGTAGTTAAGTTAACCGAGGGGCTGTTAAAATGGTCTTCAAGCTTTGGATAACATGGATATAAAACCCACCCCTGCAATCAATACGGGAAAGGGACATAAGAACAGACATAGCCTTGGTTCGGTAGTACAGGTTGTAGACTAGCACCGCCAGGCTGCAGCCCGCTCGGTTCCTCACTGTCACTCTAAAATAACACAACAGATGTGATATCTATATCACAGGGACATAACATATAGGGTCGGTAGTACAGGTAATACAACACACCATATACTCAAAGCCACTAAAATAAACACCCAATCGATCCAACATGAGACACTTTTATCATAGAAATTTCTATTGAACTTCAATTATGAAGCTTTAATGCAATATGTGTTGGCTAGGCTATCGCTAATTCAGTGCAAAACCACTCACAAAAAGAATGTTTTAAGCTATACACATTTAACAAATTGTTAATATAATAACTGTCTATGTAATGAATGTATTAACTTGAAATTTAGTAAGAACAATCGGAATTCCCAGAGTAAAACATCTAACAAAAACTTAGTTGATTAATTCGCACATCACATCGCAATGAGTCTTTTTATTTTATTTTTAAAAATAATGTGTTCTGAAAATAAGTTGTGTTATGTTTCGAGCTATTTCCATGTTTTTAAAACTGTAAAGGAATCTTTCTCATAGAAGCATCTAGATCACTCTAGTAATTTACTGAGCGTTCAGTTAATGAGGACTAGTTTTCCCTGACAATAACTCAAATGAACTATTTAAACCCTCTAAGGACAACAACTATTAATTTTCAGCGGAATCAGCAGTGAGGGTTCAACTCAAAAATCCCAATAACTGCCGATCTAATAAATGTATCGACGTGAAATTTTCTATTTAGAATATATTTTCCGCGATATCGGTCGAAAGGAAGGAGTGACCAGACAAGGGGAGCTCGACACAAATAACCTAAGAACTGGCGATGTAATAAATGTATCGATGCAAAATTAAATCGAAGAGATTCAGAACCACTGTGTAAGTCAAATATTGCGTTTTAGCCCAAACGATTGATTAGTTTTAAAGGGAGACTAACAACGTCATTGCTGAGGTATTACATAGCCCATTTTAGTTTTTATTGATTGAAAAATTTCTCACTATTATTTCTTATAAAAAGGAGAAGTTAACACAATTGATATGATATTTATGACAATAGGGGTATTCATTCTTTTTGCTAAACCTTGTTAAGTCTGCTAGTTGTGAATAATTTTGACAGTTCTGTTCTAAAAGGAGTGACTTTCGCATGCTAACACCTAGCAGAGTCAGACCCTTGTTAGATGTTAAAACATGGAGGAAGACAATTTTTCTAAGATTAGTCATGATTTATGATTTTACTTTCTCCTTGGTTGTAAATGAGAAGGTTACATTACCCGGGAAGGTTATATTATTTGTTCATTTGTTGACGAATGTCATGAAGTTTATTTCTAATAAAATAAGTTAATTTAATTAAAAAAAGCATAAAACAAAATTATGGACGCACAGCCTAAAAGAAAAAGAAGAAAAGAAAGCGTAAGATGGGACCCTTCAGAAAAGGATGAATTGAATGATAGTTAACAGTTAACAAGTGGTAACACTTAGCATGGGGTGGGGCGTTCATTGTTTTTGAGTGTTAGCAAGTTTAACAACTAACATTCATTAACAGATAACACAAAGAATGAATACCCTTATTATATTACTTAATTGACGACACGAGTGGATGAAGATGTTATGTTCATAATTCAAGTAATAGACTTAATATGCTTTAACATGAGGTGAAGAAGGTTTGCTGAGAGTATTAAATACCACCGATATCAATATTTTAAACATATCGCAACCTCGCTTCAGAAATGAAATAAATGAAAAAAATTAACAACAAGAAGTATTTCACGATATTTTATTTTTGTTACATAACACCTTCATCCACTCGTTTCTTCAATTACTATAATATAGCAGTATACCTGATGTAGGCTGGACATAGCTAGATCTCTGGATAGGTCCCACTCGCCGACACTGCTGCTTGAATCTCCACTAGCCTTAGTCCACGAATAGGCTGCAACAGTACAACGAACAGTATAATGAGGACACCGCAGACTTTCTACTTTTAGTTGTTTGACAGTTTAGTAACAGCGAATAATAGGTTAGTTTTTCAGGTTTTCCATAAGGAGTGCGCACACGATCGTATCGATTTCTACTGATCTGAAAAATGGATAGCCATTCCAATTTCTATTTCTTCTTAAAACGTCGAAAAAACAGAGCGCGACTCCTCCGTGAGGTCGCCCTCCTAAAGAGCCTATATTACGTCCCCAGCGGAAAGTTGAGTTTATCCAATCCCCGGATTCCAAAAATGAGTTCTGCCTGTGAACACGATAAATGTATTAACACGAAACTTTATATGTGTATCCAGAACCCCATAAGGACGATACCTATAGATTTTTCAGTCAAATTGGCCGAAGAGGAATGGAAGATAAGGGGAGGGCTCAACTCATAAACCCAATAACTGCCGATGTGATGAATGTATCGACATAAAATTTCATATTTAAATTCAAATTCTCGTAAGAGCAGCACCGATTAGTTTTCCGTAAATCAACCGATGGGAAAGGAGGATCGACTCAAAAACCCTAATAACTGATGTAATGAATATACCGACGTACAATTTAGTATGAGTATTCAGAAGCCCCTATGTAAGTGAACTGACTTTTTAGCACAAAAGGTCGATTGGTTTTGGAGGGAGAGCGGAAACATAATTAATACGTGCTGGGAAAGTATCAGGTCATCCCCTAAGTAATGTCCGTTTCTCATTATTGCCTGTTTGTATACAAAATTAAAACCAACTGTCTTTGGATGATGATTTGTTTACCAACAATATTTAAATGGGTAATAAGTAATTAACTTATATTGTTTAGACTGAAGAATACCTATTTTTAGGTCTTCAGTTCACATTTTACCATAGAAGTGACTAGTAAACATATTCGGTGGAACCATGGAAAACATCCATCAGGGATAACCGACGAAAAGAAGTGGCAGTGATGAGGCTACGAGTGGGTCACAGACGGCTGAGCCACGGCCACCTGATAAGAAGAGAGCAAGCCAGGAAGTGTGATCTGTGTGAGGAGAAGCTGTAGGTGCGGCATATCCTGGAGGAGTGCCCACTCTATCAGGAGGAGCTGGCCAGGAGAGGCATCACCAGAGTACTACCCGCAGCCCTGGGCAACCACCAAGAGGCACTCCAGAGAACTATAGACTTCTTACTAGTGATACAAAACTAATGGACGAGCTATAATTCAAGCAAAAATATAAAAGTACACAATAATACTTAAAAAAAAAAAAAAAATGTATATATATATGTATATGGATGTATGTCTGTATATGTGTGTGTATGTGCATATGTATGGATATGCATCTGTCTCCATCTCAAAGTATTTAGATGCTTATGACCTAGATTATTGAGCATCTACAACCCTAATCCTAATCTCATATTCGGCATATTTTGTTATGAAAATTCAACAAAGGCGAAAACCACCAAAGAGGTTTACAGTCAACAGCTTGACCGTTCAAATCAAGCTTTTTCAGAAAAACAGCCTTCTTTAGTGAGTATACGTGAAGTTTTGTTTCACCAGGACAACACAAAGCCTCACACTGGCAAAAACACGATTACAAAAATCCATGGCTTTGGTTGGGAAATTATGGCTCACCCACCTTATTCGCCTGATTTAGCCCCCTCAGATTACCATATTTTCCGGAGTCTACAAAATTATTTGAAGGAAAAAACAATGAAGTCGTCAGAAGAAGTGAAAATGATAGTGAGTCAATTTTTTAATTCAAAAGAGAAAGATTTTTTTAAAAAAGGAATAGAAGACTATTAACATAACAGAAAATGAGGTGGAAAAACGTTGTACAAAATGAGGGAAAATACATAGTTGATTGATAACATTTTTCACATTTTTTTACACAATCCCATCCAACTTAACTTGGGATGACCCGACGATTTTTTAAACTTAGTTTCACTTATTCAGTTATGTCGTCATATTAAAAAAAAAATGTTAGATGGATATTATTAAGTTTACATACCAGAACCTACACTCCCTCAACATTATATCTTATATATTTTGTTAACATTCTTTTATTTTCAAAAATAAAACTTATTTTTTGAAATATTGTCTAATGCACAAAAAATAAAAAAAATTAACATAGCGATTTACCTATACACGATCGTCAGGTTTAGTTTTGAACTAAGGCAAGTTGGCTAATTGCGAAACTTTCTTATATGTATACCAGGTTGGTAAAGGAACAATTTTAAAGTTTTCTTGTAATTCCAACCCCTCCGTTACCTACCTGTTTAATGGAGGGCAGCCAGATAGAGCAGTCGAGCCATAATTGTTCGTCTCTTCAACTAAAATATAGTTGGGCAGCCATTGACTATTTAGTTGTTGACTAAAACTAGAAATTTGATAAAAATCAAGAGTGAACTTACGTAAGCTGCCCGTAGATCTGGTTCTTCGTCGAACGCCAATTGGATGTTTTATCAGTTCTCCCTCGGCAGGCTCAGGTTCCATCCTCAAATACACATTTCCACACGGAAATGCAAGCAAAACTATATCCATTACATGATTACCTGCACTGAAAAAAAAACAAAAAAACTGAATATATGGAAACATAATTAACGATACAATGAAATACCTACAATAAACTAAAACGAAAACTTTTAAAAGTTCTTCATCTATTTCTGATTTCAAGCACACCTATTAGGTAAGGATTATGAAAAAAAATTAATTTATAATTATATAAAACATAAATTCGTTTATCTCGAATGTATTTTTTTTCTGATTTCAGACAAACTCATTAAGGATATAGAAAAACTATTCTATATCCTTAATAACACAAAGATTCACCTCTTTCAGATTTCAAATAATAATAAGGGATATTGAAAATAAGGGTTACTTTGAAAAACTCTACACGATTGATTTGTCCCAGATTTCCCAGCTCACTTTGATTTCATCCGTTACATTTTTATTCACTTTCTTGATTTCAGAGAAACTTGGTAGGAATATTGAAAGTTATGTGTTTTCAACAAACATCACGCTCCTAATTATAATATTGTAAAGAGAAGTATAAAATTACCTTTCAACTTTTTACATGTCAAGAACCCGATGGCAGATACACAAACACGCGAAAGTAGACCACTGACTTCGTAATACTTTTAAAAAGATAAAAGAATAAAATGAAATAAGAAAAAATAAATAAATAAAAAAAATATCAACAAATTACACAACACTGAGGATAATCATTATAGTCTATTTACCAAGAAACTACGTAAAAGTCAGTCAGCTGATTAGTGAGGGGTGAAAGCAAGATGGCCGGTGACGAGCCCGCCGGAATAGACCAATGAGAGGTAAGAACGGGACTCCCGCTAAAAGCTGGAAAGTATACAAGAGGCCAGCTGGTTCCAAAAAGGCTGTTGCTTGTTGCCGAGGCGCACTGGTTTGTGTTAAAGCCCCCTGCTCCCCATTCATACCTGTTCTATTCTCCTTCCAACTAAGACATTCTTTCTATTCACCATTTTCAACGTAAGATTTAGTACACACTCCCTCATACAGTAAGTTGTTTATACATTATTTTTAATTCCTATTTTTTTTATAGTGTAATTTGTTTGAGTATCTCGAGTGTTTTTGACGCGGGAAGTTTTTCCCGCACCCGCCAGAACTACTCGACCGTGGCATTAGTGCGTTGTATTACTTCGTTCTCTTTACCGTTATTAATTAAATGATTGTGCAGAACCAGTTCTAACTTTTACAAAAAAGAACGTATACTTCATTGAAATTAACAGAAAACTTTTGAATTGAGTAGAATTCTCATTTTCCCAGAAAATCAACTCTAAACATTAAGCATTGTCTTTTAGTAAGTAGCCAATTTATGTTATTATTTAATATATACTCGGCACTCATTATTCTTCCAAGTGTTTTGAAGACCCCCACAATAACAAGAATTTATTAATAAGATAGTTTTTGGGTAAATTACAATACTTTAATTTCCCATGTGTGATGCTCAACAACTTTGAACTTAACGCTTCGATATTTAGTGTTATAATTTTTCTGATATAGAATCTTTTGTCATGTAATTTGTAATAATTTCTTTATTGGCATTTAACATTTATTTATAAACTATAATTAAAATTAATCCGATTCCTATCTGAGGAGAGTTTTTTAAATTATATTTGTATGTATAATAATGAAAATAGGATACATTTTGAAGAAAACTGAGCAACATAAACTAAGAAATATAACTCAATTTTCTTCCATAAAATAATTTATACAATTCACTGGAGTAATTTTCTTAGGCTTACTTCTAAACAAGGGATATCCAAAAAAGCTGTGAGAAAAACCATTCATGACTCATGTTTCAAAATAATTTTTTTAATTGCGTGTATTTCCAAAACCACTGAGAACCAATAGACCTCTGGAGTCCTTACTATAAATATATTATAAAATAAATCATTCAATTCGGTTCATTTTTGTAGAAGGTATCACAAACGAAAGAAAATTTCACAGATAGTCGCCATGAGGTAAATCTTAAGTTTTTCCTTGTGTTTTCCCATCACCAGACTTCCATTTCATTGTGGGTCATGGATATAAAAAATATTTGAATATATAGCCTAAATCCATTCCATTTTACAATCAGTATTACATGTGCGTGAAACTTATATCGAAATATAGTTAGCTCATGTTTTAGTCTTAAGTTTTGATGTGTTGCTTATATGTACTAACATCTAACCAATCTATTTTCAATAATTTTTTAACGTTGCTCTATCATATCTTCATATTTAAGGTTCAATTTGCAAAGTGAAAAAAATCAGTAGTTTTTGAAAATGAGAAACCATAGACGTATTGGTTGTTGGTACGTTAAGGAATTTAGAAAGAGAAATATGTTGTTTATATGGTCCGAAATGCTGACTGAAAGTAAATTAAGATGTCCCCACTCCTTCGTCATTGGTTATTGCTACAAAAATGCATCATCAGTTTTTATTCCTTTTAAAATTTTCTCTTAATAACACACTATTATAAATATACATTCTTCTCTTTGGTATATCTTTTTTGAAATTAGTATCAATTTTTTTTTTTTTTTTTTTAATTTAGTTTGAGGGAAAACATGGAGACGCCACCGCCAGAGCAACCAGTGCGGAGAACAACGAGGAGCGCCCTGGTGGAGATTCCGGCAAGGTTGGGCGCATTATCGGTAGCCGACCACAGACACAATGGTAAGTAATTTAAAGTAAAAAAATAATAATTTCGTTGAACCACCAACAATGTATTTCCCCAGCTATTTGTAACCACCAAGTTTCCTCTCTCCCTCTTGAGGCCTATTTAGCTGAAGCGATTAGGTGCCTAATTCGAGGACATCAATTTGTATAAGACATTTCTTGTCGATACTGTCGAATTAGCACTGAACATTTAGATATCGAATAAAAAACGTCTTAATATTGACAGTAATCGACTGGCGCCCAGGTTCTGGGGGATGTTTCTTCACTTTGTCTCGTCCTCTTCCTCCGCGATTCCAACCTCTTGACTTCATCTTCCATGTCCTTTTCGCACCACCCACCTTCCATAAGAATCATGTGTTTTCTATTTATCCTCAGATCTCTTCCATCTGACGTAACCACATATGTCAGAGGGTGCCTTGTACTTACACGAATCTTCCCTGGTCTTTTTAAATCGTGAATCTGAATAGGAGAGCAGAGCTGGCACATTTCCAACTCCTTTTGTTATCTTCTTACCTTATGGCTTTAAAATTTTAAATCGACGGCAAGGTTGTTCCGCAATTATCATAACAGCAACCATATAAGAGTTGTGCTGACGAGAGTCCTTATTCCAACGGAGTGTTCCTTTCGAAGTAAGCTCAGATTCGGGTGAGAATGCGTTCAGCGACTGTGGGAAATAAGAATCTGAAGTAATAATACGTTTCAAATCTATACTCGATAGAAAACTTTCAGACTCGAACTGCAACCCACAATCCAACCGGACAGAGCCCAATATTCCATGCCTGGCAAAAATTAGTGTTTGTATTATTTAATATGTAGTTGTTTGTGTTTTTATACACTATTTCATATTATGCAAAAGTATATTACAAAAATGACTTGAGGGTCGTCATAGCAGGTAACACTACCAGAGCCATTCAATTTTCGAACTCCTTCTGAATAACTTCGTTAGATTATAAGATAAAATGAAAAGAGTCGAGTGAATATGTTACTTTATTGTCTCGGGGGTGAATGAGTTGATCTGTTGATTTCTTTTGGATTGGGAGAGGAAACGTTGGCCAAATACTGAATTTCTTTATTTACATGACAGAACCTCGACTTTCCTCAACATTGAGACGATACTGTAGACTCTATCAATCATTGTGTTTTATTTGGTTCAATGTCACATAATATTGACAATGAGAATGCGTGGCAAAAAGTTTTAATTGAAGAAAAAGCTGGCAAATTATGAGTTGAGTGAGAGATTAACTTTTCAGGGAGTGGATGTTGTTCTTCGGTAAGTATTCAATTAAAATTTTATATTAATTGGGTTTCATAAATCTTAACATTTGGTCAGGAAATTAGAAATTTATGTCCCTTCCTCGCTTATCCGAAGGGTAGAAGAAACTTACTGATCGTTTTAGTAATATGAAAAATTGTTGGTTTTCTATTTGAAAATGAACACTTAACTTATTCATATTGGTTCAAAAGAAACATTTTTGACTCGTTCTCTGTCTGACCACTTACCTTGTTATATCAAAAAAATAATGTTTTGGTTATAATATAAGTGTCAATAATTAATTTTATGACATTTAACATAGCTGATAAAAAACATTTGAGAAATCGTGAATCGTAAGTGTTAAGACATATTGACGTGCTGTTCCCCAACTCTGCACTATACAGGGTGTATCGCAAGCAGATGACAATACTCGGGGGGGTGAATGCCCCACTCAAGTACACTAAGAAACCGGGGTAATAAAAATCCGTTTCAACTTAGTGTAGAAATAAATGAGATTTAAAAATTTTTTACGATAACCACGTTTTTTTAGCAAAATGTCCATAAATATCACTTTTTGGTTAAGTTAAAGTGAAATCTGACTACACTGTCGTAATCTACGTTAAATTTTCTAATAGGTGACATGTTTTTTGACATGAAAATCGAAAAGATAGAAATAGGAGGCTAACGTTTATTTCAAAACGAACACCTGTTCAAATTGTTTGGCAAATTTTCAGTTTACCGTAATTTGTTTTCTCTATTCGCTAGGATGTCCCAAATTCACCAAAAGTTAGCAAAAATATGGCCCTTTAAAAAAATACCTTATGTTGTTCTTTATTGTCGACCATTGCCGGAGTGAGACAGGAGAAAAGATGAAATACATGGGTAAACCTAACTTACACAAAGCTAGACTTTTTGTAAAATTAACTAATTCATTATTTTTAAAAAACTGAAATTATTACGTTATTAATTTTCAGAGATGAAAAAATGTTTTGTACTGAACATTGTGTTGAAAAAATTATAACAATTGCTGAAACAGACCTCCATATTCTCACAATTGACTCCTTGTTTAGAACGGATGTGGTGGCCCGTTGAATCTCAAGCCTGTTTGTTCCCATCTCCTCACAAACCTCTTGAATTCTGGCGATTAATTAGTCCCTATCACTAATAGGTATGCTGTACACTAGGGAGGGACTTTAGAGTGCCCCACACATAAAAATCTAAAGGCGCCAGGTCAGGACTCCGAGCTGGCCATCTCACAGGTTCATACCGTCCAAACCACCTTCCAGCAACGCGCCGTGTGCGCTACGGATCATAAAAAAATATCGCTCTAAAACGATATCATCGACATCCTTTCGTCGTCGACCGGTATAATTAGCAGGTTATCTTGGAATCGAGCCAGGTTCTCCCATAATCCGATAGGCATTTTCTACGGTTCGGGGATTCGGCCATCTTCGTCGATTTGGGAATAGATTTTGGTAAATTTGTTCTGCTAGCAGACTGTTGCCTCCATCAGCCCCGTAAGCATAAATCATGTTTACGTATTCCCGGGTAACTGTTTATTGGAACTAATAATGTTTACATTAGATAATACGTCTAACGATGGTTTTCAGTTTCAAAATCCATTGTACCGATTAGGATTATTATTTTTTTTTTACTCTCTAATCCTCAACATAAGCCAACAATGGGGAAAACAAAAATAAGTTTATTTATTCAGAGGAAATAATTAATTAATTATTATTTCAGAGAATAATAGTAATTTGGTAAATTTAGAATATCCTAGCGAATGGAGAAAACAAATTACGGTAAATTGGAAATTTGCCGAAAAACAAGGAGTCAATTGTGAGAATATGGAGGTCTGTTTCAGCAATTGTTATAATTTTTTCAACACAATGTTCAGTACAAAACATTTTTTCATCTCTGAAAATTAATAACGTAATAATTTCAGTTTTTTAAAAATAATGAATTAGTTAATTTTACAAAAAGTCTCGCTTTGTGTAAGTTAGGTTTACCCATGTTTTTCATCTTTTCTCCTGTCTCACTCCGGCAATGGTCGATAATAAAGAACAACATAAGGTATTTTTTTAAAGGGCCATATTTTTGCTAACTTTTGGTGAATTTGGGACATCCTAGCGCATAGAGAAAACAAATTACGGTAAACTGAAAATTTGCCAAACAATTTAAACAGGTGTTCGTTTTGAAATAAACGTTAGCCTCCTATTTCTATCTTTTCGATTTTCATGTCAAAAAACATGTCACCTATTAGGAAATTTAACGTAGATCACGACAGTGTAGTCAGATTTCACTTTAACTTAACCAAAAAGTGATATTTACGGACATTTTGCTAAAAAAACGTGGTTATCGTAAAAAAATTTTAAATCTCATTTATTTCTACACTAAGTTGAAACGGATTTTAATTACCCCGGTTTCTTAGTGTACTTGAGTGGGGCATTCACCCCCCCGAGTATTGTCATCTGCTTGCGATACACCCTGTATATTAAGCTAAAAACCACTGATACAATTGAACAAAAAACATTTGTCTCAAGTTTTTGCATTTCACTCTGTCTCTAAAAAAAGAATATTGGAAAGAAAAAGATTCATACAATGATTTTTTTACTAGTAATTGTTCATACAATAAGAAACATTCTAGAACTTCTTTCGCAACTGAAGCAATCTTAAAATGTTAAGGACAGATCTTTCATTTCCCCTACTTTATGAAGCAGTTTTTTTTTTTTTTTTTTTTTTATTAGTGAAACATGATGGAAAATGCGTTTCAAATATTCACAATTCCTTTTCTGACTTTATGTATACTACATTCGACGCATTGTAGCTAATGGTGTAGAATTTATTGTAGAAATAGATATACGTATTCAAATCAAAATGGTGAAAACAAAACCAATATGATCCTTAACCAAAAATTACCATAAATTGGTTTAATTAGCAAATTGTTGATAAAAAAATTACCTTTTTACAGTTCACACTCTACAGACATATGTTAGATGTCAACCGAGCTAAGGTTATGTTTATCGTACCGTAGCGCTTTCTAGCGGCCATACCCTCAACTCTACATTTAAAAACCTTTAAATTCATTCACTCAAGGTTACTGGGCATTTTTTTTATTTTTATTTTACTTAGAAAGATTGTATGAATTAGAATTATATACATTTCTCCCTCATTAACATGTTATTGATTCTGTGTTTGTAAATAATTTCTTATACCTTGTGGCATTTTCAATAATATAACCATTTTTTCCCCCTTGAACTAGCTTTTGTATCAAAACTGTATTGACATTTAAGTTAGTATATTTTCATACTGATATTTAAGTTTATTATGAATAAGCAAATTGGCATATATCTATTAATTTTTTATGTCTGTAGTATATGAAAATATTGTAATCTTGAAATTTGTGAGACTGAGATGAAGTTCTATCTTAGGTCTGATGAGAATTTGGTCCAAACCAGAAGAAAATTGTGACCACTTTACTTCGGGACTTAAGTACAGTTTACAAGATACCGCTTGTATTAACGATTTAATGAAAAATCTCCTTGAATAAAAGTAGAAATATTAGAAATGAACATTTTATATTGACAATGTTAATGGTAGATCTCCCGGTTTCCGAGATTCATGCTGAAAATAGTTTCGAAACCCATTCTCTTCTCGGTTTATCTGAATTAAACGAAGTCCCTCAGATTTGAGGTAGGACCAATACAAACAAAGTTATAGCACTCCGAAGGATGGAAAGTAAATTGCTGTTCAAAGTAGTATTGCTTCAAAAATTTAAGTAAAAAAAAAAGAAGAAAAATAAGGTAGATCATCACGAATAGAAGGATGATAAAGTGGCGCGTCACTCCAGACCCTAGTAGGTCATATCGCCTACTACCAGAACGCTCTTTCGACATTCTGGTGGACATGTGTCCGACTCTACAATAGGAGTCCTTAAGTTTGCCTACCCAGGTTTAGGTACCATGGATAGGGGTCTTTAATGAGTTCCTGACATCGTTTAACTTCCCATCCGAAGGACGGCGTGATCAAGGTTTGTTTACCTAAGGATAGGGCCTCAGCTAGGTTTCAGACCCGCCATCTTGAGCTCAGTAGACAAGCACGCTACGTCAGTGCTACTGGCGCACTCTGTTGTTTTTATATTATTGCTAGTATGTACATGTGTCTGTTGTCTGTCTAGTGCGACTGAACCGGCTGAATGGAGGTAACGTACTGACCAGTCTTCAGGTCGACGTTGGCTCTCCCCATGTCCCTTCCTCCTTCCTCTCTCCGGCCCCCTCACCTGATGAAATGGTGATTGCTCAGCGGGGCCGACGTCGGGTCCCGCTCACCTGGTCTCCGGACCTGGAGGCGAGGACTGGAGGACACTCTCCAGGCAAGGAGCGAACTCCAGTCAAATCGCCAAGTTCTATTGTTCTCCGGAGTACACCCCGGAAGCGGCTTCTTCTCCTTGACCACTCTATGGACATGAGCCCCTCTCCAGAGAAGAGAAGGGTACGTAGCTTTCATTTATTTAAATAAATAATAAATGTTATTCATATTCTACCGATTTGGGCATTGTGGTTAGGTTTGGTTATTTATAATAGTTTACTAAGACAGTTTGCCACTATGGTATGCGGGTTCGAATCCCATCCGGGAGAGATTTTTATTTCGTAGATAGAACTCCCTCCCGTGGCCATGGATGTCGTAAATAACAAGATAACACAGTGACATGGTTAATATGCATCGTACATGAAGCCAAAAAAAAAATATATATATAATAAACTAAGGCTCTCGGCTGGGTCTCGAACCCGCGAACTTGAGCTCAGTAAGCAAGCATGCCACTAAGAAATATATTACTTTATGATACTTAACATTTTTTGCAGAGATATTGTGAAACATTTAATAAAAAATAAAGAAAAAAAGTATTTAGAAAAAAAATATATTTCCTATTTCACAAAATATATATATATAATATGGGTTTTTAATCATCAGAGGCCTCTTCAATCAACAGCCTGATACTTGTATTCTTTTATTTATTTTTAATGTTATTATTTTTAGTAGACATATTTCCAAAAAAATTGCATTAATTGATTGTTTATTTGTCCAGAACACCGTGGGAGGTTCCCCCCTAGCCAAGCGAGTCCGCCTGGATCGTCCTGTAGCCCCGTTCTCCGGCCCAGTCAGTGTGGCACTTAGAGCCTTCTCTACAGACCAGCTGATCGACATAATACAGGGTGTCATCGGTAGACATCCCCACCTTGAGGAGGTAAGATGATGTCTGTGCAGATACATATTTCCGTTTTCATATCTGGATACGCCTCCTGTCATCGGTAGTCGACAAGATATTCAACAAGGCCTATGTGACATTTATTGGAGATAGTATTTCAATCCATCGAAATAGGCTCCTCCGTTTGGGCCTTAGGGTCATCAACGGTGAAAAAAAAAATTGTTTGTTTAATTGCAGGGTTGGGGTTTGTATCTATGTTATCCTAAGCTTGAAGGCCCACATAACAGCCCCTCACTACTATCCTATTTTCCTACCTCGTTAATGAAGAGCAGGATATTTTCGAAGCATCGGATCCTTAATTCAGAAAGTCTTATCGAAGGTTCTCCTTGGGAGGTGTATATATGCGCTTTTTTGTTTGAGTTCCTTTTACAATCCTTTATTGATTCAGAAGAACTTAATTTTTCTCATATTGTATTCGCAACTATAATACAATGATATACATTCGCAGAAGGTTACAAGAATGTTGAAATATTACTGTAATGTGGATTTGTGTCTGCTTAGAATGATATTATATATAAAATATTAAAATATTTTTGTGTATATATATATATTATTGTATATACACATATATAATAATATATTTAAATATATATTTTCTGACTGCGACATCTTAAGCGTAAGTGTTCTGTAATATCTGCGATTAACACATACTTGAGTGGCTAAAAGATATCTGAGTGTTATTCCACACTTCAGCTTTTCTAGTTCAAAAAAAAAAAACGTTGTTACTCTTTTTTTCCTATTTTTTAATTAACAATTTTTTAAAAATAATTTAATATTCATCGCCATTATTATTATTATATTGGAAAAATAAGGCATATATTAACTGGATTGATAATAATAATTAAATACCCAAGTGGAATTAAGAATTGTGAGAATTTGAAGTGAGTTTGGTCGTTGCAGACAATTCCCATTTTTCGTAGCTCTATTAATTTACAGCTGTTCCAGCGAGTCAATCTGTTTACCTTTTTCACAAAGAATGACGTACTTTATTCCCTTTGTCTCGTTATTACATATTTTGTTCACATTTATTTATTTTTTTGTTTTTATTTTCTTAATGTTTTCTCTCTTTAATACACTTAAGTATACTATAACATGTGTTGTTACTAGGAGATCCGAGAGAATCTCTCTGCTCCAGACATCCGTTCTCAGCTGGACAAACTCCAGGAACTCAAGAGGAACATCTTCAAGTCTCTCCCTACGTCGAGACTCACCTCCAAGACTGACTCCCCAGCCTATACTCGGGCTTCCACACATCTCTCCTCCTTCAAGGTAAATCATGTATTTTTAATACACATAAGCTCTTTAGTAAAATTGTTTAAAAAAATATATTTATTTAAATTTAATAAAATAATGCACCTTGGAATAGTGCAACGTCATATTGTCGCACGACTAGGGAGAAGCTCGAGGACTGGGACCAATCTGCGACGATCGTCCCCAGCCCGTTTTTTGACCATGCCAGGTCCCGAAAAATCGGCTGATCAACGAGTAGTCTGTTTCCGTCACCAGCGGTTGCATATCCAGTCACAGTGTATGAATCCTGTCCCGTGAATCAACTGAACCACTACCTTGGTCTTACAGCGGAAATTCGAAGACTACCTTGGTCGTACAGCGGAAATTCGAAAACTACATGTGATCATGCAGTACCCACGTAGAGTTAAGGCCTACCCGAATGTCTGGGAAGTATGCACACGTCGTTCGGTCATGCCTAAAAATTGGGCTCAGAAGAAATTTTTGAAAATTTCTATTTTTACACGATTTAGGCATATGCTAATTTTGATTCAATTCAAAGAAATCCTCCTGTCTCGCTTACTTGTCAACCACTTGAGCTTATTTTGGTATCAAATGAAAGCTAATTTTTTCTCTTTGAAAATAAAAGTGCCGAAGGAAAGTGTCACGGAGCATTTAAAGGGGACTTTAGTAATTTTCTAGCTTCGTAGTGAAAGGTCTTTTAGCCAATTTGTACACTCTTTTGTGAACCTTATCCGTCTATGTTACATTCTGATACAGATTATGAGGAATAATTCAAGATAGGGTGAAAGGCGAGGCGGATGAATCACTCCCCTCCCTCTTCCCAATCCACTACTTAAAAAATATTTCATCGTCTATCTCCAAGTAATACATAGTAAGATTTCTTGACCCCCCCCCCCCCCCCCCCCCCTCCCGTTTAAAACCTTGGTTTTACGTATTTTACGGACTGTCTCTTACCCCTAGACTTAGTGAGATTGATAATTTTGCAGAAAGCAGTGGTGGAGCAGGGCCGAATGCTAAATGGAAGTCACCAATGGGAGACAGTATTGGAGTATGTCTTATCAGCTTGGGAGATCGTCGCTGGAACTCCCATCTGGGACAACCCTCCTCACAACAACCCCAGAAGACAATGCTTCAAGTTCCTGGCTTCTTTGTGTATGACCGTCCTCAAGACGACACAGCTGTCTCAGGATCAGACGGACCTTCTGCATGCCAAGTAAGCACTTGCGTTCACATTACCAGCTATATAGAGAGCTGGATCGGGGATTTCAATGAACAAATATTTCTGTTTGTGTCTGAGAACACGATAACTCCTGATAGAATGAATGTATCGACGCGAAATTTTGTATGTGTATCCAGAACCCTCTAAGGACGATACCTACACATTTTCAGCCAAATCGGCCAAAGGAAAGGGGGGGGACTAGGGGGGTGGTTAACATAAAAACTCAAATAACTGCCCTTGTAAAGGATGTATTGACATGAAATTTCATATGTGAACTCAAATGCCTATAAGAACGAAACCCATTGATTTTCAGCGAAATAAGACGAAGGGGGGGGGGGGGGGGGGGGGGGACAGAGGGGGAGCTCAACTCAAAAATAACTGCTGATATAATGAATTTATCGACATGAAATATTATATTTAAATTCAAAACCCATGAAGATGGCACCTATTAATGTTCCGCGAGATCAGTTCTAGCGAAGGGTGGGGGGGGGGGGGGGGGGGGGCTTTACTCAAATATCCTAATAACTGCCGATGTAATGAATGTATCGACACAAAATTTAGTGTTAGGATTCAGAAGCACTTCTGTAAGCCAAATATTGAATTTTAGTACAAACTGTCGATCGGCTTTGGAGGGAGAGCGAAAACGTAATTGATTAATTTGTGTCTATGAGTTAGAAGATTAAGTCAATCTGAGAACATTTTACTGAAACTTGAAAAAAACCCCTTTGACGTGCAGTCCCCTCTAATAGTTGCAAGAATGTTTATTCCTGTTGAATAAAAACTAGCAGAAGCAAAACTGGCGATAATTTTGCGTTATATTTCCTCATTATATTCTGAATTAAATGGGACGTTCATTGCCGGTGGTACTCCGGAAACTTGAATTCGAACATAGAATTTCTGACCGATTACATAACTTTACCTATACCTCGTATGACTGGAAGTAAAAAAAAAATCTTGGATAACATAAAGTAACTCACTCTGTGGAGAGTTGGGAGTTTATTTTATTGTTGTAATCATTGCCTGTCATTAAAATTTAATATTTGACGGGGTTAGAATCAAAATGGTCTAAGTGACATTTTTGAAACTTTGAAGAAACAGTGCATTAGATTCTTCAGTGATTTAAAAGGTCACTATTGATATGTTTAAGTTACTTGTTCATGTCACCAAAATGGTATAAGTTATTTGCACTAGATCTCAGCACTGGCTAGAATTTCACTTGTACAACTTTTTTCCTGAACAGAACTATCATTTTTGTACCCGATTATGCCCTTAACGAAAAATGTTCAAAAATGGACCATTTTGATTCTTACCCCATCATTTAGCCCTCTTTTATTTTATTTTTATTCTGTCTCAATTGGTTGATACTTGTATTCTTTTGTTATTATTCTTAGGGGATGTACCTCCCAGAATAAAGATCATTTTCATTTCCATCAACCCTCTTCCCCCTCAATCTCACAATCTTCCGAACATTGACTTTCATATCTGAATAGGATTCATGCATATTAGCCATGTCACTGTGATATATAATTAATTACGACATCCATGGGCCCGGGAGGGAGTTCTACCTACGAAATAAAACTCAACCCCGGACGGGATTCGCACACGCAAACCATGGTGAGACCATGCGACCAAAGCCCTACGCTCTAGCCTGCACGACCACCATGGCCCCCAAACAACAAAGAATTTTCCTATTTTTTATAATAATTATTTATGTATGTTTCCTTTTTGTTTTGCAGATTGAAAAGTTTCGTGCAAGATAGTGACGAAATTTTACCAACTTTGAAATATCTTGAAGGAATGAAGAAAAAGTAGAAGTGTCTATCTCTATAGATAGATGACAACAACTAAATTGAGAAATTGTTTTGATTTAGTATTTTGGATACTTTAGCGACCTGACCAGTGCCTTATCAGGAATATTTAGCTTAGCTCCTGTAAATATCATATCCTAGACTTTATTATAGTTTGTAGGTTTTATTATTGTTATTGTTACTACTTGAAAAAGTTGACTTTTTTTCTACTTATGGGATCGGCGAACATCGTTGGATTTCGCAAAAAAAAAAAAAAAAAAAAAAAAAAATGTCAAACAAAATTGAACAATTTTGAGTAGGTACGGACATTGATTTAAAATGTATTTTTCTATTTGAAGGTTTAGATGCAAGAATTTGAGTAGCTCCACTTTTTCAAATTTTAAAGAAAATATAAAAAGTTTAAAAAAATGCAGGTTGTACTTACATAAAACAAAAGAGTAACTCTTAGGTTCAGTATTCGGTATAAAATGGCAACAAAATAGCTGCTATTTTTTTTTTCTTTTCTGTTCATTAACGGAATTCCAGCAAAAATAGAGCTGCCTAATTCTTGGTCTCTTCAATTATATAAATTCTAGTTGTGTTTAAAGCAGGGATTGATATAATTTTGCAAAATACTGTTTTTCTGTGTCAAAAAAAAAAAGTACATACACTACAAAGTATTGGTTTTCACGTATAGCGGTACGCAAACATAAAATAATGTACAAATAAAACAAATATTGTCTATTCCACCAAAGATATATAGAAAACTACCGGTTTCGGCCTTACACCAACGTCAGGTCTGTTTGTAGAGTGCGGCCCTTCTAATATATATTTATTTCTTTCATCTGAATTGTATTAGAAGAGTCGCACTCTGCAAACTGACTTAGTTCATAACTAGACCTGATGATGGGGAAAGGCCGAAACCGGTAGATTCGTAAATACATATCTTTGGTGGAATAGACAATATTTCATGGTTTGATAAAATATTGTAATTGAGGATATTTTTTTTTTTTTTTTTTTTTTTTTTTTTTTTTTTTTTTTTTTTTTTTTTCTGTGTTAAATTAAAACTGATATTCGATCCTTGATTTAATTAAGAACGTGTCGAAATTAATTATAACTTTTATCAGAAATTGATTTAAAAATCTCTTTGTAGATATAAAAAATACCTTTTATGTTTGAATAAATTCTAAATAGGAACTGAAAATATATTTAAAGACCATTTCTTTAGTTATATAAAATACTGATTAGGTGAAAATATGTTATTGTTTAAAATAATATTATTTTTAAAAAGAAAAACAAAAATACAACGATGAATGCAAATCCGAACACATTTTTGCTATCTGTGTTGATATAGTCGATAACGGATGAAAACAAAACTGTTTTTATTTAGATGAATGAAAATATAAATAAGTTGTATAAAATATCTATGAATTTTAGATTAATATAAAATTGTATTTAATATATTATCTAAAATTTGCTAATAATATGAAGTGGAGTCGTGGATATTCCGAAGCCTCGCTTATCCGAACAACTTAATATCTCCTGATGATTGCCAAACTTTCACAGACTAATGCCATATTTTAGAGTTTATGTCATCCTAAAGCCCTCTCTACTTAAATTTAATAAAAAATGATACATTTAAAGCTACATTTTAATAAAGGCTTTATTAAACTAGAATTTATTCCATAAACAAAGATATGAAAAAGTATTAATGTATGTAAGTATTTAAGGGGATGAGATGCAGAAGATTGCAAACTAATCAGCGCCATATCCAAATTTTTATTTGTACTAGTTTATAAATGTTGAACATTTCTTACTCCCCCCATCCCCGTATATTCTTAAAGACAATTTAGTTGCAACACAGCATATAATAACAGCAAAATTGTGATTTTTTATATTTGAAAATGTATTTTTACACGATCTTATTACCCAAGGAATTTTATTTGTTTCAAAATGAACTTAACGTTGATTTAGTCATGATTATTATATTCAAGTTGATAAAAATTCTTTAAATCCGAAAATAGGTTTATATTTGAATTTTAAATGTACTCTAAAATCAGTTGTACCCCCTCCCCCATTCCTCTCGAGTATTTTAGCACCCTGGGCAGCATTAGTCTCAAGGAACAACCGATATCAGGGGAAGCCAGAACAGCCATTATTCATTTCTTGGTGGGTAGTGGACTTACTTATTTAGTCATTATTTACTTAGAGATACATACATATGTATCGGAAAATGGGGATGTTGGCTTTAAAAAAAATAAAAGTAATATTAATAAAAATGTATAGGTGAAAACTATTTGAGAGCATAACTTCCTCTAAAAATAGTTTCATTGCTTTCCTATTCTGAAAAATCATAAACCTGAGATTCTTTAATGTTCGCCTAAGAAGGTTTGGAAAATATGTCTATGATAAATAGTTTTTTTTTTTCTCAAAAGAGTGGTATACATTTTTTTATTCTTATTTAATTCAAAAAATAATAATTATTCAAAATATGTTTTAAACATTTTTCGTATAAATAATGACTTTTTTTTTTCCTTTAAAGAGAACATACTTCATCTATCTTGCGTTTAGGCTCTTTAGACTTTGAATTCTTTCCACTGAAAATAATATTGAAGCGGTGAAACTATAGTCATGTGACGGATGTAGTGAAAACATTTGTTTTGTGTTGCTCTGTCTGTATTCTTCAGAATCTTCTTTTGAAAACATATATTTCAACTTAGCTAATCTTGATATCGAAGTATTCATACTGGGAACCTGAGCAGCTATTTGCTGCCATTAGTTTTGATTAACCGGACTCCATTGTGTTGAAAAACATATTCGATAATGTTAAACTTAAGGTTTATTTTATTATAAATATATTTTTTATTATTGGAAACATGCAACGCTTAATTTACTTAAAATATTAGTGTACATTTTCATGTGTATTTCCTATTAAGTCAAAAATGTAGCTAATCTTAGTTAAGTGTGATGCCATTAATAATTATTATAAGGTATATTTTTTAAAATAAATTCGTTAATACTTCTTCAGTTTTTCTATAGAGTTGAAGTAACATGTTTATTTATAATAATCCTTTTTTTAGTGTAGTGTAATTTTTTCAGAGTTGTTATTTCTCTATTATTCAATTTAAATCATTATTATTTATTTATTCTTCACAATGTGTGTTATGTACATGTCATCATGTGTAACTAGTTTATTACTTATGAACACAGTTCGTTTACTTTGTAAGTTCATAATGTTGTTATTCTTGTTGTATACCTTAGAAAGGACAATCTTCGGGATGGCATAGTTCTGAGCACGTTCGTCCTATTTCAAATTTAGAAAAATAAATTAAAATTGATTAGAAATAATTTCATAAGGAATGTAACGATATTTTGAATACAATATTCTTGAAAACTATAAAAGTCGAATTGATTCAGCAATGAGGTTGTTTCTTGAGGTTTTACACAAGAAGAATAGCCAACCGCATTACTGGGACTTTTCATTTACAAAATATACTAAAAGATCCTTCAAATTATTTTTAAGTAAAAAAAAAAAAGTATTTAGGAATATGATTCGGCAGAACGAGAAGCCACATAAGCTTTCAATAACGGAAAACTTTTTTTGGCATGAATTGCGTAGAAAGGGGGCTCACAAACTCGAGACTTATACACGATTATCATAATTTATTATCCGCAAGAAATATAAATGTTTTATTTAAAGTTATTTCCTAGTTCGCTAATATAACCATATAACCGACTGAAGAACAAGAAAAAAATAGATGTAAGCTTTGTATGAATTTTATGATACACACTGGTGGAAATTCAAATGCAAAAAAACAAACATCGATTTGGGTTCAATCTATCAATGAATTAAGTACTGCCATACTAAGAAATTATAAAATCTTGAATAATTTTAATTAATGATTGTCTCCCATGGATGAACACACTATAGATATATTTGTGAGTTACTCACACAAGAAATTATTCAAATGATTTGCTTGTGTATTGAGAGAGATATGCATCACTGAAATGAGTATTTCAGTTATTTAGTATCCGTCAGGTTATGTAGTAGTAGTAACTCCAAGGTATGTTGGTCCAGGTCCTGACTGGGACCTGCAGAGCTCTTACCGGCACCCAAGTCGTTGAGGGCTCTTCTTACAACGCGAGGATCTTCCGAGAACCCTCAGATGCTGTTCTTTGACCAGTCTCCCCTCCCCGTTTACATTTCCCTCTCAGACGAACAATAGACGATGGGTTTCGCCCTTCTCTCTTCCACCAATTAGGGCGCTAAAAACATTCTGGTTCACGCATGCATATTGTACGACATATGTCTTCTTCAGGGCTGACTCCAAACTGTCAAATGCAACAATAAAAGAAATTAAGGGTCCCCAAAAATCTACTACTGATCATAGACAGACAGCTACTGACAATAATTGCATATTCTATCTTAACACTCAAATTAAAAATATAATTTCTTAGGGTACCATTAACTATCGTTTTAATGGAATTTCAACCCAAAATTAGGTTTTCTTCGTGATTTTGCATCTTAAATTTCCACCAGTGTGATTACGATGTCTGTTAACGCTTATTTTGCATTTATGCATACATACATAAACATATTTTTACATATCGACAATAAATCAGCAACATATCCTAAACCAAAAATTTTGTTTTGCTAAAATTTCACTTTTTTTTTAGACCCATATGTCATCAACTTCAAATATTGAATAAAAAGAAACTTTACAAAAAACTAGTTTAATAACAAAATACGAAATTTCAAGGGAAGTAGGATTGTTGCGACAAATGTATGTATGTATTGATTAATATATATATATATAATTTATTTATTTATTATTTATTTAATTTAAGTTTGACGTGATGTAAATTAGTTTACACTCTGAAAACAAAAGAAATATTTTATAGGAATGTAAGAACAAACAAATCCCTTACCCAGACAGGAAAAAGTTGTAATTTAAAATGTTTAATGTGTTCTGTCCCCATTATAATTATAACAAGCAGTCATGTGCATTGTGAGAAAATAAATACGAAATTAACGAATATAATAAAGTGGAATACATGTCGATTTGTGCTTTTTTATTTTATATTTTGTTCATCTGAAATAATACTGTTATGTGGTATATTTCCACGTGATAATTGACTTGATTCATAAGAGGACGACATGTGAAAGCGGCCTTGCGCTGAGATGTGCAGTCTGCCCTCAAAAATTTAGTGAATAATGCGGCCCGCACTTGGGTACAAGGGTTTAATGTGGCCCGCAAATTCGAAAAGGTTGTCCATCTCTGATGTATGTACAGTTTTGGAGAAGTCTTGATTCTGTCTTGCTATCCATGTGGATGGCGATACGATAAAAAGACCTAAGTGATTTTAGGAATAGATATCGAGATAAAATTTAGTATGAGGGTTCAGAAGCCACTATGTAAGTCAAATATAGTCAATACGGTCGATTAACTTCGGAGGGAGAGCGAAAATGTAATTGATTCATTCTTGCTGGGGAAGTACATAACCTGTGATTCACCGACGATTTTTTTAAAGTTATTAACTAGTAATAACATTAATAATAGTGTTTTTTATTAACTGCATTAAACCTCTGGTCTTATTTGTATTATTACTTAAAAGTAATTGTCATTTACTCATTTTTTGGTGTCAACAGACTGTTATTTCAAAATGTTCTGTTTTGAAAGGGCCTATAAATCTCACATATTTTGCTTGATGGTTGGTATATACGGCCTCTAATACTCGAGGCTCCAGCCTCCATCGAGACTCGTACTTAACTTTCTTTTCTACCTGTAAACCTTCCATCTCGATATTAATGGATCCTTACCAACTGCTTTTCCTCTTTTGGGGTCCTTTCATTTCTACATTTGAGGCTATACTCCTACTCCGACACATTAAGTTTCCTCTCTCACTCTCTCAACCTCCAATCTCTTTATTTGGTGGATCCTTACTTCTGTTGAGGGTCCTTTCATCTCTGAATTGAGGCTCCATACAGACTCATGTACGTTTCTGCTTATAAATAAATATGGTTCTGTCAATTAATTAAAGCTATGATAATAACAACCATCTTTATTGACGGAACTGAGCCCAATATACAATTTAACACTATTTACAATTTATAATATATATATTTTAGCAAATATAAAAATGAAAAAAAAAAAATTGTACAAATATATTTACATTATCAATAAGGAAGAGCAACAAGAAATAATATGATAAAATTGAACAAAAAATAAAATATATTAATACATTTGAAACATATATATTTATAAAAAAAAATAATTATTATATACCTACCATAAAAATGTTTGTAATTGGAATATTGCGAAGTTGATACTTAACATTTTTCGCAGAGATATTGTGAAACATTTAACAAAAAATATAAAGAAAAAGAATGTTTAAAAAAAATATTGTCTATTTCACAAGATATAATATATTTATATCTATTATATTATAATATCTTATATAATAAATTATATGGCAGTATTGCTACCATCTTCAGCCACGACTTAATAAATACAGTATTTGTTAAGTCGTGGCTAAAGATGGTAGCAATACCGAAAGTACTCCTATGTAATTTATATAATTTGTGAAATAGACAATATTTTTAAAAAACATTCTTTTTCTTTATATTTTTTTATTGCGAAGTTGAAATAACGATGAGAAAATGAATTACAAAACAATAAATATGGTGAAGTTATAATATGTAGGTAGTATTAAATACTACCATCTATTATTTGTATACATTTTATACAAATAATAGATGGAAAATTATTACAATAAATGTTAAAAACGAAGAGACAAAGTTAATTAAGACTTGAATAAGAGGAAAACAAATTATTGATCTAAATCAATTTTAATTTTCAACAATTTTATTTTCTCAATTTTTTCCACTTTGATCTTCTTTCGAGGGGATTTTGGAGCAGCAACAAATTTTTTAACTGGATGTATTGAAACAAGACAAGGCTGAGGTTCATGAACTTCTTGGATAGAACATCCTGGTCGAACCTCCACAATCTCACGCTTTACAATCGGAACCTTCCTTTTCTGTAAAAAAAATAAATAATAATAAATGAACCATTGAACTTTTTTTTTTTTTTTTTTTTTTCTTTAGGGCATTTCGACTACGAGGGTCATGGATGCCCGATGGATGCAGTTTTGTGGGGATCCTACCGAGCTAATTTGGATAAGCGCAGATTAATAATAATAAAGGTCGAGATTGCTGTATAAGGAATAGAAAGGCTACCTGATGAAGACATTTTTGTTTTATAATTTTGATGGGAGGTTTGAAAAGTGCAAAAAATTAAATAGTTGGCTAATTTGGGAGCTATTATTAGATAAAATTTCGGAAATATCCACCGCAAGGTTTTTACAATCTGTAAATGTAACTATAATAACTTTAGATTAAGTTATTCGCTAAAACAGCCGCTTGCTGAGTGCAGGGACTTTTTTTTTACCTACAATAAAACACACTAACCAAAAAAGTTTACAACTTTCTACATTACCTTTTTGGATTTCCGATTATTCTTAGGAACTTCTGGAAATATACAGGGAATGGAGCCTTCTCTGAGTTTGGCTCGTCCAGAAGCATACGTCCGATTAATATCTTCAGGTATAAAATGTTCCGAACATAAGTATGTTCTCTGTGAAGGGTTCCAATTGTCTCTCTGAATGGCCATTATCCAAGCTGCTTTTAATTCTGGATCTGTAGGAAGTCTGTAATGACAATAGAAAATATTTACGTAAAAACATGTAATCATATAAGCAATTTGTAAATGTTAGAAACTGTGCAACTTACTGGTGAAATGACATCCCTTCTATTCTTTTTTCACTTCGATTTGAACAACCAAAAGCACAACAATTCACCATTTTAAACGAATCAAATAAATATTACGAAATTAATGAAACTTACGAAGCTAAAATTCCAAAGTTAACACTGAAATAAACAGTACTAAATGTACGCATAGTAATACAAGAACAAACTAAAATTAAATTAAAATTGTAATAAAACTATTTACATTCACAAACTCTTAAAAATGAATATTTATTTTATTTATATAAAAGAGAGCAATATTCGTTTACAGTCAAAAGAGAAGTTGAGAAGAAAAGGTAAACGTAACCTGGAAGCCGCACCTTACACTCCCAAACATAACAAGGTGAAACTATCGATAGTAAAGATGGAGCTCACTAACGAAAATTGTTGGATAGTTACGATATATCTATCTTTCGTTCCGGCGATGATAACCGTTGCAGTTTTTCGCCCTAAAATCACAATATCAGTCTTTCTCTGTCTTTTATGACACCCCTCAGAATAAAAAATAAATGTAAAAGGACAGAGTTCAATATATAATTTGTTAAGTATAAATATTCAAATAAGCTTATTATAATTTAAAAATAAAAATAAAATAATAAGGAAAAAAATATAGGATTAGTTACAGAAAATAAAAGAATTTGAAGAAATTAATGACATAATACAAAAGAAAGGATTAAATGAATATTTACAGATTTTGTTAGTAATAAAGTAATGCAAAGTTGATATAGGAGAATATTAAGAAATAACATTCATAAGAAAAACCAAAAATATGAAAATTCTTAAAAAGAGATATTGATATAATATTGATACAAGTGGAAAATAGAAAATGAATAATAAAATTTGTAGAAATAATTAGTGTCATGATACAGAAGAAAGGGATGGGGAATAAATGAATAATTACAGATTTTGTGAGTAATAAAATAATGCCAAGTTGATATAGGAGAGATGAATAAAGCGGGGTGTGACCACAATTTCAGAGATTGAAAATGAGAGGGAAAAAAAAATAAGAGTCCACCAGATAAAAAGACCAAAGGTTTAGAGGGAGAACAGAAACTTACATGTGAGTCAGTGTATAGCCGCAATTTCAGAGACCCAAGGACCCGAAAAAAGCAAAAACTGAAGGTAAGGCTCCTGCTAATAAAGATTTCGAAGGTTTAGAAGGAGAGCAGAAACTTACGTTTAAGTTTGGATGAAGCCTAGAAAAACTTAATAACGCCACTATGTCAGTAGAGACTACAACCAGATGTGATTGTAGTCAACCATAAGAAATATGAAAAAATGGTCTGGTTCTAAGGAAGATGACCGAAGAAGAAATATAGAATATAGGTGAACCTAGTAGCACCGATTCTTCATATTTTCTGAAAAAAACATTAATACAGCAATGTCCGTAGACCACATAAGATGATAGTTGACCAGATACGGGTTACTTAACCGTAAGTAAAGATGAAAAATATTTATATTCTGGTTGGTCCTAAACGAAACTGCGGAAAAATAAATATAAAATATAGGTGGTTCTTATGGCACGGATTCTTAATTTTTCTGAAAAAAAAACGATTATACAGCATGTCGGTAAATAGGTTTCAACCAGATTCGATGCAAGCCCATTAGTAAAATTGGTAAACGGTTCCTGTCTTCGCGCTCGGATAACTGGGTTTTTGATTTTTCCGATACCCGGTTCTCGATTTCAGACCCAAAATCCGGTCCACGTTTCAAGATTTTCACAAGCTTCCCGATAAGGCGTGTATGTGTTTGCTCTTTCTCTAAAACTTTGATCTCTTTATTTGGAGGACTCTTCCGTCTGTTTTTGCTCCCAGACGGTTATTCGACCTCCGAATTCGAGGCTACAACCAGTTTTACACATAAGTATTTGCGCTCTTTCTAATCTTTCATTTTCTTTATTTGGTGGACCTTCCATCTTTTTTGAGGGTCTTGATTTGATCGCCGAATTTAGGCAACATCCCGATTCATTAGGTGGCCTCGATAGCCTAGAAACACATATTAAAGTTATTAAACCACAACGTTAGCAGAGAGGCTTCAACCAGATATTATGGCAATATATATAAAGAAAATTTTTAAGAAACGTTCGGGAACCTAAGAGTATTACTTTATAGGAATGTTGGAATTAAAATTATGAGCACTTTGATATGAATACAAACCAAAAATTTATTTACATATAAATTGCTAAAAATAATATTATTTACATCAGAGGTTGATTTATTATGTTGTTGGGGACTAGTTGTATGTTGTTGAAGACCAATTTTATGTCGTTGGGGACCAGTTCACTGGAACACCCCTCCCCCCCCCCCCCCATCCTAATTTACAGCTTACTATAATTATTTTTACATAAGATACATTCGACTCCTATTGAATTTTTTGAATAGAACAATATTCAAATAAAACAAATGTGCATTTTCATCTATTTTAATTATTTTTTTGAACTTTGATTGCATTGCATCAGTTATTTGTAATTGTTATTTAAAAGTAGCAGATTAAGGTGGTAACATCTACACAGAAATATATCTCCCTCTGAATAATCTTTGCACTTCCTTTAGACTAACAAATACATTGCAGGAGCTGCACTAGGAGTTCTTAGAGGATTAAAGAAGTTGTGGTGCAACACTTTCTGAACTAGTTATGCAACACGAATAAATTAGTGATTATCGGATGAATCCTCTGGGTGACCGGTGAATATTGGAACTGGCCTGCTCTCTATTATGAGGAGGCTACGACCTGCTTTCTTTACAAGTTCTTACTTTTGTACAGTCATTCTCGTTTGTTTGTTTTGTGTTAGTGTTCTGTGTGCGTATGCAGAGTGATACTGTTATTCTTTTGTACATTCCTGTTTTTTTTCTTATAATGGTCTATCCA
The DNA here is from genome assembly GCA_963662175.1 of Aradus depressus. Taxonomy (NCBI): domain Eukaryota; kingdom Metazoa; phylum Arthropoda; class Insecta; order Hemiptera; family Aradidae; genus Aradus; species Aradus depressus. Next base: position 4,590,270 of record OY759219.1, read on the forward strand.
AAATAAGGAATAACTTAATATGGAACTTAGATATTTTTTTACCCTCTTCTTCTGATTGACACCGGGAATTTTCATGATATAATCTATCAGTATGTTTTCTCGATTTAAAAATTTTCTTTATAGACATAGGAGAAAATTTGTCATTGGTGGAATAGTTGTTGGAGGCATTGTATTTAGTATAAACTATGCACAGAGGAAATTTATTGAGTGGCAAGAAAATGAGGCTAAGGAGTTCTTGAAAAGAACAAAAAAGGAACATCATTACCGTTGTACTTTGAAAACATGTAATCAAACAATAATTTCATTATCTGTACCTTTAAAGGAAACAATTCTAAAGCGATTGGAGACTGATGAAATCTTGTCGAGAATAAGGAAAGAAGAAGAAAACCGTGTTGTGCTATGGGAGGAGATGAAGGTGGGGGTATTTGCTGAGGTAGTGTCCATGCTGTATGGAGGCATGATGTTGGCGCTCATGCTTCGCATCCAACTCAACGTACTTGGCGGGTACATGGAAGTGGGCGGCTTGAGCACCACCTTCCAGGAGCTCTATCTCTCCTTGTGCCACCACTTCCTGGAAAGAGGCGTCCATGAGCTCTGTGCTATTGTACATAAACATTCCATCCTTGTACTTAAGGACATCTCTCTGAAGCAACAAATGGCACTTCAAGATATCGAACAGCTGTTTTGGCGTCTTGAATCCAGTTTGGCTACTGATTCTCTCAACCCTTTGAAAAATCTGAATCATTTCTTAATTCAAGAAACAAATGGATCATTTATGTCGAAAATGAGTGCTCATAATATGGAGGAAAAGGAAGTTGAACAAATGAAGGTAATTTTGTCTGAAACTTTGGAACTGTTGCAAAATGAAGAAGTTGTGTCCATTGCAGAGTCCTCAGTGAAGAGAGGCTTTGCAAACACTGTGGACAGAATTGCAGAGTTCTACTCTCCCTCTTCCAGTTCGAAGAGTGGGTTGGGAATGGGGGGAGTTCGCCTCCCTGTGGCCAAGCTGGTCCCCATTCTACATGGGCTCTGTGGGCCCCCCGGTGTGCCTGGAGACGGGCCCCCTCAGCCCTGGATACATCAGTTCCTCCTCATGGACCCCCTCAACTCTTTGGGCGCCAATCTATATCAAGCCTTTAGCCTTCAATCAACTTTACACTCATCTTGTATACAAAACACTGAAGAAAAAGAAAAAAGACACTTGTAAATATATATTATGTATTATAGGGACTTTAAAAAGGCTGTAAATTTGTTTTTAATATGCGACTCCATGCACCAAAAGTGTAACCCATAAAAAAAATCAAGCTTTTTTCATTATTCTTCATACATGTCGGCGTCAAATAGCAAAACATGTCATGTCACTGAAAGCCAGAATGAGTTAAAAGAACTTAATTTGTCTGGATTTTCCTTCTGATATATTGGAATCTATTGAAGTTATATAACTGAAACTTAACGTTTCAACATAAACCCAGCCAATTATTAGGTAAACAAAAAATATTAAGTACCTATTGAAGAAAATATTCAGAATGTTGTAATTGTGAAACCGTTACGCTCACCGACGGCCGCTAAAATCACAAACTTAATGTGACGAAACAATTTAGTCAAATAAGGTAATTTTTAATTAGTTTCATTATATATGGGCGTTACGTAAAATGACAAGGCATTCTAGTAGATGACGTATTAGGCTATTGAGTCGTAGGCAAGAGTAAATCGATAAATAACATGCTTTTTCTTTGCTATACTTTTAATTTTTTTTTTTTTTTAGCAGACTCATTAGTTCTGAGGGGTTGAAAAGAAGTAATTCTTCTAAAAGTATTATTTATTAGTGAATACCCATGACAAAATGTATGAATAAATTGGAAATATAAATTAGGGAGGGGTTGACCAACGATTTATTAAGGAGGAGAGATGAGGCTTCTGGTAGAAGAAAACAAACTTGTTGAATTTCTGTCAAGCTTTCGGCACTGAGTGTACCTTCTTCAGGGCCTGTTGTATTGACATAATGTATATATCGATACAGTAGTTCAGAAGTGGGATATCTCAGAATTATTTTGAGAAAACGCATTTGAAAGTTTCGTTCGCTTCTTAAAAAGTAGCTTTTGAACTTTTTGTTTTCGTTTCATATTATTGGAATGCAACTACATCAAATTCATAGATCAGTACATTTCAAATTATCATGTTTCTGAAACTAAACACTTGGAAAAAATGAAAATTCTATAACAGGTTATGTACATTTTAAGTCCTCCCTTTTGTGTTTTCAGTTATGCGAGTTCAGAATATGAAAGAGGGTGAAAACTTGTAGAATGAGTTTTTTTGAGTTGTCCCACTTCTGAACTATTGTATCGATACGTCAATTCAGGCCTTGAAGAAGCTTGACAGAAATTTTACGAGTTTTCTTCTATCGACCACAAGCCTCATCTCTCGTTCTTAATACATAAATTGAAAAACATGAAAGGTCAAGGGCGAGTCAGGTTTCGCGCGATAAGACATCTATACTATCGACTCTTATTTTTATTTTGCGAGGGATTAATTATTAAAATAATTCCGATAATCTTTTTTATAGAAATATTGAGCTGCGTCGCGGGCGCATGTTAACTTTTTAGAGTTAAACGATTGAAAATCAGTTGACAGGCAGACAGTCTGCGTTTTTCCTCTTAAAGGTTTCCCATTTTACTACCACTTTTAGTATGGAACTCCAAAAACGCAGGTTCTTCGATATAGGAGAAGTAGTTTTGACAGATTGTACACAGAGACTGATCCAACCATCTCACCAGTTAGCCAGCCTTCTATCAAGCAAGATGTTGGCACAAGCAATGAGTTTAATATTTCTTCTAAGGTGAGGAACGCTGACATATTGTGGAAAGTTGTAATAAATAAATAAAACAAACTTATTTTTGAAATATTGTCTATTCCACTAAAGATATATACATATATATATAACTACCGGTTTCGGCGATGAACAGTTCATAACTAGACCTGACGATGGTGTAAGGCCGAAACCGGTAGTTATATATATGTATATATCTTTAGTGGAATAGACAATATTTCAAAAATAAGTTTGTTTTATTTATTTAATATTTCCGCACACGTAGGCTGGGTTACACGATTCATGTATGGAGAGAGCTATTATATATAATTTTTGTTTTTTCACTTTGCAATATTTTTTTATTTTTTTCCTAATTGAACTTTGTTGGTTTCAGTTTATATTTATTATTACATTAAAAAGAATGTGATTGGTTTTTTTTTTATTATTTTTTAAAAATTATATCTATAAAATAAAGAGGACGCCGGTCACAGATAGGTAGCTTGCCTGATGAGCTCAAGATATCAGGTTCGAAACCGTGCCGAGGTTCTTAGGTTATTTATCTGGGAGGTGAAAAAAAAACTCGAGCACGCCGTCCGCCGATTGGGACGTTATAACACTTACACTAGGAGAATAAAAATTTACGGTAGTAGTAGAGTCTGGCTCATCGACGAAACAGCGCTCTGCAAGTAGACGATTTGACCTCATAGTAAAGCCTTACATAAAAAATAAATAAAAACGAAGATCTTGTTTGTGCTGACGATGGCGTAATCCCAAACCGGTACACTTTATGTACATATTTTTATTAGTTTTTTACTATATCGACGCATAGCAGAAATATATTCGGCTATATATTTATTATTACAATGGAGAATACTAGAATGATGAACCAATTCATATGATTGCATTGACATTGAATGGTATGATTATTTTAAACAAACACTTGTTATCAAAATATGTATAAAAGAAAGAGTTCAGATCAGTCAGCAATCTCCACGCTCATGTTCCGAACAAATCTAGCTAGCTACCTTCAAAGCAAAATTATTTTTGGCTTCTAAGATTTATTAGTTCTGAGGAGTCAGAAAATAAGCACCTGGTGCTGGCAACGTAAATAAATGAATTCAGTTAGATGAAAAATAGTCATTCTAATAAATAAACTGCATTTATTTTCTAAATTAAATGTATTTATTTATGCTCAACGCCTTGATCTTTTCCACCCTATAGAAAAATGCAAATCTTAGATGCCTAGTTAATTTGAAGTATAAATAAATTGAAAAAAAAATACTTATATAGTATTACTTCTATACGAGAATGTACATGTACAGACGAACTAAAACATAAAGATGTCATCCCACTGTTTTATTTGAGATCACAACATGTTTTTAGCGCAACAGCGTCATCATCAGTGGTACATTACATCCTTACAAGTGTAGAGACTGAAGGAATAATGGCCAGTCTGATGACGCCGTTGCGTTGATAACAGGTTTTGGTCGAAAATAGAAACAATGGGAAGACATCTCGATCCATAACATCTCACTATCACATATGAAAACATGACCGTTTTATTTACGAAACACTGAAAAAAAGATTGTTATATTTTTTGAAGGGATTTTTTTAAACAAAACAATATCAACAATTGTTGTAATATTTGTATTGACAAATTTCCATAAGTTCATTAGGAAAGCACGATATAATAGATTTATGGTAGCACTCACTAATCTTATATATATAAAGAAGGTTCCTTTATACATTTCCAGACCGTTGATCAAATCAGTATAATTTAAACAATTTTAGATTATACAACTAGGCTGGTTTTTGGTTTGGGTTCAAAAATGCCAATACGTAATTAACACAAAACAATTTCGCGAATAAATTGTATTTTCGTTTGTTTTTCAACAGCTATCTTTCAATTATGCAAAATAGTATTGTGCACTTATTATTGCAATGTTTTAAGTGTTATAAATCGGGCCATTGACGGGGAGTCAACTGGAATCGAGAAAATTTTCACAATCAAAACTATTGCAGTATCAAGATTGAACATAAATTGCGAAAATACCAGATGACATGACTTGAAGTGAAAGAGAAAAACGCTTTCAATTTTATTCACGGACATTTCGAACACCAAAATCGAAATGTTTCTCTTTCATAATTTCTCAACTTTTCAAGCAATACGTGCAGATTGGTCTATTCCTTTTGAGAGAAAATGAAAATGTTTTTCCACAAAAATATGTTTATATTTTCTTCAATGTTGATGTTGAGTAGCCAATGTAAAATTCAGTATCAGTTCAGAAAAAATATACACCACTATTCAGAGGATATTATAAAATCATCAGGTCCCATAAGAAGGTGGGGAGGTGTCAAGATTAGAATAATAATGTGAGATCTATTGTAAAAATTATAAATACAGGGTGTAAACAAATTTAGTACAATATCTCGTGATTGTATTCTAGACTCTGGAGGCTAAAATATAAAAAAAAAATATATATGGGTCCGTAAATACTTCCTCAAAAATGTATGGACAAAATATTTTTTTTTGGAAAATAATGAAACATATCTTTAAAAAAAATTATTGTAGCATACAATACTTAGCAATAAGTAAAGGTTGCCGAGGTTAGGTTAGGTTTTATGACTCATGCTCAGGCTTTAACTACGAGGTCATATCGCCTACTACCAGAGCGCTCTTTCGTCACTCTGCTGGACATGAGCCCGACTCTACTGTGGGAGTCCTAAATTTCGCCTACCCTAAATTTTTATTCACCTAGGGCAGGGGTCTTCTTAGGTCCTAACGAGTACCTGACATCGTACAGGCTCGGGGACCATCGCTTAACGTCCCATCCGATGGACAGCGTGCTTAAGTTTATTTTATCTTCCAGATAAAATGAACTAAGGGTCTCGGTCGGATTTCGAACCCACTAAAACTGTTATATATTTGTAATTATTATTTAAAAAGTATTTTATAAATCGAGTCGAAATCGGGTTAAGAAATAACCATATTGTAAGCAGCAGTGGAGGTAGGTTTTGTTGCGCCAAGAAGCACACCATCCAACCATAGGGGCATATTAATCTACCAATGGCTAAATTCGTTTTCGCACCTAACATATATATAAATTAAAAAAATAAATAGACTAAACAAAAATGCAACTTAGTTAGACGTCGCACTAAGTATAAATAAAAGCTAATTTACCTAATAAACAAGAAAAAAAAAATACTTAGAATTCAGAGGGTTCAGAAGGCTCTGAGGTTTTTATATATATTATTATTATTTTTAAATTCATATATAGTGTTTTACCTACATTTCTTTCTTCTAATTATATATGTTTATATTTTTTGCAATAGATCAAACATTATTATTCTCCAAGTTTGTAGGCCATGATATGATCTAAAGTAAGAGGAAACGTTGGCGTTGGAATAGTTGTGTATATATTTTTAAGTTAAAATTCTACAATTTTTCAATTGGAAAATATGATACAGCTAAACAATTCATGAAAATCGGCCCAAAGTTAGCATAAACAACACTTCAAAAATTAGCACGAAAAACAAACGGAATGAAGATAAGATGGGTAGAAGGTACGTCAAAAGTTTCACTTCAAAATCAAAATTTATAAGGACTATATATTACCTACGAAATTAGGTAACACGTTTCAATATTATGTAATACTTTAGATATATTTTTCGTGATGCTCCTTTAAAGAGTTACAATTTGAGAACTATAGTTACAAATAAGTTTCGTCTTCCTAACTACTTTACTAAAATGACCTGCATATTCACTTACTTAAAGGGGTCACACCATTCTCAACAGTATGTTTTCTATCATTTTTCAAAATTTTGAAGTTTTAAGAATAGTTCTGGAAAAAAAAAAGTTTGACAAAAGTCAGAAATTGGCCAAGTTGGAGCAATGTATATATTATATGCATTCGATACCTGAGAGGTTTTAAAAAGCCCACAACCGCCAGGCCATTAGCAGAATTAATACTGCCAACCTTAACAATCCGGATTAGTATGACTTTAGTAAGTGATATTCTAGAACGTACCAGAAAGACAAAAAAAATCATATTTTATCATACAAAAAAGTTATTATCCTATTTTCTTTTGAGTTTTTCTCGACATGTTTTTTCAAAATTGCCGCCCTGTACCTCCAAAACTACCCGTCCGATTAGCTTGAAATGTGAATGGTGTATTCTTGAAAAACGTATCTCCAATATAGCATATGATTTTTCAAAAATTAGTAGAAATTGTGGGTATGGCAACAATGTGAAAAAAAAAAAAACCTTCCACCAAAAAAATTGTTCAAATATTTTGTAAAATACAAAGAGTAGAAAATTAAGTATAATCCAATCAAATTCGAAGTCAAGCGGACGAATAGTTTCAACAGTGGCAGCTAGGTTGAGGAACAAACTTTAAAAAAAAGTGCAAAAGAAGACTTTTTTACTTTTTTTTGTCGATAAAATATGATTTTAAAATTTTTAGTTTAAATTTTCTATTCCCGGTTCGGTATAGTAGGCCTTCTACCGAAGAATTCCTCAAACGTTCAACCAAGGACGCGAGGCAGCGCGATTCTTAACTCTGGCCCGCTTGGCCTCATTCCACGACCCGACATCGCTCTCTCTAACTTGCCCAATTTTTGAAATTGTGACTTCAAATAAAAAAAAAAAAAAAAAATCTATTTTTTTTAAATTCTTAGGGTGGTGGCACCCCTTTAACACATCAACATTAAATTTCCTTCCTCTTAGGAACTTTTATACTCTAATTTCCGAAGTTAACTAACTAACAAATCCTATATTATATTAAATATTTTACAATGAAATAATTTAATAATTAGTTAATATCTTTTCATTGATGAATTAGGCAACTTAAGCAAATGATAATGCATTTTCATTACAATGGATGATTAAACACATGGACATTGAATGGAAGATTAAAAGTTAAAAAAAAAAAATTTAAATAGAATCTATTTCAATTAATTTATCTCAATAGATAAATAAGAAAATAAAATAAATAAATCAGTATTACAATTTTTTTTAAAACTAAAATAGGTCATTTCTTATTTTGAGTAATGCGATGAAGACATAATTTATCTTTATGAATTATGTACTTATTATAAATATTTCTTTTCTTTTGGCGAAATTAATTTTTATATGTATTTTCAAACATTTATATAGTAGGGAAGCTATACATTATTATATTTTAAAGTCTATTTTTGTGTTTATGTTTTTAAATAAAATTGAACTAAATATATAAAGTCACAAATATATAATGAACACAGAGAGAGAGAGAGAGATAGATAGAAGAGAGGAGGGTGGGAAGGGGTAGGGGGTGTGGTGGTGGGGGAGTGACTTGACGTCACCAGGTTCAGCCTCAGCTGGTAAGGATGGCGGGGGCGGGATTGGAGCTGCGGAGCCACTCTACGAATTCGTCTAACATCACTGGCCCTGAAACATCATAAATTACATAACTAAACAATGCTCCATATCAATAAATAAATAATAATAATATGCCAATAAATAAATAAAACCAAAGCAATAAAAAAATAATATTTCGACTATGTTGAGTGATAAGATATGAGAGGCTGAGACCTGTACAAAAGTTAATATAGAGCAAAACGTTCACTCAACGGCCGTATTACATAAAATATATAACACTTCGACTATGTTGAGTAATATATAGGAGGCTGAGACCTGTACATACGTTAATATAGAGCAAAACGTTCACTTAACGGCCGTATCACATATAATATATAAATATATAACACTTCGACTATGTTGAGTGATATATAGGAGGCTGAGACCTGTACATACGTTAATATAGATCAAAACGTTCACTCAACGGCCGTATCACATATACTTAATATACAACAAATCGGCCGTTTGGCCATCATCAGTATCCAACGTTGTGATCGTATATTTTTTTACCGAAATTTCAGGCGTCAATAATTACTAAGAGAAAACAGTGCCAAAGTCAACATAATCCAGAACATATATCGGCATCTATGACTTTACCTCAAAATTCCATTATAGCATTGCATTCCGAGTTATGAGACAGAAAACAGGAGAAAGGCAACATTACCACTTGGAAATTATCAATTATATCACTATAATGAATTAACCTTTCTTCTTCTTACAGTCTCATTACTCATATATTGAAAATTATAGATTTATGTACAAATACAGTTCTATATTATATAGTGGGAAAACGAATAGAAACAATTATAACGTTTATATTGCCTAAGTATGCTAGGTTGGGATATTATTACCTGAGCCAGGTACCCGCACAAAGGAGGACATGGCTATTATTTTTCTTGGTAGTAGGCGGATATAGTGGACTTATTTGTTAAATAAGTAATACAGATGTGTCAACTCCCAATAGAATGAATGTATCGACACGAAATTTTATATGTGAATTCAGAATTCCCTAACGACGACACCTATTGTTTCTCAGCCAAATCGACCAAAGGAGATGCGGGATTAGGAGGGAGGCTTAACATAAAAGCCCTAATGACTGCCGATAGAATGATTGTATCGACACGAAATTTTATATGCAGCCAAAACTCCATAAGGACGACATTTATCAATTTTCAGCGGAATTGGCAGAAGGGAAGGGGGGGATAAGAAGGAGGCACAACACATAAACCCCAATAACTGCAGATGTAATGAATGTATCGATATGAAATTTCATATTTAAAGGAAAAACCCAATGAGGACATTACCTATCAAACTCTTAATTTTGTTATGTATTCAACCATTTTTTTTCCACGAAGGATTTGAACAATTGTCCGATTATAAAACGATAACATTTTATCGATTTTTATTTAAACATAATTTAAATTCTAGATTGCTTTAGACAATAGTAGAAGAAAATACAAAAAAACAAAACAGAAAGTACTCACAGGCGCCGTCAACATCATAATTGGAAAGATCCATGTTGATTGTGCGCGAAAACTCAAGTATATTACACCATTGGTCCTTATTTATAACTTTGTACTTTGAGTTGTCGAGAAATATCGTGAATTCTCTAAATAAAGTCCAAGTTTTTCCTAAAAGTAATTGCAGCATCGCTTTGGCTGTCTCAATATCCATACTTCTTTGGTCCTTGTCCTAAAAAAAAACCATAACACAATAAAAATAGAAATAATTGTAAGCATTTTATTATATTGTTTTGTAAAGTTAGCGATGTTTCACTCAGATGTACACTTATGAGATCGCAGACAGACATGCAATTTTTTTCATTTTTTTATAAACAGAGGGTCGTAAAAAATATGAAATAACGGTGAACAGTCACGAAATTTCCTCACATTATACCACAAACAGCTGGCAAACTTACAATATTACTAGCAAAGAGAGGATACGATATTGGGGTCATGGATTTGATGAAACGTTTTTTGCATGTTTTAGGTCAAAAATAAGAAGACACCTGTCTCACCGTTCGTTCCAATGGGACTTGGTTTGAAAAATTACCATAATAGAGAGTGAACACTTTGAATTTGATGTAATTTCCAAGGTAACATTATTATTCGAGACACATTTCACAGATTTTATGTGATTTTACGAACTAAACGTACATCGAGAATTTTTGAAAACTCATTTATTTAATCGTGTATTGCACAAAGTCTACTCACCGATTTTAATGAATGATATGTTGTTTGAAAGAACTAGTCGAGAGCATTCCATCCATGTAGACAAAATAATATTTAATCACTGCTTTCAGATGAAGATACATTTTTGCTTTCTTTGTCAATTTTTTTATAGTAGACACAGTTCAGCCTAGACATGCGATATATCGTTGGAAAGAGGAAGTGAAGAAGCTCTTTATAATTTGCTATCGAAAATCAAAATATGTTGATTAGATTCGAAGCTATAAGGGTTTAATGTTGACAGTTCAAATGTTTGTTATGGTCTTATGAAATTTTTTATATGAACCAAAATCTGTAATCAATGGTTTTTCGACATGGGAAACACAAATTTTAAATTAGTTTCATGAAAATAAAATTTCCCGACCATGTTCTCTTAGAAAAATTGTTTTTTCAAATTTTTTAATCATTTTCTGCTCAAAAAAATGTGAAAATATTTTTTCTGAAATTTGGGTAAAAAACAAAAAAAAAAAAATGACTTAGAGAACTTCTCATTCGGCAAAACAAACGCCGAGAAAAAACAAAAAATGACCAAAATGAAATATTCAAAACATTTTTGCGATAAACCAAGGCCCATTGGAACAAACGCTGAGACATGTGTCTTCTTATTTTTAACCTAGAACATGCAAAACAAAGTTTCATCAAAATCCGTGACTCCGACATCGTATCCTCTCCTTGTAAGTAAAAATACATAATACGACATTATTAATAATACTTTCGTTGTTACTCACTCTAGCAAAATCGTATGCGTAGCGGTATATACTCTTGAATGTTGGAGGATCGTTTAAAATCGTTCTTAAATAATCTAATTTATTTTGAAGTTTGGCAACAGAATCACATCTAAAAACAGATAATAGATTAATATATAGTAATATTAAAAAATACATAATTTAAAAAAAAGGTAGGGTACAAGATCAAAATTCTATCTTTAAATGTATTTTATTACGTGCGCCGCCTCTTGGTCTCCTCGGCACTCTGCGAATTTAAATTTATTTATTATTTAGAGGAATAGATAATTAAAAATACAATACAAACTTCACTATATTCTTAAATACTCGACTAGTTTAGCCGTGTTAAGGCATTATCAAGAGTCATTTACAAACTGACAGAATTGGTTGACGGGGTAAAAGGTACAGTTATGGAGGGGGTTTATTAGGTAGTGACGGGGAATCCCTTGTTTTTGTTACTCTATAATTCTAATAAACATATATTTACAAGATAATAATAAATATAAAATAAAAAAGAAAATATATGTATATAATCTAATAAAGCGAATCTAACAGTAAAGTGTTGGTATTTATATAGGTATGACTCATGAATTATATATATATATAATATAATTTAAAGTGAATAAAAACAAATACATAGAATTTAAAGGCAAATTTAAAGGCGATGTGAAGAGTTTTCAGGACTATGTTTTCAAATTGATAACGGCGACTATACATACTGTAGTTCGGAGAGTCCCCTGAGCCATTCGGCCGAGCTGAAGAAGCCCATCTGGCGAGCAGTCATCTTCCAGGCAACCACGAGCATCACCACATTCTCTGGCTCCACACCGAGGTCTTCGCAGAACTTTTCCATACCTTCAGGACCTAGACAATACAAACATCATGTAAAACTATAGTAGAAACCACAGGTTAAGAGTATTGAGAACACCCCCTTTCTTTCCAACCCACCTTAACACCCCCCACAAAGTAATGCAATAACCGCCTTCCAGTGTATCGGATAGTTAGAAATGTACCATAATTCCTACTGGAGTAGATCTAAAAAGAGAAAACAAGTGGAAAAGTGGGAAGTGGAAAACTAAACTTTTTTTTAACGTAATTTTCCTACATTCGTATACAAATACTGCATTAAGACTCCAATAGTAGAGTCGGGCTCATGTCACCAGAGTGACGAAAGAGCGCTCTGTTAGTAGGCGATTATGACCTCGTAGTTAAAGCCCGGGCATGAGTCATAATAACTATCTGTAAATAATAATTACAAGATATTATTACATAAAAGTGTGGAACAACGTATAAAATGAATGGACAACATTGAGTCACCAGCAATGTACTTCCCCACAACAAATTAATCAACTAAATTTTCGCTCCCTATCCAAAACCAGTCGACGGTTTGCGCTAATATTTGTCGATTTGTCGCCTCCTGGTGGAGAAAGAAAAACTCACTATAATGAGTTCTGCGCCGGGGACGACTGCAGGCACAGTCAGCGAGCGCCCCACATTTATCCCGAGCCTTCTCAGCGGCCCAAAGGAAATTAAGGTGGGCTGGGAGTGACCACCGATGGTCGCAGATGGTGGGCGGTGGTCGCTCCTAGCCGACCACAGCAACAGATAATAATTTTATTTTTATTTGATGTAACTAATATAATAACTTGTTAGGCCCTCTTCCCAGAAGATTTGGCGAACGGGTGTCCTGGCTTCCACCGGGGGGTCAGCAACCAAAAAAAAAAATAAAGTTGACTTACGCAGTGGCTCGTAAATCCTCATACTTAATTTTGTGTTGATACATTCATAACATCGGCAGTTTTTAGGTTTTTTGAATTGAGCCCCCCTCCCCCCTCCCCTGAACCCCCCCTCTTCCCTTCAGCCGATATCGATAGATGTGGTCCTTATGGGGTATTGAATTTACATATGAACTTTTGTATCAATACATTCATTAGGGCGGCAGTTATTAACGTTCTTGAGTTAAGCCACACCACTAATCCCCCCCCCCCCCCCCCCCTCCCCGTAGAATGAATATCGATAGATGTGGTCCTCATGGGGTTTTGGCGACACGTATAATGTGTCGATACATTCATTATATCAGCAGTTATAAGAGCTATTATGTCAAGCCACCAACCTAATAACCCACCCCTTCCTTTTGGTCGATTTGACTGAAAAACAATAGGTGTCATCGTTAGAGGGTTCTGGTTTCACATATAGAATTTCGTGTCGATACATTCATTCAATCAGGAGATCTAGTGTTCACAGACACACACAATTTTTTTTTTTTTTCATATTTGGAATCTAGAGGTCGGAAAATATGAAATTCCGTTGAATACTCCTCCTCGAATTTTTGACCGATTACATAACTTCCCCTATACTTCGTATAGTTGGGCAAGTAAATATGTATGGAGAACAAACTGAAAAAATTCTCTGAAGTATATTGATAATATTACCTAAAAGGTCGGGGTCATCAGGCGAGGTGTATTCGCGAAACCAACTAATGCATCTCTTCTGATTAAACGTTAGATCTTCCGATTTGTGAGCGATTCTGCGACCACTAAAAATCACAATTAAAACAACTATATCAAAATTATAGTCTCACTTTAAAAAATATATATATACATTATATCACAATACTAAACTAATACACCAGAAAAATAATAACAATAATAATAACTCATCCAATACCTAATATCTTCCATACAATAAGAATTAAAAAATGATTAAATTAAAAATAAATAAATAAACAACCACATGATACTCAGTTGTTACTCACTTTTAAAACTAAATTTATTTATAGACCGAATCTATAAATGCCGAGAACAGTGGCCAACCTTCACGTAAAAAAAAATACTCTATCCTTAAAAGATGATGTATCACTAGTGTACATCTATTGTACAATAATAGACAATATGGGGCACAATACACTTTCTTTCAAAAATGTATTATTATTTTTATGTATGATAATTTTTTTTAAAAAAGCTTCCTTTTCCCCACATTTACAATCATTCAATTTTAACAAATTTTTTATTTTTGAACGTTGAAAAGTATTATTTTTTTCAATTTTACATATGGCCCTAGTGTTAGACGCGAGAAAAAAAAACAATAAAACAATATCGATGTTCTATCTAGATCGATATTTACATACATAGTAATCTATAAATAAGATAGAGTTAATGAACAAACATTAAATTAAAATAAGTTTATATTTGAGTTTTGTTGTTCATATTCGATCCGTGTGGACTTATAATTGATTTGAATGATTCGATATAAACGAGTGATAGTTATGTCCAGGCTTTAACAACACTTATATCGCCTACGACCAGAGCTTTCTTTCGTCGCTCTGGTGGACATGAGCCCGACTCTAATGTTGGAGTTTTAAATTTTGCCAACCACGGCAACCTTTTACTCACCTGATATGGCACAGGCGCAGGACCCCCGTCCTGCTTAACGTCCCATCCGAAGGATCCCCAATCTTGAGCTCAGAAGGCTAACATACGCTACCGCTGAGCTTCCGGCGCCCTCTATTATTGATTTGCACGAGACCAAAATTGAAACTATCTCTAGAAAAAATAATATAATAAATATTCTTATGGTGTTACTGAATCGAACTAAGAACTATTCGACTGGAAAACACAGGAGTAAATAATTGCAAAGATATATTGCATAATTGATATAAGCTCCCAAGAGATAAATCAGTAAAGACTTCGAAAGTACGACCTGTCATTCTTTCTCACCTCAGTTGAAGGGTAGCGATCTACCTAGCCGATGATTATGACAAAATAACTGTAAGAATGTCTTAAGAGTTAATATAAATTCAACTTTCTTAATTGACAAGGGTCATATTCCAAAATTAAAAAATAAAAGTATTATCGTTGATGACAAATGTTTCCTAACAAAGATAGGACATAGATTTCCACGATTAGAGATTGCTTCAGAGGAAGGGAACTTCTTTAACGGATGAAACTGTCCAAGAGAGAAGGCTGTAGAAAAAAAAACTATTATAACAGATCTTTTTCGAGACGTACTTTCCTATATTCTTCCAAATCAAATAAACCAATCAAAAAGGTACATGGAAATGTAGAATTTATATTTTGGAACATTCAGGATACCCCTCAGGATGCACTACATCCATATCAAATATAACTTTGATACTTAACATTTTTGCAGAGATATTGTGAAACACTTGATAAAAATAAAGAAAACGTATGTTTTTAAAAAATATTGTCTATTTCACAAATAATATATAATATGGGAGTACTTTCGGTATTGCTACCATCTTCAGCCACGACTTAACAAATACAGTATTTGTTAAGTCGTGGCTGAAGATGGTAGCAATACCGAAAGTACTCCCATATTATATATTATTTGTGAAATAGACAATATTTTTTAAAAACATACGTTTTCTTTATTTTAAATATAACTTTCTTGAGGGCGCAAAAGTGGCAGATTATTGTTTTTCCTTTAACCCTCATAAATAACAGAGTGGCTTTAGACAAAGTGGAGGATGTACAAACAACATTTTCAGTTTAGACTCTCATTTACAAGATCAAACAGACATGACAGTGCATCTATGAAGCCTTTATGGCATAAAAAGTCTCTGGCATGAGAAATCACGCACTTCTCTGGAAAAATATATTTTGAAGACGGGAGTGAGCCTGAAATTTGTACGGATTCTCCGGAGTTACTATATTCAGGCCTTTATGATGAGAAATAGAAATAAAAGATTCTCTGACCCAATAGATATAACATAGGGTGTTATGCAGGGGCTCGCCTTGTGTCCTACTCTCTTCTCACTATTTACCAATGATGTAGGACAGCATTTCACGAACAGAAGAGTTCAAAGAATGAGCGTTGACTGCAGCCACTGTCCTGGAAGACACATTAATTGACTTGCAGAAAAAGATGAACATATTATATTCTCTGAAGCAAAAACATTCAAAACTCTGTTGCGGAACCGTGAGAGAAAAGGAGCCGAGAGCTCCTGAATATGAACAGAATGGATCTTTAAGCTATGACAGGGCTGATTATAGGACACTGTCATATGAACAAACACCTACACAATATGGGTATCGCTAGAAGCCCTCTGTGCAGGAAATGTGGCGAGGAAAATGAAACTCCGGTTCATATTCTAAGCCAGTGCGGGGCACTAGAAAGTAGAAGATTTCACTGTTTCGGGTCTGCCATAACGGAACCGAAGCAGGTAAAGGAGGGAACCTGCAGCAGAATCCTGGACTTTATTAAAGATACAGGGTTGTAGTAGGGACCAAAACACATAGGGCACACAATAGGCCTACTCTGGCTGCGGTGACACAATTAGCCCTCGAAAAAAAAAAAAAATAAATAAATAAAAATATTCTATGAAGAACACTCCCTTCACAAAAACCAAAGTAATTATAGCCCACAGAAGCCGCAAGTAGTGTGCACCTCCCAGGTTTTGTTATAACGACACTATTTAAATAGTCAAAAAGTCCACAAAGCTAGGTATAACATTCTGAAACACAGGAATTCTTCGAACAATCATGGAACAACGGGTATCCAAGTCAAGCAGATCTTTAGGAGCAACAAAACAGATCCTAATAGCATCAAAATCAGACTCATTCTAGAAACTAAAGTGAAACTACTTCATTCCATAGTGAAACTTCCTACATTGCTCTCAGCCGACATTTGGGTATCGAATAACATCAACGAGATAGAAATAGTTCAGAACAACTTTTAAAATTACCTGCTAACACTCCTAACTATTTTGGGTGAACTGAAACTAATGACTATAACCGATCTGTTGATGAGGGTGATGAATTTGTGATAGAATATACTCAGAATGGAGTCAGGAAGATACCTCAAGCGCTGTTACCATCGAATGATTTTTCTGGACATTGCTCTATGAACATCAAGGGCTCTCAACTGAAAAACGTTTTTGGAATTGGTGGGTATGACGCCGACATCATGCAATCAAGGCAAGCAGTGTTGGACAGACCATTCCGTCTGAAGAGACAAATACCTCAGCTGAGACTAGCTCAAGATGCAGTACTGTTGGTAAGCCAGCTCAGGGTGGCATCAGATACGAGGTGCCTCTGGAGATCAGCCAAGCTTCCCACTCACACCTCCAAGTAGACATCCACCATCTTCTCTTCAGCTGCCCGACCTACTCTGCTCTTCAAGCTCGAAACCTGACCAACTTGACGTCACCATTATCAGACTCTCACTACCTCTTTATTCAATATTTGCACCTTTTAAGGAACTATTACCGTTTAGTATTTTTACTTTACGTTATTCTCTATAGTTTTATTTTACTCCTCTCTCTTACTGTATTATTTAAATAGATTTACCAAGATTTACAAAATTATTTTCCTTCTTTTATTGGCTTTATGCATTGTATCATTATTATCTCTTTTTATTTTTGTAATTGTACTTACTTTATGCAAGGTGGAACCTTGCAAAGACTTTATAATCTAAATTATTCAGGAGGCAAGTGATAGACATGAATAGAGTATTTTCTTCGATTTGCTCGATTTAATTTTTTTTTTTGCACTCAAAACTTGCATTCTCTCTAGAGGGTCGAAAAGAGGTAAACCTCTTGTGGTGAATGGAAAAACAGAGAAAATTCAGTTCATAGCTAATGAATAAATAGCTTTTCTATATTAATCCTTTAACTGAATTCATTCAATTGAACACCAGAATTATTTATTTGTGACCCTTCAGAATTGATAGAGTTCTTAAGTGCTCAAAAAATTAATTATAAGTTTAAATATATATATATAATACCTCATATGGACAACTCATGATTCCTTATATAGTAAATTTCTTTTTAATTTGTGTATTCATTCCAAAGAGTATTTTGCTTGTCAATAAATCGCTAAACTAATATAAACTATATATGGAATTGGATTGAGCACTATATACTCGTATAAAATCATAAGGAACATTTTTTGGGAGTTAATAAAACAAACTTATTTTTGAAATATTGTCTATTCCACTAAAGATATATATATATATATATATATATATATATATATATAACTACCGGTTTCGGCTTTATACCATCGTCAGGTCTAGTTATGAACTAAATTTTTTGGGAGGACAAAGTTTTCGATAGGACGAATAGTTTTCGCATAAATCAAACGTATAGAAAAATGGATAACGAGTTGTCATTTTAAAAAGGTTTTCAGGACAGATCCCGCAAGTTGAGCGGCCTATGAATAAAAGTATTTGACATAAAATGGGTCTGTTAGCTTTCTACACAACTTTGACCCGAAGAGTTCTTTGATTAAATAAAGATTTTGATAAAAAATGGAGTTAGGCCCCTGGAGTAAAGTGTTCTCAATTTTCCTCAGATTTTGACCAAAATCTAATCCAGATTTAAGTAAGCACATGTAACATCTTCATCTCAAACTTCCAAGATGGAGCGCTCTCAGACTGACATAACCACTAAAATGGTCAAATCAAGTTCAGGGGTTCCGTAAAATTTCCGTTAAAAAAAAAAAAAAAACTATCTCAATTTTTTTCAAGATTACGTTTATAGATATAAGAAAGTAATAACAGCGAAATGTAATTTTGCCCAAAACTACTACATTTTCGTAAAATATACATAACTAACTGTATCGCACTGTCAATGGTAGCCAAACAACTCAAAATGGGCCCCCCCTTAATAAGATAAAACAAATAAATAATTGTCTTCTTTATCTTTAGACAGACATATAAAGAAGATTTTTGAATAACTAAACATTGTTCTTCTCTTTTTGAAAAAAGTATAACTCATAAAGGAATTAATTTTTTTAATGTCATTCCCCACTTCTTGAAGTCAATAGATACAATAAAAAAAATTTAAACTTCAACTAAAAATGTTTAAGTTAGAGACAACCCTTTATAGAGACGGAATTTTATTCTCACTGTTCAAAAAGAATAAAATAACCACAATAAAAAATCGTGTTTCATATACAAAAACATTATTTGATACAAAGCTGTCATTTTTACTTTTTGGGGAGAGTTCCTTCACACCTCAAAGGTCAGTCCAATGTACCTTATTGTTTTATTTATTCATTTATAATTGATTAATATACCTATATATTTTCTTTATAACATTGTTTTCTTTTCTTTTTCTACATCTTGCACATTGGGACTTGATGATGGGGCGTAAGAACGTCCCGAAACATCGTTGGGATAAAGACACTTCCGAAGAGTTTTTTGAAAAATAGTTAGCTTAATTTTTATAAATTGAAAAATTTGTCTACTTATTATAAATGTGTCTATGTATTATTTTTTTTATATACTCATATATTTTTAAGTATTTATTTGTTCAGTTTTTATTAATCTCATTTTATTTTTTTAATAGTTTTGTTATTACTACTAATCATAAGTGTGTAAGATTCCAGTAGTTGTAAATCTAATTTATAGCTATCTTAATGTATAAATTCTTTTGACGTATCCTATTACCATGTATTAGTTTAACGGAAATAAATTTATTATTATTATTATGTCGTATATTTTGTTATAATTTACGTTTCATATATATTATTTGGATAAAAATGTAATGTTTTATGTTATGGTAGTTTTACAGGAACATTTTGAGGTAATGCGATGAAAAGAAACTTAATGGAAGAATAACGTTTCTGTTAGGTTTTGAATTAATGCGAATGATAATATGTAAAACTATAACATTTTGTGCTGTGTTGGTTTAGCACAATACGACCAACCAAAAGGTGCTCTAAGTAACACATTTTGTTTTACGTTCCTTTAGGATTGATATTAATTTCCAACAAAAAATGTCAAACAAATTGAAATCAGGTCGTTAAGTATAATGACAAAATAGTAGACTTTCAAAAGTTGTTTAGATTATTTTCCTTTTCATACCGTGTACAAATTGGAGATAAGAAAGCTTAACATTTCGAAATATTGTTGATTTTACCGTAAAGAGAAAATAAAAAAGTAATTTGGAATTTTTTTAATTGAGTTGTATTCCATTGATAGTGAGTTGCACCCTTTAATATTACTAAGGCAAAAACAACCTGATTCCTCTTAACACTAAATAAATAGAATAATTTTTTTTATTAGGGCTGACAACAAACAATGAACACGGATAGAAGTATACACATCCCCAAAATGGAAAGAAGCCAAAATACCAACTACTAAAGAAAATTCAATAATATTGACTGCGTAACACAAACTAGATATGTATCTGAAAGAACATTTTTGGGAAATAGAATGTTCAAGTAAAGCAAAAAAAAAAAACAGATAAAACAATGCGTGAGAAGAGGCTTTTATGTCAAATCCATAAATTTATAGTAAATAAACGACTTACCTAGAAGACGTATTTCTTAATCTTTTGGTGTAAGTTCTGTCATCATCATCAGGTCCCATTTCTGTGGCGGATCGTCGTTTCGAGCGTGGCATTTCAGATCAATTTACAAAGCTTGGTATATTCCTAAAACAAAAGTTTTTAAACGTTCGACAGGGTTAAATGGACAATGTTCGTTCTATATATTACAATAGACCACACAGAAAACACAATGTAAATAACCACAATTGAATAAATTTACCGTTAAATACATATAAAAACCAACCAATGAATCTGTAATATAAGATGCAAGGTTAAAAAAATTACATTAACTTGAATTCCAAATAACAATGAGTCAAAAAAAAAAAAAAAAAAAGTAATGGACTCACTATATAAATGTAGAAGATACCATTTTCATGTCATTGTGTCGGATAAAATATATAAATATTGTTAAAGGGAATAGATAAACAATAAAAAGAATGATTTTTGACTGCAAAGTTTGCCTGTGAAGAAGTGGACAGGTATAACAATGCAAGTAACTCCGCCCAGTGCAGCAGAGCTGAGAGCCGTCTGATTGAGTAGAGGACTGCAGCTGTCCTGGGTTCCTGGCTCGAATCTTCACCAAACAGACATGACAACCAAAACCAACAAAGGGGTCAGACTCGAAACAGATATTGAAAAATGTCGAGAAGAATCAAATTGGAAAAAAGTTATCGAACTCTCAGATCAGCTCAAATCAAAACAAACTTCGCAAGGTTAGGTGATTTTTTTAAAAATGAATATTTACATTTTTTTTGTTTTGAGTGTTAATATTGAAGTAATTTTTTTTGTTTTTATACTTACGTGTTTATCATTTGGTCTTTTAATTTTTATATTATTTTATTTTTTTTAAGAAGGTGGTTATGTTGGAATTTGAAACAGACTGTTTGTGGGCTTCAAATGACATTGCTTTAGACTAATTTTTAAATGGTCAAAAAAGAAATCAGATTATACATTTAAGTATATAATTGAGTTTAATAAAAAAGTTTCTTCGTTGCAATTTTTGTTTGGAACTTGTAAATAAATTTTCAAAAAATCAGTGCTTTATGAAACAAACAAACTTTGAATTATTTTGACGTAATTGTTATGAATTTATTTGTTTACAACTTATATTTTTTATAAATTACAATTCTTTCATTCATCCATTGGTTTGGCTTATACAATTAGCCTATGTAGTCCGAAGTTGGACCTATGTATTTTTGATGTCAGTTCTAATTCTATAGGACATTATAGCACAATTTGTGAATTCGTTTTCGTTATACCTGTGGCAAATCTTCCAAAAATTCTCATTGTGTTAAATTTTCTCAATCTCTGTTTACGATGACCTCATTTTGTTGAAAGTCACTGTCTATAATTGATACTATTTGCATTATTTAATTTTTTTTTTTTTTATTTAGGTCCTTTATGCAATTTTCTTCTGGGAGAAGGAAAATTGGAGATTTTCCTTGAGGAATATCCACCTGTAGAATCAAATATACAAAAAGCTAAGTCAGGATTGTTGGAAGCCAAAAAATGTCTTTTAATTGCTGCTGGAGAACAGGGTTTAAAGGTATTTAGTGTATTTAAATTTATTTTGTTTTGATGCTTATCAAAAAAATAAAACAATGCTAGAATAAGAATTGAATAAGTTTGTCTATTATAAAAAATACAAAATGAGATTTAAACTTTCTAAATAAAACTCTACAGGAAGGATGTCTGTACATTGAGCATTTTTTAAAAACTACTTGGGTATCAGTTCTAGGTCAAACAAAGACCATACTAGTGGTTTTTAGCTGTTGTGTCTGTTTGATCCATGATTATCACAGGAAAATGGCTGAAAATATTTCAAACAAACTTCATATTTTCAATCTGCCTATTCAGGAATAGGTTTTTAGGTTACGTTTAATTTCAGAATCACTGAATAAAGGGGAGATTAATTGGTAGAGAGAAGAAGTTATTTTATGTTTCTTTCAGTTACTAAGTATTGATCATGAGTGAAATAGTTACAGAAATTTCAACTTTGTACATTTTTTCGTTAAAGTTGGAAGTAACGGAGATAAATAACATTTTCGATACCTGCTAGTCTGTAAAATATAAGAAGAAATAACATTATTGTTTTTCATTGCCTCTATAGTTGCGGATGTTTTTTAGTTTTGCTGACATCCGCAATTCTCTGAAAACTTCAACGTAAGAAATCATTGTAGCTCATGTGTCTCTCTTAAATTTTAATTTTCTCTGCATATTATATTCTAACTCAATTACCTTTCGATCCATGAAGTTTAATATTTCTCTCAACAGCTTTACAACTGAAATATGAGCACCTATCATAATTCTCTCTCGCCTATGTTATATTAGTATACATAATATCAACACCGATAATGCGAGACTATTGAATGTTGTGAAAATACCGTATTGGTTTAATAATTAAGATGGATGAGCAATTAAGAGGAAAATTCATACTTTTTTTATCAGTCTTTGTATTTGATTGCAGGCTGGAGTTGCATTGGACGCCCATTTACTTCTTGGCAAACTGCACTATGCAATGGGAAGCTACGAAGATGCCTTGAAACATTTCAGTGAAGCTGATCTACACTCTCTGACTGAGAAGTCTCTTCCGAATCGAAGTCTAAGAATTGTGGCTGAATCATACGCTGTCAAAGGTATAATTAAATTAAAACAAAGAACTTATCTAACTTTTATATTGTCTAATTCTATTCTAATTAATTAAAAATTAGTTTTTTTTTGTAATTCGACACAATAAAAAAGTTCTTTGTTTTTACTTATTTTATTAGCTTTCCACTATATCGACACATCTCGTTGAAATGTACTCGGAAAAGTAATATTGAATCAAAAAGTATATTTTACCAAAAAAAAAAACTTTAACCTGGATCACAAACTATCAAGAAAGAGCATTATCGCCAAACCTTCAATATTTTAGGGTTAACAACTGGACGGTGTTAAGGAGGTAACCCACAGCCTCCTGCACCTTTTTCAAATATCATTTAACCATTTTTTTTTGGCAAAAAACACTTAAAAATAATGAAAATTTTCGATAAGCAAAAACTAATTTCTTATTTATTTTATTATGAATTATTTTAAAATTACATTTCACTTCAATAAATTAAACAAATAACCAATGAAATGATGGAGTACAACTGCCTTAGTTTTAAAACTATGAAGTGGCAACAAAAATACAATTTTTCGATTTCAACCTTTAACCTCGTTTTTTTTAACAACTTCGTTTTTGTGGGTTACCTCCTTTCTGCATAACACCGTCCAACTATTGTTACTTTTCTAGTTTTACCACTGCCTTTTAAAACATAAAATACAGCATTTTTCTATAGATTCACTTTTACATGTATGTAATTGTACTGAGTTGTTTATTTACCTGACAGAACCTCCACTTCCCTGGACATTGAAAAGATACTGACACTGCCGACTCTATCAATCATTATGAGCAAGAATATGTTCGAATATTAAGGTTACACAATGGAACTTGTCATTTGCATTCAGATCAACAATGAATAAAGTATTGTCATATTTGTTTGAGGTCTGTGTCTTGAGAAGGTACCTCCCAGTTCATCCTCAAAGTACCGCCAGGTGGAGTGGGAGGAGCAGATGGTTAGCAGTTTCGAGCTGGCTGGAGACCTCACCTTGCTATATCTTCAGGAGCAGGACAAACTGCAACAGCAGTTCTCGTCCAACTCTGGGACCGGCACAGGTAACCAACCCATCAAGGAATAATGGAATGTCGATGAAGGGGGAGAGGAAGACGTGATTGATTAATTTCTTTTAATACAAGTAACTATGAAATTATATTTTATAATTCCTGATGAAATAAATGTTAATGGACCCACCAATTACTTAATTTTTCTTGTTTGAATTTTATGGATAAATGGCTCTGACTGGGGGGCGGGTTCCGGTGGAGGGCCTGGGCTTGGGGTTGCTGGCTTGGCTGGGGGTCTGTGGGGGGGCACTGGTCTATAGACCCAGGAGCTCCGAAGGTCTGGACGGCCGACACTACATGCAGACCTTCCTTCAGGAGCCTCCACTCCAGTCACTGGTCGGCGCTATGTATATTGTTTTGGGTGATGTGGTCTGGCGGTGCCTCCGGCTGTCCCCCGGCTTGGCTGGGGCCGCTTGCTTGGGCCCTCTGTCTGGGCTCCTCCCTCCAGTATCCCGTCTTTGTCAGAATTATCTTTTAGAGTGTAGTTTTAAGAATAGCAATGACTGGTGTGGTGTCTACCGAGGCAAAAAAAAAAAAAAAAAAAAAGGATAAATGTTACTATATTAATTGTATTAATTTTTCAATGCATGCAATCTTAGGTTATGAGTTTCTAGTTAATTTACTGAACAAAAAAAAAACAATTAATGATATACGTTTGTGTGTACACGGCAGGTTTTTGAAGTTTGTGTATTTGCCCTCTGATACGATGGTTAATTAAGGTGGTTCTTGTCTTTCACACCATTTCATTATCTGACTAAAGGAAGTAATGTCATAGAAGTTTCACCTGGAAAGTAGACTTCCTTTCTGTTCTCTTAGATCGGTTTTGTCTGTTCAGGTTCTTACTCTCCGCAGCCGGCGGCCGTATCGCTGACCCGACCGATGGGCCCCATCCTAGAGACCGCGCTCCAGCGAGCTCCACTCCTTCACATCCTCGCTGGCAGACTCCCCGCCGCTGTCGCACGATACAGGTACTATAAGAAAGACCCATATATTGAGACTGTGTGAAAGAGATTTTGTTTTGAACAGGAAAGAGGAACAGGTGCTGTTTTTCGTAACGCTTATGATAGGATATCCCAGGAAGAGGGATTTTATATAGAATTCATTACAATGAAAAATTATCAAATTTCTAATAACAAAGGGAGGATTTCTTGCTCCTGCGCCATAGCAGATATATCCGGTCCATATGTAAAAAAAAAAAAAAATTGTGGCCCGAGTTGTAGTCGAACCCTCAAACTTCACCTCTCTAGGTCTGCAGACTACTTGTGGGCCAAACTGAGGTCTGAAAAATATTAAAAAACAATAAAAAAAATGTATTAAAGGCAAATACTTGCACAGGAATGCACATGAAAGGAAGTCGAGGTTATGTCATGTAAACAAAAACACAGTATGTCGGAATCTATTTATTTCCTTCTTGAGGGCCTTAAATGAATTGAGTAGATGTGTGTGGTGAAGGTGGTATGTGTTTGTATCTGTGTGGGTGAAAAAGAACATTGAGAAGATACTGCCCATCGTATTAAAAGTTCCGTAGATTTCATTTTTGACTACTTACGTTCAAATTGTATGGTTTATGATATATTGCAAAATTTTAATAACTAATTTTGGGGCTTTGAGTGGAATTCACATTAAAATCTGTATTTTGTTTCGCAAAAGTACTCTTAAGTTTTGTAATGAAAATGAGGCAAATTTAGATATACAAAAACATTTTTTCCTAAAATATCATCGAAGTAATTGAGATGATTTATGTGCCTTTATTAGATGTATACTAAAAAAAAAAAAAAGTATTCAATCTTCCAGAAAGTTGTATTCATTAGTATTTATGGGGACGTTTCGACCCAAAATGTCATCTTCAGCCCTTTCTTTATGCTGCTATTCATTTGTTAAATGTTATGTTATCCTTAGGCCCAAGGGAACAGTGGAAAAATATTAAAAAAAACAAGGTAACTTCTGAAAGAGAAGTGTGTCTGAAAGTTGTGTCATTAGACTGAAGATATTTGAAAGACGGAAGCTATTGCCAATAGAAAGTATCGGGCTTTCAGATATATTCAGTCTAATGGCATAACTTTCTGATGCTCCTCTTGTTTAGAAGTTTCCTTCTTTTTTCAGATATAGGTTAGGTTAGGTTTTATGACTCATGCCCGGGCTTTTAACTATGAGGTCATTTCGCCTACCTTTTTTAAAAACAATTACATTTTTATTCACCTAGGGCAGGGGTCTTTAACGAGTAACTGACTTCATACAGGCTCGGGACCATCGCTTAACGTCCCATCCGAAGGAAGGAGTGCTTAAGTTTATTTTACCTCCAGGATAAAATAAACGAAGGGCCTCGGTCGGGTTTCGAACCCACGTTCTCGAGTTCAGAAGGCGAGCACGCCTACCACTGAGCTACCGGCGCCCTCAAAATCCCTTTTCAGTTATATATTCAAACCCTTTTCAGATATATATTCAAATACATATTTTTTGTCTAAGGTCTTCAAAGAAAGGAAACATTTAGAAAGGGCTGAAGATGACATTTTGGGTCGAAACGTCCCTTTAAATACTAGTGAATACAATTTCTGGAAGATTCAATCCATATTTTTATTTACTTCAGGTAAGATGTCATCCTCTTCTCCCCCATTACTCCGTTGTTATTTCATATAGTTCCGGTTTGACATATTTTGAGAAAAAGGAGATTTTTGTTTTATTGTAGCCAGCCTAACAAAGGACAGGTTGTGTCTGAGTGCGGTAGTGGGTATAGACGGAGCACCTCCGCTACTTTCCATCTCTCCCTGCCATGTTGATTTCTACTGTTACTTTTCCAGAGGGATGCTGAGTGCAGTCGAATCGAGCGGGACCCACACTCTCCGCCTCACTCTCACTAGACAGCTGGCCGAGCTACTCATCCGGGGATTCACTGGCTTCAACTATACTGCCCCCCTCTACCATGGATCTAACGGTAACACACTCATAAGCCCCTCCGGCTTTCATCCGCTTACCCCACCGGAGAGTCCGGCCTCCTTGGCCACTCAGGGCTCGCTTTTCACATTCACGCTCATTGCTTGACGCAGGTTCTAGAAGAGCTACCATTCATTTTATGTGCCCCTCGACTTCTCCTCTCGGCCAAAATGTTGAAGTCGTCCCACATATCTTAAAACCCGAAGTCGGACCATCTCTAAAATACGCAATCCAAGTACTATAAAAAAAAATTACAATCATTTTTGCGCGTTGCCCGGACATACAGATATGCATTCAATTTTATTTATAAGACTGCATGTTTAATTTAACTTAAGAATATAAATGAATGTCCATGTATGCTCTCTAAGTGGCGTATGTCTGTCTGTCTGCAGGTACGCTGAACAGGAGGAATGCCAACTCCATCAGCCCTTGGAAGCCCAACACTTACTCTGGTCCTAATCTTTTTTTGCCCAGAAATGAATTTGAAGAAATTATTTTGTTATTATTAATAAGGTAAGATTCCATTTTTTCAACATTTGACGATTCCGAAAAAAAAACAATTAAAATTAATAAATACTTCGGTGCAGTCTGATTCGATCACAGATTGAAAATTTTCTTAGGTATCCATTCATAACAGTAAGAAGAACAGTTTTGCTTCTATTTCCTGTCTTTAGGCCACCAAACTAAAATTATGTCAAATTTGAGAATTTTAGAATAAAAGGTGGAAGCGCTAGAACTTTTGAAAGAAATTTATCGAGAGCCTTATCTTGAAAGTTTTGAATAACAACCTAGATCCTTGTTGAGGGCGTCGATTCCACTTTCGGCAGCCATTTTTAAAATGGAAATAACATATAACTTTTTTTTGTTTAATCACATTATTTTATTTATTTCTTCTCAACTATACGCAGTATAGGGGAAGTTATGTAATCGATCAGAAATTCGGAATTGAATTTTCACCGTAATTTCATGTTTTCCGACAAGCTGATTCCAAAAATTAAAATTGTCGAACACTATAACTCTCAAGAGAATGAATGTATCGACACGGCATTTTAGACGACACCTGATCTTCAGCCAAATCGGCCGAAGGGGAATTAGGGGGGGGGGGGGGGGGGGGGGGAGGAGGTGGGCTCAATTAAAAACCCCAAATAGCTACCGATGTAATGAATATATCGACATGCAATTTCATATTTTAATTCAAAATTCTATAAGGATATAAATGTATCGATACACAATTCAGTATGATAGTGATTCACCTACTTTTTATTTTATCGTCATTGTTTAATTTTAGCACTTTTCTGTTTCATTTTATATTTTTTCTTTTGCTATTTTGTACTTTTCCTGAAAATATATACTATTAGTTATATTTGATTTTACTTCATTTACTGGGTCTTAGAATGAAGTTCTTCTCTTTATTTAATTTGAGGGATCTTTTGTACTAGTGAGGCGATGGCGGGTCGAGAAGCGGTACTGAGCCAGTCTCCAGAGTTCAAGCCGGCCCGGATGAGGGCGCTGGCCAATGCCACCGCAGTCTACGACCTCCTAACTCTCACTCTCCTCAGATGGGGGCAGGTCAGCCTCCTCAATGAGGTACATAGCCCCAACACAGGGCATGCTTATTCCTGAGCTTCAACACTTGTACCATCACAGGGTGGCATGGAATTAGTCGAACAGCAAAAGAATAAAGTAAAAATTGCTATTATTGCTTACTCTGGTGGAGTCTTGTCAGGCTATCCATCGTCAGTGTCCTTATGTCTTGTTCGTTGGAGAGCTGCGATATCACAGGGTTGGCGTGAAGTTTTATTTTGTGAAATTTCGTGTATCTGGCTAACTATATCTTCTGTCAATCAGAATCTTCCTTTTATAGAACACATTTATTTAATCAAGTTCTATATTTAAACACCTTGTCAAAACTTATTTGAGAAGGCAAAAAATAAATGGGAAAAGCGATACTGTAATAATCATTAAAGCTTTAACTAAAGGTCATTTCGCCTATTATCGCTCTTTCGTCACTCTGGTGGACATGAGCCCCGACTCAACTGTGCGAGTCCTAAATTTTGCCCAGCCCAAAATTTCTATTCACCTGGGTAGTGGTCTTTAACGAGTACCTGACATCGTACAGGCTCGGGACCATCGCTTAACGTCCCATCCGAAATATAGGTGATTCAAGTTTATTTTACCGTCCAGATAAAATAAACTAAGGGCAACGGCCTTGTTTCGCACTCGCGACCATGAGCTCAGTAAGCAAGCACGCATACCACTCAGCTACCGGCGCCCTCTACTGTAATAATATATTGTATAAGTATATTTAATGTTATTTAGAAGGCAGTTTCATTATAGAATGAAGTTAAAATTAAGTACATATAGTAAGCCTACTCTTTGCTTTGTTAATTATTTATGGTTGACTGAATAAAATACAAAGTAAGACTACACTCAGGTACATTATGCACTTATCTATCTCTTTTTTAATGTATTATCTATTTCTTATTTAATGTATTAAATCTATTTTCTTTTGTTGTAAATATTTAAAATCTTTCTGTTGTTAGATTTCACTAGCTGCTAAGTTTCTATTTATTTCTTTCTCCATTACTTGATGTAAGATATTTCTATTTAAAACCCATAGTTCCATTTCATATACATTAGGGTTAATTTTATGATGACATTTTTTTAAGCTTTATTTTCCATCGCATTAAAACATTTTTTTTTTTTTTTTTTTTTCTATTAGATGGTGAATGATTTTAAATATTACTCTGGTTTTTAAATATAAAAATAATATAAAATAAAAGGCTGACACATCTCTTGTGAGGTTAAAAACAAACGCTTATTTCCACTGAAGCTTTCAATTATGATTGCATTTCTTTAAATCATTTAATGCATTCCATTTTACTTCCTCAGCTATACGAAGAATAGGGGAAGTTATGTAATCGGTCAGAAATTTGATGCAGAATTTTCGACGGAATATCATGAAGAGGGACTCAACCCAATGATCCCAATAACCTCAGATTTAATGAATGTATTGACCTGAAATATTATATTTAAATTCAAAACCCTGTAAGGATGTCGATCAATTTCCCTCGAGATTCATTTCAACTTAATAATTTTTAACGAAATCTCCAGAAGAGATCGGTTGAAGGGAAGGGGGCTCGATTCAAATACCCTAACAACTGCCGATGTATCGGTGTATCGACACAAAGTGTAATATGGGGAGTCAGAAGCCATGATGCAAGTCAAATATTGAGTTTCAGCCCAAATGGTCGATTGCCATTGGAGGGAGAGCGAAAACTTATTAATTCGTGCTGGGGAAGTGGATGAACCGACCACTGTTTTTTATTATATTCCCGAGTTCACTGATCCATGGTAATTATTCAAAATTTCCGAATTCATCACATATGTAATAGAATGTAGTAGTATGTGTATGCAGTAACATATGTAATAGAAAATTGAGAACACTCTAAAACAGTGGTTCCCAACCTGGAGGCGACCGCCCACAAGTGGGCGATTTGGGTTATCAGGGGGGCAATAAATAAGTGGGGGGCGATGAGTATTCAAAGGGGCCATTGAAAAGGTAAAATAAAACAATAATGAAGTTTTCAATCTTCCATTTATTTTTTCAAATTTTAACTGTTAACATTCTTAATTTTTCCAGATTCCAATTTAAAAATGAAAATATGTACTCCTGTTTTTTAAATGTATGTCAATGCTCTTAGTCAATTATTTCACTTCTTCGTTCTTAAAAAAAATCTGTAAAAATGTACATTTTAATTTTTTTTTCTATTTTATTTAAGAGTGACCGGATAAAACTGCTTTGATTGTTTTTATATACGGTAATAAAATTGTTTAAAATAATAAAACTGCTTTATTATTTACACTTTACTTCAAATTAAAATTAGGCATACAATGAAAATAAAAAGGGGGCGATAGGTGTTAGTCAACCCTCAGAAAGGGGAGAGGGGCCACAAAAGGTTGGCAACCACTGCTCTAAAACAATAAATTTAAAAGAGAAATTTAATATATATAATATATATTTTGTTGCATTTCAGTGTTTGGAAAGGGCGCTGAAGTTCTCGTACGAAGAGCCGCATGTTTGGACCCAGAGAGCGCTCTGTCTGGAGGGTATGGGGCGGCATACAGAAGCACTGGCCATCCTCCGGGAGGTGGCAAGGATGTCCTCTTCTAGAGCCATGCCCTGTCTGGTGGCGGCCAGGATTTGCTACCAGCACCTCAATACTGTGAGTATAGTTCCTGTACTGTGAGTATAGTAAGAAGCTGTTCTTATGACTTCCCATAATGGCCGACAGAGTTGCTCTCTCTTTTATGTTTATCTGAAAAGATGAAATGTTCTTACAATTTTTAATGGGATGGGATATATTTGTGGTAAACCATTTTTGAGGAAACCACATATTTTTCATAATCATAAACTTTCTATAAAATGAACATACATATCCATTTCGATGTGTTACAACTTTTATTTTGATTTCTTTTGTTAGAAAAGATTTTTCGAAAGGAACAACCAGATGGCTTGAGTTAACATTTTTTTTACAATTTTTAACGTTACTATTCAAATGTTGAGACGAAACGCAATGTTTTAAAACATCTTATTGGAACCTTCAATTCTGCACTTCGCAAGATGAGCCCTCTGTTGCTATTGTCCATGCAGATCCACCGCTAACTCTAGTTCCTCTGTTCCTCTAGATCTACGATGGTATCGAGTGGAGCGAGATGGCCCTCCAGAGGGAGCTGTCCTCGCCTCAGGGGCTCCTCTCAAGATGTCATCTGTACATCGGGATCGGGGCACATTACGCAGCACTCACCACACATCTCAAGTCGAACAAACACTCCCTTACCAGGACTGCCATCGAGTCATTTAACAAGTATGCTTATAACATTAACACACCTGGTGTTCAAAAAATTTGGAAACGTCTAAATGTTTCGATTTCCATTGATTGTAGGATTTTTGAATGATTTCTCGGTGGAAAATTGACTCTACTCTCCACCAGGAGCGCTCTACGCACACTATATTCAACATTTCCTATGAAATAGAGTTCCAAATTGTACCTCTCTCTCTAAAGCGTAAACTTTAAATCGAAAAATTAGAAAAATAAAAAATGCATATAGTGTTGAGTGAGTATAATTTTTTTTCTGATAAAATGGGTCAAAGAGAGGAGCAAGCAAATGTGTTTGTACATTTTCAAATAAATAAATTTAAATAAAATGTAGGGGCAATTGAATTGGGTATTATGATGAAGGAACATCAAAAAATCGATTTTTTAAAATAATTCACGGGAGCACCAGAGCGGTGCGAATCCATTGCTAGGGATACTGCGCGGTAGAACGTTCCCCAATGGCCTTTTGTAAAATAAAGCTATCAATAGTCGCATAATGGAGGAATTAAAAAATTCTTCGCATCTGCGCCGCATTAAAAAAGAAAACTGTCTTCTACATGACAAAGAGGGATATAAATTTAACATGTGATTTCTTAGGGCAAAGGATGCGGATCCGAATGACCACCTGGTGGAGTTCTACCTGGGGATGGAGTGTGCTCGAACGGGGCAAGTGGTAGAGGGGATGGCTCATGTTCGGAGCGCCCTCTCGCTCTTCCCCGAACATGGTCCCTCCCTGCATCTCATGCTTCTCCTCCTCACTGCACAGAAACAGTATCCAGCTGCAGAGTCTCTACTTGAGACAGCCCTCGCAGACTTCCCGGACAGTCTCGACCTACACTATGTGAAGGCTCATCTGGAGCTTCATCTTCAGGGCGGTGAGGTAGCCTCATGTCTCGGTGATTCACCGGCCTTCTATTTGTAACTAGCAGGTTCACCCAGTAACTTTGGGTTTCTTAACTGTTTTATTGAAAACTAAATATGGAACCTAAAAAACTATATTTTAATACTCAGTTTAGTTTCTTTTCTTTTCTTTTTCTTACATCTACATTGATTACGAACAAAACCTTATCGCTTAAGCCATGAGACCACCTGTGAAAAACTTCACATTTTTAACTTTTGAAGTCAAAAATTTCAGACAAGAATTGCGCTTTTTATTGGATATATTTGCTAGTAACCTGTTCATAAAGTGGTATTTTTGTATGATAACTGTAGAGACCTCTAATAACCCAATGATGAAGGGTTTTTATTTTCAATTAACCAAGGGAAATCAATGTTTAGATTATTACAACATTTCAACTATTTTCAATGCAGAGTACAATGTACTTTACAAATGAATGTGTTGGTTATGAGGAACCTTTAAAGCAAAGTTTATACGACTGCAGTTACAACATAAGAGGATCTCATGCGAAGAGTTGAAATTCGCTGTGATGATATTCGGAAGAGGACACCGGTAGCTCAGAGGTAGCATGCTTGCTTACTGAGCTCAAGATCGCGGGTTCAAGGTTCTTACTTCTTTTTTAAACTGGCTTGTGACAAAAACTTAAGCGCGCCATCCTTCGGGTGGGACGTTATGTGATAGTTCCATGCGTGTACGAATCCAATCTAGGTGAATAAACTGGATATAAGCAAAATGTAAGAAATTATTTAATTTAGGACAATCGTTAAAATTCAATATCACTAGTCATTTTTTATTTATTTATTTATTTTTTTTTTGAGCAGTAGACTCAACACCTCCAAAAGGAGAGGCTTTTGTTCTAAAAGAATGTCAATAAAGCTATTTTATTTAATCCGGTTTCTTAGACTTACAATTAGTTAAGTTTGAACACTAATTTCAAAAAAATTTTGTTCTCTAAAATAATAATTTATGTATAATAATAATTTATCAAGTTTATCAATACATGTTTTTAGATATATTATTCATTAGTCCTTCAAAAGGTGTATTTTTTGGTAGTTGTTTTGACTATTAACTTTTTAAGGTAACATTTGCGGACCCATGTTTCTAGGAACTTTTTTTCTTATTTTTGTCTCTAGAATACACACAAAATCTTTGTTTCACCTTATATATATATTATTTTTTTTATATGTATATTTATGATTAAATATTTCATGTTATTGTAGGTTGCGCTGCTTACGGCAAGGAACATGCTTGTGCTATGGAAAAATTTATATGAAGATGAAACACTCAACGATTCATCTGATAATAAAAGTGTATTTCAACTTTATACGACAGAAGTGTCTGACAAAGATTCAAGTTAGTTGTTTGTATTTTTTATTATTATTATTATGTATTGTATAGTATTTTTTATTATTATATATTATTATACATCTTCCAAATGCTCCAATTTAAATCCCATACCTACCAGAAAGTCACCAGATCCCGTCCCTCTGATCTTTACCTCCTTTCCCACAGGACAACAACCTACCACAACTCCTTCCTTATCCAGGCTAACTCCCTCTGGAACTCTCTCCCTCTCCAGATTCGCCATGCTCCTACTATCCTTTCATTTAAGTCCCTACTTTTCCATTATCTCCTAACTAAGCAAACCTCTGATTGCTAAGGCTAGCTCCTATGAGATTGTTCTCGTCTTCCTATAAGTCTCTCACTTCACTGGACCGATTGTTACTCTTCTGTTTCATCAGTCCAGTTTTTTACAATTCATTCATATTATTATTATCATGTTTCACATTATTCATACTTGTTTTTCTAATTTAAATTTTTATTTTTCTCTTTATCATTTTTATCTAGTTTATTATATTGTTTTACTCATTGCCTGTTTTTAACATTTAATATTTATTCCTAAGAGACCTCTTTTATTTTATTTTTATTCTTCTCAACTGGTTGATACTTGTATACTCTTGTTTATTCTTTATGTGTTATTATTCTTAGGGGACGTATGTCCCAGAACAAAGATTATTTTTCATTTCATTTCATTATTTGTTTAGTTCGGTTTACCAGAAAAAAATGCACTTAAGTTTTCCGAGTTGTTATGTGATATCATGATTTAATTTTCTTAAATGTTTTCGACATCGCTCAGAGGTAGTGTGCTAGTCAATTGAGCTTTAGATCGCGGGTTCTACCGTAGCGATTAATCTGTAGAATTTGATAAAGTGTTGGATAACCGGGTTTATTCTCTCTCACTCACTCTCTCTCTCTCTCTATCTATCACTCTCTCTCTTGAACTCTCGTCTCCTTGTGATAGGGGAGGGGAAGTTGAGTGAGTGGGGGACTCTACTTCCCCGCCCGTTCCCTCTTCTTATACGCTCTATTCTACGGTAGATGTGCTGTGTTGTTAGGTTCGCTGCAGGCTCACTCGCTGGCCGCCTCCAAGGTAGAGCAGGCCCTCTCGGAAGTGGCCTCCTCTTTGTCCACCTTCAGTCCCAAGCCTGGACCACAGCGAGCCTGGCTCCTCCAGTTGCAGATCTGGCTTCTCTTGGCTGAACTCTACCTGGCCATGGAGCAGATCCCTTCTGCCGCCAACTGCCTTCAGGAAGCTGCAGCCATCTACCCCCTGTCACACCATATCATGTACACGGTACGAGACAAACATAGGTTCTTAGCTAACAGACAAAAAATTAACTTTTGAATTTTTTAGCCAGGATCCCTTCCCCGTTTTGTTCTATCATAAAATACTACTTTTGGGTTGTGTAAGGAGCTTCTCAATTCATGTATAATATATCATCACAGCATCACTTCTCCCATTTATTATTTGTTTTGCCTTCTTAAAAAATATCAATTACAAACCTTTCGGGAAGCATTCCCATCATCAGTATCTATAATTTATCTATTCTTTATATTCACTATTCTTTCTGTCAATCAGAACCTTCCTTTTATAGAACATATTTATTGAGTAGACTCCTATATATAAGCACATCAGTTTTGACTAGGTTTTTCTGTAAAAGGAAGATGCTGATTGATAGAAGGAATAGTTAACATAAAGAATAGATAAATTATATACTGATGATGGCAATGCTTCCCGAAACGTCAGTAATTGCTATTTTTTAAGAAGGCAGAAAAATAATTAAGTTAGAGAAGTGATGCTGTGATAACATATTATATATAGAACACTATTAGGGGCGCCGGTAGCTCAGTGGTATGCATGCTTGTCTTCTGAGCTCAAGATCGTGGGTTCGAAACCCAGCCGAGGCCCTTAATTTATTTTATCTGGGAGGTAAAATAAATTTAAGCACGCCGTCCTTTGGATGGGACGTTAAGCGATGGTCACGAGCTTGTACGATGTCAGGTACTCGTTAAAGATTTCTGCACTAGATGAATAAAAATTTAGGGTGGCAAAATTTAGGACTCCCATAGGGACCATGTCTACCAGAGGGACGAAAGAGCGCTCTGGTAATAGGCGATATGCCCTTGTAGTTAAAGCCCAAGCATGTGTCATAATAACTAACTAACTAGAATACTATTTCATGAGAGTTTTGAAAATGTTCGGACATTGTTAAACTGCCGTCGGAGGCAGTTTTGCGAAAATGCACATTTGTACAGTTTGGAATACGAAACGTTTTGTAGAAACTTCAATTCTGAACAAAATTGGAGTAATAAAGGTGATGAGGGATCTCCTGGGGAGACAAATAGCTTTGTTATTTAAACTGTAAGCACTATAAAAATACTTTATTCCCTACTTAGAAAAATATTTACTTTTAATTTTAATGTTTTGACTTGAATGTTCCTTTTTTTTTTTAAATTAAACCAGGAACGACTTTAGGGATGTGCGCAACCCCTTATTGACGTCAATGTTATAGAGTTAATTTGTTAATTTTATTTATGATAATAACACATCTATGTATTTTCCAGAGAGGATTGGTACATGAGCAGAAACGTGAATTTGGGGAAGCGAAACAATGCTTTCATAACGCTGTTTCCATCAACCCGTCCCATATCAAGAGTCTGCAACACCTCGGGCTCATGTACCACTATCTGGGCAACCAACGGATGGCGGAGAAGACACTGCGAGACGCCGCCCGCATAGATCCACACTCCCCCAAAACATGGTATATACCTTCTATTTATTTATTTTATTTTTTTCACTGTTTGTAAAATAAAATTTAGTCTGACCTCTCACAGATTTTATTTATATTTGCTAGCCGGCTTTGGAAGTCGCCCTCATCATCAGGCAGCCTAAAAAAAAAACCGTCATTAAGCTACAAAGAAACAGGTTCTACACATACATAATGGCAATAAAGAGTTAAATAAATATAAGTTCAATAAATGAATAAAAAGTAACAACATAAAATGGATAAAGAGTTTAAAAATAAACATACCTGATAAAATAATTTTGAAAATAACGTAATTGAAATGTTTTAATAAATAAAATATAAATTTTTTTTCAATTAAATTTTTTTTAAAAATAAACGTGCATAAAAAAACGATCTAAGAACAACTTTAACTATTTAAAATTTTATGTACGGGAACAGATATGTTATTCCTGTCCCACATCTGAGTCACAACTGGGAGAACGGTGTACGCGAGACTGGACAACCTATCCCTTCTCTAGAGTTGAGGAGGGGGGACTCTCTCTTCATCCTTTCCAATTTAATTTCTATATTTTCTAAGATATCCATCTTTTTCCTTTTTTTTTTTTTTTTGATATGTAGCAACGAGGCTGAACCGGCCTCATGTACTGTGTTTTGGGGGTGTTCAGAGTCGCTCCTCCTCAAATGTTCCCCCACTCTAGTCCTCAACTTCCGGCCGGTCTGCCCAAGATAAGAACAAATACAAATAAATTTACATTACATTACAATTAATGCTATAGACGCCGGATTTGTGAGGGAGGTCGACACGATCTTTGCTTTTTGAGAGCATCCCCTTCAGGGAGGTCGTCACGATCTTTGCTTTTTGAGAGCATCCCCTTCAGGGAGGTCGACACGATCTTTGCTTTTTGAGAGCATCCCCTTCAGGGAGGTCGACACGATCTTTGCTTTTTGAGAGCATCCCCTTCAGGGAGGTCGACACGATCTTTGCTTTTTGAGAGCATCCCCTTCAGGGAGGTCGACACGATCTTTGCTTTTTGAGAGCATCCCCTTCAGGGAAGTCCTACTTTTGAAACCCACAATCTCATTATCTCTATTTATTATCCCAGATAATTTCTCTAACTCTTTATTGCCTGTGATAAATTATTTTTTTACCACATTTCCTGTAGAAATTTGATCTCTTTTCTTTATTTAAATTTTGATTTCTACAGTAGTTTTTCGAAAATGGCCCTAAAAAAAATATTATCAATAATTTATGGCGTGCAATTTTTAAGAAAGTACACGTATACAACAAAAAAATTTCATTTAACAAACTTTACACTTGGATTTACAAAGAGATACCAATTTTTTAATAATTTTAAATAATATTAATTTCTAATCAAAGGTTTTTCAAATGATATTACTGGGCCAACAGGGAAGATGAATAGAATAGAATTTTAAGAGGAAAAAAAATAGGGTTATTTTCTTTATTAACACATTATAATTAAAAATCTGAACATTGAACAAATCAAAAATGAAAAAGAAAAACAAAAGAACAAAATCATTAAAACTATTTTTTTTTTTTCTTTTTGTTTGGGCATATAAAAATATAAATGGTTAAATGTACCTCCTTGACGCCTCTACCACACAATCCAGACCCCGACAACTCTTCACACTTCAATTCCACCTTTAGTCATATTTAAAATTATTGTTCAACTTCACTAATTAAAAACAACTAAATTTACAGTACACTGTTCCAGAGCTCGCTCACGACTCTTCTCTCTCTATTTGTTTCACAGCTGTTTTCTTTTTATTATGTCCCTTGTTTTTTTTAAAACCTTGACATATGTATATAATAGATATATTATATTATAATACAAAAATTACTTTTTATATTCATAAAAAAAAATGTTGCGTAGTTTACATCACATGCCATTCATATGTGATAGTAAGATGTTGTGGGACTAGATTTCTAATAGAAATAAAAGACGTTGTCTTCCCACTGTTTTATTTATACCAGAACCGGTTTTCGACGCAACAGCGTCATCATCAGTGGTTCATCCAACCACACAGCACAGCGGTTGGAACATAACTGGCTATATTTGATGGCCTGTAACCCGTAGAACCTATTTCTTTGTTGCTTAATGATGGTTTTTTTTTGTAGACTGCCTGATGATGAGGGCAACTTCGAAAGCCGGCTAGCAAATATAAATATAATCTGTGAGAGGTCAGGCATATTTATACAATTCTAAGATAACCTGAGGCTTGTCACTGTTCAACCTCTATAGAGGAGGAAAATCCTGTTGGCCTTAAGTACAAAAAAAATACAAAAAAATAGGGTAACGAAACAAAATCTGAATAAGACGATGTGAAAAAAAGAAATTCAAATAAACTATAGAAATGTTATTCATAATAAAATACATAGTCTGTGGATCTACTCTTTCTAACAGCATCATGATACTAGATAGCGTCTATAGCAACATTGGACATTGATTATATATAAAATCTAATGTCTGTATGTTTGTGTTTTATAGACTAGTTTCATCCCACTCACCCTGCATTTCGTGCATTCGCTTATGGAAGAAATATCATTGCACGAATGTATTGGATTCTAGAGAGCACTGGAAATGTTTGAGACTTCTTTCTACCCTACCCTTACCCGCAGATGGACATTGCAACACATGGCGGGTTTAGCTAGTTGGTTATATAATAATATTCCGTCCATAACGACGAAAATTTCTGGTTTGACCCTTGAAGCTTTTTTAAATGTAATTTCTATCGGATATTATGACATAGCTTATAACGCCGGTCGGCAATAACAGCTAAATGTTATAATCCCAAGAAAAAAATATATTGGTTATAACTTTTTACTTCATTGCTTTGTCATTCATAACGATGTATGAATCAGATCGTATATAACGATGACCGGCTGTAACGTTCTCTCCCTTCAACGTCGTTATAGACTATATTCAATATATTGACTGAATCCTTGCACCAGTTGAATCCGAGATATTTCAGGTGTTTTTCAACTTTTCAACACTCGATAGAGTTAGTTATTGTGACGCTTGCCCGGGCTTTATCTACGAGGTCATATCGCCTACTAGCAGAGCGTTTTTTCGTCGCTCTGGTAGGCTCTGGTTGAGCCCGACTCTACTATGGGAGTCCTAAATTTTGTTTATCCAAGGTTTAATTAGACTAAGGTTCTGAAAGGAGGATCTGACATCTGTGCTCAATGTTTATTACCTACCAGATATAGGCGGGATCGGTCTTCTGTGTTCTCTGTGCTACAGACATGCCTCCTAAATACATCCCTCAATATATTTCTTGGTGGTAAGCAGATGTAGTGGACTTACTTGTTAAATAAGTAGTAAGATGTATTAGTCCAACATTTATTAAACGACGACTTGTTTCGTAACTCAATTGGACCCCCCCTCCCCTTCTTGAACTTTGTTTTGAGGAGTGGGAGACAATCTGGTTGTCTTCCAGTCATTCAGTGTTCAGCTAGTCCCTGATACACGTATTTGTCCGTTCACCACTTCTCTAGCAAGGTATTTTGCGTTTTAATTAAAAATATTTTAACTTATTGTACTGTTGTTTTTAAATTTTAATATTGTAATATTGTTAATGATTGACAAGAGTGTTAATTTACTCGAAAATTCTAGACTATTTTTGATTTATGTATGTTTAGAATCCACCTGAAGATGTCAGTTTACTGACGAAACTAGTCGTGGTTTAATAAATGTTGGACTGATACATCTTATTACCTACTTTACATCCCTCAATATTCGCGAGTATTACATAGATGTAAGTACATATATATGTGGTTGGTAATGTATGTGTTTTATATCTAGGAATAGATAATTAAAATACTCAATTTCTTTGTCAAACTTCACTATATATTCTCAAATACTCAACAAGTTTCGCCGTGTTGAAGGCATTATCAAGAGTCACTTACAAACTGACAGAAATGGTTGACAGGGTAGAAGGTACAGTTATGGAGGGGGTTTATTAGGTAGTGACGGGGAATCCCTTGTTTTTGTTACTCTATACATTCTAATAAACAGATATTTACAAGATAATAATAAATATAAAATAAAAAAGAAAATATATGTATATAATCTAATAAAGCGAATCTAACAGTAAAGTGTTGGTATTTATATAGGTATGACTCATGAATTATATATATAAAATATAATTTAAAGTGAATAAAAACAAATACATAGAATTTAAAGGCAAATTAAAACATGAAATGAAAATTATAGTATTCTCTGAATGTCAGTTGGCAAAACATTTCTACAATCATCAGACTCTTAGCTACTTGATATTTAAATTAAGAAGGGGGGAATGGTTCAGTTCTATTTGTTCATTTAGCATTACAATATCGTTATTTTTGTTCAGTTTATTTATTTGTTCCTAGTTTATTTATTCTATTTTATATTTATTATTATCTTGTAAATATCTGTTTATTGGAATGTATAGAGAAACAAAAACAAGGGATTCCCCGTCATTACCTAATAAACCCCCTCCATAACTGTACCTTCTACCCTGTCAACCATTTCTGTCAGTTTATAAGTGACTCTTGATAATGCCTTAACACGGCGAAACTAGTTGAGTATTTGAGAATATATAGTGAAGTTTTACAAAGAAGTTGTGTATTTTAATTATCTATTCCTAGAATGGAGCTTCACAAAGTAAATCTGGAAATCATAAATTATTTGTTTTATATCTGTTTCAGGTACAACCTGGGCAAGGTGCTAGAGTCGCTGGGTGACCACTGGCGTGCCAGTGACTGTATGACCACCGCTCTTCAGGTGGAGACTGTTTCTCCACTCCTTCCCTACTCCACGATTCCCCTCACCTTCGAGTAACACCCCCCCCCCCCCCCCTCCCCCTCTCACTATTGTTTAGTGACTTAAATCAAGTCTAGACTGGTTTTGGTTTGACAATATTCATTTTTGAGATGAAACTTATATGGTAGCGCGGTCCCCTGAATAGATACCACTCTGTGACTTAGTATTTACCCACCTAATACACCACACACGAACATATACACATACGTGAACGTTCTCAGAGATGTACATACATACACACCTAAATTTTGCCTACCTAGGGTCAGGTCTGTTCAACGAGTACCTGAAATCGTACAGACTCCGGGCCATCGCTTAACATCCCATCCGAAAGACAAGGATTTTTTACCTTCCAGATAAAAACCCTAAGGGCCAGGGGGTTTCGAACCCGCCATCTTGATTGGTGATTTGTTAGTCATATACAAAAATTGCAAGCATTAAAAAAATATATATAAGAAGTTCAAGGAAGACGTATCTCCGCTTACACATTTCTTTGCAGAATATAACAGTTTAGTTAAACATTCAAAAAATATATTTGTCTAATAACGTTCATACATAAAATGCGTAAATTAAATAACGTATGTATTAAGTCAATTTTGTTT
Organism: Aradus depressus; assembly: GCA_963662175.1. Taxonomy (NCBI): domain Eukaryota; kingdom Metazoa; phylum Arthropoda; class Insecta; order Hemiptera; family Aradidae; genus Aradus; species Aradus depressus. The sequence continues at coordinate 4,632,642 of OY759219.1, forward strand.
CCTGGATTTATACCGAAAGGGACGACAGTAAAAAAATAATCCATTTCCCAAGAATCCAGATTTTTTCTGTTTTAATTCCAAAAAATGATTTGGATCAATAATTAGTTTCGGTAGTGTGGAAAGTCACTTTTTTTGAAAAATGAAACTTATGTCGACAGATGGCAAAAAATCGCACAAGACAACTTTGTCCTTAAAGAGGTTGATAGATAGTTTGAACATATGGTGGGAAAAAACTTTTCTTTGGGAATAAAAAGAGATTATTTGAACTTATTGCACATCTGTGGAAAGCTAAAAATGTTGAAAAAGAGAAATATTTCTTGGTTTTAGGGTTTGGAATGCTGGTGGCTTGTGCTCGATAAAAACTTACTTGTAGAATTTCTGTCAATATGCCTTCATGAGGGCCTCTGTTGACGTATGAGCAATAGTAATACGCTTTTATAAGCTAAAACTAAAGAAAAAAAATTGTCGGCGAAACACCGGCAGTGTACTTCCCCAGATCAAATTAATCAATTAACTTTTCGCTCCTCCTCCAAAACCAGTCGACCTTTTGCGCTAATATTTGTCGCCTCCTGGTGGAGAAAGAAGAAAGCACACTGCAGGCACAGCCAGCGAGTCGACTGTTTGAATTAATATTCAATAATTGACTTACATAGCTCCTAAAACCGCATAAACTTTGTGTCGATACATTCATTACGTCAGCAATTATTGGGGTTTTTAGTTGAGCCCCCTCTTTCCTTCTGCCGATTCCGCTGAAAATTAATAATTGTCGTCCTTATGGGGTTTTGATTTCACGTATGTAATTTGGTGTCGATACATTCACTACAACGGCAGTTATTGGAGTTAAGCCTCCCCCTCCTGTAGCTAGGGGAGTAATATATAATAAAAACAAAATTTTAACTAAATATAATTTTGAAATAAAATAAAATTGTCATAGACAATATTTTTAGTCTTAAGTCGTAGACTTTATGCAAAACGACGCCTTATTGCGAAAACATTTATCATTGAGTCTAAAATTCTGTCTAAAATCATTGATTTTCAGTCAAGTCTTTGTCGATTAATTTTAGAAGGAGAGCGAAACCTTAGCACTGGTGGGGAAGTGCATTGCTGGTGATTCATAATGTTTTTTAAATTTTTTTTTCGGATTATATTTTTTGTTATTGAAATAAAGTTTGCTCGCGGATCGCATGTCATAGGCGAGATGGTGCCCAACTTGGTACATGATGCTGTTTCCATGTCTCCGCCATCCGTCCTCAGAACGTTGAAGGAGGACCCCAAGTTTCTAGAGAATACATCTTGCCCCAACCTTATATATACTTTGTGAAACACTTAATAAAAATATAAAGAAAAACGTATATTTAAAAAAAATATTGTCTATTTCACAAGATGTGGGAGTACATTCGGTATTGCTACCATCTTTAGCCACGACTTAACAAATACTGGAAAAAGTATTTATATATATACGTTTTTCTTTATTTTTTTACATATATGTGATATGTTTAACCAATAAGAAACCTTAAATCGCTAACATTTAAACTTATTTTTGTTATTACTTGAGTATTATTATTGTTATTTTATATTTATTTGATACTTTGTCATTTTATTTAAAATTATATTGTTTTATGATTCCATTGTTATATTTATTATAATTTTTGAAATAAAATTCCAATTTGTTATGGTTTTTTTGTTATTCGATTTTCTTTTTTTCTTCGTCCGAATGTGTGTGTTCGATCTGTGTCAATATAGTGGACAGCTAATAAAAATAAACAAAAACAAAGTACTTGTTTGCTAGGTTGTCATATTTATACAATCTTCAAGTTACCTGAGATCACCTAAGTCTGTGACACCCTGTCCCCTAGAGGAGTCGGGGGTTCTATCTTAACATAACATTTACAAATATTTGAGTTGTCAATAATCTAATAAAATAAAAAAATATAAAAATAAAGAATGGGGTTTATAGTAAATACATAGTATATATCTATATCTATGGTCACAGGGAATAAGTTCTTACCTAAGTCGTGAAATGGCCAAACTGAGTTAAGTGTACTGTGATGATCTCCCAAGCCATCTGCGCACTGTGAAGAAGTTGGGAGCTCAGAACTCTAATACTTTCGGAATTATAAAGATGTGGGTTTCATGGTATCGTAAAATTGTGTATGTTCTCGGTTAATGTTTTTGCGGATACTGGTCTTAGAAAGTGTATATAAAATACCAATTATAGAATAGAATACTTTTATTTGTCGGCGTTCAATGGCATAGATTTTTGACGCCATACAAGTGAATAAATTAGATCGATGAGGTGACTAGTCTTCATCATGGATAGGACGGCTTCTGTAGACGAGTTGTCATCTCCTAGCATCTCATGTAGGTTTCTTGTTCGCAAACCCATTGTCATTAGTATTTCCTCATACATTTTCACATCTGCCACAGCCCGGGGCCGTCACCCTGTTAATGAGGTGGCCATGGGTTAACCGAGTGTAGCCTACATGGAGACGCATCAGACATACCTCCTGCCTATTCGGAGCTTTTCCATTTATCAATATTTGTTTTGATGGACCTAAGTTTATTTGTTAGGTCCATGTTAATCCACACAGAGGCCCAGCTCTCTTTTATTTTGCGACGCAGGCATTTCTTCAGGTCTGGTATTGTGGTCACTACCATTTCTTCGCCAGGCAACGTTGTTGCTTCCTTAGCCACTATCAGCTCTATCGTTCCCTTCGATTCCCACATGTGTGGGGATCCAGCAAAAAATTACTTGTATTTTTTTACTTGCGCAATTTGCAAGGAGTTTTTGTATTTTATATACAAGTGAGCAGCGGCTGTAAAGCTATTGAATGCTCTGAAGAGCGGACATGGAGTCACTGCAAATCATGTAATTCCGACCCTTATCGGAAGTGACAATGCCCAATGCTACGGCAACGGTGCTCAGCTTTGCAGTGTAACTGCTGCAGTTGCTTGGTAGCCTGTATTTATACACTGAAGACTGCGTTACCACTGCATAGCCCACATGCTCTTCGCTTTTCGACCCGTATATATATTTTGGTACCTATGTAAGGTTCGCCTTATTTCGGAGAACATGATTTTGTAGACACTCGTTGGGGTTACCACTTTCTTTAGTCGGCCTAAGCGAGATATGACTTTCGGCTTGGGTAGTGTCCATGGAGGTTCGCCGGCATTATCAACTGGGGATTTTGTCTAGGAGTTCTAGAATATGTTCCCTTGCTCGTATGCCCAGGGGACGGGTGGCCCGTTGGTTTCCGTTGTACAGATGGAGATTACCTGGTTCGAAGATGTATTTTTAAGCTGGGTTCCAATTGTTCGGAAGCAGAGAAACGATGTAAGAGGTCCCTAAGGCAAGCCTTCTGAAGTGTAGAGGTGGTTGCCCACATACCAATTATATTATATACTAGCAGTAATACCCGGCGTTGCCCGGGGAACTTTGACTTTTCTCCTAATATCTCTCGTTCGAATCCATTTCAATTCTTCAATAGTACATTCATGATGTTATAATTTTCAATTATTCATACGGAATAACGCTTATAGTCCTTCAACGGCAGACATCCCAGCTAGTAAGTTTTTAGGACCCCTGGGCACCATGGCTAGTACGCGCCATTCAACGGCGGAAACCACAGCTAGTGAACACTTAGCATCAGTGGACGTCCTAGCCAGTGCGTACTTGAGAACGCTTGTGACCACCAGGTTGATTAAAACATAGACTTCAACCATGAATTGAACCAAATTTTCTTGAGACAATTTGTTTACGTGTTTAAACAAACAAAAGTTCACAAAAACGTTAAATAAAACATTGAATTAGCAAATTTCCTAGCATCCTTAAACGTTCTGCTCAACATAGGGAAGTGACATCACCCAACACTACGTGACATCACCCAACACTACGTGACATCACCCAACACGCCTCTCACAGTTTGTTCATCTCATGGCCTCAGATTTTAATTGTGAAATGTTTCATGAAAAAGGTACAAACATTATCTTAAATCTAAAAACCGTTTAAAAGCTAGAAATTTTAAGAATGGAGTCTACCGAGCTCAGGATCGCCATTTAGAAATCTAGCCAAGTCACTTAGCTCAGATGTTTTAATCGGGAAGATAAAAATAAATTTGAGCACGTCGTCCTTCGGATTGGGCTTTAAGCTATGATCGAGGGTCTTTTTGTATGTCAGGTACTCGATAATGAGTCGTATGTTATGTATCTAAACCTGGGTAGTTGAAATTACATTTACGTTAAAAATAACTTGAGCACGTCGTCCTTCGGATTGGACTCCAAGCTATGATTGAGGGCCTTTTTGTATGTCAGGTGCTCGATAATGAGTCGTATGTTATGTAACTAAACCTAGGTAGCTAAAATTTCACTTAGGTTCGAAAAACCTTGAGCACGTCGTCCTTCGGATGGGACTTTCCCGATATATCTTAATCTCTCTATCAGTTTTAACAAATAGTAAATCCATAAACCGTTAAAAAGCAGGAAATTTGAAGAATGGTATTTAGCCCGACTTTTTTCGAAAAACATTATTATTTCAATTTTTGTGTAGGATTCAGATATCCGGGTTGTTCATCAGTTTTAACAAATATTAAATCTAAAAACCGTTTAAAAGCTAGAAATTTGAAGAATGGAGTCTACCGAGCCAAGTCACTTAGGTCAGATGTTTTAATCGGGAAGATAAAAATAAATTTGAGCACGTCGTCCTTCGGATGGGACTTTCCCGATACATCTGAATCTTTCTTTGGTTGACCATCTTCGTTTCTGGATGCTGCCTATCTACCAACATAGCTGTATTAATTTGTTTTTCAGAAAATATGTCAAAACGGTACCTCAAAGCCCACTTATATTCCACATTTCTTCCTTGATAATTTTAGTTGGAACCAAACGGTAACTTATTTTATCACACATATGGAGTCTATCGAGCTCAGGATCGCCACTTAGAAATCTAGCCAAGGCACTTAGGTCAGATGTTTTAATCGAGAAGATAAAAATAAATTTGAGCACGTCGTCCTTCGGATTGGACTTCAAGCTATGATCGAGGGCCTTTTTGTATGTCATGGATAATGAGTCGCATGTTATGTATCTAAACTGGGTGGCTGAAATTTCACTTAGGCCCTTTCAAATTTTGAGACTTCACACATCCTTTTTTTAAATTTGGCTTTTTAGAATACTACATGTGAAATTCCATGACAATCCGACTATTAGTTAATGAGTTACCGGTATCTTTATACTAAGGCCTACCTCCACAACCCCCCCTCCCGTGCAAAATTTAGCCAATCATTTTTATTATATAGATGTAGATACGTAAAAACTGAATAAAACGAAACAGTAAGTAAATGACAAAGATGACAACCAAAGATAAATCGAGGAATTTGCCAGAAGCGAAGATTTAAAAACAATCAAGAAAATAAAACGCACTAAAAACTGATAACACGCACTAAAAACTGAATAAAACGAAACAGTAAGAGTTGTAATTACGTTTTATTCTGCCAAGAAAATAACATGCACTAAAAACTGAATAAAACGAAACGGTAAGTAAATGATTTTAGGATGTCTGAGATCGATTCACTTGATCGATTCATTGTTCACATCGATTATTATGTTCCCAAACATCGATTCTTCGATTAATCTATCTCAGATCGCCATCCCTCGAATTAACAGCTAAGAACTTTTCATAAGAACCTTCCTCGGACTTCAACGAATATTTGAAAAAAAAAATTAGCCGAATTGGTCCAGCCGTTCTCGAGTTTTGCGCTTAGCAAAATTAGCCAGTCATTTTTATTATATAGATTTAATTATATTAATGTACAAACTCATGTCAGTTCGTTAGGACAGTCGGTCATCGACTTAGTCTGATGTCGGTTCTCCCACCTCTCTCTAGTGGACGATCTGAGGGTGACTACCCATGTCAGCGGCTCGGATCACTTCCCAGTACAGGTCCAATTGAACTTACCCACCAGAAAACCGCAGACAGAGGTTAAAGTAAAACATTTAGGTCCTACTTTGAAATGGGATCCCTGTAAAGCTCCCCTGCTCACACATCTGCTTGAATACTCTCCCCGAGTAGGCCGCATCGCTCAGTCAGACAATCCTGATAATCTTTATGAGAATATGTTGAAGGCAATTTATGAAGTGTCAACACATCTTCAGCTACTTGGCAAAAAATTAATGTCCCCCAATCGTACCATATCAGACAGACCATGGACTATAGAAGGGCGAAAGTGCAAGTCAAGTTGAATCTCAAAATATGTAAAACTAATAATTTTATGCCGAGCTTAAAACAAAAGTATATTACATCAAAAAAACACTGTAAAAATCTAATTAAATATAAAAACGAAGTTACGAAACGTCAATTATAGAAAGAATCATTGAGCCAAGCATCTGACAGTAAAACTTTCTGGGGAATAATAAATAAATTTAGGAAAAAAAGTCATCCTATCAACAATGTATCTCTTTTAGAATGGGAGCAGTATTTCAGAATCTTCTATTCGACTAAAGTAATATGTAATGTGTCATTTGTCGGGGTCGGAAATCCTATTGTCGACTCTCCCATAACTCTTGATGAACTAACAACTGTTGTAGAAAAATTAAAACAAAGAAAGTCCCCAGGGGCTGATCTAGTTCAATACGAATTTTATAAAAACTTGCCTCAAAACTGACTCCTATATTTGCTACATCTATTTAATAAAATTTTAGAAACGGAGGAAGCGCCCAAATTATGGAGTAAAATTATTAGCGTTATGTTTTACAAGAAAGGTGACAAATCACACCCAGATAATTATAGGGCTATAGCGCTGGCCAATTGTATGCTCAAAATGTTCACCCAAATTGTGAATGATCGTTTGATGGGGTGGTCGGAGGCGCTGGGTCTGATCCCGGAGAGTCAGTCAGGGTTCCGGAGCGGGCGGGGTTGCATCGACAATCTGTTCACCCTCACCTCCCTCATACATCTGAGGCTGGCTGCCGGCAGGTACCTATATGCCGCTTTTGTCGACTTTCGGAAAGCTTTCGACTCCGTCAACCACAATAAATTGTGGAATAAACTTTTTTACTTAGGTGTCAGTCCTAAACTCATCAGAATAATTAAGACTATTTATGAGGACATGGCTATAAAGGTTCTGACGGGTGACGGGGATACGGAGGAGGTGAATATCACGCAGGGTGTGCTGCAGGGTGAAGTGTTGAGTCCCCTCCTGTTCAACCTTTATCTCAGCGACTTGATAGACCACTATAAGAGCCAAGATCTACCCAGTATACAGGTCTCCCCTCAGTCTAACATCATGCTACTTCTCTACGCCGATGATCTAGTAATTTTAGCCGACCCCCCCAGGGATGTAGAAAGAAAACTAGAATACCTGCACCTCTATTCTCAACAATTTTTTTGAACACAACACCGACAAAACTAAAATAATTATATTTCTCGGGGGTAAGGTCCTTAAAATAAAAAAATTACTTTATAATAAATCTGAAATTGAAATAGTCCCACAATACAAATATTTAGGAATCCCCTTTAGTAACTGGTTTATTCCTTAATGCAACCAACTTGGCAATCTCAAAAACCAACATAGCGGTTGGATCAGACATCGAAACATGTCAAAGGTCCAAGATTAGATCATGGGAGGGAAGAACCAAAATCAATGATGCAATATCAGTTAGTGGGCTGTTGTACTGCGCTCAGGATGATCATCTCGAGAGGGCACATCTTAACTTCTTTAAAAGGTACCTCTCCCTGCCCAGAAGTATCCCATCCTTCATGATAAGACTTGAGTTTAACTTGACGCACATAGCCTGGAAACTGTTGAACTACTCGCTGAGATGGATAGTTAGGTTGGAGATGGACAACAGTAGGTACCCCTAAATGTGTTACATAAAACTAAGGGTATTAAGCTTACAGAAGCCAAATGCCACGAGATTCAATTGGGTGTCCCAAGTAAAAAGCATTTTGAATGAAATTGGGGAGGGAGAATTATTAAATATATTGGATCAGGTAAAGATAAAAAACTCCCTGCCCAGGGTTTCGGATGCATTTGTGAACCATCTGAAGAATAAAGATAAATATTACCTTTTAGAATGCCGATTCAACACCTTCTATCCCAATATTTACAACACAGACCAACTCCAACCATACCTAAACCTGAATGCTCCTTTCTCACACATCAAAGCACTGGCACAACTCCGTCTATCTGGCAAGTACTGTCTTAAAATCAGTTACAAAAATAATGTATACACACTTAATCCCCAGGAACTTTGTACGATCTGCAATAAAAACGAATTGGAAGACGTATACCGCCTGTTAATATCCTGTCCGATCTACTCCCCCATTAGAAGCCACTTCCTGCCTCAGTCAGTATAGACCGATCCAACTTTCATACATTACTCCCTGGCCCATAATAAGAATGATGTCTCAAACATTTTTCATTATCTAATCAGCGCTCTGGAACTTAGATCATTCATTGTTAATGAATAATGTATTTCAACATCCATATTATATTGATATTCAATACCTACATCCCCACTCCATATTTACTGTCTTTGTTATATTATTATTATTATTATTAATTTGTAATTACTTATTTTATTTATACTTTATTTATGTTATTTATTTAGTTTGTTAAAGCTTCCTGTATATATGTCATTTTTGTTTAGCTGACCAATATATAATTTTGGAAATGTTAATGTCAATATTGTAAAAGTAATGGTCACTGACTCAATTGTATTGTACAGGGGTGATCCCTTTAGACAATAACAATAATTATTATTATTATTATATATTAATGTACAAGCATTTAAATTAAGTCTGCTCTAGGAATTAATTCTGTTTCTTCATTTAATAAAACTAGTGATTTTGTAAATCTTCTCATCATACAGGCTCGGGACCATTGTTTAATGTCCCAGGCGTGCTCAAGCTTCTACCTCCCAGTTGAAAAAAAATCCAAAAGCCTGGTGGGTTCCATACCCGCGATCTTGACTAGAGTATGTAAATACGTGATGGGTATAAATAAGGAAGTCATATCATGGTCACATTAGATTTTTTTCTGATTATTATTATTTTTTAAATATAAATTTTAAGTGACTTTATATTATTCTCCTATTTACTTTCTGAGTTAAAAAAAAAAAAAAATTTAATACCCAAACGTTTCGTGCATACAGTCCCATCATCAGTTTCTTGTTCATTTGTTGTTTGTGAATTTACCGGATATACTTTTAAAAAATATTTATAATGTTGATTCATTTTACATTTTGAATTTTTTTTTTGAGTTGACATATTTGTTATAAAACATTTATTAATCAGTCTGTATTGCATTTTTCATCAAATAACTCTCCCTCAAAAGTTGAATATTATTATTAACGAATGAAAATATCCGGTACTATTTTTAAATTTAAAATTCAAGGTTGAACAAGGTTAAATAGTTTTTCACTTTCATTTCCACATTCTCCATCTTTCAGAACACGTCAGTAGTTCAGTGTGTTAAAACTTTTGTGGTCTTATAATGGAATATGAAAAATTAGCTACGTTGCTAATTTTAGGTAATTATAAGTTAAATTTTATTTCTTAATTATTATTATATAGTTAGTTATGATGTAATAATAATAAATTATGAAACCCGGGCTTTAACTAAACATATCGCATTTTACCAGAGCGCTATTTCGTCACTCTGATGGAAATGAGCCCGACTCTACTTTTGCCTACCCTAAATTTTTATTCATCTAGGGTAGGGGTCTTTAACGAGTACCTGACATCGTACAGGCTCGGGACCACCGCTAAATCATTAAATGATTATTTATTGAAAATTCTGATTGACTGATCATTTTGGATAAATTAAGGACACGTCTTAAAATTGTGTTTCAAAACGACATAAGTTAGCATAGTTAGCGACATAAGAGCGCTCACAACATTCAAATCACATTCACACTGACACACACACGTAGACATCATCGCGAAAATGGTCAAAACGTTTTCAGAGGATCTCGAAATGTGAAAATCCGTTGAAACCGGATGGGATTTTCGCACGATTACAATACTTCATTACACTATAGATATAAGAAAATAATTAAGTCCAAATTGGCAAGACACATCAAGAGAAACATTGACATATTCTCTGCTCCCACACAACCGACCATGATCACAGGCAGACTGAGAAGATGGCAAAGGGACCTTCTAGAACCGCTGAATTTAGCACCCCAAGGCTTTAGATGAGTTCTAGTGGCACCAATAATAGTTATATAGTTTCTGATGGTTATCAAAAATAATTCTGCTCATATAATAAAAATATAACGTGGCTCGCCGAAAATGCACGATCTCTTTTGGTATGGATAAATCAGTGGCCAATTAGGCCCAAGCAATTTTTATTTTCTAACCTCTTTTGGGCCATTATCAACAGAAACGATTGCTTATAGGCATTTTGAAAAAAGTACATACTACTTGGAAAGCAACGTGTCCATTTCTGAAAGTAACACGTTGCTTTCCAAGCAGTATGTACTTTTCTCAAAATGCTTATAATCAATGGTTTCTGTTGATAATGGACTAAAAGAGGTCTAAACGTTAGAAAATAAAAAATGCTTGGACCTAATTGGCCACTGATTTACCCATACCATTTAGATAAATAGGTCCCAACGGAAAGAAACAATGATCTCTTTTTTAATTTTTTTGCTTACGTGGGTCGGTGAAAATCTCATAGACTCTCTGTATCTCCGAGGTAGTGTGGGACTCTAACCCCACAAAAAAAAAACCTCCCTTGCAACAACTGAGCGTGCCCAACAACTTTCTATTCTTTAATATTATAATCTTGTTTTGTGGGGTGAACCCATTGGCCTGTCCCCAGGTTTAATTGACTTTATTTTTCTCTTCGTTCTATAAAATTACTTACATTATTGCGACACTTAATCTTCTGGCTTCATTCTTTACCCTTACAAAGCGCGAGCCGGATTTGTCACGAATTTACATGGGTCTGAATTCGTGGTTGTCTGCATATTTCGTCACAATTTCACTGACATATTTTACTTTGTGTAGATGGTCGTTTCATATATACCGAGGTGCATTCACATTGTTGACCTATCACGACTTAACAAATACTAAATGATAAATAAAAATGTTAAATATTATCAGATAACAGCTGGTGATCTAATACGATAAACATTCAATTTAACCTTACTTTCTTTTCTCAATTTAAAAAATAAGTTTTGTTCTCGATTATTTGTTATTTTGTTTATTTCTTTTCGTTTGTTTTTATAATTGTGTTTTGTGTTTTGTTTGTAACTATTATTTCCATTTGTTTTAAACCTTGTGTGTTGCTGGGAGTTCTTCATCCAGGACATGGATGTGGCAACTGTCAGCGATCCAAACATGCCAAGCACCTCTGAGATGGAGTGGCATCAGGTGCCAGTCAAAAGAAAAAACCCACCCCCATCAGGTGATAATCATAAGGTGAAGGTACTGAAGGATCTTCAGGTGAGTACCAACAACCCTTATAGTCCACTCGAGAACATGCCTTCTGAGGAGTGTAAACCACCTCCTATTTACTTGAAAACCAATATCAATTTTCGGGAGCTATGCCAACAGCTGAATGGCATCATAAAAGACAAATTTGAGTGCAAAACTACGGCAGGCTCTTTGATAATTTATCTTGACACAGCGGAGGCATACCGAATGACGGTCACGCTGTTCCGAGAGAGGGGATATGAGTTCCACACCTATCAATTGGAACAGGATAGCGCTTTCCGGGTGGTGATAAGACACCTACACCCTTCTGCGAGCCTTATCGAAATAAAGGAAGGATTGCAGGAGAAAGGATTCAGCGTAAGGAACGTCACAAATGTTCTACAAGCGGGCACGAAGAAGGCTCTCCCTCTTTTCTTTGTAGATCTAGAGCCTGCAATAAACAATAAAGAAATTTTTAATTTAAGCTGCTTGTTATATACAAGGATTAAAGTGGAAGAACCCAATAAGAAACGGGAAATCATACAGTGCAAGAGGTGCATGGCCTACGGGCATTCTCGCACCTACTGTAATAACGTAGTGCGCTGTGTGCGGTGCGGCGAGAAGCATCCATCCCCGGAGTGCCCTAGGAGTCTTAAGGAGCCCCCAACATGCGCGCTCTGTCAAGGCCAGCATCCTGCCAACTATAAGGGGTGCACTGTCTACCGGGATCTCAGAAGTCGGCGGACCAACCCTGGCAGTCGACGTGCGGCCCCAGTTCCAGCACCAGTGACCAATGCGGGGAGCCGGCTGGTCACCGCCCCGCCTCCTCAGGTAAGTGGGCCTCTGGGAGGTCCTCGGGAGGCTGCCCGGCCAGCTACCCTGCCCCATTTCTCCACCAACACCATACAACCCCCATTGTCCTATGCACACGTCACCTCCCCACCCCCGCCTCCCCTCAAGAGGGTGCGAATGCAGCAACCCCGGGCTGACCCAGTACAGTCAGGGACCGAGCCAAACTCATTCCAAGGTATCAACGATCTTCTTTCATCCTTCATTTCTCAAATTCAAAACTTGGTCACCCCTCTATTTTCCTTGCTCACTACGCTTATCCAAAAGTTAACCCTTACACATGTCTAATCCTTTCACAGGCAGGTCCCTGATAGTGCTCCTATGGAATGCTAATGGTCTTGTTAGACATTCAGGTGAACTGACTTACGTACTTCGGGAGAGGCGAATTGACGTCGCTTTAATAACTGAAACTCACTTCACAGATTTGACCCGATTTCACATAGACGGATACACGACTTACCGGACGGACCATCCAGACGGGACAGGCCATGCAGGAACGGCGGTGCTTGTCAGGAGAGGTTTGGTGCATCACTTTCTGCCTTCCTTCTGCGAGCCTCACCTTCAATCGACAGCGGTCGAAATCTCATCAGCTTCTCACAATTTCACACTTGCTTCAGTTTACTGTCCTCCACGCCACAACATTACCCCGCAACACTTCAACAACTACTTCGACACTCTGGGTGATGACTTCATAGCCGGTGGAGACTACAATGCTAAGCACCTGGAGTGGGGATGTAGGGTCAACAACCCGCGCGGACAGACACTTAACTACGTTTTGACGGACAGACGATACAGAGTCTATTCCCCCCGAGAACCCACATATTGGCCAACTAACAGAAGAAAACTTCCCGATATCCTAGACTTTTTTGTAGCTTCGGAATTCTTTCCCTATACATCAATAGAAATATCGACTTGACATCAGACCATTCTCCAGTAATTTTTACCCTAGACTCCCAACCTATTCAGAAGACACCCCGACCCTCCCTCACTTCAGGGCTCATTGATTGGGACAGATTCAGAGATATTGTGACAGACAGACTTAACCTGAAAGCACCACCTGACCTGGATGATGCAGTGAACGCTTTCACAACAACACTTCAGGAGGCGGCATGGAGCAGTAGCACCTCCGCCCAGCCTGTCCACATACACACACACAACGTACCACAGCACATTAGAAGACTGCTGGTTGAAAAACGCAGATGTCGTCGTCAGTGGCAAAGACATAGATACCCATCCATCAAAACACGACTCAACAGACTCACACACGAACTCAAAACAGCTATATCACAATACAAAGCAGAGACGTTTTCACTTTACACTGACACACTAGCCACTGACGATGGATCTCTGTGGAGAGCAACCAGACGTCTACTGAACTTTTCTTCCTCCTCCTTTCCCATTCAAAACCCGGACGGAACATGGGCTAAGTCGGACGAGGAAAAAGCACAAGTATTTTCTCAACACTTAACAGACACTTTTACACCTCATGACATTCATCATCTACTTCATAAACACATACACGACTTCCTCAATATACCTCTACAACTGAGTTTACCCCCGAAACCCATCACTCCGTCTGAGGTGCAACAGGCTATCCTTCTGCTTCCCAACAAGAAGAGCCCTGGCTATGATCTCATTACTGCCAGAGTGTTGAAAAATCTTCCGCGCAAAGCTGTCATCTTTCTTACTTACATTTACAATTGCATCCTTCGCCTTTCCTACTTCCCAGTTCTTTGGAAATTTTCTATCATTACTTTAGTCCCGAAACCAGATAAACCTAAACACTTGCTCTCTTCATACCGCCCCATAAGTCTTCTTCCCACTCCTTCTAAACTCTTTGAAAAAATTCTTCTTAGCCGCCTATTACCTCTCTTCGAAGAACACGACCTTATTCCGAATCATCAGTTTGGATTCCGACAGAAACACTCAACACTTCAACAATGTCACAGATTAGTTGATGAGATTTCCTCTGCTTTGGAAAGGAAGTGTTATTGCTCTGCAGCATTTTTGGATGTGAGTCAAGCTTTCGACCGTGTCTGGCATGTTGGGCTGCTGTATAAGCTGAAACATGTGATCCCTGACGGATATTATCGTCTCCTCCGCTCCTACCTGGATGATCGTTTTTTCCAGGTCAGACAGGGCAGTGTCCACTCTGACGTTCAACCCATAAGAGCTGGTGTCCCACAGGGGTGCATTCTGGGTCCACTTCTCTATGTTGCAAGCACATCCAGCATCCCAACATCGCCTGAGACGGTGTTAGCCACCTATGCCGATGACATAGCAATTTTAGCTACTAATAAATCGGCTGGGGACGCATCCAAATCTCTGCAGGAGCACTTACACCTTCTAGAGGGTTGGTTGCATCTGTGGAAGGTAAAAATAAATGAGATCAAATCCCTTCATGTTACATTCGCCTTGAGGCGCGGTGACTGCCCAACTGTATGGCTGAATAATGTCCCTCTGAAACATGACAAAGACGTACGATACTTAGGACTCTATCTTGACAGACGACTGACATGGAATAAACATGTTTCACAGACTCGACAGAAAATGAAACGGCGATTTGGACTACTCAAAAGACTACTAGACAAGCGATCTCAACTTCGCCTCAACCACAAACTGGGTGTTTACAAGACCGTTATCAGACCCATCTGGACGTATGGCGTTCAGCTCTGGGGTTCAGGTAAGCCCTCACACACCAAAAGAATTCAAGCCATCCAAAATAAAATCCTCCGAACAATCACACAATGCCCTTACTACGTATCAAACATAACATTACATCATGACCTGAACATACCATTCTTACACGAAGTTAGACAACAATTATACACAAATTTGCACAACAAATTCACGTCACATCCAAACACACTGGTGGAAGCAATGTCGGTCCGGTCCTTGCCGGGCAGACCTCCTCGGCGACTGAATCGTCGTTGGCCGCGTGACCTCCTGCCTGAGGAGGCGGTGGTGTTGACCAGCCGTCTCATCAAGAGACTCAAGTGGTGTTACTGTTTTTCTTTGTTGTGTTCATATTTCCTAGTTGTGAAGTAATTCATAGTTGGAAATTAAGTAATAAAGGTGAAAAAAAAAAAAAAATTTATATATTATCATCATGATGACCTTATGTTGTTGTATAAGAAAATAAAATACAAATCCGTTTTTCAGCTAGTTTGGGACTTTTATTTATGTATACGAGTGATAAGGTAAGACGACTAAATTGTCTATATTATTTCACTGTTTTTTTTGCACGTTTTGTCAAATGCACTACTTAAATAGTTAAGTCAAGGATCCACCAAAATCACTTTTTAAAAACTAACTTTTTATTAATATCAAAACATAAATATTACTAACTAGTGTACATCAAGACAATAGGGCTCCCCGCCCACTAGGCAGCCAGGCTGCCGCAGCCTGGCTGCCCCAGCCAATCCGACATGTGATAGCTTATAAGAACCCACGCACTAGGCAGCCAAGAAGTTCTGGCTCCGGCGGCCACTACATCCTGCACACCTGCACAGGCTGCCTCAGTACCCGCTCACTTGTTGCAGCAACCACATCTATTTCAAACAAAAATGACTTTTGATACAGAGACATTTATACGGGAAGTTGAAAGTCGAAATGCAATCTGGGATATCACTTGTGATGAGTACAGTGATCGTGATGTGAAGAGAAGAAGATGGGAGGAAATCACCAATATTATGTGTGAAGAGAATTTGGAAGAAAAAGAAAATAATGAATTTGGTAAGTTTTTTTTTAAAATTTAAGTATTATATAATAAAATAGTAATTACGTAATGTAATATATAAAAGTATATAATAATTACTATCCTAATGCAACTCTGTTTTGCCATTCTAGCGGATTTTCATTATTAAAATAATCCGCAAATAAATCCCTATATGCCGTTGATGATCGGTTTCCCCTGGTCTGTGACTACTAATTCAGTATCGCCAGATTGTCAGCATGGCTGCTGACAACTGGCTGCTCAACATTTTGGCTGCGGCAGCCGGGCTGTGGCGGCCTGGCTGCCTAGTGGGCGGGGACCCTAGGAGAAATCTGAGAGGGGGTGGAGTTTATATAGTCAGCTGTGCAGGAATCCTAAAAGTGGGCCCTTAACTAATTTACAAAAAACAAAATTACCTTTTTGAAATATTATCTATTCCATAAAAAATGTATACAAAAAAGGCGTCGGTGAATCACCCGTCATGTACTTCCCCAGAACGTTTTGTGCTCCTCCTAAAACCAGTCGACCGTTTGCGTTAATATTCAATAGTTGACTTACACAGGGGTTCGTAAACTTCATATTAAAGTTTGTGCCGATCAATTCATTACATCAGCAGTTATTAGGATTTGTTTATTTAATATATTGTCTAATTTCACTAACTATATATACATGGGAGTACTTTCGGTATTTCTACCATCCTCAGCCAAAAGCATAAGAGATAAGACTGTCTTATCTCTTATGATTTTGGCTGAGGATGGTAGAAATACCGAAAGTACTCCCATGTATATATAGTTACTGAAATTAGACAATATATTAAATAAACAAGTTTTATTTTATTTTTCAAGTCCATTTGAATTATTTCACAATATCTCTGCAATAATGTCAGTTTTCAGTTATTAGGATATTAGAATTGATTTCCTGAACCCCCCCCCCCCTCTTTTCTGCCGATTCCGCTGAAAAAAATTTTTGGCGTCGTTATAGGGTTTTGAATTCACTTATGAAATTTTGTATACAATCATTAAAATGGCAGTTATTCGAATTTTTGCGTTAAGCCTCTCCCCTTATCCCCCAGCATTATTCTATCGGGAGTTATCGTGTTCACAGACATACAGACAGACTTTTTTTAAAAATATTTTGAATCTAGAGTTGGAAAACATGAAATTCCGTTGAAAACTCCGCATCGAAATTTTGACCGATTACATAACTTACCCTATACTTCATATACCTGGAGAAGTGAAATCACCGGTTTCGGCATTACACTATCCTCAGGTTTAGTTATAAATATACTAAGACAAGTTTACTGAGCACTTAGGGCATTACACTATCCTCAGGTTTAGTTATAAATATACTAGGACAAGTTTACTGAGCACTTACGCGCTCACTCACCATATATTCATTAATCATGTCTCCCCCAGCTCCACACGACTTGGGGGTCGTTCAAATTCTTAGGTATTTATACAATACATACTTACGTATATATATATAGTTAGTTAGTTAGTTACAGCCAGCGTGCGCCCCCCTTTCATCCCGAACTCTCTCAGCGCGCCAAGGAAATTAAGGTGGGCTGGGAGTGACCTCCAATCGTCGCAGATAGTCGGCGACGTCGCTCCTAGCCGACCACAGCAACAGAAAAATATTATTTATGTTATTTTTTGAATTACTAATAAAATTGTTAGGCCCTCATTTCCCCGACGGTTCGGCAAGAGTGTTTGTGACTCATGCCCGGGCTTTTAACTGCGAGGTCATTTCGCCAACTACCAGAGCACTCTTTTATCGCACTGGTCCTCAGTTATACGAAGAATATGGGAAGTTATTTAAACATAAAACATAAGGTTCCTTAACCATTACCTTTATGCAATAAATACAAATAAAAAATAATCAGTTAAAATGAAAACAATGCTATTGCTTTAGTGTAAATTTAAAAACAATACTTCTGCTTTAGTGTAAATTTAAAAACAATACTTCTGCTTTAGTGTAAATTTAAAAACAATGCTACTGCTTTAGTGTAAATTTAAAAACAATGCTACTGCTTTAGTGTAAATTTAAAAAAACTCTTAAAGAAGAAGTATAGATAAGAACTCAGAGACACCCAGGCAAGTAGAGAAATATGTAATCCTGAAAAAATTCAAGGTTGATTATTTTTATATTTCCCGGAGGGGAGGGCGGTTTCAAAAATCTTATATGAAGATTCCGAAGCCACCTTGTAAGTCAAGGAATTCTGTATGATCATATTAAATTTCATGTTGGTATATAATATATACCAACATGAAATTCATATTATAAATTGTAATATCATTAAATTGCTGAAATTATGCTGAAATAGCTTTTTTATGGAAACTTACTAATTATGCAAGCAATGAAAATCCCAGCTATTACTTTTCCTTACATTACTTAATCAAAATTTACAGGGTAGGTTCGTTGATGATTAAAGACTTGAGTAGAAGGTGACGATGCAGAAAAATGACACATATTTCGATTAACATTTCAGTATCATTTAATTGTCTGATATCATGATATACTTGTTAGTACAATGACAATAAATAAAGTTTAAAATATTTTTAATGTATAAAAAAAATTTATATTTTTTTTCTTTAAAAAAATATATAAAAATCCAAAATTTTACTTCCTGTTTTTTCTCATATTTTCTTATAGTTATATTTATCAGTAAAGTATTTTATATTTTTACTTGCTGACGAAATGTGGTGAGGATGAATCTGGATGTCTTCTGTTCAATTTATTGCCACGTGGGCTCCGAAAACACGTCCACCTCCCATCTCTCTTCTAGCCTCTTCACTTGCAGTTAGTCATCGGCCGTATATGTATATTATATATCTATATATAAAAAAGTTACAGTAGCAGATATTGCTGACTATCCTGCCTCGTGTCTCCCCTATTTTGTAAATTCATCATTTTCCAAAGATTTTCTTAGACTGGTTTACTCCTTGAGAGACAATTGTCCCTACTCTCCTGTTTCCAGATCAGTCTCTCCCGAGCTCCCACAGGCGTAGCACCTCTATGCTTAGGGCATATAAATAAAAGTGTAAATTTCAAATTGTAAAATAAAGTTATCTTTTTAAAAACGCCTGTTGGTAAGAACTTTATTTACCTTATATATTGTAATAACTCTTGCATATGGTAAAATATAATTATATTCTTTTTTTAAAATTAGCTCCACGTTGTTGCGCCATTGTAATAATTCTTCGTTACTTTAATGTAAATATTCCTTTCTATTTACCAAATGCACCACATCGGGTGTGAATTCTTTTAATAAAAAATTTAGGTTGATGGAATAAGAGGATATTCTTCTTTTTTGTTTTTTATTATAAATAAAAGAACTACATGTAACCATGGAAACCACATTTTATTTGTACTTTACTTTTTCTTTTTTTTAAAATCTTTCTTATTATCAAAAAGAAACATAAAACATAATGTTACATATGGGATATTCTCCTTTCTGATTGCAATGTTTGCAATTTAAAACATACTTATAATTTACAGGAAATGCATTGTTTTCGTTTTATTTTTACTCTGAGCATACATCCGTCGGCAGATGATGATAATTATACAAAAATTACATTTCTTTCACTCACATTTTACTGACTCAGTCCTTCAAAAAGTCAGCTACAAACTCACAAACACTGATCAAATTCAAAGCATTTCCACACGGCCAATAAATTTGCGAGCGAAAAGTTGATTGAATAATTCGCTCTGCTGAAGTACATTGTCAGTGATTAGCCGATGTTTTTTACATTTTTTTAAAATAATATTTTTGTCGTTAGCTTATATTATTTTAAATATTAAGTACCTTAAATAGCTCAATTGTAGTCATGACAGAGGAGATAACTGGAGTGAACTTGAAGAAAGATAGTGCCGAACAGGCAGTATTCCCGGTAGAGGATATAAATGATCGTAGGGAGAGTAATATTTACAGTTCTGGACCAGCAAACAGGTCGAATCGGGAATATTTGAGGTAACAGTTGACGAAGAGGTAAGCCGAGAAAGAGAGACACGTCAACTCCAAAAAGTATATATAATAAACCTAAAGAGACGAAATGAAATCTGATGCAAATAAAAACGCGGCTGAAATTAAATCCGAATTAAACGCAAAAATTGAACAATAGTCGATCGAAATTAAGTCGGAAGAAAATAAAAAATTTGAAAGACAATCGGCAGAAATAAACAGTAAATTTGAATAAATCAATAATCGTGTCGCGAAATTAAATATAGAAGTAAAAGAGGAAATTTCCTAGCAAAATACCGAATTGAATAACCGATTAACCACGAAAATTTTGAGTTAAATGAGGACTTTGGCACGAAATTTGATAATATAAAAGAGGATGTTAATAGACGTTTCGACATAGTTGATCAAAAAATAGAGGAAATGGACAAAATTAAACTACAATTGGTGACAATATGCAGAAGTTAGAGGGAGCAATAAATAATATAGTTCAAATAATAGAAAGTACATAGGAAAAAGTAATTAACAATAATGAAGTGTATTCATTGAAATATATATTTAGAGAAAATTCTTTTTACAAAGTAAATTTCGAAAGAATAAATTTAAACAGAATGGTTATGATGAAAAATATAACCAGAGTTAAAAGCCAGTGATTCACCGACATCTTTTTTATATTTTTTTTAATAACTTTTTTTTTGCTAGGCAAAAGAAGTGAAGAAATTGAATAGTCGAGAAGAAGAAAAAGAATGGAAACGTTTCAGAAACTTATATGGAGCGGTGAAACATAAGGTTCCTTAACCATTACCTTTATGCAATAAATACAAATAAAAAATAATCAGTTAAAATGAAAACAATACTTTTGCTTTAGTGTAAATTTAAAAACAATACTTCTGCTTTAGTGTAAATTTAAAAACAATACTTCTGCTTTAGTGTAAATTTAAAAACAATGCTACTGCTTTAGTGTAAATTTAAAAACAATGCTATTGCTTTAGTGTAAATTTAAAAACAATACTTCTGCTTTAGTGTAAATTTAAAAACAATACTTCTGCTTTAGTGTAAATTTAAAAACAATGCTACTGCTTTAGTGTAAATTTAAAAACAATGCTACTGCTTTAGTGTAAATTTAAAAAAACTCTTAAAGAAGAAGTATAGATAAGAACTCAGAGACACCCAGGCAAGTAGAGAAATATGTAATCCTGAAAAAATTCAAGGTTGATTATTTTTATATTTCCCGGAGGGGAGGGCGGTTTCAAAAATCTTATATGAAGATTCCGAAGCCACCTTGTAAGTCAAGGAATTCTGTATGATCATATTAAATTTCATGTTGGTATATAATATATACCAACATGAAATTCATATTATAAATTGTAATATCATTAAATTGCTGAAATTATGCTGAAATAGCTTTTTTATGGAAACTTACTAATTATGCAAGCAATGAAAATCCCAGCTATTACTTTTCCTTACATTACTTAATCAAAATTTACAGGGTAGGTTCGTTGATGATTAAAGACTTGAGTAGAAGGTGACGATGCAGAAAAATGACACATATTTCGATTAACATTTCAGTATCATTTAATTGTCTGATATCATGATATACTTGTTAGTACAATGACAATAAATAAAGTTTAAAATATTTTTAATGTATAAAAAAAATTTATATTTTTTTTCTTTAAAAAAATATATAAAAATCCAAAATTTTACTTCCTGTTTTTTCTCATATTTTCTTATAGTTATATTTATCAGTAAAGTATTTTATATTTTTACTTGCTGACGAAATGTGGTGAGGATGAATCTGGATGTCTTCTGTTCAATTTATTGCCACGTGGGCTCCGAAAACACGTCCACCTCCCATCTCTCTTCTAGCCTCTTCACTTGCAGTTAGTCATCGGCCGTATATGTATATTATATATCTATATATAAAAAAGTTACAGTAGCAGATATTGCTGACTATCCTGCCTCGTGTCTCCCCTATTTTGTAAATTCATCATTTTCCAAAGATTTTCTTAGACTGGTTTACTCCTTGAGAGACAATTGTCCCTATTCTCAGTGTCCACATCCACTACTGAAGGCCGTCCTGAACCTACCATTCTTTCGACCTGGAAGTTTTGGAACTAACGTTGAGCTGATCTTTCATTAATTACTTATTGCATGGTGCTGACTTCTCAGTGTCTACATCCACTACTGAAGGTCGTCCCGAACCTACCATTCTTTCGCCCTAGAAGTTTTGGAACTAACGTTGAGCTGATCTTTCATTAATTACTTATTGCATGGTGCTGACTTCTCAGTGTCCACATCCACTACTGAAGGCCGTCCCGAACCTACCATTCTTTCGACCTGGAAGTTTCGGAACCAACGTTGAGCTGATCTTTCATTAATTACTTATTGCATGGTGCTGACTTCTCAGTGTCCACATCCACTACTGAAGGCCGTCCTGAACCTACCATTCTTTCGACCTGGAAGTTTTGGAACTAACGTTGAGCTGATCTCTCATTAATTACTTATTGCATGGTGCTGACTTCTCAGTGTCCACATCCACTACTGAAGGCCGTCCCGAACCTACCATTCTTTCGACCTGGAAGTTTTGGAACTAACGTTGAGCTGATCTTTCATTAATTACTTATTGCATGGTGCTGACTCCTCAGTGTCTACATCCACTACTGAAGGCCGTCCCGAACCTACCATTCTTTCGACCTGGAAGTTTCGGAACCAACGTTGAGCTGATCTTTCATTCATTACTTCTCTCATGGTGCTGACTCCTCAGTGTCTACATCCACTACTGAAGGCCGTCCTGAACCTACCATTCTTTCGACCTGGAAGTTTCGGAACCAACGTTGAGCTGATCTTTCATTCATTACTTCTCTCATGGTGCTGACTCCTCAGTGTCTACATCCACTACTGAAGGCCGTCCCGAACCTACCATTCTTTCGCCCTAGAAGTTTTGGGACCAACGTTGAGCTGATCTTTCATTCATTACTTCTCTCATGGTGCTGACTTCTCAGTGTCCACACCCATCACTGAAGGTCGTCCCGAACCTACCATTCTTTCGACCTGGAAGTTTTGGGACCAACGTTGAGCTGATCTTTCATTCATTACTTCTTGCATGGTGCTGACTCCTCAGTGTCCACACCCACCACTGAAGGTCGTCCCGAACCTACCATTCTTTCGCCCTAGAAGTTTCGGAACCAACGTTGAGCTGATCTTTCATTCATTACTTCTCTCATGGTGCTGACTTCTCAGTGTCCACATCCACTACTGAAGGCCGTCCTGAACCTACCATTCTTTCGACCTGGAAGTTTTGGAACTAACGTTGAGCTGATCTCTCATTCATTACTTCTTGCATGGTGCTGACTCCTCAGTGTCTACATCCACCACTGAAGGTCGTCCCGAACCTACCATTCTTTCGACCTGGATGTTTTGGAACCAACGTTGAGCTGATCTCTCTTTCATTACTTCTTGCATGGTGCTGACTCCTCAGTGTCCACACCCACCACTGAAGGTCGTCCCGAACCTACCATTCTTTCGCCCTAGAAGTTTTGGAACCAACGTTGAGCTGATCTTTCATTCATTACTTCTCTCATGGTGCTGACTTCTCAGTGTCCACACCCATCACTGAAGGTCGTCCCGAACATACCATTCTTTCGACCTGGAAGTTTTGGGACCAACGTTGAGCTGATCTTTCATTCATTACTTCTCTCATGGTGCTGACTTCTCAGTGTCCACACCCATCACTGAAGGTCGTCCCGAACCTACCATTCTTTCGACCTGGAAGTTTTGGGACCAACGTTGAGCTGATCTTTCATTCATTACTTCTTGCATGGTGCTGACTCCTCAGTGTCCACACCCACCACTGAAGGTCGTCCCGAACCTACCATTCTTTCGACCTGGAAGTTTTGGAACCAACGTTGAGCTGATCTCTCATTCATTACTTCTTGCATGGTGCTGACTCCTCAGTGTCTACACCCACTACTGAAGGTCGTCCCGAACCTACCATTCTTTCTACCTGGAAGTTTTGGAACCAACGTTGAGCTGATCTCTCAATCATTCTTCTTGCATGGTGCTGACTCCTCAGTGTCCACACCCATCACTGAAGGTCGCCCCGAACCTACCATTCTTTCGACCTGGAAGTTTTGGGACCAACGTTGAGCTGATCTTTCATTCATTACTTCATGCATGGTGCTGACTCCTCAGTGTCCACACCCACCACTGAAGGTCGTCCCGAACCTACCATTCTTTCGACCTGGAAGTTTTGGAACCAACGTTGAGCTGATCTCTCATTCATTACTTCTTGCATGGTGCTGACTCCTCAGTGTCCACACCCACCACTGAAGGTCGTCCCGAACCTACCATTCTTTCGACCTGGAAGTTTTGGAACCAACGTTGAGCTGATCTTTCATTCATTACTTCTTGCATGGTGCTGACTCCTCAGTGTCCACACCCACCACTGAAGGTCGTCCCGAACCTACCATTCTTTCGCCCTAGAAGTTTCGGAACCAACGTTGAGCTGATCTTTCATTCATTACTTCTCTCATGGTGCTGACTTCTCAGTGTCCACATCCACTACTGAAGGCCGTCCTGAACCTACCATTCTTTCGACCTGGAAGTTTTGGAACCAACGTTGAGCTGATCTCTCATTCATTACTTCTTGCATGGTGCTGACTCCTCAGTGTCCACACCCACCACTGAAGGTCGTCCCGAACCTACCATTCTTTCGACCTGGAAGTTTTGGAACCAACGTTGAGCTGATCTTTCATTCATTACTTCTTGCATGGTGCTGACTCCTCAGTGTCCACACCCACCACTGAAGGTCGTCCCGAACCTACCATTCTTTCGACCTGGAAGTTTTGGAACCAACGTTGAGCTGATCTTTCATTCATTACTTCTTGCATGGTGCTGACTCCTCAGTGTCCACACCCACCACTGAAGGTCGTCCCGAACCTACCATTCTTTCGACCTGGAAGTTTTGGAACTAACGTTGAGCTGATCTTTCATTAATTACTTCTTGCATGGTGCTGTCTCCTCAGTGTCCACACCCACTACTGAAGGTCGTCCCGAACCTACCATTCTTTCGACCTGGAAGTTTTGGAACTAACGTTGAGCTGATCTTTCATTAATTACTTATTGCATGGTGCTGACTTCTCAGTGTCCACATCCACTACTGAAGGTCGTCCCGAACCTACCATTCTTTCAACCTGGAAGTTTTGGAACTAACGTTGAGCTGATCTTTCATTAATTACTTATTGCATGGTGCTGACTTCTCAGTGTCCACATCCACTACTGAAGGTCGTCCCGAACCTACCATTCTTTCGACCTGGAAGTTTTGGAACTAACGTTGAGCTGATCTCTCATTCATTACTTCTTGCATGGTGCTGACTCCTCAGTGTCTACACCCATCACTGAAGGTCGTCCCGAACCTACCATTCTTTCGACCTGGAAGTTTTGGAACTAACGTTGAGCTGATCTTTCATTAATTACTTATTGCATGGTGCTGACTTCTCAGTGTCCACATCCACTACTGAAGGTCGTCCCGAACCTACCATTCTTTCGACCTGGAAGTTTTGGAACTAACGTTGAGCTGATCTTTTATTAATTACTTATTGCATGGTGCTGACTTCTCAGTGTCCACATCCACTACTGAAGGTCGTCCCGAACCTACCATTCTTTCGACCTGGAAGTTTTGGAACTAACGTTGAGCTGATCTTTCATTAATTACTTCTTGCATGGTGCTGACTCCTCAGTGTCTACACCCATCACTGAAGGTCGTCCCGAACCTACCATTCTTTCGACCTGGAAGTTTTGGAACTAACGTTGAGCTGATCTTTCATTAATTACTTCTTGCATGGTGCTGACTCCTCAGTGTCTACACCCATCACTGAAGGTCGTCCCGAACCTACCATTCTTTCGACCTGGAAGTTTTGGAACTAACGTTGAGCTGATCTTTCATTAATTACTTCTTGCATGGTGCTGACTCCTCAGTGTCTACATCCACCACTGAAGGTCGTCCCGAACCTACCATTCTTTCGACCTGGATGTTTTGGAACCAACGTTGAGCTGATCTTTCATTAATTACTTATTGCATGGTGCTGACTTCTCAGTGTCCACACCCATCACTGAAGGTCGTCCCGAACCTACCATTCTTTCGACCTGGAAGTTTTGGGACCAACGTTGAGCTGATCTCTCATTCATTACTTCTTGCATGCTGCTGACTTCTCAGTGTCCACACCCATCACTGAAGGTCGTCCCGAACCTACCATTCTTTCGACCTGGGAGTTTTGGAACTAACGTTGAGCTGATCTTTCATTAATTACTTATTGCATGGTGCTGACTCCTCAGTGTCTACATCCACTACTGAAGGTCGTCCCGAACCTACCATTCTTTCGACCTGGAAGTTTTGGAACTAACGTTGAGCTGATCTCTCATTAATTACTTATTGCATGGTGCTGACTCCTCAGTGTCCACACCCATCACTGAAGGTCGTCCCGAACCTACCATTCTTTCGACCTGGAAGTTTTGGAACTAACGTTGAGCTGATCTCTCATTAATTACTTATTGCATGGTGCTGACTTCTCAGTGTCCACATCCACTACTGAAGGTCGTCCCGAACCTACCATTCTTTCGACCTGGAAGTTTTGGAACTAACGTTGAGCTGATCTTTCATTAATTACTTATTGCATGGTGCTGACTCCTCAGTGTCTACATCCACTACTGAAGGTCGTCCCGAACCTACCATTCTTTCGACCTGGAAGTTTTGGAACTAACGTTGAGCTGATCTCTCATTCATTACTTCTTGCATGGTGCTGACTCCTCAGTGTCTACACCCATCACTGAAGGTCGTCCCGAACCTACCATTCTTTCGACCTGGAAGTTTTGGAACTAACGTTGAGCTGATCTTTCATTAATTACTTATTGCATGGTGCTGACTTCTCAGTGTCCACATCCACTACTGAAGGTCGTCCCGAACCTACCATTCTTTCGACCTGGAAGTTTTGGAACTAACGTTGAGCTGATCTTTTATTAATTACTTATTGCATGGTGCTGACTTCTCAGTGTCCACATCCACTACTGAAGGTCGTCCCGAACCTACCATTCTTTCGACCTGGAAGTTTTGGAACTAACGTTGAGCTGATCTTTCATTAATTACTTCTTGCATGGTGCTGACTCCTCAGTGTCTACACCCATCACTGAAGGTCGTCCCGAACCTACCATTCTTTCGACCTGGAAGTTTTGGAACTAACGTTGAGCTGATCTTTCATTAATTACTTCTTGCATGGTGCTGACTCCTCAGTGTCTACACCCATCACTGAAGGTCGTCCCGAACCTACCATTCTTTCGACCTGGAAGTTTTGGGACCAACGTTGAGCTGATCTCTCATTCATTACTTCTTGCATGCTGCTGACTTCTCAGTGTCCACACCCATCACTGAAGGTCGTCCCGAACCTACCATTCTTTCGACCTGGAAGTTTTGGGACCAACGTTGAGCTGATCTCTCATTCATTACTTCTTGCATGCTGCTGACTTCTCAGTGTCCACACCCACCACTGAAGGTCGTCCCGAACCTACCATTCTTTCGACCTGGAAGTTTTGGGACCAACGTTGAGCTGATCTTTCATTCATTACTTCATGCATGGTGCTGACTCCTCAGTGTCCACACCCACCACTGAAGGTCGTCCCGAACCTACCATTCTTTCGACCTGGAAGTTTTGGAACTAACGTTGAGCTGATCTCTCATTAATTACTTATTGCATGGTGCTGACTCCTCAGTGTCCACACCCATCACTGAAGGTCGTCCCGAACCTACCATTCTTTCGACCTGGAAGTTTTGGAACTAACGTTGAGCTGATCTTTCATTAATTACTTATTGCATGGTGCTGACTTCTCAGTGTCCACATCCACTACTGAAGGTCGTCCCGAACCTACCATTCTTTCGACCTGGAAGTTTTGGAACTAACGTTGAGCTGATCTCTCATTAATTACTTATTGCATGGTGCTGACTTCTCAGTGTCCACATCCACTACTGAAGGTCGTCCCGAACCTACCATTCTTTCGACCTGGAAGTTTTGGAACTAACGTTGAGCTGATCTTTTATTAATTACTTATTGCATGGTGCTGACTTCTCAGTGTCCACATCCACTACTGAAGGTCGTCCCGAACCTACCATTCTTTCGACCTGGAAGTTTTGGAACTAACGTTGAGCTGATCTTTCATTAATTACTTCTCGCATGGTGCTGACTCCTCAGTGTCTACACCCATCACTGAAGGTCGTCCCGAACCTACCATTCTTTCGACCTGGAAGTTTTGGAACTAACGTTGAGCTGATCTTTCATTAATTACTTCTTGCATGGTGCTGACTCCTCAGTGTCTACACCCATCACTGAAGGTCGTCCCGAACCTACCATTCTTTCGACCTGGAAGTTTTGGAACTAACGTTGAGCTGATCTTTCATTAATTACTTCTTGCATGGTGCTGACTCCTCAGTGTCTACACCCATCACTGAAGGTCGTCCCGAACCTACCATTCTTTCGACCTGGAAGTTTTGGGACCAACGTTGAGCTGATCTCTCATTCATTACTTCTTGCATGCTGCTGACTTCTCAGTGTCCACACCCATCACTGAAGGTCGTCCCGAACCTACCATTCTTTCGACCTGGAAGTTTTGGGACCAACGTTGAGCTGATCTCTCATTCATTACTTCTTGCATGCTGCTGACTTCTCAGTGTCCACACCCACCACTGAAGGTCGTCCCGAACCTACCATTCTTTCGACCTGGAAGTTTTGGGACCAACGTTGAGCTGATCTTTCATTCATTACTTCATGCATGGTGCTGACTCCTCAGTGTCCACACCCACCACTGAAGGTCGTCCCGAACCTACCATTCTTTCGACCTGGAAGTTTTGGAACTAACGTTGAGCTGATCTCTCATTAATTACTTATTGCATGGTGCTGACTCCTCAGTGTCCACACCCATCACTGAAGGTCGTCCCGAACCTACCATTCTTTCGACCTGGAAGTTTTGGAACTAACGTTGAGCTGATCTTTCATTAATTACTTATTGCATGGTGCTGACTTCTCAGTGTCCACATCCACTACTGAAGGTCGTCCCGAACCTACCATTCTTTCGACCTGGAAGTTTTGGAACTAACGTTGAGCTGATCTCTCATTAATTACTTATTGCATGGTGCTGACTTCTCAGTGTCCACATCCACTACTGAAGGTCGTCCCGAACCTACCATTCTTTCGACCTGGAAGTTTTGGAACTAACGTTGAGCTGATCTTTTATTAATTACTTATTGCATGGTGCTGACTTCTCAGTGTCCACATCCACTACTGAAGGTCGTCCCGAACCTACCATTCTTTCGACCTGGAAGTTTTGGAACTAACGTTGAGCTGATCTTTCATTAATTACTTCTCGCATGGTGCTGACTCCTCAGTGTCTACACCCATCACTGAAGGTCGTCCCGAACCTACCATTCTTTCGACCTGGAAGTTTTGGAACTAACGTTGAGCTGATCTTTCATTAATTACTTCTTGCATGGTGCTGACTCCTCAGTGTCTACATCCACCACTGAAGGTCGTCCCGAACCTACCATTCTTTCGACCTGGATGTTTTGGAACCAACGTTGAGCTGATCTTTCATTAATTACTTATTGCATGGTGCTGACTTCTCAGTGTCCACACCCATCACTGAAGGTCGTCCCGAACCTACCATTCTTTCGACCTGGAAGTTTTGGGACCAACGTTGAGCTGATATCTCATTCATTACTTCTTGCATGCTGCTGACTTCTCAGTGTCCACACCCATCACTGAAGGTCGTCCCGAACCTACCATTCTTTCGACCTGGAAGTTTTGGAACTAACGTTGAGCTGATCTCTCATTCATTACTTCTTGCATGGTGCTGACTTCTCAGTGTCCACATCCACTACTGAAGGTCGTCCCGAACCTACCATTCTTTCGACCTGGAAGTTTTGGAACTAACGTTGAGCTGATCTTTCATTAATTACTTATTGCATGGTGCT
Source organism: Aradus depressus (assembly GCA_963662175.1). Lineage (NCBI taxonomy): Eukaryota > Metazoa > Arthropoda > Insecta > Hemiptera > Aradidae > Aradus > Aradus depressus. Next base: position 4,662,592 of record OY759219.1, read on the forward strand.
GACTCCTCAGTGTCTACATCCACTACTGAAGGTCGTCCCGAACCTACCATTCTTTCGACCTGGAAGTTTTGGAACTAACGTTGAGCTGATCTCTCATTCATTACTTCTTGCATGGTGCTGACTCCTCAGTGTCTACACCCATCACTGAAGGTCGTCCCGAACCTACCATTCTTTCGACCTGGAAGTTTTGGAACTAACGTTGAGCTGATCTTTCATTAATTACTTATTGCATGGTGCTGACTTCTCAGTGTCCACATCCACTACTGAAGGTCGTCCCGAACCTACCATTCTTTCGACCTGGAAGTTTTGGAACTAACGTTGAGCTGATCTTTTATTAATTACTTATTGCATGGTGCTGACTTCTCAGTGTCCACATCCACTACTGAAGGTCGTCCCGAACCTACCATTCTTTCGACCTGGAAGTTTTGGAACTAACGTTGAGCTGATCTTTCATTAATTACTTCTTGCATGGTGCTGACTCCTCAGTGTCTACACCCATCACTGAAGGTCGTCCCGAACCTACCATTCTTTCGACCTGGAAGTTTTGGAACTAACGTTGAGCTGATCTTTCATTAATTACTTCTTGCATGGTGCTGACTCCTCAGTGTCTACACCCATCACTGAAGGTCGTCCCGAACCTACCATTCTTTCGACCTGGAAGTTTTGGGACCAACGTTGAGCTGATCTCTCATTCATTACTTCTTGCATGCTGCTGACTTCTCAGTGTCCACACCCATCACTGAAGGTCGTCCCGAACCTACCATTCTTTCGACCTGGAAGTTTTGGGACCAACGTTGAGCTGATCTCTCATTCATTACTTCTTGCATGCTGCTGACTTCTCAGTGTCCACACCCACCACTGAAGGTCGTCCCGAACCTACCATTCTTTCGACCTGGAAGTTTTGGGACCAACGTTGAGCTGATCTTTCATTCATTACTTCATGCATGGTGCTGACTCCTCAGTGTCCACACCCACCACTGAAGGTCGTCCCGAACCTACCATTCTTTCGACCTGGAAGTTTTGGAACTAACGTTGAGCTGATCTCTCATTAATTACTTATTGCATGGTGCTGACTCCTCAGTGTCCACACCCATCACTGAAGGTCGTCCCGAACCTACCATTCTTTCGACCTGGAAGTTTTGGAACTAACGTTGAGCTGATCTTTCATTAATTACTTATTGCATGGTGCTGACTTCTCAGTGTCCACATCCACTACTGAAGGTCGTCCCGAACCTACCATTCTTTCGACCTGGAAGTTTTGGAACTAACGTTGAGCTGATCTCTCATTAATTACTTATTGCATGGTGCTGACTTCTCAGTGTCCACATCCACTACTGAAGGTCGTCCCGAACCTACCATTCTTTCGACCTGGAAGTTTTGGAACTAACGTTGAGCTGATCTTTTATTAATTACTTATTGCATGGTGCTGACTTCTCAGTGTCCACATCCACTACTGAAGGTCGTCCCGAACCTACCATTCTTTCGACCTGGAAGTTTTGGAACTAACGTTGAGCTGATCTTTCATTAATTACTTCTTGCATGGTGCTGACTCCTCAGTGTCTACACCCATCACTGAAGGTCGTCCCGAACCTACCATTCTTTCGACCTGGAAGTTTTGGAACTAACGTTGAGCTGATCTTTCATTAATTACTTCTTGCATGGTGCTGACTCCTCAGTGTCTACATCCACCACTGAAGGTCGTCCCGAACCTACCATTCTTTCGACCTGGATGTTTTGGAACCAACGTTGAGCTGATCTTTCATTAATTACTTATTGCATGGTGCTGACTTCTCAGTGTCCACACCCATCACTGAAGGTCGTCCCGAACCTACCATTCTTTCGACCTGGAAGTTTTGGGACCAACGTTGAGCTGATATCTCATTCATTACTTCTTGCATGCTGCTGACTTCTCAGTGTCCACACCCATCACTGAAGGTCGTCCCGAACCTACCATTCTTTCGACCTGGAAGTTTTGGAACTAACGTTGAGCTGATCTCTCATTCATTACTTCTTGCATGGTGCTGACTTCTCAGTGTCCACATCCACTACTGAAGGTCGTCCCGAACCTACCATTCTTTCGACCTGGAAGTTTTGGAACTAACGTTGAGCTGATCTCTCATTCATTACTTCTTGCATGGTGCTGACTTCTCAGTGTCCACATCCACTACTGAAGGTCGTCCCGAACCTACCATTCTTTCGACCTGGAAGTTTTGGAACTAACGTTGAGCTGATCTCTCATTCATTACTTCTTGCATGGTGCTGACTCCTCAGTGTCCACATCCACTACTGAAGGTCGTCCCGAACCTACCATTCTTTCGACCTGGAAGTTTTGGAACTAACGTTGAGCTGATCTTTTATTAATTACTTATTGCATGGTGCTGACTTCTCAGTGTCCACACCCATCACTGAAGGTCGTCCCGAACCTACCATTCTTTCGACCTGGGAGTTTTGGAACTAACGTTGAGCTGATCTTTCATTAATTACTTATTGCATGGTGCTGACTCCTCAGTGTCTACATCCACTACTGAAGGTCGTCCCGAACCTACCATTCTTTCGACCTGGAAGTTTTGGAACTAACGTTGAGCTGATCTCTCATTAATTACTTATTGCATGGTGCTGACTCCTCAGTGTCCACACCCATCACTGAAGGTCGTCCCGAACCTACCATTCTTTCGACCTGGAAGTTTTGGAACTAACGTTGAGCTGATCTCTCATTAATTACTTATTGCATGGTGCTGACTTCTCAGTGTCCACATCCACTACTGAAGGTCGTCCCGAACCTACCATTCTTTCGACCTGGAAGTTTTGGAACTAACGTTGAGCTGATCTTTCATTAATTACTTATTGCATGGTGCTGACTCCTCAGTGTCTACATCCACTACTGAAGGTCGTCCCGAACCTACCATTCTTTCGACCTGGAAGTTTTGGAACTAACGTTGAGCTGATCTCTCATTAATTACTTATTGCATGGTGCTGACTTCTCAGTGTCCACATCCACTACTGAAGGTCGTCCCGAACCTACCATTCTTTCGACCTGGAAGTTTTGGAACTAACGTTGAGCTGATCTCTCATTAATTACTTATTGCATGGTGCTGACTTCTCAGTGTCCACATCCACTACTGAAGGTCGTCCCGAACCTACCATTCTTTCGACCTGGAAGTTTTGGAACTAACGTTGAGCTGATCTTTCATTAATTACTTATTGCATGGTGCTGACTTCTCAGTGTCCACATCCACTACTGAAGGTCGTCCCGAACCTACCATTCTTTCGACCTGGAAGTTTTGGAACTAACGTTGAGCTGATCTTTCATTAATTACTTCTCTCATGGTGCTGACTTCTCAGTGTCCACACCCATCACTGAAGGTCGTCCCGAACCTACCATTCTTTCGACCTGGAAGTTTTGGGACCAACGTTGAGCTGATCTTTCATTCATTACTTCTCTCATGGTGCTGACTTCTCAGTGTCCACACCCATCACTGAAGGTCGTCCCGAACCTACCATTCTTTCGACCTGGAAGTTTTGGGACCAACGTTTAGCTGATCTTTCATTCATTACTTCTCTCATGGTGCTGACTTCTCAGTGTCCACACCCATCACTGAAGGTCGTCCCGAACCTACCATTCTTTCGACCTGGAAGTTTTGGGACCAACGTTGAGCTGATCTTTCATTTATTACTTCTTGCATGGTGCTGACTCCTCAGTGTCTACACCCATCACTGAAGGTCGTCCCGAACCTACCATTCTTTCGACCTGGAAGTTTTGGGACCAACGTTGAGCTGATCTTTCATTCATTACTTCTTGCATGGTGCTGACTCCTCAGTGTCCACACCCACCACTGAAGGTCGTCCCGAACCTACCATTCTTTCGACCTGGAAGTTTTGGGACCAACGTTGAGCTGATCTTTCATTCATTACTTCTTGCATGGTGCTGACTCCTCAGTGTCCACACCCACCACTGAAGGTCGTCCCGAACCTACCATTCTTTCGACCTGGAAGTTTTGGGACCAACGTTGAGCTGATCTTTCATTCATTACTTCTTGCATGGTGCTGACTCCTCAGTGTCCACACCCACCACTGAAGGTCGTCCCGAACCTACCATTCTTTCGCCCTAGAAGTTTCGGAACCAACGTTGAGCTGATCTTTCATTCATTACTTCTCTCATGGTGCTGACTTCTCAGTGTCCACATCCACTACTGAAGGCCGTCCTGAACCTACCATTCTTTCGACCTGGAAGTTTTGGAACTAACGTTGAGCTGATCTCTCATTCATTACTTCTTGCATGGTGCTGACTCCTCAGTGTCCACACCCACCACTGAAGGCCGTCCCGAACCTACCATTCTTTCGACCTGGAAGTTTTGGAACCAACGTTGAGCTGATCTCTCATTCATTACTTCTTGCATGGTGCTGACTCCTCAGTGTCTACATCCACCACTGAAGGTCGTCCCGAACCTACCATTCTTTCGACCTGGATGTTTTGGAACCAACGTTGAGCTGATCTCTCATTCATTACTTCTTGCATGGTGCTGACTCCTCAGTGTCCACACCCACCACTGAAGGTCGTCCCGAACCTACCATTCTTTCGCCCTAGAAGTTTTGGAACCAACGTTGAGCTGATCTTTCATTCATTACTTCTCTCATCGTGCTGACTTCTCAGTGTCCACATGCACTACTGAAGGCCGTCCTGAACCTACCATTCTTTCGACCTGGAAGTTTTGGAACTAACGTTGAGCTGATCTTTTATTCATTACTTCTTGCATGGTGCTGACTCCTCAGTGTCCACACCCACCACTGAAGGTCGTCCCGAACCTACCATTCTTTCGACCTGGAAATTTGTTGCGCTCATCTTTCATTCAGGACTTCAACGAATTTCAACGACGCAACGTTGAATTTCACTAATAATTTCAGTTTTAAATTTACAATGATGAAACTTTGTACAGCTCTAGAGCTCATCTAAACAAATATTATTATAAATAAAAAATTGTACATTGAAAATGAAATTTTTAGCACATTTTCTACCTTTTACGTTTACTTGTACAATTTTGATTTGTTGCAGGTGGATGCTTTTAATAAACTCATGAACATGTTTCGGAAACTGATAACGGTAGCTTATAAACACAATTTAAAAATATATAAATAGGGGTCTGGACATTACAGGACTTTCTTATACCAACCACAGTTACAGATCACTCTCTCCGTCTCTTTTCAAAACCATTTCATTTTCTCTTTTTGTACAGCGTAATCCTGAGATTAGACCTTTTTCCCAGTAGTGCCAGTATGGAATAATTTTGTGATGGGGAAGGAGGAGAGAGACTGATCTGTATGGTTGGTATAAGAACGTCCGTTAATGGCCACATCACTTATATTTAATTGTTTCTTAATTTTTATAATTTTTCTAAAACTACCAGTAATAAAACCATACTTTAAAGTTCGTTACATATATTCCTTATAGACATTTACTTTACATACTTCGGGGCGCTGTAACTTTTGTCGTATTGATCCTATCTCAATTCTGAGGACTTTAGGCTATTGAAAATTTAATAATAAAAATTTTTGATACGAATTAACATTTTGGTTCTACTCACCCTTTTCGAGTAACGTGTATAAATATATGTTTCAAAATTACATTTCAAGAAGGGTTTCAGCATGTATCTCAAAAACTGGGCGTCCTGCGAAAAATTTAGTTTCATATAAAATATATATTTAAATTTTCCCTACAACTTTTACTTGAAGGGAATTTTGATTAGGTCATAAACATAAGCGGTGTCTTGCAAAATGTACTTTAGCCCCGGAGTGAAGTTTGGTCTCAATTTACAGCTGATTTCGTCCAAAATCTAATCAGATCTAAGTTAGCACATTAGACCCGTTTATTCCAAATTTTATGTTCATAACTAGAATCTTCTTTGCGGTAGGGAGACCACAACTTTCCAATCGCATATACACATTTTTGCGGTAGGGAGACCACAACCAGGCTTAGACAACATCAGCTACTCCATGATCAAAAATCTACCAGAACCTGCTTTGCTGAAACTCCTAGAAGTCTACAATTCAATCTGGACTGAAGGAAAATACCCCGACTGTTGGCGCAACATTAAGATTTTTCCACTTCTGAAGAAGAACAAAATCCCTAACGAACTCACCTCTTTCCGACCTATTGCACTCTTCTCGTGCATCGGGAAAGGCATAAACTCAATGATAAAGAATAGACTAGAGTGGGCAGTTGAAAAAAACAATATTTTGCCCTCGAACTGTCTAGGCTTCAGGAAGGGTAAATCGACAATTGACTGTTTGGAAGTTCTTACCCAAAGTATTCGTCATTGCCTGCTAAACAATAAGGTATGTTTGGCTGTGTTCATCGACATTGAAAATGCATATAATCAAGTCAATCCAAGAATTCTTGAATTATGCTTAAATCACATTGGAATTAACGATAAATACGTGTCTTACCTAGTGGACTCCACTAGGTAAGACACGTAGACACTTAAAGTGGAAGCAATATCACATTAAACACCAAAGACGGATCAGTGTCACTAAAATCAGGAGGAGGTCTCAGTCAAGGTTGTGTTTTAAGTCCTCTGCTTTTCAACCTGTACACCATCCCTATACATCAACATGACGATAGTTACCAGATTCTACAATATGCAGACGATTTGGTCCTCTTCACGTGCGAAAACACGATAGAGAAAGCTCTGAATGTAATCAAAGTTGCCCTCAACCGAACATTAACTATTCTCGCTACTCTAAACTTGCGCATCAACATAGACAAATCAATCCTCGTTCCGTTTACGAGGAAACATTGGAATGCCAACTCTCTCAAACTTCAATTGGACGGAAGAGATATGAAATCAAATAGTTATTACAAATTTCTTGGAATTATCCTAGACTCAATACTATCTTTTCATAGACATGTGCTTAGTATACTAAATAGCACATCGAAACACCTCAACATTCTAAAATGCATTGCAGGAATAAAATTCGGAGGTCATCCGTCTAACCTTTTGACGGTCTACCGAGGGACAATAAGAAGCATAATGGACTAGGGATCAACTATCTACAACCTGGCCAGCTCACAGACTCTGCGAAAACTAAACACTATACAAAACAATAGTGTGAGATTATATTTAGGGAGTTTTAGAACCACTCCAGTCAATGCGCTGTTGGCAGAAGCCGGGGAACCTCCTCTTCAAATTAGAAGAACATGGCTGACAGGAAAACGGCTGATAAAAATACTAGGAGACTCGTCGCATCCTTTGCATGAGAACTACAGGTCGCAGCTGCACCATGGAGAGCAAGTCCTTCTGACCTCTCTTGTCTACGACATCCATCCCTTCACTGACATCTTGAGGAACATTCCAGCCCACAGAGGCCTACCTGCATGGAGCCTTCAAGTACCACCGACCTCCATTCAACTTGATTGTGTCTATACTTTAGAGTCTAAAATTTAGACAGTAGGAATCTCTCAAAACAACACACCCCTCCTAACATTCTTTCCTCGATAGCGCAATCCATTCTAGCCAACACATATGCAAACTCCTACAAAATTTTCTCAGATGGCTCGAAACGTGACGAATATGCAGGCTCAGGTGTCTATGACCCGATAAAAAACATCTACATTAAAAAAAACTGAACGAGAATTTTTCTGCTTACTCAGCTGAATTGATTGCGATTCTCGATGCTCTGGAATATGCTATTTGCATACAGGATGATGTTGTTATTTTAACGGACTCAAAATCCGCCATCCTCAGCTTAAACAACTTCCACCGGGCCAGGGGTCTCACCGATCATATTCTATGCCAAGTAGTTGATAGATTTATAACAAACAAGACAACGCATAAGATTGTGCTTCAGTGGATCCCCGGACACGTAGGCCTCCAGGGCAACGAACTGGCAGACTCCGCTGCCAAAGAAGCTGCAACAGATGTCGGTGAGCATGCTCAAATACCTCCACGAGATGCAAGACGTTGTTTAAGGAAGATTGTTATGCAGAACTGGCAACAAGCATACGATGAGGAATCTACATCAAAAGGAAGGGAGCACCATGCTGTACAAAAGACGGTAGAACTAAAACCATGGTTCCAGGACATGGGCTTGCATCGTCGGGAGGTAGTTCAGTTGAGCAGGCTTCGGACGAACCATGGGCGTGTCAACAGAAACCTACACATCATCAAGGTGACTGATAGTTCTCAGTGCGACCGGTGCGGCAGCACAGAGGATATGGACCACCTGATAATGAAGTGTCTGAAGTACGTGGAGACCAGACGAAAGTATCCAGATCTCAACCGGACGACACCCTGCAAGTTTGCCTCAACAACCCCGTCAAAGATAAATATAAAAAACTAATAGACTTTCTTAAAGACATTGAAATAGTAATTTAATTTATTTAGAATCTGTAAATATCTTGTTGTTTTCACATGACAGTATAGTTCGTAATTGAGCTGTTGTCAATAAATGAAATAAAAAAAAATAAAAAAATTTCCAATCGCATAAATACATTTTTGCGGTAGGAAAACCACAACTTTCCAATCGCATATACACATTTTTGCGGTAGGGAGACCACAACTTTCCAATCGCATATACACATTTCTTTTTCATTTTATGGAATGAAGATCGAAAGAAAACATGAAATTCCCCGCTGAAAACTCAAAATCTAATTTCTGACCGATTAGGTACATAACTTCTTCCATGCTTCGTGCGGCTAACAAAGTGAAAACAACAAAAAATACAACATTTTTAAACAAAAAAATCCTCTCGATTACAAGTCATCAATACATCAATAAAAAAAAACAGTCGAAAGATGTATGCAATTCGGAAGATGAAAGGTGCAATGGATGCAATGGACTGAGCATCTAGGATGCACTCAGTTGTTACATCGCCAGCTGTACCAAGTATAGGGGAAGTTATGTAATCGGTCAACAATTTGATGCCGAGTTTCCAACGGAATTTCATGTTTTCCGACCTCTAGATTCCTAATATGAAAAAAAAAATCTGTCTGTCTGTGGTCTGTAAACACGATAACTCCCAATACAATGAATGTATCGATACGAAATGAATCCAGAACCCTCTAACGCTGACACTTATTGTTTTTCAGTCAAATCGACTAAAGGGAGAGAGGGATTAGGGGAGAGGTTTGAATCAAACATTTAATAACTGCCGTTGTAATGAATGTATTGACACAAAATTTCATATATGAATTCAAAACCCCTTAAGGACGACATTTATCAATTTTCAGCGGAATCGGAAGAAGAGGAAGAGGGATCAGAGGGGGGGCTCAAATCATTAACCCATATTTAGCACAAAATAACTTCCTATGTAATCAATGTTTCGACATGAAATTTCATACTTAAAGTCAAAATCCAACGAGGACATAACCCGTCAAATTTCAGTGATATCGGTAGAAGGGAAACGGGGGTTCAGGGGTGGGGGCTCAATTCAAAAACCATTATAACTGCCGATGTAATGAATTTATCGAAACAAAACTTAGTATAAGGATTCAGGACCCCCTTTTTTTTTCTTATTCTTACCCCTGTTTGATCCAGAAAGTTGGTAATTTAAGCCTTAAACACCTTGTTTACATAAAGTATAACTTAATATTTGTTTATTCGAAGCGGGAGAAGCTTCCAGATCTTAGACAGACAGAAGATAAAGTGGGAGAATGCGCCAAGGAAGCTAATAGACAAAGAGGTAACGCAGACGTTTTTTTATTGTTTATTTACTCCACAGCTATAATAATTATATCGATTTCCGTCAAACCTTGACATGGTATTAAGACACGGCTTAATAATGTTTACATTAAGATACCTTATAAATTAGGTACAAAAACAGATATTAAGTCGGTCACACATGGATCAGAATTAACAATACTACTAAAAAATAAAAAGAAATGCATAAATAAATACTTGAAAATATATGAGCACAAAAATAATAATATCAACAGCAGATAAATAAAGTTTATAATAAATACAGTAGATACATTTTTTAATTTAATTAAATTTTAAGATAATAATTGTTGATAACATTTCCGGAAGTGTCCTTTTGACGACAGTTAAATCCACAAATCCACTGATCACTTAAAAAAAATATTTTATTTTATAAGATTACAAGTTACATTACACATTAGCCAACTAGATAACTAGACTACAAGATAACAACTGCTGCCCACATCTGTGGTCAGCTATTTATATGGCAGTGTCAAGTTCTGCTGAGGATGGCATAACTCCAGGGCTTAACTCCTCCCTCCTGAAGACGAGACTCCGTCGAGCTGCGTTGTTTTGAGGGGAAGAGTCCAGGGATCCACGCAGGATGATGTTGAAGTTTCGTTGTGCGTGGACTGACCTGTATGTCTATGCTTATAGTGGAAGTAAATGTAAGAAATATTACAACATAATAGATAGGATACAAAGATGACAGTAATATATAATAGCATTACAGGGACACTTACTAGGAAGTAGGCGTCATATACAGTATCTTCTAATGGTAGAGCTACAAAATAATAAATAGTATTAGTACAAATGGAACAATGTACTCTGCTGGTTTGCCAGAGTGTTTCTAAATCCCTAGATACTAAATTAATATTATTTTCAATAAGTTCGTTAATGTTATTTACAGACAATATACTAGAGTGCAGTATACCTAGTTTACAAAATTCTAATGACAATTCAATATCTGTTATGCAGATATAATAAGGTGTTATACAATTGCATTAGATTTATATTGTTCGCTTCATTATTTAAAGAATTCATTAATTTATGTGCTTGTTCGTTATTATACTTAATGATTCCGACATCTTCGTTTAAGTCAGAAATGAGGGCTTTATTAATTTTGATTTGATTATCGATGTTATGTTCTAAATGGTAGGAATTGCTTTCCATATGATTAATGATTTTGTCATATCTTTCTTTATCCGTGGCATCCATGTTGCCTGTGATCCAACTAATGGCTGTCCCTAATCCATTGATCAGTCCTCGTTTCGTCCTTTTTGGTAAATTTCCTTGTCGAGTTGAGTCTCTTTGTAACAAATAAGAAAGCTTGTTTTTTGTGAGTTCGTATTGTTTAATAGTCAGTTTGTAGTAGGCTGTTAACGTACTATCATTTTTATATCTTTCGATTAGTTTTCCGGTTTTTTGGAGTTCGTTTGAGAGGTTGTCAAATTTAATGCAATGTACCGAGGTATAATAGTTGGTTAAAAAATATGAAGAGCCAATATGTACGGGTATAATTCCGGGGCTCGATGATACGTCAGTGATCTCATAACTATTAGTTTCTGTCCATATTATTGTCAGAGTCAGGTATGTCAGGTAGGGCCGTATCTGTAACAGATGAGACATGACTTTTAGATTTAAATTTGTGGGTATACTCTTTGGAAGGTCTTTTGATTCTGTCGGGGTGTATTCTGATTTGGTCCTTTCCCGTTTTTACTATAATTCCGGGTTTATACTGGTTATCGGTTTTTCTGTGGGTCGATTTCTTAATCATTATTTCTTCCGGAAATTCGGGTTCCTCACGATTTTGGTTTAGTTTCGTGGTACGTTCTTGTTTTTCCTTGTCAATTTTGTTTTTTATGGCCGAATGTATTGTTTGCAGTTTTTCGTGGTATGTATTTATTTGAGTTTCCAGAATAAATTCAGGATGGGTTTTGTTGTTATAATTTCCATAGGTGATTTCATTTGGGGTCAATTTTAGATTTTGATTTAGGGAATTATTGTAAGCAATGACGGCTAGTCTTAGTTTCTCCCCTAACGCTTTCTTTGGGTGTGCGTCTCATAAAGCTCTTAATAATTCGATAATAGTAGAGTGAGCTCGATTTAAGGGGCCTAAAGAATTCGAGTGCACGGGTGTCGCATAGTAAGGTTCGATATCATTGTATTTTAGGAAATTTTCTACTAGATTATTTTTATACTCCGACCGTTATCCATTTTAATTCTAACGGGTGTGGGGTAGTATTCTATGTAAAGGTCTATTATTTTCACTATTTCGGTGGCATTTCCTGATTTAGCTATTTTTGCGAAAATTCTTTTAGAAAAGGTGTCCAGTAAAGTTACAATATGTTTTCCGTTCCAATGAAGGGTGTCTACCATCAATTCTTGGAACGGTCTATCCGGGGTAGGGGTTTGTTGGAATTTGCTTTTGATGGGTTTGCGATCGTATTTGTTTTTTTTACAATTCTCGCATTTATTTATAAAATCTGTAATTTTGTCCTTCATGTTGGGCCAGTAATATCGACTCCGTAATTGGTTGTATGTTTCTAGACTACCTCTGTGACATGTTTTTCCGACATGATAGTTTTGTGTTAGCTCTAATTGATCGTCTTCTTTTTCTACATCTACATATGAGCTTTATTTTGTATTTCTTAACCCTGACTGTTTTGTATTCAGATTGAATTATTTGAGATATTTTATTAAATATTTGGTCGTAAGTTTGGGTGTCAATGTCTACTTTCACTGGGGATTCGCAATAGATGCCGTAAGTCGTTTTGGGTCTCAAAATTTCACTCAGTTGGTCTATAATGTCCTCTGTCCAGGGGTAAGCTGTATCTAAAACGTATCTGTGTTTATTGCCAAAAGCTCTAGTGTGAATTATTTTACTTGATCCACGAGTTACAAATATTTGGTGTTTCTCTACGTTTATTGGTTTGTCAGTATCTACAGTCCAAATTTGTTGGTTTGATGACTCCTGTGATTGGATTGTTACCATACTATCTGTTTCCATTCGCTCTTGTTGATTGCTGGGACTTTCTATAATCTCTATTCCTTGCTCGTCTAATAGTTCCTGCACTTCCGTACTGGTGGGCTCATTATAGGGTAATTCGTTAAACCTTTCGCGATTTTCCAATATTTCGTTTGTTATTTCTGGTGTTGGTCTATTTAGTACTAGGAAGTCGTTTAATTCTTCCTCTAAGGTATTTACTTCCTGCTCGACTGGGTTTCTACGAAGGGCGTCCGCTACAAAATTAGTTTTACCAGCTATGTGCTTGATCTCGAATTCAAAGTCGCCAAGTTGGAATATCCACCTCATTAGCCTGGCATTGGTATTTTTGATAGTAAATAGCCATTGTAGTGGCTTGTGGTCAGTGTGTAGTTCAAATTTTTTTCCATATAGATACGGTTTAAAGAATTGACATGCCCAAGTGATGGCAAGGCATTCTTTCTCAATAGTGGAATAATTTAATTCATTTTTTCCTAGAGTTCGTGATGCGAATGAAATGGGGTGGTCCCTTCCTCCTGAAGATTGGGAAAGGACTGCTCCGAGTGCATAATTACTAGCATCAGTTGTTAAAATAAAATTTTGTATGAAATCGGGAAGTTGAACTATAGGAGCATTTATCAACATAGATTTAAGAGTTTCAAATGCTTCGGTGTAATGCAATGGGTTGATGTCAACATCCTTATGAAGTGCGTGAGTTAAGGGTTTGGCTATTTGTGCGTAATTGTTACTGAATTTTCTATAATATCCCGTAAGTCCCAAAAATTGTTTGATTTGTTGTTTCGTTTTTGGTAGTGGGAATGCTTCTACTGCCTTGAGTTTCTGAGGATTAGGTTTAATACCTTCTGTTGATATAATGTGGCCTAGAAATAGAAGTTCTGGTTTCATGAACTCGGTTTTATCTAATTGGATTTTTAGGTTGTGCTCAGCTAATTTTTCAAAGACTGCTTGAAGATGTTGGTAGTGTTCATCTACTGAGTTTGAAAATATGATTAGGTCATCCATGTATACTAGTGTATTCTGGGTATTTTGAAATATCGTATTCATTGCACGCTGAAAGGTGGGTGGTGCATTGCAAAGTCCGAATGGCATTCTCAAGAATTCGAAATGGCCGAAATCTGTTGAAAATGCAGTTTTTGCAATAGAGTCTTCGTCCATCTCTATTTGATGAAAGCCGGAGGCTAGATCAATAGAGGAGAAGATTTTTGATTATCCTATTTTTGCAAACAAGTCCTCAATATTAGGTAACGGATGTTTATCGGGTATTGTACTTTGATTTAGTTTTCTATAGTCTATAACCAGTCGTACCTTTCTTTTGCCGCTTGCGTCTGTTTTCTTAGGGACTATCCATACAGGCGAATTATAGGGCGAGTTGCTGGGGCGAATTATGTTTTGTTGCAAAAGTTTGTTCACTTCGTTCTCGATGTCTTGCTTGAATTGATGCGGATATCGATAATTTCGTGTGTAAATTGGTCTGTCAGTCTGTAACTTAATTGAGTGTTTTAACAAGTGTGTGGACGTTAGTAAATTGTTTTCTTCTTTTATAATATTAGAATATTTGGTAATTAATGTACATAATCTTTCTGAATTTTCGTTATTTAAATGTTTATGTCTTATTAAATTTTTTAAATCTTTAGGTTTGATTGCTTCAAAATTACAGTTAAAGGATTCAGGAGTTTCTTTTTCTGAAGTTATTATTTCAATTTCGCCATTATTTAAAATAATTTTTTTCTTAGAGCATTTTATCTCACAATTCAAATTTTTCATGGTTTCAAAACCTAATAATATATTATAAGTATTACTAAAAGGAAATATATAAAATTTTTCTAGTTTGTCTACTCCTAAATAGGGTTTAAGGTTTAGGGTGACCATCTGGTCTCCTTTTTGTTTCCCAATTGGAGTTTTTACAATAAATTCTTCCGATTTAATTTTAATTCCTTCCGGTAGGGAATTTGGTTTTATATAGTTTTTAGAGGATCCGGTATCAATGAGCCATTTTAATTTTTCTTTACATTTGAAGTGAGGCAACGTTTCCGTTAGATTCAGGCTATATTCGGGGCAGGTGCGGGCCTGTCTTGATCTAAAAAAGAATTTCGCAATTGTAATTCTTCTAATTTATTTTCCAGTTCCCTTATCTTTTTGTCCTTGTCTATTTCCAAATGGTTCATTTGGTGATTTTGTCTTACCGTGCGCATTGATACGGTATTCTGAGAGGACGGGTTAAAAGGTCCCGTGGGAAAGTTAGATTGCTGTCTTGGTCTATTAAAATAATTAGGCGCGTCATTGCGATTGTATGAATAATTATGTTCAAATGGTTTCTGATGGGGTCTTACTTCCCGTTCATGATATTGGGATGGTTGATGGTACCTATTTTGACGATAATTCCCCGGAGATTGAACCTTTCTATTATTGTAACCTGATCTGGGTGTGTCCTTGTAAGTTCTCGACTGCCACTGTTGTCCGTACAGTCGGTCTAATATAAACGTACATTCATTATGCAGCGCATTTTTTACACTTTCTAAATTGGTTAGCTTTATATGATGCAAAAAATCGCAGAGTTGTGGAGCTAAGCAGGACAGAACGTGATATACTATCTCTTTGTCCTGATAATTCATTAGGGTTGCCTGATTTTGTGGATTATCTAACTTAATTCTAGTGAATATTAATGCCCTAATTTTATCAATTCTACATACAAAGTCTAAAGGGTGTTCTTTGAAATGCATTTTAGTATTAAATATTTCTACTTTTAGTTGCTCAATAGTTCTGGAGTCCTTAAAAGAGTTTTTTAGATATTCTATCAATTCGTCTATGCTTTGAAAGTCATTAGTTAAGAGACAATGCCTCGCGTCGTCAGTTAGTCTAGATATAACTTTACATAGAAGTCTGGCATGGTTTCTACCAGCCTCAGTATTGTTAACAGAGCAAACTGTCGAAAAGACTTTAGTCACTGCCTGTACAAAATAAATTAAATTCTCTGGCGAACCATCATAATGGTATATGATCGTAATCCTCCTTAGTCATAGTGTAAGTTATGTTAGCCATGTTTATGTATTCTGTTTTTAATTGTTCGGTAAGTTGAGAGCTTATCTTCATCTTTAAATTATTAGGCTTAGGCATACATGAATTGTTATGACTAATCTAGCCTTAAAGTGTTCTTTAACTTGGAGTTGAAGATCCAACAAGTTGGTAGGTTCCAGGTCTCTGAATGAAGGATTGAGATCCAACCGAAGTGATGTCGCTGGCCAAAGTCTCGTGTTCACCAAGGTATGCTTGGAACACTGGAGATAAGTTCAAATACCTGTTGGTGTATTTCGTCGGTATTCCTCAACTACTTCTTTTCTTCACTGTTAATATTTCCTCGTGAATACTCGAAGCACTTGACACTTGATCACTTGTTTTCAGAGTCCCTGTTCGGGCGCCAGTTAAATCCACAAATCCACTGATCACTTAAAAAAAATATTTTATTTTATAAGATTACAAGTTACATAGGTTCACATTAGCCAACTAGATAACTAGACTACAACATAACAACTGCTGCCCACATCTGTGGTCAGCTATTTATATGGTAGTGTCAAGTTCTGCTGAGGATGGCATAACTCCAGGGCTTAACTGACGACATTTCGGGACGTTCTCCTGTTACTTTCTCAGGCCTACGAAATTTAGGGGGAAGTTATGTAACCGGTCAGAAATTTCTTGTTTGCCGACTTCCTATTCCCAAAAATCAAAAAAATGTCTGGTTGAGTGAACAGGATAACTTCCGATACAATGAATGTATCAAGACGAAATTTTATACATATTTGTATCCAGAACCCTGTAAAGGCGACATCTATTTGTTTTCAGTCAAATCGGCCAAATGTATGGGGAATTAGGGAGTATTGATTTGAAATTGCATATGTAAAATCAAAACTCTATAAAGATAACACCTATTGATTTTCAGCCGAAAGAAAGGTTGGATCGAAGGGGAGGCCCGACTCAAAAATTCCAATAATTGGAGATGTTATGAATGTATCGACACAACATTTATTATGAAGATTCCGGAGTGATTAAGGAAAAAAAAATGGGGCTTTCTATATGCCAAATTTATCTTTTATAATCAACTTTCATAAATATCCATTCAGTTAGGTGTGTTACAAGGCTATAGTGTGTTTATCTTTCATAATCAACTTTCAAAAATATCCATTCAGTTAGGTATGTTGCAAGGCTTTAGTGTGTTTATCTTTTATAATCAACTTTCATAAATATCCATTCAGTTAGGTATGTTGCAAGGCTATAGTGTGTTTATCTTTTATAATCAACTTTCATAAATATCCATTCAGTTAGGTGTGTTGCAAGGCTTTAGTGTGTTTATCTTTTATAATCAACTTTCATAAATATCCATTCAGTTAGGTATGTTGCAAGGCTATAGTGTATTTATCTTTTATAATCAACTTTCATAAATATCCATTCAGTTAGGTGTGTTGCAAGGCTTTAGTGTGTTTATCTTTTATAATCAACTTTCATAAATATCCATTCAGTTAGGTATGTTGCAAGGCTTTAGTGTGTTTATCTTTCATAATCAACTTTCAAAAATATCCATTCAGTTAGGTATGTTGCAAGGCTTTAGTGTGTTTATCTTTTATAATCAACTTTCATAAATATCCATTCAGTTAGGTGTGTTGCAAGGCTTTAGTGTGTTTATCTTTCATAATCAACTTTCATAAATATCCATTCAGTTAGGTATGTTGCAAGGCTTTAGTGTGTTTATCTTTTATAATCAACTTTCATAAATATCCATTCAGTTAGGTGTGTTGCAAGGTTTTAGTGTGTTTATCTTTCATAATCAACTTTCAAAAATATCCATTCAGTTAGGTATGTTGCAAGGCTTTAGTGTGTTTATCTTTCATAATCAACTTTCATAAATATCCATTCAGTTAGGTATGTTGCAAGGCTTTAGTGTGTTTATCTTTTATAATCAACTTTCATAAATATCCATTCAGTTAGGTGAGTTGCAAGGCTTTAGTGTGTTTATCTTTCATAATCAACTTTCAAAAATATCCATTCAGTTAGGTATGTTGCAAGGCTTTAGTGTGTTTATCTTTTATAATCAACTTTCATAAATATCCATTCAGTTAGGTGTGTTGCAAGGCTTTAGTGTGTTTATCTTTCATAATCAACTTTCAAAAATATCCATTCAGTTAGGTATGTTACAAGGCTATAGTGTGTTTATCTTTTATAATCAACTTTCATAAATATCCATTCAGTTAGGTGTGGTGCAAGGCTTTAGTGTGTTTATCTTTCATAATCAACTTTCATAAATATCCATTCAGTTAGGTATGTTACAAGGCTATAGTGTGTTTATCTTTTATAATCAACTTTCATAAATATCCATTCAGTTAGGTGTGTTGCAAGGCTTTAGTGTGTTTATCTTTCATAATCAACTTTCAAAAATATCCATTCAGTTAGGTGTGTTACAAGGCTATAGTGTGTTTATCTTTTATAATCAACTTTCATAAATATCCATTCAGTTAGGTGTGTTGCAAGGCTTTAGTGTGTTTATCTTTCATAATCAACTTTCAAAAATATCCATTCAGTTAGGTGTGTTACAAGGCTATAGTGTGTTTATCTTTTATAATCAACTTTCATAAATATCCATTCAGTTAGGTGTGTTGCAAGGCTTTAGTGTGTTTATCTTTCATAATCAACTTTCAAAAATATCCATTCAGTTAGGTGTGTTGCAAGGCTTTAGTGTGTTTATCTTTCATAATCAACTTTCAAAAATATCCATTCAGTTAGGTGTGTTGCAAGGCTTTAGTGTGTTTATCTTTCATAATCAACTTTCAAAAATATCCATTCAGTTAGGTGTGTTGCAAGGCTTTAGTGTGTTTATCTTTCATAATCAACTTTCATAAATATCCATTCAGTTAGGTGTGTTGCAAGGCTTTAGTGTGTTTATCTTTCATAATCAACTTTCATAAATATCCATTCAGTTAGGTATGTTACAAGGCTTTAGTGTGTTTATCTTTCATAATCAACTTTCAAAAATATCCATTCAGTTAGGTGTGTTGCAAGGCTTTAGTGTGTTTATCTTTCATAATCAACTTTCAAAAATATCCATTCAGTTAGGTGTGTTGCAAGGCTATAGTGTGTTTATCTTTCATAATCAACTTTCATAAATATCCATTCAGTTAGGTGTGTTGCAAGGCTTTAGTGTGTTTATCTTTCATAATCAACTTTCAAAAATATCCATTCAGTTAGGTATGTTGCAAGGCTATAGTGTGTTTATCTTTTATAATCAACTTTCATAAATATCCATTCAGTTAGGTGTGTTGCAAGGCTTTAGTGTGTTTATCTTTCATAATCAACTTTCAAAAATATCCATTCAGTTAGGTGTGTTACAAGGCTATAGTGTGTTTATCTTTTATAATCAACTTTCATAAATATCCATTCAGTTAGGTGTGTTGCAAGGCTTTAGTGTGTTTATCTTTCATAATCAACTTTCAAAAATATCCATTCAGTTAGGTGTGTTACAAGGCTATAGTGTGTTTATCTTTTATAATCAACTTTCATAAATATCCATTCAGTTAGGTGTGTTGCAAGGCTTTAGTGTGTTTATCTTTCATAATCAACTTTCAAAAATATCCATTCAGTTAGGTATGTTGCAAGGCTATAGTGTGTTTATCTTTTATAATCAACTTTCATAAATATCCATTCAGTTAGGTATGTTACAAGGCTATAGTGTGTTTATCTTTCATAATCAACTTTCATAAATATCCATTCAGTTAGGTATGTTACAAGGCTATAGTGTGTTTATCTTTTATAATCAACTTTCATAAATATCCATTCAGTTAGGTATGTTGCAAGGCTTTACTGGGTTTATCTTTCATAATCAACTTTCATAAATATCCATTCAGTTAGGTATGTTACAAGGCTATAGTGTGTTTATCTTTTCCAAAGTTGTGAACGAAATTTGGAATCTCAGACCAAAAACGTTTTCGCATACAGAAAGGATCACAAAGCTTCGTCTATTCTTGAAATATACGACGAAGCAATAAAACAGCATAAGTTTTTAAAAAATAAAAATAGAATACTTTTCTTTTTCCGTAAGATTTTTTTTTTGGGCATATTTACAATCTATAAAAAATAAAACCATATGTAAATTTGATGACAAAGATGGACATTAGTATATTAAATTACAATTTGTAGAAACAGAAATAAATGTAAGAAGTAAAAGAAAAAAAAAAATAATAAAAAGTTCTATAAGATGGTTTAAATATGTACAAAACAATATTTATATACAATAAATAAAATATACACAAAAAGGTACACAAAATAATAACAAAAAATAAAAATAAATAAATTCAGCTCGAGATCCCCCGAAACACTGGAGGTAGAGGAGGCCATGGTAGCTCGGGGTGAGCCACGTATCTCCTCGTTCTGCCAGCTCCTGACTTGGTGGTCTCAGCAGTGGTGGCCATCTGAAAGGGACAGAAGGACCTGAACGTATTTCAATACATAAGGGCAGGGAGAAACTGACCATTGCCAGCAGTCCCTAAATAAAAACTATTTTAATGTAAACGGACTCTCGGACAGCACCGGCTCAATCTTCGGGGATGATTATGGACCGGTATAATGAATCTATCGACACAAAACTTAGAGTGATAATCTAGCCCCTATGTAAGTTAACTGTTGAATATTGAGACAAACGGTCGACTGGTTTTGAAGGGGGAGCGAAAAGTTAATTGATTAATTCTTTCTGGGGAAGTACAATGTCGGTGATTCACCGACAACCTTATTCCATAAGTTCGTATTTCATTAATGTATAGGAGAAATAATAATATTTTTTGGTTTTAGACACGGGCGTGGCGCTATATTGGCTGGTTATAGACCCATTTGATGAAGACCTGGTAAGTATAGACATCAAATGTGTATTGTATTTGGGACTTTCCAATATTTCGTTAAATTCGAATGAATATATATATATATATATTGTAACGGTCAATAATTAGGAATAAAAAAAAAAAAAAAAAAACATTAATAATTTTAATTAATCGAGAAGGCTGGAATATAAAAAATGAGGGAAGACAGCTGGGCTAGTTTTTTCAGTCGTCTGACGCCTGCTCGTCTCTCCTCGAGTGTATCTGCCTGTCTGTCTGTCCTCGAGGTACAAGTAAGAAGAAAGAAAAAAAAACGGAAGAGGATACTTTCGAAAGAAGACTAAACCACTCAGAACCTTTGTATCACGCAACATCCAACCCATCACCTCAAGTAACAATTTTCACTCCAATATAATTTAATAATAATTCCGATAACATACTAAATACTACAATAATGTTACAAAAAATAAATTATTATATGAAAAAGTAGTATTTTTCAATTTTTTTTATAAAGAACCCCCAATTAACGACCATTACAATACTTGTTTCTGTACATGTGCGGTCGATGTGATTTGGCTTTCATCCCGTAACTATATATGTTCCGAAAAACCTGATTCCATTTCGTCACCCATTTCAATAAAGTCTCTGACTGTAGCCATTTTGAAACTATTTTACACATTTTTTTTTTTTTTAAATAAAATATCTTCTTTTTTTTTATATTACAATTTACAATTTTACTGTTTCGTTCAATTATTTATATCCAATTTTGCCAAAACATTGGGCGCCAATAATAATTGGCCACAAGATAATTGGCGCCCAATGTTTTGGCAAAATTGGATATAAATAATTGAACGAAACAGTAAAATTGTAAATTGTAGTATAAAAAAAATTAATAAATATTTTATTAAAAAAAAAAAAACATGTGTAAAATAGTTTCAAAATGGCTACAGTCAGAAACTTTATTGATATGGGTGACGAAATGGAATCACGTTTTTCGGAATATATACAGTTACGGGATGAAAGCCAAATCACATCGACCGCACATATAGAAAAACAATTAGAAACTGTAGGAAATAAATTAGATAATGAAATGCCGGCTTACTTTCAAATCCTCATTAATAAATTTGAGGAACAAAACACTATAATAATTTGATAATAGATTTGACCAAATTTATAGTTGGATGGAGAAAGGGCGAGAGGAGCAAAGTATTTACATGATAAATATCGAAAAAAAAATAATAGAAAGAATAGAGGAGGAAAGAACTTGTCGGTTAGCAATGGAAACTAAAGCTACAAAAGCAAATAGAATTAAAACATTTAAGTTACAGAAACAAAACGGAAATGGAACAAAAAGTCAATAATAGCGATATTAATAATGACGCAAAAATTGATAGGATAAGGAAGGACATTTTGAATACAATGGGGGATGAACAAAAAAATAATAAACAAAATTTCGTAGAACTAGAGGAAAAATTTGAAGTCGGAAATGGGGAAATCCAAGATTTAAAGACGGAAATGGGAAATACAAAAAAATGTAGAGGACATAAATAGAAAAATAAATAATGGAATAAAAATAAATTTAATGGAGAATGGAATAGGGGTAAACTCGATAATAGGAACTAGTTCCGGATGGAAATTTCCAAAATTCGCAAATGGATCAAAAGAAAGTCCTATAGAGTTTATAGCTGATTTGGAAAGGCATTTCATGAATTTTCGGATAACAGATTGGGATGAAAATGAAATTAGTAATTTCAGGATGTGTGACAGAAACGGTGAAAGTATGGTAGAATTCTGAGGTTGATCAGATAAAGAATGTTGAACATTTTAAGGGAATATTTTTAGCAAAGTATTGGGACGAACAAAGGCAGTGGAAATCTGGATAATCCCGAAGGTGCGCTGTCTATGGATGATTATGCGCGACATATATTAAAAGATTGTCGGTATCTAGATCCCGAAATTCCCGAAAAAAAACTATAATAAAACGAATGATCGGTCATTTCCATATGAATGTTCAGCAAATATTAAAAATGGCGGAGATAACAGACCGACTCCAATTGTTTAAAGTCTTGGAAAAAATTAAAGTAATAAAAAAAAAAAAAAATTTTGTCAATCAGAGTCAACTCCAGAAAAAAAATATATTGTGCCGTATAGGTCGAAATTTGAAAAGGGCCCATTTTGGAAACAAAATATAGGGAGTACACCTGATAGACAGTGGGAAAGCCCAAACAGAGCGAATAGTTATCACCCAGGATTCAGAGGGCGTGGGAATTATAAGTTATCCTAGAAAATGGGATAATTCGGAGAATAAGTCACCAGAAAAAAAAAATCAATATGATCAAAGTAGAAATAATGATAACAATATTAATGCTATATTAATTGAAAAACCTTCTACTAGTCAGGATGTTAAGGGACTCGAGAAGTTACCACAAAAAAACTAAATAAGCCTCTTATATCCAATGTAAGACCAGGGATATATCCAGTTGGGGCAAATTGTTATAATAGGGTCATATCGGAAGTTATAAAAAAAAATATTTGTAATGTCAACAAAGGGAAAGATAATTCTTGGGAAAATCCTAGAGAGTATTTATTGAATGAAGGGAACAACGAGAAACTAGAAGGGGTAATGACTCCAAAAACGGAAATAAAATTAAATGATTTAACAGTAAAGGTGTTGTGGGATACCGGTTCACAGATAAGTTGTATAGCAGAAGAATTTCTGAATCGACATGGAAACCAAATAAACGTATTAAGTTGAGTCCTGACAAGGAGGGACGAAGTCTTGCTCAATACTCTGGAGAGGAAGGTATTGAGGAAGATATACGGCCCTACTCCAGAGGGGGATATATGGAGGATATGGTCGAATAGAGAGATGAGGGACCTGTACAGGAGCCCGGACCTGGTGGCCTTAGTGAAGCAGGGGCGGCTGCAATGGCTGGGGCATTTACAGAGAATGGAGCCAGACAGATTGCCGAGGAGGATACTGGAGGGACACCCGGGAGGACAAAGAAGAAGAGGTAGGCCCCGCTTACATGGAAGACGACCTCAAAACGATGGGTGTGAGAAGATGGAGACGGCAGGCCGAGGATAGAGAAGAATGGCGGAAGATCGTTGCGGAGGCCCAGGTTCTACAAGGACTGTATTGACCGTGGGATCAGGGGAGGGAGGCTGCACTCAAAAACTCCTATAACTCCCCCGATGTGAATCAAAAGTCCCTATGTAGGAGGAAGCAAAAACTTCATTAATTAATTCTTGCTGGGGAAGTACTGAAATATAAAAATAAATGATGTTAATTATTAATAATAAAATGATAATTCTTCCACATAGGATGCCAAATGAAGTGATTGGTTTTATTGACAATCATTAAAATAATATGAAATAAAATGAATTGATAGATTTACACAAGGGATATTCCAAAATGAATTGATCGATTTACACAAGGGATATTCCAAAATGAATTGATCGATTTACACAAGGGATATTCCAAAATGAATTGATCGATTTACACAAGGGATATTCCAAAATGAATTGATCGATTTACACAAGGGATATTCCAAAATGAATTGATCGATTTACACAAGGGATATTCCAAAATGAATTGATCGATTTACACAAGGGATATACCAAAATGAATTGATCGATTTACACAAGGGATATTCCAAAAAGAATTGATCGATTTACGCAAGGGATATTCCAAAATGAATTGATCGATTTACACAAGGGATATTCCAAAATGAATTGATCGATTTACACAAGGGATATTCCAAAATGAATTGATCGATTTACACAAGGGATATTCCAAAATGAATTGATCGATTTACACAAGGGATATTCCAAAATGAATTGATCGATTTACACAAGGGATATTCCAAAATGAATTGATCGATTTACGCAAGGGATATTCCAAAATGAAAGATACTTATTAATGTTAATTGTTATTAATAAATAAAAATATTAAATGTTGAATTATTAAATTAATATGAAGTTAAAATTTTATTTGAAGTTGTTGAAATGAAAAGAATTGGAATTAAAATATTGTTTTATTATTAACTGAAGTTAATAATAAAACAATATTCTATCTGAATGAACTTACCTTAAGGTATTTACTGAACAAATTTTGTTAACAGAGTTGACGTAAAAGGAGATTAATTAAATAAATCAATTATAAATAACTCAAAAAAAAAAAAAATGATTCTACTCTACTTGTACCGATAAAAAAAAATATATCTCTCCCGATTTAAACCTATCCTGAAATAATTATTTATGTGTCCCCAAATCGGTACATGTCCAAAGTGCGCTGGTTCGAAGGGTCTACAAGTTCTGAGATGTGAAATTTGCTGAGAGAGTAAGGGAATTTAAAAAAAAATCTAAAACATATTTACAGAAATTATTTTAATATTTACTTGAATCATGGCTGCCATTTAAATTAAATAAAAATTTTCTACTCACGTGAGTTGATCTTAAATTAAGGCTTATTTATAGCAATTTGACAATATTTAAAACAGAACAAAAAATATTTATATAACCATCCCCGCATATCGAAATCTTTCAACTCTCACTGTACATGTTAAGTTAAGTGCACTTTTCATCATAAACTTTACTTGAATGAAGACACAACCCTCATAGGCTTCGCTCGTTTGAATGTTGTTTGTACCAATTCTATTCAATCTACGTGTCATCTCATAATACCTGTCTGTTTTCTTTCCTGTTTCAGTGCTTTTATCATTGTTTGATGAGAGATATCATTGTGAGTACATTTACCTTTCTGTTAACTAGCAGAGTTAAAACGCTCTAATGTTTATATCTCATACATATTAATTAATTTATTTTTCTTTTTTATTGAATTATATTATTTTTTTATTTTTTCGGTATCGTAGGAGTAGTGAGTAGGATTTATTAACGTCCACAAGTTTTAATATTTCTCTATTCGACTATTATTCGTGTAGTTGATGCTTCGGTAAAGTAACCTTTACATAACGAAATAATACAAAGGGCGCTAAAAAATTATATTACAATGGAAATGTGAGGAAAACAGCACTAAAAAATACAAATTAATTTCAGTAAATACAAACGATCGTATCGAATATATGGGGGGGGGGGGGGGGGGGGGGGGGGGGGTATGCGAACGAAAGTGGAGCGAAACGAGCGTTTAATTATAAATGTAAGGCTCACCATTGACGGGGAAATGCCAATTGCGTGAAATCAAATTGCCCGGAGGCTCTCATATTTCTGAAGTTGATTTCATGCGATGCCCTGATAATGAATAAAAAGGTTCTGCTTCCCCTCTTAAATGATACCACGTTCTCCTCTTATCATAATAGTTAGTTATTGTGAATCATGCCTGGACATTAACTACAAGGTCATATCGCCTACTACGAGAGCGCTCTTTCTTCGTTGTGGTGGACAAGAGCCCGACTCTACTCTGGGTGTCCTACATTTTGCCTACCTAGGTTTAGATACATAAAGTAGGGGTCTTTAAAATGTATCTAATATCACACAGGCTCGGGACCATCGCTTAACGTCTCATCCGATGGAGGGCATGCTCAAGGTTTTTTCGCCTCCCAGATAAAAAACCCAAGGGTCTCACTCTGGCCTTGAACCCGCGATCTTGAGCTCAGTAACCCAGCACGTTACTTCTGAGCTACGGATTACCAATATATCCAGAGTTGTGCAAAAGTTGTGAAATGAGTAATTACGCGTACGAACAGAAGCATCATATTATCATTGCCAGATTAATTTATATTACATATCTATCATGTTTTTATAATTTATATTACATATCTATCATGTTTTTATATTTTATATTACATATCTATCATGTTTTTATAATTTATATTACATATCTATTATGTGTTTATATTTTATATTACATGTCTATCATGTTTTTATAATTTATATTATATATCTGTTATGTTTTTATATTTTATATTACACATCTAAAATGTTTTTATAATTTATATTACATATCTATCATGTTTTTATATTTTATATTACACATTTAAAATGTTTTTATAATTTATATTACATATCTACTATGTTTTTATATTTTATATTACATGTCTATTATGTTTAATGTTTATTTAAATTAAATATCTATTATGTTTTTATATTTTATATTACATATCTATCTGGCTGTCCGTGCACACTAGCACTGTGCTTACTCCAGGTCCCGCCTCATGTTCTCCGATGTACTCTAGTGCCTTCAGTAAAGCCAGCTGCTCGGCTTGGTTATTGGAGCACACCTGATCCAGCCTATAGGAGAGTTCGTCTAGTGTCGCTTCTCTTCTCATTACGACGACTGCGCCAGGTAAGCTTAGAAAGCTTGAGGAACCACAAGAATCACTCGCCACTAATTGAAGATATAAGGGTTCGAGTCGGGGTTCTTCAAGCAGAGGGCTGGACCGTTAAATTTAGTTGGGTTAGAGCGCATGATGGCGATAGCGGCAACGAACGTGCGGACTGTCTGGCGAAAGAGGCGGCACACGACGTAGATCTTCCTCCGAGCTACATCAAATACCCGAAGACGCTTCTAACGGCGAAGACGAGATGGACGTCCATCCTGAAATGGAAGGAGCAATGGGGGCGGACAAATAAAGGTGCTGTTACAAGGAGCTTCTTCCCGACTGTAGAGGACAGGTTGGCGATGAAGAACGACAAACCGTTCCCATCCAAGATGACCATGCTCCTGAGTGGACACGGCAAGATGAGGCACTACCTCCACAGGTTCAAGATCCTTGATTCGCCTCTCTGCCTCTGCGGCACCCAGGAGCAGACAGTCCATCATTTGATCTACACCTGTGAACTATTGGAGGGTCTAAGAAGTTCTCTAGTGAGATTTGTAGTGGTCAATGGTGAAAGTTGGCCTTTGTCAACAATTATTTTAGTGCGACGTTTTTATAAAGAATTTTTAAATTTTGTACAGAAGATTAATTTTGATGAACTATAACATTTTTTTCTAAATTATTGTATGTCAAATTCAAAATTAAGTTGTGTAAAAGCATGTAATATACATATGGCGCATGCAGATAAATATATTCCCTTCCAGTAGGGATACTACTGGATGGAAATCGAAAAAAAAAAAATTACATATCTTTCTTGTTTTTATATTTTATATTACATATCTATCTTGTTTTTATATTTTATATTACATATCTATCTTGTTTTTATATTTTATATTACATATCTATCTTGTTTTTATATTTTATATTACATATCTATCTTGTTTTTATATTTTATATTACATATCTACTATGTTTTTATAATTTATATTACATATCTATTATGTTTTTATCTACTAGAATTTTGAAGAAAAATATTCTGAAACAAAGCATTGTGGAAAAGGTAATTGAAATTTTTTTTTATACCGGTTGTATACAACAGTATGTACCTGAAATAAGGAGCCACTTTTAACATCCTTTGAAGGAGTGGTGAGTGCATACCAAGGTATTATATATTTGGTGGCATTATGTTGATTCAGTCCTCCACCAGGGACGCTGCACGCACTCTAACTCTACATTTAAAATCTCGACCTTCAGGTTCCAAATATGGAAAAAAAAAAAAAAAATCTGTCTGAGTGTTTGTCTGTGTACACGATAGCTCTCGATAGAATGAATGTATCGACACGAAAATCTATTTGTGAGTCCAGAACGTTGACATCTCGAAACTCATTATTTTAGACATTTGCTTAATTTATGCGTTAGTCCTATCGAAAAATTATTAATTTCAGAGCGCAATTTTGAGAATGGCTTTCTTATACCCAGTACTGAGAGGAGAGAGGGGAGGGAGGGTGATTGTACAAACATGGTTGAGTAGTATAAGAAAGTTCTGTCATGGTTACATCACATTTTTTTAAAATTAATGAAAATATGTATAGTTAAACTGAATTAATTTTAATTAAAAATATGTGATGTGGCCATTACAGGACTTTGTTATACCAACTAACCGTGCCTACAGATCACTCTCTCCCACTCCTCTCCTCCTGTATCCCACTACAGGACTTTGTTATACCAACTAACCGTGCTTACAGATCACTCTCTCCCACTCCTCTCCCCCCCACTCTCTCTCCCACTCCTCTCCTCCTGTATCCCATTACAGGACTTTGTTATACCAACTAACCGTGCTTACAGATCACTCTCTCCCACTCCTCTCCCCCCCCCCCACTCTCTCTCCCACTCCTCTCCTCCTTTATCCCATTACAGGACTTTGTTATACCAAACAGAACCAGAATACCACCTTACAGATCACTCTCTCCCACTCTTCTCTCCCACTCCTCTCCTCCTGTATGCCATTACAGGACTTTGTTATACCAACTAACCGTGCTTACAGATCACTCTCTCCCACTCCTCTCCCCCCCCCCCCACTCTCTCTCCCACTCCTCTCCTCCTGTATGCCATTACAGGACTTTGTTATACCAACTAACCGTGCCTACAGATCACTCTCTCCCACTCCTCTCCTCCTGTATCCCACTACAGGACTTTGTTATACCAACTAACCGTGCTTACAGATCACTCTCTCCCACTCCTCTCCCCCCCCCCCCCACTCTCTCTCCCACTCCTCTCCTCCTGTATCCCATTACAGGACTTTGTTATACCAACTAACCGTGCTTACAGATCACTCTCTCCCACTCCTCTCCTCAAAATCATTTTAATTTGTCTCTTTGTACAACGTAATCCTGAAATTTCATTCTTTTAATAGTAATGCCAGTATGAAATAATTTAGAGATGGGGAAGGAGGAGAGAGTGTGATCTGTAAGTATGGTTGGTATAAGAACGTCCGTTAATGGCCACATCACATATATTTTACTTTTTTCTTAATTTTTATAATTTTTCAAAACAACTACCAGTAATAAAACCATAGTTTAATGTTCGTTGTTATGCGTTAAAACATTACTTACATATTTACCACTTTATTTACCACTTCGGGGCGCTATAACTTGTCGTATTGATCCTATCTCAATTCTGAGGACTTAATGGCGATTGGAGATTTTCTAAGGAACATTTTTGGTAAGAATTAATGTTTTGATAGGACCAACAGTTTTCGGGTAAATCAAGAAAACGTGTAAAAATATATGTTTAAAAACTACGTTTGAAGGCAGTTTTCGGCATGTACTTATCTCAAAAACTGGACGAACCTGCGAACTATCGTACATATACATAAAATATGTATTTGAATGTTCTCTACAGCTATTACTTGAAAAAAGTGTTGATTAGATTTAGATCACACACACCTACTCACATGCACAGACAGAAATCATCGCGAAAATGGTCAAAACGTATTCAGGGGACCTTGAAGCGTGAAAATCAGCTGAAAACACGATCTCAGATTTTCCTTACACTATAGGTTTAAGAAAGTGTAATAACATAGTACAAAAGGTCCAAACAACAACTGACTTTATTTTCCAAATATTTGTCGAACACATGTATATTGTACAAGTATATTGTATTTTATATAATATAGAAAAACATATTATTTTAATATTAACTAATTTACAACATCTTCCCCCTCGGTCATCTGAGCCTGGAGGCTGGTGCCGTGATCCAGCCGAAGCTGGTCCGCATGTTTTCGAAGCCGGGCCTCCTGCACCTCCACCAGGTAGGACGACACGCCAGTCTTCTTCAACACCTTCCCCCGTCTGTACCCTTTTCCTGACGGATTCAAGACCCATACTCTGTCTCCCTTTTCAAACGTTCGAACATGAGCCTTTCAGTCATGGTAGAGTTTCTGCTTCACCAGAGCCTCCTCTACATTCGTTGACACATCCGGTTTCAACAGATCCAGCTCTGTCCTTAATCGTCTTCCGAGTAGTAACAGACGGCGTTCTGCCGGTTGTCTTCTGAGGTGAGTTGCGGTACGAAAACAAGAAATCTAGCAGCCCCTGATGTAAATCCATCCCGGCTTTGCGAGATGCGGTAAAGCGCTCTTTAAAAGTCCTGACCGCCCGTTCACAAAGACCATTAGTTTTAGGATGGTAAGGCGTCGATCTCACATGCGTAACTCCTCGTTCCTTGCAAAACCTCCGGAATTCATGTGAACTGAACTGGGGACCATTGTCAGATACGATGATTTTCGGAAGACCAAAACGAGCGAATATTTCTGACAATACGCCTATTGTTTTTGATGTTGTCGTTGATCCCATGGGCACTATCTCCATCCATTTGGACATAGCATCAATTACTACGAACCAATACTTTCCTTGAAACGGTCCCGCAAAATCAACATGAATCCTACTCCATGGTTCCGCAGGGACTGACCAAGAGTAGAGGGGTACCTCAGGTTCTTTCGTTCGTCCTTCTTGGCAGGCACGACACGATTTTACAAACTGTTCAATATCCACGTCGATGCGAGGCCACCATACATGCCATCTTGCCATTGCCCGCATAGCAGATATGCCAGGGTGCCCACTGTGAAGCATGTTAAGTAAGGTTTCCCTGTAGTAGGATGGTACAATAATCCTGCCCATCCAAAGCAAAATATTTTCTTCAAACGAAATTTCTGTACGTTTTTCATAAAATGTAAACAATTGGGATGGTACATCGGCCTTACGTTCAGGCCATCCCCTCGTTACATAGTCCATAACCCGCATGAGCATAGGGTCCTTTCTTGATTGCAGACTTAAGCTTTTCTTCGAAATGGGCAGTTCATCGACTTTCAACTGCAACAGATGACCCCGCTTAGCCGATCCGATGTTTTCTTCACTTGAACATTCACTTGTTGCTAAAGGAAGTCTAGATAATGCATCTGCCGGCGCATTCCTCGATCCACTGTTATAGATTATCTCGTAGTCATATGCACCCAGTATTAGAGCCCATCGAGTAAGACGGTTCGCTGCTAGCTTAGGCACTTCTTGATGCTCCCCAAATAGTCGAATTAAGGGTTTGTGATCTGTTCTGAGATGAAAATGTCGGCCAAAGAGATATTGGTGAAAATTTTTAACGGCAAAAATAATACCTAGGGCTTCCTTATCTAAAGCGCTGTATCTTTTTTCGGCGGCCTTTAACGATCTAGAGGCGAAAGCAATTGGTCTTTCACTGTTATCTAGGTACCTATGAAACAATACGGCCCCCAAACCCGTGTCACTTGCATCTGTACATACTATAAGTGGCAGATTTTCATCATAATGGGCTAGGGTCGGAGAGCTCGTGAGGGCTTGCTTAATCTCCTCTACAATTTTCTCGTCCTCCTGTGACCATTTCCATCTGATCCCCTTCTTGAGCAGGCGATGAAGTGGTGCACATTTGCCTTGAAGACTCGGCACAAATCTGCTATAATAGTTGATAGAGCCCAGGAGGGAGCGGAGTTCCTTAACATTGGAAGGCGACGGCATCCTTCGTATAGCCTCAATGTTGTCCTTGGTCGGATGAATGCCATGTTCATCGATCACATGCCCCAAATATCTAACCGAGTCCTGAAACCATTTACATTTGCTGGTTTGCATCCTGATTCCCGCTTTACTTAACCTCGTCAGTACTTCCCTCACTCTACTAAGGTGAACCTCGTGATTCTCCCCAGTGATGATTATATCATCAAGGTAGCATGCTGCACCTTCCACTTCTGCCAAGATACCGTCCATCGTGCGCTGGAATAAAGCTGGAGCAAATTTTATTCCGAATGGCAAACGTCTATATCTAAAATAGCCTTTGTGAGTGGCTATTACGAGAAATTTTTGTGATTTTTCGTCCACCTCAATTTGCAAGTAGGCATCTCGAAGATCGATCACAGTAAACTGTTTACCCCCTCTCAATTTAGCTATGAGGTGTTCAAACAGTGGTAATGGATACGGGTCATCGTAGATATACTTATTTATACTAACCTTAAAATCTGCACATATCCGCACCGCTCCGCTGGGCTTAATCGTCACTACGATTGGTGAAGCCCATTTGATAGGTGTTGCGCTCGGATCGACCGGTTCAATAACCCCTTCATTTACCAGTCTGCTAAGCTCAGCCTCCACAGCAGATTTCAGGGCGAACGGAACAGGTCTCGCCCGGTATACTACAGGTTTACTGTTGTCACGTATCTGAATTACAGCTTTCTGTCCTGCTATTGTACCTAAAGATGATGTGAAAAGATTCGAAAATTCTTTTATAAGTCCTGTAATGACGTTGTCCTCTGGTTTGTCCGAAGCTTTCTTTTGTACCGTACAAACCTGCGTCCCAGGCGGCAACTTGAGGCCGAACGCCAATACCCAATCAAGGCCGAATAATGGAATATCATTTTTTTCAATTACGACAATGTTCAGCTGCTTACGTTTACCAAAAGCACTAACCTTAACCTTCGATTCTCCGAGAGTTTTCACAGACAGGCCCGTGTAGGCCAGCAGGTTGGGGCTGCTTGACAGTTTGGGAGATCCTATGTCCCTCCAGACTTTTGTCCCTATTATGGACCTTGACGCACCCGGATCATATAACATTCTCATGGGAACCCCGGCTACTCGAACATTGAGCATCACCTTGGAGTATCCCGGACTTGTAGACATTACGTTGTCCACGTTGGAATACTCAGAAACGGAAGTGTTGTCACCGTCCGACTGACTGTGACGGCCTGAATTGACATTATGAACGTTTGAGTTCTCAACAATGATGGCATTGCCTATGGCCCGACAAACTTTCGAAAAATGATTTAGCTTGTCGCATGCATAGCATTTTTGATTATGCGCTGGACAACTAATTCCTCTTTTATGCAACTTTCCCCCACATTTCAAACAGGGGGTACCTCTGACGAGCTTTAATACCCTTCTCTTCTTCTTTGTGCGCTCAATCGGCCCCGACTTCTCCACCCGGCACACTTCGGTGTTCGAATGCCGGTGGATAAACGAACTTAGTTGTCTCTGTTGGATTTGGACGCTCTCCAAGAGCAATGCAGATGATTCTACTTGGGAGAATGTCGCGTCACCTGATCCGTGAAGTCTCAACAGTTCGCGCTGCCATATTTCGTCATTCGCCCCGACCAAGAGTTGGTCGCGCAGGCGCTCCTCCAATGACGCTCCGAAATGGCACTCCCCAGCGATTGCTCTAAGGCAACTTATATATTCTCTTAGCGGTTCCCCCTCATTCCGGAACCGTTGGGTGAATCGTACCCTTGCAGTCAAAGGTGCGGTGGCCCTGCAATAGTAGCGATCTAACACCTCTACGAGTGCCCCAAAGTTTTGATTGGTTACCTGGTTTGGGTGGAAGTGGTCTACCAACATCTTGAACGGCCCAGGTCCCATCCTGGACAGCAGCAGGTCCCTCTGTAGCCCCGGGTCAGTCACTCTGCTGGTCCTCACGGCTATCTGAAACCTCTGCCTGTAGTACGTCCACTCTTCACCGGCATTCCCATCAAACTGTGGCACTCTGAACGGTTGCTGCCCAAACTCCGCATAGGTGGCTTCCGAAAAACCATTATTGGTTTTTTTCGTTTTTGGCATTATTATTTTTTAATTTTTTTTAACCTCGATCGCCAATGTAATAACATAGAACAAAAGGTCCAAACAACAACTGACTTTATTTTCCAAATATTTGTCGAACACATGTTAACACAAGTATATTGTATTTTATATAATATAGAAAAACATATTATTTTAATATTAACTAATTTACAACAGAAAGTAAAAATGGGGGGCGTCACAAATGTATACTATTCTATCATGTTTTTTTTCTTCTTCCCAGATCTCAATGAATACATAGCCGCTGTGAAGTCAAATAAGGACCATTGTGAGAAAGCATACCAATACTTCACGTGTGAGCGCTCCGGTAATCAAATACATATTTACGAATAAAAATATAGTTAGTTATTATGACTCATGGGGCTTTAACTATGAGGTCATATCGCCTACTACCAGAGTGCCCTTTCGTTACTCTGGTGGATATGAGCCTGACTCTTCTATGGGAGTCTTAAATTTTGCCTATCCTAAATTTTTATTCACCTAGGGTAGGGGGTCTTTAACGAGTACCTGACATCGTACACGCTCGGGACCATCGCTTAACTTCCCATCCGAAGGACGGCGTGCTTAAGTTTATTTTACCTCCCAGATAAAATAAACTAAGGGCCTCGGTCGGGTTTCGAACCCACGATCTTGAGCACAGAAGGCGAGCACGCATACCACTGAGCTACTGGCGTCCTCTAAATAAAAAAATATATATATTACAGCCAAAGTAATTAATCTAGCTATTATCGATAGATAAACTTTTATTGCACTAAAGATTACAACCTTTATGGCAATGAGTGTTTTTTTTTACAAAATACATATTGTTATAGTTATATAAAATAAAATAAAATAAAAAATATCTATAACTATATATAGAATTTCGCGAAACAAGCAGTATAGCAACTAAATAAAAAGGTACCAATAATATTAAAATAATAAATATGAACTAGCTAATTATTATTATTAATATAAATAGTGCAAACAAATAGGATAAAAGATACAATTCAAAAATTATATAAAACGAGATATGACCCCCTGATAAGGGAAAATAGTAAAATTGTTGTAACCATAAAACATGATAAAAAAATAAATTAATTAAATAAATATATATATATATATATATATATATATATATATATATATATATATATCCATCAAATTAAATAATATAATTCCTTATTTTCAAGTCAACAGTAAAAAATAAAAATAAATTGTTTATTTTTCTAACATCTAAGTTATTTAATCTAGCTATATACTATCCAGCCATTATATATTATATCTACCAAAAACGAGACGGTATTATTCAATTAATCTAGCTATTATATATACTATCTTGGATAGAATAATAAAAAAACAATAAATTTTACTTTATTTAATATTGCAAAGGTACATCTATTTATTTTATTTTATTTTATTGTTGTAGTTAGGTATCAAGCCATAGGTACCTACTTGAGATTTTTGTGCCATTATTAATTAGAATATGAAAGTGCAAAATATTTCTAGTAATTTATAACTAATCCTATCAATGATAGTTTTGGATTAAACCAGTAAATTTTGTAGACAATTTTTTTGAAGAATAGACTTGGCGATTCCATAGCGCCGAGTACTATATATTAACAATAAACAACCCCTAATAACACAACTTCTTACATATCGATTAGTTTTTGTAGAATAGACTTGGCGACTCCATAGCGCCGAGCACTAAATATTAACAATAAACAACCCCTAATAATACAACTTCTTACATATCGATTAGTTTTTGTAAAATAGACTTGGCGACTCCATAGCGCCGAGTACTAAATATTAACAATAAACAACCCCTAATAATACAACTTCTTACATATCGATTAGTTTTTCCTATTATTATTAATTTTAATTTTGTTTCCATTTTTCAGAGTCACCACTAGTATGATTTATATACTTATATAGTATACCTACTACTGAATTATCGTTCTTAGTTAATACATAATACTTTTAGTTGTTTGTATTTAATAAAGGAGAAATTTAGCAAGCAAAATGTTTTTTTATCAGCACACCCAGTAAATCATGTAAAAAACAGTGGTCGGTGAATCATCTGCTATGAACTTGGAAAAGTACTGATGCTGGGGGCACGAATTAATCTATTACTTTTTCACTCTCTCTCCGAAGTTTCTCAAAACTCGAATAAAACCATTCGGCAGTTTGCGCTAATACTAAACAGTTAACTTTCAGTGGGGCTCCTAAAACCTCATACTAAATTTTGTGTAGGTAAATTCTTCCTTCTTCCCTTGGGCAGGTATGCTGCTATCCCCTTCCCTTGGGCAGGTATGCTGTTATCCTTGGGCACTATCACTGTCATTGGGCACTTACGCTGCTATCCCCGTCTCTTGGGCAGGTATGCTGCTATCCCCTTCTCTTGGGCAGGTATGCTGGTATCCCCTTCACAGGTTATTGGGCTTTGACTTTGAAATGTCCGGTCGATACATTCAATACATCGGCAGTTATTAGGGTTTTTGTACTGTACTTGAGTACTATATATTAACAATAAACAATCCCTAATAACACAACTTCTTACATATCGATTAGTTTTTGTAGAATATACTTTGCGACTCCATAGCGCCGAGTACCTACTATATATTAACAACTAGCTGACCTGACAGACGTCGTTCTGTCAAAAGCTATTGGACTGGATTTTTTTTTTGACCACTTGGAACCACAGCTAGTTCCTACTTAAGATTACCGGACAACTTACATAGTATGCGCCTTGCAACTCCGGGCAACCAGCTACTAAGTTCTTAGGAAGGCTGGGCAACACAGATAGTACGTAGTTAGGAACGCTGGGCACCGCAGGTAGTATGTGCCTTGAAACAGCGGATGCCCTAGGTATTTTGTGCTTAAGAACGCTGGTGAGAGCTATTATTTACCGTGCAACGGTGGACCTCCTAGGTAATACATGCTTAGGAAACCCACCCTATTAAAATTAGAGCTATATCCCATCTTTAAGAAAGTTCTATGTGAGATTCATTCAACATTAAGGCACCCCGGCCCTCCCGTCCAAAAAGGTCACAGCCAAATTTTAAATATTGCTTTTGAAACTACTATTTATATGCTTGCCCCCCCCCCCCCCCCCCCATACCCCCCTCCCGTTGACAATTTTGAGACGTCACATATCCTTTTTTTTGTTTTTGTCTTTTAAGAATACTACATGTGAAATTCCGTGACAATCCGACCATTCGTTAATGAGCTACAACTATTTTATGCTAAGGCCTACCCCTAAAACCCCCCTCCCTTTAAAAATACTACATGTGAAATTCCATGACAATCAGACCATCAGTTAATGACCGATCACTATCTTCGTATTTAGGCCTACTCCCGCAACCCCCCTTCCGTTCACAATTTTGCGGTAAAACAATTTTTATGCTTAGCCCCCATTGCAACCCCACCTCCTGTTCAAATTTTTGAGATGTCACATAGTGTATTTTTCTATTTCGCCTTTAAAAATACTACATGTTGTACTATAAACAAGCCCGTTGCCAAGGCAACGGATTTAGAAGCAACGATATATTTTTTTAAACCAAATTTTAAGAAAGGACTATTTTAACACCCAGGAACAAAATGAAACAGCTAAAAGAAGAAGAATGAAGAAAATTTCAGGAAATTATAAGCAAAATTAAGAAAAGGTCAATAATTAAAAAACGAGTCGGTAGAAGGTTGTGAAAATTTTTAGGAAAAGACAGTTAATTATTAAGAAAAGATTAAAGAAGAAAAAGAAGAGAAAAACTGCCCACATCAGAAAGAAAAGCCAGTAGTAAATTTTGAAGAAACGGTCAGTTCTAAAATACATCGAATTAACTAGGCCGGATCCCATCTGAAATAATACAAGTGATCCGAAAGTGTATACCACAAACTTTAAACACTGTTTTCGAGAAATGAAGAAGGCAAAATTAGAAAGAAAAGTTACAGAAAATTAAGATGACAATTTAGAAAAGAGAAGAAACGGAAGAAAGGAGAGAAAACACCAAAAAATATTAATATTTAGAAGTAAAACAAGAGACAACAAAAAAAAGAAACTCGAATTTGCTACCCATAATTCCGTGCGGAGGCAGTTTAGTCAGTCTATGCTGGGTTCTGGTAGAGGTGGAACCGGTGTGAGACTGGTCTCTGTTTTTTTGTTGAAATGTGTGAAAAGTAGTGAGTAAACAATTGAAAGTGAGTAAAAGTGACCGGTAAAAGATTGAAGGGATGTGGAGAGAGTGTGGAGTCCAATTTTTATGTTAAAAAGTAAAATTTATTGTATATATGTTTCAAGTGTGACGTCACAAGGTAGTATCCATTTTTGTATATAAATTTTTCAATATGGCCATTTCAATTTTTCAAATTCATAAAATTTATTTTAGTAAAGCCAATTTATTTATAACCATGTTTTAATATCTTTTAATTTCCCCAAAATCTCTCTCAATGAAATTCAAATTTCAAAACCCATAGGCCTTGCGAACCCCAATAATACCTTTGGAGGTAAGTACCAATTATTCAGGATACAATAGTTATAGTTAATAATCTATTTAGAATCATACCGGGAAATAATTTTTTTTTTTTTTTATTGGTACCGGTAACGTAAATTCCAAGAATGAAAGAGTTATTTATGACATAGTTTTTTCCTTAGGAGCCTCACTCCAAATCAATATATAATTTTTTTTTATCTATTCAATTTAATATAACTATAGTCACATCAACATCAAGCATAAAACAATCTAGCATTATGGCATCTCCTTGTGAGGATAATTTCTTGTTTTTTTTATTTTTGCATTCTTTGACCAATAAATAACTCGCATAGAGTCACCGAAACATTTTTTTTTAATAAAGAGTAAATATGCCTAAAAGATGCATTTATTTAAAATCAGGAAGAATAAGGCCATGGGGAGATATGAGTTTCGTTGAGAGAGTGGGGAATATTGTATGAAATTTCTTCAATATATATATATATATATATATATATATATATATATATATATATATATATATATATATATATATAATAATATTGAACACAATTGCGTTTGTTGCGATATTTATATAAATTTAATTTTGTTTTTGTATTAATATTTAATAATGCCATTGACGAGAGGGGAAGCAAAAAGATTAGAGGAAGAGAACAAGGGGGATGAGTTTAGTTCTGACGAAGGGTCCGAAGTAGAGATTTCGGAAGAAACAGATAGGGAAATACCCGTTGCTATGGAGACCAAAGAGGGTACTAGTGAGGAGGTACAGGAGATTGATGTTGTTTGTAAAGAGACAGAGGTAGAGATGAAGGAGAAAGATTCAGACAAAATGGACCAGTTGATGGAACTTCTGATGAGGAGCATAGCTGAACAAAAAATAAGCATGAAAAATTTAGAGACAAATTTAAGAGGGGATATGGGGAATCTTAATAGGGATATGGGGAATCTTAATAGGGATATGGGGAATCTTAATAGGGAAATGGGGAACAAATTAGGAAACATAGAGACAAATTTAAAAGGGGAAATGGGAAATTTGAGAGGTGACATTCAAAATTTAGAGGTGAAATTAGATAAGCAGGTGGACAGCTTGAAGGATCAAATAGGGAGTTTGGAAATAAAAAATCAAGAGTTAGAAGACAAAGTTGATCAAGTAGCAGAAAGTTTAAAGGGGGAATTTAATCAAAAAATAAGCAATTTAAAAGAAGAAATAGAAGGTCGGATGAAGAAGGTTATCGGTAAAATAGATACCGCGGAAGAGAAATGGGAGGAACGCTGTCAAAATTTCGAGTTAAAGTTGTCAGGAATTAGGGAGGACAACAGCGTCCAAACAGCTGAACTTTCTGAAAGGATTAGCCGGGTAGAAGGGATTCAGGAGGAAGGATTCAAGGGAGTTGTAGAATTAGGGAGAAAAATAGAAACCAATTCAGAAAGAATTAGTCAAATAGAAGGGGACATGTCAAAATTAAAGGAAGAAATCAGTAAAAGAATGGGAAAGGTTCAAACTGTAGATATAGAAAAAGGAACAAACCTAGAAATTTTAGTAGAGGAAGTCAAAATAGTTTCGGAAGTTAGTTATAGAAATAGTTTAGAAAATAAAGGTATAGATTTAGTAGTGAAAAATAAGTTTCAAGGTAAGAAAATATTGGTCAGAAAAATTCTTTCCAAAGGAGAAATCACAATGAAGAATCATTTAGAGCATATTAATGCAGAAGTAAGAAAATATAAGAGTGTGGATGTTTTGCTGTATGGATGGAGAGTGGACTTGACAGAAATATTATATAGGACAGCTGACGGGTTCGAAAAAATTTTTAGAGCAAAATACAGACAAACCGAACAGATAACTTTTAAAATAAGGGGAAATGAAAAAAATGACGCAGTACTGACAGACAGACTACGCAAAATTTTATTTAGTGTGGGGGGGAAGATATTTGAAGACATTATAAGGCGCGGCATTAAGAAAAAAGCAGGGGCTCCCCTAAGGCTCTGCAATGATAATTGTATCAGCCGAACTTAAAGTAAGTAACCATTTTTGAAACTCGAATGAGTTATTGACAATCACAGACAGACAAAGTAAGAAAAACACTGATAAAACTGAGGATAAATGAAAAGAGTAAATGAATATATATATTGAGTTAAATGAAATTTATTATTAGTTATAATTACTTTTGTTGTTTATTGTAATGGTTGTGTTGATATTGAAGGTGTTGAGATATCTGGGAAGTGTTGTTGCTTTGTAAATTGCCTAATTGTTATGTTTACGTGTATTCTATTGTTGTGATGAACGTTAGTTCGTTCATTCGTTTGAATCGATCAAGCAGGATCGATAGTTAGATCGAACGGGAACATGAAGTAGACAACCCAGTTTAGAAATTCTAAACCGGATCCATCTAAAGGATCCATAGTTAATATAGATAAGATTTTTTTTAATTAGATTTCTTTTCGATTTGAGATTATTAGTAATTAACCGAGAATGAAAGAAGTAGGAATAAATGAAGTAGATTAGTTTTTTTTTTTTTTGTAGCTAATAAGCAAGCGGAGACTAATTGATCCCCTGCAATAAGCAAGCGGAGACAATTAGGTCTCTTGCAGTATTCGGCGTCTGCACTTGCCCAGCCTAAAAACAGTAGACAGAGAACTAGCCCGGTCTCTCCGAAGCTTGACGCGCTTCCTGTATGTCGAGTCACAGGACTGGTTCCCGACGGAGCTGTCGCTTGGTGTCGGAGAGAGGGAGTGCAGATTGCCTCCTCTTTTTGGCATTGGGGGTCAGTATCTGGAAGGAACGG
Source organism: Aradus depressus (assembly GCA_963662175.1). Lineage (NCBI taxonomy): Eukaryota > Metazoa > Arthropoda > Insecta > Hemiptera > Aradidae > Aradus > Aradus depressus. The sequence goes on from OY759219.1 coordinate 4,703,801, forward strand.
TCCAACTGGGGGCCAGAGAAGGATTTTTAGCTGATCCAGTGGGAGCCGCACCCAGCCAATCTCAGGAACACTTAGACAAAGCTAATACACATAAAACATACATTATTTCGGGGATTTATGATTTATTTGATACATTTTTGTTACACCGTACGGACAACACAACATTAAGAAACGAAATCACTTTACATTACTCAACTTACACCATACACAGGAGGGGATTTTGTATTATTTTGCATTTTTTTATGATTTTATTTGTATATAGTGTAGATGTGTTAATTTAGTATTAGAGGAATGAATGCTGGTATGAAAGAAATTGAGAGTGAATGATCGCGAAATAAGGGGGGAGACAATATATATATATAGATTTTTATGTTGTGCAGCCTATTAACACACATACCATTATTATTTATGCATTTTCCCATAAGCGGATTTGTGCAGCCTTTTCTAACATACCTATCACTAGTATTAATTTGCATTTTCCCATAAGCGGATTTGTGCAGCCATTTCTAACATATATACCACCATTATTTTGCATTTTCCCATAAGCGGATTTGTGCAGCCATTTTTTTTTAACACACATACTGTTAAGAAATTAGTATGACAAAATTGCACAACATATTTTCACTTTATTTTACATTTCTAAACTGAGACTGATTTTATAACATATGTGTAATATACGAGACCAACATAATAATAATAACAGATGTTTCAATAAACATCAATGTCCCAACAACTCTTCCCCAGCAGCGCTGATGACAGCCGGCCTATTTGTACCCCAGGCCTGATGTATGTCTGTCTGCTAGACGGATGCCGGACTCTGGTGCTGCACCTGGTAGCTTGCGGCACCTCAGTCCGCTCCTCTCTGCAGGCTGCAGAAGCCACGTCTTCCTGAGCTGTTGGCTGCCCCCGAGATCCAGTCCTTGAAGTGCTCGACTCCATCAACACCTCAGGAGGTCTGCTCAGAGAGTCAGCCCTGCCTCGATCCCACTGGAGTTGGTCAGTGTGCCTCTTCCAAATGGCACCATCTACCTCCACTTCATAGTGTCTTTGGCCCAACTTCCTTTTTACAACTCCTTGTTTCCACTTGGCCGAGTCGTTGTATGACCGGACCAATACCGCGTCTCCTTCTTCGAATCCCCTTTCTTTCTTCACAGCTAGTCCCGCGGCCTCTTGCTTCTTACCGACTTTAGACCTCACACTCTCCCGCATGGTATCATGCCGAGTACGAACCAGTCGCCCCATCAGCAACTCGCTAGGAGCCTGTCCGGTAGTACTGTGAGGGGCAACGGGATAGCTCAGCAAAAATATATCTATTTTCTTCTGCAACGTGCCTCCCTGGTTCTTCATGGCCCGCAGGCTTCTTTTGAGAGTCTGCATAAATCGCTCCACTTGTCCGTTCGTCGCCGGATGATATGGAGCGGATTTGAGGTGCAAGATATTATTTCTCCTCATGAATTGTTCAAATTCGGCCCCTGCAAACTGGGGCCCATTATCCGTGACCACTTGTTCAGGTATTCCGAACCTTGCAAAAAGAGACCTTAGTACAGTTACCGTGGAGTCGGAGGTTGTGGAACTCATCTTGAAAACTTCTGGCCACTTTGAGTAAGCATCTATTACCACTAAGAATGATGTTCCCATAAACGGCCCAGAATAATCGATATGTAGCCGCTGCCACGGACCCTGCGGCCACTCCCATGGATGAACTGTGACTTTATCCGGCTCTCTTTGATTCAGCTGGCACCCGTCGCATGTTTTCACCGTCCTTTCTATCTCCTTAGTGATTCCAGGCCACCATACATAAGAACGGGCGAGCTCCTTCATCTTCCTTTCACCCAGATGCCCACTGTGCAACTCTTCGAGTATTCTGGGTTGAAGGCTTCCAGGGACGATTACTCTCCGGCCCCAGAGTAATACTCCATCCTCTAACGAAACTTCATCTTTCTTTGTATGGAACTCACCAAGTTGGCTAGTTCTGTCATGAGCCGGCCACCCACGCTGAGTAAACTCCGCGACTTTTGATAGAACTTTGTCTCTTCGAGTTTCCCGCCTCACCTCCTTGTGACTCACCGCTGTCGCCTCCTCCATGAATTTTAATATCCCGTAGGCCTCCTCCTCTTCTGTGTCCCTCCTGTCTTCCCCTTCCATTGTGTTGATTTCGTTCCATTGTATAGGGAGCTTACGAATAAAGTCCCTTCCTAAGAGTGCTTTACTCTTGTGCGGGCAAACATAAAAATATCCACTATAATATAGCCCCTTATAGACGAGATCTACCTTAAGTTTGCCTTCCGGTACTATAGTTTCCCCAGTGTAGGTCCTTAAAGTGACCGAGGTTGGCTTCAGTGGCAGCCTGTCTACCTTCATCAGCTTCTTGGCCTCGCCTACACTCATCACACTCAAAGCCGCCCCGGTGTCCACCTCTATATCGACACGCTTCCCGTTGATGGTAACTGGCAACAACATAGGCTTGCTTTGTGATATCTTATTCAGCCGGCCACGGTTTACCTCTTGATAACACACCTCACTATCCGTGTGGTCACTGTCACTTGACTCCTCACTTACCTCATTCACTCTAATTTTGGCTCTACAAACTTTGCGAAGATGTCCCTTACGCCCACACTTACTGCATTTACTATATTTATATTGACAATCCATCTTGATATGTCCCTTTTTTCCGCAACAATAACAAACTAAATTAGCTTTGCTGTCCTTATATCCGCTATCTTTCTTATCTAGAGTGCCTTTGCGTAATGCATGTAGTCCACTCACCTCATTGTTCTTCAACACCGAAGCTTCCTCCAGGGCGGACTCTAAGGACGTGGCTATGTCCAGAGCTTTCTGCAAGGTTAAATCGGGTTCGGTCAACAGCCTGGACTGAATGTTCACCGAATTTAACCCTATTACCAGAAGGTCCCTCAGTGTCACATCCAAATAGTCCCCGTAGTTGCAGTAACGTGCTTTACTTTTGAGTCTGTAATAAAAGGTATTAACGGACTCCCCTACATCTTGCTTACACTGATGCAGTCTGAAACGCTCCGCAATTTCCACAGTTTTAGGACGAAACTGATTTATTAATAGCCTCACCAACGTGCTGTAGTCCATACTGGCAGGTTTGACAGGCTCACATGCTGCCCGCAGCCACGAATAAGTTTCTTTCCCAATGCTTCCCAGCAGAATTGGAACCATTTTTTCTTTCCGAACATCGTTCCCAACAAAAATGTTTTCTACGATTTCTAAATACTCCTCAATATCGTCAGTATTTTTGTTAAATGTTTCCAATTTCCCGGCAAACATTTTAAACTTTTCCTCGTTCGCCAATTGTTAAGAAATTAGTATGACAAAATTGCACAACATATTTTCACTTTATTTTACATTTCTAAACTGAGACTGATTTTATAACATATGTGTAATATACGAGACCAACATAATAATAATAACAGATGTTTCAATAAACATCAATGTCCCAACACATACCACTATTATAATTTGCATTTTCCCATAAGCGGATTTATGCAGCCTTTCTAACATATTTATCACTAGTATTGTTTTTGCATTTTCCCATAAGCGGATTTGTGCAGTATTTTCTAACATATATACCACCATTATTTTGCATTTTCCCAAAAGCGGATTTGTGCAGTCTTTTCTAACACATATACCACTATTATTTATGCATTTTCTCATAAGCGGATTTGTGCAGCTTATTTTTTTTTACATATACCACTATTATTTATGCATTGGCATTGACCCATAAGTTGGTTTCATACATCAGTACATTTATCTTTATTATACATATATGTAAGACCGTAGGAAGTGGAAGATTAGTAGATTTGCTGGCAAGTATTTTTTAGTTTTTTTTTTGGTAAAGAGAGTGAAGGGATAGGATTATTCGCAGGAAGAATTAAGAATTTTATAAATAGTTTCATCTAGATATGTTTTGTTTAAGAAAAGGGGATGTAATATGATTAATAATAAAATAATTAGAATACATGGGAATAATGTTTCTTTGAGACTTACCAGACGTTACTGAAAACTTAGATTTTGAGGAAGTTATTGAGGAAGTTAGAGCTATTAGAGAATAGATAGCTAGATATTTATATTTTTTGTGAGATAGCCTACCCAAGGAAGGGAGGATCCACATTTTCTGCGACGATATATGAGAATAATAATCTACGATGATATAAAAAGTTATTAGGGATTTTTTTTGAGATTAGGAAGTTGAAGTTTTTTTTTTTTGAGCTATAGGAGGAGTTAGGGAATGGGCGAAGGCCTAGGTAACGTCGAAATAATGGGATAAGGAATATTTATACTTTGTAGGGGGGAATTTTGTAACTTGAGAAGTTGACATAGGAAGTTGAATTTTATTTGAACCAAAGATATGTGAAGAAATATTTAGAAAATGATGATGAGGAATGAGGAACTGAATTTAGAAAGGCAACCCAATTATTAATTTTTTTTTATTTATGATTTGAAGTAGAATAAAAATTTAAATTTTGCGATTAAGATGGGAAAGAAGGAGGGAACATAAAAGAATATATTAAGTGGTGAAGCGGCAATATAATAATTAAATATAAATTTTGTTTGTTCTGGGACATATGTCCAAAGGATATTAACTACAGTAAAATTTGCATTTAGGTAATAATATGTTCAATATTTTTTTATATATGAAAATTAAAAGACAATTTTATTTGTCTTCCGCTCGTCCAAATTGTAAAGGACTGAGCTCATAAAAATTTATAATTAGTTTGTAAGAAAATTTTTTTTTGTTCAATATAAAGTTTTTGTAAATGCCATGGATGATGAAGTGAAGTGACAAGTGCGAGATGAATTTTTTTGAGGTTTTTGTGAGTGATAGAGACACCCGAAAGTGCCGGTTCACGACGACCAAACGGAGGAGGACTAAGAGCAGACTCATGAAGAAGGGACCTGTTGAACAAAAACCGTGTTTCCAGAGACACAATTTTTGCTCTGAAAAGTGGAAGAAGGCAATGTAATATAAACAAGCCCGTTGCCAAGGCAACGGATTTAGAAGCAACGATATATTTTTTTAAACCAAATTTTAAGAAAGGACTATTTTAACACCCAGGAACAAAATGAAACAGCTAAAAGAAGAAGAATGAAGAAAATTTCAGGAAATTATAAGCAAAATTAAGAAAAGGTCAATAATTAAAAAACGAGTCGGTAGAAGGTTGTGAAAATTTTTAGGAAAAGACAGTTAATTATTAAGAAAAGATTAAAGAAGAAAAAGAAGAGAAAAACTGCCCACATCAGAAAGAAAAGCCAGTAGTAAATTTTGAAGAAACGGTCAGTTCTAAAATACATCGAATTAACTAGGCCGGATCCCATCTGAAATAATACAAGTGATCCGAAAGTGTATACCACAAACTTTAAACACTGTTTTCGAGAAATGAAGAAGGCAAAATTAAAAAGAAAAGTTACAGAAAATTAAGATGACAATTTAGAAAAGAGAAGAAACGGAAGAAAGGAGAGAAAACACCAAAAAATATTAATATTTAGAAGTAAAACAAGAGACAACAAAAAAAAGAAACTCGAATTTGCTACCCATAATTCCGTGCGGAGGCAGTTTAGTCAGTCTATGCTGGGTTCTGGTAGAGGTGGAACCGGTGAGAGACTGGTCTCTGTTTTTTTGTTGAAATGTGTGAAAAGTAGTGAGTAAACAATTGAAAGTGAGTAAAAGTGACCGGTAAAAGATTGAAGGGATGTGGAGAGAGTGTGGAGTCCAATTTTTATGTTAAAAAGTAAAATTTATTGTATATATGTTTCAAGTGTGACGTCACAAGGTAGTATCCATTTTTGTATATAAATTTTTCAATATGGCCATTTCAATTTTTCAAATTCATAAAATTTATTTTAGTAAAGCCAATTTATTTATAACCATGTTTTAATATCTTTTAATTTCCCCAAAATCTCTCTCAATGAAATTCAAATTTCAAAACCCATAGGCCTTGCGAACCCCAATAATACCTTTGGAGGTAAGTACCAATTATTCAGGATACAATAGTTATAATTAATAATCTATTTAGAATCATACCGGGAAATAATTTTTTTTTTTTTTTATTGGTACCGGTAACGTAAATTCCAAGAATGAAAGAGTTATTTATGACATAGTTTTTTCCTTAGGAGCCTCACTCCAAATCAATATATAATTTTTTTTTATCTATTCAATTTAATATAACTATAGTCACATCAACATCAAGCATAAAACAATCTAGCAATGTGAAAATCAATGACAATTGGATCATCTATTAATGACCGATCACTATCTTCATATTTAGGCCTACCCCCACCACCTTTCAAAATTTGGAGATGTCACATAGCATATTTTTCAATTTGCCTTCTAAGAATACTACATATGAAATTCCATGACAATCCGATCATCCGTTAATGACAGCACTATCTTTATATTTAGGCCTACCCCCACAACCCCCCCTCACGTTCTCTATTTTGTGACGTCACACACCTTTTTTTTTTATTTGGCCTTTATAAATACTACATATGAAATTCCATGACAATCCGATCATCCGTTAATGACTTAGCACTATCTTTATATTTAGGCCTTTCCCCACAACCCCCCCTCCCTTTCAAAATTTTGAGATGTCACATAGCGCATTTTTCAATTTAACCTCTAGGAATACTACATATGAAATTCCATGACAATCCGATCATTCGTTAAAGACTTAGCACTATCTTTATATTTAGGCCCCCCTTACAACCCCCCCTACCGTTCAAAATTTATGGACGGCACACAGCCTATTTTTTTACTTGGATTTTAAGAATACTACATGTGAAATTTCATGATAATCCGTCCATCCGTTAATGCGCTAAAGCAATTTTTGTGCTTAGTCCCCCCCTCCAGTTGACCGCTAGGAACTCTCTTCATAAGAACCTTCCTCGGACTTCAACGAATATATGAAAAAAAAAATTAGCCGAATTGGTCCAGCCGTTTGTAGAGATATCAAAAGTTGACATTCTCACTTCACATTATTTTTTTTACCTGTCTCTTTTGTGGAGTTGCCACAAAGTATATTTGTCAGAGTGGGCAAATTGGTGAAGCCTTCCTTCCGTGACTTTGTATATATAGATCGCCAACTATCTATTATTTTTCACTGAAAGTAAGACACAAAATAGTACTAACCAGACAGACGTGAATCAAAGAATGCAAGTAGAATTTTTAATTATAATAATATACCTGCTTATAGTTGTATGTAATTTCGCCATATATAAGTAGAAAATGGACGATGAAAAATATGTATATTGTGTAAATATTGTTGTTTTGTGTCTCTTGGTGACAAAACAGTTTCAAGAACCTTGTGAATTAGTGTTTGTGCGAAAAATATAAATAGACAATAATAACAAGGATAACCCGGATGAAACCTGCCTTGTTTCTCAGACACTTCGTTCCTAGATATATTTCAAGAATGTTACCTTTTATTTTTGTATGCTCAATTCCACCTGAGATGAATTTCTATCACCCAAAATTAATTGTGGATAATGAAAAAATAGAAAAGAGACGTATACAGTACTCCAGAAGAATATTCCATCAAAATATACAACATTGGCAGCGGAAATGCACCTCCATTATCATCCGCGAACGTCATTTGTTTTCGAACATTCTAGAACGTTCCAGATGGACAGATTTCAGATCGTCAGTTGCTTGTCAGGTCCTGAAGAGATAGCGTGTTGGAGAGGGCTTCTCTTCAAGACTTACAATTACTCAAAAAGTTTTGTCCAAACAAGTGTCCTCCCTTCTTATGAACGCAAGCTGGATCTGCGGACCACCTATGCAGTTCATATTATTAATCTAATTGAAATTCAATCATCCACCATTTGCATTATGAACCTTCAGCTATTTCTCCGGTAAAAGACTTCCATATTCATCTCACCAAATTCATCGTTTGAACATCCATTTTCCTGTATCTATGTTTTATGAATTCCAGTCCACCTCTACCATGATGTAAATATCCCAACTCTAAAGGAGCAGTTGAAGCCATCATTCAACCCTAAAATGTCCTCGATCTTTCTGGCGGAATCGACTGGACATTTTTCCAAGGATTCGGGTGAAGTTGAACAATTTTTTTTTTAGTCACCAAGAGAGTTTTGTCGAATTTATTTTATTTCATAATCTCAGTGATTCAAAAATTTTTTGCATTTGCCTGTAGATATATATATCTTCTATTGTTTGTTAAATTCATAATGTCGTCTATGTGGCCATTATCTTATGTTATATTATCATTCTCTTTTGGTAAAGTACCTATATGTTAATTTATAATTGTATGTGTACATTTCAATGAGATCGCTCACTACAGAATTTAGGCTTACATTACTCTTCTAGTGTAAGAGTCGGGGAAATTAACCCTTAATTTAATAAAAACACTTGATAATTCTAAAGTTGTTTTTTTGTTCAGCGCCTCACGCAAATCTCATTATATATATTTATATGATTTTTTTTTTTGGTTTTCAATTTATAATATACATTTCCTTTAAAGTCGTGAGTTATTATTTACATTTCTGATTTTTCTTCAATTGTTTGATGGAAGGGCAGTTTTAATAGAGTGTAAACTTTGTTCAGGCTGATCATCCTATAATATACAACCAAATTAATACCACAAACGGTTTGAAACATTGTGTTGTCCACGATCCGAAATCTTGGTGGGCCCACGAAAACCCTTTGGATTAGTATTTCTCTTTCCACTCTTTGTACACCCGGGCATCACCCTGTGACATTGAGGGAAATTCTTTTTTGCAGCATTTGGTTGCCAGGTGAGACGGAGTTTCGAAACCGCACCCAAAGGTAATTGCATTTTTGGCATACCCTTGTGGAGATCAGACTTAGGTCGATAAATCCAAGGTTTTCGGAGGACGGCGCAGGTTGCGAATCGCTTGGAAGAAAAATCAGGGGATTTTGAGTGAGCGATGTCAGACAAAGGTGAGTTAGGTCAAACTATGGAGCAGGTAGTCGGTGAAGACGAAATTATTAGTGACAAAATTACCAGACTGGACGAAACAGAAAAGACTGTAGAGATTGACGAACAGATGGAAAGTACGGAGGTTGAGTTTGACAATAGACCAGTAGCAACGGCAACCAGATCTAAGAAAAGGGCCAGAGAGGCCGAGGTAGTGTCTCCATTGGACGAAAAATCCCTTATGGATTTTATGATGAAGTTAAATTTAGATTTAAAAACCGAATTAAAGAACACTACTGAGAGTATGAAAGAAGACAATTTAAATTTGAGAACAGATTTAGGAAATAAAATTAGTAATTTAGACCAATCTCTCAATAACAAAATTTCTGATTTAGATAAGAAGGTTCAATGTTTACGAGAAGATAATAATAAATTAAAATCAGAGTTAGGGAACCAAATTGAAGTTTTGGAAAATAGTGTGCATGGAAAGTTTATGAAGTTTCAAGAAGAGTTAGGTTGTATGGATAGTAGGCTCTCCCAAGGTCAGCAAGCATTAGAGAATACAGTAAGGATGGAGATCGGGTCTATAAAGTCCGAGGTTGAAAATTTAAATCAGCTGGCCGGGGCAAACCATCTAGCCATTGAGAAAGTACAATATGAGCTAGGGGAGGAGAAGGTAAAAGTCGAGGAAAGAATGCAAGTGTTAGAAGGTCGGCAAGGAAAGTTAGAGGAGGAACTGACCGTAAAATTTTCAAATACTGAGCAGAAAGTATTGGACAACCTGGTTGAGACGGAGACAAAGTTATTGCAAGAGATTAGTTTACAGGGAAGTAAATTGGGGGGAATTAGTGAGAAAGTAGATGGACAAATTGAGAAGGCCCGGGAAGAATTTCGTAAACAGGCAGAAGAAAGGGATGAGAAGGTACAAAGACATTTTGAAAAGATTGTACAGCAGAATTTCGAACACAACCTTTCCAAATTTTAGATGATCATAGTGACCAGGAGGAATCGAAATTTCGAAGGGGGAACTTTTCACAAACACCAAACCTAGATATTACACCAACAGATAGATCACTCTCGCATTCACTAGCATTAATAAACCACACATTGCTCCGTCAAAATCTCAATCAAGGCAAAATGGTTAGATTCCGTAACCACCGTTTAGACAACCCAGTGTCTTTCTTAGAATCACTAACTACGCAATACCGTCTTTGTGGGGGGTCTATGGGGTTAAATGAATTTTTGAATAGTCACTTACTAGGGGATGGGATGTTTAAAGACATAATTCGCCGGGGCATCCGGAATAAGAAAGAATTAAATTTGGGCGAAATCTTGGTGGGCCCACGAAAATCCTTTGGATTAGTATATCTAGCATCACCCTGTGACATTGAGGGAAATTCTTTTTTGCAGCATTTGGTTGCCAGGTGAGACGGAGTTTCGAACCCGCACCCAAAGGCAATTGCACGTTCTCGAGTTTTGCGCTTAGCAAAATTAGCCAGTCATTTTTATTATATAGATTAACAACCCCTAATAACACAACTTCTTACATATCGATTAGTTTTTGTAGAATAGACTTGGCGACTCCATAGCGCCGAGTACTAAATATTAACAATAAACAACCCCTAATAATACAACTTCTTACATATCGATTAGTTTTTGTAAAATAGACTTGGCGACTCCATAGCGCCGAGCACTAAATATTAACAATAAACAACCCCTAATAATACAACTTCTTACATATCGATTAGTTTTTGTAAAATAGACTTGGCGACTCCATAGCGCCGAGTACTAAATATTAACAATAAACAACCCCTAATAATACAACTTCTTACATATCGATTAGTTTTTCCTATTATTATTAATTTTAATTTTGTTTCCATTTTTCAGAGTCACCACTAGTATGATTTATATACTTATATAGTATACCTACTACTGAATTATCGTTCTTAGTTAATACATAATACTTTTAGTTGTTTGTATTTAATAAAGGAGAAATTTAGCAAGCAAAATGTTTTTTTATCAGCACACCCAGTAAATCATGTAAAAAACAGTGGTCGGTGAATCATCTGCTATGAACTTGGAAAAGTACTGATGCTGGGGGCACGAATTAATCTATTACTTTTTCACTCTCTCTCCGAAGTTTCTCAAAACTCGAATAAAACCATTCGGCAGTTTGCGCTAATACTAAACAGTTAACTTTCAGTGGGGCTCCTAAAACCTCATACTAAATTTTGTGTAGGTAAATTCTTCCTTCTTCCCTTGGGCAGGTATGCTGCTATCCCCTTCCCTTGGGCAGGTATGCTGTTATCCTTGGGCACTATCACTGTCATTGGGCACTTACGCTGCTATCCCCGTCTCTTGGGCAGGTATGCTGCTATCCCCTTCTCTTGGGCAGGTATGCTGGTATCCCCTTCACAGGTTATTGGGCGTTGACTTTGAAATGTCCGGTCGATACATTCAATACATCGGCAGTTATTAGGGTTTTTGAGTTAAGCCCCTCTGATTCCACCTTCCTTTGGTCGATTTAGCTGAAAAACAATAGGTGCCATTGCTAGGGGATTCTAGGGTCGTGATCAAATTTTGTGTCTATATATTCATTCTATTGGGAGTTATGTTCACAGACGCACAGACAGACAGAAATGTTTTTTTCATGTTTGGAATCTAAAGGTTGGAAAACATAAAATTCCGTTGAAAACTCCGTATCGAATTTTTGACGGATTACATAACTTCCCCCATACTTCGTATGGCTGGGGAAGTAAAAATGCTCTCTCGCTCTCTGAGAACACCCCCCGATAGCAGAATTGTATATAAGAATCCAGAAACCTCTAACAACAGTTAGGTACATAGGCACAACAGCCTCCACTGCTGACTAGGCGCTGAGTCAACACTCCTTCCCTATATAAGATAGCTACACCCTCTAGTCTTGTCTTTTGTTATCTATCTTGATGTTGTATGTTAGTGAGTAAGGTGTCTTACATTCTGTAGTCAAAATTAAGTTCTTTTTAAAAAGTGAGTTGTGAAGTCCTATCTTATAAATGGCGCCCGCGAACACGGACTGCAGAAGTTCTTCATACCAAAGTACGCCCTATTGACTTACTCCATAACACCATTTCACGCATCTGAAGAACGTGAGTTTTAACTCTTTGTCTGCAAACTCAAAATTTAGAAGAAATAGAATTCAGCTCCACCACAGAAACCACTTTAAACTGGCTTCAGGAAGCAACCCCGACCCCAGGAAGCCCGTCTACAGAGATCGCCGGACTCCTTCATCATCATCAGACCCGGAAGACTCCCAAAATAATATAACTGTGAGTACTTTCGTTATATCCAACCCTAAATCTTATTTAAGCCCCCTAAATTCAATCCCCAATTAACTTTAAACATGACACAAAATCAGGTCTCAAAACCTCTTCCCCATGAAATTTTAAAATATATACCATATTATGATGGTTATCCTTTTCAGCTACCCCATTTTATAGCTACGTGCGAAGAGTTATGTAACACTTATTGTAATGAAAACGTTATAGAAAGGGATGGAAACCATTGGCTCCTGTTTAAGGCAGCTATGTGCCGCCTAGATGGCCCGGCCGATTATAATAGGTGTTCAAGTATTTTAAATTTAATTAGCGCTTTAAAAAATAATTTCGCGGACAATAGATCAATCCCAGACCTAATTGCAGAATTAGCCATAATGAGATCCCACCCTAAGGAACACCCTATAGAATTTCTAAACCGACTGGACGAAAAACGGACTACTGTTATCACCCGATATAAATTAGACGTCATAACAGGTGATTTACTGACATATTTGACACACCAACTAAACGCTACATTAATCAGAACATTAGTTCACGGCGTTCAGCCCACGCTAGGTTCTCATCTACAGTTACTCCAAATTCAAGACTTAGATGATGCTAGACACAAGTTAATTAATGATTGTAGCATCGTGTTACAACAACTAAAATATAGTACGACGATCGACACGATTAACGGAGGAGAATTAAAAAGACATCCCCAACCAACAGCTTCCTATAAAATTCCCCATTATGAACCCAGACAGAACAGACCAATACAAAAACCATATCAGCCCCCATTTTTCCATCAACCGAGATTCACTAATCAAAGTCAACAGAACAGAAATTTTCAATAAGCTCCTTTTAGTCGCTCCAGTTTTTCAATACTAAATGGAATTCTCAAAATACGGTCTCGATGCGTACACAAAATAAAAAACCCGACTTCAAAACCTTATATCCCCATATGAAATTACCTATTTAGAGGATAACCCTCAAGAGGTACAGGACGACAACCAAATACAAAAAATGCAGTCTCAAATTAATTCACTAACTGAATCTATCAACAAACTGACAGATAATTTTTTAGAACCAAACCAACCCAGACAATTTGAATTAAAGGTTATCAATAAATCATTCCCTTTCTTTTTAGATTGGAAAAATAGAAAATGGCTTGTAGACACGGGATACCTCAAAAATTATATAAACCCTTCCATAGTGCCCTCTGGTGTCACTAAATATAAGGAGGAGTTCATTGTTAAAACACCCAATGGTAAAAGTAAGGGTTCACAATATATATTATTCGATCCTGTAAAAGTTTTTCCAATGACCCCCAAAATAAAAGTATACTTATCTAACTTTTCCCCAAAATATGATGTACTATTAGGGCATGAAACATTAACCCAAATTAAAGCTAATGTAAATTTCGATAAAAACTTATTAGAACACGAGAATGGTTCAAAACAATTATTATTTTTAATGGACAATAATGAAATTAAACTGAACCCAGGTTTTAGTATAATCACTGTCCCAGTTAGGTCAATTGCCAACTTGAGGACCGGATTAATTAAAGCGGTTAAAAATAATGGATATAATATTGAAGAAGGTATTGTTAACATAAGTAATAATGAATGTATGTGCGTAGCCTACTGCAACGAGCTCATGACCATTTGCCCTGAGCTCATGGAAGTAAAAGAATTGGAAACATTTCTTGGTGTTTCAGAGAGTCAACCTGTCCTCCATTTTCACTAAGATGGACGTAGTTTATTCTCGTTGCATCCTTGAATGTAAATTTTTTACTTATTAGGATTTATTCATGTGTAATTCATTAGTTACATTTATTTTTTACTATCGTCTTATAATTACATATATAATTAATAATAATATATAGGAAATATATATATATACTTATATATATATAATATATTGAGAGTAGGTAATTCAAGGGGCTGAAAAGGATGATGGTATTAAGAGCTTATCCCACTTTGCCTTCGTCAAGTACCCACGGGGGAAGAAGTCTGTTGGAGGGGCAGAAGAGAAGGGGAAAATTAGGGAGTAGTGGGGGAAGAGTTGAGAGATTCAGCAGAGAGAGAAGAAAGAAGTTGAGGGAAGAAAGACAGTTTAAGTCTAGAGTTCAAGTCATGAGTTTGATCTTCAACAGTCACAGTCCACTTCAAGAGGTGGAAGGGAGCTTCAATACAATTATGCAGTGAGTTCAGAGTTCAGTCCAGTCCAGTTCAGTTGAAGTCCATCTCAGTCCCCGGTTCAGTCCAAGCAGTCTTCAGAGACTGCCAGAGTTCAGAGAATCCCTAGTCACGGCAGTATCCATCCAGCATCCAGCCAGCCCCCAGCATCCAAACAACGTGATTCTCGAGGTTCTATGTTACGTATTTTAATTTTAAGTAAATTTTTTTGTAAATATATTCTTTTTAAATATGACTTTTTAGATTTCAGTAGATTGTTTCCTATGCTCAAAACTTAGACAATATTGATTTAACAATTTAGTATTTCAAAACTTTCTTCGCTGAACGAACTTTGCGCCTTTGGTTGATAGAAATCCAATTTATATATTAAAATCAATAATTTAAGTATCGTTCTATTAAACAGGCGGTCTGGCATCCCACAAATATTTTAATTTAGTAAAATCAGTTAAATCATTTTGAGAAAATTATTTTCATCAATCATCATCAATCAAGATTAAAAGTAAAGTGAAGAAAAATTATATAAATAATTTCAAGTAAAAACGCGACAACAAGCATACAATTATTACAATATATATCAAAACTAGGAATTCTTAATTTTTTTTTTTTTTTAATTTTCAGAATTATAGACACAATATTAACCATTTTTTTTAAAATCAAAAATAACATTTTTGAAGAAAAAATAATTACCATATTCACTTCTAATAATATATAACCAAGTGTGAAAAATGAAGAAAAATATAAATTATTTTCGTGTTGTAATGTAAAATTTATAGAGAATTATGGAAAATAAAAGGTGGCTCCAGTGGTGGGCAGGTTTTTGGGGCTTGGTTGCGCGACTTAAGTAGTCAAATATTACTGATACCGGGGCGGGGATGTCAATCCTGCCCAGGAATATGAAACATACAAACTCACCAAATCGTTAACCTTTATTTATTGTTTTTACCTTAATTGTTTTTGGGTACACCTTCCTTATGTGCATTATGACACGTTCATCTTTGTAGAAGGAGCACAGGATCTGGGAAGTGCTTAAGTGAGGCTGCGGCGGTTCGGGGTCGCCTCAGCGCGTCACTCCTCTTTTTTCTGGAGTCGACAAACCGGCTGAACACTGGGTAGTCGGTCTCCGTCAACCAGCTGCCGCAGATCCAATCCCGCGAATGAACTTCACCCTGGCCTGGTCATACAGCGGGCAATCGAGAACTACATGTTCTGCAGACACAGATATTTTTTTAAAGTATATATTATAATAATATTGTTTGTATAGTTTGGGGTACTTTGTGTGGCATGAGATTTTTATCATGTGTTTACTTGTGGGGGGGCATTGTGTCATGAACGAGGTGTTTAGCTTGAAACGCCTCAATTCGTTTTGTTTCATGTTTTTGCAGGTACTGGTCTCAGAAAGTGTAAAAGTTCCGTTTGAGCGATTATAAAAACCAATTATATTATATATTTAATTATATTGTCCAAGTAAGTACATAAATTAGGTCTGCTTTAGGAATTAATTTTGTTTCTACATTTAATATAACCAGTGATTTTGTAAATCTTCTCAATCTATTACATTGAGTCTATTGTTTGTTTGTTTATTTTATGACATGCCCGGGCTTCAACTACGATGTCATATTGTTTACTAGCAGAGTGAGCCCGACTCTACCTAAAAGGACCTTTAATGAGTGAGTACCTTACATCGTACAGGCTCTGGACCATTGTTTAATGTCTCAGGCGTGCTCAAGCTTCTACCTCCCAACTGAAAAAAAAACATTAAAAAAAATAATCCAAGAGCCTGGTGGGTTTCAGACCCGCGATCTTGAGTAGGGTATGTAAAAACGTGATCATTATAAATAAGGAAGTCATATCATGGTCACATTAGATATTTTTCTGATTATTATTATTTTTTTAATATAAAATAATATACGTGACCTTATATTATTCTCCTATTTACTTTTTGAGTTTAAAAAATATTTAATATATAAACGTTTCGTGTATACATTCCCATTATCAGTTTCTTGTTCATTTGTTGTTTCTAAAAAAAAAAAAAAATGATACAGCTCCCATGTATGTTATTATACAATGAAAATCTCCTTACAAGACCCAACATTTAGAGGGCGCCGGTAGCTTAGTGGTATGCGTGCTTGCCTTCTGAGCTCAAGATCGTGGGTTCGTAACCCGGCCGAGGCCCTTAAATTATTTTATCTGGGAGGTAAAATAAACATAAGCACGCCGTCCTTCGGATGGGAAGTTCAGCGATGGTCCCGAGCCTGTACGATGTCAGGTACTCGTTAAAGATCCCTGCACTAGGTGAATAATATAATAATAATAGTCGGCTCTTGTCCACCAGAGTGACGAAAGAGCGCTCTGGTAGTAGGCGATATGGCCTCTTAATTGAACCCCGGGCATGAGTCATAATAACTATTTTATTAGCGTTTAATACTACATGGAAGATACACGTATGATGTACTTATTTTTCAATAGTTCTGTACACAAAGACTATTATAGACTATTTAAATATTCACAAATTTAAAATTCAACATTCCAATCACATTCACACTGACACACACACACACACACAGACATCATCGCGAAAATGGTCAAAACGTTTCCAGAGGATCTCGAAATGTGAAAATCCGTTGCAACCGGATGGGATTTTCGCACGATGACAATACTTCATTACACTATAGATATAAGAAAATAATTAAGTCCAAATTGGTAAGACACATCAAGAGAAACATTGACACATTCTCTGCTCCCACACAACCGGCCATGGTAACAGGCAGACTGAGAAGATGGCAAAGGGACCTTCTAGAATCTGAATTTAGCACCCCAAGGTTTCAGATGAGTTCTAGTGGCATAGTTCTAGAGTTTCTGATGGTTTTCTGTGTTCAATAGTTCTGCTCATTAGCCCGAAAAAACACGGTCTCAAAAAAATATAACTTCGTGTAGAACCTGAAATGAGTTCTCTATAAATAATGAAGAGTTCTGGAGTTCTTGGTGGTTTTTAACAATATTTCTGCTCATTAGCCCAAAATCAAAAGTTCCGGCACAGAAATTTTTAAAAAAAAATTAATAAAGAAGGCCCGTCAGCACCTCCCACTTCTAATGGCAAGGAGGCCCATAGTTGATGAGCAGAACTATTGTTGAAAACCATGCGTAAGTATAGAACTATTATGTCACTAGGACTCATCGAAAATGGTGCTAAGTTCTCAGTGGTCCTTCTAGATCCCTGTCATCAAGTTACCTATCATCATGATGACCTGATGTTGTTGTATAAGAAAATAAGATGCAAATCCGTTTTTCAGCTGGTTTCGCACTTTTTTTTAAGTATACGTCTTCACCAAGTGATGAGGTAAGATGACTAAATTGTCTATATTATTTCACTGTTTTTTTTTTGCACGTTTTGTCAAATGCACTACTTAAATAGTTAAGTCAAGGATCCACCAAAATCACTTTTTAAAAACTAACTTTTTATTAATATCAAAATATAAATATTACCAACTACATCAAGACAATAGGAGAAAGACTGCTCTCCATCTGATTTATATAGTCTACGCTGTGTCAGCAGTGCAGGAATCCTAAAAGTGGGCCCTTAACTGTGTCGTCCTTATACGGTTTTGAATTCACTTATGAAATTTTGTGTCATTAAAATGGCAGTTATTCGAATTACGGCATTACGCTATCCTCAGGTTTAGTTATAAATATACTAAGACAAGTTTACTGAGCACTTTCGGCATTACACTATCCTCAGGTTTAGTTATAAATATACTAAGACAAGTTTACTGAGCACTTACGGCATTACACTATCCTCAGGTTTAGTTATAAATATACTAAGACAAGTTTACTGAGCACTTACGGCATTACACTATCCTCAGGTTTAGTTATAAATATACTAGGACAAGTTTACTGAGCACTCACGCGCTCACTCACCATATATTCATTAATCATGTCTCCCCCAGCTCCACACGACTTGGGGGTCGTTCAAATTCTTAGGTATTTATACAATACATACTTACGTATATGTATATATATATATAGTTAGTTACAGCCAGCGTGCGCCCCCCTTTAATCCCGAACTCTCTCAGCGCGCCAAGGAAATTAAGGTGGGCTGGGAGTGACCTCCAATCGTCGCAGATAGTCGGCGACGTCGCTCCTAGCCGACCACAGCAACAGAAAAATATTATTTATGTTATTTTTTGAATTACTAATAAAATTGTTAGGCCCTCATTTCCCCGACGGTTCGGCAAGGGTGTTTGTGACTCATGCCCGGGCTTTTAACTGCGAGGTCATTTCGCCAACTACCAGAGCGCTCTTTTGTCGCACTGGTCCTCAGTTATACGAAGAATATGGGAAGTTATTTGATCAACAAGTCGATACTGACTATTCATTCGAATTTCATGTTTTAAAATGTTTTGAGTTTAAAAAAGAATAGAAAATTATTTGTTAAAAAAATAGAAAATAGTTGTCGACAAATTAATCAGTTAAGGTTTCGCTCTTCCTCTGAACTCAATATACCGATTTATTTGAAAATTCATCTACACACTCACATACACTGATCTAATTCAGAGCACTTCCAAATGGCCAATAAATTTGCGGGCGAAAAGTTAATTGATTAATTCGTTCTGTTGAAGTACATTGCCAGTGATTCACCGACATCTTTTTTAAATTTTTTTTAATAACTTTTTTTTTGCTAGGCAAAAGAAGTGAAGAAATTGAATAGTCGAGAAGAAGAAAAAGAATGCAAACGTTTCAGAAACTTATATGCAGCGGTGAAACATAAGGTTCCTTAACCATTACCCTTATAAAATAAATACAAATAAAAAATAATCAGTTAAAATAAAAACAATACCACTGCTTTAGTGTAAATTTAAAAACAATACCACTGCTTTAGTGTAAATTTAAAAACAATACCACTGCTTTAGTGTAAATTTAAAAACAATACCACTGCTTTAGTGTAAATTTAAAAAAACTCTTGAGAAATATGTAATTCTGAGAAAATTCAAAGTTGAATATTTTTATATTTTCCGGAGGGGGGGGGGGGTCAAAAATCTTATATGAGAATTCCGAGGCCACTTTGTAAGTCAAGGAATCCTATATGATCATATTAAATTTCATGTTGGTATATATAAATTGTAATATCATTAAATTGCTGAAATTATGCTAGAATAGCTTTTTTATGAAAACTTACTAATTATGCAAGCAATGAAAATCCCAGCTATTACTTTTCCTTACATTACTTAATCAAAATTTACAGGGTAGGTTCGTTGATGATTAAAGACTTGCGTAGAAGGTGACGATGCAGAAAAATTAGACACATTTCGATTAACATTTCAGTATCATTTGATTGTCTGATATCATGATATATTTGTTAGTACAATGACAATAAATAAAGTTTAAAATATTTTTAACATAAAAAAAAAATATTTTTTTTTTTTCTAAAAAAATATATGTAAAAATACAAAATTTTACTTTCTGTTTTTTTGATAGTTATATTTATTAGTAAAATACTTTAAATTTTTTCTTGTTGACGAAATGTGGTGAGGATGAATCTGGATGAGTCTCCTGTTCACGTAGGCTCCGAAAACACGTCCACCTCCCATCTCCCTTCTAGCCTCTTCACTTGCAGTTAGTTATCGGCCGTATATGTATATTATATATAGAAAAGTGACAGTAGCAGAAATTGCTGACTATCCTGCCTCGTGTCTCCCCTATTTCGTAAATTCATCATAAAGTCAGCTACAAACTCACAAACACTGATCAAATTCAAAACACTTCCACTCGGCCAATAAATTTGCGAGCGAAAAGTTAATTGAATAATTCGCTCTGTTGAAGTACATTGCCAGTGATTAGCCGATGTTTTTTTTTTTTTTAATAATAATATTTTTTTCGCTAGGCAAAACAAGAGGAGGGGTCATCCATTCCGGAGACTGAAAAAGACCGGATAATTGATAACAGAGGAAGTATAGATAAGATCCCAGTGACACAAGGTGACACCCAGGCAAGTTGAATATGTACATATGTTCTAGCGCTGTTCTCAATTGAGCCGGGAATCGTTAGACTGGCCGTCTAGGTTAAATAAAATAAACTTAAAATGGGTAATCCCTTCATAGTTTCAATAAATAACATCACTTTTGTTTCGAATTGACCAATATTTTGCAATCGGTTTAACTGAAAATACGATTTACTAAGTAAAATTTCGAAAGAATAAAATTTAAAGAGAATGGTTATGATGAAACATAATAAACAGAGTTAAAAAATAAATCGTGAAGATAAATATAAAAATAACGAAATGGGTAATGGCCAACAAAATTTTACTCTCTGGTTTTTTTATATTTTCTTATAGTTATATTTATTACTAAAATATTTTATATTTTTAATTGCTGACGAAATGTGGTGAGGATGAATCTGGATGAGTCTCCTGTTCACGTAGGCTCCGAAAACACGTCCACCTCCCATCTCCCTTCTAGCCTCTTCACTTGCAGATAGTCATCGGCCGTATATGTAAATTATATATCTATATTCAAAAGTTACAGTAGCAGATATTGCTGACAACCCTGCCTCGTGTCTCCCCTATTGTGTAAATGCATCATTTCCCAAAGATTTTCCTTGACTGCTTCACTCCCGAGCTCCCACAGGCGTAGCACCTCTATACTTCGGGCATATAAATAAAAGTGTAAATTTCAAATTGTAAAATAAAGTTCTCTTTTTAAAAACGCCTGTTGGTAAGAACTTTATTTACCTTTTATATAAATATATATACATATATATAAATAATATATAAGGGCAGTAGAGGAGAATAGCCGGTCCTGCCCCCGCCACATCGGTGGCACCGGTGGCACCTCCCCCCACCCCTGTGGTACCCGTCTGAGGCTCCCCTGAGGCTCCCACTGCGCAACACCGATTACATGGCTCGTGCAGCTCAACCTATGATGTACTTCCCCAGCTCAAACTATGATGTACTTCCCCAGCTCAACATCTGAGCACCCTCACCTTCGGACCCACCAATTTTTTTTTCTACATAGTGTATGGAGAAAATATAGTCCATGACGTCACACCGACATGTTCAGACCTGCCCTCTACCAGGACATATGAGCATGCTGTCCCACCCTATGCGGCACCCGCCCCCACCTTTTTTATATTCTCAGAAATGACACATGAGAAGATGTATTCGTCCATCATGTAACTTTTAAATAATTGTGTTATTAGATGTACATCCCCAGCTCAACTTCGAGCACCCCCACCTTCGGACCCACCCAGTCCTCAGATTTGTTATTACATTTAAATATTAGTAAATTATAATTAGCACACTAGCGCTACCAAGCGTCTAAAATTGAAATTACTATTTATTTAGTGCGGCTTCTTAATAAAAAAAAATAACTTGTACTTGCGGGGATCGAACCCATCTACTTTGACTTGAGAGGCCGATACGCTAACCACGCGACCATTGTGACATGGTTGATACGTCGGTGATAATCTAGGTATATAAATCTCCGGGGAGTATTAGCAGCACCAAGGTTCAGCGGTTTCTAGCCTTTTCACATATTTTGATCACCCCTCACCCCAAATTTCTTTCAAGTCATCCTTACTATATATTTTTTTAATTCACATTACCCTCGTATAATTTTCCGCGATCGTATAGCAATGTGGTTCCTCTGAGGTATGGAGTAAGTATAGCATAGTGGTTCCTCTGAGGTATGGAGTAAGTATAGCATAGTGGTTCCTCTGAGGTATGGAGTA
The DNA here is from genome assembly GCA_963662175.1 of Aradus depressus. Lineage (NCBI taxonomy): Eukaryota > Metazoa > Arthropoda > Insecta > Hemiptera > Aradidae > Aradus > Aradus depressus. Next base: position 4,725,935 of record OY759219.1, read on the forward strand.
AGTATAACAATGTACCTCCCCAGCTACATCCTATGCATAGACAAAGTATTGTCCTTTCCCCTCCCCTCCCATTCCCCTCCCCTTTCCCAGAAAATTCCTTGAGGGCGCTCAACTGGGTTGAATGAGACCTAAGCAGAGAGCCCCCACTAGACCAAATTTTTTCATCCTTCTTAACCCAAAGAAGTTTCCGCTCTCCCCAACACAACAACAGTCACTTCTTGGGAACATATCTTCTAATTTTTCATTTCTATCTAGTCTTACACACCACATCAATGGTGTTCTTTAAACCTTTTTTCTCTCAAGTTGGCGTAGCCAATTGCCCCTCCCAAAACTTTTACATCTCCCAGACCCCCTCATCACATTACAGAAGCCACTATGAGGTCAACCTATACTAGAGTTGTTCACTTTGAATCACATTCAATGTACCATCCCACATCAACTCTTCACCCAATGTACCTCCCCAGCTCAACACTATAAAGTCATCTCTCTCTTGAATCACTTCCCCAGCTCTCTCCAACCACCCCATACAAATAGTAACATATATTTCTGACCAGGTATGCTCCACTCTCCAGTACTTTAGTAGACAAACGTATTGGAGAGAGGGGGCAGATCTAACTTATGAACTGGTCGAGCGATGAAATTATGACATAAACGTTACCGATTACTGAACCCGAAGTCAGCCGTATTTAAGAATTCTTATCTACAGGAAGCATTTCCTGTTACATGGAATATGAATTCTCCAGTTTATTTAAATTAAGCTAGTACGTCCCAGACCAAAATGTAGAGGGGGCTACCTAATATATTTGATATACTAATTCATCACATTGTCCTCTCCTAATTTTCAGCTCTCTACTTCCCCACATCAATTGTATACACTTCCTCTAAAATCTAATTTTTTATTACAATCCTACTTCCCCACAATAATTATTATAAAATCATAATTCGTAAATCCTACTTCCCCAGATCAATTTTACTTCTCCTTCTAAACCTGAACAACCTCAATAGGAACCCTTACACTCCATCCAAAATATTTTTTCAAGACCGGCATACATTCACTTTTACTTCCTCATACTAATTCTCCGTCAACCCTCAGAACAGCGTCAAAGTCAGTCCATCTCAATTTTCTCACTTATACTTCCCCACATAAATTAGATAATGTTTTACTCCAGCTTGTCTACACCCGAGCAATTTTCTTTAGATTTCATAATAGCCCATTACTTTTAGCCTTAGCACCATCCTTCTTTGCCCAACTCCTACAACCTCTCCCCTAGATCGTCTGACATTTTTTTCGATCTATTCATACATTCTACGCCCATGAACCTTCCACTATGAATCAGTCGTACTTACCCACCACAAATCACCTTCAATGTACATACCCACGCCAACACTTCCTTTAAAATCATAATTTCTCATTACAATCCTACTTACACACATCAATCATTCTAAAATCATAATCTTTAATTATAGTTCGACTTCCTCAGACCAATTGTACTTCTTCCACTACTACAGATCCGCCTACACCTAGTTCTCGGGTCTTTCTCATATTTTATACTTAACAACATGAATTTTTTTAATTTTTTCTCGTTTTGTCCTAACCAATTTTCGACTCTCATCTCTAACCCTTCTACTCACACACTATTCTGCTTCCACTACTACAGACCCACCCACACCACTACCCTAAGGATTTTCTTTAGATTTCGTCATAGTCTAATCGGTACTCTTAACCTTTTCCTTAGCACCATCCTTCTTCACACATTTTCTTCGCCCAACTCCCACAATCTCTCTAGACATGATTCGTTTAACATTTTTTCATAATAACCGGGTTTACCCATACATACACAGGTATCATCCTACAGACCCATTCAACTTAGACTTTTTTATCCCTTAATTCTAGTCACCAATCTTTAGCATCATTACTCTACATAGCAATTTCTTAGTACACATTAAAAGGTTATTTTAGAATTAATACCAGGGCGGTATCCTCCTTTGACCCTACTCAATATAAACTATCAACCCAAAAACACAGTAAATATCCCCTCCCAGCTAAATTCTCGTTCCCTCTCCTGTATAGTATACCTTAAGCTCTACAGTGAACCATCCCGACCCTAACACAATGTCTATCGCCTCATACATATTATTGTATTTATCATGGTAAGTTATATCACAAAACATTTTTCTACAACTAACATTCAACAGTACCCAAATTAAGATCAGCACACTACTTTGGATGTAGAACACATTCCCGTACATACGACATTTTCATCATACCCATTACGATACTTGAATCTACAACACACCTCTCCCTAGCTCTATAATACTCTTTAGGACTAGAGGTACCTTTCCAGGGGTCTCATGGAGACATTCTTCGGTCAACATGTGGTATATTTAACTTAAATTATTTTACATGCTGCTTTTTGTATACCTTAATTTCACTTGGGCTGCTTTTCATCTCCAGCAATCGCTTGGGCTGCTTCTCACCAACATCTCTACATTCACCTCATACTGAAACATACTTTATGAGGGCTACATCTCTGTCAATCCTCGGTTTTAGTGGTCAAACACTTTTTTTTTTCTCCTCCCACCAACAGTATACAGTAATTGCTCTCATAGCCTTAGAGACCTCGCCCAATCCATACCAATTTACCGCTCTTCAATTCTACTTACCATACATTATACCGAGATAGGCTTCTACAAGTATAGACCACACCTCCGTCAACATTTGATTCAAACCACTTCTATCCCAATAAACCTTTCACTGAGACATACATACATACTAGCATACAACATCACCCAAGAGATTTTCTTCAGAATTCATCATAACCTAACCGGCACTCTTAGCCTATTCTTTAGCATGTACCAAAAAACCTCGTGATTCACACATTTCTTCAACCAACTTATACAACCTCACCGATATTCCTACTTCAGATCCTATGATCCTAGCACCCCAGGTCTTCATTTACACCCTGTTTTATATGTATTTAAATATTTTCCCATACCTAATCCGGCAATGACAACATCCACAGTTCTCGTCGATATTTAGATTCGCATTTCCAATGTTACTTTAGCCTCACTATATTTTTCGACTAAAACCTAAAGTAGGAACCATCCAAATGATACTAGAATACATTTTCAGTTACATCGATAGCTTTAATTCATACTTCATCACCAACTCCCTACCACCAATAGACCTCACCTACTGTATTACGGACATCTCATCTAGGACTTCATACTCTTTCCTCTACAACCTATTACACACATACAACATTATATATAATAAAAACCTTGTCAGCCTATACTCATTTATTTAATTAATTAGCTTATTCCCTACCATCCTTTGACATCGCCCTAGTCTGCAACAATACCATTGTAAATGTTTCATTAGGTTTTACATTTCACATTTTCATATATATCACAGACCACAATCATTATTGAACCCTCCCTACTACTTCACTACCTATGGATTCTGTCAATTAAACACGTACAGCACAGCCGAGTAATTCACTCACACCCTCATGTGCCCTTTGCATTTTCTAATACTCTTGTATACAATACCCATAATTCCAACATCTTCCATTTATCATCTTCATACCTAACACCTATGATCTATTCTTTTCTTTAGAACCATCTATACCCTAAAACCCCTGCTTCACACTTCACTCAACTCCCAGCACCACAACCTCTCCGAAATTTTTATAATGTGTACTGCTGGGGAGCAGTACATCATAGTTCTCCGAAGACTTGTACTATCTTAACATAAATCATATATATCCATTTTCAACAGAATTACTAACATATATTTTACAAGATTAGATTCATAATCATAAATCCCCGGTGTTTTTCAGAGTTCTCAGAGTTATTTGACCCCAAATCGATGTCACAAGAAGCTTCAAAACAGTCTGTGTAGTATTAGTTTTTCCTTGTGTATTTAATACATTAAATTCATGTATGTACCTTACCGCCTCTGAAGCAGTCCTACACATACTCCCCAATACTTGGTACACTCGGAGCTGATTTCATGCTGGAAGTCTTATAAGAGTATATTAATATGTCTTCATACATCTAACAAACTACATTTTCATAACCATCAACATTCCCCCAATATATGAATTTCTTACCGGAACTTTCAAGAAGACCGGACCATATCCATTCGAAGCTCAACCTTATAGGATGTGTATTCACAGTATTATCATGAATAAACTGAAAACAAATCCAATCCTTGGATGATGTACAATGAGGATACCTAAATTTCATTCCTATCAATCCTTGGCTTAACATCTTTAAACTTCAAGTTTCACAGAATGTAACTTAGACACAGTATTTGTGTGCTCATGGGACTGTGGAGCCAGCATTTCTCAAGTTTTAAAGTGTTTTACACAAAATCCATCTTTTGTTTTAAATTACATACTTGATCATCAGCTGTACCCAATATACCACTTTTCATAAATTATCCAGTGTTTTATTAGACATGTAGCATATTTCGATTAGTATCCTAGTAGGTCACCCATTTTTCGACAATAGAAACTCTTATAATAACACCCTGACGTAGGTATTCATTCCAGTCACACAGCTGCAAAATTGTTTTTATTCCTTTAAAAATTAACCAACAAAACCATCCTATGCGAAGAAGTCATTGAACAATTTACCCACTTAGCTGGATAAATATTTTTTAAATGGTAAAATCTAGGCCTTGTAGGCCCCAAAACGCATCAGATCTTTACATTTATAATAAAGTAGCACAGATCCCGATAACCAAAGTAGGAACCATTATAACATCCAACTAATGCTAGGATAGTATAGGCTAAGATAAAATATATATTTTACATACTTAACAACACATCATTCGAGAACGTAACCTACCACCATACATCATTTAAATTTGTTTACACAAACAACACATTACAGAGGTCTACAAACTTATTACTACGAAACCACCGGTTCAAAACTTCAAACACATTGATACTCATCGCACTAAAACTATACATTTTTTTAGTACAATCCATATCATACCTTGACATAATCTTTGGCAACAACAATACTTCAAAACCCAGGTTTTGTGTTTTTCTTTAGGTCCTTTACATACACTTTACATTACACATTTTTCATATACATCACAGACCCCATCATTATTGAACCCTATACACATAAAATCTGTCATTAAAACTACTTCACTAACTAACTACTTTTTTTCATCTAAGCACGTACAGCACAGTCGGTACGTTATAGTTCACACCGACTCTACTCACACAACACACATACATTTACATACACTTCAATTTTAATTCATACCCTATAAAATTATAACCATCAGCCCCTGTATTATTCTCAAACTATGTCAAAAGTGCTACAAACCCACTGACTTTTTTGTTCACATGTGACACCTATTATAGTCTTCTAGCCATGCAACAAACACCATCCACACCATCCATCTCTTTGACATGCGTCATATTTCGATTCGTATCATTTTTTAAGTCATTTTTCATATATGTGACTTTTTATCGCCCACATACCTGTGAAACAATCTTTAAACATCATTTAAGTACATCAACTAATATTCTTAATATATTTTACATATTTCATACATTCATTTCCTTTATGTCACTTAGGATGCTGCTCACCAGCATCAGAGCTTTACACCAGGAGTCCCATAAGACCTGTATCATACTGAAAATAGACTTTTTAGCCCCTCAAATAGTTTTTCTGGTTCTGATCAGTCTTACCTACTAACAGCAATTGTCTGCTCTCTCAGGAACCTTATAATTTCTCACACCATCCCACATCAATTGCCCCACTTATTTCAATCCAACATGTCGAAACAGAGAATATTTGGGGAGAGTCTTAACCCCAATAGGAGCCCTTGTACCGAACCTCCCATCCCTCCTTTCTTGAAGTCAGACACTTAAAATTTCTTTGACATCTACCCACTTTTTACCCCAAACCAACATACATCCTAGTCCATCATACATCATAACTCTAGCATAGACCACCTAATCCTTAACGCGAACTCCGACATTTATCACTTCGGGTGCTTCTCACCACCGTCGACACAGATCACGCCTGAAGTGAGCCGCTTATAGCCGAACACAACCCGTTGATTGAAGAGTCAAACGACCGGAGGACACCTGTTAACAACGTATAGCAAGTTAAACTAGATAAATATTCAATATTTATATAAAAATGTGGAATTATACATAAATCGGACCAAAACTGTATAATTATTGAAAAATATGGTATTTTTACATAACTCAGACAAAAAAAGGTGGTAATGAGACAAATTTGACATTATAAACTGGTTAATGATGATACATCAGCACAGCCGGCAGAAGACTCCTCTCTGAGGGACAGTGTGCTCGGACGTATATAGTTTAAACTCTCCTCGCATCTACATTTTCTAAGGAGTTTCATAGAACTTGAAGTAAATTTTGTAACATCTACTGGCTGACTATTGCGAGAGATGTGGGCTGCAAAGCCGGGTTTGGGTCTCTAAACGGAGTAACTACTCCAGCCGGGTTTGGGGGTCTGTATATAATATAGCTGGTGTGAGGGTCTGTACATAATATAGTCGAGGCTTCTACTTACTGACTTTTAGCAAGAGATGGGGGCTGTGTAGCCGAGCCGTGTGAGGGGGCTGTATGCATCTCTTCCTAGATAAAAATCCAATATTTATATAAAAATGTGGAATTATACATAAATCGGACCAAAACTGTATAATTATTGAAAAATATGGTATTTTTACATAACTCAGACAAAAAAAGGTGGTAATGAGACAAATTTGATATTATAAACTGGTTAATGATGATACATCAGCACAGCCGGCAGAAGACTCCTCTCTGAGGGACAGTGTGCTCGGACGTATATAGTTTAAACTCTCCTCGCATCTACATTTTCTAAGGAGTTTCATAGAACTTGAAGTAAATTTTGTAACATCTACTGGCTGACTATTGCGAGAGATGTGGGCTGCAAAGCCGGGTTTGGGTCTCTAAACGGAGTAACTACTCCAGCCGGGTTTGGGGGTCTGTATATAATATAGCTGGTGTGAGGGTCTGTACATAATATAGTCGAGGCTTCTACTTACTGACTTTTAGCAAGAGATGGGGGCTGTATAGTCGAGCCGTGTGAGGGGCTGTCTGCATCTCTTCTATGCGGAGTCAAAGGGATCGGGAAGGAGACACTGCTAGAATCATACCGATATCAAATTTCATAAAAACATGAGGAAAATTAGTTGAGATAGAGAGAAATTGAAACATCTCTGGCTGAGTGGTTAGCAGTGCTGGTGACCATGAAGGGAGAGCTGAATCATTCTAAGTGGAGAAGTACATTGGTAATGATTCAAAGAACAAACATTTATATGAAAAATCTAGTTGGAGATGACATCATAGGGTTGAAGTGGAGACCTCAAGGTTGAAGTGGTTTGAGGTGGTTGGGGCTGGGTTCAAGTGGTTTGAGGTGGTTAGAGCTGGGTTTCAATGATTAGAGGTGATTAAGGTTGTGTTTTGTTGTGACCAATCTTGCGCCACAGGTCGTATGGTAGTCACCCCTCCCCAGTTGAAAACACAACCTTAATCACCTCTAATCATTGAAACCCAGCTCTAACCACCTCAAACCACTTGAACCCAGCCCCAACCACCTCAAACCACTTCAACCTTGAGGTCTCCACTTCAACCCTATGATGTCATCTCCAACTAGATTTTTCATATAAATGTTTGTTCTTTGAATCATTACCAATGTACTTCTCCACTTAGAATGATTCAGCTCTCCCTTCATGGTCACCAGCACTGCTAACCACTCAGCCAGAGATGTTTCAATTTCTCTCTATCTCAACTAATTTTCCTCATGTTTTTATGAAATTTGATATCGGTATGATTCTAGCAGTGTCTCCTTCCCGATCCCTTTGACTCCTCATAGAAGAGATGCAGACAGCCCCTCACACGGCTCGACTATACAGCCCCCATCTCTTGCTAAAAGTCAGTAAGTAGAAGCCTCGACTATATTATGTACAGACCCTCACACCAGCTATATTATATACAGACCCCCAAACCCGGCTGGAGTAGTTACTCCGTTTAGAGACCCAAACCCGGCTTTGCAGCCCACATCTCTCGCAATAGTCAGCCAGTAGATGTTACAAAATTTACTTCAAGTTCTATGAAACTCCTTAGAAAATGTAGATGCGAGGAGAGTTTAAACTATATACGTCCGAGCACACTGTCCCTCAGAGAGGAGTCTTCTGCCGGCTGTGCTGATGTATCATCATTAACCAGTTTATAATGTCAAATTTGTCTCATTACCACCTTTTTTTGTCTGAGTTATGTAAAAATACCATATTTTTCAATAATTATACAGTTTTGGTCCGATTTATGTATAATTCCACATTTTTATATAAATATTGGATTTTTATCTAGGAAGAGATGCATACAGCCCCCTCACACGGCTCGGCTACACAGCCCTCATCTCTTGCTAAAAGTCAGTAAGTAGAAGCCTCGACTATATTATGTACAGACCCTCACACCAGCTATATTATATACAGACCCCCAAACCCGGCTGGAGTAGTTACTCCGTTTAGAGACCCAAACCCGGCTTTGCAGCCCACATCTCTCGCAATAGTCAGCCAGTAGATGTTACAAAATTTACTTCAAGTTCTATGAAACTCCTTAGAAAATGTAGATGCGAGGAGAGTTTAAACTATATACGTCCGAGCACACTGTATCTCGGAGAGCGGTCTTCTGCTGGCTGTGTTGATGTAACAACATTATTCAGTTTATAATGTATAATTTGTCCCATTACCTCGTTTTTTTGACTGATTTATGTAAAAATACCACATTTTTCGATAATTATACAGTTTTTGGTCCGATTTATGTATAATTCAACATTTTTATATAAATATTGAATATTTATCTAGTTTAACTTGCTATACGTTGTTAACAGGTGTCCTCCGGTCGTTTGACTCTTCAATCAACGGGTTGTGTTCGGCTATAAGCGGCTCACTTCAGGCGTGATCTGTGTCGACGGTGGTGAGAAGCACCCGAAGTGATAAATGTCGGAGTTCGCGTTAAGGATTAGGTGGTCTATGCTAGAGTTATGATGTATGATGGACTAGGATGTATGTTGGTTTGGGGTAAAAAGTGGGTAGATGTCAAAGAAATTTTAAGTGTCTGACTTCAAGAAAGGAGGGATGGGAGGTTCGGTACAAGGGCTCCTATTGGGGTTAAGACTCTCCCCAAATATTCTCTGTTTCGACATGTTGGATTGAAATAAGTGGGGCAATTGATGTGGGATGGTGTGAGAAATTATAAGGTTCCTGAGAGAGCAGACAATTGCTGTTAGTAGGTAAGACTGATCAGAACCAGAAAAACTATTTGAGGGGCTAAAAAGTCTATTTTCAGTATGATACAGGTCTTATGGGACTCCTGGTGTAAAGCTCTGATGCTGGTGAGCAGCATCCTAAGTGACATAAAGGAAATGAATGTATGAAATATGTAAAATATATTAAGAATATTAGTTGATGTACTTAAATGATGTTTAAAGATTGTTTCACAGGTATGTGGGCGATAAAAAGTCACATATATGAAAAATGACTTAAAAAATGATACGAATCGAAATATGACGCATGTCAAAGAGATGGACGGTGTGGATGGTGTTTGTTGCATGGCTAGAAGACTATAATAGGTGTCACATGTGAACAAAAAAGTCAGTGGGTTTGTAGCACTTTTGACATAGTTTGAGAATAATACAGGGGCTGATGGTTATAATTTTATAGGGTATGAATTAAAATTGAAGTGTATGTAAATGTATGTGTGTTGTGTGAGTAGAGTCGGTGTGAACTATAACGTACCGACTGTGCTGTACGTGCTTAGATGAAAAAAAGTAGTTAGTTAGTGAAGTAGTTTTAATGACAGATTTTATGTGTATAGGGTTCAATAATGATGGGGTCTGTGATGTATATGAAAAATGTGTAATGTAAAGTGTATGTAAAGGACCTAAAGAAAAACACAAAACCTGGGTTTTGAAGTATTGTTGTTGCCAAAGATTATGTCAAGGTATGATATGGATTGTACTAAAAAAATGTATAGTTTTAGTGCGATGAGTATCAATGTGTTTGAAGTTTTGAACCGGTGGTTTCGTAGTAATAAGTTTGTAGACCTCTGTAATGTGTTGTTTGTGTAAACAAATTTAAATGATGTATGGTGGTAGGTTACGTTCTCGAATGATGTGTTGTTAAGTATGTAAAATATATATTTTATCTTAGCCTATACTATCCTAGCATTAGTTGGATGTTATAATGGTTCCTACTTTGGTTATCGGGATCTGTGCTACTTTATTATAAATGTAAAGATCTGATGCGTTTTGGGGCCTACAAGGCCTAGATTTTACCATTTAAAAAATATTTATCCAGCTAAGTGGGTAAATTGTTCAATGACTTCTTCGCATAGGATGGTTTTGTTGGTTAATTTTTAAAGGAATAAAAACAATTTTGCAGCTGTGTGACTGGAATGAATACCTACGTCAGGGTGTTATTATAAGAGTTTCTATTGTCGAAAAATGGGTGACCTACTAGGATACTAATCGAAATATGCTACATGTCTAATAAAACACTGGATAATTTATGAAAAGTGGTATATTGGGTACAGCTGATGATCAAGTATGTAATTTAAAACAAAAGATGGATTTTGTGTAAAACACTTTAAAACTTGAGAAATGCTGGCTCCACAGTCCCATGAGCACACAAATACTGTGTCTAAGTTACATTCTGTGAAACTTGAAGTTTAAAGATGTTAAGCCAAGGATTGATAGGAATGAAATTTAGGTATCCTCATTGTACATCATCCAAGGATTGGATTTGTTTTCAGTTTATTCATGATAATACTGTGAATACACATCCTATAAGGTTGAGCTTCGAATGGATATGGTCCGGTCTTCTTGAAAGTTCCGGTAAGAAATTCATATATTGGGGGAATGTTGATGGTTATGAAAATGTAGTTTGTTAGATGTATGAAGACATATTAATATACTCTTATAAGACTTCCAGCATGAAATCAGCTCCGAGTGTACCAAGTATTGGGGAGTATGTGTAGGACTGCTTCAGAGGCGGTAAGGTACATACATGAATTTAATGTATTAAATACACAAGGAAAAACTAATACTACACAGACTGTTTTGAAGCTTCTTGTGACATCGATTTGGGGTCAAATAACTCTGAGAACTCTGAAAAACACCGGGGATTTATGATTATGAATCTAATCTTGTAAAATATATGTTAGTAATTCTGTTGAAAATGGATATATATGATTTATGTTAAGATAGTACAAGTCTTCGGAGAACTATGATGTACTGCTCCCCAGCAGTACACATTATAAAAATTTCGGAGAGGTTGTGGTGCTGGGAGTTGAGTGAAGTGTGAAGCAGGGGTTTTAGGGTATAGATGGTTCTAAAGAAAAGAATAGATCATAGGTGTTAGGTATGAAGATGATAAATGGAAGATGTTGGAATTATGGGTATTGTATACAAGAGTATTAGAAAATGCAAAGGGCACATGAGGGTGTGAGTGAATTACTCGGCTGTGCTGTACGTGTTTAATTGACAGAATCCATAGGTAGTGAAGTAGTAGGGAGGGTTCAATAATGATTGTGGTCTGTGATATATATGAAAATGTGAAATGTAAAACCTAATGAAACATTTACAATGGTATTGTTGCAGACTAGGGCGATGTCAAAGGATGGTAGGGAATAAGCTAATTAATTAAATAAATGAGTATAGGCTGACAAGGTTTTTATTATATATAATGTTGTATGTGTGTAATAGGTTGTAGAGGAAAGAGTATGAAGTCCTAGATGAGATGTCCGTAATACAGTAGGTGAGGTCTATTGGTGGTAGGGAGTTGGTGATGAAGTATGAATTAAAGCTATCGATGTAACTGAAAATGTATTCTAGTATCATTTGGATGGTTCCTACTTTAGGTTTTAGTCGAAAAATATAGTGAGGCTAAAGTAACATTGGAAATGCGAATCTAAATATCGACGAGAACTGTGGATGTTGTCATTGCCGGATTAGGTATGGGAAAATATTTAAATACATATAAAACAGGGTGTAAATGAAGACCTGGGGTGCTAGGATCATAGGATCTGAAGTAGGAATATCGGTGAGGTTGTATAAGTTGGTTGAAGAAATGTGTGAATCACGAGGTTTTTTGGTACATGCTAAAGAATAGGCTAAGAGTGCCGGTTAGGTTATGATGAATTCTGAAGAAAATCTCTTGGGTGATGTTGTATGCTAGTATGTATGTATGTCTCAGTGAAAGGTTTATTGGGATAGAAGTGGTTTGAATCAAATGTTGACGGAGGTGTGGTCTATACTTGTAGAAGCCTATCTCGGTATAATGTATGGTAAGTAGAATTGAAGAGCGGTAAATTGGTATGGATTGGGCGAGGTCTCTAAGGCTATGAGAGCAATTACTGTATACTGTTGGTGGGAGGAGAAAAAAAAAAGTGTTTGACCACTAAAACCGAGGATTGACAGAGATGTAGCCCTCATAAAGTATGTTTCAGTATGAGGTGAATGTAGAGATGTTGGTGAGAAGCAGCCCAAGCGATTGCTGGAGATGAAAAGCAGCCCAAGTGAAATTAAGGTATACAAAAAGCAGCATGTAAAATAATTTAAGTTAAATATACCACATGTTGACCGAAGAATGTCTCCATGAGACCCCTGGAAAGGTACCTCTAGTCCTAAAGAGTATTATAGAGCTAGGGAGAGGTGTGTTGTAGATTCAAGTATCGTAATGGGTATGATGAAAATGTCGTATGTACGGGAATGTGTTCTACATCCAAAGTAGTGTGCTGATCTTAATTTGGGTACTGTTGAATGTTAGTTGTAGAAAAATGTTTTGTGATATAACTTACCATGATAAATACAATAATATGTATGAGGCGATAGACATTGTGTTAGGGTCGGGATGGTTCACTGTAGAGCTTAAGGTATACTATACAGGAGAGGGAACGAGAATTTAGCTGGGAGGGGATATTTACTGTGTTTTTGGGTTGATAGTTTATATTGAGTAGGGTCAAAGGAGGATACCGCCCTGGTATTAATTCTAAAATAACCTTTTAATGTGTACTAAGAAATTGCTATGTAGAGTAATGATGCTAAAGATTGGTGACTAGAATTAAGGGATAAAAAAGTCTAAGTTGAATGGGTCTGTAGGATGATACCTGTGTATGTATGGGTAAACCCGGTTATTATGAAAAAATGTTAAACGAATCATGTCTAGAGAGATTGTGGGAGTTGGGCGAAGAAAATGTGTGAAGAAGGATGGTGCTAAGGAAAAGGTTAAGAGTACCGATTAGACTATGACGAAATCTAAAGAAAATCCTTAGGGTAGTGGTGTGGGTGGGTCTGTAGTAGTGGAAGCAGAATAGTGTGTGAGTAGAAGGGTTAGAGATGAGAGTCGAAAATTGGTTAGGACAAAACGAGAAAAAATTAAAAAAATTCATGTTGTTAAGTATAAAATATGAGAAAGACCCGAGAACTAGGTGTAGGCGGATCTGTAGTAGTGGAAGAAGTACAATTGGTCTGAGGAAGTCGAACTATAATTAAAGATTATGATTTTAGAATGATTGATGTGTGTAAGTAGGATTGTAATGAGAAATTATGATTTTAAAGGAAGTGTTGGCGTGGGTATGTACATTGAAGGTGATTTGTGGTGGGTAAGTACGACTGATTCATAGTGGAAGGTTCATGGGCGTAGAATGTATGAATAGATCGAAAAAAATGTCAGACGATCTAGGGGAGAGGTTGTAGGAGTTGGGCAAAGAAGGATGGTGCTAAGGCTAAAAGTAATGGGCTATTATGAAATCTAAAGAAAATTGCTCGGGTGTAGACAAGCTGGAGTAAAACATTATCTAATTTATGTGGGGAAGTATAAGTGAGAAAATTGAGATGGACTGACTTTGACGCTGTTCTGAGGGTTGACGGAGAATTAGTATGAGGAAGTAAAAGTGAATGTATGCCGGTCTTGAAAAAATATTTTGGATGGAGTGTAAGGGTTCCTATTGAGGTTGTTCAGGTTTAGAAGGAGAAGTAAAATTGATCTGGGGAAGTAGGATTTACGAATTATGATTTTATAATAATTATTGTGGGGAAGTAGGATTGTAATAAAAAATTAGATTTTAGAGGAAGTGTATACAATTGATGTGGGGAAGTAGAGAGCTGAAAATTAGGAGAGGACAATGTGATGAATTAGTATATCAAATATATTAGGTAGCCCCCTCTACATTTTGGTCTGGGACGTACTAGCTTAATTTAAATAAACTGGAGAATTCATATTCCATGTAACAGGAAATGCTTCCTGTAGATAAGAATTCTTAAATACGGCTGACTTCGGGTTCAGTAATCGGTAACGTTTATGTCATAATTTCATCGCTCGACCAGTTCATAAGTTAGATCTGCCCCCTCTCTCCAATACGTTTGTCTACTAAAGTACTGGAGAGTGGAGCATACCTGGTCAGAAATATATGTTACTATTTGTATGGGGTGGTTGGAGAGAGCTGGGGAAGTGATTCAAGAGAGAGATGACTTTATAGTGTTGAGCTGGGGAGGTACATTGGGTGAAGAGTTGATGTGGGATGGTACATTGAATGTGATTCAAAGTGAACAACTCTAGTATAGGTTGACCTCATAGTGGCTTCTGTAATGTGATGAGGGGGTCTGGGAGATGTAAAAGTTTTGGGAGGGGCAATTGGCTACGCCAACTTGAGAGAAAAAAGGTTTAAAGAACACCATTGATGTGGTGTGTAAGACTAGATAGAAATGAAAAATTAGAAGATATGTTCCCAAGAAGTGACTGTTGTTGTGTTGGGGAGAGCGGAAACTTCTTTGGGTTAAGAAGGATGAAAAAATTTGGTCTAGTGGGGGCTCTCTGCTTAGGTCTCATTCAACCCAGTTGAGCGCCCTCAAGGAATTTTCTGGGAAAGGGGAGGGGAATGGGAGGGGAGGGGAAAGGACAATACTTTGTCTATGCATAGGATGTAGCTGGGGAGGTACATTGTTTTACTTACTCCATACCTCAGAGGAACCACTATGTTATTACTACTTACTTCATACCTCAGAGGAACCACATTGCTATACGACCTCCATACCTCAGAGAAACCGCATTGCTATACGTCCTCAATACCTCAGTGGAACCACATTGCTATACGATCGCGGAAAATTAGGAGAGGGTAATGTGAATTAAAAAAATATATAGTAAGGATGACTTGAAAGAAATTTGAGATGAGGGGCGATCAAAAATGAGCGAAAAGGTTAGAAACCGCTGAACCTTGGTGCTGCTAATACTCCCAGAGATTTATATACCTAGATTATCACCGACGTATCAACCATGTCACAATGGTCGCGGGGTTAGCGTATCGGCCTCTCAGGTCAAAGTGGACGAGTTCGATCCCCGCAAGTACAAGTTATTTTTTTTTATTAAGAAGCCGCACTAAATAAATAGTAATTTCAATTTTAGACGCTTGGTAGCGCTAGTGTGCTTATTATAATTTACTAATATTTAAATTTAAAAAAATCAAAGGATTGTGTGGGTCCGAAGGTGCGGGTGCTCACAGGTTGAGCTGGGGAAGTACCTCTTAGGAAAAGCAGGTCTGGACATGTCGGTGTGACGTCATGGACTATATTTTCTCCATACACTATGTAGAAAAAAAAATTGGTGGGTCCGAAGGTGAGGGTGCTCAGATGTTGAGCTGGGGAAGTACATCATAGTTTGAGCTGGGGAAGTACATCATAGGTTGAGCTGCACGAGCCATGTAATCGGTGTTGCGCAGTGGGAGCCTCAGGGGAGCCTCAGACGGGTACCACAGGGGTGGGGGGAGGTGCCACCGGTGCCACCGATGTGGCGGGGGCAGGACCGGCTATTCTCCTCTACTAAGGGCAAAAGTCAGCTACAAACTCACAAACACTGATCAAATTTGAAGCATTTCCACACGGCCAATAAATTTGCGAGCGAAAAGTTAATTGAATAATTCGCTCTGTTGAAGTACATTGCCAGTGATTAGCCTATTTTTTTTTTCTTTTTAATAATAATATATTTTTTGCTAGGCAAAACAAGAGAAGGGGTCATCCATTCCGAAGACTGAAGAAGACCGGATAATTGATAACAGAGGAAATACAGATAAGATCCCAGTGACACAAGGGGACACCCAGGCAAGTTGAATATGTACATATGTTCTAGCGCTGTTCTCAATTGAGCCGGGAATCGTTAGACTGGCCGTCTGGATTAAATAAAATAAATTTAAAATGGGTAATCCCTTCATAGTTTCAATAAATAACATCACTTTTGTTTCGATTTGACCAATATTTTGCAATCGGTTTAACTGAAAATACGATTTACTAAGTAAATTTCGAAAGAATAAAATTTAAAGAGAATGGTTATGATGAAAAATAATAAACAGAGTTAAAAAATAAATCGGGAAGATAAATATATAAATAACGATATGGGTAATGGCCCCCGTTTAAAAGGTAAAATTTGATAATATATACATGGGCGTAGCCAGGGGGGGGGGGGGCACGTGCTCCCCCCTGACCAGAGAAAAAAAACAAAAGAAATCGCTGTATTTTACAATCTGACTGAGCTCCAAAATGAAACACAGCTGTGGTTCAACCTGTAGAAAGAGAAAAACATGGAAAAAGAAGACCTGAAAGCAATAGACCTTATTGATGTTTTGAACGAAACAGAGCACTTTTTCCCCCAGACAAGACAGGCATTGATGATTTGCTTGGCACAGCCGTGCACAACAGCTACGATTGAGAGGACATTCAGCACCCTGAGGAGTGTGAAGACATGGCTGAGATCTACCATGGTACAAGACCGTCTCAGTGGTCTCTGCATGATAAGCGTGCACAGAACGTTGCTAGAAAAAGATCGAGAACACTTCAAAGAGGAAGTTCTTTCACGATTTTCAGAGAATAAACGAAAATTGTGCTTTACTTAAATGTACATGTACAAAACAAGTTATATTAAATTTTTTAAAATATACATGAATTCGATCATTTCATTTCCTCGCTCAGAATCTTCATGTATGATATACTTTATACTCTTAAAGCTAATTTTACATGCGCAGTAAAAATGCAAAGCGGAGCAGCAGCAAATGCACGTTATTGGCTATGAGTCATTTAATTCTTGAAGCACAGAAACCACAGCGTGCATTAGCTCCTGCTGCGCTTTGCATTTTTGCTGCTCATGTAAAGTCAACTTAAGTATTACAGTCAGTGGTTACCTCGGGGGAGGCTTCTAGGGGTCCGAGTCTCCCAAATTAATAACAAAAAATCTGCAACGCTAACTACGGAAACT
The DNA here is from genome assembly GCA_963662175.1 of Aradus depressus. NCBI lineage: Eukaryota > Metazoa > Arthropoda > Insecta > Hemiptera > Aradidae > Aradus > Aradus depressus. The sequence continues at coordinate 4,743,264 of OY759219.1, forward strand.
GTGGACGGTGTCCCCGGAAGTCTATACCCCCCCCCCCCCCCCCCCCCCTCCGCCCCCCTTTGAAACCTAACTTTGCCCCCCCCCCCCCCCCCTGTAACCTAACTTTGCCCCCCCCCCCCCCCCCCCCCCCCCCTGTAACCTAACTTTGCCCCCCCCCCTGCTCAAAATCCTGGCTACGCCCCTGAATATATAGTATAATAAAGAGATTAATTGGAAAATAAAACTAAGTCCTGTGTTTGAATTAAAATTTTATAAATTCAAATTAAATGAAAATAATTGTAAAATAAATTCTAGTATGATTTTAACATTAATTTCTGGGAACATCGGATTAAAAAAAGTAAATGTCGGAAAATATTTAAATAAACAAAAACAAATAAAATCACCAAAGATACTTTACTGTCATAAGTATAAAGTTGTGTTGCTACTCTATTTTATTCAGTGTATTCCAAAAATAAAGAAAATAAAAAATCACAAGAGATTTAAAAAGAAATGTTTCTGTTCTATAAATACATTTACTGAATCATTCGGTATAGCTAAGGATAGTTATCAACTGGATATTTAAACGGATTTATGAGTATGTAATGTTTAAAAAAAATAATATATATAATTAAAGATTATTCGAAATAAAAAATACCTTATGACAGCATTCCAAAATTCATAATAGAGAATCGTCAGATGCAAAAATAGAGTAAAAAGAAGGTCAATTTAGACTAGGGTAAACACTTAGCTTAGAGATTGGAAACAGTTTGTGTCACTAAGAAAGGTTATTGTAAAAAAGAAGAAATATTTCTTGAGAGACACGTATGTCTAAGTTTGGTGCAGGACTCACTGTAAGTTGCGACTATACGAGTCGGTTTGAGTGAGTTGTATCCGTTGAAATTAGTTTTTTTTTTTTTTTTTTTTTTTTTAATATTAATAATAATAATATTTTTTTCGCAAGGCAACTCAAGAGGGAGTGTCATCCATTCCGAGTACTGAAGAAGGCCTACCTGAGAACATAGGAAGTAGAGATAAGACATCAGAGACACAAGGGGACACCCAGGCAAGTTGAGAAATATGTAATCCTGAGAATTGTAAAATGACATTGCCAGTAATTAGCCGGTTTTTTTTTTTTTTTTTTTTTTTAAATAATTTTTTTTTCGCTAGGCAAAACAAGAGGAGGGGTCATCCATTCCGGAGACTGAAGAAGGCCAGATAATTGATAACAGAGGACGTACAGATAAGATCCCAGTGACACAAGGTGACACCCAGGCAAGTTGAATATGTACATATGTTCTAGCGCTGTTCTCAATTGAGCCGGGAATCGTTAGACTGGCCGTCTGGGTTAAATAAAATAAATTAAAAATAGGTAATCCCTTCTTGGTTTCAATAAATAACATCACTTTTTTTTCGAATTGACCAATATTTTGCAATCGGTTTAACTGAAAATACGATTTACTAAGTAAATTTCGAAAGAATAAAATTTAAAGAGAATGGTTATGATGAAACATAATAAACAGAGTTAAAAAATAAATCGTGAAGATAAATATAAAAATAACGAAATGGGTAATGGCCAACAAAATTTTACTCTCTGTTTTTTTTATATTTTCTTATAGTTATATTTATTACCAAAATATTTTATATTTTTACTTGCTGACGAAATGTGGTGAGGATGAATCTGGATGAGTCTCCTGTTCACGTAGGTTCCGAAAACACGTCCACCTCCCATCTCCCTTCTAGCCTCTTCACTTGCAGATAGTCATCGGCCGTATATGTAAATTATATATCTATATTCAAAAGTTACAGTAGCAGATATTGCTGACAACCCTGCCTCGTGTCTCCCCTATTGTGTAAATGCATCATTTCCCAAGGATTTTCCTTGACTGCTTCACTCCCGAGCTCCCACAGGCGTAGCACCTCTATACTTCGGGCATATAAATAAAAGTGTAAATTTCAAATTGTAAAATAAAGTTCTCTTTTTAAAAACGCCTGTTGGTAAGAACTTTATTTACCTTTTATATAAATATATATACATATATATAAATAATATATAAGGGCAAAAGTCAGCTACAAACTCACAAACACTGATCAAATTTGAAGCATTTCCACACGGCCAATAAATTTGCGAGCGAAAAGTTAATTGAATAATTCGCTCTGTTGAAGTACATTGCCAGTGATTAGCCTATTTTTTTTTTCTTTTTAATAATAATATATTTTTTGCTAGGCAAAACAAGAGAAGGGGTCATCCATTCCGAAGACTGAAGAAGACCGGATAATTGATAACAGCGGAAATACAGATAAGATCCCAGTGACACAAGGGGACACCCAGGCAAGTTGAATATGTACATATGTTCTAGCGCTGTTCTCAATTGAGCCGGGAATCGTTAGACTGGCCGTCTGGATTAAATAAAATAAATTCAAAATGGGTAATCCCTTCATAGTTTCAATAAATAACATCACTTTTGTTTCGATTTGACCAATATTTTGCAATCGGTTTAACTGAAAATACGATTTACTAAGTAAATTTCGAAAGAATAAAATTTAAAGAGAATGGTTATGATGAAAAATAATAAACAAGTTAAAAAATAAATCGGGAAGATAAATATATAAATAACGAAATGGGTAATGGCCCCCGTTTAAAAGGTAAAATTTGATAATATATACATGGGCGTAGCCAGGGGGGGGGGCACGTGCTCCCCCCTGACCAGAGAAAAAAAACAAAAGAAATCGCTGTATTTTACAATCTGACTGAGCTCCAAAATGAAACAGAGCTGTGGTTCAACCTGTAGAAAGAGAAAAACATGGAAAAAGAAGACCTGAAAGCAATAGACCTTATTGATGTTTTGGACGAAACAGAGCACTTTTTCCCCCAGACAAGACAGGCATTGATGATTTGCTTGGCACAGCCGTGCACAACAGCTACGATTGAGAGGACATTCAGCACCCTGAGGAGTGTGAAGACATGGCTGAGAAATACCATGGTACAAGACCGACTCAATGGTCTCTGCATGATAAGCGTGCACAGAACGTTGCTAGAAAAAGATCGAGAACACTTCAAAGAGGAAGTTCTTTCACGATTTTCAGAGAATAAACGAAAATTGTGCTTTACTTAAATGTACATGTACAAAACAAGTTATATTAAATTTTTTTAAATATACATGAATTCGATCATTTCATTTCCTCGCTCAGAATCTTCATGTATGATATACTTTATACTCTTAAAGCTAATTTTACATGCGCAGTAAAAATGCAAAGCGGAGCAGCAGCAAATGCACGTTATTGGCTATGAGTCATTTAATTCTTGAAGCACAGAAACCACAGCGTGCATTAGCTCCTGCTGCGCTTTGCATTTTTGCTGCTCATGTAAAGTCAACTTAAGTATTACAGTCAGTGGTTACCTCGGGGGAGGCTTCTAGGGGTCCGAGTCTCCCAAATTAATAACAAAAAATCTGCAACGCTAACTACGGAAACTGTGGACTGTGTCCCCGGAAGTCTATACCCCCCCCCCCCCCCCCCCCCCCTTTGAAACCTAACTTTGCCCCCCCCCCCCCTGTAACCTAACTTTGCCCCCCCCCCCTGCTTAAAATCCTGGCTACGCCCCTGAATATATAGTATAATAAAGAGATTAATTGGAAAATAAAACTAAGTCCTGTGTTTGAATTAAAATTTTATAAATTCAAATTAAATGAAAATAATTGTAAAATAAATTCTAGTATGATTTTAACATTAATTTCTGGGAACATCGGATTAAAAAAAGTAAATGTCGGAAAATATTTAAATAAACAAAAACAAATAAAATCACCAAAGATACTTTACTGTCATAAGTATAAAGTTGTGTTGCTATTCTATTTTATTCAGTGTATTCCAAAAATGAAGAAAATAAAAAATCACAAGAGATTTAAAAAGAAATGTTTCTGTTCTATAAATACATTTACTGAATCATTCGGTATAGCTAAGGATAGTTATCAACTGGATATTTAAACGGATTTATGAGTATGTAATGTTTAAAAAAAATAATATATATAATTAAAGATTATTCGAAATAAAAAATACCTTATGACAGCATTCCAAAATTCATAATAGAGAATCGTCAGATGCAAAAATAGAGTAAAAAGAAGGTCAATTTAGACTAGGGTAAACACTTAGCTTAGAGATTGGAAACAGTTTGTGTCACTAAGAAAGGTTATTGTAAAAAAGAAGAAATATTTCTTGAGAGACACGTATGTCTAAGTTTGGTGCAGGACTCACTGTAAGTTGCGACTATACGAGTCGGTTTGAGTGAGTTGTATCCGTTGAAATTAGTTTTTTTTTTTTTTTTTTTTTTTTTAATATTAATAATAATAATATTTTTTTCGCAAGGCAACTCAAGAGGGAGTGTCATCCATTCCGAGTACTGAAGAAGGCCTACCTGAGAACATAGGAAGTAGAGATAAGACATCAGAGACACAAGGGGACACCCAGGCAAGTTGAGAAATATGTAATCCTGAGAATTGTAAAATGACATTGCCAGTAATTAGCCGGTTTTTTTTTTTTTTTTTTTTTTTAAATAATTTTTTTTTCGCTAGGCAAAACAAGAGGAGGGGTCATCCATTCCGGAGACTGAAGAAGGCCAGATAATTGATAACAGAGGACGTACAGATAAGATCCCAGTGACACAAGGTGACACCCAGGCAAGTTGAATATGTACATATGTTCTAGCGCTGTTCTCAATTGAGCCGGGAATCGTTAGACTGGCCGTCTGGGTTAAATAAAATAAATTAAAAATAGGTAATCCCTTCTTGGTTTCAATAAATAACATCACTTTTTTTTCGAATTGACCAATATTTTGCAATCGGTTTAACTGAAAATACGATTTACTAATAAATTTCGAAAGAATAAAATTTAAAGAGAATGGTTATGATGAAACATAATAAACAGAGTTAAAAAATAAATCGTGAAGATAAATATAAAAATAACGAAATGGGTAATGGCCAACAAAATTTTACTCTCTGTTTTTTTTATATTTTCTTATAGTTATATTTATTACCAAAATATTTTATATTTTTACTTGCTGACGAAATGTGGTGAGGATGAATCTGGATGAGTCTCCTGTTCACGTAGGTTCCGAAAACACGTCCACCTCCCATCTCCCTTCTAGCCTCTTCACTTGCAGATAGTCATCGGCCGTATATGTAAATTATATATCTATATTCAAAAGTTACAGTAGCAGATATTGCTGACAACCCTGCCTCGTGTCTCCCCTATTGTGTAAATGCATCATTTCCCAAGGATTTTCCTTGACTGCTTCACTCCCGAGCTCCCACAGGCGTAGCACCTCTATACTTCGGGCATATAAATAAAAGTGTAAATTTCAAATTGTAAAATAAAGTTCTCTTTTTAAAAACGCCTGTTGGTAAGAACTTTATTTACCTTTTATATAAATATATATACATATATATAAATAATATATAAGGGCAAAAGTCAGCTACAAACTCACAAACACTGATCAAATTTGAAGCATTTCCACACGGCCAATAAATTTGCGAGCGAAAAGTTAATTGAATAATTCGCTCTGTTGAAGTACATTGCCAGTGATTAGCCTATTTTTTTTTTCTTTTTAATAATAATATATTTTTTGCTAGGCAAAACAAGAGAAGGGGTCATCCATTCCGAAGACTGAAGAAGACCGGATAATTGATAACAGCGGAAATACAGATAAGATCCCAGTGACACAAGGGGACACCCAGGCAAGTTGAATATGTACATATGTTCTAGCGCTGTTCTCAATTGAGCCGGGAATCGTTAGACTGGCCGTCTGGATTAAATAAAATAAATTTAAAATGGGTAATCCCTTCATAGTTTCAATAAATAACATCACTTTTGTTTCGATTTGACCAATATTTTGCAATCGGTTTAACTGAAAATACGATTTACTAAGTAAATTTCGAAAGAATAAAATTTAAAGAGAATGGTTATGATGAAAAATAATAAACAAGTTAAAAAATAAATCGGGAAGATAAATATATAAATAACGAAATGGGTAATGGCCCCCGTTTAAAAGGTAAAATTTGATAATATATACATGGGCGTAGCCAGGGGGGGGGGCACGTGCTCCCCCCTGACCAGAGAAAAAAAAACAAAAGAAATCGCTGTATTTTACAATCTGACTGAGCTCCAAAATGAAACAGAGCTGTGGTTCAACCTGTAGAAAGAGAAAAACATGGAAAAAGAAGACCTGAAAGCAATAGACCTTATTGATGTTTTGGACGAAACAGAGCACTTTTTCCCCCAGACAAGACAGGCATTGATGATTTGCTTGGCACAGCCGTGCACAACAGCTACGATTGAGAGGACATTCAGCACCCTGAGGAGTGTGAAGACATGGCTGAGAAATACCATGGTACAAGACCGACTCAATGGTCTCTGCATGATAAGCGTGCACAGAACGTTGCTAGAAAAAGATCGAGAACACTTCAAAGAGGAAGTTCTTTCACGATTTTCAGAGAATAAACGAAAATTGTGCTTTACTTAAATGTACATGTACAAAACAAGTTATATTAAATTTTTTTAAATATACATGAATTCGATCATTTCATTTCCTCGCTCAGAATCTTCATGTATGATATACTTTATACTCTTAAAGCTAATTTTACATGCGCAGTAAAAATGCAAAGCGGAGCAGCAGCAAATGCACGTTATTGGCTATGAGTCATTTAATTCTTGAAGCACAGAAACCACAGCGTGCATTAGCTCCTGCTGCGCTTTGCATTTTTGCTGCTCATGTAAAGTCAACTTAAGTATTACAGTCAGTGGTTACCTCGGGGGAGGCTTCTAGGGGTCCGAGTCTCCCAAATTAATAACAAAAAATCTGCAACGCTAACTACGGAAACTGTGGACTGTGTCCCCGGAAGTCTATACACCCCCCCCCCCCCCCCTTTGAAACCTAACTTTGCCCCCCCCCCCCCTGTAACCTAACTTTGCCCCCCCCCCCCTGCTCAAAATCCTGGCTACGCCCCTGAATATATAGTATAATAAAGAGATTAATTGGAAAATAAAACTAAGTCCTGTGTTTGAATTAAAATTTTATAAATTCAAATTAAATGAAAATAATTGTAAAATAAATTCTAGTATGATTTTAACATTAATTTCTGGGAACATCGGATTAAAAAAAGTAAATGTCGGAAAATATTTAAATAAACAAAAACAAATAAAATCACCAAAGATACTTTACTGTCATAAGTATAAAGTTGTGTTGCTACTCTATTTTATTCAGTGTATTCCAAAAATAAAGAAAATAAAAAATCACAAGAGATTTAAAAAGAAATGTTTCTGTTCTATAAATACATTTACTGAATCATTCGGTATAGCTAAGGATAGTTATCAACTGGATATTTAAACGGATTTATGAGTATGTAATGTTTAAAAAAAATAATATATATAATTAAAGATTATTCGAAATAAAAAATACCTTATGACAGCATTCCAAAATTCATAATAGAGAATCGTCAGATGCAAAAATAGAGTAAAAAGAAGGTCAATTTAGACTAGGGTAAACACTTAGCTTAGAGATTGGAAACAGTTTGTGTCACTAAGAAAGGTTATTGTAAAAAAGAAGAAATATTTCTTGAGAGACACGTATGTCTAAGTTTGGTGCAGGACTCACTGTAAGTTGCGACTATACGAGTCGGTTTGAGTGAGTTGTATCCGTTGAAATTAGTTTTTTTTTTTTTTTTTTTTTTTTAATATTAATAATAATAATATTTTTTTCGCAAGGCAACTCAAGAGGGAGTGTCATCCATTCCGAGTACTGAAGAAGGCCTACCTGAGAACATAGGAAGTAGAGATAAGACATCAGAGACACAAGGGGACACCCAGGCAAGTTGAGAAATATGTAATCCTGAGAAAATGCCATTTAAAGTTTCGTGTTTTATTAAAAAAGATCTAATTAACATAAATATTAAGAGTATGGACCACCAGGCTCTATGGTTTTAGTTGTTACTTGTACTATTTCGATTTGTTGCAGGTGAAGAATTCGAAATCTAAACGTTCGCGTTTCAAGAACTTCTTTCACCGTCGATCTTAAACACTGAAGAAGTCGAAAAACTGAGAACATAAGAAGTATAGGAGAAGGTTTATTATGATAGTCGCAAAAAAATAAAGTCCGCAGGTCACTAAAAATGTTATACTTGTACACCGACTTTTTCTTTGACCCACCTAATTATATAATAATTATGCAACGTTGAATTTCAGTAGTAATTTCAGTTTTAAATTTACAATGATGAAACTTTGTACAGCTATAGAGCTCATCTAAAAAATATTATTATAAATAAAAAATTGTTCATTGAAAATTAAATTGGCGCATTTTCTACCTTTTACTTTTTACCTGCACAATTTTGATTTGTTGCAGGTGAAGGCTTCTGAAAGCCTCTTGAAATCTCAACATTCGCGTGCTTATAATGGTCTCAATAACATCTGAATACGGTAGCTTATAAACACAATTTAAAAAAATAGTGGTCTGGACATTACAGGACTTTTTTATACCACCCAACCGTGCTTACAGATCACTCTATCCCCCTCCTCTTTTCAAAATCATTTCATTTTGTCTTTTTGTACAGCGCAATCCTGAGATTAGACATTTTTACCCAGTAATGCCAGTATGGAATAATTTTGTGATGGGGAAGGAGGAGAGAGACAGATCTGTAAGTGTGGTTGGTATAAGGACGTTCGTTAATGGCCACATCACTTATATTTTATTTTTTTCTTAATTTTTTTAAAACTACCAGTAAAAAAACCATACTTCAAAATTCGTTACATATATTCCTTATAGACATTTAGTTTACATACTTCGGGGCGCTATAACTTGTCGTATTGATCTTATCTCAATTCTGAGGACTTAATGGCGATTGGAGATTTTATAAGGAACTTTTTTGGTAAGAATTAATGTTTTGATAGGACCAACCGTTTTTGGGTAAATCAAGAAAACGTGTAAAAAACACAAGCAGAATGAATAAGAATAATACGTTTTCTTATGTGTGGCTGGAACATCAGCGTAGAAAATAGAGGTGGGTCGTTCGCGAACAACGGATCCAAAAGAACGGGTCTGTGAAGTGAACGATGGGAGCGGTGAACGACTTCTAGTGAACGACCGTTCGTACCGAGAGAAATAATGGATCCTTTCGTTCGCTCCCGCTCCCGCTCATCTCACTGGCCGCCACTACCACTTCTCACTCACTCCCACTCTCTCTCTCTCGTTCACCCGTCTCGGTCTTCGGTCACCCACCCACATCCACCACCAACCCAACCAGTCCCATTCTTGTCTTACTTACCTTTGTTGCTATTGTTGTTTGTTGCTTTGTTGTATTTTATTTTTATTTATTCCGTGTGTTTTTATTTTTTACTTGTGTTGTTTTAAGTTTAAAGTTTTTATAATTTACCTATTTTTTTTATTAAATTAAATATCTAAATAATTAAGTAGATATAATTATACATATAATAAAATACGCCATAAATTGGGTACCGGTTTTTTTAAGATGATAAGAAAACAGAGTACAATTTGGCTTCATTTTAAAAATAAAGAAGCCCATAAAGCCAAATGCAATTACTGTAGTACAATAATTAGCATAGCTGGAGGATCTACAGGCAATTTAAGTCGTCACTTGAAAACCAAACATCCTATGGTTCCAATTGAACGTACTTCTGGGTCTTATTGGGGTCAATATTTTTATTATAAATTAAATTTATAATTAATCAGAGTGCGTTATCTGCTTTTGTCCTATTAATAAAGCTCATATTGGTGGAAATTTTAAAAATACCTATGTATGTGGGAAAATAAAAAAAATGAACGGGTGAGAGAAGTTGAGAGAATAGATGGGAGGGGAGGAGCGAGAGATGAGAGAAATGTACCCGTTCGTTCGCTCCCGCTCCGGCTCTTCTACCCATATTGGTGGAAATTTTAAAAATACCTATGTATGTGGGAAAATAAAAAAAATGAACGGGTGAGAGAAGTTGAGAGAATAGATGGGAGGGGAGGAGCGAGAGATGAGAGAAATGTACCCGTTCGTTCGCTCCCGCTCCGGCTCTTCTACCCCCACCACGTCACCACTAGACTGTGGGGAAAATAAGAAATGAACGATGAACGGGTCCTCTGACGAACGGGTCTTTAAAAAGATCGGTCACAAGTGAACGGTTCCCTAAAATGAACGACTTTGCCCATCCTTAGTAGAAAAGTGTCTAATGAAATAGCATCAGCCCTTTTTCATCGACTCCTCCATAATGATTATACAGAAATCGATATTTTGCGATTGATGTGTGATGGCTGCGTTGGCCAAAACAAAAACTCAACAATTATCGGAACTGTAGTTCATTGTCTCAAAATATGGTCCAGAAACAATCAAACACGTTGAGATCATATACCCAGTCACAGGTCATTCTTTTCTTCCAGCAGATAGGGTTTTCGGAAACATCGAAAAAAAAATAATAAAAAAGAAGTCATTATCAAGCCATGGCTATGGATAATACCACCAAATTTTGAAGGTAGGAAAAGATTGGAAGGTTCAAGACTGGAAGACAGAATTGAAATCTGTCATGAAATCAACCAATTAGTTTCACTTCAAAATAACTGAGTGCACACGCATACTAATATCAGTAAAACGAGGTAAAGTCATAGTTCGTGGAGAGAAGGATTACACTGATGATGTTTGCGAGGAAAAATCTATTTTCAGATCTATCCACAGGCTCCAAACTCTTAAGCCAGCAGTTATATTAGTCGGAAATTCTGATTTGAAAAGAGAAAAAGTTAACGATATTGATAAATTGCTTCAAAAACATTTGGGTTGATTACTTAAATCTCGTTTATTTTTTGTATCGATTCATGCAAAATACTTGTTTTAATTTTTACAACTCATTGTTATATATTTGATTCATAATAAATAATGTTTAAACTTTTAATTTAATTTTATGTAATGAAATGTATCACTTAAATCGAGCTCATTTATCATAATATGATACCTAATAAATGAGCTCGATTTAAGTGATCAATTTTAGTTCGAAGAAAGACTTTTCGAAAGGAAAACTTGATGATATATTATATTATCACAATTTTCAAACAAATTGTCTGCCTTTAAACAACTCTCTACCTACTATTCAAAAAAAAAGTTAAGAATAAAAATTGTTTCCTTTATTGAAGACCTATATTTGATGGAATTTAATGTTATTAACTTCAAAATAAACTAAGTCCAGTAAATTGTAATCAGAGAGTCAAGTCCAGAGCATTGGATTCAAAACTGGCCAAGTCCAACAAATTGGTATCAAAACTGGACAGTCCACTATTTTTAGAAAAACATTTCAAAGCTATTAAGTGGGAGATGTGTGAAATTTTGACGTGACTACGTCTAATAAATCGATGCGACGGGCCGCATGTTCGAAAAAGTGTGACGTCATGTCACGTTCCCCAAGAGAGCGAGGGAGACGTCATGTGACTAAAATTATTAAAATTACTAATTAATTACTCCTCATGACCTTTGACCCCACGTGACCATCACCCCCCCCCCTCCACAGCTGGGAATCTCCCACCATCGTACATCCCCAGATCAATAAGTTTCCGCTCTCCCTCTAAACCCCAATACGTTTCAACTCTCCCTCTAAACCTCATTACGTTTCCGCTCTCCCTCTAAACCTCAATAAGTTTCCGCTCTCCCTCTAAACATCAATAAGTTTCCTCTCTCCCTCTAAACCTCAATAAGTTTCAGCTCTCTCCCTAAACCTTAATAAGTTTCCGCTCTCCCTCTAAACCTCAATAAGTTTCCGTTCTCCCTCCAATTCAGTCTGATTTTGTGACCTTGAACAGGCACTTGCGTGTTCAAGCATGTCGAACCCTGCATTCGTGTAGCCTACCTTATCATGTCCTATCATCATCATCATCATCATTGTATTCAGTATTATTTAAAACTGGAGTATTATGATGGAAAAATCGCCTACCTACACTTTTGAGCATGCCGTCCTTCGGTGCCTTGAATAGTATTGCATTTAAAAATATAATTCAAAGCTCGTCATATTGAGTATGTTGTCCGATTGGAGTAATATGTGCGAAAAAATATTTATCTTCAATTCCGAGCATGCCGTCCTTCGGTGCCTTGAATAGTATTGCATTTAAAAATATAATTCAAAGCTCGTCATATTGAGTATGTTGTCCGATTGGAGTAATATGTGCGAAAAAATATTTATCTTCAATTCCGAGCATGCCGTCCTTCGGTGCCTTGAATGGTATTGCATTTAAAAATATAATTCAAAGCTCGTCATATTGAGTATGTTGTCCGATTGGAGTAATATGTGCGAAAAAATATTTATCTTCACCTGCCTACAACCGAAGGCGGCGATTGGCGCCGTTAATTATCAATGAACTTGTTTCCATTTTATTTTCCTTCCACTTCTTTTGTGTATTATACTACTGTGATGTTATGACGTAGTCACGTCAACCTACCGGCCGTAAACCGACTTTACAGACAACCAATTTTTTTTTTATGAACATAGATAATGATACACGACTCTTGTTATTTATCCAAAAGGATGAATAAAGGACTTGGCCGGTTTTGCAACTAGGCGCCTCTATTATAGACACAATATTAACCATTTTTTTAAAATCAAAACCACATTTTTGAAGTATAAATAATTACCATATTCACTTCTAATAATATATAATCAAGTGTGAAAAATGAAGAGAATTATGGAAAATAAAAGGTGGCTCCAGTGGTGGACAGGTTTTTGGGGCTTGGTTGCGCGACTTAAGTAGTCAAATATTACTGATACCGGGGCGGGGATGTCAATCCAGCCCAGGAATATGAAACATACAAACTCACCAAATCGTTAACCTTTATTTATTGTTTTTACCTTAATTGTTTTTGGGTACACCTTCCTTATGTGCATTATGACACGTTCATCTTTGTAGAAGGAACACAGGATCTGGGAAGTGCTTAGAGGCGCGCCGTAGCCTCTTGAGTAGAGTATGTAAAAACGTGATGGGTGATTCCCAGTGTAGAGTCGGGCTCATGTCCACCAGAGTGACGAAAGAGCGCTATGGTAGTAGGCGATATGGCTTCTTAATTGAAGCCCGGGCAAGAGTCATAAAAACTATTTTATTAGCGTTTAATACTACATGGAAGATACACGTATGATGTACTTATTTTTCAATAGTTCTGTACACAAAGACTATTAAAGACTATTTACTATTCATAAATTTAAAATTCAAGGTTGAACAAGATAAATAGTTTTTCGCTTTCAGTTTTCCACATTTTCCATCTTTCAGAACACGTCAGTAGTTCAGTGTGTTAAAACTTCTGTGGTCTTATAATGGAATATCTACCATTAGCTATGTTGGTATTTCTAGGTGATTATAAGTTGAAATTTCTTAATTATTATTATATAGTTAGTTATGATTCATGCCCGGGCTTTAACTAAACATATCGCATTCTACCAGAGCGCTATTTCGTCACTCTGATGGAAATGAGCCCGACTCTACTTTTGCATGCTGTAGAGCGCTCACAACATTCCAATCACATTCACACTGACACACACACAGACATCATCGCGAAAATGGTCAAAATGTTTTCAGAGGATCTTGAAATGTGAAAATCCGTTGAAACCGGATGGGATTTTCGCACGATTACAATACTTCATTATAGTATAGATATAAGAAAATAATTAAGTCCAAATTGGCAAGACACATCAAGAGAAACATTGATACATTCTCTGCTCCCACACAACCGACCAGGATCACAGAAGATGGCAAAGGGACCTTCTAGAACCTGAATTTAGCACCCCAAGGTTTTAGATGAGTTCTAGTGGAATAGTTCTAGAGTTTCTGATGGTTTTCAACAATAGTTCTGCTCATTAGCCCGAAAAAATTCGATCTCTAAAAAAAAAATAACAGCGTAGCACCTGAAAGGAGTTCTCTATAAATAATGAAGAGTTCTGGAGTTCTTGATGGTTTTTATCAAAAGCTCCGGCAAAGAAACTTAAAAAAAGGTTAATAAAGATGGCCCGTCAGCACCCCACTTCTAATGGGAAGGAGTCACATACTAATGAGCAGAACTATTGTTGAAAACCATGAGGAACTATAGAACTATTATGGGTGTGAAATGTTGTGGTGCCTGGGGTGTGGTTCTCAGTGGTCCTTCTAGATCCCTGACATCAAGTGACCTGATGTTGTATAAGAAAATAAGATGCAAATCCGTTTTTCAGCTAATTTGGGATTTTTTTTAACGTATAAGACTCTATCAAGTGACCAGGTAAGATGACTATTTTGTCTATATTATTTCACTGTTTTTTTTGCACGTTTTGTCAAATGCACTACTTAAATTTAAAAAAAACAAATTTCTTTTTTGAAATATTATCTATTCCACAAAAAATGTATACAAAAAAGGGGTCGGTGAATCACCGGCTATGTGCTTCCCCAGAACGTTTTGTTCTCCTCCTAAAACCAGTCGACCGATTTTGTGCCGATTAATTCATTACATCAGCAGTTATTAGGATATTAGAATTGACTTCCTGAACCCCCCCCCCCCCCCTCTTTTCTGCCGATTCCGCTGAAAATTAATGTGTCGTCCTTATGGGGTTTTGAATTCACTTATGAAATTTTGTGTCGATACATTCATTAAAATGGCAGTTATTCGAATTTTTGGGTCAAGCCCCCCCCCTAATCTCTCCTCCCTATGGTCGATTTGGCTGAAAAACAATCGGTTTCATCTTTAGAGGGTTCTGTATTCACATATAAAATTTCATGTTATTAGCTTTATTCTATCGGGCGTTGTCGGGTTCACAGACTTTTTTTTAAATATTTTGAATCTAGATTTGGAAAACATGAAATTCCGTTGAAAACTCCGCATCGAAATTTTGAACGATTACATAACTTACTATTACTAAGACAAGTTTACTGAGCACTTACGCGCTCACTCACCATATATTCATTAATCATGTCTCCCCCAGCTCCACACGACTTGGGGGTCGTTCAAATTCTTAGGTATTTATACAATACATACTTACGTATATGTATATATATATATATATATATATATATATATATATATATATATATATATATATATATATATAGTTAGTTACAGCCAGCGTGCGCCCCCCTTTAATCCCGAACTCTCTCAGCGCGCCAAGGAAATTAAGGTGGGCTGGGAGTGACCTCCAATCGTCGCAGATAGTCGGCGACGTCGCTCCTAGCCGACCACAGCAACAGAAAAATATTATTTATGTTATTTTTTGAATTACCAATAAAATTGTTAGGCCCTCATTTCCCCGACGATTGGGCGAGGATGTCGTAGCCTTCACCGGAGGCCGCCAACTCAAAATAAATAAGAATACAGTTAGTTATTGTGACTCATGCCCGGGCTTTTAACTGCGAGGTCGTTTCGCCAACTACCAGAGCGCTCTTTTGTCGCACTGGTCTACTATTATACGAAGAATAAAGGAAGATATTTGATCAACAAGTCGATACAGACTATTCATTCGAATTTCATGTTTTAAATTTAGAAAATAAAATAAAATAATTAAAATAAGAAAATAGTTGTCTACAAATTAATCAATTAAGGTTTCGCTCTTCCACTGAACTCAATATATCGATTTGTTTGAAAATTCATCTACACTCTCGCATACACTGATCTAATTCAGAGCACTTTGACACGGCCAATAAATTGGCGGGCGAAAACTTAATTGATTAATTCGTTCTGTTGAAGTACATTGCCAGTGATTCACCAACCACTTTTTTGCATTTTTTTTTTATAATTTTTTTTTCGCTAGGAAAAAGAAGAGGAGAGGCCGCTTATCCCGAGGACTGATCCACGCCAGACATATGAGAACCCGAGTAGTCAAGAAAAAGTAGTAATAGATCAAGTCAACAAGGTGCAACCATACCATTACCCTTATACACCTAATACAAATAAAAAATGATCAGTTATATGAAAAACAATTCTACTGTTTAAGAGTAATTTTTTTTTTTTTTTTTCGGGTGCTCCTGACCCCTTAGGGGGATACCCTATGTTCTCCCGGCTCTTTACACCGAGTGATCTCGGGATCTTATCGGGGGTTCTGTTCTGTCTCTGTCCCGGAGCCGGGGGCAGCCGCCGCACGCCTGTCGGTGGGGCCCCCGGCACCGGGTTAGTAGGCTTTCTTGATTCTCCGCCAGGAGGAGACGAACCGACCAAAAGCCAGGTAACCAGCCTCTGTCATCAGTCCCGGCAGGTCCAGTTCCAGGTTCGATCCTGTCTGGCGAATCGGCGCCGCCCTGGGCACGTTGTATAGCGGGCATTCGAGAACTACGTGTTCCGCAGTCTCGACGCCGCCACACGAGCAGGCAGGGCTTCTTAAAGAAGAAGAGCTTGGCGCTGAAGTCGCCATGACCTGATAGCATCTGTGACGTCCAATGGTCTGGTTGTACCCATGGAGAGTCAAGGCGCGTCTGGACGTCTGGGAAATAGGTGAAGGTTGTACGGCCATCTGTCGATCGCGCCCAACGCTGTTGTCATCTTTCTACGATCCATTCCTGGACAATGCCCCTCAGGCGCTCTGGTCTCGCCCGTCCTTGCATCTCCCTTTCCAGGGCTTGACGCAAGGCCACGTCCGTGTCTGCCTCTATTGGTAAGCCGCGTCTACAGAAGTACGAGGCGATGGCCCCATCCAAGACAAGGTCTATGGGTGGGGCCCCCGCCAGCACCTGCAGCGCAGCCGTGGAGACAGTACGGTAGGCTTTGGTAATCCTGAGGAGGGCTGCTCTTTGAGCTTGAAGTAGCAACGTACGCCGTCGTTTGGTGGGGTGAACCCACCATCCGGCAGCGGCGTACCTTGCTACTTCCTCGAAAACCCCGGTGTAAATAGTTTTACACGCGGAGTAGCCGAGACCCCACGTCGCTCGGGCTAGGTAGCTCAGAGCGTTAAAGGTAGCTGTTGTCCTATCCTTGATGGCAACAGCGTGGGGCGTGACGTTGAATCCCGGCCCAATCCCCACACCCAGGTACGTGATCACGGCCGGAAATTCAACGCGTCGGTCGTGTACTGCAAGAACCAGGGGGTGGCGGGCGTCAGTTTTTCCTCTCATCAGCATGGCCGCTGTCTTGCTGGGAGAGAGGGTTAACTTGTTCAGTCGGCACCAAGTGTCAGTACTTAAGAGTGAATTTTAAAAAAAAACTCTTAAAGAAGAAGTATAGATAAAAACTCAGAGACACAAGGGAACACCCAGGCAAGTAGAGAAATATGTGATCCTGATAAAATTCAAAGTTGAATTTTTTTAATTTTCCGGGGAGGGGGGCTCAAAAATCTTATATGAGGAATCCGAAGCCACTTTGTAAGCCAAGGAATTCTATATGATCATATTAAATTTCATGTTGGTTTATATAAATTGTAATATCATTAAATTGCTGAAATTATGCTAGAATAGCTTTTTTATGAAAACTTACTAATTATGCTAGCAATGAAAATCCCAGCTATTACTTTTCCTTACATTACTTAATCAAAATTTATTTATATAGGTATATATTAATGTAGATAAATATATATTTTTTGCATTTATTTTTTAAATATTTTTTCCTCTAGTTCTTTAATCCTTTGGCGGAGATGCACAATACGAAAACTGAAGAAGGCCGGAGCAGCACAAGTACACATAACATCCCAGAGACACAAGGGGACACACAGGCAAGTTGAGAAATATGTAATCCGGAAAAAATTCCATGTTGACATGAACATATTAAATTTCGTGTTGATATATAAATAAATATATATATATAGCATTTGTATCGACGATATGAATGCTATATATCGAATGTGAAAAACACCACTTCTCAGTAGAGTGAATAAACTGTTGCAAGGTTCATTCTAAATCAGTGCGTATTGTCAAACATTTATTATAAAAATAGTAAGTACAAAAATGATCTCATAATAATTATGAGATCATTTTTGTACCTACTTATACTTATAATTATTATAATTCTTTTGCTATACTATTATACCATTTTTTTCTAGAAGGCCCCAGGAACATCCATTCTACAGTTTGGAAAGTAAATGAAATAAACAAAAAACTTTGGAAAAACAATAAAATAAAACTTATAATAAAAACAAAAAATAATAATAAAACCAAATAATGGTTGATAATAAATAAAAATAGATATAGATAAACAATAATTAATATTTAGTAGGTGCAATACACAATAGGCAACAAAATGATAATAGTAGTGATAATATCTAGAAAAATAAAATAAAACGATTATATAGGTAGGTATGAATAACGTAATCTAAATATTTAGAACAGTAAAGACCGTGTTAATCCCGTCAAAGGCACATGTGTGCCTGACAGACACATACCTGGAATGTAGTGCCAGCCCCATGTGTGCCTGACAGACCACCTTAGTTTTATAAAAATCTTTACTTACTTGAAATTGTAAAAGATAGAGTGATGCTTGGCTTGTTCTCGTGACAAGGATTAACTAAGGAACGTTTACATAGATATGGCGCTAGTGGAGAGGCAGAAGAGTTGCTAACACTTGCAAATGAAATATCACTACGTGCCTGACAGACCCACCTGTGGTGGTACGGGTTAAAAGTCCGGGCTTGAGTCACAATAACTAATATTAAATATGTATTTATATATTATAACGTACCTGCTACTGGGGAAATGGAATATTTGTGGATTATTATAAAAAATAGAAATAGTAATTATCGAGCAAAAGTTAATTGGATAAATATTAAATATATCGCGACTTTAAAACGAAATATTGCCTGAATAACTTTCCACTCCCTCAATATCAGAGTAGCTATAAGATATTTGTTGGTGACCACTTGTAACTAACTCTTTGTTAATTACATGTGACCACCCTGGAGTAGCATGCATAACGTCTGGGTAAATAAACGAAAATTAGAACGAAAACATATTTATTATAACACAAAATTGAACATTTATAAAAAGAGTAATTATAGAAATTGTATAATTAACTTTAATTAATTAAAATAATTAGTTTAATACTGAAGCCTGATGGGCGAAAAGTGACAAGTTAGATTCTGTCTGAAAGGCATTACTTGTTCTTTATACGGGTCTGTTGGCAATAATTAAACATTTGGAAAATAAAACCTCTTTGTTGAATTCCACATTTCCTTGGCCTGCTGCGTTGAATTCAATAGGTGGATGATGTCCTAGGACGTCGACATATCTTCATGGGTGGATGGTGCCTCAGATGGAGTATCTCTTCAATAGTGGAAAATAAATGTCTAGCGTTTCTGATGAACAAAGGATCTGATCACTCCGACACTAAATTGGGTGTAATTGTCCGGATGTCATCAATTCTGTTCATTATTGAACCATAGGAGAGGACTGATAACTCCCTACTCCTACACAAAAGCACTTATATTATTACATTTTTGGACTGTGTTTGTATAAAATCGGGACTGAGAGCGACGTGGATTCTGCCCAGGGTCTGTCGCCAGACTAATAAGCTTAATCTGTGATCACATTTTGACTTTGAATAAATTACTATATAAATTGGCACTGAGACTGACGGCACTGAGACTACTAACGTGGATTCGGCCCAGTGTCTGTCGCCAGACTGACGATCTGTACACGTCTTTTCAGAGCTCTCCTCGCGCCTTAGGTGGGGGAAAACCGGGAACATCTGGCTGTTCATTGGCTCACGTTGTTTGTCTACGTCATATTGGGCGGAGCTTCGAGCCTCCCTTTCCAGAATTTTCCTGCCTTTTGATATTGTTTAAACAAGCTGCACCTGCCCGGACGTCTTCAATTAAGGAGCATCCGCTAAAAGTTGAATTATTTCTCTCTGGACCCAAGTAAAGCCTCTGGAAAGTGCTGCTGTAGTCTCTGGTGGCCGCTTCTCACAACATCATTTATTTATTATAAACCCTATTATATCGTAAATGTTCGGTGGTATTCTGATAATGCTACAATATATAAGGGCAAAAGTCATCTACAAACTCACAAAGCACTTCCAGCGAAAAGTTAATTGAATTTTTCGTTCCGTTGAAGTACATTGCCAGTTTCGCCGATGTTTATTTTTTTATTATTTTTGTTTAATAATATTTTTTTCGCTAGGCAAAACAAGGCGAGGAGTCATCCATTCCGAAGACTGATCAAGGCGGGATACCTGACAACATAGGAAGTACAGATAAGAACCCAGATACACAAGAGGACACCCAGGCAAGTTGAGAAATATGTAACCCTGAGAAAATTCCATGTTGAATTATTGAAATTTTTCCTAATGGGAGGGGAGCTCAAAAATGTTAATATCTGCCGGTGTAATGAATGTATCCATACAAATTGATTCACAGACGACTTTTTTTGTAATGTCATCATTATTGATTTTTAAATTAAAGTTTATCTATGATGATGTTACTGTCCAAAGTGTTTCTTACATTTAGTTTATTCTGTATTAAAACGAAAAATTGTAAGAAACTACAAAAAACTGGATATCAAATTCAAATCCGGATTATTAATGGGGTGAGTAAAGAAATATGGTTTTTCCATTTAAAATTTCGTGTTTTATTAAAAAAGATCTAATTAACATAAATATTCAGATTATGGACCACCAGGCTCTATGGTAGTACCTAACCCATCTTGTGACTAGTTGCTGGATCTCATGCGATACTATTCCTTGGGTTCAGAAGCGAAGAATTCTTATACATTAGCACTGACTTCCTCTAAATTGCTGGGGTATCGATTCCGAAGAAAGTGAGCTATAGATCGGAACAGATGATTATCCAAGGGTGCGAGGTCGGAGCTCTACGCAGGGTGGGGTAACAACTCAATCCTAACAAGTTCTTGAATTTTTAGCTGGGTCAAATTTGAAGTATGGGGTCCTGTAGGAAGTGTACTCGCTTGTGGTTCACTATGGCTGGGTATCTCTGAGCCAAAACTGAATACATATGTTCTAGCGCTGTTCACAATTGAGCTGAGAATCGTTAGACTGGCCGTCTGGGATAAATAAAATAAATTTAAAATGGGTGATCCGTTAATAGTTTCAATAAATAACAACACTTTTGTTTCGAATTGACCAATATTTTGCAACCGGTTGAACTGACTGGCCTCGACTTGACCACTGACCAGTACAATCTGGAAGTTTTGGAACCAACTTGCTGATCATTCATTCAGGTCTTCTTCACCTTCAACCTCACAAATTTTCTTGGTGGCTTTGGCTGCAGAACATCTCCGTTTCTAATATTGTCTAAAAATCACTAAAACTTTGTAATATTGAATAAACGAAAGTTACAACAAGACTGACCAATCAGAATAGAGCCATAGTTATAAAACGTTTCAGTAGAGTTAAAAGATTAAGATAATGTCCTACAATATTAATTATTTCAGTAAATAAATAAAGTCCGCAGGTCACTAAAAATGTTATACTTGTACACCGACATTTTTTATCTATATAAAAAATACGCAACGTTGAATTACGTAGTTTTATATTTTTTACTTTTTATTTGTATGTCATACAACAAAGGTAAATTGTCCTAGGCACAAAAACTAAAGGTTACACTACTGTTATAATGACACGTAGGCATCCAATGTTACCACTCCTCAAAACTACTACACAACAAGTAGTAATTTCAGTTTTAAATTTACAATGATGAAACTTTGGCTCTGGTGCTCATCTAAACAAATATTATTATAAATAAAAAATTGTTCATTGAAAATTAAATTGGCGCATCTACCTTTTACTTTTTACCTGCACAATTTTGATTTGTTGCAGGTGGAGGCATCGAAACCTAAACGTTCGCGTATCAAGAACTTCTTTCACCGTCGATCGTCTCACCGTCGACAAGACTGAAGAAGACAAAAAACTGAGAACATGAGAAGTATAGGAGAAGGTTTATTATGACAGTCGCAAAAAAATAAAAAAAATAAAGTCGGCAGGTCACTAAAAATGTTATACTTGTACACCGACTTTTTCTTTGACCCACCTAATTATATAAAAATTATGCAACGTTGAATTTCAGTAGTAATTTCAGTTTTAAATTTACAATGATGAAACTTTGCACAGCTCTAGAGCTCATCTAAACCAATATTATTATAAATAAAAAATTGTTCATTGAAAATTAAATTGGCGCATTTTCTACCTTTTACTTTTTACTTCTACAATTTTGATTTGTTGCAGGTGGAGGCATCGAAACCTAAACGTTCGCGTATCAAGAACTTCTTTCACCGTCCATCTCGAAACTGAGAACATAAGAAGTATAGGAGAAGGTTTATTATGACAGTCGCAAAAAAATTTAAAAAATAAAATCCGCAGGTCACTAAAAATGTTATACTTGTACACCGACTTTTTCTTTGACCCACCTAATTATATAAAAATTATGCAACGTTGAATTTCAGTAGTAATTTCAGTTTTAAATTTACAATGATGAAACTTTGCACAGCTCTAGAGCTCATCTAAACAAATATTATTATAAATAAAAAATTGTTCATTGAAAATTAAATTGGCGCATTTTCTACCTTTTACTTTTTACCTGCACAATTTTGATTTGTTGCAGGTGGAGGCTTTGAGTTCTGAAAGCCTCTTGAAATCTGAACTTTCGCGTTCTTGTAATGGTCTCAATAACATCTGAATACGGTAGCTTATAAGCACAATAACAAAAAATAGTGATGTGGACATTACAGGACTCTCTTATACCACCCACAGTTACAGATCACTCTATCCCCCTCCTCTTTTCAAAACCATTTCATTTTGTCTTTTTGTTCAGCGCAATCCTGAGATTAGACATTTTGCTTGGTATAAGAATGTCCGTTAATGGTCACATCACATATATTTTATTTTTTTCTTTATTTTTATAATTTTTCAAAAAAACTACCAGTAATAAAACCATATTTTAATGTTCGTTGTTATGCGTTAAAACATTACTTACATATGAGTCGCCCATTTCCAAAGCCCGCTCTGTCCAGTACAACTCGTTTTGAGATAATGGCTAAAAACTGTTACATCCACTTGGAAACAAGCTAGAAACGTGATTTTTTTTTCTAATTTTTTCGTCAACCCCTTTTTTCGTTCTATGAAACCCCTGCACTTCACAGGTTAAAAATTTTTCTTGGAACGCAGAAAGTAGGATGGACATAGTGGGTTTTGAAACAGTAAGGGTGACAAAGTGGATTTAGGAAAAGTATATAATGGACAAAGTGGGTTAGGTGGAAAAAAATGCGTGATTGAAGACAATGCTCGTTCCTTTTCATTTCAGCAATAAAATATTTATATATATATATATATATATATATATATATATATATATATATATACCTATATATATTCTTATTTTCGAATAATACATATTTTCTATAATTTTTTTTTTTTTAAATTTATTTATTTGCAATCTATATACAATTAATATAATGAGCAAATTTGGTAACTGTATGCCTGAGTGTCTATGCCACATGTTGGGAGAGGCCAGCCAGCGCTGACAATCCCTAGAAACTAATACAATGTTGGATTTCACTTAGAAGATCTCGATGCCACCTCCTATTCAGACGGCGTGGAGGATTCTCAGGAAAGTTTATTGTGGAAATTTAAGAATCGGGATTGGACGAATATATTATATTCCTTATAAATATTTAGTTTACATACTTCGGGGTTTACATACCTACTACTGAATTGTCGTTCTTCGTTTTTAATACATTGTACAATAATTTCTTAATATTAAATAGTAAGGTAATACATAATACTAACTAACCAGCTAACTAAATACATAATACTAACTAACCAACTAACTAAATACATAATACTAACTAACCAACTAACTAAATACAATGTATTTAGTTAGTTGGTTAGTTAGTATTATGTATTTACAATTACAAAAAGTATTATGTCATAATACTTTTTGTTGTTTGTATCTAATAAAGGAGAAATTTAGCAAGCAAAATGTTTTTTTATCAGTACACCCAGTAAATCATGTAAAAAAAGTGGTCGGTGAATCATCTGTACTGATGCTGGGGGCACGAATTAATCTATTACTTTTTCACTCTCTCTCCAAAGTAAATCGACCATTAAAACGTAATAAAAAATCGAGGGATATCTGAGTGTTTCTCAAAACTCGAATAAAACTATTCGGCCGTTTGCGCTTAATATTAAACAGTTGACTTTCAGTGGGGCTCCTAAATCCTAATACCTCCCAGATAAAATAAACTAAGGGCCACGGCCTGGTTTCGAACCCACGATCTTGAGCTCAGAAGGCAAGCACAGATACCATTGAGCTACCGGCGCCCTCATAAATTTTTCGATCATTTTATTAAGGACCAAACAGAATATAATAAATTTTTCTATTTTCGTTATGGCTGACAACCATTATATCTGATTGTATACTCTCTTCCGATATTGTGTATGAAAACTTATAGAGCACTAGCTGAAAAATCAGAACAAAAAAAAAAAAACACGTTAATTTCATGCATCCGAATTTTAAAATTACTATTTTTTCTGTGTTTATCGACTGAATTCAGTTTAAAACGCGGATCAAAAATGTGTTTTCTCTAATTGAGGAGGGGCACGACTCAATAACCAGACCCACAGATATATTTTTGGAATGATGGGTTCTCAAAACAACCAATTCCGGTGAAAAGTCAACATCGGATTTCTGAACCCATTACATAACTTCCCCTATACCTGGTATAGCTGGGAAAGTAATGTACTTATATTATATATTTAGGTCATAAGAAAATTTCACATACGTGCGGCGGTATCGAGATTGCAGTCCAAGCTAGGGTGGAGTTTATTCATTTTACAAGATCGTATTTGGGACTGGATCTATAGCAGATGGTGACGGAAACATACTACCCGACGTTCTGCCGATTCCTCGCTCCTGGCGGGAGCAGAAACAGGCTTTGTAACATGAGCTGGGGTTGATCGGCGCAATAGTTCCGCCGATGGCCAATCCCAGTCCCTCAGTAACCCCTTAATCCCCAAGCTCTTCTCACGTTGACTGTGTGATATTGCTATAATGCAAGGTTCACCCTCCTTTAAAACCTAATAAAAAAAAAATTAATAAAAATAAAAAACATACGTAGTTTATTTACTTTCATTCTAATCATCAAATATTTATATCTCATAAAAAAATAAATAAACGATTACAGGACACAATAGAACAAAGAATTAACAACATTATTTTACCGACTACATCAAAGATATATCTGAAGATGTTGAAGACAATTGTAAGTACATGTCATTATATGAAAGATATATTCAATAAACTGTTATTCTGAAATTATTTGAAGTTAAAAAGTGGTCGGAGAATCATTGGCAATGTAGATCTCAGAACGAATCATTGGCAATGTAGATCCCAAAACGAATCATTGGCAATGTAGATCCCAGAACGAATCATTGACAATGAAGATCCCAGAACGAATCATTGACAATGTAGATCCCAGAACGAATCATTGGCAATATAGATCCCAGAACGAATCATTGACAATGTAGATCCCAGAACGAATCATTGGCAATGTAGATCCCAGAACGAATCATTGACAATGTAGATCCCAGAACGAATCATTGGCAATGTAGATCCCAGAACGAATCAGTCAATTAAATTTTCGCTCTCGCTCCAAAACCAATCGACCGTTTGAACTAAAAATAAGATGTTGATTTACATATAGGCTCCGGAATATATTGTGTCGATATATTCGTTGCATCGGCAGTTATTTATTTATTTACATATTCACAAAGACATTTGTCACTAGTGATTGTGATATTGAGCGGTGGCAAGTGTGTGGCTGTACTGCTGAGGTACGTGACCGAAGAGGAGTCCAGGATAGTCCTGGATCAGGTCCCTCTGTCATGCCCGCTTGAGAGGTCGTGACGGATTAGTGGTGAGAGTGTTCGTGGATAATTGCAGAATAAGTGGATTGGCGTGATGATGGAGTTTGTCGTGAAAATTTTGATATCGTGTCTCTTCTGTTGTAACAGAAGGTACAAATGGGATGTTGAGGTCATTATGTAATGTGAGGTTGGAAATGTAAAATGGGGCATTGGCAATGTGGCGTAGTATAATGGATTATATTAACTGAAGACGTTTTTTGTTTGATTTTTTGTCAGTTATCGGCAGTTATTACAGTTTTTGTGTTGCGCCCCCCTCTTTTCAATAAAATTAACGGTTCTTGTCCTTTTCTTTATATCTGTATCCAGAACCTTATCAGGATGACCCCGTTGCTTTTCAGCCAAATCGGCCAAAGGGAGGCAGGGCATTAAGGGGCTTAACACAAAACCTGCTCCTATAATTGCTGAAGTCAGTCATTCATCCACAATTTTTTATATACCTTTTAAAACATTTATATAAAAATGTAAATACATTCTGTAAGTTTTCAAAAAAATCGGCCGAAGAGAATGGAGATATTAGAAGACGGGGGGACTCAACACATAAACCGTATTAATTGTTAGTTAGTTATTGTGAATCATGTTCGGGCATTAACTACGAGGTCATATCGCCTACTACCAGAACACTCTTTCGTCACTCTGGTGGACATGAACCCGACTCTACTGTGGGAGTCCTAAATTTTGCCTAATCAGGTTTAATCCCCTAGACTAGGGTAAACATGCTAAAAAGAACTGATAAATAGTAAGCGTGCCTGCTTACTGAGCTCAAGATCGCGAGTTCGAGACCCGGCCGAAGCCCTTTGGTTTCTTATCGGGGAGATGAAAAAACAATGACCGCGCCGTCCTTCAGATGGGACGTTAAGCGATGGTCCCGAGCCTGTACGAAGTCAGGTACTCGTTAAAGACCCCTATCCTAGGAGAATAAAAATTTTGATAGTAACAGTAGAACTCATGTCCGCCCGAGCGATGAAAGAGCGCTCTGGTAGTAGGCGATATGTCCTCGATGTTAAAGCCCGGGCATGAGTCATTATAACTAACTAAATAAAGTGTTTTTTTTTTACAGGAGCTGGTGCTTATGGTGGGTGTGACGTCTACATTGTCCAGCCTAGTGGCAGGCGGCGCTGCACAACTCAGGACTGAAAGACCCCGCTACAAGAGAATGAGCGTACCTCAAGATTTACTAAATAAGTGGGTACTAGGCACTGTACTTCTAAAAAAAAGAGACTTCAGGTTCTGAAATGTCCCGCAATTCTAGGAATTGGAATTTCACAGCGTCTTCTAAGTAGCCGTTATAAATAACAGAATGTCCACTCTATGGAACTTACATACCCACTATGGGGGAAGTTACGTAATCCGACAGAAATTCGATATTTGGTTTTCATCGGAATATCATGTTTTCCGTTTTCCAGATTCCAAAATTGGAAAAAAAAGTAGCCATCCTTAATTTCATGTCGATACATCGGCAGTTATTCGGATTTTTGAGTTGCGTCCCTCTCCCTTTCCTACTTATTTCGCACTTAGTTAAAGCCCGGGCATGAGTCATAAAACCTAACCTAGCCTATAAAATATGAGAGTACTTTTTTAAAAATAAATTATTATTATAAGGTTGTCACGTCATAGCTTTATGGTCAAATACTCAATAGTAAATTCAAATCCTCATTATTTCTAATTCACTTGAATTTATTTAAAAAAAAAATAAGTGGAGAATCGCCTGCAAAATACTTCCCCAGAAGGAATTAATCAATTAACTTTTCGCTCACCTTCCAAAACCAGTCGACCGTTTGCGCTAATATTCGCTAATAGTTACATAACGGCTCCTTAATCCTCATCCATAAATTTTGTGTCGATAAATTCATTATATGGACAGTTATAAGGGTTTGTTAAATTGAGCCCTTCCCCATCCCTTCTGCCGATTTGATTGATAAACGACAAGGGTTGTCCTTATGGGGTTTTGGGCACATATACAATTTTGTGTCTATACATTCATTACAATGGCAGTTATTAAATTTTTTATGTTAAGCCCTAAAGCTCCGTCCTTCCCATTGGTCCATTTGACTGAAAAAAAACAATAGGTATCGTCTTTAGAGTGTTCCGGATTTACATATATAAAATTTCATGTCGATACATCCATTCTAGCGGGAGTTATCATGTTGTGCCTCAGACACACACATACACAGGTAGACAGATTTTGTTTTTTTCATATTTGGAATCTAGAGGTCGGAAAACACAAAATTCTGTTGAAAACTCTGCATCGAATTTCTACATAACTTCCCTTAGAGCTGGTCTAGTAAGAAAAATAAACTAAAGTGTCCTGAACTCTCTAAAGACGACATACTGATTTTCAGAGAAATCGGCCGAAAGGAAGGGGGATTAGGGAAGAGGCTTAACTCAGAAACTCTAATAAATACCGTTGTAATAAATGTATCGGCACGATATTTCATACTTGAATTCAATACACAGTACATCCCATATTTCCATATATGATGAAGAGTTCAGAGACCCTATCAGAGCTTCCACATCGTGGGTTTACTATTATATTTAATAAGAAAAGGAAAATATGAAAAAAAAAAAATGTTTCCGCTTTTGAGACTTGGGCATTTCGGATACGATGTAATATCATCTGTTCAGTTTAAAAAAAATAATAGGTAAAAATCTCATAGCAAGGATTGACCTTACTAAGTTTACACATAAATGTAATACATTATAGATATATATATATATATATACAGTCATACATATATATATATATACAGGGTGGCCCAGATAAGCGGGCCACAAGTGAAATAACTCCTAAACGGTTAGAGATATTTAAATTGTGCATAGGAGTAAAGTTGTAGCACACGCCAAGAGCTATAGAATGGTGTCCTCGAAAAGACAAAAATGAGCCTTTTAATGGCACAAACAGCCCTTCGAAGGGCGGGGTTCCTTTTGACCCTTAAGTTTTATTACATTTTCTTAAAGTACTAAAGAAACAAGGAAGAACTGTGGAAACAGATTTTTGATACGTCAAGTAGTTCTCGGAAAAGAAAGCGTTTAAAGTTGCACGTTTTTTTTATTCTGAAGTTAGTTGGAATTTAATAACCTCAGAATAAGAAAAACGTGCAACTTTAAACGCTTTCTTTTCCGAGAACTACTTGACGTATCAAAAATCTGTTTGCACAGTTCTTCCTAGTTTCTTTAGTACTTTAATAAAATGTAATGAAACTTAAGGGTCGAAAGGGTACCCCGCCTTTCGAAGGGCTGTTTGAGCCATTAAAAAGATCATTTATGTCTTTTTAAGGACGCCATACAATAGCTCTTGGCGAGTGCTACAACTTTAGTCCTATGCACAATTTTGATATCTCTAACCGTTAAGGAGTTATTTCACTTGTGGCCCGCTTATCTGGGCCACCCTATATACATACATACCATATAGGCGGCGCCGATAGCTCAGTGGTATGCGTGCTTGGCTTCTGAGATCAAGAGCGTGGGTTCGAGTAGGCGATATGACCTCGTTGTTAAAGCTCGGGCATGAGTCATAAAACCTAACCTAGTCTATAAAATATGAGAGTACTTTCGGTATTGCTACCATCTCTAGCCACGACTTAACAAGGTTTATGTAAGTCCAAGGTTCCAAGGATGGACTAACTTTAGAAAGAAAAGTAACAGAAAAGTAACGCGAAATATTTTTTCTGTTCTAGTCAGCAGTGCACTCTTGGTATGGTCTGGTGTCGAGACAACCGTTACGGCTTCAGGTAACTTAGTGACATTCTTTTTTTATTTCATTCTACAGAAAAAATAAATAAATAACACAAAAAAAACATATACAGGGTGTATCGCAAGCAGATGACAATACTCGGGGGGGGGGGGGGGGGGGGGGGGGGGGTGAATGCCCCACTCAAGTACGCTAAGAAACCGGGGTAATAAAAATCCGTTTCAACTTAGTGTAGAAATAAATGAGATTTAAAATTTTTTTACGATAACCACGTTTTTTTTAGCAAAATGTCCGTAAATATCACTTTTTGGTTAAGGTAAGGTGAAATCTGACTACACTGTCGTAATCTACGTTAAATTTCCTAATAGGTGACATGTTTTTTGACATGAAAATCGAAAAGAATAAAATAGGAGGCTAACGTTTATTTCAAAATGAACACCTGTTTAAATTTTTTGGCAAAGTTTCAGTTTACCGTAATTTGTTTTCTCCATTTGCTAGGATGTTCCAAATTCACCAAAAGTTAGCAAAAATATGGCTCTTTAAAAATACCTAATGTTGTTCTCTTTATTGTCGACCATAGCCGGAATGAGACAGCAGAAAAGATGAAAAACATGGGTAAACCTAACATACACAAAGCGAGACTTTTTATAAAATTAACTAATTCATTATTTCAAAAAAATTGAAATTATTTTCAGAGATAAAAAAAGTTTTGTACTGTACTGTACAGGTTATTTTGGTACTGTGTGTTGAAAAAATTATAACAACATATTTGGCAAATTTTCAATTTACCGTAATTTGTTATCTCCATTCGCTAGGATGTTCTAAATTCACCAAATTACTATTATTCTTTGAAATATTAATTAATTATTTTCTCTGAATAAATAAAGTTATATTTGTTTTCCCTAATGTTGGCTTCTGTAGACGATTAGAGAGTAAAAAAAAATAAAAATAATCCTAATCTGTTCAATGGATTTTGAAACTGAAAACAAACGTTAGACGTATTAGCTAATGTAAACATTATTAGATCCAATAAACAGTTTTATGCAAAGATTCGGTTGAGAGACATTAGTCTAAGAGAATCATGCCGGTTTTTTACACAGCGCGGGAATACGTAGACATGATTTATGCTTACGGGGCTGCTGGAGGCAACGGTCTGCTAGCAGAACAAATTTACCGTAATCTATTCCCAAATCGACAAAGATTGCCGGATCGGCGAACTATAGAAAATGCCTATCGGATTATGGGAGAAACTGGTTCGATTCCAAGACAACCTGCTAATTATGCCGATCGACCACGAAGGGATGTCGATGATATTTTAGAGCGGTTTGACAATGATTCGTCCACGAGCACCCGGCGCGTTGGATATCAACTTGGTATATCTCACTCTACTATTTTTAGGGCCCTTAGGGATGACGAAAGGCGTCCGTATCACCTTACAACTATCCAGGAGTTGCTGCCTCATGATTATGAATCAAGAATGGAATTTGCTCAGTGGTTTGTTCAACAGTGTCGCACAGATAGAAATTTTCCTGCTCGCATACTGTGGACCGATGAATCTACATTTACACGTGCTGGAATCTTTAACTCACGCAACTCTCATGTCTGGTCACAAAACAATCCACATGCTGTAAAGGACGCACATTTTCAATACCAGTTCAGTGTAAATGTGTGGTTGGGTGTTTTAGGGAGGTACATGTTGCCCCGGATTATCTTACCCAATCGACTGAACACAGTTGGCTTCCTTACTCTGCTGCAGAATGAAGTATCTCCACTCCTAGAACAAATCCCACCACAAGCTAGAGACGGATGTTGGTGGCAGATGGATGGATCTCCAGCCCATAATGGAAGAGTCATAACGGAATGAATGAACGAAACCTTCCCTCGGAGGTGGATTGGACGGTATGGACCTGTGAGATGGCCGGCACGGAGTCCTGACCTGACGCCTTTAGATTTTTATGTGTGGGGCACTCTAAAGTCCCGTGTGTACAGCGTACCTATTAATGATAGGGACCAATTAATCGCGAGAATTCAAGAGGTTTGTGAGGAGATGAGATCAAACAGGCTTGAGATTCACCGGTCCACCACATCCGTTCTAACGAGGAGTCAACTGTTTGTACGAGAAAAAGGAGGTCAGTTTCAGCAATTGTTTTAATTTTTCCAAAACAATGTACAATACAAAACATTTTTTTATTTCTGAAAATTAATAATGTGATAATTTTAATTTTTTTTAAATAATAAATTAGTTAATTTTATAAAAAGTCTCGCTTTGTGTAAGTTTGGTTTACCCATGTTTTTCATCTTTTCTGCTGTCTCATTCCGGCTATGGTCGACAATAAAGAGAACAACATAGGTATTTTTAAAGAGCCATATTTTTTCTAACTTTTGGTGAATTTGGAACATCCTAGCAAATGGAGAAAACAAATTACGGTAAACTGAAACTTTGCCAAAAAATTTAAACAGGTGTTCATTTTGAAATAAACGTTAGCCTCCTATTTTATTCTTTTCGATTTTCATGTCAAAAAATATGTCACCTATTAGGAAATTTAACGTAGATTACGACAGTGTAGTCAGATTTTACTTTACCTTAACCAAAAAGTGATATTTACGGACATTTTACTAAAAAAACGTGGTTATCGTAAAAAAATTTAAAATCTCATTTATTTCTACACTAAGTTGAAACGGATTTTTATTACCCCGGTTTCTTAGCGTACTTGAGTGGGGCATTCACCCCCCCGAGTATTGTCATCTGCTTGCGATACACCCTGTATAGAAGATAAATAATAATGGTAACAAAATAGAATAAGCCGCACAACATAGAATGTGTGCGACCCAAACAGTTACGACTGTTTGTCTTGATTCTCCCCGCACACTTGGACAAACACTTCCAAACATTATTTCGAAGGGCCCTTTATTTAATTCATTTTGAAATTCTTGGAACTTAATGATAACAATGTCTATCTTCCCCACTTCGCTTCCAGTTTCTTTTAAAATGTTTTGTGGGGTATGTTCACAAATATTAATAATCGACGGAATTGTGTTCACCATTTCTTAGTGCATACAAACGAAAGAAACTCTTTAATCAATTGTATTAATGAATTAAAAAAATATATAGACAAGTTCAAAAATAACACGAGTATGTCAGTGGAAAGTTTTAATTTTTTGTTGGAGTTAATCGGAGAAGCAATAAGAACGCAGGATTCCAAAAAAGCAGGAGAACCGGAAGAAGAACTCTTCGTGACATTGAGGTAAGATAATAATAAACACAATGCAAGGAAACTTTCTAAATATTTATATAATTGTTATTATTGATAGTTTGAGCAAACAGAAATCAATAATAACGAGTATTTTGGTAAAAAATATGAAAACATATTTTTGTTTATGCCGCAAACAAGTAGTCGGCAAACAAACAGCCCATTCCTTGTTTGTCATTGTGTGAATAGCAAACATCGGCTAGTGTGCAAAAGCAGGAGAACCGGAAGAAGAACTCTTCGTGACATTGAGGTAAGATAATAATAAACACAATGCAAGGAAACTTTCTAAATATTTATATAATTGTTATTATTGATAGTTTGAGCAAACAGAAATCAATAATAACGAGTATTTTGGTAAAAAATATGAAAACATATTTTTGTTTATGCCGCAAACAAGTAGTCGGCAAACAAACAGTCCATTCCTTGTTTGTCATTGTGTGAATAGCAAACATCGGCTAGTGTGCGGGCTTAACATCCCTACACAGTATTTTGGTGCATTTCTGCCCGGTTCAAACAAAATGTTTTGGTTGGCCCTCATTGTTTGTCGGATCACCGGCATTGCACTTTCCCCAGAGAAGTGAGAAAGGTGAGTATTGAAAGGGTGAGCTTTGACAAGTTTCTCAATAAGATACCCCTAGATTTTCAGTCAACTCGTTGGGGTAGTTTCATTGAAGGCGATTCTGGTGATTTTGGTAGTTTCATTGCAGGCGATTCTGGTGATTTTGGTAGTTTCATTGCAGGCGATTCTGGTGATTTTGGTAGTTTCATTGCAGGCGATTCTGGTGATTTTGGTAGTTTCATTGCAGGCGATTCTGGTGATTTTGGTAGTTTCATTGCAGGCGATTCTGGTGATTCTGGTAGTTTCATTGCAGGCGATTCTGGTGATTTTGGTAGTTTCATTGCAGGCGATTCTGGTGATTTTGGTAGTTTCATTGCAGGCGATTCTGGTGATTTTGGTAGTTCATTGCATGTGATTCTGTTTATTTTGGTAGTTATTGCAGGTTATTCTGGTGATTTTGGTAGTTATTGCAGGTTATTTTGGAAGTTCATTTCAGGTGATTCTGGTGATTTTGGTAGTTATTGCAGGTGATTCTGGTGATTTTGGTAGTTCTTGCAGGTAATTTTGGTAGTTCATTGCAGGTGATTCAGGTGATTTTGGTAGTTCATTGCAGGTAATTTTGGTAGTTATTGCAGGTGATTTTGTTAGTTCATCGCAGGTGATTCTGTTTATTTTGGTAGTTATTGCAGGCGATTCTGGTGATTTTGGTAGTTTCATTGCAGGCGATTCTGGTGATTTTGGTAGTTTCATTGCAGGCGATTCTGGTGATTTTGGTAGTTATTGCAGGTGATTCTGGTGATTTTGGTAGTTTCATTGCAGGCGATTCTGGTGATTTTGGTAGTTCATTGCAGGCGATTCTGGTGATTTTGGTAGTTCATTGCATGTGATTCTGTTTATTTTGGTAGTTATTGCAGGTTATTCTGGTGATTTTGGTAGTTATTGCAGGTTATTTTGGAAGTTCATTTCAGGTGATTCTGGTGATTTTGGTAGTTATTGCAGGTGATTCTGGTGATTTTGGTAGTTCTTGCAGGTAATTTTGGTAGTTCTTGCAGGTTATTCTTATGATTTTGGTAGTTCTTGCAGGTGATTCTGGTGATTTTGGTAGTTCATTGCAGGTGGTTCAGGTGATTTAGGTAGTTCATTGCATGTGATTCTGGTGATTTATTTCTACACTAAGTTGAAACGGATTTTTATTACCCCGGTTTCTTAGCGTACTTGAGTGGGGCATTCACCCCCCCGAGTATTGTCATCTGCTTGCGATACACCCTGTATAGAAGATAAATAATAATGGTAACAAAATAGAATAAGCCGCACAACATAGAATGTGTGCGACCCAAACAGTTACGACTGTTTGTCTTGATTCTCCCCGCACACTTGGACAAACACTTCCAAACATTATTTCGAAGGGCCCTTTATTTAATTCATTTTGAAATTCTTGGAACTTAATGATAACAATGTCTATCTTCCCCACTTCGCTTCCAGTTTCTTTTAAAATGTTTTGTGGGGTATGTTCACAAATATTAATAATCGACGGAATTGTGTTCACCATTTCTTAGTGCATACAAACGAAAGAAACTCTTTAATCAATTGTATTAATGAATTAAAAAAATATATAGACAAGTTCAAAAATAACACGAGTATGTCAGTGGAAAGTTTTAATTTTTTGTTGGAGTTAATCGGAGAAGCAATAAGAACGCAGGATTCCAAAAAAGCAGGAGAACCGGAAGAAGAACTCTTCGTGACATTGAGGTAAGATAATAATAAACACAATGCAAGGAAACTTTCTAAATATTTATATAATTGTTATTATTGATAGTTTGAGCAAACAGAAATCAATAATAACGAGTATTTTGGTAAAAAATATGAAAACATATTTTTGTTTATGCCGCAAACATGTAGTCGGCAAACAAACAGCCCATTCCTTGTTTGTCATTGTGTGAATAGCAAACATCGGCTAGTGTGCAAAAGCAGGAGAACCGGAAGAAGAACTCTTCGTGACATTGAGGTAAGATAATAATAAACACAATGCAAGGAAACTTTCTAAATATTTATATAATTGTTATTATTGATAGTTTGAGCAAACAGAAATCAATAATAACGAGTATTTTGGTAAAAAATATGAAAACATATTTTTGTTTATGCCGCAAACAAGTAGTCGGCAAACAAACAGTCCATTCCTTGTTTGTCATTGTGTGAATAGCAAACATCGGCTAGTGTGCGGGCTTAACATCCCTACACAGTATTTTGGTGCATTTCTGCCCGGTTCAAACAAAATGTTTTGGTTGGCCCTCATTGTTTGTCGGATCACCGGCATTGCACTTTCCCCAGAGAAGTGAGAAAGGTGAGTATTGAAAGGGTGAGCTTTGACAAGTTTCTCAATAAGATACCCCTAGATTTTCAGTCAACTCGTTGGGGTAGTTTCATTGAAGGCGATTCTGGTGATTTTGGTAGTTTCATTGCAGGCGATTCTGGTGATTTTGGTAGTTTCATTGCAGGCGATTCTGGTGATTTTGGTAGTTTCATTGCAGGCGATTCTGGTGATTTTGGTAGTTTCATTGCAGGCGATTCTGGTGATTTTGGTAGTTTCATTGCAGGCGATTCTGGTGATTCTGGTAGTTTCATTGCAGGCGATTCTGGTGATTTTGGTAGTTTCATTGCAGGCGATTCTGGTGATTTTGGTAGTTTCATTGCAGGCGATTCTGGTGATTTTGGTAGTTCATTGCATGTGATTCTGTTTATTTTGGTAGTTATTGCAGGTTATTCTGGTGATTTTGGTAGTTATTGCAGGTTATTTTGGAAGTTCATTTCAGGTGATTCTGGTGATTTTGGTAGTTATTGCAGGTGATTCTGGTGATTTTGGTAGTTCTTGCAGGTTATTCTTATGATTTTGGTAGTTCTTGCAGGTGATTCTGGTGATTTTGGTAGTTCATTGCAGGTGGTTCAGGTGATTTCGGTAGTTCATTGCATGTGATTCTGGTGATTTTGGTAGTTCATTGCAGTTGATTCTGGTGATTTTGGTAGTTCATTGCAGGTGATTCAGGTGATTTTGGTAGTTCATTGCAGGTAATTTTGGTAGTTATTGCAGGTGATTTTGTTAGTTCATCGCAGGTGATTCTGTTTATTTTGGTAGTTATTGCAGGTTATTCTGGTGATTTTGGTAGTTCATTGCAGGTAATTTTGGTAGTTCTTGCAGGTTATTCTTATGATTTTGGTAGTTCTTGCAGGTGATTCTGGTGATTTTGGTAGTTCATTGCAGGTGGTTCAGGTGATTTCGGTAGTTCATTGCGTGTGATTCTGGTGATTTTGGTAGTTCATTGCAGTTGATTCTTGTGATTTTGGTAGTTCATTGCAGGTGATTCAGGTGATTTTGGTAGTTCATTGCAGGTAATTTTGGTAGTTATTGCAGGTGATTTTGTTAGTTCATCGCAGGTGATTCTGTTTATTTTGGTAGTTATTGCAGGCGATTCTGGTGATTTTGGTAGTTTCATTGCAGGCGATTCTGGTGATTTTGGTAGTTTC
Organism: Aradus depressus; assembly: GCA_963662175.1. Taxonomy (NCBI): domain Eukaryota; kingdom Metazoa; phylum Arthropoda; class Insecta; order Hemiptera; family Aradidae; genus Aradus; species Aradus depressus. The sequence goes on from OY759219.1 coordinate 4,780,086, forward strand.
ATTGCAGGCGATTCTGGTGATTTTGGTAGTTATTGCAGGTGATTCTGGTGATTTTGGTAGTTTCATTGCAGGCGATTCTGGTGATTTTGGTAGTTCATTGCAGGCGATTCTGGTGATTTTGGTAGTTCATTGCATGTGATTCTGTTTATTTTGGTAGTTATTGCAGGTTATTCTGGTGATTTTGGTAGTTATTGCAGGTTATTTTGGAAGTTCATTTCAGGTGATTCTGGTGATTTTGGTAGTTATTGCAGGTGATTCTGGTGATTTTGGTAGTTCTTGCAGGTAATTTTGGTAGTTCTTGCAGGTTATTCTTATGATTTTGGTAGTTCTTGCAGGTGATTCTGGTGATTTTGGTAGTTCATTGCAGGTGGTTCAGGTGATTTCGGGAGTTCATTGCATGTGATTCTGGTGATTTTGGTAGTTCATTGCAGTTGATTCTGGTGATTTTGGTAGTTCATTGCAGGTGATTCAGGTGATTTTGGTAGTTCATTGCAGGCGATTCTGGTGATTCTGGTAGTTTCATTGCAGGCGATTCTGGTGATTTTGGTAGTTTCATTGCAGGCGATTCTGGTGATTTTGGTAGTTTCATTGCAGGCGATTCTGGTGATTTTGGTAGTTCATTGCATGTGATTCTGTTTATTTTGGTAGTTATTGCAGGTTATTCTGGTGATTTTGGTAGTTATTGCAGGTTATTTTGGAAGTTCATTTCAGGTGATTCTGGTGATTTTGGTAGTTATTGCAGGTGATTCTGGTGATTTTGGTAGTTCTTGCAGGTTATTCTTATGATTTTGGTAGTTCTTGCAGGTGATTCTGGTGATTTTGGTAGTTCATTGCAGGTGGTTCAGGTGATTTCGGTAGTTCATTGCAGGTGATTCAGGTGATTTTGGTAGTTCATTGCAGGTAATTTTGGTAGTTATTGCAGGTGATTTTGTTAGTTCATCGCAGGTGATTCTGTTTATTTTGGTAGTTATTGCAGGCGATTCTGGTGATTTTGGTAGTTTCATTGCAGGCGATTCTGGTGATTTTGGTAGTTTCATTGCAGGCGATTCTGGTGATTTTGGTAGTTATTGCAGGTGATTCTGGTGATTTTGGTAGTTTCATTGCAGGCGATTCTGGTGATTTTGGTAGTTCATTGCAGTTGATTCTGGTGATTTTGGTAGTTCATTGCAGGTGATTCAGGTGATTTTGGTAGTTCATTGCAGGTAATTTTGGTAGTTATTGCAGGTGATTTTGTTAGTTCATCGCAGGTGATTCTGTTTATTTTGGTAGTTATTGCAGGTTATTCTGGTGATTTTGGTAGTTATTGCAGGTTATTTTGGAAGTTCATTTCAGGTGATTCTGGTGATTTTGGTAGTTCTTGCAGGTGATTCTGATGATTTTGGTAGTTCTTGCAGGTGATTCTGGTGATTTTGAAATTAAAGTTTTCTCCCTTTTTTTATGTTATAGATTAGAGAAAGGAAACTCAGATGACTTTCTACCTGATGACATTCTTCGCCATATATACGACTTGTATGACGAAATTGACATTCTAGTGGAAGAAGGAAAAGACGAAAGTGAAGAAAAACGGAACATGCTGATAACAGACGTGAAGATAATGTTGGAGGATCTGACGAGCGAATGTAATTTGTATCTGGAAATTGCAGAGGATGCAACAGACAGTACGAGGAGATTACTTGAGGTCATGTTGGAAGAAGCTCACAACTCTCTTCTTGAGCTCCAGGCAGGAGATGAACAACATGAAGACACAATCTAAACCTGCCTTATACACTCACTGCTTCTTTCATACTAAAATATACCAAACAAATGTCCATTTTGTAAACGATTTTTAATAAGAAAGCGGCTCGCAAAGAAAATATCTATATTTTGTATCAATTTTCTATATTATATTCTAGTATGAAAGCCATGAACATTTTGTTGAGTAAATCAAACTCAAAAAATATATGCTATGTGGCCATTAAAGGTCTTTACTATACTAACCACGCTTACAGATCACTTTATGAAAATAATGAGTAGGCGTCAGCGGTATGTACAGCGTAATTCTATACTTTTGTACACCCAGTAATGGTAGTATGAAATTATTTTGAAAAAGTGAAGGAGGAGAGAATGATCTGTAAGCGTCGTTGGTATAAGAAAGCCTGTAATGACCACATAACATATAGGTACCTCCTACCTATTTCATTTTTCCTTTATTTTTACAATTTTTCATAAAAACTACCAATAATAATAAATAATAATCGTGTTCACTAGGGTGGTCCAAAAATAATTATAAAAAAAAAAAACAAAAAAAAAAAAACGTGCATCCTCTAGTTTAGAAGAACTCGACAAAAGAAAAATTTTGGCGCCAAAAAAACGAAAAATATTTGAAATAACCCGTGCCCCACGGAATTTGAATTTTAAATGGAATTTAACATGGGTTCTCATATGTATTAAAGTTGAAACAATATGGCGCTGCCACGTTTCATCAAAATGGGCTAAAAATTGTCCCCATTATGGTTTTTGGGGTCGGAGAAAACGACGTCAAAACGTTATTTTGACACATGACAGCTGTCAAAAACGCTGTCAACAAAATGACAATAACATTTTTTCTCATTTAACAATCGGTAAATTCATTATATTAAGTGTTTTGGGGTAGCTGATTACGAATTTGATGTCAAAAAATAATTTTGACTCTTGACATCTGTCACAAATGCTGTCAACAAATCCGTGTAATTGAGAGGAAAATTGGAGTTAATACCAATGACCGAAACACAATTCAATAATTTTTTCATTTGGTTTCTGGACATAATCAGAACAGATAAATTCTTCCAGTCATTTTCAGTTTTGATATATTTTATTTACAAATTACAGCGACCTCAAAGACACAATAAAATGAATTTACCGATTGTTAAATGAGAAAAAATGTTATTGTCATTTTGTTGACAGCGTTTTTGACAGCTGTCATGTGTCAAAATAACTTATTGACGTCAAATTCGTGTTCTCCGACCCCAAAAACCATAAAGTTGAAAATTATTAGCCCACTTTGATGAAACGTGGAAGCGCCATATTGTTTCAACTTTAATACATATAGATGTTTGCTAGCGACTGTAGATTTCAAAATTCTGGGGGTATTGAGGGTCAGTCAATGACTCAATACCCCCCTCAATACCCCCAGAATTTAAATACATATGAAAACCCATGTTAAATTCCATTTAAAATTTTAATGCCGTGGGGCACAGGTTATTTCAAATATTTTTTGTTTTTTTTGGCGCCAAAATTTTTCTTTCGTCGAGTTTTTCCAAACTAGGGGGTGCACTTTTTTTTTTTTTTTAATTGTCATTTTTGGACCACCCTAGTGTTCACAAATAATCGTGTAAGGGGGAGATACAGTGATCTGTAAAAGTTTCGTTGCTATGAGTTATAAGTATAAAAAATAATCGTGTTCACAAACACACCGACAGATTTTTTTTTTCTTATTTAAGAAGACAATCCTTTGACAACCGCGCATTGAAGTTTTGATGGATTATATAACTACCCCTATACTTGATAAAGCTGTGGAGATAGAACCTATCTTATGTGTCAAGTGACCAGCCAATTCAGCTATTAACTGTTCTCAGAAATTCACTGCTTTTCACATTATTTTCTAACCAGTTTTCTGTAGACATGGGCACTTGTACTTCCACAGCTATAAAAGTATAGGGGAAGTTATGAAATCGGCCAAAAATCCGATGCGAAATTTTCATATTTTCCGACCTCCGCAACATCACTCGTCTATGTTAGGATCTGGTTAGCTCAAGTGAGGTTATGGAAACTTAACATAAAAACTCTAATAACTGTCGAAAGAATAAATGTATCGACATTAAATTTCATATTTGAAGTCAAAACCCAATGAGGACATAACCTGTCAAATTTCAGCGATATCAGTCGAAGGAAAGGGAGGGATTAGTGGAAGGGGGCTCAATTCAAAAACCCTAATAACTGCCGATGTAAAGAATTGAACGGCACAAAATATAGTATGAGGATTTAGGGGCCACCCTGTTGAATATTGGCGCAAACGGTAACGTGTCCGGCCAGCAGCTGCCTGCAAGTACGTCATCAGACAGAGCTATAAATAGAATAGGAAAACGACGAAAAAAACAAAAAAAACAGTCAATCCTATACCTGAATTCAAGTAATATTAAACTAGCAGTATTACCCGGCGTTGTTCGAGAAACTTTGACTTTCTCTGAAAATATCTCTCATGCGATTATACTTATTACTCTCTTCTTCATGATATGTGCATCATTCCGTTCCAATTATCAACGATTCACATGAAAAAGACGCATTTAGTCATTCAAATACCAGAAAAGGGAAATAATCTTTATTTATTTATTTTTTTTTGGTAATAAAAACTAATTTTAGCCCGAGCAACGGTGGACACCACAGCTAGTTCGTACTTAGCAATGCTCCAACTTGTAATTGCCGAGCAGCTATGGTCATCCAGTTAGTATGTGCGCTCTGCTCTAACGATAGACACCACAGCTAGTTTGTACTTAGCAATGCTCCAACTTGTAATTGCCGAGCAGCTATGGTCATCCAGTTAGTATGTGCGCTCTGCTCTAACGATAGACACCACAGCTAGTTTGTACTTAGCAATGCTCCAACTTGTAATTGCCGAGCAGCTATGGTCATCCAGTTAGTATGTGCGCTCTGCTCTAACGATAGACACCACAGCTAGTTTGTACTTAGCAATGCTCCAAATTGTACTTGCCGAGCAGCTATGGTCTGTGGTAAAGAAAAAATTTGTAAAATAAAAAAAAAAATATGTGTAAATAATAATTAGTAATTTAATTAATAATAATGAAATAATAATTAAAACGAAAATAATTAAATATAGATACATTGTTAACCATAAACATGAACGTACACTAATACAAATTAAACTTAAATATGAATACATTACTAAACAGAAACATTGATAATCATGGAAATAGACAAATAGGTGGAACATAATTTTAATGTTCATTAATGTACTGATAGTAAGTCAGGTTCAATGTTTAACTCATTACAATGTCTATTTTAACGTTCAGTAATGTTTATCAACACACTAATTTTGTTTAATTGTGATTCTAATCTTGATTCCCCCCCATGTTTGTAGGCCCTAATGATGATGTAACATACATCGAAACTTGGAGTTTGAATAGTGTTGCCTGTTTTTTTCCATCTTTGACTGACCCTCAATATTCCTACAATTAGAATCTACAGTTGCTAATCAACATCTACCACTGTCTACCTTCACTCAGACAGTCTCCATTCTCTCAGACCTCGGACTCGTCTCTCCACACACTAAAAAAAAAAACAGCTGATGGCCGTGTTTTGTTTTTTTACTCAATTGTTTATAAAAGAAATTTGTTTTTTATAGAAAAATAAATATACATAATTAATTGTTTAATATTAATAATTTAGGTAATCATTTTAATGTGTGTATTTTTTTTTTACGTCACAGGTCATCCAGTTAGTATGTGCAGAACAACGGTAGACACCACAACTAGAATTTTACTGAATATGTTCGAAACATCAATTGAGAGCTAATTAAGAGATTTTTCAAAGAAAAAAATATGTTAAAAATCTTTTTTGGGGGCCATGGTGGCCGTGCGGGCTAGAGCGTAGGGCTTTGGTCGCATGGTCTCACCATGGTTTGCGGGTTCGAATCCCGTCCGGGAGTGAGTTTTATTTCGTAGATAGAACTCCCTCCCGGGGCCATGGATGTCTTAAATAATTATACATAACACATTGACATGGCTAATATGCACCGTAAATAAAGCCAAAAGAAAAAAAAAAAAAAAAAAAAAAAAATCTTTTTTGAAATTTTTCAAGTAGACCCTCTTTTTCACTTTTCCTTTCTCATTCTGTGTGAACTCGATAACTCCCGATAGAATGTATCGACACAAAATTTTATATCTGAATCGAGAACCCTCTAATGACGACTCTTATTGATTGTCAGCCAAATCGGGGAAAGGGAAGGGGTGTTTAGGGGAGAGGCTTAACTAAAAAATTTGAATAACTGTCGTTGTAATGATTGTAACAACACAACATTTCCGATTTATAAGAAAATAATCAGTACACTTGAGTGAAGACGTAATGGTTAATAAACCTGAATAATATGTAATAAGAAATTATAACTAATAAACATTTAACGATAAATTGATAATGGTCAGTAAGACAGATAACATTACTTCAAAGGAACTATGAGACAAAGAGTAAGTATTGTTTTCGATATTTATATTTATGAAAATAATATCAACGAAATAAGCGCTGTTTTTTGATAATGGTCAGTAAGACAGTTAACATTAACGGGTAGGTCTCATACTGGTTCTTAATGTAGGTGTTTTTTTTAATTTTATTAATTAGGGGGTAATTATTCTTCAAGGAAAAAATATATGAAATATACATATACTGGTATATATGGTATAATGAGGGCGCCGGTAGCTTGCTTACTGAGCTCATGATGGCCAATTCGAAACCCGGCCGAGGCCCCATATGTATTTTATCTGGGAGGTGAAAAAACCTTCAGATTGGATGTTAAACGATGGTTCTGATCCTGTACGATGTCAGGTACTAAACCCATACCCTAGGTGAATTCACTTACCATTGTAGAGTCGAACTGCAAGAGCGCTCTGAAAGTAGGCGATATGAACATGTAGTTTAAACCTGGGCATGAGTCATAATAACTAATTAACAACTATAATAATAATAATATTTATTTCCGTTAAGCCATAAAATGAATATATGGTAATATTGGATATGTAATACGAATTAGTACTTTCTTGGAAATATATACAACAACTGATATTAAATCTTAGAATACAAAAACATAAGTCTGAGATAAAAAATAATATTTAAATAAATAATAAATAATGAAAGACCTAGTTAGTTACTAATAAATCACTATAAAATAACATTTCATAGTTAGCTACGAATACTATAGGTATTTTTATTAAAAATATTTTATGATTACATTATAAATATTTTATGATTATATTTCTATAGATACTTCATTTAGATCGATATTTCTGGGCGATCAACTGGCCCCTTCACATGTCACTACAATGAGCGAAATATAGAGAAAATAAAAAAAAAAAAACAGCGAAATATACACCAAAAACACATATATAAATACATTAACAAATAACAATAAAGTAAATAGTATATAAAACTAAGACAAAATACTGATGATACATGAAAATAAATTAATGATGATAAAAATATTATATAAAAGTAATTAGGAATATGGGATATTGATGAAGGAGCTCTGTCAAGAAAATAATAATTAAAAAAAAATTAAAGCTTTTTTTATAAGTAACAAGACTTTTATATGTTATATCGCTGCAACATGTAATGTTTACTGGGTATAGTTGAGAACATTATTGCGACTTAATCTGTTGTAATATAAATTTTTGTATTTTCTAGGCTACCATTTTATTGATGAGTTCTCTGTGTATTTTGTCTTCTGGTCAGTTGGATGATAACGGACCAGCGAAAACAATAATAGATTCTGACGACATGGCACGCGCAAAGGAAGTTCTGACCGCTCTACAAAAACAATACGAGTAAGAAAAATTAATAAATGTATATGTTTAATATAAATATTAATAAATGTATACGTTTAATAAACATATTAATAAATGTAAATATTAATTGATGTGTATGTTTAATATACATGTTGATAAATGTAGGTATATATTTGATATAAATATTATAAATGTATACATTTAATATAAATATTATTAAATATATACGATTAATATAGACTTCAATAGTGTATATGTAATATTCTACACTTGTCTAGGAAATTTATTATCTGTCATGTAATTCCGACAAATTTTGTCAGAATTTACTTATAATCAAGATGCTGGAAATATATTTTACTGGTTAATTACTTGGTATAATTGTGACTCATGTCTGAGCTTTAACTACGAAGTTATATCGCCTACTACCAGAGCGCTCTTTCGTCGCTCTGGTAAACATGAGCCCGACTCTACTATGGGAGTCCTAAATTTTGTCTACACTAAGTTTTTATTCACCTAGGAGTCTTTGATGAGTAACTAACACCATACAAGCAAGGGACCATCACTTAAAGTCCAATCCGAAGGATGGGGCTCTCAAGTTTTTTCTTACCTCTCAGTTAAAAAAACCTAAGGACCTCGGTCTGGTTTCGATCCGATGATCTTCAGCTCAGTGAGCAAGCACGCTATCTTTGAGATACCGGCGCCCGCTAACAACAGTATATAGGTATACAAAAAAAAAAAAAAATACAAAATCTGATGAAATAAAAATGAATGTGGTCAATCGGTAAAAAATAGTAGGTGAGTCGCTGGCAACAATTAAGTGTTCGCTCTCTCTCCAAAACCATTTGGGCTAATAAATATTATAATCAATAGTTGTCTTAAATAGGGGCTTCTAAATCCAAATACTAAGTTTTTGAATCAAGCCCCCTTCTCCGACCCCCCTTATCCTTCGGTGGATTTCGCGGAAAATTAATAGGTGTTTTTTTCGGGGGTATTGAATTTAAGTATACAATTTTATGTTGATATATTCATTACAACGGCACAAAATGGGGTTTATGAATTGATCCTCCCCCTCTGGCCCTCAGCCGAATCAGCTGAAAATAAAGAGGTGTCGTCAAAGTGTGATTTTGAATTTACATATGACGTTTCGTATCAATACATTCATGTTTCCCCTGATTTCAAAAATGAAAGAGGGGGCTCAAATCAAAAACCCCGCACAAAAAACGCTGATGGCCACAAAAACCGATACGATGAAAAAAAGAAATGCTCTTGTAAAGAATGTATTCGATATGAAATTTTAAATTTGAATTGAAAACCGCATAAGGACAGCGCCTATTAATTTTCCGCAAAATCGGCCAAAGAAAAGAGGGATAACAGAGGGGCTGAACGTAAACACCCTAATAATTGCCGATGTAATGAATGTATCGACACAAAATTTGGTATGAGAAGCCGAGTAAGAAGTCTCTATGTAAGTCAACTATAGACTTCCCTTCCAAAAAGTCGATTGGTTTTGGAGGGAGAGCAAACACTTAATTGATTAATTCGTGCTGTGGAAGTACATCGCCAGTGATCCATCGACAACTTTTTTTTCACTTCCCCAACTATACGAAGTATGGGGGAAGTTATGTGATAGGTCAAAAATTTGATGCAGGGTTTTCAGCGGAATTTCATGTTTTCCAAACTTGAAATTCCGAACAATAGAACAATAGAAATTTTAGAATATTACTTGGAGGGCTTAGGTATGAGTTTTGTGTGTTGCAGGCTCTGTACCTTAGATGAGAAAGACGATCTCATACACTTTTTAATAAAATAAAATGATAGATAAAACTCTTGTTTTTTGAACACTTATATTGTCTAATTCCACAAACATATACTTAAATGAGTACCGGTTTCGGCTTACGCCATCGTCAGCACAAAGTTCAACAATAATTGAGATATTTGCAAATCGGAGACTTTTTTTTTTTCATTTTTGTATTCAAGGGTGAGAAAACCTGAAATTACAATGAATTTTCCAACCGGAAAATTACTTCCCTCAGTTCATCCCCTAATGTTAATAATTTATCTCATTTAATTTTTTTTTTTTTTTTTTTTTTTTCAGTGACGCAAATTTTTTGGAAAAAGATGTGGTTGAATCATTTACTACGGACCTCTTCACGTTGCTATGGAAACAGGAGAGTCTAAATAGGCAGAACTCATGGACAACATTGAAAGCTATGGACCTCCAACTGTCCACTGTCTTCCCAAATATAATAGAACTGTTGAAAGCAAAAGAAAAAAAAGGAAATGTTGATTAATGTGGCGCTAACATTGACAAAGATTAATTAATTATAGAATTAATGTATTATACGATATAATATATTATATATATATAATGTCGGTATGTTTGTGTTTTATACACTCCTAAACTTCGATCCGATTTTGTTCGTATGTTCAGCAATTATGTTCGTCGGTTCACCGAGAAGGTTTAGAACAATTTTATCCCACCCACGAACCCACCCCCGCGTTTCGTGCATTTGCTTATGGAACAAAAGACTTGCAGTAAAAATGATGAACAATGTCTTCGAAGTAATGATATTGAATGGAAAATTCAAAGGAGAAGATGCGCTGCTATCACTCATACCAATAATGATACCAACAGACACACCATTTGAATTTAACCGTTTGCAATTCCCGATTCGTCTTGCTTTTGCAATGACAATCAACAAAGCACAAGGTCAATCGTTACAAGTGTGTGGATTGGATTTGGAACATCCTTGCTTCGCACATGGACAGTTGTATTTAGCCTGTTCACGTGTTGCAAAACCATCAGATTTACATGTATGTATTTGCACCAGATGGAACAACTAAAAATATTGTGTATCCAAAAGCATTAGAATAATTTCATTGCATAAATAATATTTTTTACTATCAATAAAGTAAAAATAAAAACAAAATTGAATTTTTATTTACAAATTTATACAGTAGAATCCCGATAATTCGTATGGTCAAGGGAGTCTCGGTTTGGTACGAATTATCGGGATTACCAATTATCGGGAGTACAAAATAAAAACAATTAAAAACGTATTAATGCAAATATGTATGTATTAAGAAGTATGTACAATGTGGTAAGGATAGAAACTATGCAATAAACACTGCTTTATACTAAACTATACAATAAACAATACATGCAATAAAAAATATGTACATACTTGTGTTCTAGATTAAATAAACATCAATCAAACATTTGTTGGAAAAAATGTTAGACAAGATCAATAAAATTGCTAAAACTTTCCCCCTCTCCTCTCCTCTCCTCATTTCCTTTCAGTGAAAAGAGTACGAATTACATTTGATAAAAGATTTCATAGAAAACTTGTCTCTCTCACTCGCTCTCCCCTTTGGTTCTGTTGGAATCAAGTGATTTCCTAGAAAACATTTATCTCGCACTTATTCTGCTCTCTCGTCTCTCACTGTCCTCTCTCCCCCTCTTGAAAACAGTACGAATTAACGAGGTTTTTAAGCTGGAAATACGAATTATAAGACGTTTTAAGTGACCTCGAGGATAAAAATAATACGAATTACCGAGGGGTCCCAAATGCATTGTTTTTATACCACATATCGGGATTTTCTCTGGGGACCGGCAAATTTGTACGAATTAGCCGGAAATACGAATAATCGGGATACGAAATATCGGGATTCCACTGTATATAAAAATGAATGTCCGTTTGTGTGAGGCTTACAGGATGCGAAACTGACGAAGCTTTTGCACTCAAACTTATGGGTTATGTTTGACACATCACTGGAACGTTTTAAAAAGTGGTTTGACAACTTTTAATTTTTTTTTTTTTTAATAGCCATTGCAAGGCATGACGGATTTAGCTAGTTAATAATACAATACAAATAATAATAAAGCTAAGGATCTTCAACTGACCAGTGTCTTCCTAAATATAAATAATATACTGTTAAAAGAAGAAGAAGAAAAATAAAATAATGATTTAACCTTGCGATAACTTTGACAATGCTAGAGCGTAGGGCTTTGGTCGCATGGTCTCACCTTGGTTTGCGGGTTCGAATCCCGTCCGGCAGTGAGTTTTATTTCGTAGATAGAACTCACTCCCGGGGCCATGGATGTCGTAAATAACTAGATAACACACTGACATGGCTAATATGCATCGAACATAAGGCCAAAAAAAAAAAAAACTTTGACAATAATTATTTATTCACATTCTGCAGTTAAAATAAAAAGAGTCGTCCGTGAATCACAGTAATGTACTTCCCCACACAATCCTTTTTTATAACATCATGTTGTTAACAACACTCTTACAATAGGCAATTTTACTGTCCATCAGTGTTGACACATGTACATTTTTTTTTTTTTCTGAAAAAAATTCGCATTGCATTGAAATGTTTTCTTATATTAGAACGAATAGAAAATTACAATGGAGTTCACAGCAAATCACACAGTTTTTAGACATTAAAATAGTATTTGGATACTAAATCACAAACGTTAACTTAACAACACTGATGATCCTCTGATACTTCCGAGTTTGAAGTGTAATTCCACACCAAATATATGCCTTTTTAAAAAAAAATTTCAGTTATTATTAACATTGACACCCATTATTGTCACATACTTGGTGGCGTTGGAACTCTGAGATCCTCAATCAAAAATCAGCTGTTTAATTAAAAATATTGATAATTTTGTTTTTGTGAAGAAGGAATGACACACAAAATAGGTTGTAATAAAAGTTTTAATATAAACATTTTTTATAAATAAAAAAAAAAACACGAATCTTAATTAGCATAAATAGAATTAGTGATATCACATTGATATCATACAATACCTATTTACCAGTCTTTTACAATAATCTTTGTTTGGGAACTCAACTTAGCACACACAAAATGACTAAATAATTGAAGACACGAGTGGATGAAGGTGTTATGTACATAATTCAAGTAGTAGACTTAATATGCTTTAACATGAATTGAAAAAGGTTTGAGAGTTGAGTACCACCGACATTAATCTTCAATTGTTATCACATAATTTTCTAGTCTTTTACAAATATCTCTGGTAATTTAACTCAAAACTAGAAATATTAGGAACAAATAATTAACAATTTATGAAAAACCATAACTCAGAAAAAAAAAATTGCTCAAAAAAATACACAACTTTTTAAAACACGACTCAATACAATGATTGAAGCGTGGAAATGCATAACCGTATAAGTGCCAATTTTTCAATACTACAGTAATTTTAAACTTTAATGTTTTCAAAAAAACTCGGGGAATTTGTTTTAATTAAATCTGATAAATAATCCATGCTTAAATTTACTTCTCATTCTTCGTCTTCGGAGACTCTCAATTCACAGCCTTCAGAACAAACAATGGCACTATGCTGAAGGCACAAAGATTGGCGAAGGATCTGACAGATCCAGTTGCTCTTCTGGATGAAGGTCACTGCCAGACACAATGTTTACACTATATAAGATAGGTGAAGGACTTCGCCAGCCCGCTCGCGTCAAATTAATTTACAAATACGTTAAAGGCAGTTCCGGATTAGCCCATAAGCAAATTAATCAATTGCTCAGGGCATCACGTCTCGGGGGGCACCATAAACAGCACCGAAAAAATATTTTTTAGAAAAATTACGGGGCGACTTTGATAATTTAGAAGCCCGCGTAAAAGAAAAGCTATCAGATGTGGATTTTAAAGATACCCGTCAAAGACGAAGGAAAAAACTGCCCAATGACGGTCCACTTCCAGTAAGTCTCAGCTCGAGAGAACAATTTAAAGTCTTGAGTTTTTATGATAATATAATTTCATTGATAAATTGAATGTAGAGATGCAAAGAAGGGGAGAGATATACAAAGAAATAGCAGACAAATTCTCATTCCTGACTAAAATACCCGATGCCGATAAAATTATGTGTCCCGATCAAACATCAGAATAGAGTCAGCATTGTAGAAATTTAGTAGACACATGTCCACAAGACCTTAATACCGATTTAGAAACTGAAGTTCAGCAGTTTCATTCATATGTCATAAATAAAATAAGTTCCAGTGATTCGCCTCGCCCAAGTTCACATCAAACTCACACACAATTGTACAAAATAATACACGATGATAAAATTGAATCAGCGTTTCCTAATGTGGACACAGCCCTGCGGGGGCCCACAGGCGTGGATTGCTTAGGGCATCAAGTAGTCTTAATCCGGCACTGGTTAAAGGTGGATCTCCCAGATCCGGCATCACCATCCGAGTGTTAATAATTATTATTAACTAAATAAAATACATTACTGAATATTCTTTTCAACTTTTTGAATAAACTTAAAATATTCTTTTTTTAGTTACTCCTTCTTTTCATCTACAAGGTACAGTTTGCATTTATCAATTTCCTTTTTCTCTTAGCTTTTAACTAAGTATGTATAGTTATATTCCTTGTTGTAGTAAATATTTAAAATCTTTCTGTTGTTAGATTTCACTAGCTGCTAAGTTTCTATTTATTTCTTATTCCATTACTTGATGAAAGATATTTCTATTTAAAAGCCATAGTTTCATTTCATATACATTAGGGTTAATTTTATGATTGATTTAAACTTTTAGCGGGTATAAAAGAACTTTAGTTTGAGTTTAAAAATATTGTTATTAACAACAAACAAGAACGTACACTGGGTCCCGAGCCTGCACGATGTCAGGTACTCGTTACTCGTTAAAGACCCCTACCCTAGGTAAACAAAAGTTTAGGGTAGGTCAAATTTAGAGTCGGGCTCATATCAAACAGAGTGAAGAAAGAGCGCTCTGGTAGTAGACAATATGACCTCATAGTTGAAGCCCGGGCATGAATTACAGTAACTAACTAAATAGGGAGCCAGTTTAGTGTGTTTCTGATATATGTAAGAGATGGGCACTACTTTCTGCTGTAAACATTGCCCCCTTTTTTTGCACAGTAAAAATCAACAGATTTTTAACCTAAAAACTGAATTTGTAACAGTAAATAATCGTGAATTTAAACTCACAAATTTGAAATTGGTTCAGTAAATCAAACAGAAACAGAAATATACGATTTCAAAGAAATAATTGCCCCTCGCCCGCAACTTTTAAAATATCTCTCTAACCACATGCAACCCCCAACCCACCCCGTCTAAGGAGAATTTCATGCCATAGGTTGGGTACTTACCCAAATATGAGCTTTCATGTGAATTATGATTTGTATAGTACTTATTTATAGGCATTAAATTACTTATATGAAAATACGTCATAAAATTTAAATTGTGACGATTTCACTACATTCACTTTTCCCTAAATTTCCCTTAGTGCTGTTCGTCGTTAAATTAAATGAGTTTCAGAAAGAATATTAGAAGAGCATATAGGAACGTTCTGTGCATCCCCGTACCTACATATGTGTTTTGCTTATAAGAATTAATAAAAGTTTTCAGTGGTTATTCAGATTTTCAATTTTCAAAAAATTTTTTGTACCTCTGCAAAGGCTTATCCGATTTTCCAGGATTTGTACTAAAATGTTATTTTTGGAGGGTACATAAAAAGTATGAAATACTATACAGAATGGAATGGCCCCCATTCCAAAGAGGGCAAAGAGGTCGAAACGTTAGAAAATAAAAATAGCTTGGACCTAATTGGCTACTGATTTACCCATACCATTTAGATAAAAGGTCCCAACTGAAAGAAACAATGAACTATACAGAATGTATTTATACAAAAATGTCCACACTATAAAAGATTTCTTAGGTCACATGACAAAAAAAAAAAAATATATATATATAGGTACATATATTATAGAGAAGTGTGATCAGGTCACATTAGACGAACATTGCCTTTATACAGTAGAACCTCGATAAGTCGAAAACCTCCAAAACTAGAAAAAAAGTTTTGTTCCTTTCCCTTCAAGCCCCAAAACCTCCATTACTCGAAATCTCAACCCTATATTAGTCGAAATAATCAGTGAGTCCCTACAAGCCATTTTGGTACATATTATCCCTCTATAACTCGAAAAAATAAATTGGACCTCTGTATCTCGAATACTATTCTATTTGAAATATAGTTTCTCAATAGGCCAATTCATTGAGCCATGAAAATTACAATATTCCAAGGTTTCAGAGATAGTCCATAGAATTTAATAGACTTTAATTTGCATACATGAATAAATTATCATGAAATACCATACGTGGTATAACGTTTGAACAGAAAACAGAAAACAACTTTATAATATATTGAATTGTGTTTTGTCAATCCAACTGAAATTGTTTTACTGTCATTAAAAAATATATACAACTTTGTAATAATTTTTTATACTATTGTATGCTTTTACGATGGAAATAAATGTTTTCCTTTATTTCCCCAGCTATAGTAGGACACGTGATAAAAATGTATATGTTGTACCCAATCCCCGAATTCGGCCATTGGCCGAAAAACATGATCATATCTAGAATTGGGCATTTCGATTGGCTCGAACTCTGAAATGTTCAAGATAGAAACCTTAAGGAGAATGGGTTGGTACAACTGCTTCGATCATTGAGCATTCAAAACGTCCACTGACCGAAAAATTCGCCCAGTGCCGGAAAAAACGCTCAATAGAAGAAAATAGCACTACAGAGTTAATGAAGCTATAGGAATAAAAAAAAAATGAAATGTTGAAAAACTTGTATTTAAATTTTATAAAATTCTTTATTTACCAGATCAAAATGAATTTGTTTTGCATGGTATAATTACATAATTGAAAATCTATGCGTTAGTAACATTTGGCAAATGAAAAGTAACTTTTGGGATACATTTACCCCTTAAAGTATGTTTAAGCAATTAATCAATAAAACAGAAAAAGTAGAAAATGTACAGATATTTAGAATATACAGATGGCTGGAGTAGCAGTAACATAATGAAAAATTCAAGGGGGGAAACTGATAGTAAAAGTTCATAATATAATGTCCTGAACGAGACGCGGTTTTAAACAAAGTGTTTCGGAACGCACCCCTAACTTAAACCTTCTAGCACCTTTAACTGAGGGTAAGTTATCGTGATATTTCCTGAATTTCCTCCTGATGAAGTCGTCTATGGTCTCAAGTTGTAGCTCCCTGTGTAACTGGCAGTTTCCAACGAACCAGGGGGCATCCACCGCTATCCTCGTCACCCTGTTTTGGAAGCTTTGTATTCTCTTCATTTTTGAATTTGAAGCTGCACCCCACATTTAAAATAATTGAGTCAAATTTATAAATCACAATTTCATATCAATCACAATATTTTAAATCACAAACATACCTACATGTTTATTTTTAAAATGTTTTTTGATGACGCAAATTTTATTCAAAATTCTCCTTCTGCACCTGGTCCTTTGATCTGTGAATTTGAGGCTACACTCCGCGCTGTTTCTAGACCAGATTCTGAAACCCTCAAGTGAGGAAAGAGTCCACCAAATAAAGAGACTGAAGGTTTAGAAGGAGAGCGGAAACAAACGTATGGGGCGAGGTGTAACATCGATTTCAGCGAACGGAGGAACCTAAAAAAAGCAAAAACAGAAATTAAGAGTCCACCAAATAAAGAGACTGAAGGTTTAGAGGGAGAGCAGAAACATACGTATGGAGCGGGGTGTAACATCGATTTCAGCGAACGGAGGAACCTAAAAAAAGCAAAAACAGAAATTAAGAGTCCACAAAATAAAGAGACTGAAGGTTTAGAGGGAGAGCGGAAACAAACGTATGGAGCGGGGTGTAACATCGATTTCAGCGAACGGAGGAACCTAAAAAAAGCAAAAACTCAAAATCCTGGCTACGCTCCTGGTTCCAGACCTAGTACCGGGTTCACGGTCCCAGAACTTGGTCCACGGTTCCACATTTTCACAAACTTCCTGAAAAGGTGAAACCGTGGACGTATTTAAGCGCTCCCATGTCAGTTTTCGCTCTCCCTCTATATCTTCCTGATCTTTATTTCCTGGAGCCTTAGCTTCTGTTCTTGATCTTTTGAGAGTCCTTCGATCTTTGAATTTGAGGCTATACTCGGACTCACACATATTTCCGCGGTCTATCTAAACATTCTTTGTCTTCATTTGGTGGACCCTTCCTTCCGTTTTTGCTTTTTTGAGGGTCCTTTCAGGTCCGAATTTGAGGCTACACCTCGATTCATCATCAAGCCCAACCATTTTTTAAACCAAAATAGGATAATTTCTGTGGCTTGGAGGGGGGGGGGGGGATACATTTATCAATCTTCTGTCTCTTTTCTCGCACACTTGGCGTCCCATTTATCCTTAAACAAATATACTATAGATATAATTTCGGTTTCATATTATATATTTTTTTGAAGCTCATTTAAATAGTCCTTGCATTTTCCTCCCCTCAATTTCAGTATGTAGCTATTTAAACTAATTTTATCAAGTGTTATAAAACATGCAATTTTTAAGTTTAGTTGGAAAAATGTTTAATAGAACGTTTAATTTAATTTTTGCACAAAATAGAATATATTTCCACAGAAATTTCAAATAATCAAATTGAGGAGCCGGGATCATGCTTCTCCATGAAGAGGAAGGTAACAAGAGGTTATTAACAACTTGTTGATTCTGTGGCAGGTTACATTTAAGATTCAGATTTGTATTTATTATTAAGTTATGTAATATTATATCTGTTAGTTATGAAATGTGTATTGTCTATGTAATCGATTAACACACAGATGAAGTGACGTTATATTTGATAATCTTTTGCCCTTTTCCATGATACGAAAAAATCCCCATTCCTTTAACTTATAGTTTAAATGTGACAACGGTTGCACTATAAAGTTTATCTATTTACAATAGTACGTATGATTTTATTCTATTAGTGCATAACGTCAGCGTTGTAGGTTCCACTGTTATTTTTATTATATATTTGTATATATTTTTTAGATGGCCATTCTACACTTTTATACTTCAGGATTGTCAAGTGGTTTCAACAATGTTAAACTTAAAGAACTCAAACAATTGTCTGATAATATTGTAAATGTGGAAACAGAAAAATGTTATAATGTTGAGATATTGAAGGAATTGTCTCCGGAGGATTATAAGAAATTAACTTGGCTTCTATCTTCTCCGTTTTCTTCAAGTAATTTGAGTGAGAAGCCTCACTTGTCAGAACGTTCAGACCGTCTCCTTATTGAAATTGGACCCAGGTAACTATATCATTGTACAGACTTACAATATTTCAATTCAAAACTCACATCTATTAAATTTCCGCGAAATCCGTTGAAGGGAAGAGAGGAATCAGAGAAGAGTGCTTAACTCAAAAACCGTAATACCTGCCGATGTAATGAATATATCGATACAAAATTTGGATGATTTAAAAGTCACTATATAAGTCTAATATTGAGTTTTGTTGAAACTGTCTTCTGGCTTAGGAAGGAGGGGGAAAACATAATTTATACCAGGGATTTATATTTATTTATTAATTATTAGTTTATTGTTATTTATCTTTTATTTGTGTTTATTAGGTTGAACTTCTCCACTCCTTTTTCAACTAATGCTGTGTCAATCTGCAAGTCAGCTGGTTTGCGGGATGTGGTCAGATTGGAAGTGTCTGTAAGATATTTAGTTTCTTTCTCTCCTGGAAAACAGAAAATCAGTAAAACTCTAGAGGATCAGGTATGACAAGTTTTTTTCTCTTAATTTCTCCTAACCTGGCCTGATGTGTCACGTGCACAAGTTTCGCTTTTCCGAAAATTTTAGGATCAACCGAAGCGTCAAACCTGGTACACAACTGAAGTGTGGTAGTCGAATAGCAGGAAAATAACATACTTATAAAAATCTTGCGGAAAATATGCGCTATATTGCCTTGTAAAAAGTGGAGCAATGTGTTATCAATGTTGTTTGAAATGGCGCCGTTTACGTTACATAGATAAGAAGTTTTTATTTCTATTTTTTAGCACTACTACTCAACCAGTGTAGGAACATGACGGGGGTCACTGACAGTCTGTTATACTTAACTTATAGGAGGTGCCGATAGCTCACAGCGTACTTGTTTACTGAGCTCAAGAACGCAAGTCCGAAACTCGGCCGAGGAGATTATTCATCTGGGAGGTGAAAAAACTTTGAGCACTTCGTCCTCCAGCTCATGTCCACCATAGCGACAAAAGAGCGCTCTGCTAGTAGGCGATATGAGCTTATATTTATACCATCATGGTATCTGGTTGCTGCTATCTACTGTCATTGCTATAATAACGTTTTTTTCAGAAAATATGAAGAATCGGTGCCACAAGGTCCACCTTTATGAGTCAAAATAACCAACTTTTATGTAGGGTGTCCCAAATAGATGGTCCAGCTAAATTTCTCCGAAACGGTCCAACATAAGACATTTTCTTATTTATGACAAGCTGTTTATTCTAGATTCCGAAATTGTCAAAAAAGCTATTTCTTCTGGCCAAGTTAAGCCCAGACCACGTAACTTCAGTTTTTCAACTGATATCCTATCTTGTTTTCTTTTCTAGAAGTAGATATGAAGGAAAAAGTTCAAAGTTGGTTTTTTCAAATGAAAAATGAGATGAATCGGTCCAAGTGCCTGCTGAGATAGTAAGGTTTGGATTTTCTTAGCTGTTCTTTATGTTCCTATCTGCACAATTTAATTATCTTGAACAAATTGAAATTGATTATTCACTTTTACTCAAATATTGTAAAAAATCCTTCTTAATTATCTATATACATAAAACAAAGTCGGGTTAGTTACACCATTTATAAGTCAAGAACGGCTGGATCGATTTTCATGATACTCCACATGTAGCATCCTTTTTACCCCGATTGAAATGTAGGCTATGTGGCGTCCCAAAATTTTGAACGGGAGGGGGGTTGTATGGTGGGCCTAAGCATAAAAATTGCTCTAGCGCATTAACGGATGGACGGATTGTCATGAAATTTCACATGTATGTTATGTAGTATTCTTAAAAGCCAAATAGAAAAATAGGGTGTGTGACGTCACACAATTGTGAACGGGAGGGGGGTTGTGGGGATAGGCCTTAATATAGAAATAGTTATAGGTCATTAAGGGATGATCGGATTGTATTGGAATTTCATATTTAATATTCTTAAAGGTCAAATAGAAAAATAGGGTGTGTGACGCAGAATACATAGCTTCAATAAAGCAAATGTCTCGCTGACACGCCATTGAAATACTTGATTTTTGTACTTTTATTGAATTTTTATTTTCTTTATATATTTTATTATTATTATTATCCTAATAAACTATTGAACTTAATAAATTGTTTGTATTAATTTTATTACGTTAATAAAATCTTAAATTAAGTTTAGCTAAGTTAACACGACATTCATTGACTGTTAGGCGGTACGAAGTTCGCCGGGTCAGCTAGTTGTTAACCCTCTCTTTATTTCCGAGGGCTGATTTGTGTCACCGCGGCCAGAGTAGGCCTATTGTGTGCCCTGTGTGTGTTGGTCCCTACAGCAGCCCTGTATCTTTGATATAGTCCAGGATTTTTCTGCAGGTTCCTTCCATTACCTGCTTCGGTTCTGCCGGGTCAGCTAGTTGTTAACACTTAGCATTTTCGGTAAATTGAATAGAAATAACAATTTGTGTAATGTCTCGCCTCATGTCTCTTATTTTGATCTTTATCCGTGTTGAAATATGTTTTTCTACAATATAATACACAGATTGTTATCACTATTCAAATTTAAATAAAAACAAAAGTTGTTTAAGTTTTATATTAACAATTTTTTAAGTCAAACAATTTATGAAGTTTGTGCTGACGTAAGCCGAATCAGGTACACTTATTATGTATATTTTTGTGGCTCTTTGTTTCTATTTATTTTATTATCTTCCACTATATCGACATAGATCGCAGAAATGTATTCGGACGCTACTCAATTTGTCAAAAGAAATAAGAATTATGGCACTATTTGTACAAAAGGGAATTATATATTTTTCATTTTACACAATTTGTTGAAAAGTAAATCATTTGTGCTGTAGGAACAGGGAAAATAATTGTCAAGAAAATTCATAGTTTAATATCACAGCAAATATATATAGCCTTGTCTGCACTTGCGCAAGAACGCATTGTTGGAGTGGTCAGTCATTTTATTTTCTGACTCAAACACATTGGTTTCTTACATCTTTCGTTCTGATGTGACGTTAAGCGATGGTGCCGAGCCTGTGCTCGATCGTTAAAGACCCCTACCCAAGGTGAATAAACCGAAGTAGGCAACATTTAGGATTCCCACTGAAGAGTCGGGCTCATGTTCACCAGTGCGACGAAAGAGCGCTCTGTTAGTAGGCGATATGACCTCATAGTTAAAGCCCGGGCATGAGTCACATTAACTAGCTATTATATACATTTAAATAGTACAGGGGTGGCTTTAATCTACTTTAGCGGCTAATAGCTCTGACTAGATTGGTTCCATCGGAAATATCTGACAAAAAATCAAAGTTAAGTAATTTAATCAAGAATATTTTTCGTAAATGTTGTCCTATCACAAATAGAACTAACCCCTGAAAAAATAAGAATATTATCGGATTATTGTTTTTCACGTGATACCTGGTCTTGATCGGGGCTCATCACCTTCTGGACAGGACAGTCCATCAATTTCCGATGTCCGGCCCTTCCATGGTGATTTGGTAGCAGCAATGAGGAATCTTCTAGTCAGGACATAAATACAATTTTAAATTCAAAATATAATTCCCTCACAGGTTGGTCAGTGCTTTACGATCTCAAGAAAACTATCTTTCAATAAACTAAACTGCCATATCGAAAAATGACTACTAGCTCAAATTCGTCTCCACAATAGCGATAGAAATTTTAGGATATTCCTTGGAGGGTTCTTTAGACGAAAAGGACGACCTCGTAGACTTTTTGTTCCATTGTTCCTCTTTGTGTATCCCCGGGCAACATTTCTCCACAATTATCTCACTGGTAGACCAAAATTCGACCTAGAACCAATTGTGCATTTTTTTGATAACATAGATGTTTGAAGAATTAACAATTTGTTTTTATTTTTTACTGTAAGCTTGAAAATTAAGAATAATATAATTTAATTTATTGCTCGTAAGATATAATATATATTTTTATAGATATTTTTTCATTTGATTTTACTTTTTATAACTATAAAAATATGTATTTTATAAAAAAAAAACCACTCATTGCCATAAAAGTGTTTACCTTTAGTGTCAAATTTTTGTTATCTATTTATCTTATTGTTTTACACATTATATTTTCTCAGGAAGTATACTAGATAAGCATATTAAGCTTATGAGTTTCTTTTTCTATACTCGCCAAGCGAATCCAAATGGAGTAAACCGCATCAAAATCAAAACGTTTCGGTGTTCATATTTTTTTTCACATATGACATCGGAGCCATCTCCTTTTTAAATCTGTAATTCATAGCTCTGGTGTATGTTTAGATGACGAATGCACTCCACGACAGGATGACAGAGTGCCGCTACCTGAAGCCAGTAGTGACGTTCGACCATGGCATCAAACCTGACAAGTGGTTCGTGGTGGATGTTCTCACCCAGGGGAGGAAAGCATTGGAGGATGTCAACTATAAACTGGGTATCTCATATTTCTACTTTCATCTGTTATATGAAGGGTAGGAGAAATTAAATTGTCGGTCAGAAATTCCATGTTGAGTTTTCACAGGAATTCCATGTTTTCCTACTTTCTGATTCCAAAAATGTAAGAAAAAATGATTGCCTGTGTATACGTGTGTGTGTTGTCACCATATATATATATATATATATATATATGCATTTGCCCTATCCTGCCCCTAATTCCCTGACACTGTCACAAACCTATAGTTAGGGAATATTTATGTATAACATAAGATATATAAGGTATGTATATAATGTTAAAATTGTATAGAACCACATGGGCCCAAATAAGAAGCTTGTAGAACGAATAAAACAAATAGATTAAATGGAACATTCTAGAAGTCTATGGAAACGGCCAAGTCCCAAATACTTCTATATATTTCTTATATAAGAATAGCTACTGTGTAATTATGATAAATAAATATATATAGTAGAATATATATAAATATGTAAATAGTAATACCTGTAGAGAGAACATTCTATGGACCTATATAAATGGCCGCCCAGGCAACCTCTGAGAACTATAGTTTTGGCACTCTTTGTAGCACTCTTAATTTGTAACTCACTCTAACTTGTATCTTGATCAATTGTACACTCGCCAGTTAGCACTATTCTGTTCATTGTAAATATTCTAGTATCCAGTGTAATATTTCTTATGTATGTGAGTCGTTGCCCTGAACTTGTAAGTACCGACATATATATATTTTATGTTACTTGCCTAAATTTTATTTTTATTACGGTCTACTGTCCCTTTTGTGCACTCTGCCTATTTCCGCTTCCACCTTCCCATAAACCACACGAAAAGATCGTAATAGTGTTGCAAACACGATTACTCCCGATGGAATGAGCTCAACTAAAAATCACAATAAGTGCCGATGTTATGAATGTATCGACATGAAATTTGTATATTTAAACTCAAAAATTCATAGGGTACGCACCTATTACTTTCCCGCGTAATCGGTTGAAGGGGAAGTGGGGGGATGAGTAAAGGGGGAATCAAATACACCAATAACTGCCGATGTAATGAATGTATCGATACAGAATTTAATATGTGGGTTCAGAAGCCACTATGTAATAATAATAATAAATTTATTTCCGTTAAACCAGTACATGGTAATAAGATAAGTCAAAAAAATGTATACATTAAGATAGCTTATAAATTAGATTTATAACTACTTGAGTCTAACACACGTATGATTAGTAGTAATAACAAAACTATTAAAAAAAGTAAAATGAAATTAATAAAAACTGAACAAATAAATACTTAAAAATGTATGAGTAGGTACATAAACAAAATTAATACAAGATACGTTTATAATAAGTAGACATATTTTTCAATTTAATAAAAATTAAGATAACTATTTTTCAAAAAAAACTCTTCGGAAGTGTTTTTATCCCAACGATGTTTCGGGACGTTCTTACGTCCCATCATCAGGTCCCAATGTGCGAGATATAGAAGAGAAAGAAAACAATGTAACTATAACAATATATGAAAAATAATATATATAGTGTTAGTCAAATATAAAAGTTTTAGTCCAAACGGCTTTGGAGGGGAAGCGAAAACTTAATTGATTAATTCATACTGGGGAAGTAGATATCTTGTGATTCACGACTTTTTTTTTTAATTTTCAGGTTTGGCTTTCGATGATTGGGATTTAGACTACTATTGTAACCTTTTCAAAGACACCCTCAAGAGAAACCCAACCAGTGTTGAGTGTTTTGACCTGGCCCAGTCTAACAGCGAACATAGTCGCCATTGGTTTTTTAAGGTTACTTTTTAAATATTTTAAATTATTTACTTTTTTACTTCCCCAGCTGTAGGGGTAGGTGTTTTATTATTTCTCAAATATAAATATACACGAAATTGTATATGTGAATCCTTCTCTAACACTCTAACGACATCTAAGGGGGGAATAGAGGAGAGTCTTAACACAAAAACCTAATAGCTGCCAATAGAAGGAATGTTTAGGTCAGAAATTCTATGTCGAGTTTTCACTGAAATTTTATGCTTTCCTCCTGTCTATGTGTGCCTGTGAACACGATAACTTCCAATAGATTGCATATATCGACATTAAATTTTATATACTGGAACCCCATAAAAGCAATCCTTATTGATTTTCAGCCAAAATGAAGAGGGGGAAATGAAAAGAAATTTTATTATTTTTAGGTCCCCTAAGAATAAATACATACAGAGTAAAGAAAAAGAAACAATGAAATATAGTATCAGTGCAAAGAAATAAAAAGATATGTAAATAAAAATTAGTGCTACATTGGAGAAAAACTATACAAATAAAAAAATAGATAAACAAAAGATTAACAGGAAAAAACACAAAATTAACAACTTCATTATGATGAAAAAAAATAAATAAAAGAGAATAAGTAAAAAAGAAAAAAGCAATTCTATATAACTAAGAAAGAAAGAAAATTGATAATATAAATATAACACGACCGAGCATAGTACCTACTATGATGGTTGATTATAAAAGAGAAGAAAGGATGCCCAGCCAAGGTTTGAAATAAAATTAATTTTAGAAAGTATGGGCTAGAAAGAGAAGTGTGAGGAGAGAGAAGAAAAAGAAAAATAGTGAAAATAAAATAAGATAAAAAATAAATAAATGCATGATAAAAATATATTAATGTGTAAATGAACCAAAAAGGAATAATATTGATTATGATCGAATAATTTAGGAAGTATGATAAAAGAAATATAATAAAAATAGAGAATGAAAAAGACAAAAAAGAGAGAGAAAAAAAAGGAAAAGTAATTTGAATGATTAGATAATTAAGGTTGACGAATTAGAGAATACGGGGGAGAGATCAGAAGGAGAGTGGATTGTTTAGTGAAGAGACATTGGGGAGGAGGAGAAACACAAAAACTCCAATAACTGCTAGTGTAATGATCATCCTCGGCGCTACAGCTCCATTCGAGCCTTGGCCTCCTCCAGAGACTTCCCCCAAAGATTCCTGTTCAGCGCAAGCCTTCTACAGTTTTGCAACCGAAGGTTCCTAGCGTCCCCATCGACTGCGTCCATCCATCTCTTCCTGGGTCTTCCTCGTTCTCTGTTTCCCTCCGGGATCACTAGCATCAGTCTTCGTGGGGTTTCAAGCCTCGTGCATCCTTTGCACATGGCCTGCCCATCGAATCCTAAAGCAATTTTATGTTTTTTTCTAAAACCCCGTTTAGGACAACACCTGTCAATTTTCAGTGAAATCGAACAAAGGGAGTTGTCAGAGGGGGCTCAACTCAAAAGCTTAATACCTGTCGATATAATGAATGTTCAAAAGTTGCTCAGTAAGACACCCCTTGATTTTCAACTGAATAGAGATAGATTGGTTTCAGAGAAAGAGCAAAAACATATTTGATTAATTCGCACTGGGGAAGTACATTGTCGTGATGCTGACGACTGTTCTATCTTGACTTAGTGTAATAAATTTTACTTTATATACATTTATTATTTATTTTTGTATTTTATCTTATCAATTTGTATTTTGTAGGGTGAAATGGTGCTTAACGGTGAAAAACAGCCTCAGACGTTGATAGAAATGATAATGGACACACAAAATACTTCCAATCCCAACAATGTGATTAAATTTAGTGATAATAGCAGGTAAACGAATTTTATGGACGTTAATAATAATAATTCTATTGCCGTTTGTAATAATAAAATGCTTGTTGTCACTTCCTTCCACCTCTTCTACTGGACTGTCTCCAAAGACTTGTGTACTCTCTCTGACTCTTCTAGACTTGAACTGTCTTTAAGCTCCCTTCCACCTGTAGATCTCGATTCTCCCCCCATCACTTTGCGATACTGCCTGGTGGAGATCCGGTAGCAGACTTCAAGGGGGAAGTTTATCCATTGAAGAGCGGATACCTGACTTCGCCAGTCGACCTCTAGTTTGAGCCCGAAAAAGGACCTTTTGGCTCTAATTCCGATATAGCTCCATTCTTCTGTCACGCTGGTAATTTTACTCCCAGTCAGGTAAATTGACGAAGGTGAAAAAGGGGTTCTTCTTTTATAGCTGTTACCTGCTCACAGCCCCTTTGGGTTCACTTTCTTTCTCCATACCTCAATATATTATATATATTTCCACTATATACATTATTTATCCTATATATTTTATATTTTAAAGAATACATTTGCCCTAGTCGCATATTGATTACATTACACGTTATTCCTCGGACCTTTGAAAAGTGGGCTGTGGGTAAGCTGCGATGTTGCCGCTTGCTCTTCCAACTCCTGCCCGTCATGCAACCCCTGAATCACCTGTTTATTGTTTTCTGTATTTCCTCCACTTTGTAAGAAATAATAGTGAAAAATTGATTTTTTGACTAAAAATAAAAAGGTAAAATAGCAATTATTATACTACTAAGAAGTGAGACGGGTAGGATGACAACGTTGGATTGTTGTCAAGGCAACATAACACTCCCGTCGCTCAGTGGTATGTGTGCTTGCTTACTGTGATCGCGGGATCGAAACCCAGCTGAGGCCCTTAGGTTTTTTATCTGGGATGCAGAATGGTGAAAGAACGATCTGGTTGTAGGCGATATGACCCCATAGTTAAAAGCCCGGACTTGAGTCATAATAACTAGCTCCTATTGGCACCAACTGGCTTGTTGCGGCCCTTACCACTTCCAGCTGTCTTGTAAGCCCGGGAACATCAAACACCGACCGATTCAAAATAAAAAAGCTATTCCTGAATAGGTAGATTCTAAATAGGAAATTTTGTTGAAATATTTTCAGCTACTTCCCGTCATGATGGGACGAACAAACAAACAAACAATTCAATTTTATTTCTGTAGATAATTAATTTTTTTTTTTTGTTTTCTATGTTTTTTCAGTGCCATTAAAGGGTTCACCATAGACAGACTGAGGCCTACAAAAGTTGATGATCCCAGTCCCTTCACACTGAATCAGAAAGATCTCTGCCATATTATATTCACTGCAGAAACACACAATTTTCCAACTGGTGTAGCACCATTCAGGTAATTATAATTTTTTTTAAAAATAAATAATATCTTTTTTAAATAAGTTTAAAATTTCATAAGTTTTTATGGTTATTTAGGCTTTTTTATGTCTATTATCTTAGTATTACGGAACACTTGCTCCAGTTCTCTGATAGCTGTGTCTCTTTCCCCAAGTCCGCAGGGTCGTCTTGGAGAATCACCGTTTAGAGATTTTAATTTTAACCTATACAAAGTTTAAGGCAGTAATGTAATCTGTCAAAAATGCGATGTTGAATTTTCACCAAAATTGTATATTTTCCGACCTCCTGATTTCAAAAATGGAAAAAAAATCCTGTGTATTTGTATGTAAACTGTTAAAATGAACATATTGACACGAAATTTCATACGTGTATCCTGAACCCCATAAGGACGACATCTATTGATTTTCAGTGAAATTAGCCGATGGAATGTGGTGACGAGGGGGCCCAACTCCATAACTGTAAAACTATCAATGATTTTGGTGCAGAGACCTAATGATTTTCAACCAAATTGATGAATTGATTTCACGGGAAAAGCGAAAACTTAGTTGATTATAAATCTTCTGTGTAAGTCCATTGTTTGAAACCCTTTATTTTATCTGGGAGGTGAAAAAACCTTGAGCACGCCGTCCTTCGGATGGTCCCGAGTCTGTACGATGTCAGATGTACTCGTTAAAGACCCCTATTCTAGTTGAATAAACCTTGGTAGGCAGAATTTAGTACTCCCACAGTAGAGTCAAAGAGCGATCTGGTAATAGGCGATATGACCTCATAGTTGAAAGCCCGAGCATGAATCAAAATAACTACTTCTCTGGGTCTGAATAATATGAAAAAATGTTTCGGACATTTTTTTTTTCTTTTTGAGAGACGTTTAAAATTAGGTACAACTTGAACCCGCATTCCATTGGAGATTTTAAAGTTGGATTGCGTGCAGCGCCTCTGGTGTAGGGGTGAGTCAACATAATGTCACTGCCCCTTCAATACAATCAAGTCAAAAGTTATGAAAGGTAGTTATTTATTCTGATACATACTATATATCAAACTAATACGAAATATATAAACCCACGTATTGTGTCTGTACTTTTGTAAAATGTAATATACAAATATCGATTTCACAATTATTAAATGTGTATTATGTATGTGTATTGAATGCATAAACGTAATACCCGCCAAAGGAACCCTTCAGTGTCTCACCTGATTAAATTTTCCTATAATATTGTTTTTAAATCGTATTTCAAACTTATAGTGGAGCGACAACGGGAACTGGAGGTCGTATCCGCGACGTACAGGCTGTCGGACGAGGTGGGCATTGTATCGCAGGCACTGCTGGATATTCTGTCGGCAATTTACGTATACCAGGTATTTTATTGTCTGTTTAAAAATCAACGATTTCAGGTCATTTAACAGTCCAGATGACATTGCCTTAAATCAATGTTTTCGATAAATAAGGAGTACTACTTACAAGTACAACGCCGTTTGCGTTGCACCTGCTGCTCACACTTTTTGCTTATTCGTGAATTTTTTGCCAAAAACAACACTGTAATGATGCCCCAGTCTCAATATTCGCCAGACATGGCACCGTGTGACTTTTTTCTGTTCCCAACGATGGTGTAAAGCCGAAATCGGTAGTGAATGTATAACATTTTTGGGGATATACTACAAAGTTTGTTTTATTTATTTATTATAAGTTTTTCACATTGAGAGATCAGAAACTATTTTAAATTATTATATTTTTTGTGTGATCTGATCACACTTCTCTATAATATTATTATAATAATTTTTATATTAATCGTTTAGGCTACGAACAACCTTGGGAGAATACTTCATACCTTTATCCTGAGAATCTGGCCAAACCGTTGAACATTCTGGTAGAAGCAAGTAATGGAGCCTCCGACTATGGTAACAAGTTCGGGGAACCCCTCATCTGCGGATTTACCAGGAGTTTCGGCCTAGAAGATCCCTCCGGGGAGCGCAGAGAATGGATCAAGCCGATCATGTTTAGTGGAGGAGTGGGCATCATGGAGGGAAACATGGTTGACAAAATGACACCTAAAAAAGGTAATTATAGTTTTTTTTATATTATATTTGTTGTAAAATAGCATAAACATTATTTTTGTTCAATAGAAAATGTACAATACAAATTACAATGTTTATGTTGTGTTTTGTTGCAAAAAATGTGACTGGGGCTCTTTTGTCGCTCTGGAGGGCATGATTCCGACTCTAATGTGGTAGTTCTAAATTTTGTCTAGGCAGGTTTATTCATCTAAGTTAGGGGTTTTTAACGACTACCTGACATTCATACTGGCTGCGGACCATCGTTTAACGTCCCATCAGAAGGATGGCGTACTAAACGTTTTTTTCACCTCCGATATAAAAAACTTAAGGGCCTCGGCCGGATTTCGAACCCGCGTTCTTGAGCTCAGTAAGCAAGCACGCTACCTCTGAGCTACCGGCGCCCTCTGCGATATATTACGGACGTATTGCATATCATTAGAAAGCTTAGGAATTAAACAGAGAAATTCTTCCGTTTTAGGATTCTAAATGCTGGCCAAATTTTAACTAAAAAAATGGTATTGCTTCCGAAACGAGATCACATCTAGTCAAGTCATCTGGTGGTCTTTAAAACAAAAAATAGAAAACACCGTTAATGAGAGGCTACTTGAAACATCTGTTCTTTTTAGGGTTCGGTTCATCGAAGACCGAATATAAAACCATTGTAACGAGTTTTTGACGTCTGTCTTACTGTCTCAAAATCAAAAAAATCGATTTGGTGAAAAGCAAAAGTTTTTCTTCGATAGTTCGGTAGAATATCAAATTGGAGAGAACTTATCGGGAAAATAGGTTAGGTTAGGTTTTATGACTCATGCCCGGGCTTTAACTACGAGGTCATATCGCCTACTACCAGAGCGCTCTTTCGTCACTCTGGTGGACATGAGCCCGACTCTACTGTGGGAGTCCTAAATTTTGCCTACCCTAAATTTTTATTCATCTAGGGTAGGGGTCTTTAATGAGTACCTGACATCGTACAGGCTCGGGACCATCGCTTAACGTCCCATCCGAAGGACGGCGTGCTTAAGTTTATTTTACCTCCCAGATAAAATAAACTAAGGGCATCGGTCGGGCTACGAACCCACGACCTTGAGCTTAGAAGTCAAGCACGCATACCACTGAGCTACCGGCGCCCCCCTCGGGAAAATATATATTTAATCAATACAGCTCGTAATATGATGCCCGAAAGAACAACCATATAATCCTTCCTCTATAATTCTTGCTATTGAGGCTAACAATTTGAAGAAATCGGGTCCGAGATTGGGATGGGCTAATTTTTTCGACATCTTGACTAGAAATGTTATTTTAACCCCTGATGCAAAAGGAGGGGTGTTATAAGTTTGAAGCCTTTGTCTGTCTGTGTGTGGCATCGTAAGTCCAAGACTGCTGAACCGATTTCAAAGCGTTTTTTTTTTGTTTCAAAAGCTGGTATTTGCAAGATGGTTCTTAGCCATGTTTGGTGGAAATCGGGTATGCCGTCTTCAAGATATTCAGGTTTCATCAGAGGCTGTGTATGAATCTCGGCCTCTATTACAACTAGAGACTTGGAGTTTGAGCTCAAATGTTTATAAGGCCTTTTTTTGTAAAGATTTATTTTTTGTGTCGGGTTTTTTTTTAATTCAATATTTTTTTGAATATTCGTATGAAAGAGCACTAAACGTAGGTTACAAACTTTCTTTTCATAATTTTAGAGCCAATGGGCTGTAGCATCTCAAACCAGTTACTAAGCTGGCATCCCTCTCTTTAAACCGTTTTCTACGATATTATGAGTCGAAAAAACGCATGAATGCATATAATAGAGATAAACAAACAAAATGTTTTTTTTTGTATATTGAATTGGGTTAAACAAATTAAAAGTAGAGGCAAAGGAATGTTTTTGTAAATTTAAATTAGTTTATTCATATCAATAAGTTTAATTGAGCAATTTTTTCGAATTATAATTTTTTCTTCTTCAGTTTTCTTATATAGTTATTTAACAATTGTTATTAATGTTGTTCGACTAGCTACCATTTCTTATATTCTGGTTCTGATATTTGAAATAGGGTTGAAAAAAAGTGTGTTTTTTTCTTCCGATTTTATGATCTACTGTGAGCTCTCCTTCTAAAGAAATATATCGATGTATTGAGTAATATATACTTCATTTCAGGAATGAAGGTTGCTAAAATAGGAGGTCCTGTGTATCGTATTGGAGTTGGGGGCGGCTCAGCTAGCTCCGTTCAGGTAAACTTACAACCTTTCTTAGGGTTCCGTAGGCTGAATACCATCTACGAAACCTTATCAACGAGTGTTTGTCGTCTGTTTTTGTCCCACTCTCCCAAACCATTGGAGCTATACATTTTCAGGATGAGTTCCGCAGGTTCAAGAAAAAGTTCAAAACAAGTCAATTCGATTCAGAGTTTTCAACGGAATTTCATGTTTTCCAACCTCTTGATTTCAAAAATGAAAAAAAAAAAATCTTTGTAAGTTTTTGTGTGTGAAGACAACTCCCGATAGAAAAATTCTACCTACGCGACCTTTTTTTATGTGTATCCAGATCCCTCTAACGACACCTATTGCTTTTCAGCCAATCGGCCAAAGGGTTGCAACTGCCGATAAAATGAATGTATCGAGACGAAATTGTATGATGTATGGCCAGAGTTCCATAAGGACAACACTTATTAATTTTCAGCGGAATCGCCCGAAGGGAAGTCAACTCATATACCCCAATAACGACCAAAGTAATGAACGTATCGACATGAAATTTCATATTTGAAGACACAACCTAATGAGGACATAACCTGTCAAATTTCAGCGATATCGGGCAAAGCGAAGAGTGGGTTAAGGGAAAAGGCTCAATTCAAAAACCCTAATAACTGCCGATGTAATGAATTCATCGACACAAGTCTACTATTGAATATTAGCGCAAACGGTCGACAAGTTTTGGAGGGAGAGCGAAACGGTAATTTATTATTTTGTTCTGGGGAAGTACAATGGCGGTGAATCTCCGACGACTTTTCTCTTACTTATTCACGTTGTAGCTCTTTCTCAAATACATAAATAGCTTAATCTCGGAAATTTCATGTGCGTCTATTTTATATGGAAAAAGAGAGTTTCGTTAAATTTTCGTAATTTGTGTTTTTTTGCTTTCCGACTTAATTTCAACCTGATATATTTCATGGTGTGGTAGAGAAGTCAAAATTGAAACCGGAAAATATCAAAAGTCTTACTAAGATATGAGGTTTATCATGGGGGTTTATTGACAAACTTTCTCGAGCTAATGTTAAGCTAAAAAAAAGGGGTTTTCCGCCGATGGCCAATTCAGTCCCTCAGTAACCCCTTGATCCCCGAGCTTTTCTCACGTTGCCTGGGTGATATTGCTACAAT
Organism: Aradus depressus; assembly: GCA_963662175.1. Classification (NCBI taxonomy): domain Eukaryota; kingdom Metazoa; phylum Arthropoda; class Insecta; order Hemiptera; family Aradidae; genus Aradus; species Aradus depressus. Next base: position 4,813,539 of record OY759219.1, read on the forward strand.
GCAAGGCTCACCCTCCTTCAAAAACTAATAAAAAAATAATAATAATTCTTCAAGAAAAATATGTAATCCCATTTGAAATAAGAAAGTTGAGTTTGAGATCCTTTATAACTTATAGTCGAAAAAGAAAAATTTGGTAAATTGAAACTCCTGGTCGTAAGAATGCGACAACTTTTATGTAATATATATATATATATATATATATATATATATATATATATTGTGATGTATAAAAATAATACACACATTAAAAATATTAAATTATAAACATTAAAAAATTAATTATATTTATTTTTATATAAAAAGCAAATTTATTTTTAAACAAATGAGTAAAAAAACAAAACACGGCCATCAGCTGTTTTTTTTAGTGAGTGTAGAGTTCGAAGCCTAGGTTCAATGACGATGGGCTGAGTGAACATGGACAGTGGTGTTTAAGCTTATGTTGTAATGAACTAATAGTAGTGAATTGACGGTGAAATTGATCCAAAAAGAAGGTACTTTTATTTGTTTATATGTACAGGATATATGCCCAGAAATATATAACTTAAAATAAAAAAAAAAAATTGAATTAGTGTTAAGAATTTAGTTTTTAAGATTTTTCTCTTGATTTTCGTTTGTTTCCATGTTTAGTTTCTTTATTTTAATTATGTAGATTTAAGAAAATAAACCCAATATTTGTTCTCAAAAATTCCATTCTATTCACTTTCCCTGTTGGCCCAGTAAGATATTTTGAAAACCTTTGGATTAGAATTTATATTATTGAAAACAATTAAAAATGGCATCTCTTTAGAAATCCAAATGAAAAGTTTGTTAATAGACATTTTTTTTAAATATGTACTTATATACTTTTCGAAAAACTACTGTAGAAATCAAAATTTAGTAAAAGAAAAGAGATGTAATTTCTACAGGAAATGTGGTCATTTATTGTTTATTTTATTATTATTGTTTATTTAATTATTATTATTTATATTTTTATTTATTTATAATTTATTTAAGATTAACACTTTAAGCCTTTTTTTTTCCACAATATATATTTTTTTTTTTATATTTCTTACAGGTGCAGGGGGACAACAAGTGTGAGTTAGACTTTGGTGCAGTTCAGAGAGGAGATGCAGAAATGGAGAACAAACTGAACAGGGTGATCCGAGGGTGTCTGGAGGAGGGACTGTCCAATCCCATCTGTAGCATACACGATCAGGGAGCTGGAGGCAACGGTAAGTCCCCTGGTCACGACTCCACTGGAGAAACTCCGCTACCTTGTGTCACCTCATTCAACTATTTACTGAAGGCGACCATACATTTTCTTTTTTTTCAACTGTTCGACCCCGTGTATTTAGCATGGGAAATAACAATATTGTCCAAACTGGTCTTAAATGTAAAATAGAGATGTCACAGACACGAAATACACAAAAATTAGTCTGTTGGAAAGGCCCCTGGACTGGTTAGGAGAGCCGCAAACTGACAGGTTTCTATCAGCAGTAGCCGCGACAAGTATCTTTGAATTATGTATTATTACTGAAGAAAATAAAATGTAAAAAAGTGGTTTTCCGCAAGGCGACTTTGGTCCCAGAATAAAAATTATTTAAATTTCATTACAGAAATATTTTATTGACTAGTTTTTTACTTATATGATAGTTTTTATTTTTTATTTATTCACACTTTCATATATACAGTAAAAATCGTTATAAGAACATCCAAGGGACCATCTGAACTTGGTTCTTAAACCCGATAGTTGCTATATCCGGTAATCAATTTTTTTCTGTTTATCTATCGATCCATTTTTTGAAAGTTGAAGCCTCTTTTCTCTGGAACTACTTTTAAGGGGTTGAAATTAGCAACCGCATTTAGTAACAGCAGTTTTGCTAAATCATTTGCTTTTGCTTGCAAAATTGGTTCATTTATCGGAATGTTTGCACTTCTTTGAACCTTGAACCACTGCAACAGAGCTTTTTCGACATCACCATGAGAACTTGTACGAATTTTTTTCCTGCTGGTACGATCGTTTTCGAATTCTTCTTTTAATTTTTGACGGTTCTTAAAAATGTTTGAAATGATTGCATTACTCACCTTTAGTTCATTCGACAAAGCTCCATTTTTTTCTCCATTTTCCAAACGAGAAATTATATGGAGTTTTTCCTCCACCGTAAAGGTTTTTCGTTTTTTTTCACTCATTGCACCGTTCTGTTTGAATAACTGCAGAGAACTGAGAATATGTAGTCAGAAAATAATGTAAACAACGACGGAAACATTCTATGAAAATAATTGATTACTATTTTCGTAGAATATTTTATGTCTGAACTCCTCTTTCGAGGGATTTGTTTTCTCATGAAGTTCTTATAAAAGGTTTGTTTTCGCAGAAATCCATTAACTTTAGGTCACTAAAAGCGATATGTTCTTACTAACGATGTTCTTATAACTAGATATTATTTACATTAAGTTGCATTAAAGCTGGCCGGGAACTAGAAATTTCGTTCTTATAATCGATATGTTTTTACAACCGGTGTTCTTTTAAACGATTTTTACTTTATTTAGGAATAGGATAAAAATTGCGCTTGTGCTGGTCAATACCCCGCGGCATTCATCCATCTGTCGCTCCCCCAATGTCACCCTTAGATTGTACAGTAAACGATACATACGATAAATCCTCAAGAGCAGTATATAAAATAAAAAAGATAATTTAAAATTATCCTATTGTATTCCCTCTTTCGCTCTTCATCCCACCAAGCTGTTCAACGTAAGACTTCCTACATCCATATACAAGCTCCAATTCGGATAGTTTCTAAGCTATAGATTTTGAAGGCCTCCCTTTGTGCACTGGTTAGAGTTGGCAGGCATGTAAAAATAAGTAAGTAGAAATATATATATATATATATATATATTATTGTTTTGTATATAGGTAACGTGCTGAAAGAGCTGGTGGAGCCTGAAGGAGCTGTCATCTTCTGCAGTGAGTTCACCCTGGGGGACAGGACGGTGAGCACGATGGAACTGTGGGGTGCGGAGTACCAGGAGAACGATGCTATACTTGTGGAACAAAAGGATGTAAAGAGGCTGCAGCGGCTGGCCCACAGAGAGCGGTGCAACGTGGATATTGTCGGTGTTGTCACCGGCACTGGCAAGGTATCATCAAATTACGTCATATTCTTTATCAAATATCTCTTAAAAAAAAGAAAATGTTGCGGATCCATAGGTAATGTTTTCTAGGATTTATTTGGTAAGTTTATTGTCTTTCTTACAGCCTTATAGATCTGTATACTCTGCACAACACATTACAGTAGATTCATTAAACGTACAATATACTGCTCGAAAACGACAGGTTCGATATTCAGATTTTTGAAAAAGGAAATGGATGGGACTTTATGTTTTTGTTGTGCCCCTCTTGTAGAAGGAAAGTTATTTCAGAAGTAGAAAAAATAAATAATTGGAAACCGATCAAAACTATAAAAAATCGTCTGTGATGTATTTCCCCAGCAAGAGTTAATCAATTATGTTTCCGCTCTCCCTCCAAAGCCAACCGACCGTTCGAGCTAAAACTCGATATTTGACTTACATAGTAGCCTTCCGAATCCTCAGACTAAATTTTGTGTCGATACATTCATTACATCGGTAGTTATTAGGGGTTTTGAATTGATCCCCTATCCTCAATTTGATTTTGCTGAAATTTCACAGGTTATGTCCTTCTTGAGTTTTGATTTAAAATATGAAATTTCATGACGATACATTCATTACAACGGCAGTTATTAGAGTTTTTGAGTTAAGCCTCCTCCTACTCATCCCCTTCCCTTTGTTCGATTTGGCTGAAAATCGTTAGGTGTCGTCATCAGTGGGTTCTAGATTCACATATAAAATTTCGAGATGATACATTGATTCTATCGCCAGTTATCGTGTTCACAGACATAAGTTTCTTTTTTCATATTTGAAATCTAGAGGTCGGAAAACATGAAATTGCGTTGAAAACTCCTCATCGAATTTTCGACAGATTACATAACTTCCCCTGTTCTTCGTATAGCTGGGGAAGTAATATATTATTCCAGAATGGAAAGCCTGAAGAACGCTCATCACCGAAGAAAGACCGTCTTTCTACAAACACAGTTACATCTCCAAGAATGTGATTGATGAAGTAGATTTAAACAAGTTTGTTAAATGTTCACGCTTATGGCGGCTTTTTGTTGTTAAAATAATGCAGTAGGGAGACTTTTTCTGGTTCTCATTTGAAACTTACTTTAATGGTTAGGGTTAGGTTAGGTTTTATGACTCATGCCCGGGCTTTAACATCGCCTACTACCAGAGCGCTCTTTCGTCACTCTGGTGGACATGAGGGAGTCCTACTGTGGGAGTCCTAAATTTTGCCTACCCTAAATTTTTATTCATCTAGGGTAGGGGTCTTTAACGAGTACCTGACATCGTACAGGCTCGGGACCATCGCTTAACGTCCCATCCGAAGGACGGCGTGCTTAAGTTTATTACTTTAATGCATTTTCATATATGATTTCTTATTTATTTTTTTTATAGGTCATATTATCTGAAGAAATGGAAATAAATGAAGATAAATATCTGAAGGGGGAAGAGAATAACAGTTCCGTCCATCCGTTCAACCTGGATTTGGAATTAGTTTTGGGGAAGATGCCTAGAAAGGTGAGTGATATTTCTATACAGGGGTGGGGGGGGAGGGGGGGGGGGGGAAGGAGAGTATCATTTTTTGGCGTACTAGCAGTGAAACGTCTTGAAGCAGTGTTGGTAAATCCTCTCTGAGAAAATTCAGAAATTGAGCTCCATTTAACTGTTTCACCCGAGAACGATTCGGAAATTCCTGATAGTACAACACGACTGCACGACGAGCAATACCACCACTTTCAATGAAAGTATCGTACGTATCATCTCGTTATTGAGGGGAAAAATGCACCCTTCGGCTCATTTTGACTGACTGATAAAAACTTACTGAAAACAAGATAATTGTTCATGGAATTGAAAATAAGTTGGAATTAGCTCTAAGTCATTTTATTAAAATTAAGAAGCTAATTATTGAAAACTATAAACCAAACGAAATTAAGTATTTTTTATGTATTTTGTACTATAACATTGTTATTTCTTGACCAATTTAAAATCGGATTGCGGCATTGATTTCAGCGTGAAGAATCATTTAAAATGGTGTGTCAGAAAGTATATATTAGAAATTTTAAAGTTGTACCGAATCTGAAGTATGCTGTATACAATTATTTCGAAAAACAGCTAATAATTTAAAACTAGACTGAAAAATATTAAATATGTATTTTTTATTTTTTCGATATCGTTATCTGTTCAAGAGAAATTCAGCGTGGCCATCTACAAAAGGACACCCTGTATAGGTCACAGAAAACATCAAGATGGACGCGACTCTACGATGGGAGTCCTAAATTTTGTCTACCCTAAATTTTTATTCACCTAGGGCAGGGTTCTTTAACGAGTACCTGACATCGTACAGGCTCGGGACCATCGCTTAACGTCCCATCCGAAGGACGGCGTGCTTAAGTTTATTTTACCTCTCAAATAAAAAGAACTAAGGGTCTCGGTCGGGTTTCGAACCCACGAACTTGAGCTCAGAAGGCAAGCACACATTCCACTGAGCTATACCGGCGCCCTCGACTCTTTTTACCAATTCAATGGAATCCAATTATTTTATTTATATTGATATTGTAGTTATATAGAGAGGAATGAGATCTAAATACATTAGGTAAATATCATCTGTACATGAATCAATTATACATAATAACTTTACTATTCGGATGAAAGAAAATTAAATTAAAAAAAATAAACATGGCTTCCTTATACTCACCATGTTTTTACATATCACGCCCCCTTTTCCCTTCTCCCTCATTTCAAATTGACATACTGAGTAATAAAGACGTCATGAGTTTCTTGAAATGAGGGAGAAATTAATTTGAGGGGGAGGAGCGGGAAGAGGGGAATCATCTGTAAAAACGTGGTTGATGTATGAATGTCATATTTTATTTTTATTTTACGGGGCTGACAACTAAAGACCATTCTGCCTACAGATAAATATTTTGTAAAGATCTAAGCAAGTTAGTCAGCTTCACACAATCAACTAACACTTGTATTTCCAAAATTCCCTTTACTTTTTAAAATTTTTTTTCTCCTTCAACTGAATTTCAGTATATATCTAATCTAACCATTTTCCAAACTATCAATAAAATAAAATAAAATAGATCGTAATAAATCACCGGCAATGCACATGCCCAGAACGATATAATCAATTAACTTTTCACTACCTTTTAGTGTTATAATTAAAGTCGAAAAACATGAAACTCCGTTGAAAACTTCGCATCGAATTTTTGACCAATTACATAACTTCCCCTATACTTCATATACCTGGGAAAGTAAAAATACATTTTAAAATGTATTGCCTTGCGTTAAACTTTCTATAGAAATTAATTGTACCTTCTTTGAAGCGCTATAATTTGGTTCGTATTGATCCTATCTCAAATCTAAGGACATTGAGACTAGTTTTGTTTACGTTTAGTTTCATCAGTGTGTATGTTGCAGAGGTTCCTGCTAGACGAAGTGGTTCATCCTCTGAAGCCGCTGCAGCTTCCAGCCTCCCTCCAGCTCCCGGAACTTCTGTGTCGCCTCCTCCGACTGGTCAGTGTCTCCTCAAAGAGATTCCTTACCAACAAAGTGGACCGATGTGTGACAGGTCTTGTGGCGCAGCAGCAGTGTGTAGGCCCACTGCACACTCCACTCGCTGATGTTGCTGTCACTGCACTCTCTATGTTCAATTTGGTAAGTTCCACGTGAGGTCTAACTTCTCTGGAGCCGAGTTTTCTTTGTTTGCAAGTAAGGTTTGGAAAAGTCTTTTTTTTTCGGAAATTTTTTTGAGCCGATAGGCTTTGAGTTTTTTTTGTTGAACGATATCTGTTGGTTTTTTCCGGCATTTCTTCCAGAGGTGTCTTCTTTTTCATTTTTCTGACAATATTTCGAGACACTTATACGTCCCTTCTTCGTGTCACTATGAACGAACTTCGTTCTCAGAAGAAGGGACGTGTAATTGTCCCGAAATATCGTCAGAAGAATGAAAAAAGAAGACACCTTTGGAAGAAATGCAGGAAAAAAACAACAATTCAACATCCCAGAGAAGTTTAAGAAACAGAACGATATCTGTCGTATCTGCTCTCAGATTTACTCCAAAATTTGCATTATTGTTAACTAATTAACAGGACATAGAAAACACTATTGTTTTTGATTATGATTCATCTAGTTGTCACTAGAAAAATAATTGTAACAAACTAGTTTTGTCAGCCAGTTCTATTGCCAATCAGTGTTGTCATAATGTTATGTACATATTTTTTTTAGAGGGTGCCGGTTGCTCAGTGGTATACGTGCTTGCTTACTCAGCTCAAGATCGCGGGTTCCAAACCCGATCGATGCCCTTAGGTTTTTTATCGGTACATGAAAAAACCTTGAGCATGCCGTCCTTCGAATGGGTCCGAGCCAGTACGATGTGAGGTACACCTTAAAGATCCTAGGTTTAGGGTAGGCAAAAATTTAGAACTCCACATCGTAGACTCGGGCTTATGTCCACCGACGAAAGAATAGGCGATATGACCTTGTAGCTAAAGCCCTTGTATGAGTCATATTAACTAACTACATATTAACAACTTCTAAGTTGAGGAACGCGGACATATTGTGGAAACTTGTAATAAATGAATAAAACAAACTTATTTTTGAAATATTGTCTATTCCACTAAAGATATATATATATGCAACGTAGATATATATATAACTTTAGTGGAATAGACAATATTTCAAAAATAAGTTTGTTTTATTCATTTAACTACATTTTTTTTTCTGAACGAAATGCATTGCATTAAAAACTTAGAACATATAGAAAATTTAATTTTTACATATGAAAAAATCATTTCGCAATGTAAAAATCATTTTTGGAATGGAATTCACTTCAAATTATACGCTTTTTAGATATTAGAAAAACGTAAGTTGACAAACGCGGAGATATTGTCAATACTTATTATAAATAAATAAAACAAACTTCTTTTTTAAATGTTGCCTATTTCTCAACATTTTTATAGATATACTACCGTTTTTGGCATCACATCAATGGTTTAGTTATAAACCAGTTTATAATCAAACTTGACGATAGTGTGGCTTTGCTTATTACATGGAAGTTTGAAGTGTAATTCTAAATCATATATTTATTATTATTTATAAGGCAGTTTCATTATAAAACTAACATCTAATTAAGTACCGTAAGTTGTTCATTTTTGGACCGAGGGGGGTCGGAAAAAGTGTAATTCGGTTGAAAATTTCACATAGAATTTTTATTTTAGTACCGTAAGCCTAATAACTCTGGTTAACAATATACTTTTATTCATTACTTATGAATATTATTTTCCTTATTTTCTTCTATGAGGTAAATTTTTCGTTATATACCAATGTATTTTCTTTATGTATTGAATTCATTTTTTGTTTTAGCAAACATATTCAATATCGTTCTGTTTGGTTGTTTGTATTGGAGTTGTATTGCATTTATTTCTTATTCCATTATTTTCTCTAATTTTTATGAAAAACCTAAGAGCCTCGGCCGGGTTTAAAACCGCATACCACTGAGCTACCGGCGCCCAATTAGGCCCTCGGACAGTACTCTATAATGTTCGCTAATTATACATCTGGAGGAAGTAATATACAAATAATTTAAATGATATAACCCGGTTATTACTCGTTAATGACCCCTGCCCTAGGTCAATAAAAATTTAGGGTAGGCAAAATTTAGTACTCCCATAGTAGAGTCGGGCTCATGTCCACCAGAGTGACGAAAGAGCGCTCTGGTAGTAGGCGATATGACCTCGTAGTTAAAGCCCGGGCATGAGTCATAATAACTAACTATAACCCGTTTTTGTCCTTATAAGTCAGTTTTTTTGGTATAATGCCAAAGTTACTTACTATGACTCTCGGGTTTTAACTACGAGGTCATATCGCCTACTACCAGAGCGCTCTTTCCTCGCTCTACTGGACAGCCCGACTCTACTATGGGAGTCCTAAATTTTTTATTACCTTTAACGAGTACCTGTCATCGTGCAGCATTGTTTGAAGCGTTATCAATTTATTCGTGTCGGTCCTGTCTCAACTCTGGCGGCATTTGGATGGTTTTGAAATTTAATACGGAATATTTTTCGTTAGGAACAATTCTCCGATAGGATTAACTAATCGGTTTTGCATAAACCGAACATACGACCAAAACAAAAAGAAGAATTTTCAGGCTCTTTCCGGCATTTAACTTGCAGATAATGTGTATTTATGTACCATATAATATATGTGTATATTAACCTCTGTTTGTGCTATGTACGGCCTATAGGTGGGTGCGGCTACAGCTATAGGAGAGCAACCCATTAAAGGCCTCCTGGATCCAGCCGCTGGAGCTCGCATGTCTGTCGCTGAGGCCATCTCCAACCTCGTCTTCGCCAAAATCACTTCTCTTCAGGTCTGTTTTGTTCAACATTTACATTTTTTTTTTCGTACATAATTATTTTATAATCTTTATTAATTAAACAAAAGAACTGGAAAATATATTTTTTTTATGGTTTCTTTTGAAGGAAATCTTGATGCATTTTCTATAGAAACCTAATAGTGAAAACGAAATGAAAAATATCTAACAATATAATTTTTTTTATTTATTTACTTATTTACGACAGAACATTTGTCATTACTAATTGTGATGTTAAGCGATGGCAAGTGTGTGGCTGTACTGCTGAGATACGTGACCGAAGAAGAGTCCGGATTATTCCTGGAGCAGGTCCCTCTGCCATGCCCGCTTAAGGGGCTCTGGCGGATTTGTGGTGAGAGTGTTAGTGGATAATTGCAGAGTAAGTGGATTGGCGTGATGATGGAGTTTGTCGTGAAAATGTTGATATCGTGTCCTGATAACAGAAGGTACATATGGGATGTTGAGTTCATTATGTAATGTGAGGTTGGAAACCTAAAACGGCGCATCGGCAATGTGGCGTAGTATAATGGACTGTATTGACTGAAGACGTTGTATGATTTTTTGGCTGATCCCCATATCTCGATGCTATAAGTCCAGATAGGTTTTAGTATGGTGTTGTTTATGTGAAGTTTGTTTTCAAGCAATAATGTCGATCGTCATCCGATGATTGATTTCAGTCGTCCAAATCGTCTTTTTAGGTCTGTGCGGTTCAAGTCTGAGATGAGTTGTCCAAATTATGAAAAATATAAATACAAAAGAGCTTCTAAGAGATTATTTGTTGACAGCAAGTGACAAGTAGATAGAAACGCAAGTAGCGGTAACTGAGTTTTCAAGTAGTTTGCTTGTTAGTACGTTTATAAGGCGCTTTCTCACGAATCAAGTTTAATTGACCGATTGTAGTTGATCAACAAAAGTTGAATGAAAGCAATAGTGTTAACCTTTGTTTCAGTAGAGTTGATCAACTTGTTAGTGGATCAAGAAAGGTTTGACCCAGTCAAACTTTATCGTTCAAGAGATGAGAGTCATCCGCCATTTGCTTTCAAGTTTAAACTTGTCTTGAAACTTGTGAACTTCAGTTAACTCTCAAGTTCACGCCACTCGTGGATGTGTTTTGTTTTTAGGTATAAAATAGTTTAAAAAAGTGGTCTGAAAGTGGGATTCTAAAATTATTAGAACTTGCATGATTGTCTTTGCAACCACCGACTGGTTTCTGATGCTCCCAATCGATTGCTTCTTAAACTCTATTGCCTCACCCAAAAACGACGTTTCTTACCAATTTCGCTCCGGTTAAATACGAGGAGAATTGTTTTTACTTCTTCTTTTAACAAAACTGTTACTATCTGTTCAACCTCACGTACAACTGCTTTCGACTCCATTGTTGATCAGTTTCTATTGAAATGTGTGAACAAAAACTGATTCAAGTCATATTCAACTTTTGTTGATCAACTATAATCGGTCGGTTAAACTTGGTTACCGAGCCTTAGACAGATGTTAAGTCGTCCTTGCGACTAGTGAGAGGACATGCGCAGTCAAGTTATTATAACAGAAATTACGGCTCCAGGCTTTCAGTTTTTTATTTTTACTTCCCCAACTATACAAAGTATAGGAGAAGTTATGTAATCGGTGAAAAATGCGATGCGGGAAAAAAACAGATTCTTTCAGCCTGTGCGTTTGATTGTCTGTGTGTGTCTGTGAACACGATAACTCCCGATAAAATGAATGTGTCGGTACGAACTTTTATGTATCCAGAAACCTCTAAGGGCACAAAAACCCTAATAACTGCCATTGTAATGAATGTATTGACATGAAACTTCATGTGTAAATTCAAAGTCAATATGGACGACACCTATTAATTTAACCGATAATTCATTGACAACTTTTGTTTTCGACGTGTAAAGAACTGCAAATATCAGGATTATGGACTCTTCGACGTCTTCATGCTTAGCTAGATATACCCTCATTTTTTTAATTTGGAAGTCAGAATCTGCGTAATTGTTTTCTATATTAATATTTTTATGATGAATGAATTATTATATAAAATAGTAAAATAGAACTAACAAGGCTTTATATTTTTAAAAAAAATCTCTCCTGAAAAATTGTATTTTTTGAAGCATGAGATTGCGTTTCAACTCCATCGTGAATGATAACATAATTTGATGTTCTACTACACTGTTTTATAGGATGTGAAATGTTCTGGTAACTGGATGTGGGCTGCCAAACTGGCCGGTGAAGGCGCCACCCTGTACAGGGCCTGTGAGGCCATGTGCTCTCTCATGTCGCAGCTTGGTGTCGCTGTCGACGGTGGCAAGGACTCGCTCAGTATGGCTGCTAGACTTCAGGCAGATACTATCAAGGCTCCAGGTTAGCCAATTTGATTATTTTCCCCCATATTATTTCCCCAGCTATTCGAAATATAAGGGAAGTTATGTAATCAGTCGGAAATTTGATGCGCAGTTTTCAACAGAATTTCATGTTTTCCGACCTCCTGATTCCAAAATTGAAAAAAAAATTGTTTCTGTGAACATAATAACTCCCGATAGAATAAATGTATCGACACGAAATTGTGTACTCAGAAGGAAAACACCTATCTTCAGCGGAGTAGGCCGAAGAGAAGATTTAAACAGATGGGGAGGGGGGGAGAACTCAAAACAACAAAAAAAAACTGGGGCTTAGCCAGGATTTTGAGCAGGGTGAGGGGAAAGTTAGGCTACGGGGTGGGGGTATAGACTCCCGGGGGCACAGCCCGCAGTTTCCGTGGTTAGCGCTGCAGACTTTTTGTTATTCATTTGGGAGACTCGGACCTCTATAAGCTCCCCCTGAGGTAACCATTGACTGTAATACTTGAGTTGACTTTACATGAGCAGCATAAATGCAAAGCGCAGCAGCAGCAAATGCACGCTGTGGTTTCCGCGTTTTTGGAATTAAATGACTCACAGCCAATAGCGTGCATTTGCTGCTGCTGCGCTTTGCATTTTTACTGTGCATATAAAATCGGAACGGAACTGTTTGACGCAGACTTTGTCAAAACTTCGAAACAAACTTAAGAAACTAAGTAAATTTTTAGTTTATTTAATTTTCATCTTGGTTTTTTGCTCTGGCCAGGGGGGCATGTGCCACCCTCCCCCCCCCTGACTACGCCCCTGGCCAAAACTGCCTTAGTAATGAGTGTATCGACATGAAGTTTTATTTTATTTTAACACCCCACAAGGAGAGCACCTATTAATTTTCTACGGAATCGGCCCTTCGGAAAGGAGGATCAAAAAATTACTAATAAGTGCCGATGTAATGAATATATCGACATGCAATTTAGCATGATTCCAAAGCCCCTATGTAAGTCAACTATAGATTTTAAGCCCAGTCTATTGGTTTTGGAGGGAGAGCGAAAACTTAATTGATTAATTTGCGTTTGGGAACTACATTGCCGGTGTTTCACCGATAACTTTTTTTGTGACTCATTCCTGAACTCCCACTAAGATTGGGACATAGATATTTGGTGTTCGCGAACGTGCGTTCATCATCCGATATTGTATGTTTTTGACATCGACGATTCATCTTACCGATATATTAAACATTGATGTTTGCATTATCATATCAACCGAATACCATGTGTGTTCAGGAAGGGCTCATGTGCTCATTCCTTACGCCTTTATACCCAGTACACTTTTCATTTTATTGTAAAGGATATGTCTAAAATAAAGCCACAAAGATTTAGGCAAGCAAAAGATACAGAGTACCAAGAAAATGTTCTCCCATTTTCTTTAATGTTACCAGAAAAGCATTTTAAATAAGAAAAACTATTTTCATTGTTAATAAATGTTGTCTTTTACAGGAACGCTGGTGGTGTCTACGTACGCTCCATGCCCTGATATACGCCGTGTGGTCACACCGGACCTGAAGGCCCCCTCCCGAGGCAGCCAGGGATCTCTTCTCTGGGTCTCCCTTTCAGACCAACATCGGCTTGGGGGCTCTGCCCTCGCCCAGTGTTACCAACAGCTGGGTTCCGAGGTGCCTGATGTAGAGCATCCTCATCTGTTGAAGGCAGCCTTTGAAGTTACTCAGCAACACATTGCAGGTGATTATTATTAATATGCTCTGCATAGGGTATGATCTTTGGATTAAAATTAGAAAAACAATTTAATTTTAACCCGAAAAAGTGCTGCCAAATTGCTCTTTTGTATAACTATGTTCGTTATAACTTAATACAATAATAACTTATACAACTTGAATAACAGTAATTAGGAAAATACAAGAAACAACATCTAAATTGTGAAGCGCAGGCATATTGTGGAAACTTATATTAAATAAATAGAAAAACTCAGTTTTTTCTAATAATATAATACTTCATAAAAAATTTATGCAAGACTACCGGTGTCGGCGTTACACTATCATGTCTATTTAGTGTGATCGCTATTTTTATTACATATGACGGGGTTAGAATCAAAATGGTCTAAGTGACATTTTTAAAACTTTGAAGAAACTGTGCATTAAGTTCGTAACTGGTTTGAAAAATCTATAATTTATCGAAACTTTAAATATTTTGTCTTTTGCTTTTATGGTGAAAGTTGCTGTTAGCAAACCATAAAATTGAATAAAAATCTTAATTTCAAGGCCACTATTGATATGTTAAGTTACTTGTTCATGTCACCAAAATGGTATAAGTGATTTGCCACTAGATCTCAGCACTGGCTAGGATTTCACTTGTACAACTTTTTTCCTGAACAGAACTATCATTTTTGTACCCGATTATGCACTTAAGGAACAATTTTCAAAAATGTCACTTGGACCATTTTGATTCTAACCCCGTCATATATAATCTATCGTAGTCAATATATATTATCACTATTTGATTTTTTATCTCTATTTTGTTATCATTTTAATTTATATCTTCATTGTTATTAATTTAACTATTTTAAAGATAAGGAAATGATGATGTTAACTTATTGATGCACTCATGCTATCAGTAATCATTTTGTTAAATACACTAACTTCATTTTCATTTCAAGCATATCCCATGTAAATCAGTTATTTTGACTTATGCCCATTCTTTTAACTATGAGATTATATCGCCTACTACCAGAACACTCTTACGTTAGTCTGGTGGACATGAGCCCGATTCTATTGAGGGAGTCCTAAATTTTGCCTACCTAGGTTTATTCACAACTAGGCATCTCAAAATTTAGTTTTGAGAAAAACGCAATTTTTTTTTTTTTTTTTTTTTTCAGCCGTTGTAGAATGATCCAAATTGAACTACTGACTTCTAGTACAACAAAGATACCTGCGAAATACAACTAATAGTACAATTATCCCATACATGGCGATTTTCGAGTTATCTAGTTGTAGTATTAAGGTGACGATATGGGAAGACCTTGTTAACATTTTCACTCTTTCATGTTTTTTAGTAGATCCTATTCTCGAGATAATATGAACCTATTCCTTGACGAACTTGGACCATTTTCAAATTTTCTCTTTCCTCTTCCTTCTTTCAGACGATATCATCCTGTCTGGTCATGACGTGAGCGATGGAGGTCTGATAACATGCCTTCTGGAGATGGGCTTTGGCGGCCTCTCTGGTCTGGACATCACACTGCCTCCCTCCCAATGCAACTCTCTGGAGGTTCTCCTTGCAGAGGAGGTCGGTTGGGTACTTGAAGTGGAACCCAGCCATGTGCAGGCTATTGTCACCTCTTTTACATCGAAAGGGGTCAAGTGTACATTGGTCGGGAAATCTGTCAATTATGGAATGGATTCATTGGTAAGTGTTAAGTCATTTAATGAGTTCACTGTAATTTCCATCACATATAATTTCATGAATAACTTGCTTTTATCCGATTGCTTGAAATTAGATCAAATTTTATTTAAACGTAATATAAAACAATGAAATAGTTTTGTTAGAATAAAACCTCTACTGAACAACTTTAAATAGTTCCGGCTCCCAAACTTTATCAGTCACAGTTAATGTAATGTGAACGTTTAGCCATGTAGCCATTTTACATTTTCGCAAAACTGCTAGCAACAAGTTTGATAAATTTCCCTTTAAAACTTCTAAGCTGAGAAACAAGGACAGTATCAGTCCAGCTCCCGCTGTGTACACAGGTATTTTGGTGCGCTCTGCCTTCTTATTCTCTTTAGACTTTACTTCCTCAGTCCAGTGTTCAGTTATTTATTTATTTTTTTCGTATACTTCTAATCCTTTCTGGAACCTATCCTCTTATTATTTATTACTTCAATCTACATTTTCTTCATTTCTTTCGTTGCCTATCTGGTATTATTTAACTTTTTTTTTTTTTTTTTTTTCTTTTTTTTCCTAATCATTATCAGTGTCACTCTTTGTTATTTAAAATTTTTACAGTAATTATTTTAATTTCCTCTTAAATTGTTTTCCTATCTAAATTCTTATATTTTATATAATTTTTTAAATTTTTATTTATTTTATTTTATTATTACTATTTGTTACTTTATTTTTTGTCAAATTATAAATATGGGCAAATGCTCAAAATGTCACATGACCGTGCCCCGCGACGACTCTGGTATTGAGTGCAATTGGTGCTCCCACATTTTTCATGGGCAATGTTCGGGGCTCAAGGACACGGACATCCAATTTTTGAAATCACAAAAAAAATCTTGGAGTTGCCCGCAGTGTGCGGCGTCCAAGAGGGCAGTACCAGTTGACGAGCGTCCTGCCACTCCTCAGAAGGGCCGATCTGAAGATTCCCTCCTCAAAGAACTGCTCGTCAGGGTGACACAAATGCAGGAGGAACAGAGGGACTTGATAAGGACGGTGACTGCAAATGGAGAGGCCATCGTGGAAGTGGAACGGAGGCTCGGCTCCATAGAAGGGCAGTTTGCCGCTCTAGACGCGAGGTGTGGGACTCTGGAGCGGTCCAACCTAGAGCTCAGTACCAGAGTGGTAGACCTCGAGGCCAGGCTTAATAAGGTTGACCAAGATAGCCGAAGGAACATCCTGGAGATCAGGGGGATCCCGGTAAGGCCAGGAGAATCACCTGAGAGCTTGGTCTCCAACGTCGGACTCGGACTAGGGCTCAGGCTGGCCCCAGAAGACTTGGACTACGCATTCAGACAAAGAACCCGACCGACCACTGAAGACCCACCGCAACCACCGGCCATCATAGTGCGGTTTGTGCGCCAGTCCGTCCGGAATGAGGTGATACGCCTGAAGAAAGTGAAGCGAGACTTTGGGACGCGGCACCTCGGCTGGACGGACAATGACAATCATATGATATATGTAGCGTTCTCGGGTTTATATATATACCAAATAACTCCACTTTATTTTCAACAAGATTTTCTATGTATTTTTTTAGATTTTATATTTTCAACTGAGAGCCTTTTTATCAACAATCAATTTTATCAAATGTTTACAACAATACTAGCGGCCAGGCCGCTACACTCTTCCCCTCCCCGGGGAGGCTGAGGTGGGACCCGAGGTGAAGCTCTGTACACCTTCAGCCGGTTGGCATGTACCACGAGTCGCTTCCGTCGTCCCTCCTGAGCCTGGATTCGGAATGTGACATCGGACAACTTTTTTAAAATATTATACGGTCCCGCCCAGGGTCGGTGCAGCTTGGGAGTCCGACCTCTGCCCACAAAAGGACTCCACAACCATACCTTGTCCCCTTCCTGAAGATGGCTCTCCATGCTCCTCTGGTCGTAGTAATCTTTCTGGACCTCTTGCTCTTTCTTTTGCACTTCCCGTACGAACTGGAAGGCTTCTTCCATCCGCTGGACTCGTCGCGACACAAAATCGTCGAGTGTAGTCTCGTCTTCAGGCTGCCCGTACATTATGTCAATGGGCAGCCTAACTTCCCGACCGAACAGGGCATAGTAGGGTGTAAGACCGGTCGTCTCATGTCTGCTCGACCGGTACGCCATCATCACCTGCGGTAGAAATTGATCCCAATTGTCTTGCCGATCTCTGGCGTAATGGCTGAGCATGCTGCATAACGTCCTGTTGAATCTTTCAACTAAGCCATCCGACTCCGGGTGATAGGGGGTGGTGCGGGTCTTCTTTATTCCCAGCTTGGCTGCCAGCTCGGAGAAGAGGCGAGATTCAAACTGGCGGCCCTGGTCTGTATGCAGCTCGTAGGGAGCCCCATAGCGAGTAAAGAACTCCTGAATGAGGGTGTTCGCCACCGTCTCGCTTTCAATGTTTTTCAGCGGGTAGGCTTCCACCCACTTCGTAAAGTAGTCGGCCGCCACCAGGATGTACCTGTTGTCACCACGTGTTCGCGGTAGCGGCCCCAGGATGTCGACGGCCACCCTCTGGAACGGGAAGCCGGCCACGACTCTTTGCATTGGCGCCCTTCTCCGTGCCCCTTTCTTTGCTCCGCACCCCGGACAAGCACTCACCCATGCCTCAACATCCTTTCGGTGACCTGGCCAGTAGTACCGATTTCTTACCTTGCACAGCGTCCTTGTGATCCCTAGATGCGCTCCCCCCGCGGGGCTATCATGAAGACCCTCCAACACCGTTTCCACTAGCGTCTGAGGGAGCACCAGCTGATGTCGCGAGGGTTTCATTTCCTCGTCCCATCTCCTCACAAGCAAGCCTTCACGCTTCTCTAGCCGACTCCATTGCGTCCACAAGCTGATTAATTTTGGATTCTTTCCTTTGACTTCGCCAAAAGGTGGCCGGGCTCCCTGTGCAATCCACTGGAGCACCGTGCCAAGCAACGGGTCGTTCTCCTGGGCCTTCGACAAAGTGTCATCCGACACCACAGCTCCCAGCCACTCGCCGGCCACTGTGTTCTCCTCAGTGGACCGTTCATCTATTTCCTCTTCTAGCTCCGCTTCATCTTCGCTACCGGCGATCTTTCTTGATCTTTTCTTTCCCTGACACTGCGCACATGATCGGGATAGTCCATCAGCGTTCCCGTGTAGTTTACCAGGACGGTGGATGACGTCAAAATCATAGGTGCGCAGGATCCCGTACCAGCGGCGGCAGGAAGTTAGGCGGCTAATGTCAGAAATGTTAGAGCAAGATGTTATCGAGCCATCCAAGTCCCCGTGGGCCAGCCCGATTGTTCTGGTCTCCAAGAAGGATGGGAGCATCAGATTTTGCGTAGACTACCGTAAGCTAAACGACGTCACGAAAAAGGATGCATACCCCCTCCCACGGATCGACGATATTCTTGACAATTTAACGGGTGCAAAATATTTTTCGTCATTAGACCTCGCGGCAGGCTACTGGCAAGTAGGTGTGGAGGAAACTGACCGAGAGAAAACAGCGTTTGTGACCACAGAGGGCCTGTATCAGTTCAGGGTTTTGCCGTTCGGGCTTTGTAATGCACCTGGCACATTTCAGAGGCTCATGGACTTGGTACTGGGAGGACTGAAGTGGACCACTGCCATGGTCTACCTTGACGATATCGTTGTGTGGAGCGCCACTGTGGAAGAACACCTAGCCAGACTACGCGAAGTGTTTGAAAGGATTCGACATGCAGGTCTTAAGTTGAAGCCCCGCAAGTGTCAAATCCTCCGTCGACAGATTTCTTTTCTGGGACATGTCGTGTCGGCTGAGGGTGTCGCCACAGACCCGGGAAAGATTGAAGCAGTGCGCAACTGGCCCGTTCCTACGAACATGAGTGCTCTGCGGTCTTTCCTTGGGTTTGCTGCGTACTATAGGCGCTTCGTGAACAACTTTGCCGAGCTGGCATCGCCTTTATATGGGGCCGTCAAAAAGGGAAGCAAGTTGCAGTTTGGGCCAGAGCTGCAGCAATATTTTCAAGAACTGAAGACCGCATTGACATCCGCCCCTGTTTTAGGTTTGCCGCAAGCTAAAGGAGCATTTGTGGTCGATTGTGACGCCAGTGACTTAGGCCTAGGGGCAGTCTTGAGTCAAGTGCAAGACGGAGTAGAGAAGGTCTTGGGATATGCTAGCCGAGCCCTGTCGAAGGCGGAACGTCACTATTGCACCACACGCAAAGAAATGCTGGCCTTGGTGTTTGGAGTGCGGCACTTTCGATTTTACTTGTATGGACAGAAGTTCACCGTCCGGACGGATCATAATTCCCTTAAATGGCTGCGATCGTTTAAGGAACCGGAGGGACAGGTCGCTCGGTGGCTCGAATTACTTTCGCCCTATGATTTTGACGTCATCCACCGTCCTGGTAAACTACACGGGAACGCTGATGGACTATCCCGATCATGTGCGCAGTGTCAGGGAAAGAAAAGATCAAGAAAGATCGCCGGTAGCGAAGATGAAGCGGAGCTAGAAGAGGAAATAGATGAACGGTCCACTGAGGAGAACACAGTGGCCGGCGAGTGGCTGGGAGCTGTGGTGTCGGATGACACTTTGTCGAAGGCCCAGGAGAACGACCCGTTGCTTGGCACGGTGCTCCAGTGGATTGCAACGGGTCGTTCTCCTGGGCCTTCGACAAAGTGTCATCCGACACCACAGCTCCCAGCCACTCGCCAGCCACTGTGTTCTCCTCAGTGGACCGTTCATCTATTTCCTCTTCTAGCTCCGCTTCATCTTCGCTACCGGCGATCTTTCTTGATCTTTTCTTTCCCTGACACTGCGCACATGATCGGGATAGTCCATCAGCGTTCCCGTGTAGTTTACCAGGCCGCTAGTATTGTTGTAAACATTTGATAAAATTGATTGTTGATAAAAAGGCTCTCAGTTGAAAATATAAAATCTAAAAAAATACATAGAAAATCTTGTTGAAAATAAAGTGGAGTTATTTGGTATATATATAAACCCGAGAACGCTACAATTGGTGGCAGCGGTGGGATCAAAGAAGATATTACCAGAATCCATGCCAAGACGTGCGAGACAGGCTACTAGAGGAGCGGATGGCCTGAGTGAGGCTATGGGAGACCATGACGGGGCGTCCGGGGACGCAGCCCAGAGCTTTGTCAGGCCGGTAGTCCAGCCGAGGGCCTACACTGAGGAATCCGAGACTTGGGGTGAGTACCTCCAGTATTTTGATACAGTGAGTCGCCTCAATAACTGGACGGGTGAGGGGAAGGCCCTGTTCCTGGGTGCGTATATCACGGGGGAGGCCCGTAGCATTTATAACTCCCTCCCAGAGGCGGTCAGGTCTGATTTCGACCTTTGCTGCCGGGAGATAGGGTCTCACCTTGAGCCAGAAGAACTGCGTGAGCTCCGGAAGGACGCGTTTCGTCGTAGACGTCAGGAGAAGGCAGAAACACTCACCCAATTTGCAACGGGCCTCAAGATGTTCTATGCTCGAGCCTACCCATTTAGGGAGGGACCCGAAAAACAGGAGGCCCTAAAGGACCAATTTTTATCCGGACTGAGAAATAAGGAGACCCGACTACATACTGCCCTGACGCGCCCCAGTTCACTTGACTCGGCGCTCAGGCGGGCGCTGGTTGTAGAATCTACCTGCGCCTTGTATGGACCGCCGTCTGATGTCGCGGGGATTCGAGGTGAGTGGCAGGAGCAGGGTGGTGGTGTGGTTGAGGGCGCTGCGGCTACTGTTTCAACCGATCAAGTGCCGCTCAGAAACTTTATCCAAGATCAAAAAGCCCAGATACTAGCGCAAGGGGCCCAACTCGCCGAACTGACTAAAGCTGTGTCCAAGTTGACGGCTCGGGTGGATGCAGGAAACAGGCAGCCTAGGGGGGTCCGCCGTTGTCTGACATGCTGGTCCTGCGGGAAAGAGGGGCACGTAAAGGCTTCCTGTCCGGGAAACTGAAGGGGGCCACCAACGAGGGCCAGTTGGTGGTCTGCAAACATCTGGCTCCAGCTGTCTCGGATAGCACCCGTCTGCGGGGTAATTGTGTGGATATCGAGATACACGGCCGACGAATAGTAGCCCTAGTTGACACGGGGGCCACCGTGTCGATGCTTAGTCTGAACTGCGCCCAGCGTTTGGGCCTGCGACTGCAGGAGCAGCCGCGTTGCAGGCTCACTGCTGCAAATGGTGAGGAAATCCAAACTGCAGGGTTTATTGACGCCCAATTAAAGATGGGTGGGGCCACGTATGAACATCGGTGCATTGTGGGTGACATCCGTTTCGATGTTATATTGGGTGTTGATTTTCTGAGGGAGAACAATGCCCGGCTGTCATTCAAAGAGGATTTATTGGAGATGAAAAACAACCGAGTCCCATTACGTGCTGTGGGTGTCCATCTAGGCCGTAATCTAGACGTCGTCCTTGGGGAGACTGTTACGGTGCCGGGACACCACGAAATTATCATTACAGCCCCCCTTTCCGTGGAAGAGGGGAGGGAAGTTGTGTTTGAGCCGAGAAAGCGAACTGAGGAAAAGACGGGTATCCGGCTAGCTCGAGTTGCAGCTGTGGTGCGGAAGGGGGAGATCCCTTTGCGCTTACTGAACCCTTGTTCCGAAGAGAAAATATTATACGCTAAGACATGCCTTGGTCAGGTGGAGGTGACCCTGGAGGGCATTGCAGTGGTCGAAGAAGATCGTCGACAGCAAGAGGTAGGACCGAGGGACGTGGACGTTGAAGCCCTGTTCCGCGTGAACGACATGGTGCTGGGTGTAGGTCAGAAAGAGGGTGTCGTACGGCTTCTTCGGGATTACGTCGACATATACTCTCTGGGTTCCACGGACATGGGTCTGACTACGTTGGTGCAGCACAAGATTGTGACCGAGGGCGCCGCGCCGATCAGGCAGCCGGTGCGCAGGATCCCGTACCAGCGGCGGCAGGAAGTTAGGCGGCTAATGTCAGAAATGTTAGAGCAAGATGTTATCGAGCCATCCAAGTCCCCGTGGGCCAGCCCGATTGTTCTGGTCTCCAAGAAGGATGGGAGCATCAGATTTTGCGTAGACTACCGTAAGCTAAACGACGTCACGAAAAAGGATGCATACCCCCTCCCACGGATCGACGATATTCTTGACAATTTAACGGGTGCAAAATATTTTTCGTCATTAGACCTCGCGGCAGGCTACTGGCAGGTAGGTGTGGAGGAAACTGACCGAGAGAAAACAGCGTTTGTGACCACAGAGGGCCTGTATCAGTTCAGGGTTTTGCCGTTCGGGCTTTGTAATGCACCTGGCACATTTCAGAGGCTCATGGACTTGGTACTGGGAGGGCTGAAGTGGACCACTGCCATGGTCTACCTTGACGATATCGTTGTGTGGAGCGCCACTGTGGAAGAACACCTAGCCAGACTACGCGAAGTGTTTGAAAGGATTCGACATGCAGGTCTTAAGTTGAAGCCCCGCAAGTGTCAAATCCTCCGTCGGCAGATTTCTTTTCTGGGACATGTCGTGTCGGCTGAGGGTGTCGCCACAGACCCGGGAAAGATTGAAGCAGTGCGCAACTGGCCCGTTCCTACGAACATGAGTGCTCTGCGGTCTTTCCTTGGGTTTGCTGCGTACTATAGGCGCTTCGTGAACAACTTTGCCGAGCTGGCATCGCCTTTATATGGGGCCGTCAAAAAGGGAAGCAAGTTGCAGTTTGGGCCAGAGCTGCAGCAATATTTTCAAGAACTGAAGACCGCATTGACATCCGCCCCTGTTTTAGGTTTGCCGCAAGCTAAAGGAGCATTTGTGGTCGATTGTGACGCCAGTGACTTAGGCCTAGGGGCAGTCTTGAGTCAAGTGCAAGACGGAGTAGAGAAGGTCTTGGGATATGCTAGCCGAGCCCTGTCGAAGGCGGAACGTCACTATTGCACCACACGCAAAGAAATGCTGGCCTTGGTGTTTGGAGTGCGGCACTTTCGATTTTACTTGTATGGACAGAAGTTCACCGTCCGGACGGATCATAATTCCCTTAAATGGCTGCGATCGTTTAAGGAACCGGAGGGACAGGTCGCTCGGTGGCTCGAATTACTTTCGCCCTATGATTTTGACGTCATCCACCGTCCTGGTAAACTACACGGGAACGCTGATGGACTATCCCGATCATGTGCGCAGTGTCAGGGAAAGAAAAGATCAAGAAAGATCGCCGGTAGCGAAGATGAAGCGGAGCTCGAAGAGGAAATAGATGAACGGTCCACTGAGGAGAACACAGTGGCCGGCGAGTGGCTGGGAGCTGTGGTGTCGGATGACACTTTGTCGAAGGCCCAGGAGAACGACCCGTTGCTTGGCACGGTGCTCCAGTGGATTGCACAGGGAGCCCGGCCACCTTTTGGCGAAGTCAAAGGAAAGAATCCAAAATTAATCAGCTTGTGGACGCAATGGAGTCGGCTAGAGAAGCGTGAAGGCTTGCTGGTGAGGAGATGGGACGAGGAAATGAAACCCTCGCGACATCAGCTGGTGCTCCCTCAGACGCTAGTGGAAACGGTGTTGGAGGGTCTTCATGATAGCCCCGCGGGGGGAGCGCATCTAGGGATCACAAGGACGCTGTGCAAGGTAAGAAATCGGTACTACTGGCCAGGTCACCGAAAGGATGTTGAGGCATGGGTGAGTGCTTGTCCGGGGTGCGGAGCAAAGAAAGGGGCACGGAGAAGGGCGCCAATGCAAAGAGTCGTGGCCGGCTTCCCGTTCCAGAGGGTGGCCGTCGACATCCTGGGGCCGCTACCGCGAACACGTGGTGACAACAGGTACATCCTGGTGGCGGCCGACTACTTTACGAAGTGGGTGGAAGCCTACCCGCTGAAAAACATTGAAAGCGAGACGGTGGCGAACACCCTCATTCAGGAGTTCTTTACTCGCTATGGGGCTCCCTACGAGCTGCATACAGACCAGGGCCGCCAGTTTGAATCTCGCCTCTTCTCCGAGCTGGCAGCCAAGCTGGGAATAAAGAAGACCCGCACCACCCCCTATCACCCGGAGTCGGATGGCTTAGTTGAAAGATTCAACAGGACGTTATGCAGCATGCTCAGCCATTACGCCAGAGATCGGCAAGACAATTGGGATCAATTTCTACCGCAGGTGATGATGGCGTACCGGTCGAGCAGACATGAGACGACCGGTCTTACACCCTACTATGCCCTGTTCGGTCGGGAAGTTAGGCTGCCCATTGACATAATGTACGGGCAGCCTGAAGACGAGACTACACTCGACGATTTTGTGTCGCGACGAGTCCAGCGGATGGAAGAAGCCTTCCAGTTCGTACGGGAAGTGCAAAAGAAAGAGCAAGAGGTCCAGAAAGATTACTACGACCAGAGGAGCATGGAGAGCCATCTTCAGGAAGGGGACAAGGTATGGTTGTGGAGTCCTTTTGTGGGCAGAGGTCGGACTCCCAAGCTGCACCGACCCTGGGCGGGACCGTATAATATTTTAAAAAAGTTGTCCGATGTCACATTCCGAATCCAGGCTCAGGAGGGACGACGGAAGCGACTCGTGGTACATGCCAACCGGCTGAAGGTGTACAGAGCTTCACCTCGGGTCCCACCTCAGCCTCCCCGGGGAGGGGAAGAGTGTAGCGGCCTGGCCGCTAGTATTGTTGTAAACATTTGATAAAATTGATTGTTGATAAAAAGGCTCTCAGTTGAAAATATAAAATGCAATCCACTGGAGCACCGTGCCAAGCAACGGGTCGTTCTCCTGGGCCTTCGACAAAGTGTCATCCGACACCACAGCTCCCAGCCACTCGCCGGCCACTGTGTTCTCCTCAGTGGACCGTTCATCTATTTCCTCTTCTAGCTCCGCTTCATCTTCGCTACCGGCGATCTTTCTTGATCTTTTCTTTCCCTGACACTGCGCACATGATCGGGATAGTCCATCAGCGTTCCCGTGTAGTTTACCAGGACGGTGGATGACGTCAAAATCATAGGGCGAAAGTAATTCGAGCCACCGAGCGACCTGTCCCTCCGGTTCCTTAAACGATCGCAGCCATTTAAGGGAATTATGATCCGTCCGGACGGTGAACTTCTGTCCATACAAGTAAAATCGAAAGTGCCGCACTCCAAACACCAAGGCCAGCATTTCTTTGCGTGTGGTGCAATAGTGACGTTCCGCCTTCGACAGGGCTCGGCTAGCATATCCCAAGACCTTCTCTACTCCGTCTTGCACTTGACTCAAGACTGCCCCTAGGCCTAAGTCACTGGCGTCACAATCGACCACAAATGCTCCTTTAGCTTGCGGCAAACCTAAAACAGGGGCGGATGTCAATGCGGTCTTCAGTTCTTGAAAATATTGCTGCAGCTCTGGCCCAAACTGCAACTTGCTTCCCTTTTTGACGGCCCCATATAAAGGCGATGCCAGCTCGGCAAAGTTGTTCACGAAGCGCCTGTAGTACGCAGCAAACCCAAGGAAAGACCGCAGAGCACTCATGTTCGTAGGAACGGGCCAGTTGCGCACTGCTTCAATCTTTCCCGGGTCTGTGGCGACACCCTCAGCCGACACGACATGTCCCAGAAAAGAAATCTGTCGACGGAGGATTTGACACTTGCGGGGCTTCAACTTAAGACCTGCATGTCGAATCCTTTCAAACACTTCGCGTAGTCTGGCTAGGTGTTCTTCCACAGTGGCGCTCCACACAACGATATCGTCAAGGTAGACCATGGCAGTGGTCCACTTCAGTCCTCCCAGTACCAAGTCCATGAGCCTCTGAAATGTGCCAGGTGCATTACAAAGCCCGAACGGCAAAACCCTGAACTGATACAGGCCCTCTGTGGTCACAAACGCTGTTTTCTCTCGGTCAGTTTCCTCCACACCTACTTGCCAGTAGCCTGCCGCGAGGTCTAATGACGAAAAATATTTTGCACCCGTTAAATTGTCAAGAATATCGTCGATCCGTGGGAGGGGGTATGCATCCTTTTTCGTGACGTCGTTTAGCTTACGGTAGTCTACGCAAAATCTGATGCTCCCATCCTTCTTGGAGACCAGAACAATCGGGCTGGCCCACGGGGACTTGGATGGCTCGATAACATCTTGCTCTAACATTTCTGACATTAGCCGCCTAACTTCCTGCCGCCGCTGGTACGGGATCCTGCGCACCGGCTGCCTGATCGGCGCGGCGCCCTCGGTCACAATCTTGTGCTGCACCAACGTAGTCAGACCCATGTCCGTGGAACCCAGAGAGTATATGTCGACGTAATCCCGAAGAAGCCGTACGACACCCTCTTTCTGACCTACACCCAGCACCATGTCGTTCACGCGGAACAGGGCTTCAACGTCCACGTCCCTCGGTCCTACCTCTTGCTGTCGACGATCTTCTTCGACCACTGCAATGCCCTCCAGGGTCACCTCCACCTGACCAAGGCATGTCTTAGCGTATAATATTTTCTCTTCGGAACAAGGGTTCAGTAAGCGCAAAGGGATCTCCCCCTTCCGCACCACAGCTGCAACTCGAGCTAGCCGGATACCCGTCTTTTCCTCAGTTCGCTTTCTCGGCTCAAACACAACTTCCCTCCCCTCTTCCACGGAAAGGGGGGCTGTAATGATAATTTCGTGGTGTCCCGGCACCGTAACAGTCTCCCCAAGGACGACGTCTAGATTACGGCCTAGATGGACACCCACAGCACGTAATGGGACTCGGTTGTTTTTCATCTCCAATAAATCCTCTTTGAATGACAGCCGGGCATTGTTCTCCCTCAGAAAATCAACACCCAATATAACATCGAAACGGATGTCACCCACAATGCACCGATGTTCATACGTGGCCCCACCCATCTTTAATTGGGCGTCAATAAACCCTGCAGTTTGGATTTCCTCACCATTTGCAGCAGTGAGCCTGCAACGCGGCTGCTCCTGCAGTCGCAGGCCCAAACGCTGGGCGCAGTTCAGACTAAGCATCGACACGGTGGCCCCCGTGTCAACTAGGGCTACTATTCGTCGGCCGTGTATCTCGATGTCCACACAATTACCCCGCAGACGGGTGCTATCCGAGACAGCTGGAGCCAGATGTTTGCAGACCACCAACTGGCCCTCGTTGGTGGCCCCCTTCAGTTTCCCGGACAGGAAGCCTTTACGTGCCCCTCTTTCCCGCAGGACCAGCATGTCAGACAACGGCGGACCCCCCTAGGCTGCCTGTTTCCTGCATCCACCCGAGCCGTCAACTTGGACACAGCTTTAGTCAGTTCGGCGAGTTGGGCCCCTTGCGCTAGTATCTGGGCTTTTTGATCTTGGATAAAGTTTCTGAGCGGCACTTGATCGGTTGAAACAGTAGCCGCAGCGCCCTCAACCACACCACCACCCTGCTCCTGCCACTCACCTCGAATCCCCGCGACATCAGACGGCGGTCCATACAAGGCGCAGGTAGATTCTACAACCAGCGCCCGCCTGAGCGCCGAGTCAAGTGAACTGGGGCGCGTCAGGGCAGTATGTAGTCGGGTCTCCTTATTTCTCAGTCCGGATAAAAATTGGTCCTTTAGGGCCTCCTGTTTTTCGGGTCCCTCCCTATATGGGTAGGCTCGAGCATAGAACATCTTGAGGCCCGTTGCAAATTGGGTGAGTGTTTCTGCCTTCTCCTGACGTCTACGACGAAACGCGTCCTTCCGGAGCTCACGCAGTTCTTCTGGCTCAAGGTGAGACCCTATCTCCCGGCAGCAAAGGTCGAAATCAGACCTGACCGCCTCTGGGAGGGAGTTATAAATGCTACGGGCCTCCCCCGTGATATACGCACCCAGGAACAGGGCCTTCCCCTCACCCGTCCAGTTATTGAGGCGACTCACTGTATCAAAATACTGGAGGTACTCACCCCAAGTCTCGGATTCCTCAGTGTAGGCCCTCGGCTGGACTACCGGCCTGACAAAGCTCTGGGCTGCGTCCCCGGACGCCCCGTCATGGTCTCCCATAGCCTCACTCAGGCCATCCGCTCCTCTAGTAGCCTGTCTCGCACGTCTTGGCATGGATTCTGGTAATATCTTCTTTGATCCCACCGCTGCCACCAATTGTAGCGTTCTCGGGTTTATATATATACCAAATAACTCCACTTTATTTTCAACAAGATTTTCTATGTATTTTTTTAGATTTTATATTTTCAACTGAGAGCCTTTTTATCAACAATCAATTTTATCAAATGTTTACAACAATACTAGCGGCCAGGCCGCTACAATATATATAAATGAATCGTTGACTCTCCATAATAAAAAAATGTACGCCGAGGCTAGACGGTTGAAGAGGGAGGGTAAGGTGAAATTCGTCTGGGTGAACGGAGGCAAGGTCCTCGTCCGTAAGGATGTAGGACTGCCCGTTGTTATTATCTCTAAGCCTCCCGATTTGAATCAATTTATTTAGTTATTGTTGTTCCGTTCGCTCCCCGTTTCAAACTGACCCCCTCCACCTGGCTCCTCCCCTCTCTCCCACTCTCTCGTTCCTCCGCCGCGCCCTCCCCCCTCCACTTCATAATATCTCAGGCTGTCTTAGCCTCTCAGCGTACATTCATTCCATCCGTTATTATTTCTTAGTTTTCTATTATAAGCCCTTTTTGAATTTTGTTTTTTGTTATTCTTTTTTTTCCTTCTTTTCTTTACACATATGTAAGAGGAAGTCGATGCCTAGCCTTGGTCTATTCATAAATATTTATATAATTTTACTTGATGTTTTGTTGTCTCCTAATTTCTCTCCTTTACCTCCCTTCCTCACCCCTCCCTCTACTTTGTCTGTGTCCTTTCTCATCACCTCTCATGACATATAATACCCTTCAATGTTGCCATGTTAATGCCCAGTCCCTGCCAGCCCATCACGATGAGTTCTCCGATTTCCTCCACTCAAATAGCTTCCATATCATCGGCATTTCTGAGAGCTGGCTCAAACCCTGGATCCCCTCCTCCTCCGTCTCTCTTCCTGACCACCATCTATTCAGAAACGACCGGCTAGACAGACCTGGCGGCGGGGTTGCTATTTTTGTCCATCACAGCCTCAAGTGCCGTCGTCTTGACTCCTCATCATCCCCGCCTTCTTCTTCCCAAGTTGAATTCCTCTTCCTTGAAATACATATCGATTCCACCAAACTTCTTTATGGAGTAGTTTACCGACCTCCTAAAGTCCCTTTTGACCCCACCTTTGAGTCTACTCTCCTCCGTCTTATTCCCCTCTATAGTTGCATCCTGATCTCCGGTGACTTCAACTCCGACCTCCTGTCTCCTGCAGCTCCCAACTCCAAGTATCTCCTGGACCTCTGCTATTCTTTAAACCTTTTCATAGTTCCCTACGCCCCGACTCATCATACCCCTACTTCTCACTCCTGGTTGGATCTCCACCTGGCTGACTCCCAACAGAAGATTAGTTCCTCCGCCCAACAGCCAGTTCCCTTCCTTTCTGCTCACGACCTTATCCAAATCTCCTACGACATACCATCTCCTCACCTTACTCCTAGATCTTTACTCCTCCGAAACCTGAAGTCCTTAACCTTCGAGACGCTCCAAGAGGACCTTGACGCAGCGGACTGGCAAGCTATCTTTGATCTGGCCTCAATCGACGAGAAGGTGAATACTTTCAACCAGATCCTCCTGAAGCTGCTCGACAAGCACGCTCCTCTGAAGATGAGGCAGCTCAGACGACCCCCGGCCCCATGGATAACCCCAGAGATCAGGGAAATCATGAAGGAACGGGACTCTGTCCGAAGGAGGTTCTACCGATCCAAGTTGGACGTCGACTACTCTTCCTTCAAAGTCCTGAGGAATCGTGCCCAGTCGCTGATCAGGGCGGCTAAGTCAAAGTTCCTTCTGAATCTGATAGCGGAGGCACCTAACGCCAAGTCAAGATGGGCAGCTCTTCGGAAGCTCTCGTTAGGTTCCCCCAAAAACCCTCCTTCTCCTTCAATCTTCTCTCCCGACACACTTAATTCCTTTTTTGTCTCCCGTCCTATTCTTCCACTAGCGTCTCCAGCTGAGATTACATCTCCCCAGCCCTTCGATTCAAATAATTTTTTCTTTTCATATATTTACCCTGACACTCTCCTAAGGATCATCCTTAATAGTAGCTCTAATGCCCTTGGCCCTGACGACATCCCGCTCCTCTTCCTTAAAACTTGCTTACCAGTCATACTCCCAGTCCTCTTACATATCTATAATTTCTCCCTTCAAAACTCCATCTTCCCTTCCGCCTGGAAAGAAGCATTTGTACTTCCTCTCAACAAAGTCCCTAATCCTGAAGCTCCTAAAGACTTTCGCCCTATCTCCCTTCTGTGTTCCACATCCAAACCTTTAGAGCGTATAGTTCATTCCCAAATCTCAGATTTCCTTCTTACCAACAAACTCCTCGACCCTTTCCAATCTGGTTTCCGACCCGGTTATGGGACTCAATCTGCTTTACTGAAACTAACAGAAGACTTCCGACAGGCCATTGACGCTAGAAAACTTACTCTGCTAGTACTGTTCGACTTTTCCAAAGCCTTTGACTCCGTGGACCACTCCATCCTCCTCTCCAAGGTGGCCAGTCTCCCTCTCTCCAATAATGTCCTCCTCTGGCTCCAGTCCTACCTTGCAGATCGTTCCCAGTCCGTCAAGTTCCCCAACTCTCCCGCCTCATCCTCGCTTCCTCTCCACTCAGGAGTTCCTCAAGGATCCTCTCTTTTCCCGCTCCTATTCTCCCTTTTCCTATTGGATCTTCCTCCGCACATAAAATTCTGTAAATACCACCTCTACGCGGATGATCTGCAGATTTATTTATCCTTTCACCCCTCCAGTTTCCCTACCGCATACTCGCAAATATCTGATGACATCAATTCCATATCCTCCTGGGCCAAACAGAACAAACTCCTCCTTAATCCTCACAAGACTCAAGCGATAATATTAGGTAACAAAAAACTTCTCAATAACTTAACTGACCCCCCTCTCTTGACTCTGGACAACACCAACATTAACTACTCTAGCAGAGTAAAAAACCTGGGTATCATCCTCGACCAAACCCTTTCCTGGAAAGACCACGTATCCTATATTTCCCGTAAATCGTTCCAATCTCTTGCACAATTTAAACGTTCCCGTCACTCTCTTTCTCATAACTCCCGGAAACTCCTCGTATCATCCTTTGTTTTCCCCCATTTCGACTACGGGTGCCTGGTTTATAATGATCTGAGTAAGGGACTCGATATCAAACTCCAGCGAATCCTGAACGCTCATGTCAGATTTGTTTTCGATGTCCCTAGAGACGCTCATATTTCGCCCTGGTACTCCGAGTTGAAATGGCTCAAACCCTCCTACCGCCGAAACTACCTCCTAGGCTCCTTCCTCTTCCTAATGCTTAAATCCAAAGAACCCTACTACCTCTACCAAATGTTTCAATTCCAGTCCTCGGTTCACCAGAGGCACACTAGATCCCGTCCTTCAGACCTCTTCATCCCCTCCCATCGCTCCTCAGCCTTCCACAATTCATTCCTTGTCCAGGCCTCCTCTCTTTGGAACTCCCTGCCTCCCCCAATCCGTCACTCTCCTTCCGTGGCTTCCTTCAAATCCTCACTATTCCAATTCCTCTTCACCAAACAATCCACTCCTCTTTGATCTCTCCCCCGTATTCTCTAATTCGTCAACCTTAATTATCTAATCATTCTAATCACTTTTCCCCCGCCTTTTTTTTTTTTTTTCTATCTCTTTCTTGTCTTTGTCATTCTCTAGTTTTATTATATTTTTTTTATCATATTTTCTAAATTATTCGTTCATAATCAATAATATTGATTTTTGGCTCATTTACACATTAATATATTTTTATTATGCATTTATTTATTTTTATCTTATCTTATTTTCTGCTTTCTTAATTAATTTTATTTTTAACCTTGGCTGGGCATCCTTCCTTCTCTTTTATAATCAACCACCGTACTATGCTCGGTCGATTTATATTTATTTATATTATCAATTTTATTTCTTTCTTAGTTGTATAGATTTGCTTTTTTTCTTTTTTACTTATTCTCTTTTATTTTTGTAGATACTTTTATTTATTTTGTTTCATCATATAGAAGTTGTTAATTTTATGTTTTTTCCTGGTTTTCTATTTCCTGTTTATCTATTTTTTAGTTGTATAGTTTTTTTCCAATGTAGCACTAATTTTTATTTACCTACCTATATTTTTATTTCTGTTCTGATACTATATTTCATTGTTTCATTTTCATCACTCTCTGTATGTATTTATTCTTAGGGGACCTCGGTCCCAGAATAATAAAATTTATTTTCATTTCATTTCATTTCAAGGACATATTGTGAAAATTTGTAATATATATATAAAACAATTTATAAAGAGCTGAGCCTCTGTGTGGATTAACATGGATCTAACAAATAAACTTAGGTCCATCAAAGCAAATATCGATAAACGGCAAAGCTACGAAAGACAGAATAGGCAGGTGGTACGTCTGATGCGGCTCCTAAGCACACTCGCCTAACCCATGGCCACCTCATCAACAGGGCGACGGCCCCGGGATGTGGCAGGTGTGGGGCCTGGCCTCTCACAGTGAGCCACATCCTGGAGGAGTGACATGGATATGAGGATATACTAAAGGCCATGGGTTTGCGAACAAGAGACCTACATGAGAAGCTCGGAGACGACAACTCGTCTCTCGTAGCCGTCCTAAGCTCAATGAAGACAAGTCACCTCATTGAATTAATTTGATCACTTGTACGGCGTCAAAAATCTATGGCATTGGACGCCGACAAATAAAACTATTCTATTCTATTCTATAAAACAATTTTTTTTTTTTGAAATATTGACTCGCAGAAACATTATACTGAAATTACCGGTTTCGGTATTACACCATCGTCAGGTTACTTACAAACTGAGACAACCGATCTTATAGGTCAATAGGAAAAGATAGGGGCTGAAATTTGAATTTGGTTTTCCTCAAGACTTTACAGTTAAGAATTTGTTTCTTCTGATATATATACTTCCCGTTTTATTCCATAACGTTTTAAAACTAAAATTAAATAGAAAATTATTATATTCTGTCAAGATAAACTAATTTATATGTGATTACGCGTGAAATTATGTTTGTGTATTTAACAAAATGACTACTGATGACATCAGAATATTAATAAAATATATATATATTGAAACAATTACTATGTTCTCAATTAAATTTATTCCTTTTTAAAATTGCCCCACGTTGGGCGCCAATGAAACAATTACTAGTTCCTCATTATTTCTTATTTATCTTGTTGAAAAAACTAGTTATGGGAAATGAATTCTTTTAATAAAAAAAAATTTGATAAATAGAGTTTTTTTTTTTGTTTTGTTTTTTTTTAAATCTTTACATAAATTGGAGACATGATCATATAACATTTATTTGTTTTATTTTTTATAATTATTTTTTTTTCACTCACTTGGTCACCATCTGTCCTTCAATCCTTCTCCACTGCTCTTCTTAGTTCATCATACGGCTCTCCGATCCTTCCTTTATTTTTCCATCAATCTGCCTTTTTTCCTGACTTCCTCCAGACTTCTAACTCCAAAAAAAACTCTTCACTACTCCAGCGAACTCTCTCAAAAAAAACGAACCGTCCACTTCCACTCTCTCTCTCT
This sequence comes from Aradus depressus, assembly GCA_963662175.1. Lineage (NCBI taxonomy): Eukaryota > Metazoa > Arthropoda > Insecta > Hemiptera > Aradidae > Aradus > Aradus depressus. The sequence continues at coordinate 4,847,318 of OY759219.1, forward strand.
TCAACCACAACCTTCCTCCTTCACTCTCTATCTCCAACCCCCGACACACTCGTTTCCCCCTCCTTCCACTGTTCTCTCTCTCTTCCCCCACCCTTCTTAAGTCCTCAGTACTGACATCCCGTTAATGGCTTTATTATATTTCTTTATTTATTACAATACCCCCCCTTATTTCTACATGTTACATATCCTTTCCCTTAAATGAAAAAAAAAATGAAACGAAGAAAATAAATATTTTTTTTTTTATAAATACCCCATCACAAACACCATAATATTTTTTTTTTAAATACTACATTCAATAAACCATCTAACCAATATTTTAAACAATATAACATATAAAATTTCATGTAAACATTCTTTTTTTTTTTTTTTTTATAATAATCAGGTAACTAGAAAACAGTTTCTTTTCTTTTTTTTTTTTATATCATACAGGTACAGTACAGGTAAACAATAGTACAGGTACTTAGCAAACATTTTTTTTTTTTAAACAATGGTACAGGTACTTAGCAAACATTTTTTTTTTTTTTTTTTTTTTTTTTTTTTTTTTTTTTTTTTTTTTTTAAATCTCTCTCTCTCTTCAATAATACAATATTTTCTTTCTAACATTTTTAAATACTTATGCAATCAATCCTCTAACCAATATTATAATTATAACATGTACAATTTCATATAAACCATATTTTTTTTTTTTTATATAAAGGTAACTAACAAACAATTTTTTTTTTTTTTTTTTTTTTTTTTTAAAGCAATAATACATTAACTAGCAAACAATATTTTTTTTTTTTTTTTTTTTTTTTTTTTTTTTTTTTTCAAAATATAATATAATTTCAATAAATAATTTTGTTTTTTTTTATCATAAAAAAACATTAAAATATCCAAATTTTGTTCAGAGTGGAGAAGGCACTAAACATTTTTTTTTTTTTTTTTTTTTGTTTAACAATATCACATATAACCATAAAATTTAAGAACATGTATAACCAAAAAAAACAAATTCAGTTTCATAAACTAAGAAAGAAAACACATATAATTAAGCGAGGCTTATATGACCCAGACAAGCCGATCCACACACACATGGAGCAAGGTCTCTCATGATTTGAAGATATAAGAGGTCATACTTGATCAAAACAAAATTGCCATAGCAAAGACCGACAAGTCACATAATGATAATTATTATGTTATTATTATTATATTTTCAACATGACACAAGATTTCAATAAATTCTTTCTACATCACAGATTCACAAAATATCAAGAATCGAATTATATTTCAATTTTTTTTAGCTAAATATCGGTCATTAGGTCAGACCTACACGCATTGTTTATATGGGTCAAACTATCATAATCCTATTTGACGTGTGTACTACCTCTCTGTACCACAGGATCCCGTTAGTTGCAGTCCGTCTCTCCACCAGAATCTATCTTCCATCAACATGTTGGTTTAGTGATATCAGTTTTATAAGTGACCGTACTATCAATTCAGATTTTATTATATTTTGATTTTCATATTTCAATAGTTTCGACTTCTCAATTTAAGATTTTTTTTTTTACATCTTTTTTTTTTTTAAGGTGATAAACACACCACACAGCTATTATTTGATACTTCGTAATAAAAACAATTTATTCATTAGCTGATTACTTTTAATTTATAATTTAGTTTTATTTTTAATTATTATGATTTAAGAAAAATATATTTATAAAAACACAAATCATAGCCATAAGTTCATTTAAAAATCCAATTCCGAGTTCCTTGTTATCAAAATTAATCCATCGGTTTATCTGAAGGAAACTTTTTTTTTTTAAATTTCTTGTGATTTTTAATTTTCTTTAATTTAGTGTGATTCTTCATTAAGCTTATTAGTTTTGGTATTTTAAAGTAAGCCCTTTGTTTCTGTTTATTTTCATATTTGTCCAACTTTATCTTCCGATATCTAATTCTCCTAGAATTTGGCTGGAACATTACTTTAGCTTTTCTTTTATTAGTTTTCTTTAATTTTTTCTTATCACACCTTTCTTGGCAAATAGGGCCCAAATTCCCTTTACAAATTTTCTTACAATTCATTTCTGTTAATTTTACTTTCAAGATAACGATATTTTTGTTTTTTATTTTATCTTTGGATATTTTTGAAAATGTATAACTTTTTCTAATAAACCCTAGCCGACATAATGTATTAAACGGAATATAATCTTTATTTATTTCTTTGTTCAATTTTATTTTTCTATTTTCCTTTCTATTTGATTTGCTTTTACTTATTTCTAATTCATTTTTCTGAGCATTACCTATTTCATTTAATTTCTTTTTCTCATCTGTTATTAATTTATTTTCACATTTATTTTCAACTTCACTAAGATCTGTTTTTGTCTCCACTATTATTTCATTCGTGTTATTATTTTGTTGTTCCCCCCTTAGTTGCTCTATTTTTTTACTTATTTGTATTTCAAAAAACTCAAACCTTTGCTCAACCGACTCGATTATTTCTTTTTTATTAGTTTCATTTATTGTTTCTAACTTACAACTTAACTGTTCCATACGATCCATCATTTGCTCAAATTGGCTACGATTAAACGGATTATCGTCTTTCTTTTTATTTGCTTCCTCATCCCCCGAATTCGACCTTCCTATAAGCGGACTCATGACTATCATAGAATTTTCTCCCGTTCCTTCTACAAATCCAGATTCCCGAACATCGCTATCTACGTTCCGGAGTCCTAATCCGCCGAGGCCACTCCCGATTCCGTCCATTCCTGCAGCTAATTCTCCCGCCTCCCCATCGTAAACAAACTCCGGACCTTGCTCTCCCGCCATGCTATGGGTCGACTCACCTGTGTCCTCGTCCGCCATCTTGCTTCACAAATCTATCCTCTATAATAAATATAATACATAAAATATATTACAGCAATTTCTAAACTATAAACTGGACAACTCAAAAATTTTTTTTTTTTTTTCTCTATTCCATCATTTTTATTGCCAAAACGTTGGGCGCCAATGAAACAATTACTATGTTCTCAATTAAATTTATTCCTTTTTAAAATTGCCCCATGTTGGGCGCCAATGAAACAATTACTAATTCTATGAATTGTTTATCTGTTCATTTTTTTAGCAATTGCCCCACGTTGGGCGCCAATGAAACAATTACTATGTTCTCAATTAAATTTATTCCTTTTTAAAATTGCCCCACGTTGGGCGCCAATGAAACAATTACTAGTTCCTCATTATTTCTTATTTATCTTGTTGAAAAAACTAGTTATGGGAAATGAATTCTTTTAATAAAAAAAAATTTGATAAATAGAGTTTTTTTTTTTGTTTTGTTTTTTTTTTAAATCTTTACATAAATTGGAGACATGATCATATAACATTTATTTGTTTTATTTTTTATAATTATTTTTTTTTCACTCACTTGGTCACCATCTGTCCTTCAATCCTTCTCCACTGCTCTTCTTAGTTCATCATACGGCTCTCCGATCCTTCCTTTATTTTTCCATCAATCTGCCTTTTTTCCTGACTTCCTCCAGACTTCTAACTCCAAAAAAAACTCTTCACTACTCCAGCGAACTCTCTCAAAAAAAACGAACCGTCCACTTCCACTCTCTCTCTCTTCAACCACAACCTTCCTCCTTCACTCTCTATCTCCAACCCCCGACACACTCGTTTCCCCCTCCTTCCACTGTTCTCTCTCTCTTCCCCCACCCTTCTTAAGTCCTCAGTACTGACATCCCGTTAATGGCTTTATTATATTTCTTTATTTATTACAATACCCCCCCTTATTTCTACATGTTACAATATATATTAATGAAATCAATAGCTTTTCCTATGTGTAAAATAACTAAATGATAACACTGAGAGCACCGGTAGCTCAGAGGTGCTTCATTCCTGAGCTCAAGATTGCGGGTTCGAAACCCGGACGAGGCTCTTGGATTTTTTATCTGGAAGGTGAAGAACCTTGAGCATGCCTTCCTTCGGTTGGTACGTAAAGCGATGGTCCCAAGCCTGTATGATGTCAGGTACTCGTTAAAGACCCTTACCCTAAGAGAATAAAAATTTGAGACTCCCATAGTAGAGTCGGGTTCATGTTCACCAGGCCGATGAAAGAGCTCTCTGGTAGTAGGCGATAGGACCGGGTAGTTAAAGCCCGGGCATTAGTCATAATAACTAACTGACTGAATAGCAATGAAGATATAAATTGAAATTAAAACAAAATAAAAAATATATATATCTAAATCTGACTTGTTTGTTTTATTTATTTTTTATCTTTGTTGAGGTATGTCATGATTATTATAGCGACAACTCTCACCTCCCCTACAGTCTGGCTGCGTACCCTCCTCTTTAAGAACCACTCTGTTGAACTATTTATTATTTTGTTTGTATATTATTTATTTATATTTCAGGTGTCAGTGAAGGACAGTGATGGTAACAGACTGTTGGAGTGTCCTCTTCACACATTGTTCTCCGACTGGGAAGAAACCAGCTATCATCTGGAGCTGAGACAGGCCAGTGCAGACACAGTGAGACAGGAGTTCTCACAGCTCGCAAGGCGGCGAGGGCCTCAGTATCAGCTTAGCTTCGACCCTCAAGATATACCAGCCCCACAAACCATACTTGTTACTGGTAGGGGTCTCACTTTAATGTGGTGTGGCTGTGCTCAAATTATTTTTTATTAACGAAGTTTTCCAACATGTGTAAATAAATAAAAAAAATATATATTAATAATAATAAATATATATATATATATCCATCTTACATGCAACAAATTAAATTATGTTATTCTTTATTTTCAAGGCAACAGTAAAAAATAAAAATAAATTGTTAATTCTTCTAACTTCTATATTATTTAAAATATAATATAATAAATAGTTTCTGAGTAATATTCTGTTTTATTGGTGAGATAATTGTGGAGAAATGCTTGCCTGGGGATACACAAAGAGGGACAATTGGACAAAAAGTGTATAATACATTATCACACTATAATACATAGGGTCCATAATATACAAGTAGTGTTTATAAAAGACTAAAGAAGCCGTAATACATAGAAGGCCAGTTAAAACTGATCTATTGATTTACTGCTTTACTGGGGGGAAAATTCCTATTCTTTCGTTTATTACTAACCTGCACAAATAATAATACAAATATGAAAATTAAGAAAAAATATGATTATGAAGTAACAGTTCACAACTTTAATAATAAGATACATGTATTGTTTTGCAGGTGCCAGAGTGGCGGTACTTCGAGAGGAAGGTATCAATGGGGACCGTGAAATGGCCAACTCACTAGCGATGGCAGGGTTCGAGGTATGGGATCTGACCATGCAGGATCTACTGGACGGTAAGATGACACTGGACCGCTTCAGAGGGCTCATCTTCCCTGGAGGCTTCAGCTACGCAGGTAAAAGAAGACTACTCTAGACAGACAGAAAGAAAAAAAATGATATTCTACACTGTCTGTGTGTCACGATTACTCCCGATAGAATAAATGTATCGACGCAAAATTTTATATGGGAACCCAGAACCCTCTAACGACACCTTTTTTTTTTTTTTTTTCAGCCAAATCGATGAAGGGAAGGGGGATTAGGGGAGAGGCTTAACATAAAAACTCTAATAACTGCCAATCGATTGAATGTATTGACAAGATATTTTATATGTGTGACCAAAATCCCATAAGGACACCACCTATCGATTTTCAGCCAAATCGGTCAAAGGGGAGGGGGGATTAGGGGAGAGGTTGACTTTGTATTGAATATAACGACACAAAATTTCATATTTAAAGTCAAAACCCAATGAGGACATTGGGATGAAGATATAAATTGAAATTAAAACAAAATAACTATAAAGCGTAAAAATCTGAAATTTGCCATGCAGGTAGAAGACCTTGGTCCTCATCTCGGCCAACTATACTCATTATAAAAAAGAAAATTAACACCTTCCATACAAAATAGTCTTTATTAATTAATGCATTTCGAACGCAGAAGCGTTCATCATCAGAGCTACATATAAACTGTAAACAATAGTTGAGAATCACAACTGCTCTTAATTGAGTCTAACAACAATCGATTAGTAGGTACCAAAATTAGTATGAATATCAATAAAACGTATATAAAAAAAATTAAATTAAAATCAAGCAAGAATTATGAAGGAAACATTGCACCTAAATATCACAACGTGTGCAATGTTTCCTTCATAATTCTTGCTTGATTTTAATTTAATTTTTTTTAAATATGTTTTATTGATATTTATACTAATTTTGGTACCTACTAATCGATTGTTGTTAGACTCAATTAAGAGCAGTTGTGATTCTCAACTATTGTTTACAGTTTATATGTAGCTCTGATGATGAACGCTTCTGCGTTCGAAATGCATTAATTAATAAAGACTGGCTGATGATCTGGAAAACCTGGAACGCAAATTCCAGGCTGCCATGGAGCGGATACACCATTGGATGAGCTCTGTGGGCCTTTCCCTGGCCATCCACAAGACGGATGCAGTACTCTTCACCGGGAGGAAGGCCAGAACCAACATGTCACTGACCTTCCAGGGTTATACTATCGAGACCCAACCGGCAATCAGGTACCTGGGAGTAATGCTGGATCAGAGGCTCACTTTTAGGGAGCACCTCAAATACGTGGGAGCGAAGGCCGCCAGGACATCGGCGGCGATTTCGAGAATTCTGCCCAACGTCGGTGGCCCTAGGCAGAGCAGGAGAAGACTGCTGGCAGGAGTCAGCACTTCCATCCTTCTGCACGGGGCCCCGACATGGGCAGATGCAACGAGGATTCCCTCATACCTGAGGCTGATCGCCCCCGCTCACAGGCGAAGCGCACTGAGAGTCGCATGCGCCTACCGAACAGTTTCTGGCGACGCTGCCTATGTAATTGCTGGGCTGCCCCCCATTGACCTCTTGGCACGGGAACGTACGCGACACTTCAAAAGGAAACAAGACCAGGTTCAGGTGGAAGAGGTGGTGCAGCGCTTCGACCACAGGGGAAACCGGGTCTTCTATCAGGACGCGGGGGCCAGCCCTGGTCCAGCAGAGCCAGAGAGGGCCAGGACAATTAGGGAGTGGCAGGAAGAATGGGACAAGTCCACAAAGGGACGGTGGACCCATCGGCTCATCCCTCGAGTCGAGCCTTGGCTCACCAGAAAGCATGGGGAGGTGAATTACCACCTCACCCAGGTACTCACGGGACACGGTGGGTTCCGGGGGTACCTCCACAAAATCGGGGCAGCAACAACACCAGACTGCCCCGCGTGCCTTGGTGAGACGGAGTCGGCGGAGCATGTCCTCCTCAAATGCCCCAGATTTGAGGAGGGAAGGAAAAATCTGGAGTGCAGCATGGGCGCCCCACTGACTGCTACCAGTTACGTGGACGCTATGCTGCGCTCCCAGGAGTCGTGGGATGAAGGCTGCGATTTTGCAGCGCTCATCATGGGCGGGTTGGCCCTTCAGGAGAGGGCTGACAAGGAACAGTAGCGGTAATAAAACAGAAGAAGGGGCGTTACCAGCCACCCTTCCTCCCTTCCGCGAAGTAATGACAGACCGTCAGTTCCGCGGAAGGGAATCAGGATCGGCAAGGAGGGGGTTTTAGTGGGTATGGTGATGGTGAACCGTCTCGAGTCCCACACTATCCAGGGCTACCTTCCCTGGATGTGCGTCACAGCATTTCCCCCTCCAATGCAAAAAAAAAATAAAATAAAATAAAAAAAAAAAATAAAGACTATTTTGTAAGGAAGGTGTTAATTTTCTTTTTTATTGGTTATCCTTACAGTGAGGTCCGATTGTTTAAGATATACTCATTATATTTTTTAAATTATTATTTAAATAAATAATTATAACAAAAAAATTTAATCTTGTTGAGCCCCTTCAGTTGGCATATCAATTATAAGATTACAGAGATATTTTCCAAAGAAAAAGGTTTGGACAACTTTAAGGAAAAATTGCCATTGAGGGGAGAGGACATTTTCAGCGTCTGGTGAAATTCGCGTAGCTAACGGTACGTTGTGTAGGTTATTTTATTTCATGATTGAAACGGAAACTTATTATTCGAAACCCTCGGCATTAAAGATTTATATTGATCTGTTCTTATCCTATTTACTATGTACTATTCCCTTGTTTTAGATGTTCTGGGCTCTGCCAAAGGATGGGCAGGCAGTCTCCTCTTCAACGAGTCTCTCCGGTCTCAACTGAACGCCTTCAGAGCTCGCCAGAACACATTCTCTCTGGGGGTCTGTAACGGATGTCAACTCATGAGCCTACTTGGATGGGTGGGAGGGGTCCCGTCCAAAACTGATAAAACAGGTTTGCTATTATCAGTTATTTTTTGTTTAGCTCCTAATGAGGGTGATTGCACTTAAATTAATTTTATTTCTCATCTTCTCCGGGCATCCATTCGTTTCTTTTATAGTTAATTATTTATGTATTCTGTTCCGTCTGTTTTTTTTTATAGTCAGTTATTGACTCATGTCCGTGTTTTAACTACTAGGTCATATCGCCTACTACCAGAGTGCTCTTTCTTCGCTCTGGTGGACACGAGCCCGACTCTAAATTTTGCCTACCCTAAATTTTTATTCACGTATGGTTTCTAACATCATATAGGCTCGGGACCATCGCTTAACGTGCCATCCGAAGGACACACACCAAGATTTCTTTATCTCAGATGAAAACCTATCAGTAGGCTAGCACGCTCCTCTGAGTTACTGGCGCCCTCAATTTTTTTTCTTTTATTTATCCTTAGTTACGCTGTTTATTCTCATTATTTGATTACTTATATTAATTTTTTTCTCGACTAGCACTAATTTAATTTGTTGTTTTACTTTGCTTGACGTTCTGAAATCGTATTTTATTATTTTATTTTATTACTGTTTCTCTGCATTTATTCCTCGGGGAACTCGGCGAGCGATGTCTATCCTAGATAACTAAACCTGGACAGGCAACATTCAGGACTCCCACAGTTGAATCAGGCTTATGTCTAGGTCAAACCTCTGGTAGTAGGCGATATGATCTCGTTGTTAAAGCCGGGGCATGAGTCACAGAATTAGTAGATACATCAAAGCATTGTTAACTTTCATAATTTCTTGTTAAGGAAGTGTATTTTATATTTTTCATGTTTATTAATAAAATTATTTTAGCCGTCAGTTTATTTTTTTATTTATTATTTTCATTATTATGATTATTATTATTTATTTTTTCAGGTTGCTCCCTTGAGCCTGGCGTTCTCCTCGATACTAACCTATCGGAAAGATTCGAATGCCGTTTTAGCACAGTTAAAATAGAGTCGAGCCCTGCCATCATGTGTAGAGGGATGGAAGGCAGTGTTCTTGGAGTTTGGATCGCACATGGCGAAGGTAACATAACGTAACTATGTACAATATCCACTCATTTTTAGCGCATGTCTACAGAATTCAGCATTTGTGCTATCCCGGTTGGATGATAAGTAGTGTGTGACAAATATTGTTGGATTGATGTAGTGATATCATGCGTGCTTATTGAAATTATGGCAATCGGTGATTTTCCCTGACTTTTAAATTAAAGTTTGTAAAATTCCCTCCTCCAGGTGGGAGTTAACTTCAAATTTTTTGTTATCGGGGTGCCCATAGTTAGGGAAAACCCGGAATTATCAGGGAATGTTTTCAGGCCAGGAAAAAATATAGGGATTCAGTAATCATGTGGGAAAAACTGCAAAGCTCAAGGGATTTCAAATGTATAAAGAAAACAAATTTATTTTTGAAATATTGTCTATTGACCATCGTCAGTCAGGTCTAGTTTGCAGAGTGACTTAGTTCATAACTAGACCTGACGATGGTGTAACACCGAAACCGGTAGTTTTGTAAATATCTTTGGTGGAATAGACAATATTTCAAAAATAAGTTTGTTTTACTTATTTATTACAAGTTCCACAATATGTCCGCCTTCCTCAACTTAGAAGTTGATTTCAAATGTGTTAATGTAACAAAGGTCTGACCAGAGTAGGGAACTAGTTCTGTTGGCAGACTTCTGAACTAAATCACAGAGCTTCAGGAGTTCATCTTGTCCATCTTGGGATATGGTATCGAAACAAAGTATTGTAAGCAGTATCGGAAACAAGTATCGATATCGAACTCCGTAACCCATTACCATTTACTGATATGAGTATCGTATAGAAAACCTCAGAAATGGGCATTGCTTGAGGTTTTATCTTACTTTTCGTTGATCTAGATGAAAAATACTCACTATTTACTTTACGGAGGCGACATTATTTTCAACAGACTCAGCTTTATGAAAATTATAGTATTCTGTGTTACTTGTTGAATTCGAAATTTGTCTGTATGGTAGGATCTTTTCTTCAATCGAAGAAAAATCAGTTAGTATTATGGTGAAAACAGGGACAAATCAGGGAATTTCTTCGAGGTATATTTGCAGACCCCTGGGCTATTACATGTGACAATGAATGCCATATAAAATCTCACCCTCCGAAGGACTATATACTTTAATTTTATTTTTAAGGTCGGTTCACTTTCAAAGATGACAATATTTACAAAACATTGAAAGAGAACAAGTGTGTTCCGTTCAATTATGTGGACGATGACAATCTACCGACGGAGATCTACCCAATGAACCCCAACGGAAGCCCAGGTAACGTTATTGTATCTTCTGTTAAATTTGATTTGTCTTTAGTACTGTAACTGATTGTATGTCACTTTTATGAGATTTGTATATTTAGTAAAAAAAATTAAATGTGTGAGTGATGCGGTACTCACAAGAATAGTTGTGTAAACATCTGCTTTTGTTTCATAGCTAGATATATACAACTGTGATTGTAGTGTCTCTAAATACCGCGTGAATAAATCGTAGATGGTAATTTTCGAATTTGTTGTTGAAATACTTCGATTCGTATTCATTTGTAGAATAAGTTTCTCATTTAAAAATGAAATAAGCTGTTCGGTATCTCCTGAAATGGGTAAAAAACATATTTTTTGTTGTGACAATATGACAACAAATATATTATTTATGGATCGATATTTTCAGCAGTTATTTTTATTATATATTAATAACAATATTGTATAATATGATATAATAATATATTGAAATATTATATATTATATTTTCTTTTGATTTACACTGCTATATTATTTTCTTTTACCACACATTTTATGTATTGTTACAAATTTAAGCTAACGAAGCATCTTAAACCTAAAGGTTTCTTACCGAAAGATCATGTTATAGTTTGTAATATTGATAGTTTAGTTAAATTCAATACAACTGTAAATATGATCAATAATGTTGTAAAAATACAATAGAAGTGCTCAAAACAGCTGAGATAACAGATGAAGTGTGTAGTTGTGTGCGCTGCGCGCGCAACCGTCCGACACACACACTTGCAGCATGCACATCAACGAGACTTACGATCCGACATAGTCCCTACCGAAAGCTAAAATGTTTACACATAAGAAAAAAAAAAAAAAACTTAAGTATCCTTTACCATATTCAACATTCGCAAAAATATTGACAAATTCCTGCGGGTTCGAAAACGAATGCGAATATTTTAGCGAACGCGAATTTTTGTTAAACCTCTATTCCCTATTTAACTTATTGATTATACGTTTTGTATTTGTGTTACAGGAGGTATCGCTGGATTGTGTTCTGAAGATGGACGCCATTTGGCGTTGATGCCGCATCCTGAACGTTGCACACAAATTTGGCAATGGCCATACGTTCCTTACAATTTTGAACATTTGAAAACCTCGCCATGGTTGAGACTGTTTCAAAATGCATTCATTTGGACCAATGAAGACCCTTAACTACTTTTTATAAACGTCATTAAACTAAATGATACGTATCTCATCAAAATCTAAAAAAATGTTCTTTTTGAACTCTAGATGTTCACAAAGAGTTATTTCTTTGTGTGCAAGCTCTGGAAATTTTTTTTTTTGTAAATAATTTCATTTTTAGTTATCTCAAAAATAGACTTGGTCTAAATACATTTAGATTTTTTAAAAAAAGTGAATTTGCACCATTGATTGAAGAAAAATGATGTTTTCAGTTTTCAAAATGTTAACGTGCTTCGAAGTCATGTTTTTTGTAGAATACTACAACATACTGAAATTTAGAAAAAAAAATAGAATAAAATGGTCATCCAATTCTACAAAAACTATTTTGTTATGGACCCACTTATTTGTACATATGTAGTTTATTATATAATTTTATAGAAGTTGAAACTATTTTATTATGGATCAAATATATACCTGTATGTTTATGTAATTATTTTACATTTCTTGGTTTGTCTATTTATGCAAATTAAGTGTAACTTTTTATAAATTGTTCTGAAAAATAAATGGATTAATATTTTAATAATTTTAAAGTTAAAATTTGTTTATGTAATATAATTTAATAATAAAGGATTGTTTTCTAATTGTATTTAATTATTCCTCCGACCTATTTCTAAAAACTATAGTTAGGTATAAGTGTAATAAGTAATTTTATACAGAAAAAAAGGTGATTCCATCTTTTAAATTATTTATATCATACCTATACTACTTCTGTTTTTTCTTTCTTATACGAAGTATATAGTAATATATCTGTAGTCACAGGGAATAAATTGGTACCTAAGTCTAAATTCGTAATTTTCAGGGCAGCACTTTTTAATTTTGCATTAATCGTGTGAATCCAGTTTTTGGATTAAATGAATTATGTTTGCATCATTTTCCCTTCTATTTTAATTGTGACAGAACAATTTTAACTTTTTTCGTTTCTGTTTAACTTATATTATTTAATCTAGTTTATTATTGAAAATATAAAAAAAAATTAATATGTTTGAAAATTTGAAATTGTCTAATTCATACAAATTTATATAATATATGGGAGTACTTTCGGCACGGTCACCATCTTCAGCCACGACTTAACAAATAAATACAGTATTTGTTTGAAACAAAAAAAACGATTGCCTTTAGTACCTCTTCCGATGAATCCATCCACTAATTTACAAGTTGTGGTGTCTCCGAAGCAAAGTGGGTGGTTCTCTGAAGGGCTTCTTGAGAGAATTTTAATACGATTACTTGTATTTACCTAACTCAAGTGATGTAGTTTTTGGAGGGTAGTTGTTCCAATGTGAGGTCTCGCAATATCCTGGTCAAATAAAAATCCCTGCCTATTGACCAGAGAAGCAGGTTTTCACTTCCGTAGTTATACGATGTATAGGGGAAGTTATGTAAAATTTTAATTTCATGTTTTGAAAACTCTATATTTCAATTACAAAAAAAAAAAAAAAAAAAACCCGATAGAATGAATATATCGATACATTTTATGTGTGAATCTTAGACACCTCTAACGACGACACCTATTGTTTGGAATGGATAATGACCTATTGGTTCAGCCAAAGCAGTAGAACGGAAGGAGGATTACGGGGGGACAAAGACTAATAACTGTCGAAGTAATCAATGTATCGACAAGACATTTTATAAGTAAATCTAAAAACTCATACAGAAGAACGTAACTGGCTCGGCTCAAAAAAAGGTGGACTAGAGGAGGTGGATTGCTGCTATTCTAATGAATGTATCGACACAAACATTCATATCGACTGTTAAGTCGCTATTAATTTTGATTAGACAAGACACTTGTTGATTTTCAGCCAAACCGTTTGTTTGTTCCACGAGAGAGGAAGAGTTGATCCAGTGTTCACCCTGCGCACAAGCTTGCTAGTTATTAACTATAGAGTTGCGCAAGGAAGGCTGGAGTGGAGGATGCATAACGAAAGAGTGATGACCCTGACGACCACTGTTCATGTTGATGTTGATGATGGAGGTTTGTGAACCCTTTCTAAACCAGACCCCGTGAAGGTCCTTCAGGGCGTGGCCGCCCCCTCCCCCTCACTCTGCTTGCTGCTTTACTAGGGACACTACATCAGATCCTCCTTAAAGAGTGATGACCCTGACGACCACTGTTCATGTTGATGTTGATGATGGAGGTTTGTGAACCCTTTCTAAACCAGACTATAGTCTATCAGATTCAATGGTAATTCTTTAATTATGGGGTGGAATGTCATATTATAATTGTAATGGTGATATTTTTAAATAATAACATTATTACTATAAACGTTTTTTTTTTCTCCAACCCTGACGATGCCTCTCTCGGCTGTCCGTATCTTCCTGGTGAATTATTATTTAAGGAAATGGTTCCGATATATGAAGTGATACAGACAATAGAAACAAATGTCCGAAGGGGCGGACAAAAGATAAGCGGTGATGAGAGGGCAAGGTGAAGGTCAGAGTCAGCAGGGCGTGGACCTTAGCATGCACTCCGGAGGTAGGACTCACCTCTCTGACAGCTCACTGTACACAGAGCTGTCCGGGAATGACGTGTCTAACTGACACAGAATATTACAACATCATCAGATTAAAGGGCTTAAGTCCGGGCAGCCTTGCGTCAGATCTGGCACTATCTGATGTTGGCTAGACCGGTAGCGTTCCAGTCTACTGAGCTCTAGATCGCGGGTTCGGAACGTTAAACGATAGTCTCGAGCCTGTGCAATATATATAACGTCAGTATGAAATGTATTTGAGAGGAGGAAGGGGGAGAGAGTATGATTTGTAGATCGACTCAAACCAACATGGCAGAACTCAAACGAACAAGGCAGAACTCAAACGAACATGGCAGCGTGTCTTGCTCGGGATGTAGCCTAGCTGCGCTACTAAACGCCATATACGAAGATTAGCTGTGACTGGGATGTGATATATGTGTCCTGTGATGTGATATATGTATGATTTAAGTGTCCTATGATGTGATATATGTGTGATATAAGAGTCCTGTGATGTGATATATGTGTGATATAAAAGTGTCCTGTGATGTGATATATGTGTGATATATAAGTGTCCTGTGATGTGATATATGTGTGATATAAGTGTCCTGTGATGTGATACATGTGTCCTTGACCTAGAAAGGAGCTGATGGATCCAGGCCAGTGGAGAGTGACTGCAGGAGTGATATCGGCTGTGACTAACTTAACCAAAGGGGACACACCTCAGCCGTGACCAAACCTAGAGGTTTAACGAGGTTTTAGGACATTTTTGATAAGGTACACATAGAGGACACCAAGTAACGTACTTGTCTATTATGCTCAAGATCACAAGTTCTAAACCCGGATAAGCCATTAGGTTTTTAATCTGGAGCCTGGGTGATGTCAAAGCCTCTGCCTGAAATAATTAAACCATGGTTGGATTCTCAAAGTAGAGGGACTCATCTCTTCAGAGCGCTGTCGAAAACAAAACTTAAGGATCAAACAAGCAGAGATCAAAGATTTAGAGGGAGTAGACGGTGTAGACTAAAATTCGGAGCTCCTTGGACCATCAAAAGTACAAGAACAGAGGGTAAGGATAAAAGAAATACGAAGATCAAGGATTTGGAGGGAGAGCGGAAACATACTCGTACATATGAGAACTAAAAAACAGCGTGTGAAGAACTAGACCCGAGTACCCTCTACCGGGTCTAGAAACGGGAACCCGGTCCGCGTCTGGAACGAGAACTGGTTACAAGAAAATTAAATACCCGGTTCTGCTGTCTCGGTTCTTCTCGGAATTGTCTACCAGACTCAGTAATGGTTTACTATCATCGTGTCTGGTTGCTGCCTATCTTCCGACATTGCTGTTTTTCAGTAAATATAAGGAATCGGTACCACAAGACACACTTACATTCTATATTTCTTTCTCGGCTATTTTAGTCAGAACCAACCAAAACATATTTTTCTCATCATTATCTATAGTGGACTACCGTGGTCTGTCTTTTGAAGTCTATCTTCCGACATTGGTGTATTAAACAGTTTTTCAGATAATATAAGGAATCGGGGCCACAAGAAGCTTAAAATTTTTATTTGTTCTTCGACTTTCTTATTTATATAAGTTATCAAGTTTCTGCACTTCCTTTAAATTTAAAATATTATTATCTGATGACTTTACCTTCAGTTTTTGCTCTTCTGGGGGTCCATCTACCTCTAATTTCTGAGGCTGCACCCCGACTCACTCGTGCGTTTCCGCTCTCCCTCTAAACTTTCAATTTTTTTATTTGTTGGACACTTTCATAATAGTTTTGCTTTTTTTCAGCATCCTTTAAGATGAAGAGAGGAGGAAAGAACCCTCAAAAAGCAAGAACAAAAGGAAGCGTTCATCATATAACGTGAATGAAGGTTTAGAGAAGCGCGGAAACTTACATCTGGGTTGGAGTGTAACATTCAATTCAGAGATTTTTTTTTAGTTTGTAGAAATCACTCATCAGCGGTACTGACGCTCTCGCCTGTACTGGGGTGGAAATTGGTCCAGGGTGGAGTTAGTTCCTTAGGGGAGGAATTGGGACACCCACTACTTGGCTCTGGTCCCAGCATCAGAATCTGATCTCGGTCTGGCTTCCGGTGCTAGTGCCAGTAACCACAGCCACTACGAATCCAACCTCAGTTGGTGGTGCCGCTTGAAAGCAACCATCCCCATGGTTACCATTTTAGCTAAGGCTGTGAGAACCGCCCGCCTCAAGGACCAGGATAGTATAAGGAAGTATTGTAATCGAGTGAAAATCCGAGATCGAGTTTTCAAAGTTTCAGTTTTACTGTTTCAAGGTCTGTCTGTGCGTGTGTGTACTTGTATGAGATGGAAAGTATGACAACTTGAAATTCACGACAGAGAAGTCACATGTACTAACTTAGATCTCATTAGATTTAGACCACTTTACTTTGGCATCTAAGTACATTTCACATGTATGTGTATCATGATACAGCTTATATTTATGACATAAGCAAAAATCTTCTCAAATAAAAGTTTTTGGGAAAGGTAAAAAGGAAATCCTAAAGTGTGGTATTTAAACCCATTTTTCTAAACGTTTACTTGATTTACGCGAAAATGGTTAATAATTCTATCAGAAGATTTGGTGTTAACAAAATGTTTATTATTTTTCCAATCCCTAAAGGATTTGATATAAGACCAAAGTTATAGCACCCCAAAGAATGTAACCTAAACTTTTTAATATCTGTAGTATAAAAAGTATTATAACAGTGCAAAATTCAGATATCGAGCAATATAGTTTTATGTTTCAGGGTCCCCTCAAAATGTTTTGACCATTTTCGCAATATGTTCCGTTCGTCTGTGCATGTGTATGTGATTGGAACTTGACGGGCGCTCCAACTGAAAAAATATTATAGCAATGAACTTGTCACTTGTCCTGTTAACTTTGTATTAATTGAAATAAGTAAATTAGAATATCTTTACTTAACCTACTGTATTTACAATGTGTCTTCCTCATACATATCTCAATAGATGTTCTTTTCTATTATATATTAACATATGTCCTTTTCTATCATATGAAATGTTAACTTAAATCTGAATAAAGGTTCGTCGAAATGACAAGAATACACTAAAATCACAACTAGAAAAACTTTGTTTAGTAATGGTAAAACCGTGGTTACTCAGGTCCAAGATGACATGGAGGATTGACGAAGGTACTTGGGACTGCCACAGAAAGCATGGGAGCGCTAGTTGTTCTACTCAGTGTTACCAGCACGATGAAATAAATAAGTTAAAATTAATTGACACTTTTATCAAAATGTTTCTTAATAACATTTTGTTTAACTATGTTTGAAGGGCTCCATGTCCAATGATCAAATCCAAAATATCAAACGATAAAAAATTTAATACAAAAATAAATATTCCTAACTACAAAATAAACAAACATCGAATAATTTTTATAACTGGGAAATTTATAATGAATAAATAAAATAAGAAATATTACAATACATTATTATAATTTAATATTAGCAGGATCCTAGCGTACAATAGTAAAATGCAACTTTGTGAATAAAATAACCTAATAACTAAAAATGTTTTGCCTAGTAAGTTAATCAAATAATACGGTTAATAAGACGCAGTAGGAAATTTCAAAACACTCGATAAAAAATTTAAATGGCCAGTAAAAAAAATGAAAAACTAAGATTTAAAATGCACAGTACAAAATTGCAGTTTACAGAGTAAATCCGAAGAAATAAAATGTTGACCCTCCCGTCGGTCCTTTTAGTAAAACAATTCAGGTTCTCAAACCACACTTTGAATACAGAAATAAATGAAATGCTTGTTCAAAGTCAACGATCAAAGTTTTTGGCTTCAGATCTACGAGCGACAAAACTTTACTATTACACACGCCATGAATTGAATATAATTGTAAAGAGAAAAACAAGTCATACGTATTAAACTAGACATAAACATTCCATTTCGAACTACGTGAGTCCTGATAATTATTTAACGACCAATGTTATTAAATCGATATTACAGAATATGATATTTATGTTTTAGATATTATACACCATGATATTTTTAAATTAGATATTCTGGCTAAGATATTTTGTCGTTTGATATTTTGTATTAGATATTTAGAGGTGATACCGATTGAAGCAACTAAACAAACAGTCCCAGAAAATATCGTTAAACCGCGTTACTATTCTAAGTTCCTTTGGTTCGTCCATAACTGAAATATTTTATGAACTTTTCCTGGTGATGAATGAATGAGGTGCTACTGTCTAAATGAGAGAAGAGGGACCTGAATGAATGAGGTGCTACTGTCTAAATGAGAGAAGAGGGACCTGAATGAATGAGGTGCTACTGTCTAAATGAGAGAAGAGGGACCTGAATGAATGAGGTGCTACTGTCTAAATGAGAGAAGAGGGACCTGAATGAATGAGGTGCTACTGTCTAAATGAGAGAAGAGGGACCTGAATGAATGATGTTGGCTCATTGAAGTGTTTGAAGGTCCCCCCCATCCCGATCGTTCAGTTGCCATTGGTTTCGGTTCTTTGTCTGTGGGCACTGCAGCCCCTCGACACTGGCTCCGCAAGGATTCGAATCGCGTCTACACACATTCGTCTCTCCAACTATCTACCTCCTATATAAATGTCTCTAAAGAAATGTAGTTCCCATTGATTTTACCATTTGATTGAAAATCCCAATGAAATTCCTGATCCAGATATGTATGTTCATTCTTTCCGAATTAATCGTGTTCATATATACACAGACATGACATTTTATATACATTTTTGTATTCAAGTGGACGTAAAACATGAATTTCTGAAGAAAACTCAAAATCGAATTTTTGACCGAGGTTAGTGAGTTTTCGCACTCGGGGTCCACGGGTCTACGTCACAAGCTTCCCGACAAGCTAAAAGCGTGCATCTTATTTTAAAACTCAAATGTAAGTTTACACTCTCCCTCTTAATCTTTTTATCTTCTTATTTCTTGGATAAGCCTAATAAAACCTCACATACAAAGATATTTACGGCTACAACGTCTACTCAAAGCTGAGGACGAACATCGAGAGGACGAGAGTGTTGGCTCAGATACGGCTGTGTAGAGAAAGCCTGGCTAGAGTGACGATGGGAGGAGTGACCTACCTCTTCAACAGGGAAGACAGCTGTAGTGTCTGCAACGAAGACCGACCGGACGACATCCACCACTTCTTCATGGAGTGTCCAGCCTTCAGCCAACTAAGAAAAAAGTACCTGGTAGAAGCACTAAAGAGCCCACAACCTCACAAGACCCTTTTCAACATTACAAACAACCAAAATCTCAATAATATCATACTATACATAGTAAGGGCGCTAAAAATCAGAGGACATTGAAGTATTTAAACAAAATACTATTTCACTAGAAGTTTTTCACTATTTTTTTTTTTCATTTGTTAATTAAGATTCTATTACTTTGTATTTTATTATTATTATTATTTTCTATTTTCATTTATTTGTACTTTTTTAAACTGAATAATGTATATATCAGGCCGAACCCTGAGCCTAAAAGATGTATTTCCTAAAGGCTAATAAAGAATTGAATTTAATTGAATTATTTCTTGGATAATGGTTGCGCTAGTTGTTCGACTCAGTGTTGCCAGCAGGATGCAAGAAATAAATTAAAATGATTTGATGTTTCTTAACAAAAGTTTAGTTTTTGAACTTTTGAGAGTCCTTCGATCTCTGAATTTGAGGACACCCCGACTCACACATAAGATTCAGCGCTCCCTCTCGACCTCTTCATTTCGATTCACACATAAGTTGCAGCTAACCATCTCAATATCTTTATTAGTTGAACCCTTAACTTTTGTTTTTGCTCTTTTGAAGGTTTCTGAATGGAACGTTACACTCCAGTAGTTACCAGTAGAGGAGAGAGGTCGCTAAGCAGAGACATGAGATGCACCCTACGAGAAGAGAAGCCGAGAGAGCTTCTGAATATGAACAGAATGGATCTTAGAATTACGTTAGGGCTGAATACAGGGCACTGTCATATTATGAACAAACACCTCCACAATATGGGCATAGAAACACTCTGTGCAGGAAATGTGGCGAGGAAAATGAGACTCCGGTTCATATTCCAAGCCAGTGTAAAACTGTAGAAAGCAAAAGGTGTTACTACTTCGGGTCTGCCATAACAGAACCGATGCAAATTATGGTTATCAAGTTACCAGTAGTTACTTGTTACAAGTAGTTACTTGAAAAAATGTAACTATTGGTAACATGTAACTACTGGTAACAAGTAACTACTGGTAACAAGTAACTACTGGTAACAAGTAACTACTGGTAACAAGTAACTTCTGGTGTTTAGAACTACTTGTGTCTAATAAATACCTACTACTAATTATAAACCACCTTTTTATAATACTGTTTTTCTCTCTTTCTCAATATAACAAATTTATAACGATTTAAATCCATTTTGATTTATTGTGTATTCTTTTAAATGCAAATTAGTTCCTGCCGTGTATATTTTATTTATATTCCAGTACAATATTTTATTTACATCAGGTCGGAGAAAACTCAAAATTACATATCATCGATAGTTGATTGTAGTATTTACTAATTACAAGTAGTTCTAGTCACCAGTAGTTACTTGTTACCAGCAGTTACTTGTTACCAGTACTTATTTGATAAAAGCAGCTAAATTGTTCAAGTAACTACT
Source organism: Aradus depressus (assembly GCA_963662175.1). Taxonomy (NCBI): domain Eukaryota; kingdom Metazoa; phylum Arthropoda; class Insecta; order Hemiptera; family Aradidae; genus Aradus; species Aradus depressus. The sequence continues at coordinate 4,868,239 of OY759219.1, forward strand.
TGTTACTAATAAATACTACTAATACTAGTACAAAGCTGATGCCCTCACTATAGTTGGTTGGCTACGGTTGCACTTCTTTGTTCGAGCTAGTAGAACCGGCAGACCCTCCTCACACTCTTTTTCCCCACCTGTCCTCCATGCCGCCACAGAAACAAGGTGGGTTGGGGGATAAAGTTCCAACTTCCCCCATTTCTCCCCCCCCCCCCCCCCCCCCCCCCCTTATTTGTATATATTTATATATGTATATGTTTATTTTTTTTTAATTTTATATAATTTAACGAGAGCAAATAAAAGTCGTGTGCATCGCTCTCCAGGACGTCAGAACTGCTATTAAAGGAAACTGCACTACAACAAAGAAATCTGCAGTGTACTGGGCTGCTAGGAGACGCATGGTGGAAATCGCGAGCGTACCGGCGTAGGGAAAAAAAAAAATAATAATAATAATAAAAGTCGTTGATGAATGACAGACTATGTACTTCCCCAGCAAGAATAAAACAATTAAGTTTTCGCTCTCCCTCCAAAGCCAACCGACCGTTTGGGCTAAACCTCTATATTTGACTTACATAGTGGCTTCCGAATTCTCATAATAAGTTTTTAAACAGGATAAAGGAATATACACACACTAAGGAATATAAACTCCACAAACTACTTGTCAATATTTTCACTATATTAGTCAAAATTACACGACTATAGTTTCGCCTGTTACGGCGTCATCAAGTGAACTAAACAGAGATTACTACTGAACTAGTAGTTAAGTAGTTAGTCGACTAACTATAAAAACTATAGTCGTGTAATTTTGACCAATGTAGTGAAAATATTGACAAGTAGTGTGTGGAGTTTATATTCCTTAGTGTGTATATTCCTTTATCCTGTTCATTATGAATTTCACAAAGTAGACCTGCAATCAGTTCAATACTTTAAATATTTTATTATTAATTTTAATATAAATTTTATAACCTTTTTGTATACCTAATTTTTTAATTATTTTAAACAAGAGGAGAATAAAATAAAAATTTCCACATAGCAGCATCTGTTAAAATCTTACCTGCTTATATATAACAATAGATGACCCGGATTAGCGCCCGCGTTAAAGGATCAGATTGAAAATTTTGACAATTGTCTGAAAGTTTATGACTTCAGTCTTGGGTTTTTCCTATTGTAAAAATGGGTACCTATAATTTAAAAATTGTGGATTTTCAAATCCATAAAAATAATGAAATTCCTATTAATTTTTTATTTTTTTAACACGAAAAAATCCACTATTTTATGAAATGATTTTATGTCAATACCACTTCTCACTTTTACAAATTATCTATTTTTTTTTATTATTATTATTCTTCCGGCGGCCCTGACGAGTAGTGTACATTGTGCAAACATCAATCTGGCGCCTTCATCACTATGGTTCTGCAGACATGTTCCAAGTGCCACAACTCTGACACTGCCAATCCCTAAAGAGGGCGCGACCTTTCACACCTCCCTCCGCATATCTCAAACCGTGGGAACTATAGTTTCTCATTAAAACTATTTTTTTCTTCTTTCTTTTTTATTATTTTCTATTTTTAGAATTTATATCCCTGTTATTCCCCTCTGCATCAAACTGAATGACTCAATGACTCATGGCGAAGACTATCCTACATGAGAGATCTCTCAGTAAACAAGAAACAACAAACTTATTTTTCCCTAAGAAACATAACAGTGAATATACTAAATGTATTTTTCAAATAAAAAATAAATACAAGCTGATTTATAATGAGTGTATTAAAAGTCTGTGAATCACCGGCGCGAATTAATCAAATAAGTTTCCGCTCTCCCATGACTCTCATTCCCCCCACTCTATGACTGATTTGGCTGAAAATCAATAGGTGTCGTTCACTTGGGCTTTTGGATATACATGTAAAATTTCGTGGCGGTATATTCTATCAGAAGTTATCGTGTTCACAGATATATATACATATACAAGGACCGCAAGTTTTCCGAACACCCGATACCAAAAATGAAAAATGTATGTATGTCATTGAAAACAATAACTGCCGATAGTAATTATATATTTAGTTTCAAAGTCCCATAAGTACGGCATCTGTTTTCTGCCAAATGGGCCGAAGTGAAGAGCGGTAGTTGAGCTCGACCCAAAAACCCTAATAAATGCCGATGTTATGCTTGCATACATAGTATATACATATATACAAAACTTGGTATGAGAGTTCAGAAGTCTCTATCAAAGACTGTGTACGCCAAAAAGTGGGGGTTCTAAATCTGTGGCCCCACAAAATGGCCAGTGACAAGATTGGGGGATGCGAATCTATGGCAAAGCATAAATTCAACTTCCGGCAATATAAAGTGGACTGTATAATTAAGGAATCTTAGAGAACTTACCAAATGGGTGAGATGAGAAGAACGTCTCATGCAGGTCAGAGTGCTCTCCGAACTGAAAGAGAAATGCAATGGCCAAAGAATCCCCCAAACAGTCGAAAAGGCAACTTACCTGATCTGCATGGTCTGGAAGCTGGTGCAAGTTCTCGTATGGTAGCAAAATATATTAGGAAACTATTAAAACACTGGGAACTGTAAGACAAAACACTGGAAGCTAAGAGAACCGGCTTGCATGGGAGCTGGAAGCACAAGAGAGACAGAACCGTCTGGTTCGGGCGCTGGAAGCATAAGAGAGATGAAAGTGGGGGCGAAATGGGGTCTAGGCAGATAGATAAGCCCATCTATAAGCCCATATCTAGCGGTCAAGTGGCCAAACTAGTGAAATTGGTTTCGCCAAAATCCCACAGGTGACGCCACCAAAACTTGACTTAATTGGCGGCAACAAAGACAATTATTGATTTGACGTATGGTTGAATAAGAGCAAAAGGTTGATTAATTCGTACTTTACAGATTTTATTACAATATCCCGAACGGCTTTCGAAGTTGCACTTATTAACAGGCAGTCTACAAAAATTCATTATTCAATAAAATTCTAACTGCTAAAATAAGTAGGTACATAAAAATATTGGCGATATCCTCTAAAATCAATAAATATAAATAAACTCAATAAATAAAATCAATAAACAAGCATCAAATAAAAAAATTGTTTAAAAAACTTCTTGACAAAACATTTTCAAAAACATAATCTGCATTGTTTGTTAAAGTAAATGATAAATAAAATAAAAAATATAAAACTAGTCAACAATTAACAACTTGAGACAAAATATGCCTCAAGGGCGCCGGTAGCTCAGAGGAGGGGAAGAGCGTGCTTGCTTACTGAGCTCAAGATCGCGGGCTCGAAACCCGGCCGAGACCCTTAGAGTTTTTTTTATCTAGGATGTGAAAAAACTTTAAACACGCCGTTCTTCGGATGGGACGCTAAGCGATGGCTATACGATGTCAGATACTCGTTAAAGACCCTTACACTAGGTGAATAAAAATTTAGGATAGACAAAATCGGACTAAGGCTCATGTCCACCAGAGCGACGAAAGAGCGCTCTGGTAGTAGGCGATATGACAACATAGGTAAAGCCCGGGCATGAGTCATAATAACTAACTTTAGAATCACTATTCCTATGAATACAAAAACATAATTTACTTGTGAAAACTGCTGGATCATAGTCGTGACCTATTACTTCATCTATGTCTATTGTTAAAATAATAGAAATTAAATTATTACTATATCTGTCTTTGCAGGAAATGCTTTTTTGGAACATTTTTAATGCATTACTAATTCAAAATTGATAATTTGGTATATTTGTGGCGCCATTTTGAAAAAGATCAAAGCCGAGTTAAAATAATAAATTGAATCTTTTCCTGAAGTGGAGATGAATGAAAATAAAAAGAATAAGTGAATAAAATTGAGAGAAAATAATTCAGACGCCAAGTTCTTGTGAAGGTCTCAGCCATAAAGCGTGTTTCAGGGGCGCATCAATAAAGACGGCAGGGGTTGGGTATAAGACAAGAGTTGCGGATATCAAATAAGTTTCCTCTCTCGCTCTAAAACCAATCTACTGCCTTATCAGGGACTTCTCAATCCTCACACTAAATTTCGTATCGGTAGATTTAATCTAAGGGGAGTTATCGCGTTCATAGTGGTACACTGACACACAAACACAGATTCAGCATTTATTTTTTATTTTTATAATTTGAAATTTTGGTGATAACTAAACATCGAATTTCTGACCAATAGAAACAAAACACTGTATTATTTTGGACCTGCCGATACAACACCTTTTATCCCAATATTTACAAACCAGATCAACTCCAACCATACCTAAACCTGAATGCTCCTTTTTCACACATCAACGCACTGGGTCAACTCCGTCTATCTGGCAAGTACTATCTAAAAATCAGTTACAAAAATAATGTATACACACTTAATCCCCAGGAACTTTGTACGATCTGCAATAAAAACGAATTGGATGACGTAACCACCTGTTAATATCCTGGCCGGTCTACTCCCCCATTAGAAGCCACTTCCTGCCTCAGTCAGTATAGACCGATCCAACTTTCATACATTACTTCTGGCCCATAATAAGAATGATATCTCAAACATTTTCTATTATTTAATCAGCGCTCTGGAACTTAGATCATTCATTGTTAACGAATAATGTATTTGAACTTCCATATTATATTGATATTCAACACCTACATCCCCACTCCATATTTACTGTCTTTGTTATATTATTATTATTATTAATTTGTAATTACTTATTTTATTTATACTTTATTTATGTTATTTATTTAGTTTGTTAAAGCTTCCTGTATATATGTCATTATTGTTCAGCTGATCAATATATAATTTTGGAAATGTTAACATTAATGTCAATATTGTAAAAGTAATGGTCACTGACTAAATTGTAATGGGATGATCCCTTTAGACAATAAAAATTATTATTATTATTATTTTTTAACAGAACCAGTTCTCAACGCGACAGTGTCATCATCAGTGGCACATCCCACCCGTACAATGTAGAGATAAAACGACTACAGTACGGGTGGGATGTGCCATTGATGACCGGTTCTGATCAAAAATGTAACAGTGGGAATACAAAGTCTTCTGTTTCTATTAAAAATTTCGTTCCACAACTTCTTAACTATCAAAAAAAAATACTACTACTAAAAAAACATCTTGCGGTCATATATAGGTTAGGTATTATGACTCATGCCCAGGCTTTAACTACAAGGTCATATCGCCTACTACCTAGAGCGCTCTTTCGACACTCTGGTGGACATGAGCCCGACTCTACTGTGGGAGTCATAAATTTTGCCTACCCTAAATTTTAAGTCACCTAGGGCAGGGGTCTTTAACGAATACCTGACATCGTACAGGCTCGGGACCATCGTTTATCGTCTCATCCGAAGGACGGCGTGCTTAAGTTTATTTTACCTCCCAGATAAAATAAACTATGAGCCTCGGTCAGGTTTCGAAGCCACGTTCTTGAGCTCAGAAAACAAGCACGCATGCCACTGAGCTACCAGCGCCCTCTTTGGCAACCTTTGACATGTTGCGGGCCAAACTTTAGTGTGCAAATACGTTCGCGGGCCGCGTAGATGGTTCAAAATAAAATAACGTCGGACTTTAAAGTAGTGTTCATAATTTTTAGCGATAGATATCAGACATGAAATAATAAGACAATGTTATTATAATACAATTTATTAAAATAACAAAATGAAATTAAAAAAAATAGGTACAGTATTATAATTAAATCGTGAAATTTGGAATTATTACAAACTACGAAAGTTAAGTAGCGACACCGAAATCAATGAGACACTTGAGCTTGAATTTGGGAAACTAATGTAAATAATGTTTGGATTAATTCCACTGATACAAAGACGTAAAGAAGATCGCCGCCACGAGGAGCCTATTCTCGGGAAGGGGTTCCTTTTGCATGTATTTTGTTCGGTCGTAACACTATCAATCAATCACATGAATACGATCGCATCCGCAAACACGCACATTAAAAACACAAAAAAAATACGCAAATTTATTGACCATAAACAAACACGCGATGACATGAATTTTTCCTCACTCGCCTTGCTCGCTCACTTGATTCCGCAGGAGCAAGCGACAAACCCCATCCTACTCGATCTTCCTAATTTGGAGTGAGTGTGAGTAAGTAGTGTAATATTTTTTTTTTTTAATTGTGTTTTTCAAAATGTCTCGCGGGCCGGACCAAATCTTACAGCGGGCCGGATCCGGTGAAAGCAGGAAGTGCCGAAGGTAGAAGAAGCCGAGATATCAGGCTGAGTAGGTGAGCGGAGAAAATAGGGGCGGAACCTCCAAGTATAGAAATAATAATAATGTCAGGGTCCAAAGAAGGGCATTAAACAATTGTCAATCTAACAATATCAGAGCGGCCTTCTTGATCGGAGTACTGTCTCATTAGAGTCCTTAGAAGACAAAAAGGAACATCCCAAAACCATTGAAAATTGTAATAATAACAAGTTTATATATAAAAGGAAAATATAAACCTTCTCCAGGGATAACAGTGAATAGCAGCCACCATTTTGTTTCTTGTTGTCTCATTGGCTCTAACAACCCTCTAAACCTAAACCTGGAGGCTGTACTGACTCAGGTCTCTCTGGAAGGTATTGTCTTGAAATTAGGTACACAATAAGTCGTATTTCCCCAGATTGAATTAATCAATTTACTTTAAGGCATTAGAAAGCAAAAGATTTGACTGCTTCGGGTCTGCCATAACAGAAACAAAGCAGGTAATCGAGGGAACCTGCAGCAGAATCCTGAACTTCATCAAAGGTACAGGGCTGCTGTAGGGACCAACACAAACAGTGGGTGGTGACACCATCAGCTCGGGACCTTCACTTAACTTCCCATCCGAAGGACGGCGAGCTCAATGTTCTTTGGATACCAACCTCACCTGCTCTAATTGCCTATCTGCCATTTCGGATATCCGAACAAAACTGAAAAATAAAAAAATAAAGAAAATTAATTAATCGATTATGTTATCCCTGAGCCTACCAAACCAATCGACCGTTTGGGCTAACAACTAATATTTAATTTACATAGGAGCTTCTGAACCTTTATAATTTATTTTATCGATACAATTATTAAATCGACATAATTAGGGTTTTTGACTCGAGCCTCTACTGTCATCCTCTTTTCTCTTCAGCCGATTTCGTGCAACATTAAAAGATGCCCTCCTTATGCGCTTTTGAATTTACATATGAAATTTTTTGTCAATAAAACTCTTGAATAAAAAACTTGAGTCTTGAATTTTTTTTTTTTTTTATTGTCTTTATATACATATCAGCCGTGTCTTTATGTTATTGGTTTATTACACAACATCCATGGCCTCGGGAGAGAGTTCTATCTACGAAATATAACTCTGCCGGACGGGATACGAAGCCGCAACCGTGGTGGGACCGTACGAATGGCCGTAAGCTGTAGCCCGCGCGGTCACCACGACCCCGATCTAGAAATATGTACAAAATATTATTACTCATACTCCGATCAGTAAATAACTTTTTACTTTCTTATACCTCTATAGTATAAGGAAGTATCGAATTCGTGTGAAAATCTGAGATCGAGTATTCAACGGATTTTTAAATTTCAGGATCCCATGACCTTCAAGTTTTGACCTTCAAAAGCAAGAACAGGATCTAAGGGCTGGACTACCGTGGTCTCTCGTTGAAGTCTAGCTCCGACATTCTTGTATTAATGATTTTTCAGAAAAATATGAAGAATCGGTGACACAAGATCCACCTTTATTCTATATTTCGAAAGTGGGTTCGAAACCCGACCGAGACCCTCAGTTTATTTTATATGGGAGGTAAGCATGCCGTCCTTCGGATGGGACGTTAAGCGATGGTCCTGCGCTTGTACGATGTTAGGTACTCGTTAAAGACCCCTATCCTAGGTGAATAAAAATTTAGGGTAAGCAAAATTTAGTACTCCCATAGTAGAGTCGGGCTCATGTCATCCAGAGTGTCGAAAGAGCGCTCTGGTAGTAGGCGATATGACCTCGTAGTTTTTTTTTTTTTTTTTTTTTTTTTTTTTTCTTTTGGCTTTATGTACGGTGCATATTAGCCATGTCAATGTGTTGTATATAATTAATTATTTAAGACATCCATGGCCCCGGGAGGGAGTTCTATCTACGAAATAAAACTCACTCCCGGACGGGATTCGAACCCGCAAACCATGGTGAAACCATGCGACCAAAGCCCTACGCTCTAGCCCGCACGGCCACCATGGCCCCGACCTCGTAGTTAAAGCCCGGGCATGACTCATAAAACCTAACCTAATCTTCTATATTTCATCCTCGGCTATTTCCGTTAGAAGCAGAACAAATTTTCATCTTTACTTATGGTTGACTCATCGTATCTGGTTGAAACTACTGACATTGCTGCATTAACATGTTTATATAAACCTTAAAAATGTTTATTTGCCTATTTATCTTTGGTTATCCCTTAGCTTAGTTTTTGCTTATATGTGAGTCCTTCGATTTCTGAATTTGAGACTATACATTGACTCACGTATGTTTCCGCTCTCTCTCTTTAAACTTTCAAACTCCTTATTGGTTGTCTATTAACTTTGGCTTTCGTTCTTTTGAGTCTTTATTAATATTTAATTTTATTTGGCTGTGGCTAGCTCCGGAAGCTATAAAGAAGAAGAAAAAAAAATCAAGTCGGGAAATCAAATTTTAAATCAGTTTTCCAATCGACCAAATCACTTTTCCCAATGTCTGAAGGGTAAAGTTTCATCATTCGATTATGCTCTACCTTAACCTACATGAGAGAAGAAAAGTAACAACAACAAAAAAAAAAAACAGAAAGGGTCATGGATATAAGGAAAAATGTGTCTGTCCGCGTCCAAACAGTTTGGCCTCAATTCAACCGAAACATTGTCAATATGAAATAATTCGATTTGAGGGCCACCATTTGATTCAAAAATCATATTTAATATCATTACTATGCTCAATGTCAACCCTCCACGTGGTCAACCTTGCAACTATTCAAAGCTATTTCCAAACTTTTCCGTTCCAATTCAATTTTTAAATGTAATGCCGTAGGGCGTAGGGCTTTGGTCGCATGGTCTCACCAGTGTTCACAACTTAAAGCGAGGCAACTATCGTACCAGTAGCGTAGAATTACCGTAAATGAAGCAAAATTATCGTACTTTTCAAAATAATGACTATAATTAATAAATAAATCTATTAAACGTAATATTTTTGCATATGCTTTCAAGTTAGTTACTTGTATACTATTGCTCCGAAATTAAAATACCCTTTTTTAACTATATTTTTTACATATGGGACAGGCCTGAACTACCTTAACTTGAAGATCAATAATGGCGCCAACATTTTAAATTCGATTGGAAAAACTGCACTGTTTTTAAGATCTAGCCGACTAATATTTCGAATTTATAATCAAAGATTTTTTCATTTTATCTCAATATATTCTATATTTATTTATATATTGAGATAAAATGGTATTTTCGAGAACTACTTAATGACATTTTATATATAATCTTCAAGTAATAAAATAACAAAATCTTAGAATCTTAATCCTATCATTGGCATTCTCTTCAGATCATTTCTATTCTTACTTAGGTTATATATAGTTTACAGCTAATGAATTAAAGAGTTTGATCGGCATACTTACTCGATAATATAAAAACATAATCACGTTGAATGTCCAGTCACTGTTTTCTTCGAATCACTATTTTAAATCTTGAACGCTAGTTCGTTAGCTCAATACAATAAAGAGAATAACTGCCAACATTCAAACACAAAATACGCAAAGTGTGTAAAGTCTTAGCATAATCGAAATCGAACGACGATATCGATATCATTTGTTCGCTGAACGAACCAATAGACAGAGCTGTGAGCAAAAAGAATGAAAAAATATTCGCGAATAAAAAAAAAACCTTGGCGCTATTGTCTATGAGGGCAGGAATAAAATAAATTTTCAATGCATCATAATGAAAATTATCGTACAATCTGCGTACGATAATAATGTGATATCGTACATCGTATGTAGGCATGAAATTATCGCATATGTACGATAATTATCGTACGGTTCCGAACATTGGGTCTCACCATGGTTTGCGGGTTCGAATCCCGTCCGGGAGTGAGTTTTCGTAGATAGAACTCCCTCCCGGGGCCTTTGATGTATTAAATAACTTAATAACAAGTATGGAGCTTTTTAACCTTCCCCAGTGTCTGGAAACTGTCGTTCTACTAGTGTCAAGATGTCCCGCAAGTTCTCCGACTGTTTCATGGAGATTTTCTTCCACAGCTTCCTTGAGAAGTTCGTCATCGATTGACGTTGAAGGTCGTCCACGGGGTTGGTTTTCAAAGGTCGTATCTCCTGAAGAAAACTTTCCAAACCAACGACGAATAGTTCTTTCATTAGAACAACCTTAACCAAAAACCTGATTAATATTCCGTGAAGCTTGTGCAGCGGAATGGCCAAACCCGAAAATCATGTGCTTCCATTGTCATGTCAAAAATGAAACTAAAATATGAATGTCTACTTGGAAAGAAATCAAACATTATTAGTAAATAAAGAATAGCTAGTGTTTTTTTTCAGATTGTAAATATTTTGTAGGTAATCAACAGGTAAATCTTTAATCCTCTTCAAAGTGTTATGAAAACAAAAACGAACATTTCATGTGTGACGACCCGATACATAGAACTTTCTTCTATTATCTAGGTATATTAATGAGGTGGCATTGGTATTATATATATTTAATCACATTTTAAATTATACGTATTCATTTTCACAGGAATCGGCACAAAAGAAGGGGGGGGGGGGCTCAACTCAAAAAACCTAACTACTGCCGATATAATGAATTTGACAGGTTTTGGAGGGGGGAGCGACAAGTTGAATGAATAATACCTGAGCAAGTACATTGTCAGTGATTCACCGACAATATTTTTTTCTAATTTAGTAGACAATATGACGTCATTGTTGAAACCCGGGCATGAGTCACAAACCATGCCAAATCTAAATTTCTTAAATAAATTTTCGTTTAAACACTTAGAAAGGGATGGAAATGAGGGTTTGTCGTCGTTTGAGCTCTGTTCGTTTCAGTCTGATGTGGGTGAAGCCTCAATTTCAGGGATTGGAGTTATCATGTTCACAGACACACACAGAGACATTCATTTTTAAGAACAATAGTTGTCGTCGTTAGAGAGTTCTGAGTTCACTTATAAAATTTCGTCTCGATATATTCATTCTAACGAGACTTATGTTCACAGACAAATAGAATTTTTTTTTTTTTTTTTTCGTATTTGGAATTATAGCGGTCAGAAAACACGAAATTCCTATGAAAACCGCGCATCTGATTACATAACTTGCCCTACCCTTCTTTTAGCTGGGGATGTGATAAACAAGTGACTACGATAGAGCCTACAGGATATTGGTGGAGAAGCTACCAGAATAACAATGAAAACAATGAATTAACGCTTTTATACATATAAAAAAATCACGACTTTTCTTTTTCTTCTTACACAATGGAGGATGCGCTGTTGACGATAGTCCAGGAGTCGGTCTAGTGTGGGTCAGTTTCTTCTCCTTATCACCCCCCCCCCCCCCCCCCCCCCCCAAAAAAAAATCCTGACTATGTCCCTGAGCTATCATCAGGGAAACACCGGCTATGTACTTCCCCAGCATAAATTAATCGATTAACTTTTCGCTTTCCCTCCAATACTAAAACACCATTTGGGTTATAAATCGATAGTTGATTTTAGGGGCTTCTAAATCTCATACTAAATTTTGTGTTGTTGCATTCACTACATTGGTAGTTATTAGAGTTTTTGTGGTAAGCCTCCTCTCTGGCCGATTCTGCTGAAAATTAATAGGTGTCGTCCTCAGACGGTTCTGGATATGTGTACAATTTCGTTGTTATTATTTTTTTTTTTTTTTCATTGAAAGAGTAGATACATGACATCGTACAGGCATGATGACATCACTTACATCTCATCCCAAGTTCATCTCCTTTCAAGGAATTTTAGTTGTTCTTCAACCGGCACGTCGAGTTGCTAACAACTTATTTGCTTCAATTTCCTACAAACGATCGACAATCATTCGATGAATCGTTTAATGTATGTCGTTATCGGGTTCGATTGGTTGGTCTTCACATCTATTTTTGATCTGAAGAAATTTTCATGCAATCATCGAACAGATTAATTGCTTGTACAATTGATTGTATGGTGTAGTGGTTATCGTGGCGATAATCAAGGAGGTTATAATAAGTTTATCTATAATAATATACTTTTAAACACACAAGTGACGTGGAAGAGATTAGGTATTTTAACTTTCTGTTTTTATAATTTTCCTTTATTAAACTGCGATATGTGTACCTCGTCTAGAGATAATTTAGAACATTTTATAAGGCTGATGTGCGAAAATTGTTTTCTTTTCATTAACCACCTATTGGTCCAAACTACTCTGTTTTTTTTTTTGTTTAATTTTATTACATAACAAAACAGCCGCAGATTACAACAAAAGATCGTCCTGCTCCATTACGTCGACTGAGATATATCGAACTGTGTGTGCGCTCTTAATATCGTCAGATTTATCGTCAAATCAATCTGAAGATAGATTTGCTTCGTGTATGGGTACCTTTAGACCCTCCATATAATTCAACGTGAAACGACCTGAAGTTGCCGATTATTCTGGTCCAGTTATCAATTTGAAAGTCTGCTACCCGGCCGATCGAATGACCTTTCAATTAGGGATGGGTATCGATTAACCGATTAATCGAAATAACCTATGTTTTGGTTAAATAATCTGTGGTTTTTTAATCGATGTCATCAGGGTTTGATTAATCGGATAATCGATGATTATTTAACGATTATTAAATTCTTAATTAAAATTACGACTCATCCGAAAAACAGGAGAAAAAAATAAAAATGAATTAATTATAATTCATCCGAAGTGCAACTCGCCTAAAAAAGTGGGAGGAGACTATCGTATCGTCTATCGATGCAACACAGTGACTCTGTGGTGAACTGGTGATAAGTAAAAAGTAACCTTCTAATAGTTCTACTTCTAATTCTAATTTCTAATCATTTGTGTTTTGTCATTTGTGAGTTGTGATTGACTGATTGTATTACCTTTTATGTGTGCGTTTGATTAATCGATTAATCGATTATTTAACCAACAATTAATAAGTATTTAGATTAATTAGTGAGGGCGCCGGTAGCTCAGTGGTATGCGTGCTTGACTTCTGAGCTCAAGGTAGTGGGTTCGTAGCCCAACCGAGGCCCTTAGTTTATTTTATCTGGGAGGTAAAATAAACTTAAGCACGCCGTCCTTCGGATGGGACGTTAAGCGATGGTCCCGAGCCTGTACGATGTCAGGTACTCGTTAAAGACCCCTATCCTAGATGAATAAAAATTTAGGGTGGGCAAAATTTAGGACTCCCACAGTAGAGTCGGGCTCATGTCCACCAGAGTGACGAAAGAGCGCTCTGGTAGTAGGCGATATGACCTCGTAGTTAAAGCCCGGGCATGAGTCATAAAACCTAACCTAACCTAGATTAATTAGTAGAAAATAATAATCGATGTCATTAATCTATGTTTTGTTGGTCGATACCCATCCCTACTTTCAATAACTTGTTGGGCTCCATGCTGTCTGGCTTTGTTACCTGAAAAAAAAGGAATACTAAGAAATCTTGTTTCAGCAAAACTCAGGTACTATACGATCAATTATTTTATCATTACTGTTAATTTTCTATGCAGAACGAGATTTTTTTTTTTATTATTAAATTTTAATATTTTTGATGTTGGCATATTTCCGTCTTGATTTGACCTGGCTCCCTTCTTTATGGTTTATTTTTTAAAGATTTTAATAGTTTAAAATCTTATATCTTTAATTTCTTTGTTCTTATATTTATTGTAATAAAGAAAAACGTTATTAACGTTGGTTTTTGTTACTTTACCAAACTATCGATATTTTTGTATATTTCTACTGAGAGATCTCAGTACTCCCTATCTGTTATTGTACATCTCTTGCGTGACTGTGGGTGTCATTGCCTTCTTCTTCAGGGAGGATTGTCCCCTCTGCAATCCCCATTCTACAGATTTGCTTCGGTATAATCGTCCACTGACCCTTGTCTTCTCTTCTCTGTCTCCCGCCCCCGCTCCCACCTTCCTTAGTATCTTTGTATACAACGTCCTTCCCACAACTATAAACCTCAACAAAGAATTACAGGTATTATTATTATTATTATTATGAATAGTACAGGATTGACTAACGATCTAACAGGATGAGAGAGAGCAGGTTTGTAGTCAAAACAAAACAAACTCAAAGAATGTTTGGACCTTTCGGCACTCAGTCTGCCTTTTTCAGTGCCTTTATTAACATAAAAGCAATAATGAAAACTTTTTGTTGCACTAAAGAATACAAGCATGATGGCAATGAATTGTTGTTTTTTTACTAAATACATATTCTTATAGTTATAGAAAAGAAAATTTAAAAAAAAAAAATATATATACATATATAATAATAACAAATAAGTAATATAGTAACTAAATAAAAATATAGGTTAGGTTTTATAACTCATGCCCGGGCTTTAACTACGAGGTCATATCGCCTACTACCAGAGCGCTCCTTCGTCACTCTGGTGGACATGAGCCCGACTCTACTGTGGGAGTCCTAAATTTTGTCTACCCTACATTTTTATTCATCTAGGGTAGGGGTCTTTAACGAGTACCTGACATCGTACAGGCTCGGGACCATCGCTTAACGTCCCATCCGAAGGACGGCGTGCTTAAGTTTATTTTACCTCCCAGATAAAACCATAATTATATATTAATATAAAAATAAAAACGGAAACAAAAATAACAAATCTTATAAGCAATAAATAGAATAAAAATGTTGTTAATTTCTAAGCTTATAGTGAAAAATAAAAATAAATTATTAATTTTTTTAAGATCTACACTATCAAAAAACAACAAGTTGATTGTGAGACGTTGTTTGTTCTATTCGTAAAATATTTGAGGAGAAAAGTTTGCCTGGGTGGGATGCACTTGGGATCTAACAAGTAAAGTATCGATATTTTGTGGTATCGATTTAACCCTAGGGATGCTCAAAGAAGGACAATGGAACAAAAAGTGTACGAGGTCGCCCTTTTCGTCTAAGGTACAGAACCTGCAGGCACTTTCAGGCAAAACTTATATCTAAACCCTCCAAGTATTATCCTAAAATTTATACTGGTATTGTGGACAAGTGAGCTTGTATAAAGTAACAAAAAACATTATGGTCGTCGGTGAATCACCGTCAATGAACTTCCCCAGAACGATTTAATCAAATTTTCACTTTCCCTTCATAACCAGTCGACAGCTTGTGCTAATATTCAACAGTTGACACACAGGGGCTCCTAAATCCTCATACATCCTTTTGTGTCGATATATTCATCACATCGACAGTTATTAAAGTTTTTTTAGTGAAGCGTCCCCCCTTCTTTTAGGCTGCTTTGGATGAAAATTGATAGGTGTCCAGAGTATTCTCGATATACATATAAAATTTCATGTCGATACATTTATTCTATCGGGAGTTATTGTGTTCACAGATACACACACACACACACAGACATAGAGAACAACAAGCAGATCCGCCAGATGTACGGAGTATAGGGGAAGTTATGTAATCTGTCAAAAACCTAATTCAGTTTTCATCGATATTTGATGTTTTCCGACGTCTAGTTACATTTAAATAAATAAAAATCTGTCTGTATCTGTGAACACGATTACTCCCGATAGAATAAATTTAAAGGTTTAAAATAAATACAATAATAACTGCCGATAGAATGAATATTTCTACATGAAATTTCATATTTATGTGAAAACTATATTTAGTGTAAGGATTTCGAAGCCCTTATGTAAATCAACTATTGATTATTAGCCCAAACGGTCAACTGGTTTTGGAGGGGGAGCGAAAAGTTGATTGATTAATTCGTTCTGGGGAAGTACCGACGATTTTTTTTTTTTTTTTTTTTGCCAAAAGGCATAAAATGCAGGATTTTACCACCCAGTACTTAGTGTAATGTACCGATGTTTTAACTATGGAGAATACCAACCACTACAATTATCGTAGATTGGTAGTTAAATAATCCAACAGTAAATTACACAAGCTGAGTTAAACTGAAAACAGATAATATCAGTGCTGAACAGGGTTTCAAAAAACGGAGAAAGAAATAATACAGCATTTTAACAGTGTTGCATTTTCAAGGGGTTGGTAAACATGACTTTCTGGCCGATTACATAACTTATTAGAGCTGGGGAGGTAAAAGTGAGGGCGCCGGTGGCTCAGAGTTAGCGTGCTTGCCTACTGAGCTCAAGATGGTGGGTACGAAACATGGTCGAGGCCTTTAGGTTTCTTATCGGGACCGTCCTTCAGAAGGGATGTTCTCGAGCCTGTACGATGTCAGGTACTCGTTAAAGACACCTACCGTAGGTGAATAAAAATTTAGAACTCCCATAGTAGAGTCGGGATCATGTCCACCAGAGTGACGATAGAGCCCCAGTCACATTTTTGGCAACAAAACACAACATAAATATTGTAATTTGTATTGTACATTTTCTATTGAACAAAAATAATGTTTATGCTATTTTACAACAAATAAAATAAGAAAAACTTATAATTACCTTTTTCAGGTGTCATTTTGTCGACCATGTTTCCCTCCAAGATGCCAACTTTTCCACTAAACATGATCGGCTTGATCTATTGTCCACCAGAGCGACGAAAGAGCGCTCTTGTTGTAGGCGATATGACCTCGGAGTTAAAGTACAGACGTGTATCATTATAACGAACAGATAATAATAACTGTAAAGGCTGGCCTCACAGCTGTAACCTACAGCATTGTTATAGGTTGTGTTCTAATTGATTATTGTATTTCGTTTTCTACTACGTTGAAGAAACGTGAAATTTAATTCTTTTATTACAGGTAAACATGCTACATATATCAATGTATGTTTATTGTGTTTAAATATTGTATCTTAATATTGTTTGTTTGTACTTTTATTACAGAATAAAATCACGTTGAAAAAAAACATCTTACAAATTAAATTTCAAGATTTCAACTGGTAGAAGATGGCTCAGCTTTATTTTCAAGTTGTGAAGAAAACCCAGGACTTTGTAATCCAAGGTATTTCTATTGATAAGAAGTTGTGGTATGTTTTACCAGACGAACTTAAGAGTTTAAAGGTTCACACGATGTTATCAAGAAAAAAATCAATTCAAAATGCAACAGCTGTTATAAAAAATATAAATGATTATAGAACAATTGCTGTGAAGGTTGACGATGATATTCGAAAGGAATATTTTGATGAGGCGGAGAATGTTTGTTTTCAGGAATTTCCTTTGGAAGAATATCTTCCTATTCCGGAACCTCGAACTACCGGACCTCAACAAAATGACTTAGAAGAGAGAATTAGAAATTTAGAGCATCAGTTAAAACTTCATTCCACTCAAGACGAAAAAAAATTACAACACATTGAGAATAAATTTATTTTAGACAAATTCGAGAAGAGACAATATGATTCTGCGGCATGGTTAGGTAGATTTGAAGACGAATGCCACCGGTTCCAGATTGACTTGGATAGTGTTAAAATTCAGGCTCTACGCTTCTTCGTCGTTGGCCCAGCAAAAGACTGGTATGAAACTAATTTAAGGAAGATTGGTCTAACAGCTTCTTGGAAAATGTGGAAGGAATCTTTTTTGAACGTTTTTGTTGATAAAGGTTGGTTTATTGTTAAAAAAGCTTTCAGCTACAAATATTTGGGGGGATCCTTAATTGATTACGCGCTGACAAAAGAGAAATTATGCCTCGAAGTAGAACCCAACGGAACTGAACTATCCCGGATCAATCAGATAGTTTTTGGTTTGCCAATTGAAGCGCAAGACGAGCTGGATAGAGAAGAGATAACTAGGGTAGATAAGCTATATGCAGAACTACGGAAGTTGGAGGATGCTTTTGCTAGAAAAAAAAAAGAAAAGCCGGCAAGTCCGAAGTTGATAAAAAAATCCATTCCAAATTCTTATCACAAAATTGAACCTCAACGGAGACAACCGTGTCCTAATTGTGCGGTCCTTGGTTTTCCGAATCGTTACCATCCGATAGCTGAATGTCGTAACAAACATTTCATAACTGAAAAACAAAAATCGACTATGCCTGGACATTCTACGAATCTTAACGAATTTGAGGCACTGAAAATTGATCTTGCTAACAACGATTTAAACTAGATAGCCGGGCGGAATTAGATCCGTTGATAAAATTAACCGTAATTATTAATGACAAATTCAAATTAAAAGCTCTTTATGATTGCGGCTCTAATGTCACATTAATTAACCAACGAATTGCTGATTTGCTAAAGTTGAAATTAATAGAACAAAAGAATGTACTCAAAACGATCAGCGGACCTAATTTCACTTCAGCCCGGGCTACAATTATGCTTCGTATTGGAAACATAACAGATTCCCTAACAACTTACGTTGTCAAAAATGATAATTTCTCCTATGATATTTTACTTGGTATCGATGCTATTAAGAAATTTAAGTTGGTTCAATATGACAATTTACGCATTTGCCAGCGCATGGATAGCGGCAAATTGATAGATCTACAGGGAGACCGATCCAATAGTGATCAGACATTTTTTTTTCAACGATCAAATGATGATCAGATACAGATTCCAAATGATACCGAAGATTTTCATGAATACATTGAGTTAAATTTCAATGAAAATTTAAATACATGCGAATTTGAAGCTGACTTACAGCATATGGATGATAATGATAACAAACGAACGATTTTACGACTTTTAGAAGACTATAGGCACCTGTTTGCCAAAGACAAATTCGATATTGGCAAAGTGCGATCGAAAGAAGCAGAGATAAAACTACTTAGAGACGAATATGTCACTTCTCGCCCATATAAATGTTCGATCCCAGATGATGAAGAAATAAGGACTCAAATCAAGAAATTATTACATGCGGGAATTATTGAGGAATCTGATTCTCCATTTGCTTCTCCTGTTACCCTTGCGTACAAGAAAGATGATGGGAGAAGATCTCGTTTATGTATCGACTTCAGAAAGTTAAACAAATTGGTGGTACCAGAATGTTTTCCATTCCCTACGATCCAAGATGTGATCGACAAAGTTGTCAATTGTGAATATTTTACAGTTTTAGATATCAACTCTGCGTTCTGGTGTATCACACTGAAATTGCAAGATCAAGAAAAGACTTCTTTTGTCACAAAATATGGAAAGTTTATGTTCCGGGTTCTTCCCTTTGGTCTTAAGAATGCACCAGCAATATTCCAAAGAATATTATCAAATATTATCCGAAGAAATAATTTAGATGAATTTTGCGTTAACTACATAGATGATATTTTGATTTTCTCCCGGACTTGGGAAGATCATCTTCAACATATTGAAAAATTCTTACAGGTTATTGACGCTGAAGGTTTTAAGTTGAAACTTGTCAAATGTTTGTTCGCAGCGAAATCAGTAAAGTATCTGGGGCATGTCATTTCAAAGAATAAGGTTTCGCCAGCACAAGGGAATTTGTTCTCGATCCAAAACCTTCAACGGCCTTCTGATAAGACTGGTGTGCGTAGTATTCTGGGTTCCATAAACTTTTATTTGAAGTATATTGAAAATAGTACTCAGAAACTGGAACCACTACATCGGTTATTGCGGAAAGATGTCAGATTTAAATGGTCTGATGATTGTGAACGGACCTTCAATATGATCAAGGATTATCTGTGCTCCACACCCATTCTAGCCATTTATGATATTGAGAAGCCCGTCTTCATAGAGACAGATGCCAGCTACAAAGGTATCGGTGCCACGCTGAAACAACCACAAGAAGACGGAATCCTACATCCTGTAGCCTATTACTCGCGAAAGCTTTCGAATAAAGAAAAACGATTGGACGTTATTCACTTGGAATGCAAGGCCATTAAGGATGCAATAAAGTTTTGGCAATATTACTTAATTGGGCGTCATTTTACTGTCTGCAGTGATCACAAACCGTTAGAAAATTTAAGGACAAAAGCCAGAACTGATGAAATCCTTGGAGACTTAATTCTGTATTTATCACAATTCGACTTCAATATTATATATAAAAAAGGCAAAGAAAATATTCTCGCGGACCTATTGTCCAGAAATCCGGTCCTTGAATATTTCGAGAATGAAGATGCGATCCAGGTTGTAAACTTAATAGATCTACCTACTATATTAGAGGACCAAGCTGGACATCTTTCTGATTTGAAAACTGCTAAAAATATAGAGTTTAAACAAGGAATAATGCTTAAGAAATTAAAAGAAAAGTCAAGGATTTTTGTTTCTCCGACCTTAGGTCACGAAATAATTGAACTTGTGCATCACCATTATGGTCATATCGGTCCAGCACATATGATCGCTACGATCAGACCACATTATTACTTCAAGGGTCTCAACCAAGCTATACATGCCTTCTGTAAGACTTGTAAGATTTGTATTGAAAACAAGGTTCGTCGTAGTCGTGCTATCGGCCTCCTCTCGCAAATGGGTCCTGCTACAGAGCCTTTTCAAATCATGTCCCTAGATAGTGTAGGAGGATTTGCGGGGAACCGTTCTCCCAAACGATTTATGCATATCTTGGTAGATCATTTCACCAGATATGCGTGGATTTCCACCACAAAGGGACAAAATGCCCAAGACTTCATAAATTTACTTTCTCCGATTGCAAAACAGAATAATATTTCGATACTCTTAGCTGATCAATATACTGGTATCAATTCTACCGCTTTTAAAACCTATTTAGACAAAGCAGGAATACATATCGTATTTACTTGCGTTGATCACCCTGAATCTAATGGACTAAATGAACGCTTAAATCAAACATTGGTAAATCGCCTCCGATGTAAAATAAACAATGCTAATCGAAGAGCCTGGTCAACCCTTGCACAGGAATGTGTCGACGAGTACAACGATACAACTCATAGTTCCACACAGTTTGCTCCATCATATCTACTACTTGGTACGAAACCTACGATCTCACCTCTTCCAGATAACAGCAAAACGACGCTACAGGAAGATCGCAAACTAGCTTTCCAGAATTCTATGAAAATTTTTCAGGTTAATAAGAACCGTGTAGATAAGAATCGGCGTCAGCATACTTTTAACGTTAATGATTTAGTCTATATCGAGAATGGTAGTAAATTGAATCGTACCAAGTTGGACCCTGTTCGAATTGGGCCTTTTCCCATTATCAGACGGATTTCACAGTCCTTTTATGAAGTTGCTTGTGAAAAAAAAAAGAGGGTTTCCAATTTCTTCCACTCCAGTAAGCTGTTTCCCTTTACCCCGCGCGAAGCGACTTCAGGGGGGGAGGTGTAAAGGCTGGCCTCACAGCTGTAACCTACAGCATTGTTATAGGTTGTGTTCTAATTGATTATTGTATTTCGTTTTCTACTACGTTGAAGAAACGTGAAATTTAATTCTTTTATTACAGGTAAACATGCTACATATATCAATGTATGTTTATTGTGTTTAAATATTGTATCTTAATATTGTTTGTTTGTACTTTTATTACAGAATAAAATCACGTTGAAAAAAAACATCTTACAATAACAATAGGCTGAAAAGTAATTGAAGATATGTTTACTTGCGAGGAAGCTGTGTGCAGTTACTTAGCGACCGTTTTATTACTACTTCAATAATAGTACTGAAAAGTTAATAAATAATAACATTGAGAATCTGTATTTAGTTATTGTGGCTGTAACTACGAAGTCGTACCGCCTTTTCCGTCGCTCTGGTGGACATGAGCCCGACTCTCCTGTGGGAGTACGTTAGAAGTAAAACAATTATTTGTTAAAAATAGATAGACAAGATAACCTTCAATTAATGAGGAGATTTGAAAAAGAAAAGTAAGAATTGTGGGGTTCATAAGGCGTGCCTCCGGGATATGACAACACTCGAGGAATGTGTTCAACGGCAGGGACTTTCTTCAGATTGTAACACTTTATTAGTTAGAAGCAGGGGGTAGCCAGAGGGAGGTCCTGACTCCCCCCCCACTATCGCAAACAATCAGGGCAAACCCTGACCAAAACATTTGGTTTGAAGCGGGCAGAGAATGCATCGAAATACGGTGTAGTAAGACCGCACACTAACAGCAGATGTTTACCATTCACACAAACAGCCCAGTTTGCCGACTACTTGTTTGCGGCCTAAACAAAAGTAACTATGTTTTCATATTTTTTACCAAAATACTCGTTATTATTGATTTCTGTGTGCTCAAACTATTAATAATGACAATTATAATACTATGTCAATAAATAAATATTTAGAAAGTTTACTTGCATTGTATTTTTTATTGCTAACCTCAATGTCATGAAGAGTTCTTCTTCCGGTTCTACTGCTTTCCGCAACGAGGTATCCTGCGTTCTTATTGCGTCTCCGATTAGCTCCAACAAAAAATAAAAAATTTCCACTGACATTCTCGTGTTATTTCTGAACTTGTCATTATATTTTTTAAATTCATTAATACCATTGATAAAAGCTTTCGTTTGTATGTACTAAGAAATGGTGAACACAATTCCGTCGATTAATAATATTTGTGAACATACCCCACAAAACATTTTAAAAGATACTGGAAGCGAAGTGGGGAAGATAGACTTTGTTATCATTAAGTTCCAAGAATTTCAAAAGGAATTAATAAAAATAGTCGAAATAATGTTTGGAAGTGTTTGTGCAAGTGTGCGGGGAGAATCAAGACAAACAGCAGTAACTGTTTGGGTCGCACACATTCTGTGCAAACGTTTTGTTTGCGATATTGTGCAGCCGGCCTTAGTTATTGTGACTCATGCCCGTACTTTAACTATGAGATCATACCGCCTACTACCAGAGAGCTCTGCGGGACATGAGCCCGACTCTACTGTGTGAATCCTAAAGCCAGGCGCCTTGTGAGCGTCTCGGCTCCAGTCTGTTGGAACCTCAGGATGAGAGTCTGGCCACGGTGGAACGGCGGCAAAACGGTCCCCATGCCCACTTCTTTAAGGCTATTATAAAGAAGGGTTCACAATCTGCTGGACGGACATGGCGTATAATGAGGCTATTAGGAGTCTTATCGTGAGAGGAGCGACTGGGAGACTTGAGGGGTGAACTGTCAATCTGGTCACAGTGTGTAGCTCTGTATAGGAGGCCTGGATGGTTGAGTGGCCAGCGGACTTGCCTTCAAACCCAAACAGACCGGAATCGCATCCCAGCGTCTAAAGTTTATGTTAACTTATGTTGTACCCCCAAGTACCCTTAGGAAGACAAACTTGTAGATCGCCCATCGCTAGAACCATTTATTTTATAGGCCGTGCGTATTAGCGATTGTTCAAAAATGATTAATACTTATTTATAATAATGAATAATATATATTCACATTTTTGTTACTTCCCCAGCTAACGTGGAATTCCCACACAAGACTCAAACGACAAGAACTCAACAGACGATATGGTCTTTTAAGACGACTACTCGGATCAAAGTCAAAACTATCTGTTGAGAACAAACTTACAATTTACAAAACAATCATACGACCAGTATGGACATAAGAACTAGAACTATGGGGCTCAGCCAAGAGTTCCAACATCAACAGAGTCCCACGACAAATTGTCAATGCTCCCTTTTATGTCACCAACAAAGTCCTACACAAAGACCTCAACATTCCTTATGTCCAAAATCTAATCCAACTCCGCTTCAAGAAATTCCATTCTAAGTTGAATACCCATCCCAATCCTGTCGCTCAGCGCATGTCCTCTCAGTCCTATCCCGACAACCTAAGACCTAAGACGACGCTGACCTCGCGATCTTCTTTGAATAACGAGACTGTCTAAGGGAGTGTCAGCACTGGCTGGCTTCTCCCATCAATTGTACATATTTATCTCTCATGTTCACTTCTGCTTATTGTTAATTTTGTACAGATTATACACTCAACAGCAAATAAAGCGGCGCACCTTCAATTTCATTAATATTTTTTATTTGAATGCTAGAAGTTGTCCAACTTTTTTTTTATCCTTAGAATACTTAAAATACTGTATAGAAAAACAACAAAATGGATGAGAACATTATTTTATAAGAGAAAAAACATTATTTAATTTAAAAAAACAGAATACCTACTTTATTTTTTTAAAAATGTTACATCAGATTTCTTCCAATAACTGAATTGTCCACACGCTTTTTTTTCCTTAGTAACGAGTGTTACCTCCTCTAGCTTGAATAACTGATTGTAGTCTTCTAGGCATGCTTCTGATGAGACTAGCCACGCTTCCTTGAGGCATCCCGTACCATTCTTCCACCACAGCAGTTCTCACTTCTTACAAGTCAGGGGGAGGGTTTGGTCTGCGGCGGATGCACCTTCTCAGCTCGTCCCAAAGGTGTTCAATAGGATTAAGGTCAGGGTTGCGGGCTGGCCATTCCAGGGTACGAATACCGACCTCATTAAGGTATTCAGATACCACATTTGCAACATGCGGCCGAGCATTGTCCTGCATGAAGATAAAATCTTCCACGACTAATGGAGCAAAAGGTATCACATAATCTTGTAGGACTTCAGCCACATACGCATGTGCATTCAGGGTCGGCCTCCGGAATACCTGGAGATCGGTCTTGGCTTCTAAAGTGATGCCTTCCCAAACCATCACCGACCCACCTCCAAACTGTACTCTTCCCGCTCTAGTGCATTGAGCGTATCGCTCTCTTCTTCTCCACACTCTTACGCGCTGATCTGAAGCGTACAGAGAAAATCTGGGCTCGTCTGAAAACAGAACATGTCCCCAGTCATTCTCTGTCCATGCCTCATAAACTCGAGCAAACTGAAGACGAGCTGCTCGGTGTGCTGGGGTGAGTAGAGGTCCAGTAGCGGTGGCTCTCGAGTGCAGGTTAATTTCTGCGAGTCGTCTGCGTATTGTGTCTACACTGACTTGGACATTCCGGGCTCTTCGAAGCCTCTCAGCGGTCTCTACAGCCGTCTGGATGCGATTTCGGAGAGTTTGGAAAATGATAAATCGGTCGTCTGCAGGTATTGTCGCTCTTGGTCTTCCTGAACCTGGTCTCCTCATACCTATGGACGGCTCGCCGAACAGTTGTTTCAGGTAGCCCAAGAGTCCTGGCCAGGTAACGCTGACTTCTTCCATCTGCCACCAGGGCAACAATACTAGCGGCTATTTCGGCAGTTAAGACCATTTTGCAACTTTAAGAAGTTACTACAGTAACTCCAGAACAGAATTAAACTTAAAAAAAAAAGTAATGAAAAAACGCTACAGCCTCTTTACAGAACTCTAGACAAACTGATATGAGGCTTGTTATGAAACCTAGGGTTCTTATCATTAATCCTCGAACCTTGTGTTGCTAATACTGGAGAGGATTATAGAGAAATAATAACAAAGTCTAATGTTCAAATATAATGCGTCAAACCTCATTTAATTCCTTGTAAAAAACAAATATAGTTGAAAAGGAAGGTGCGCCGCTTTTTTTGCTGTTGAGTGTAGAATAATAAAAAAAAAAAAATACTTTCGATACTACTCAAGTACCTACTCGTATCGATTACTTCGTAAATAATTATTAAATTTTTATTAATTAATAAATTTTGTGTCTATATATTCATTACAAGGGCAGTTATTAGAGTTTTTGAGTTAAGCCTCTCTCCCCTAATGCCCCCTTTCTCTTCAACCGATATGGCTGAAAATCGAGAGGTGTCGTCGTTAGAGAGTACTGGATTCACATATAAAATTTCGTGCTCATACTTTCACTTTATGAGGTGCGCACTGACGCACAGGGAGACTTTATTTTCATATTTAGGAACTGGAGGTCAGAAAACATGAAAATCCGTTGAAACCTCCGCATCGAATATTTGGCCAGTTACATAACTTCTCCTCTACTTTGTACAGCTGGGGAAGTAACAAAAATGTGAATATATACCCATAATTTTATAATAATAATATAAAAAACAATAACATTTGAAAGGTATAGATGAGAAAAGTATCGATACCAAAAGCACTTGTATCGGCTAAACATATCGATACTTTACTCGTATTCACTTGTATCGATAGATCCCTTGCCGCGTCGCCCCCCCTGACAGCCCCTCTCTTGGGGAACCCCTGAGGATTATAAACGATTTAGTGGCTTGTAGGCGTAAGTTATGCCATTATGGGTCATTCATTCTACTTATCTCTCAACAATTGTTGTATTCCATATTTTGCCTTATCTTAATCAAAAATATATAACAAGTTTGAACAAAACAATGACTTTACGACATTATCTTTTGTATGTAAATACATTTTATGAAATGAATGTTATCTTTGGTTTCTAATATGCGAAAGTGAGACTGTCAATTGGTATTCAACTATTTACAAATATATTATAAAGTTAGACATGGGAAATATAAGATCAGAAAATTAACTGCATCCGAAATGGACCGGAACTATGTCTTGCTTCGCCAAGTCTATTGGTGAAATGCTTAGTAAATCGAAGTTTTTTTTTCTTATTTTTTATTTATTTATTCATATATTTACAGTGACGATTTGTACTTTTTGGAAATTTAATAAAGAACATTTTTAGTAGGAACGAATTTTTCGACTGGACTAACCGTTTTCGCATAAAACAAACAGACGTCTAAAAAAATGGGTTTAAAAACGACATTTTAAGATGGTTTTCGTCATTGATCTCGCAAACCGGGCGACCTCTTAAAAATTGTGTTCTATATAAAATGAGGCTTTCTGTTTTCTCTACAAGTTTAACCGGAAGAGATGATTTTATGCAATAAATCTCGAGTGTTTGGGCGAATGGGCTTAAGTCAGCAAATCTGAATTTTAGGAGGGGAATTTATATATTCCAGCAAATCAGGTAAAACAGATTTATGTTACTTGAAATATTATTTCAAAAGAAAAGTTGTTAAAAATAATAATTATAGACTTTTTTTTTACCAACTAGAAGATATAGGTTATGGGAAATGTTTCTCAATTTAATGGTTGAAATTCTAGTTTTATAATTTCTTAATGAATATCAATCTTAATCTATAGAATGCACATAATTTAACGCAAAAGAACTAAACGTGGTGCATTTATGTACGAAGTACAAAGGAAATACAAAATAAGAAAATATATTTTTACAATTAGTCATTTAAATTACTTAATAAATTTGGTTATTTTATTTAGAAGGTGAAAAACCTTGAGCACACCGTCCTTTGGATGAGACGTTAAGCGATGGTCCATTACGACGTCAGGTACTCGTTAAAGACCCTTACCCGAGGTGAATAGTCCTGGATAGAAAAAAATTAGGACTCCCTAGTTGGGGAGGACTCATGTCCACCAGAGTGACGAAAGAGCGCTTTGGTAGTAGGCGATATGACCTAATGGGTGAAGCCCGGACATGAGTCACAAACCAACCAAACCTAAATTCCTTAAACACTTAGAATGGAATGAAGATGAGTTTTTATAAAGAGAACAAGAGTACGGATGACCTTTTCCAAGTTTAGAAGCCTCACGGAGTTCGAGGGTTTCAGACGTTTGAATCGTCGTTTGAGCTCTGTTTGTTTCAGTCAGATGTGGGTGTAGTCTCAATGTCAGAGATCGACGACCCTCAAAAGACCAAAGCCCGAAGTTAGGAGTCCACCAAGTAAAAATACTCAAAGTTTAGAGGAAGAGCGGAAACTTACGTGTGAGTCAGTGTGTAGCCTTAAATTCGAAATCGAAAGACACACAAATAAGCAAAAACTAAGGTAAGGGACAATCGACGATAAATAGGTAAATAAAGATTTCGAAGGTTTAGAACGAGAGCAGAAACTTATGTTTAAGTTTTGGTGTAGCCTCTGTAGCCTAAATAAATACGTTAATGCAACAATGGCAGTAGAGAGGCTTCAACCAGATACGATGGCAGTCAACCATAAGTAAAGATGAAAATTTGTTCTGGTTCTAACGAAAATAGCCGAGGAAGAAATCTATATCTATATTAATAAAGCTGAAACGGGGTTTGTTTGTTTGTTTGTATGTTTGTTCCAGCATCACGCCCAAACCGCTGGACGGATTTTTATGAAACTTCCCATGTAGCATTCTTTTGAGCCCGATTGAATAATAGGCTATGTGGCGTCCCAAAATTTTGATCGGGAGGGAGGGTTGTAAGGGGGGCCTAAGTATATAAATAGTGCTAACTCATTAACTAATGGTCAAATTGTCATGAAATTTCACACGTAGTCTTTTTAAAAGCCAAACAGGAAAAAAAAGTGTGTGGCGTCCCAAAGTTTTGAACGGGAGGGGGGGTTGTGGGGGGGCCTAAGTATAAATATAGAGCTAACTCATTAACAGTTGGTCGCATTGTCACGAAGTTACACATGTAGTATTCCTGAAGACCAAATAAAAAAATAGGCGGTGTGACGGCTCAAAATTTTTTACGGGAGGGGGGGTAGTGGGGGGGCCTACGTATATAAATAGTGCTAACTCATTAACTAATGGTCGAATTGTCATGAAATTTCACATGTAGTATTCCTAAAGGTCAAATAGAAATATTAGGTGTGTGACGGCCCAAAATTTTGAACAGGAAGGAGGGTTGTTGGGGGGACTAAGTATAAATATAGAGCTAGCTCATTAACGGTTGATCGTATTGTCATGAATCGGATTGTCATGAATTTCACATGTAGTAGTAGTAACTATGTATTCGCTATGGGGTTCACTGTTGCAAGACATTTACTAGCTGTGATGTCCAGCGTTCCTAATATCGTACTAGCTGTGGGGTCCGCTGTTGCAAGGTACTTACTAGCTGTAGTGCTCAGCCCCAGCGTTCCTAACTATGTACTGGCTGTGGGGTTCGCTGTTGCAAGGCACCTATAAGACATTTACTAGCTGTAATGCCCAGCGTTTCTAATTACGTACTAGCTGTGGGGTCTGCTGTTGCAAGGCGCTAGCAGTGTGGCCCAGCGTATTTCACTCGTAGGTACTAGCTGTGGGGTCCGCCGCTGCAAAACTCATACTAGCTGTGATGCCCTGTGGTTCTAACTACATACTATCTGTGGGGTTCGCAGTTGCAAGGCACCTACTACCTGTAGGGCCCAGCGTTCCTAAAAACGTACTAGCTGTGGGGTCCGTCGTTGCACAAGCATACTAGCTGTGATGCCCAGGGTTCCTAATATCGTACTAGCTGTGGGGTCCGTTGTTGCAAGGCATTTACTAGCAGTAGTGCCCAGCGTTCCTAACTTCGTACTAGCTGTGGGGTCCGTTGTTGCAAGGCACTTAATAGCTGTGATGCCCAGCGTTCCTAACTTCGTACTAGCTGTGGGGTCCGCTGTTGCGAGGCACATACTAGCTGTGGTGACCAGCGTTCCTAACTACGTACTAGCTGTTGGGTCCGCCGTCGCAAGGCACATACTAGCTATGATGCCCAGCATTCCCAACTACGTACTAGCTGTGGTGCTCAGCGTTGCAAGCCACATACTAGCTGTGGTCACAAACGTTCTTAAGTACGCACTGACTAGGACGTCCAGCGATGCTAAGTATTCACTAGGTGTGGCTTCCGCCGTTGAAAGGCGCATACTAGCTGTGGTGCCCAGGGGTCCTAAAAACTTACTAGCGTTACAACAGCTGAAGGACTATAAGCCTTATTCCGTATGAATAATTGAAAATTATAACATCATGAATGTACTGTCGAGGAACTGAATAGCGTTATAGAAGATATTGGGAGAAAAATCAAAGTTCCCCGGGCAACGCCGGGTATAACTGCTATAGATTTAATATTTGTCATGAAAACCGGATTATCTGAATCCTACACAAAAATTAAAATAAAAATGTTTTTCAAAAAATTCACGCTATTTAACGGTTTATAGGCTTAATAATTGTTAAAACTGATACGACAGAATCCGACGGACGACGTGCTCAAGGCTATTTTCAACCTAAGGGAAATTTCACCTAACCAGGTTTATTTACATAACATACGTCTCATTATCGAGTACCTCACATTTGAAAAAGTCCTGGAACATCGCTTAAAGTCCCATCCGAAGGACGACGTGCTCATAGTTATTTTTCACTTCCCGATTAAAACATCTGACCTAAGTGCCTCAGCTAGATTTCTAAGTGGCGATCCTGAGCTCGGTAGACTCCATTCTTCAAATTTCTCGCTTTTTAACGGTTTATAGATTAAATATTTGTTAAAACTGATAGAGAACGACCGGATTATCTGAATCCTACACAAAAATCAAAATAAAAATGTTTTTCAAAAAATTTGCGCTATTTAACGGTTTATAGGCTTAATAATTGTTAAAACTGATACGACAGATTCAGATTTATCCGGAAAGTCCCATCCGAAGGACGACGTGCTCAAGGCTTTCAACCTAAGTAGAAATTGACCTACCCAGGTTTATTTACATAACATACGTCTCATTATCGAGTACCTCACATTCGAAAAAGCCCTGGATCATTGCTTAATGTCCCATCCAAAGGACGACGTGCTCAAAGTTATTTTTAGCTTCCCGATTAAAACATCTGACCTAAGTGCCTCAACTAGATTTCTAAGTGGCGATCCTGAGCTCGGTAGACTCCATTCTTGAATATTCTCGCTTTTTAACGGTTTATAGATTTAATATTTGTTAAAACTGATAGAGAACGACCGGATTATCTGAATCCTACACAAAAATCAAAATAAAAATGTTTTTCAAAACATTTGCGCTATTTAACGGTTTATAGGCTTAATAATTGTTAAAACTGATACGACAGATTCAGATTTATCCGGAAAGTCTCATCCGAAGGACGACGTGCTCAAGGCTATTTTCAACCTAAGTGAAATTTCACCTACCCAGGTTTATTTACATAACATACGTCTCATTATCGAGTACCTCACATTTGAAAAAGTCCTGGAACATCGCTTAAAGTCCCATCCGAAGGACGACGTGCTCATAGTTATTTTTCACTTCCCGATTAAAACATCTGACCTAAGTGCCTCAGCTAGATTTCTAAGTGGCGATCCTGAGCTCGGTAGACTCCATTCTTGAAATTTCTCGCTTTTTAACGGTTTATAGATTTAATATTTGTTAAAACTGATAGAGAACGACCGGATTATCTGAATCCTACACAA
Organism: Aradus depressus; assembly: GCA_963662175.1. NCBI lineage: Eukaryota > Metazoa > Arthropoda > Insecta > Hemiptera > Aradidae > Aradus > Aradus depressus. The sequence goes on from OY759219.1 coordinate 4,899,270, forward strand.
AAATCAAAATGAAAATGTTTTTCAAAAAATTTGCGCTATTTAACGGTTTATAGGCTTAATAATTGTTAAAACTGATACGACAGATTCAGATTTATCCGGAAAGTCCCATCCGAAGGACGACGTGCTCAAGGCTTTCAACCTAAGTAGAAATTGACCTACCCAGGTTTATTTACATAACATACGTCTCATTATCGAGTACCTCACATTCGAAAAAGCCCTGGATCATTGCTTAATGTCCCATCCAAAGGACGACGTGCTCAAAGTTATTTTTAGCTTCCCGATTAAAACATCTGACCTAAGTGCCTCAACTAGATTTCTAAGTGGCGATCCTGAGCTCGGTAGACTCCATTCTTCAAATTTCTCGCTTTTTAACGGTTTATAGATTTAATATTTGTTAAAACTGATAGAGAACGACCGGATTATCTGAATCCTACACAAAAATCAAAATAAAAATGTTTTTCAAAAAATTTGCGCTATTTAACGGTTTATAGCCTTAATAATTGTTAAAACTGATACGAGAGATTCAGATTTATCCGGAAAGTCCCATCCGAAGGACGACGTGCTCAAAGTGTTTTTTAACTTCCCGATTGAAACATCTGACCTAAGTGCCTCAACTAGATTTCTAAGTGGCGATCCTGAGCTCGGTAGACTCCATTCTTGAAATTTCTCGCTTTTTAACGGTTTATAGATTCAATATTTGTTAAAACTGATAGAGAACGACCGGATTATCTGAATCCTACACAAAAATCAAAATAAAAATGTTTTTCAAAAAATTTGCGCTATTTAACGGTTTATAGGCTTAATTATTGTTAAAACTGATACGACAGATTCAGATTTATCCGGAAAGTCCCATCCGAAGGACGACGTGCTCAAGGCTATTTTCAACCTAAGTGAAATTTCACCTACCCAGGTTTATTTACATAACATACGTCTCATTATCGAGTACCTCACATTCGAAAAAGTCCTGAAACATCGCTTAAAGTCCCATCCGAAGGACGACGAGCTCATAGTTATTTTTCACTTCCCGATTATAACATCTGACCTAAGTGCCTCAGCTAGATTTGTAAGTGGCGATCCTGAGCTCGGTAGACTCCATTCTTCAAATTTCTCGCTTTTTAACGGTTTATAGATTAAATATTTGTTAAAACTGATAGAAAACGACCGGATTATCTGAACCCCACACAAAAATCAAAATGAAAACGTTTTTCAAAAAATTCGCGCTATTTAACGGTTTATAGGCTTAATAATTGTTAAAACTGATACTACAGATTCAGATATATCCGGAAAGTCCCATCCGAAGGACGACGTGCTCAAGGCTTTCAACCTAAGTGGAAATTGACCTACCCAGGTTTATTTACATAACATACGTCTCATTATCGAGTACCTCACATTCGAAAAAGCCCTGGATCATTGCTTAATGTCCCATCCAAAGGACGACGTGCTCAAAGTTATTTTTAGCTTCCCGATTAAAACATCTGACCTAAGTGCCTCAACTAGATTTCTAAGTGGCGATCCTGAGCTCGGTAGACTCCATTCTTCAAATTTCTCGCTTTTTAACGGTTTATAGATTTAATATTTGTTAAAACTGATAGAGAACGACCGGATTATCTGAATCCTACACAAAAATCAAAATAAAAATGTTTTTCAAAAAATTTGCGCTATTTAACGGTTTATAGCCTTAATAATTGTTAAAACTGATACGAGAGATTCAGATTTATCCGGAAAGTCCCATCCGAAGGACGACGTGCTCAAAGTGTTTTTTAACTTCCCGATTGAAACATCTGACCTAAGTGCCTCAACTAGATTTCTAAGTGGCGATCCTGAGCTCGGTAGACTCCATTCTTGAAATTTCTCGCTTTTTAACGGTTTATAGATTCAATATTTGTTAAAACTGATAGAGAACGACCGGATTATCTGAATCCTACACAAAAATCAAAATAAAAATGTTTTTCAAAAAATTTGCGCTATTTAACGGTTTATAGGCTTAATTATTGTTAAAACTGATACGACAGATTCAGATTTATCCGGAAAGTCCCATCCGAAGGACGACGTGCTCAAGGCTATTTTCAACCTAAGTGAAATTTCACCTACCCAGGTTTATTTACATAACATACGTCTCATTATCGAGTACCTCACATTCGAAAAAGTCCTGAAACATCGCTTAAAGTCCCATCCGAAGGACGACGAGCTCATAGTTATTTTTCACTTCCCGATTATAACATCTGACCTAAGTGCCTCAGCTAGATTTGTAAGTGGCGATCCTGAGCTCGGTAGACTCCATTCTTCAAATTTCTCGCTTTTTAACGGTTTATAGATTAAATATTTGTTAAAACTGATAGAAAACGACCGGATTATCTGAACCCCACACAAAAATCAAAATGAAAACGTTTTTCAAAAAATTCGCGCTATTTAACGGTTTATAGGCTTAATAATTGTTAAAACTGATACTACAGATTCAGATATATCCGGAAAGTCCCATCCGAAGGACGACGTGCTCAAGGCTTTCAACCTAAGTGGAAATTGACCTACCCAGGTTTATTTACATAACATACGTCTCATTATCGAGTACCTCACATTCGAAAAAGCCCTGGATCATCGCTTAATGTCCCATCCGAAGGACGAAGTGCTCAAAGTTATTTTTAACTTCCCGATTAAAACATCTGACCTAAGTGCCTCAGCTAGATTTCTAAGTGGCAATCCTGAGCTCGGTAGACTCCATTCTTCAAATTTCTTGCTTTTCAACGGTTTATAGATTTAATATTTGTTAACTGACAGAGCCATAGAGTGTGCTGGTTTCGGATTATGCCAACGTCAGCACAACGTTCAGACTGACTTTAAATATGGTGACACCGATCCACTATGGAAGAAAAATGCCAAAAAAAAAAAAGATGTATGTATAGATATGAACACAAATTAAAACTTGTGTACATTGTGATATAATCTATATTAATAAAGCTGAAACGGGGTTTGTTTGTTTGTTTGTATGTTTGTTCCAGCATCGTCCCAAAGTTTTGAACGGGAGGGGGGGATGTGGGGGGGCCTAAGTATAAATATAGAGCTAACTCATTAACTAATGGGCGAATCGTCATGAAATTTCACATGTAGTATTTTTAAAAGCCAAATAGGAAAAAAAGGTGTGTGGCGTCCCAAAGTATTGAACGGGAGGGGGGGTTGTGGGGGGGCCTAAGTATAAATATAGAGCTAACTCTTTAACGGTTGGTCGGATTGTCACGAAATTTCACATGGAGTATTCCTGAAGACCAAATAGAAAAATAGGCGGTGTGACGGCTCAAAATGTTTTACGGGAGGGGGAGGTAGTTGGGGGGCCTAAGTATAAATATAGAGCTAACTCATTAACTAATGGGCGAATCGTCATGAAATTTCACATGTAGTATTTTTAAAAGCCAAATAGGAAAAAAAGGTGTTTGGCGTCCCAAAGTTTTGAACGGGAGGGGGGGTTTTGGGGGGGTCTAAGTATAAATATAGAGCTAACTCTTTAACGGTTGGTCGGATTGTCATGAAATTTCACATGGAGTATTCCTGAAGGCCAAATAGAAAAATAAGGTGTGTGGCGTTCCAAAGTTTTGATCGGGAGGGGGGTTGTAAGGGGGGCCTACGTATATAAATAGTGCTAACTCATTAACTAATGGTCGAATTGTCATGAAATTTCACATGTAGTATTCCTAAAGGTCAAATAGAAATATTAGGTGTGTGACGGCCCAAAATTTTGAACAGGAAGGAGGGTTTTTGGGGGGGCTAAATATACATATAGAGTTAGCTCATTAACGGTTGGTCGTATTGTCACGAAATTTCGCATATATTATTCCTGAAGGCCAAATAGAAAAATAAGGAGTGTGGCGTCCAGAAGTTTTGAACGGGTGGCGGGGTTGTGGGGGGGGGGGGGAGACTAAGTATAAATATAGAGCTAGCTTGATCGTATTGTCATGAATCGGATTGTCATGAATTTCACATGTAGTAGTAGTAACTATGTATTCGCTGTGGGGTTCACTGTTGCAAGACATTTACTAGCTGTGATGTCCAGCGTTCCTAATATCGTACTAGCTGTGGGGTCCGCTGTTGCAAGGTACTTACTAGCTGTAGTGCTCAGCCCCAGCGTTCCTAACTATGTACTGGCTGTGGGGTTCGCTGTTGCAAGGCACCTATAAGACATTTACTAGCTGTAATGCCCAGCGTTTCTAATTACGTACTAGCTGTGGGGTCTGCTGTTGCAAGGCGCTAGCAGTGTGGCCCAGCGTATTTCACTCGTAGGTACTAGCTGTGGGGTCCGCCGCTGCAAAACTCATACTAGCTGTGATGCCCTGTGGTTCTAACTACATACTATCTGTGGGGTTCGCAGTTGCAAGGCACCTACTACCTGTAGGGCCCAGCGTTCCTAAAAACGTACTAGCTGTGGGGTCCGTCGTTGCAAAAGCATACTAGCTGTGATGCCCAGGGTTCCTAATATCGTACTAGCTGTGGGGTCCGTTGTTGCAAGGCATTTACTAGCTGTAGTGCCCAGCGTTCCTAACTATGTACTAGCTGTGAAGTTCGCTGTTGCGAGGCACATACTAGCTGTGGTGACCAGCGTTCCTAACTACGTACTAGCTGTTAGGTCCGCCGTCGCAAGGCACATACTAGCTATGATGCCCAGCATTCCCAACTACGTACTAGCTGTGGTGCTCAGCGTTGCAAGCCACATACTAGCTGTGGTCACAAACGTTCTTAAGTACGCACTGACTAGGACGTCCAGCGATGCTAAGTATTCACTAGGTGTGGCTTCCGCCGTTGAAAGGCGCATAATAGCTGTGGTGCCCAGGGGTCCTAAAAACTTACTAGCGTTACAACAGCTGAAGGACTATAAGCCTTATTCCGTATGAATAATTGAAAATTATAACATCATGAATGTACTGTCGAGGAACTGAATAGCGTTATAGAAGATATTGGGAGAAAAATCAAAGTTCCCCGGGCAACGCCGGGTATAACTGCTATAGATTTAATATTTGTTAAAACTGATAGAGAACGACCGGATTATCTGAATCCTACACAAAAATCAAAATAAAAATGTTTTTCAAAAAATTCACGCTATTTAACGGTTTATAGGCTTAATAATTGTTAAAACTGATACGACAGAATCCGACGGACGACGTGCTCAAGGCTATTTTCAACCTAAGGGAAATTTCACCTAACCAGGTTTATTTACATAACATACGTCTCATTATCGAGTACCTCACATTCGAAAAAGCCCTGGATCATCGCTTAAAGTCCCATCCGAAGGACGACGTGCTCAAAGTGTTTTTTAACTTCCCGATTAAAACATCTGACCTAAGTGCCTCAGCTAGATTTCTAAGTGGCGATCCTGAGCTCGGTAGACTCCATTCTTGAAATTTCTCGCTTTTTAACGGTTTATAGATTTAATATTTGTTAACTGACAGAGCCATAGAGTGTGCTGGTTTCGGATTATGCCAACGTCAGCACAACGTTCAGACTGACTTTAAATATGGTGACACCGATCCACTATGGAAGAAAAATGCCCAAAAAAAAAAAGATGTATGTATAGATATGAACACAAATTAAAACTTGTGTACATTGTGATATAATCTATATTAATAAAGCTGAAACGGGGTTTGTTTGTTTGTTTGTATGTATGTTTGTTCCAGCATCACGCCCAAACCGCTGGACGGATTTTTATGAAACTTCCCATGTAGCATTCTTTTGAGCCCGATTGAATAATAGGCTATGTGGCGTCCCAAAATTTTGATCGGGAGGGGGGGTTGTAAGGAGGGCCTAAGTATATAAATAGTGCTAACTCATTAACTAATGGGCGAATCGTCATGAAATTTCACATGTAGTATTTTTAAAAGCCAAATAGGAAAAGAAGGTGTGTGGCGTCCCAAAGTTTTGATCGGGAGGGGGGGTTTGTAAGGGGGGCCTAAGTATAAATATAGAGCTAATCCGACCAACCGTTAAAGAATTAACTCTATATTTATAATTAGGCCCCCCTTACAACCCCCCCCCCCCCCCCCCCCCCCCCCCCGTTCATAACTTTGGTCCGCCGTTGCAAAACTCATACTAGCTGTGATGCCCTGTGGTTCTAACTACGTACTAGCTGTGGGGTCCGCCGTTGCAAAACACATACTAGCTGTGATGCCCAGTGGTTCTAACTACGTACTAGCTGTGGGGGCCGCTGTTGCAAGGCACTTACTAGCTGTGATGCCCAGCATTCCTAACTACGTACTAGCTGTGGGGTCCGCTCTTGCGAGACACATACTAGCTGCGGTGACCAGCGTTCTAACTACATACTAGCTGTGGGATCCGCCGTTGCAAGGCATATATTAGCTGTGGTCACAAACGTTCTTAAGTTCGCACTGGCTAGGACGTCCAGCGAAGCTAAGTATTCACTAGCTGTGGTTTCCGCCGTTGAAAGGCGCATACTAGCTGTGGTGCCCAGGGGTCCTAAAAACTTACTAGCGTTGCTATAGTTGAAGGACTATAAGCCTTATTCCGTATGAATAATTGAAAATTATAACATCATGAATGTACTGTTAAAGGGTAAGCGGATTGGCATGAATTTCACATGTAGTAGTAGTAACTATGTATTCGCTGTGGGGTCCGCTGTTGCAAGGCATTTACTAGCTGTGTCACAAACGTTCTTAAGTTCTCACTGGCTAGGACGTCCAGCGATGCTAAGTATTCACTATCTGTGGTTTCCGCCGTTGAAAGACACATACTAGCTGTGATGCCCAGGGGTCCTAAAAACTTACTAGCTGGGGTGTTTGACGTTGAAGGACAATAAGCCTTATTCCGTATGAATAATTGAAAATTATAACATCATGAATGTACTGTTGAAGAATTTAAAAGACTTTTAGGAGGATATTAGTAGAAAAGTCAAAGTTCCCCGGGCAACGCCGGGTATTACTGGCTAGTCTATATTAATAAAGCTGAAACGGGGTTTGTTTGTTTGTTTGTATGTATGTATGTATGTTTGTTCCAGCATCACGCCCAAACGGCTGGACGGATTTTTATGAAACTACCCATGTAGCATCCTTTTGAGCCCGATTGAATAATGGGCTATGTGGCGTCCCAAAATTTTGAACGGGAGGGGGGGTTGTAAGGGGGGCCTAATTATAAATAGAGTCCTAGCTCATTAACTAATTGTTGGATTGTAATGAAATTACGTATTTAGTATGCTTGAATGTAGTATGCTCTAGTATGGCCAAATAGGAAAAAAAGATGTGTGGCGTCCCAAAGTTTCGAAGGGAAGGGGGGGTTGTGGGGGGGCCTAAGTATAAATATAGAGCTAACTCTTTAACGGTTGGTCGGATGTCACGAAGTTTCACATGTAGTATTCCTGAAGGCCAAATAGAAAAATAAGGTGTGTGGGGTCCCAAAGTTTTGAACGGGAGGGGGGGTTGTGGGGGGGCCTAAGTATAAATATAGAGCTAGGTCATTAACGGTTGGTCGCATTGTCACGAAGTTTCACATGTAGTATTCCTGAAGACCAAATAAAAAAAAAGGTATGTGGCGTCCCAAAAATTTGAACGGGGGGAGGGGGGGGGGTTGTGGGCGGGTACGGCCTAAGTATAAATATAGTGCTAACTCTTCAACGATTGGTCAGATTGTCACGAAATTTCACATGTAGTATTCCTGAAAGCCAAATAGAAAAATAAGGTGTGTGGCGTCCCAAAGATTTGAACGGGAGGGGGGGGTTTTGGGGGGCCTAAGTATAAATATAGAGCTAACTCTTTAACGGTTGGTCGGATTGTCACGAAATTTCACATGTAGTATTTTTAAAAGCCAAATAGCAATATAAGATGTGTGGCGACCCAAAGTTTTGAACGGGAGGGGAGGTTGTGGGGATAAGCCTAAGTATAAATATAGTGCTGGCTCATTAACGGTTGGTCAGATTGTCACGAAATTTCACATGTAGGTATTTTTAAAAAGCCAATAGAAATATAAGATGGTGGCGACCCAAAGTTTTGAACGGGAGGGGAGGTTGTGGGGATAGGCCTAAGTATAAATATAGTGCTGGCTCATTAACGGGTGGTCAATTGTCACGAAATTTCCATTCCTGAAAGTCAAATAGAAAAATAGCGGTGTGACGGCTCGAAATTTTGTACGGGAGGGGGGGTAGTGGCGGGGGGGGCCTAAGTATAACTATAAGTGCTAGCTCATTAACGGTTGGTCGTATTGTCATGGAATTTCACATGAGTACTCGTATACTCAACGAACAAACTGACTTAAATCATTCCCCCCTCCTCAATTTGAAACTGCAAGATAGACTGGCTAACTATTATTATGCTCGGTTCAGTATTTAATAGGTTTTATATTGTGAAATGTTTAACTTGGTTAATATTGAGATTTATTATTTTTAATTTTTTCTGACTTAATTTTGGTATAGTATGTTAGCCCCCCCCCCCCCCCCCCCCCCCCCCCCCTGTTCTGTCACCCTCCCTCACTCTTCCCCTCCTAACCCTCCACGCCCCCCCTCCCCATCCCCCCCCCCCCCAAGTCATTAGTCTGTATCTGTCTGTACACTTGAGAATTCTCTAACGAGTGAAATATATTGTGTTCATATAAATAAAGTGGGATTTTTTGACTTGTTTTAAGTTTTTTATTCATTAGTATTCACAATGAACTTCCACAAGATCTCTGGCGAAAACATCTCTAAGAAAAATAAGCGGTGTGACGGCTTAAAATTTTGTACGGAGGGGGGGTTGTGGCGGGGGGGGCCTAAGTATAACTATAGTGCTAGCTCATTAACGGTTGGTCGTATTGTCATGGAATTTCACATGTAGTATTCTTGATGGTCAAATAGAAAAATACACTGTGACATTTTAAAAATTTGGGAGGGGGGGCTAAGCATAAAAATAATGCTGAATCATTAAAGGGTAATCGGATTGTCATGAATTTCACATGTAGTAGTAGAACTATGTATTCGCTGTGGGGTTCACTGTTGCAAGACATTTACTAGCTGTGATGCCCAGCGTTCCTAATATCGTACTAGCTGTGGGGTCCGCTGTTGCAAGGCACTTAATAGCTGTAGGTCCCAGAGTTCCTAAAATCGTACTATCTGTGGGGTCCGCTGTTGCAAGGCACTTACTAGCTGTGATGCCCAGAGTTCCTAACTTCGTACTAGCTGTGGGGTCCGCCGTCGCAAGGCACATACTAGCTGTGATGCCCAGCATTTCCAACTACGTACTAGCTGTGGGGTCCGCCGTTGCAAGGCATATACTACCTCTGGTGCCCAGCGTTCCTAACTACGTACTAGCTGTGGTGTCCAGCGTTGCAAGGCATATACTAGCTGTGGTCACAAACGTTCTTAAGTACGCACTGGCTAGGACGTCCAGCGAAGCTAAGTATTCACTAGCTGTGGTTACCGCCGTTGAAAGGTGCATACTAGCTGTGGTGCCCGGGGGTCCTAAAAACTTACTAGCGTTACTATAGTTGAAGGACTATAAGCCTTATTCCGTATGAATAATTGAAAATTATAACATCATGAATGTACTGTTAAAGGGTAATCGGATTGTCATGAATTTCACTTGTAGTAGTAGTAACTATGTATTCGCTGCGGGGTCCGCTGTTGCAAGGCTTTTACTGGATGTGATGCCCAGCGTTCCTAATATCGTACTAGCTGTGTGGTCCGCTGTTGCAAGGCACATACTAGATGTGGTGCCCAGCGTTCCTAACTACGTACTAGCTGTGGGTTCGCTGTTGCAAGGCACATACTAGCTGTGGTCACAAGCGTTCTTAAGTACGCACTGGCTAGGATGTCCAACGATGCTAAGTATTCAATTGCTGTGGTTTCCGCCGTTGAAAGACGCATACTAGCTGTGATGCCCAGGGGTCCTAAAAACTTACTAGCTGGGGTGTTTGACGTTGAAGAACTATAAGCCTTATTCCGTATGAATAATTGAAAATTATAACATCATGAATGTACTGTTGAAGAATTTAAAAGACTTATAGGAGATAATAGTAGAAAAGTCAAAGTTCCCCGGGCAACGCCGGGTATTACTGCTAGTCTATATTAATAAAGCTGAAACGGGGTTTGTTTGTTTGTTTGTTTGTTTGTTTGTTTGTATGTTTGTTCCAGCATCACGCCCAAACCGCTGGACGGATCTTCATGAAACTTCACATGTAGCATTCTTTTGAGCCCGATTGAATAATAATAGGCTATGTGGCGTCCCAAAATTTTGAACGGGAGGGGGGGTTGTAAGGGGGGCCTAAGTATATAAATAGTGCTAACTCATTAACTAATGTTCGAATTGTCATGAAATTTCACATGTAGTATTTTTAAAAGCCAAATAGGAAAAAAAAGTGTGTGGCGTCCCAAAGTTTTGAACGGGAGAGGGGGTTGAGGGGGGGCCTAAGTATAAATATAGAGCTATTGTCACGAAATTTCTTTGGTAATTTATTCCTGAAGGCCAAATAGAATTATAAGGTGTGTGGCATCCCAAAAATTTGAACGGGAGGGGGGGTTGTGGGGGGGCCTAAGTATAAATATAGAGCTTGCTCATTACCGGTTGGTCGTATTGTCACATGTAGTATTCCTGGAGGCCAAATAGAAAAATAAGCCTTATTCCGTGACGTCCCAAAAATTTTAACGGGGGGGGGGGGGGGGGGATAGGCCTAAATATAAATATACCGGTAGCTCATTAACTAATGGTCGTTTTGTCAAGCAATTTCACATGTAGTATTCCTGAAGGCCAAATAGAAAAAAAAGGTGTGTGGCGTCCCAAAGTTTTGAACGGGAGGGTGGATTGATGGGGGCCTAAGTATAAGTATAGTGATGTCATTAACGGACTGTCATGGAATTTCACATGTAGTATTCTTGATGGTCAAATAGAAAAATACACTGTGACATTTTAAAAACTTGGGAGGGGAGGCTAAGCATAAAAATAATTCTGAATGATTAAAGGGTAATCGGATTGTTATGAATTTCACATGTAGTAGTAGTAACTATGTATTCGCTGTGGGGTTCACTGTTGCAAGACATTTACTAGCCGTTATGCCCAGCGTTCCTAATATCGTACTAGCTGTGGGGTTCGCTGTTGCAAGGCACTTACAAGACATTTACTAGCTGTGGGGTTCGCTGCTGCAAGGCACTTACAAGACATTTACTAGCTATGACTTCCCATGTAGCATTCTTTTGAGCCCGATTGAATATAAGGCTAGGTATGTGGCGTCGCAAAATTTTGATCGGGATTGGAGGTTGTAAGGGGGGCCTAAGTATATAAATAGTGCTAACTCATTAACTAATGGTCGAATAGTCATGAAATTTCACATGTAATATTTTTAAAAGCCAAATAGGAAAAAAAGGTATGTGGCGTCCCAAAGTTTTGAACGGGAGGGCGGGTTGTGGGGGGGCCTAAGTATAAATATAGAGCTTGACCTAAGTGACTTGGCTAGATTTTTAAATGGCGATCATGAGTTCGGTAGACTCCATTCTTCAAATTTCTCCCTTTTTAACGGTTTTTAGATTTAATATTTGTTAAAACTGATGAACAACCGTGATATCTGAATCCTACACAAAAATCGAAATAAAAATGTTTTTCGAAAAAAGTCGAGCTATCGGGAAAGTCCCATCCGAAGGACGACGTGCTCTAGGTTCCTTAACCTAAGTGAAATTTTAGCTACCCAGGTTTAGTTACATAACATACGACTCATTATCGAGTAGCTGACATACGAAAAGGCCCTCGATCTTAGCTTAAAGTCCAATCCGAAGGACGACGTGCTCAAATTTATTTTTATCTTCCCGATTAAAACATTCAACCTAAGTACCTCGGCCAGATTTCTAAATCGCGATCCTGAGCTCGGTAAACTCCATTCTTAGAATTTCTCGCTTTTTAACGATTTTTGGATTTAATATTTGTTAAAACTGATGAACCGGGATATCTGAATCCGACACAAAAATTGAAATAAAAATGTTTTTCGAAAAAAGTCGGGCTAAATACCATTCTTCATATTTCCTGCTTTTTAACGGTTGATAGATTTAATATTTGTTGAAACTGATAGACAGATTCGGATATATCGGGAAAGTCCCATCCGAAGGACGACGTGCTCAAGTTATTTTTAACGTAAATTAAATTTCAACTACCCAGGTTTAGATACATAACATACGACTCATTATCGATTACCTGACATACGAAAAGGCCCTCGATCATAGCTTAAAGTCCAATCCGAAGGACGACGTGCTCAAATTTATTTTTATCTTCCCGATTAAAACATCTGACCTAAGTGACTTGGCTAGATTTCGAAATGGCGATCCTGAGCTCGGTAAACTCCATTCTTCAAATTTCTCGCTTTTAAACGGTTTTTAGAATTAATATTTGTTAAAACCGATGAACAACCGGGATATCTGAATCCTACACATAAACTGAAATAAAAATGTTTTTCGAAAAAAGTCGGACTAAATACCATTCTTCATATTTCCTGCTTTTTAACGGTTTATAGATTTAATATTTGTTAAAACTGATAGACAGCTATGTTGGTAGATAGGCAGCATGCAGAAACGAAGATGGTCAACCAAAGAAAGATTCAGATGTATCGGGAAATTCCCATCCGAAGGACGACGTGCTCAAATTTATTTTTATCTACCCAGGTTTAGATACATAACATACGACTCATTATCGATTACCTGACATACGAAAAGGCCCTCGATCATAGCTTAAAGTCCAATCCGAAGGACGACGTGCTCAAATTTATTTTTATCTTCCCGATTAAAACATCTGACCTAAGTGACTTGGCTAGATTTCGAAATGGCGATCCTGAGCTCGGTAAACTCCATTCTTCAAATTTCTCGCTTTTAAACGGTTTTTAGAATTAATATTTGTTAAAACTGATGAACAACCGGGATATCTGAATCCTACACATAAACTGAAATAAAAATGTTTTTCGAAAAAAGTCGGACTAAATACCATTCTTCATATTTCCTGCTTTTTAACGGTTTATAGATTTAATATTTGTTAAAACTGATAGACAGCTATGTTGGTAGATAGGCAGCATGCAGAAACGAAGATGGTCAACCAAAGAAAGATTCAGATGTATCGGGAAATTCCCATCCGAAGGACGACGTGCTCAAATTTATTTTTATCTACCCAGGTTTAGATACATAACATACGACTCATTATCGATTACCTGACATACGAAAAGGCCCTCGATCATAGCTTAAAGTCCAATCCGAAGGACGACGTGCTCAAATTTATTTTTATCTTCCCGATTAAAACATCTGACCTAAGTGACTTGGCTAGATTTCGAAATGGCGATCCTGAGCTCGGTAAACTCCATTCTTCAAATTTCTCGCTTTTAAACGGTTTTTAGAATTAATATTTGTTAAAACTGATGAACAACCGGGATATCTGAATCCTACACATAAACTGAAATAAAAATGTTTTTCGAAAAAAGTCGGACTAAATACCATTCTTCATATTTCCTGCTTTTTAACGGTTTATAGATTTAATATTTGTTAAAACTGATAGACAGCTATGTTGGTAGATAGGCAGCATGCAGAAACGAAGATGGTCAACCAAAGAAAGATTCAGATGTATCGGGAAATTCCCATCCGAAGGACGACGTGCTCAAATTTATTTTTATCTACCCAGGTTTAGATACATAACATACGACTCATTATCGAGTAATTGACATACGAAAAGGCCCTCGATCATAGCTTAAAGCCCAATCCGAAGGACGACGTGCTCAAATTTATTTTTATCTTCCCGATTAAAACATCAGACCTAAGTGACTTGGCTAGATTTCTAAGTGGCGATCCTGAGCTCGATAGACTCCATATGTATGATAAAATAAGTTACCGTTTGGTTCCAAAACTGATGAACAACCGTGATATCTGAATCCTACACAAAAATCGAAATAAAAATGTTTTTCGAAAAAAGTCGAGCTATCGGGAAAGTCCCATCCGAAGGACGACGTGCTCTAGGTTCCTTAACCTAAGTGAAATTTTAGCTACCCAGGTTTAGTTACATAACATACGACTCATTATCGAGTAGCTGACATACGAAAAGGCCCTCGATCTTAGCTTAAAGTCCAATCCGAAGGACGACGTGCTCAAATTTTTTTTTATCTTCCCGATTAAAACATTCAACCTAAGTACCTCGGCTAGATTTCGAAATGGCGATCCTGAGCTCGGTAAACTCTATTCTTCAAATTTCTCGCTTTTAAACGGTTTTTAGATTTAATATTTGTTAAAACTGATAGACGGATTCAGATATATCGGGAAAGTCCCATCCGAAGGACGACGTGCTCAAGGTTTTTTGAACCTAAGTGAAATTTTAGCTACCTAGGTTTAGTTACATAACATACGACTCATTATCGAGCACCTGACATACAAAAAGGCCCTCGATCATAGCCTATAGTCCAATCCGAAGGACGACGTGCTCAAATTTATTTTTATTTTCTCGATTGTAACATCTGACCTAAGTGCCTTGGCTAGATTTCTAAGTGGCGATCCTGAGCTCGATAGACTCCATATGTATGATAAAATAAGTTACCGTTTGGTTCCAACTAAAATTATCAAGGAAGAAATGTGCAATATTAAATGGCCTTTGAGGTACCGTTTTGACATATTTTCTGAAAAACAAATTAATACAGCTATGTTGGTAGATAGGCAGCATCCAGAAACGAAGATGGTCAACCAAAGAAAGATTCAGATGTATCGGGAAAGTCCCATCCGAAGGACGACGTGCTCTAGGTTCTTTAACCTAAGTGAAATTTTAGCTACCCAGGTTTAGTTACATAACATACGACTCATTATCGAGTAGCTGACATACGAAAAGGCCCTCGATCATAGCTTAAAGTCCAATCCGAAGGACGACGTGCTCAAATTTTTTTTTATCTTCCCGATTAAAACATTCAACCTAAGTACCTCGGCTAGATTTCGAAATGGCGATCCTGAGCTCGGTAAACTCCATTCTTCAAATTTCTCGCTTTTAAACGGTTTTTAGATTTAATATTTGTTAAAACTGATAGACGGATTCAGATATATCGGGAAAGTCCCATCCGAAGGACAACGTGCTCAAGGTTTTTTGAACCTAAGTGAAATTTTAGCTACCTAGGTTTAGTTATATAACATACGACTCATTATCGAGCACCTGACATACAAAAAGGCCCTCGATCATAGCCTATAGTCCAATCCGAAGGACGACGTGCTCAAATTTATTTTTATCTTCTCGATTGTAACATCTGACCTAAGTGCCTCGGCTAGATTTCTAAGTGGCGATCCTGAGCTCGATAGACTCCATATGTATGATAAAATAAGTTACCGTTTGGTTCCAACTAAAGTTATCAAGGAAGAAATGTGGAATATAAATGGGCTTTGTCGTACCTTTTTGACATATTTTCTTCAAAACAAATTAATACAGCTATGTTGGTAGATAGGCAGCATGCAGAAACGAAGATGGTCAACCAAAGAAAGATTCAGATGTATCGGGAAATTCCCATCCGAAGGACGACGTGCTCAAATTTATTTTTATCTTCCCGATTAAAACATCTGACCTAAGTGACTTGGCTAGATTTCTAAGTGGCGATCCTGAGCTCGATAGACTCCATATGTATGATAAAATAAGTTACCGTTTGGTTCCAAAACTGATGAACAACCGTGATATCTGAATCCTACACAAAAATCGAAATAAAAATGTTTTTCGAAAAAAGTCGAGCTATCGGGAAAGTCCCATCCGAAGGACGACGTGCTCTAGGTTCCTTAACCTAAGTGAAATTTTAGCTACCCAGGTTTAGTTACATAACATACGACTCATTATCGAGTAGCTGACATACGAAAAGGCCCTCGATCTTAGCTTAAAGTCCAATCCGAAGGACGACGTGCTCAAATTTTTTTTTATCTTCCCGATTAAAACATTCAACCTAAGTACCTCGGCTAGATTTCGAAATGGCGATCCTGAGCTCGGTAAACTCTATTCTTCAAATTTCTCGCTTTTAAACGGTTTTTAGATTTAATATTTGTTAAAACTGATAGACGGATTCAGATATATCGGGAAAGTCCCATCCGAAGGACGACGTGCTCAAGGTTTTTTGAACCTAAGTGAAATTTTAGCTACCTAGGTTTAGTTACATAACATACGACTCATTATCGAGCACCTGACATACAAAAAGGCCCTCGATCATAGCCTATAGTCCAATCCGAAGGACGACGTGCTCAAATTTATTTTTATTTTCTCGATTGTAACATCTGACCTAAGTGCCTTGGCTAGATTTCTAAGTGGCGATCCTGAGCTCGATAGACTCCATATGTATGATAAAATAAGTTACCGTTTGGTTCCAACTAAAATTATCAAGGAAGAAATGTGCAATATTAAATGGCCTTTGAGGTACCGTTTTGACATATTTTCTGAAAAACAAATTAATACAGCTATGTTGGTAGATAGGCAGCATCCAGAAACGAAGATGGTCAACCAAAGAAAGATTCAGATGTATCGGGAAAGTCCCATCCGAAGGACGACGTGCTCTAGGTTCTTTAACCTAAGTGAAATTTTAGCTACCCAGGTTTAGTTACATAACATACGACTCATTATCGAGTAGCTGACATACGAAAAGGCCCTCGATCATAGCTTAAAGTCCAATCCGAAGGACGACGTGCTCAAATTTTTTTTTATCTTCCCGATTAAAACATTCAACCTAAGTACCTCGGCTAGATTTCGATATGGCGATCCTGAGCTCGGTAAACTCCATTCTTCAAATTTCTCGCTTTTAAACGGTTTTTAGATTTAATATTTGTTAAAACTGATAGACGGATTCAGATATATCGGGAAAGTCCCATCCGAAGGACGACGTGCTCAAGGTTTTTTGAACCTAAGTGAAATTTTAGCTACCTAGGTTTAGTTATATAACATACGACTCATTATCGAGCACCTGACATACAAAAAGGCCCTCGATCATAGCCTATAGTCCAATCCGAAGGACGACGTGCTCAAATTTATTTTTATCTTCTCGATTGTAACATCTGACCTAAGTGCCTCGGCTAGATTTCTAAGTGGCGATCCTGAGCTCGATAGACTCCATATGTATGATAAAATAAGTTACCGTTTGGTTCCAACTAAAGTTATCAAGGAAGAAATGTGGAATATAAATGGGCTTTGTCGTACCTTTTTGACATATTTTCTTCAAAACAAATTAATACAGCTATGTTGGTAGATAGGCAGCATGCAGAAACGAAGATGGTCAACCAAAGAAAGATTCAGATGTATCGGGAAATTCCCATCCGAAGGACGACGTGCTCAAATTTATTTTTATCTTCCCGATTAAAACATCTGACCTAAGTGACTTGGCTAGATTTCTAAGTGGCGATCCTGAGCTCGATAGACTCCATATGTATGATAAAATAAGTTACAGTTTGGTTCCAAAACTGATGAACAACCGTGATATCTGAATCCTACACAAAAATCGAAATAAAAATGTTTTTCGAAAAAAGTCGAGCTATCGGGAAAATCCCATCCGAAGGACGACGTGCTCTAGGTTCCTTAACCTAAGTGAAATTTTAGCTACCCAGGTTTAGTTACATAACATACGACTCATTATCGAGTAGCTGACATACGAAAAGGCCCTCGATCTTAGCTTAAAGTCCAATCCGAAGGACGACGTGCTCAAATTTTTTTTTATCTTCCCGATTAAAACATTCAACCTAAGTACCTCGGCTAGATTTCGAAATGGCGATCCTGAGCTCGGTAAACTCTATTCTTCAAATTTCTCGCTTTTAAACGGTTTTTAGATTTAATATTTGTTAAAACTGATAGACGGATTCAGATATATCGGGAAAGTCCCATCCGAAGGACGACGTGCTCAAGGTTTTTTGAACCTAAGTGAAATTTTAGCTACCTAGGTTTAGTTACATAACATACGACTCATTATCGAGCACCTGACATACAAAAAGGCCCTCGATCATAGCCTATAGTCCAATCCGAAGGACGACGTGCTCAAATTTATTTTTATTTTCTCGATTGTAACATCTGACCTAAGTGCCTTGGCTAGATTTCTAAGTGGCGATCCTGAGCTCGATAGACTCCATATGTATGATAAAATAAGTTACCGTTTGGTTCCAACTAAAATTATCAAGGAAGAAATGTGCAATATTAAATGGCCTTTGAGGTACCGTTTTGACATATTTTCTGAAAAACAAATTAATACAGCTATGTTGGTAGATAGGCAGCATCCAGAAACGAAGATGGTCAACCAAAGAAAGATTCAGATGTATCGGGAAAGTCCCATCCGAAGGACGACGTGCTCTAGGTTCTTTAACCTAAGTGAAATTTTAGCTACCCAGGTTTAGTTACATAACATACGACTCATTATCGAGTAGCTGACATACGAAAAGGCCCTCGATCATAGCTTAAAGTCCAATCCGAAGGACGACGTGCTCAAATTTTTTTTTATCTTCCCGATTAAAACATTCAACCTAAGTACCTCGGCTAGATTTCGAAATGGCGATCCTGAGCTCGGTAAACTCCATTCTTCAAATTTCTCGCTTTTAAACGGTTTTTAGATTTAATATTTGTTAAAACTGATAGACGGATTCAGATATATCGGGAAAGTCCCATCCGAAGGACGACGTGCTCAAGGTTTTTTGAACCTAAGTGAAATTTTAGCTACCTAGGTTTAGTTATATAACATACGACTCATTATCGAGCACCTGACATACAAAAAGGCCCTCGATCATAGCCTATAGTCCAATCCGAAGGACGACGTGCTCAAATTTATTTTTATCTTCTCGATTGTAACATCTGACCTAAGTGCCTCGGCTAGATTTCTAAGTGGCGATCCTGAGCTCGATAGACTCCATATGTATGATAAAATAAGTTACCGTTTGGTTCCAACTAAAGTTATCAAGGAAGAAATGTGGAATATAAATGGGCTTTGTCGTACCTTTTTGACATATTTTCTTCAAAACAAATTAATACAGCTATGTTGGTAGATAGGCAGCATGCAGAAACGAAGATGGTCAACCAAAGAAAGATTCAGATGTATCGGGAAATTCCCATCCGAAGGACGACGTGCTCAAATTTATTTTTATCTTCCCGATTAAAACATCTGACCTAAGTGACTTGGCTAGATTTCGAAATGGCGATCCTGAGCTCGGTAAACTCCATTCTTCAATTTTCTCGCTTTTAAACGGTTTTTAGAATTAATATTTGTTAAAACTGATGAACAACCGGGATATCTGAATCCTACACATAAACTGAAATAAAAATGTTTTTCGAAAAAAGTCGGGCTAAATACCATTCTTCATATTTCCTGCTTTTTAACGGTTTATAGATTTAATATTTGTTAAAACTGATAGACAGATTCAGATATATCGGGGAAGTCCCATCCGAAGGACGACGTGCTCAAGTTATTTTTAACCTAAGTGAAATTTCAGCTACCCAGGATTAGATACATAACATACGACTCATTATCGAGTAATTGACATACGAAAAGGCCCTCGATCATAGCTTAAAGCCCAATCCGAAGGACGACGTGCTCAAATTTATTTTTATCTTCCCGATTAAAACATCAGACCTAAGTGACTTGGCTAGATTTCTAAGTGGCGATCCTGAGCTCGATAGACTCCATATGTATGATAAAATAAGTTACCGTTTGGTTCCAACTAAAATTATCAAGGAAGAAATGAATATAAATGGGCTTTGTCGTACCTTTTTGACATATTTTCTTAAAAACAAATTAATACAGCTATGTTGGTAGATAGGCAGCATGCAGAAACGAAGATGGTCAACCAAAGAAAGATTCAGATGTATCGGGAAATTCCCATCCGAAGGACGACGTGCTCAAATTTATTTTTATCTTCCCGATTAAAACATCAGACCTAAGTGACTTGGCTAGATTTCTAAATGGCGATCCTGAGCTCGGTAAACTCCATTCTTCAAATTTCTCCCTTTTTAACGGTTTTTAGATTTAATATTTGTTAAAACTGATAGATGACAACCGTGATATCTGAAATCCTACACAAAAATCGAAATGAAAATGTTTTTCGAAAAAAGTCGGGCTAAATCCCATTCTTCAAATTCTCGCTTTTTAAATGTTTATAGGCTTAGTATTAGTTAAAACTATTAGACAGATTCAGATATATCAGGAAAGTCCCATCCGAAGGACGACGTGCTCAAGGTTTTTTTACCCTAAGTGAAATTTCAGCTACCCAGGTTTAGATACATAACATACGACTCATTATCCAGTACCTGACATACAAAAAGGCCCTCGATCATAGCTTAAAGCCCAATCCGAAGGAAGACGTGCTCAAATTTATTTTTATCTTCCCGATTAAAACATCTAGCTCATTAACGGTTGCCCGTATTGTCACGAAATTTTACATGTAGTATTGTAGTATTGAATAATAGGCTATGTCGCGTCCCAAGCATAAAAATAATGCTGAATGATTAAATGGTAATCGGATTGTCATGAATTTCACATGTAGTAGTAGTAACTATATATTCGCTGTGGGGTCCACTGTTGCAACGCATTTACTAGCTGTTATGCCCAGTGTTCCTAATATCGTACTAGCTGTGGGGTCCGCTGTTGAAAGGCAATTACTAGCTGTAGTGCCCAGCCCCAGCGTTCCTAACTATGTACTAGCTGTGGGGTTCGCTGTTGCAAGGCACCTCCAAGCTGTGATGCCCAGCGTTCCTAAAAATGTACCAGCTGTGGGGTCCGCCGTTGCAAAAACATACTAGCTGTGATGCCCAGCGTTCCTAACTTCGTACTAGCTGTGTGGTCCGCTGTTGCAAGGCACATTCTAGGTGTGGTGCCCAGCGTTCCTAACTTCGTACTAGCTGTGGGGTCCGCCGTTCCAAGGCACTTACAAGCTGTGGTGCCCAGCGTTCCTAACTACGTACGTACTAGCTGTGGGGTCCACCGTTGCAAGGGATATACTACCTGTGGTGCCCAGCGTTCCTAACTACGTACTAGCTGTGGTGCCCAGCGTTGCAAGGCACATACTAGCTGTGGTCACAAGCGTTCTTAAGTACGCACTGGCTAGGCTGTCCAGCGATGCTAAGTATTCACTAGCTGTGGTTTCCGCCGTTGAAAGGCGCATACTAGCTGTGGTGCCCAGGGGTCCTAAAAACTTTCTAGCGCCTTATTCCGTATAAAATTATAACATCATGAATGTACTGCCGAAAAAATTGAATAGACTTATAGGAGATATTGGGAGAAAATTCAAAGTTCCCCCGCAACGCCAGGTATTACTGCTAGTATATAAATAACTCTGAAACGGGGTTTGTGTGTTTGTGAGTTTGTGGGTTTGTTCCAGCATCACGCCCAAAGGGCTGTACAGATTTTCATGAAACTTCACATCTAGCATCCTTTTGAGCCCGATTAAAGAATAGGCTGTGTGGTGTACCAATATTTCGAACGGGAGGGGTTTTAATTTAAAAATAACACAACACACACCTCGGCGAAATTAAATCGTAAAAACATTTAATTTTTACAAATTTTTAATTACGATTTTCAGATTCTCCACAAAAAAAACTAGGTTTTGCGATATATTTAGTTTTCTTGTACGAGCAATAGAATTCGAGATATTGGTCTTTGAAAGTTGGGTTTTATGTAAAATCAATTGGGAGTGGATTCATAGAGACCTCAGCCCGCAAACCGGGCGAAGAGTGGGGGCGACCCTCCCCTCTGCTCAAAATCCTGGCTACGCCCCTGTCAATTTCCCATGTATCTTTTCATATTGAACCAATTATGTACTTTTATACTTCCCCAGGTATACTCAATACTTTAACTTTCTAAGGCAACTTAACATTTTTAGCCGAGATATTTTGAAACACTTAATAGAAAATGAAGAAAAACCTATCTTTTTTTTTAATATTGTCTATTTCACAAAATATATATAATATAGGAGTACTTTCGGTATTGCTAACATCTTCAGAGGAGATGCACTTTAAAAAGAGGACTGTTGGGTAGGTTCCAGAACAAATAATACATTATACAAACATCTCAACAGCACTGAAGAAAAAAGAAAACAGAAGAAAAAAGTGGGGTTTACTATCTAAAGTGTAGTTTTTGTAATTTTGTTTATGTAACTCAAACTGGGAGACTATTTAAAAATAGGGTAAAAGAACACGTTTCAGAAATAGGCTTAAACATTGACACAACCACACCTCAGTGAAATTAAATCGTAAAAAAAAATAATTTTTACAAATAAAAATTTACAGATAAAAATCTACGATTTTCAGATTCTCCTCAAAAAAATTAGGTTTTCCGGTATTTTTAGTTTTCTTGTACGAGCAATAGTTTTCGAGATATTATTCTTTGAAAGTTGCGTTTTATGTAAAATCAATTGGTAGTGGATTGATAGAGATCTCAGTCCGCAAACCGGGCGAAGAGTGGGGGCGACCCCCCCCCCCCCTCACACCCCCTGCTCAAAATCCTGGCTACGCCCCTGTCAATTTCACAGGAATCTTTTCGTATTGAACCAATTGTGTACTTTTATACTTCCCCAGTTATCTATATTAATAAAGCTGAAACGGGGTTTGTGTGTTTGTTTGGATGTTTGTTTCAGCATCACGCCGAAACGGCTGGACGGATGAAATGAAACTTCACATGTAGCGTTCTTTTGAGCCCGATTGAATAATAGGCTATGAGGCGTCCCAAAAGTTTGAACGGAAAGGGGGTTATGGGGGGGCCAAAGTATAAATGAATATCGCCCCCACCCCGGAACTCCCCCCTCCCCTCAACCGATATCGCTGAAATTTGACTGGTCATGTCCGCAGTAGATGTTAATTTTAAATACGAAATTTGATGTTGATACATTCATTACATCGGCAGTTATTGGGATTTTTGAAAAGGGCCCCCACCCCGGAACTCCCCCCTCCCCTCAACCGATATCGCTGAAATTTGACTGGTCATGTCCGCAGTAGATGTTAATTTTAAATACGAAATTTGATGTTGATACATTCATTACCACCCACCTTCATAATCTTCTATATCAATAAACCTGAAATGGGGTTTGTATGTGGGTTTTCTCCAGCATCACGCCCAAACCGCTGGACGGATCTTCATGATACTCCACATGTAGCATCCTTTAGACCCCGATTGAATGATAGGCTATGTGGCGTCCCAAAATTTTGAAGGGGAGGGGGGTTGTAAGGGGGGGCCTAAGCATAAAAACTGCTCCAGCGCATTAATGGATGGACGGATTATCATGAAAGTTCACATGTAATATTCTTGAAAGCTAAGTTGAAAAATAGGCTATGTGGCGTCCATAGAGTTTAAACGGGAGGGGGGGTTGTGGGGGCCCTAAGTATAAATGAATATCGCCCCCACCCAAGAACGCCCCTCCTCCCCTCAACCGATATCGCTGAAATTTGACTGGTTATGTCCTCAGTGGATTTTAATTTTAAATACGAAATTTGATGTTGATACATTCATTACATCGGCAGTTATTGGGATTTTTGAAAAGGGCCCCCACCCCGGAACTCCCCCCTTCCCTCAACCGATATCGCTGAAATTTGACTGGTCATGTCCGCAGTAGATGTTAATTTCAAATATGAAATTCGATGTTGATACATTCATTACATCGGCTGTTATTGGGATTTTTGAGAAGGGCCCCCACCCCGGACCTCCCCCTTTCCCTCAACCGATATCGCTGAAATTTGACTGGTCATGTCCGCAGTAGATGTTAATTTTAAATACGAAATTTGATGTGGATACATTCATTACATCGGCAGTTATTGGGATTTTTGAAAAGGGCCCCCACCCCGGAACTCCCCCCTCCCCTCAACCGATATCGCTGAAATTTGACTGGTCATGTCCGCAGTAGATGTTAATTTTAAATACGAAATTTGATGTTGATACATTTATTACATCGGCAGTTATTGGGATTTTTAATTGAGCAATCTCTTAACTCCCCGTTCTCTTCCACCCACCTTCATAATCTTCTATATCAATAAACCTGAAATGGGGTTTGTATGTGGGTTTTCTCCAGCATCACGCCCAAACCGCTGGACGGATCTTCATGATACTCCACATGTAGCATCCTTTAGACCCCGATTGAATGATAGGCTATGTGGCGTCCCAAAATTTTGAAGGGGAGGGGGGTTGTAAGGGGGGGCCTAAGCATAAAAACTGCTCCAGCGCATTAATGGATGGACGGATTATCATGAAAGTTCACATGTAATATTCTTGAAAGCTAAGTTGAAAAATAGGCTATGTGGCGTCCATAGAGTTTAAACGGGAGGGGGGGTTGTGGGGGCCCTAAGTATAAATGAATATCGCCCCCACCAAAGAACGCCCCTCCTCCCCTCAACCGATATCGCTGAAATTTGACTGGTTATGTCCTCAGTGGATTTTAATTTTAAATACGAAATTTGATGTTGATACATTCATTACATCGGCAGTTATTGGGATTTTTGAAAAGGGCCCCCACCCCGGAACTCCCCCCTTCCCTCAACCGATATCGCTGAAATTTGACTGGTCATGTCCGCAGTAGATGTTAATTTCAAATATGAAATTCGATGTTGATACATTCATTACATCGGCTGTTATTGGGATTTTTGAGAAGGGCCCCCACCCCGGACCTCCCCCTTTCCCTCAACCGATATCGCTGAAATTTGACTGGTCATGTCTGCAGTAGATGTTAATTTTAAATACGAAATTTGATGTTGATATGGTCATTACATCGGCAGTTATTATGACTTTTGAAAAGGGCCCCCACCCCGGAATATCCCCTCTCCCCAACCGATATCGCTGAAATATGACTGGTCATGTCCGCAGTAGATGTTAATTTTAAATACGAAATTTGATGTTGATACATTCATTACATCGGCAGTTATTGGGATTTTTGAAAAGGGCCCCCACCCCGGAACTCCACCCTCCCCTCAATCGATATCTCTGAAATTTGACTGGTCATGTCCGCAGTGGAAGTTAATTTTAAATACAAAATTTGATGTTGATACATTCATTACATCGGCAGTTATTGGGATTTTGAATTGAGCAATCTCTTAACTCTCCGTTTTCTTCCACCCACCTTCATAACCTTCTATATCAATAAAGCTGATACAGGGTTTGCTCCAGCATCACGCCCAAACCGCTGGACGGATCTTCATGATACTCCACATGTAGCATCCTTTAGACCCCGATTGAATGATAGGCTATGTGGGGTCCCAAAATTTTGAAGGGGAGGGGGGTTGTGGGGGGCCTAAGTATAAATGAATATCGCTGAAATTTGACTGGTTATGTCCTCAGTGTATGTTAATCTTAAATACGAAATTTGATGTTGATATGATCATTACATCGGCAGTTATTGGGATTTTTGAAAAGGGCCCCCACCCCGGAAGTCCTCCCTTCCCTCAACCGATATTGCTGAAATTTGACTGGTCAAGTGACATTAAATCGTAGACAAATTCAATTTTTACATATTTCTCATTACGATTTTCAGATTCTCCACAAAAAAACTAGGTTTTCCGGTATTTTTAGTTTTCTTGTACGAGTAATAGTTTTCGAGATATTGGTCTTTGAAAGTTGCGTTTTATATAAAATCAATTGGGAGTGGATTCATAGAGACCTCAGCCCGCAAACCGGGCGAAGAGTGGGGGCGACCCTCCCCCCTACTCAAAATCCTGGCTACGCCCCTGTCAATTGCCCATGTATCTTTTCATATTGAACCAATTATGTACTTTTATACTTCCCCAGTTATACTCAATACTTTAACTTTCTAAGGCAACTTAACATTTTTAGCCGAGATATTTTGAAACACTTAATAGAAAATAAAGAAAAACCTATTTTTTTTTTTTTTTTTTTTTTTTTTTTTTCCTTTAATATTGTCTATTTCACAAGATGAAGATTTCACAGAAGAATTCAATAGGATTCGAAGGAGAGATATTAGGAGAAAAGTCAAAGTTGCCCGGGCAATGCCGGGTATAACTGCTGGTATAGATTAAAGGTGGGTCTTGAGGCATCGATTCTACGTATTTCTGAAAAAGCTTTAATAGAGCGACGAAAGTGCTCTCTGGTAGTGTGTGAAATTACCTCTCATTTAATACCTGGGTATGAGTCATAATAACAGAACAATGTCCCCCCCCCCCTTCCTGTCTCAGATCAAGTTCGCTATCTTGGGCTCTGTCTAGACCGTAGAATGATATGGAATCCCCACAGACGACTGAAACGACAAAAACTGAACCAAGAGCTTAACGCAAAAACTGGAATAACTGCCGTTGTAATGAATTGTGGTGAATAAATTATTGTTGAATAAAACTAATAAATATAAATAGATGAATAATAATTAGTTATTGAAATAATAATAATTAAATAAACAATAAATAATAAAAATTACCACATTTGCTGGGGACATTATATCTCTTTTGTCGTTTACTAAATTTTGATTTCTACAGTATTTTCCGAAAAGGGCCCTAAAATTTTTTAAAAGTTCAAGACGTGCAATTTTTAAGAAAGTGCACGTAAATTTAAAAAAATTCCAATTAACAAACTTTTCATTTGGATTTCTAAAGGGATGCCATATTGTTTTTTGTTTTTTTTTATTTTGTAAAAATATTAAATCTTATCCAAAGGTTTTTAAATCATCTTACTGGGTAAACAGGGAAAATGAATACCATAGAATGTACGAGAACAAATTATTGGGTTTATTTACTTAAACTACTAAATAAAATTAATAAATAAGTGATAAAAAAAAATCAAATTATCTACAAAAAGAAATGTTACTAGCTAATTTTTACATTTACGTTTTAGTCTCTTTTCTCTCTTAATACTGGCCATTATTCAAATTTAAGTTATTTTAGGGCATATAAATCATATAATTAAATTAAAGTACCTCCTCTGTGCATCTATCTCAATTAAAACTCCAATTAATCACAATTAATTCACTACAACTTAGTTATCCACACCTTAAGCCTAAACTCTCAGACCTTCCAACTTTCGACTCCCTCTACCCTTATTCAAAACAGCTGATGGTCGTGTTTTATTTTTATTCATGGATTGTTTTAAAACAAAATGCATTCATATTACTATTCACCAATTTAGTTGCTTCTTTTTTTTTTTTATACAAATAAATATAATTAATTTTTTTTATATTAATAATTTTAATGTGTGTATTTTTTATATATCACAGAAAGTATGACACGAAATATCATGTGTAAATTCAAAGCCCTATAACGACGACACCTACTAATTTTCAGCGCAATCAGCAGAATAGGAGGGGGAGCTCAACTGAAAAATCCCAATAACTGACGATATAATGACTGTACCGACACATTTAGTGTGAGGATTCGGAAGCCATTATGTAAGTGGAATATTGATTTTTAGCTTTGAAGGGAGAGTGGAAACATAATTGATTAATTCGTGCTGGGGAAGTACATAGTCGGTGATTCAATGAAAACTTTATTTTATTTTTTTAATGAAATGTAATATTTGTATACGGTATGAACGTTGAGTGGGCCTGAGGTAGTCATGGAGACAGACTGTGGTGTCGTGAGACAACGCAACGATGTACTTTGATAAGGAAGTTACGTCACTGAGGAGGTGCTCAACTAACCATACAGCTGTTTGTTGCAGTCGACATTGTCTCTCTGTCTTGACCCATATTTGTATTGTTTCGGTACCTATGTATATACCTTGTACATGTTTCAAAAAGTCATCTCTTTTATTTATTTCTTTTTTTATATATTATTATAGTTACATTGTTTTCTTTTTTTTTTATATATCTCGCACATTGGGACCTGATGAAGGGACGTGAGAACGTCCCGAAACATCCTTGTGATAAAGACACTTCCGAAGAGTTTTTTTTTGAAAAATATTTATCTTAATTTTTATTACATTGATAAATGTGTCTACTTATTATAAATGTATCTATTTTATTTATTTTTTTTATGCTCATATATTTTTAAGTATTTATTTATTCAGTTTTTATTAATTTCATTTTACTTTTTTTAATAGTTTTGTTATTAGGTACTACTAATCATATGTGTGTTAGACTCAAGTAGTTATAAATCAAATAGTTTTACAATGATCATAACGAGAAAGTTTACATATTTTTATTTACTTTTTAAAATTTACTTACATACATTATGTAATACATAATGTATGTATACAGTTACAAATGTATGTAAGGGTGGTCGTAAAAAGTAAAACGTTCTATTTTTCAAAGTCCCCATCCAAATTCTTGTGTAGTTTGACGAAAAAAATGTTTGTGAATTTTTTCAGATTTTTTTGAATGAATTAACCTGGCCCTTTGGGCGGTCAAAGTTTAACACGTGTTTTAAATGGGGTTTTTGAACATTTACATATTTTTAAGTGTAGGTCTTAGTATTTTTAATATAAAAATCTAAAAATACATGGATTATGGGTTTCCAGGGTCGCTGAAAACGAATTTCATATTAAAAAATTAATAATTCATTAAAATGAATCATCGATTCGAAAAATTTTATCATTTTCGTAAATTTTAGTACGAGTTTTTTGGGAAATATGATTGTCAAAAAATTTTTTTAAATATGAAATTCGTTTTCAGCGACCCCGAAAACCCATAATCCATGTATTTTTAGATTTTTATACTAAAAATACTAAGACCTACACTTAAAGATATGTAAATGTTCAAAAACCCCATTTAAAACACGTGTTAAAACTTAATGACATATGGTGTCTAACTTTCAACGAGTACAGTTGTGTTAAGGTTAGAAAAAACAAAACAAAAAATTTTTTTTTTTTTCATTCTAAATAATTTTCAAATATTTACTAGTTCAATTTAAATTTGGAGTTCAGTTGGTTCTTTCGTTAGTTTGTGTTCTTATATCTTCATTCCTTTAAAATCATTTATTCTTATCATTAATTTCCTTTAAATCTTCAACTTTTTCGTAAGTATTATTTAGTGAGTTAGGGATGAACGCTTCAAGCGGGGGTGAGGAGCCCCCGGGGAGTAGTGGTGAAGTGGACGATGGTCCATTAATGGAGCAGGAGGCAGCAGGAGGAGCAGGGATGGACTTGAGCCCGGGCCCGGTAGCTCCCAAGGCGGGGGGCAAGAGGCAGGCCGCAGAGGATATCCACAGGGGCTCGGCCAAGGTTCTCGTGAGCCAGCGAGTGGTCGAGTCTTCCAGCAGCGCAGCGGACCAATTACAGGTTGCCAATAAAATATCTAAATTACAATCAGGTAAGTTTAAGGACACTGATGTTGGTCCTTTCTGTGTTTATGTGGAAGGTTTGCAGGGAACTCTAGGTTCCATTCACCCGATGGGTTTTGGAAAGTGGATGTTCTCCAATAACTTTAAATATGTGAAAGACATCTCAAATATAGCGGTGGCAGGGAAAAATAGGTTCCGTGTAACCTTCAGTTCATCTGTGGCCGCTAATAGTTTTATAACGTGGGAATTTTTGAAGGAAAAACATGCATATGCGTTCATTCCGCGCCATTTAATTAATAAGAGGGGTGTCATTCGCGGGGTGGACACTTCCTTGGATGATGATGAAATTTTGCAGGTTGTGAAATCCCCATCAAAAATAGTGGAAATTAAACGAATGACAAGAGGCAAGAAAGAGGATCCGTCTCAGCGCATTAAACTAGGTACATGCGTTCTAACATTCGACAGCCAAAGACTGCCAGAATACGTTTATATCTACGGAGCTAGGTGTCCGGTGGCCCCCTACGTGCCCCCCCTTCTTCAGTGTTACTCATGTCTGAACTTTGGTCATGTCAAGGCGCAGTGCCGAGGCTCTGTGCGATGCGAGATCTGTGGGGACAAGCATGCCTCCTCCGAATGTACCTTCACCCTCCCCGTCTGTGTCCATTGCAAAGGTCCCCATAAGGCCACCTATCGGGAGTGTCCCGTCTATGTCGCAAACCTCGAAAAGAAAAAACAGTCTGTTATTTCCACAACCCTCTATTCGACCGTTACTAAAAATAAATTTAACCTATTAGAAAATATGTCGGAATTTCCTGTCTTGGACAGTAATTCAAATAGTTCCCCCGAAAACAAAAATAATACTGTTAATATGCTTAGCAAAAAAACTAAAATTAAAGTGAGACGATTTTCCCCTTACGCTGCACCTAAAGGCTCGCAGTGGCCTGTCCTTTCGACCCCTTCCTTACCTCTCCAGCCGATCGAGTCCAACCCTCAGGCGGCCTCCTTCATGGAGAGGTTCGTGGAATCTCTGTCTAACCTAATTAGTAAGATCCAGAACTCCTCACTGTCCAAGGACCAGATCGTTGAGTTGCTGGCAATGACCCTGCACAATTTGGTAAGCGACGGTTCAGAAAATGTGGAAAAATTTAAAGTAAATGATGATAGGTCCGTATCCAATTAATTTAATGAGTTCATTTCCAAAATCGTTTCAAGGAATGCTCAATTCACTGAAGCCTCTTTTCTTATTTGTAAATAATAATTCAATTTCCTGCGTTTATGGTTTTAGTTGTGAATTCCCTCTGGTTCTCGTGTTTACGTGCGCCTTTTTGGGTGTACTTACATACAAATCCATTTACATACTATTTAATAGAATTCCCATTCTTTGCATACTTCCATATTTAGTCTGTTCTCTTCTCAGTCCAGTTGGGCGATTTAATAAAAAATTAAATATTTATTATGGACAGAACTCTTAAGCTCCTTCAATGGAACGCTCGTTCTGCTGTAGCCAACAAAGCCAGTTTGGAGTGGATGTTGCACAAGCACGGTATCGACGTGGCCCTTGTGTCTGAGACGTGGTTCAGGCCAGGAGTGTATGTCGGGTTCCCGGGGTACAATGTGCTGAGAGAGGACAGGGCAGACGCCAGGTCCGGAGTAGCGCTCCTCATTAGGAGTAGCATCCCCTACACCCAGATCACCAATTTTTACAAGGTAAGGAATGTGCTGATGGTAGGAGCGGAGATTAGGTTAGTCTCCAATTCTGCCATCAGTATCATCTCTATTTACAATGAGCCCAACAACCAAGTGGCAGAGGCAGACTGGGACCGGTTGTTGCGAGGCATTCCAAAACCTACCTTGGTTGGAGGTGATTTCAATTCTCACCACTATTCTTGGGGTTGCGATAGATGTGACAAGAAGGGCAAAAATCTTTTAGCGGCTGTTGAAAACAGCAATATGATAGTTGTTAATGATGGCAGCCCTACTTATGTTAATAACGTTGCCCAGAAATGCAACTCGGCGGTGGATGTCACTTTTTGTTCTTCAGGTTTGGCCAGTAAAGTGGATTGGGAGACATTGTCTGACCCTCACGGCTCTAACCACCTCCCCATTGTAATCACTTTAAATAATATTTCTATTAACAAAATCCTCGTCACACCCTTTCGAAGGTGGAACATTAGAAAAGCTGATTGGGAAAAATTTAGTTATTCCATGAATGATAAATTCAGGAGTTCAGACAGTAATCTAAATGAAGGGTATGACCATTGCATTAACGTTATAAATGAAGCAGCTGCAGAAGCAATCCCGAAATTTAGAAAATATATAAATCCCAAATTTAATCGTCCCTGGTGGAATGAAAACCTCAGCGATTTGTTAAACAAAAGGAAAGCCAACTTCAATAATTATAAAAAGAATTCGGATTTGGGGAATCTCATGAAATATAAACGAGCGGATGCGGAATTTAAGAAGGCGGTAAAAGAAAGTAAAATTAATAGTTGGCGCGAATTTTGTGGTAGTTTGAACAGATGTACGCCTGTAAAAGAAATTTGGGACAAAATAAAAAAACTATCAAACAGGAAGAAAAGTAATAAGCCCCCTTTAGAGACGGGAGAGTGGTGTGTGGACTTCATGGAACGTTTGGCCCCTCCCTTCGTTCCGGCATGGGTGGGAGCAATGGACAGGATATCAGAGAGACACTTCCTAACAGACAGGTTCGAACTGGCCGAACTGAACATGGCGATCAAATCCAACAGTAAGAATACGGCTCCAGGGATGGACGGGATCCATTATGACATGATCAGGAATTTGCTGGTCACAACCAAACTCCACCTGTTGAAGGCATTTAATGAGATCTGGCTTTCTGGGGTCTTCCCGGAGGATTGGAAGGATTATTTGGTTATCCCATTGCTAAAACCGGGTAGATCGCACAGTGATGGAGCTTCATACAGACCGATAGCCCTGTCATCTTGCATGTTGAAGACCTTCGAAAGAATGGTGAAGAACAGGCTTGAGTGGTGGCTGGAGTCGCAGGACAAGATCCCATCTTACCAGTTCGGGTTTCGGAAGGGCAGGTCCACTTATGACAGTTTAGCATCCCTCACCTTAGATATCCACACTGGGTTTACTAATCGTCATCAGACATTGGGACTGTTCCTGGATCTCACAGGGGCCTATGACTCTGTTCAACTTCCTGTTCTAGCGAACAAGATGCTAAATTTGGACTTGCCAGCCAGTTTTACTCACAGGATCATTAACTTACTCTCGAATAGACGCCTTCATCTATGGATAAACAGCTCACTGCATAGTTCCAGGGTTACAAATCTGGGTTTGGCGCAGGGGGGAATTCTCTCTCCCCTTCTATTCGTTATCTACTCCTTGGATTTGTGTCGATGTATTCCTCGCAACATAAGTATATTGCAGTATGCAGATGATATCTGCCTGTATACCCAACACAAGACCGTGGATTCTTGCAAGGCAGGCTTGAACCAGGCCGTAACATCGCTGCTCCCGTGGCTGGTCGACAATGGTCTCAGCATCTCTCAGTTAAAATCTGCCGTTTGTCCTTTCTCGCGACAACATAGGTTCCCACTCGGGGAGAATTTAGCTTTAGGGGGATTGGTCTTCCCTTGCGTGGCCAAGGTTAAATTCTTAGGCTTGGTTCTAGACCGGAAGTCAAACTGGAACAGCCATATCTCCTCCATAATCCAGAAAGTAGAAAAATATATTAATATCCTTAGACTAATAACAAACAGAAATTGGGGGGCAGATCCTAATATTGCATTACTATTTTATAGAAACGTAATTAGGGCAGTTGTGGACTACGGCTCAGTGTTCTATGGTGAAGCGGCCAAGACCAGTCTACATGGGCTGGATGTCCTTCACAACAAATGTCTGCGTCTGGCACTGGGCTTCCTGAACAGCACACCTGTAGATGTGGTACTGTGTGAGGCGGGGGAGATGCCGCTAGACCTTAGAAGGAGAATGTTGGCTGGCAGGTACCTCTGCAAGTTACTGGCCTCCGATAGTCCTGTCTATAGCAAAGTTCGGCAACTAACTGTACTTAACCTCACCTCATCTTACTGGGTTAGAAAGAATTATTATCCTCTTTTGCTTGATAGTTTCCCGGAATACGCTAAGTTTGCCCCTTTCGTATACAGTTCTCACATTCTACCAAATTTCAATATTAATTTTCGTAATCTTCTTCATCACATTAATATAACATACTTACCGGATCTCTCTGGTGTCCCTCCTTCCATGGTTAATGCGGTGTTCCAAGGGATCAAAAGGAAATGGTGGTCGTCATATGTACCAATATTTACAGACGGATCAAAAACGACGAATGGTACAGGTTGCGCCTTTCTTGATGACGACAAAAATTTCAGTCGGAGTTTCAAACTTCCGAAATTTGCTTCTAGTTACACAGCTGAATTAGTAGCAATAAATGAAGCTTTGAAGTATGTCTCCCTACTCGATAGTGAACACTTTCTTTTAGTTACAGATTCATTGAGTGCCCTAACTAAGTTAAATTCCTGTTGCACAAACAAGTTATCTATCTATGATAACATAATAGCCGACATACTAGAAAACTATGCCGTGGTTATTGGCCAAAAGAAAAAAGTTGTGTTAATGTGGGTGAAAGCTCACGCGGGAATTAAAGGCAACGAGAGGGTGGACGGATTGGCAAAACTGGCGGTGGAGAGGGGGGAGCCTATAGGCAACATCCCGGCTAGCGATCTGAAGGAGGGTATCCTGACCTCCGTTCTGACAATGTGGCAGGACAGGTACCAGGCCTCTCGCAAAGGCAATTTCTTTAAGTCGATTCAACCCCATGTAGGAACCAGACCGTGGTTTAGAGACAAAGCAACATCTAAATTTGAGTGTAAGACCATATGCCGTTTAAGAAGCAACCACGGACTGTGCAATGCCTACCTGAATAGGATTGGTCTGAGTGAGAGTTCTAGCTGCCGCCACTGCGGGGGCTACGAGGATCTGGAGCATATAGTGATGCAGTGTCCACATTACAGTGCAGAAAGAGATCTCCTTATGGAGAACCTAGAGAGAACAGTTGCAGCTCCTCGAACATACCTGGCTATTTTATCTGCTTGCAACAGCCCTCTTGTCAGAGAGGCGCTGTTAGCTTTTTTAAATTATGCTGGCCGCAGGGTCTGAACTTCGTATATATTCATATGTCACTAGCTATTTATATGTTTTTGCCGCCCTTCGGTCTACCGTGCGCCGGTTGGCTGCGCGGTGGGTGGGTTGGGGTGCCGGCATCGGCTGGGGCTTCTCGGGGTTTCGAGTCGGTCGGGCACACATGGAGAACGGTGTACTGTATTGGTAACAACGGTATGAGTGATGGTCACTGGCGCGGAATTAAGTTCCCTCAAAACCTGAATCAGTGTATGAGAGATGGTCACTGGCGCGGGATTAAGTTCCCTCAAAACTTGAATCAGTGTATGAGTGATGGTCACTGGCGCGGGATTAAGTTCCCTCAAAACCTGAATGGAGTTATGTTACCCAAGTTGGAAAGTGATGGTTTTGTATTTCGGGGTTGTGTGCTCGACGGGTTTGGGACCCTGGTGGGTCGCGGCCGGTTCGGTGCCTCCGCTCCTCTGCTGTGTTGTCTTCTGGCGTCCTGCTCGCCTTCTGGCTTCCTGCTCGCCTTCATGACTGTGTTGTGTGGTGGCCCCATTCCTCTTCAGGGGCATTGCGCGTCCGTATCTTGCTTCTTTACAAAATTATTGCTATAAATTTAAGTTTTTTCTTATGATTGTTCTTCTTTAATTGCTTTGTCCTTAAACCAAGGTACCTGTAAAAAATTTTCCAAAATGACCATCATGGTAGCTGGCCGATATGCCTCAGCATAAGGCCATAACTGAGAGAAAAAAAAAAAAAAAAAAAAAAAAAAAAAAAAAAAAAAAAAAAAAAAAAAACTTAATGATCATAACCGCCCACAGGGCCAGGTTAATTCATTCAAAAAAATCTGAAAAATTCACAAAATTTTTTTTCGTCAAACTACACAAGAATTTGGATGGGGACTTTGAAAAATCGAACTTTTTACTTTTTACGACCACCCTATTATGTATACACATGAGTACACTCAAAGTCTCCTTTTCCTGCAGAATCAGGCCGTTGATCGGGATATTTCGGCTTCTTTGGACCCCTAAACCATTTAAGAAGTGCGTCTTCTAGATCTTGATATTGGCTGCTTCTAAGTTTTTTTTTTTCAACATCACTTCTTTTTCAAACCTATCTTTGATTTGTCTTTTGATTTCCATACTGTCGATATCGTAGCCTGGGAAATTCGAAGCTCCGACACTAAGTTTTTGGTTGTTTCTCCTTCCTCAATCCTATTTATGATTTTCACTTTTTCTTCAATAGAAAATGCGCGACGTTTGTTCAAAGTCATTTTCAATTCAATTTTTAAACTGTCACGATTCCTACGGAGACAAAGGAAAGACTAATCTGAAACTAGGAATATACACACTAGAAGGGAAGAAGGGAGTTCGAAAAAAATTCGACAAGGGGGAAATGGTATGTTTGGAAATGGAATGACTCATTGCGCTCGGAAAGAGTAAACAAGAACCGTGTTTAAAACCCTTTTCTATAATTTTCGTATTTTTCATCAGTTCAAGACTCATTTGAACCCAATTATGTACGTATGTGCATATGGCACATACATATTATATCGTTATACAACATTTTCTTATGTTTTACATCGTTTTATACGGATTATCGTTACACCTAACATCGTTATATCCGGATTTATTTCTTCACTTTTAAATAGCAAACCAAACTAGATACATCGTTAGGTCCGGAAAATCGTTATATCAGGATTTTACTGTATATATATGCTCAAGATGATAATGACAGTTGGGAATGCAAGGTCGACATTTGGAAAGTATCCACCTGTCCATTACTATGGTCACTAACTGTTTGTCTATCTCACTTAAGTTAGTTATAGTGAAAATGACCAGCTGTCTCGGGAACCGAACCCTCAATTACAGTCTGGAATGCAGTCGTCAGCACGAGAGGGAATCATAAGAGAGTTCAATTTGTCTGTGTACAAAAAAAAAAAAAATGCATTCTGTCTGTGTGTCTGTAAACACGATCCTTCTTCCGATTCTGCCGATTCCGCTAAAAATTGATGTCTCGCCCTTACAGGGTTATGAGTTCCCATATGAAATTTTGTGTCGATACTTTCATTACGACGGCAGTTTTCGTCGGTGAATCACCGGCAATTTACTTCCCCAGAACGAATTAATCAACTTTTCGCCCCCTCTCCAAAACCAGTCGACCGTTTGCGCTAATATTCAACAGTTGACTTACATATGGGCTCCTAAATCCTCATACTAAATTTTGTGTCGATATATTCATTAAATCTGTAGTTATTGGGGTTTTTAATTAGAGTCTCCTCCCCTAAACCTTACTTCCCTTCAGCCGATATCTCTGAAGTTCGGCAGGTTATTTCCTCATTGGGCTTTAATTTTAAATACAGTAGAACCTCTATAAGTCGAAAATCAAGGGAGACGCCAAAAAATTCGAGTTATAGAGTTTTCGACTTAAGGAGGATTTCGACTTAAGCGGATTTTGATTCGACTTGTAGAGGTTAAGATTCATTCTAACTAATTTTGAGTTAGAGAGGTGAAATAAATAAAAATTCAAGTTACAGAGGTAACAAACATATTTATATTTATTATAAATCAACATTATTTCAAAACATCCTTAAAATAAAAAATACGTACCTAGTATGCATATGTAAGTATTAAAAAAAGTCAGTAATTTTTATTGATTTAGATAATTCTGTTGTTCTCTATCTTTAGCATTGTCTAAGATATAAAGAGCAGAAGATTCTTGTTGTTCCGAGTTGCTTTTTCAATGGACAACAAATGACTTGCTTCGCTAAAGTTCAAATGAAATCAATAATAGTATCCTTTATCATTTCTTAGAATTGGTAATCCTATTTATTGTATACTCCTAAATTGTTTTCTAAGATACAATGGTGTACATTGTCGGCAAATTCTTAAAGTCGGTAACTTATTTTTCTTCGAGATATAGAGGTAATAAGTTTCAAATAATCGAGTTGTAAAGGTTGTGAAATAAAACATTGCTATGTTCGAGATACAGAGGTCCAATTTATTTTTTCGAGTTATAGAGGGTAAATATGTACCAAAATGGCTTGTAGGGACTCACCGATTATTTCGACTAATAGAGGGTTGAGATTTCGAGTAATGGAGGTTTTGGGGCTTGAAGGGAAAGGAACTAAACTTTTTTTCGAGTTTTGGAGGTTTTCGACTTATCGAGGTTCGACTTAAAGAGGTTCTACTGTATAAAATTTCATGTCTATACATTCATTACATAGGCAGTTATTGGGGTTTAAGAGTTTAGCCCCTCTGATCCCCCCTTCTGCCGATTCCGTTTAAAATTGATTTCGTCCCTTTGGGGTTTTGAATTCACATATGTAATTTTGTGTCGATACTTTCATTGGAACGGCAGTTATTACAGTTTTTGAGTTGAGCCTCCCACCTAATCCCCCCTCCCCTTTGGTAAATTTGTCTGAAAGACAATATGTGTCGTCGTTAGAGTGTTCTGGATTCACATATAAAATTTCGTGTCAATACATTCAATCTATCGGGAATTATCGGGTTCTCAGACACACAGAAATTTGTTTTTGTGGAATCTAGAGGTCGGAAAACATGAAATTCCATTGAAAACTTCACTTCTAATTTTTGACCAATTACATAACTTCCCCTGTATTTCGTATAACTGGGGAAGTAATCAGTGAATCACATTTGTTACATTTTGAATGTTGTGTTTATATATTGGTTACAACGACAAGTTAATAGGGTTTTTGTGTTACCATTTCAGGGCGCTCAGAAAACAAGCACGCTATCTCTGAGCAACCTTTTTGGAGCAAACGCTAAAGATACTCCGCGCGCGCGTCTCATGGATGATGACTTTTTCGAGTTTTTTGTTGGAAATTCGCTGTGAAAGACAAAACGAAATATCTTAATATTGTAGAGCGGGTTGTTCTTATTTTTCTAAGAATTAGAAATATCGGGCCCTTTCAAAAGTTCAGTCGTTGTTTTAATTAATTAAAAATTAAAGAAAGTAATATATATAAAATTACTTTATTCATTAAAATAATCGCCATTACAATCAACAACATTATCCCAACGTGACGGAAGGTGCCAAATACATTTTTTTTTAATGATGGATTTTTGATGACAAAAAACTTATTTAACTCCGATTCCAGGCTTTGCCGGTTATCAAAACATTTACTGCTTGAGGCTATTGTCCAGAGATCTGAAAAGGTGATAATCAGTGGGGGATAGGTCTGGGGAATATGGCGGGTGGGGTAAAGTTTCCCATCCAATCTCGTATCAATTTATCCCTGGTCAACCTTACCGTATGTGGCCGAGCATTGTCCTGAAGGAGCAAGGGTCCTTTTCTATTCACTAGTCCTAGATCGAATATTTTAGGTTTAGACTGACAGCGGTCTAATATCGTGCAGTAGACCTCTGCAGTGATGGTCTGCCCCTGACTTAGGAGCTCATAGTGCCCGACACCTTCGCCTGTCCAGAAAACAACCAATAACACCTTATTCGGGTGAAGATCAGGTTTCGGAAATGTTATTGGTTCTTCATCAGCTGAGAGCCATTGATAAACCGCCTAAAATTATTGTATATTATTCATTTTTCATCACAAGTGATTATTCTGTCTAAAAATGGATCATTTTTTCATTGAAAAGCTAGAGATGAAGGTGTTGTAAATCGAATCATCTTATTGGCATCCGAAAACTTGTAAGGGACCCATTTGTCAAGCTTTTTATTTTTCCCATTTCATGTAGGTATCTCCAGGCTGTTGCTTCTGAAATATCTAGTCTGTCACCTATTTCCGAACATGTTTGACGTGGATCCCACTCCATTATTTCCCGAACTTGCTGTTCTTCGGCAACTTGAGGACGACGAGTCCCTTCTTCCAGGACGAGTCCTTTCTTCGTGCGTTTCGTCGCTTTGACGAAATTTCGAAAATCAAAATTGAGCTTTACGCTCAGAGACAGGCTTCTCACCAAACAAGGAGCATATTTTTCGAGCGGCCACGGAAGCTTTTAAGTCGAGTTTAAACTCATGAAGTAAAATCGACCGAATTTGACTTTCAATTCAAACCATTTTAATAAATTCGTTTGAACGTCTAGCAGTGACTGGATTAAAATATTATACTGTTTTCACAGATAGTAAACAATGCTGTTTACATTAGCAAAGGTCGCATTGGAATTAGAATCATAACAAAGACGCTACAGTCACAATAAACATGTAACTGCCATAGGAAATGTGGTAATTTTATAATAATAATAATAATAATTTTTATTGTTTAAAGGGACCCCTATACAATTGAGTCAGTGACCATTACTTTTACAATATTGACATTAACATTTCCAAAATTATATATTGATCAGCTGAACAATAATGACATATATACAGGAACCTTTAACAAACTAAATAAATAACATAAATAAATAAATTATAAATAAAATAAGTAATTACAAATTAGTCTATATAATAAAAATGACTGGCTAATTTTCCTGAGCGCAAAACTCGAGAACGGCTGCACCAATTCGGCTAATTTTTTTTTTCAAATATTCGTTGAAGTCCGAGGAAGGTTCTTATGAAGAGAGTTCCTAGCGGTCAACTGGAGGGGGGGGGGGGGGGGGGGGGCTAAGCACAAAAATTGCTCTAGCGCATTAACGGATGGACGGATTATCATGAAATTGCACATGTAGTATTCTTAAAATCCAAGTTAAAAAAATAGGCTATGTGGCGTCCATAAATTTTGAACGGTAGGGGGGTTTGTAAGGGGGGCCTAAATATAAAGATAGTGCTAAGTCATTAACGGATGATCGGATTGTCATGGAATTTCATATGTAGTATTTTTAAAGGCCAAATAAAAAAATAGGGTGTGTGACGTCACAAAATAGAGAACGTGAGGGGGGGTTGTGGGGG
Source organism: Aradus depressus (assembly GCA_963662175.1). NCBI lineage: Eukaryota > Metazoa > Arthropoda > Insecta > Hemiptera > Aradidae > Aradus > Aradus depressus. Next base: position 4,939,345 of record OY759219.1, read on the forward strand.
TAGGCCTAAATATAAAGATAGTGCTGTCATTAACGGATGATCGGATTGTCATGGAATTTCATAAGTAGTATTCTTAGAAGGCAAATTGAAAAATACGCTATGTGACATCTCAAAATTTTGAAAGGCAGTGGGGGTTGTGGGGGTAGGCCTAAATTTAAAGATAGTGCTAAGTCTTGAACGAATGATCGGATTGTCATGGAATTTCATATGTAGTAGTTGTAACTACGTACTAGCTATGGTGCCCAGGGGTCCTAAAAACTTACTAGCTGGGATGTATGCCGTTGAAAGACTATAAGCCTTATTCCGTATGAATAATTCAAAATTATAACATCATGAATTTACTGTTGAAAAATTGAATAGGATTCGAACGAGAGATATTAGGAGAAGAGTCAAGTTCCCCGGGCAACGCCGGGTATTACTTCTAGTAATAATAATAATAATATAAAAAAGACAGTAAATATGGAGTAGGGATGTAGATATTGAATATCAATATAATATGGATGTTGAATACATTATTCATTAACAATGTATGATCTAAGTTTCAGAGGTAATGAAAAATGTTTGAGACATCATTCTTATTATGGGCCAGGAGTAATGTGTGAAAGTTGGATGGGTCTATACTGATACTCTGAGGCAGGAAGTGGCTTCTAATGGGGGAGTAGATCGGACAGGATATTAACAGGTGGTATACGTCATCCAATTCGTTTTTATTGCAGATCGATAGATAATAATTTTTATTGTCTAAAGGGATCATCCCATTACAATTGAGTCAGTGACCATTACTTTTACAATATTGACATTAACATTTCCAAAATTATATATTGATCAGCTGAACAATAATGACATATATACAGGAACCTTTAATAAACTAAATAAATAACTTATTATTATAAGTTATTTATTTAGTTTATTTATTTATATTATAACTTATAATTGCAGATCGTACAAAGTTCCTGGGGATTAAGTGTGTATACATTATTTTTGTAACTGATTTTTAGATAGTAATGCCAGATAGACGGAGTTGTGCCAGTGTTTTGAGATGTGAGAAAGGAGCGTTCAGGTTTAGGTATGGTTGGAGTTGGTCTGGGTTGTAAATATTGGGATAAAAGGTGTTGTATCGGCATTCTAAAAGGTAATATTTATCTATTCTTATACCCGCTTCGGCGGTACATATACTAATTGTATTTAATTAATCTTGTTGTTTAATTATTATTTATTTTATTTTATTTAACTTAATTTTTATTATAACAGTGAAGGAATTTTGGAAATTGAAATTTTGTAGGAAGCAGTTTTATTCTGGGGAAAATTATATATGTACATAGAATTGTGATGAGGCTCTCCTTCGTGGTGCCCCCCCGTTGCTACGCCAACGATTCGTCCGACTGCTGGGCTTTACAAGAAGCTGCCTTTGTGCCTCACGCTTGAACAGAACAAGGTGAGTAGCTCACGGACAATGGACTAGTCCCCGTCACGAGCGTGACAGTACTTGGTGCTTCTCACGTACCTCTAACAGGAGGAACCGACACTTCACGGACATCAACACATGCACCATCTCCATCTTCAGACATACCAACCTCCTAGATTTGGTCAACCCAACAAAAAATTGTCAGTGAATCACCGGCAAAGTACTTCCCCAGTGGGAATTCATCAATTAAATTGTCGCTTTCCCTCTGAAACAATAAAAACAATAGATACCTCGCAACGGACAGTCGCAGGACCAAGAAAATTGTCCCTTGCAGAAGGGTGTCCATTGAGGAGGGTTTAAAAAAAAAAAAAAAAAAAACTTCATTTATGTATGTAGGTACATATACAAAACGTTTAATTTGCTTTTATGTTTAATACTACATATATAGATAACGAACTATAGATAATTAGATAAAACACGCATAATAATAGTTATTATAAATTTTAAGTTAATAAACCAAACAGTAAGTATGTATGTCTGTTTCACAAACAGCGAATTCTATGAATAATAAAAAGCATTCAAAATTACATTTTTCAAATGAATTCTTTTGTAAGTGTCCGCTCAGAAGAGATAAATTTATCTCTTGATGATGAAAAATTGTTTGTCTGCGTCCGTTACTTGTACTATACTTCTTATAGTTGTGAAACAACAAAAATGAGAATAAATGAAAAGAAAATACAAAAATAAAAATGTGGTACAATGTTTGGTGGCTTCCCTCTTGAGAAAGAAGAACAAGAGCAACAAAATAGAAAAAGTTGACAGCAATGTATTTCTCTAATGCGAATTAATCAACTGTTTTCGCTCTCCCTCTAAACTTAATTTGGTTGAAAATCAATAGGTATCTTACTCAGGCTCTTATGAATGCTCATAAAAACTTTCATTTCGATACATTCATTATATCTACTGTTAATAGAATTTCTGAGTTGAGCACCATCTTTTCTGGTAGGTATCCTTCTTCCCTTCTGCGAAATATTGATTGAGGTATAGAATTTACATATAAAATTATTTATTTTATTATTATATTTATTATTACAGTTATTAGGATAACCTAAGTTAACCTCTTTCTTAATTCTTTCTTCATTTGGCTGAGAGATATGTCGGACTATGGACAAACATGGAACATTTCATGTCGATATTTTCACTCCATCTAGAGTTATTGTGGTCGCACTCACGGATAGGCGTTCTGCTTCTGTTTTTCTATATTTTTTGGGTTCAGTAGGTCGTAAAATATGAAATTATAGATGAAAACATCATCAACATTCTTGCGATTACACAACGTCCAGGCCTCCCCCAATCCGTCACTCTCCTTCCGTGGCCTCCTCACTATTCCAATAGGTACCTCTTCACTAAACAATCCACTCCTCTTTGATCTCTCCCCGTATTCTCTAATTCGTCAACCTCATTATTCTAATCATTTAAATTATTTACTTATCCCATTTTTTTTCAACGAGTGGTAAGCAGTGGTGTTAAAAAAAAATTAACAATTTAATGTTATAGGGCTTAAATGGCCAATGGAAGGAAAGGGTTTTATTTTAAGCCCGTTAACAATTAACACAATTTAAAAGTACTTAAAAAGTTGGGAAGAACCCAGCAAAAAAAATCGTTATACCTGTAAAACTACCGGAGATATGTTGGTTCAAAATCTGAAATGTGTTAAACCCAGAGTTTGACGTGTTGAACCTTTGAAAAGAGTGAGTATTGTAACTGAAGTTAAGAATGGTTCTTAATGTATTTTTTTCTTTACTTTCATATAAAAATACTCAGATTGTAATAATTATAATAATAAAAGGGCATAATTTGAGCCATATTTTGAACATTTTCTGAAGATATGGACAGTATTTTAGGTAATATGGACTTTTGCAAATGTTGGTAAAGGCATTATTATTATTATAAAGTCTGTCTAACCAATAAATAAAGACTTAAGACCACAAATGTTACAAATCTATATTATGATTTTTTTAAATGACTTTATTACTTCATTTGTTTAGTTCTTGGTCAGTATAAGATAAGAATTGTTCATTGAATATTGCAAAAAATGTTCAGCGCTAGTGATATAGTAGATATGACCCTTATTATAGGGCAGTGTCATAGCAAGTTTAATGCTGCTTCTCAGGTTTACGCCGAACGATTTCCAGAAAGAAATCATCCATTCCGGAAGGTCTTGAAAAGGATTATTCAAAAACTGAGAGAAGGTAGATTTACGAATTCCAAATGTAAAAGAAACATTAAAAGACAAGGTGCTCGGGAATTAATTTTAAATATCGTGCAGCGTGACCCGCACATCAGCATTAGAAATTAGCAAGGCGTACTGGCTTTTCTAGAAGTGTTATACATAGGTTTCTGAAAGAACATAAATACCACCCATTTCACATTTCTTTACATCAATGTTTGATGCCACAAGACCTTCAGAATCGCAGGGACTAAATAAAATTCAACAATCAGGTGATTTTTTCAAGAATGTTCTATTCAGTACTTTAAATCGTCACAATTCTCATTACTGGGCACAGTATAAACCTAGATGGGTGAAACATGTCGATCGTCAACACCGATGGGCAGTTAATGTTTGGTGTGGCATTCTTGGAACCAGAATTATAGGCCTATATTTCTTCCCAAGAAGTGTAACCAGACAAATATATGCAACTTTCATACGCGATGAGTTACCACTTCTACTGGAAGATGTCCCCCTTAATGTTCGCAAGACTATGTGGTTTCAGCATGATGGGTGTCCAGCCCAATTTTTTTATGAAAGTAAAGAAAAAAATACATTAAGAACCATTCTTAACTTCAGTTACAATACTCACTCTTTTCAAAGGTTTAACACGTCAAACACTGGGTTTAACACTTTTCAGATTTTGAACCAACATATCTCCGGTAGTTTTACAGGTATAAAGATTTCTTTTGCGGGGTTCTTCCCAACTTTTTAAGTACTTTTAAATTGTGTTAATTAATAATGGGCTTAAAAGGAAACCCTTTCCTTCCGTTGGCCATTTAAGCCCTATTACATTAAATTGTTAATTTTTTTTCCACACCACTCGTTGAGACGTACAACTTTCATTCTTTGTAAAATTTTGCTAGCACTAATCGTTTCTATCTCTAAATTTAGTTTTGAGAAAAACGCAAAATCTTTTTTTTTTTTTAATCAGCCGTTGTAGAATGATCCAAATTGAACTACTGACATTTTTGCATAAGTTCTTAACATATTTTCTTAAAATTGTCTACTTCTAGTACAACAAAGAAACCTGCAAAATACAACTAACGGTACAATTATCCAGTATATGCCAATTTTCGAGTTGATATATATATATATATATATTTCATCAAGTATTTATTTATTATTTATTTTATCTTATTTTATTATGTATTTTTATTTTTCTTCTCTCTCCTCACACTTCTCTATCTAGCTCTTTTATAATCAACCATCATAGTATTATGCTCTGTCGATTTTATTAATCTATTTATTTTTTTCTTATTTATATGCTTTTTTTTCTTTTATTTTTTACATATTCTCTTTTATTTTATTTTCCTTCATAATTAAGCTGTTAATTTTATGTTTTTTCATGTTATTCTTTTGTATATCTATATTTTATTAATTTCTAGTTTTCTCCAATGTAACACTAATTTATTTCTTTGTACGAGACATACTGATACTATATTTCATTGTTCCTTCTCTATACTCTGTATGTATTTATTCTTAGGAGACCTCGGTCCCAGAATAATAAAATTTATTTTTCTTTCTTACGTCAATAACAGAACTTCCCTATATTACTGACAGAGTGCAGATGCTATGTGTACTTTCTATTATCTATATATGGATAGCTCAGAAGCAATCAGTGCAAGTTAAAAACAGGCTTCGGTAAATCACCGGCATTGAACTTCCTCACAACGAATTGTCTACGTCTGCTTCCTCATAGTCACCGGCGCCTTCTATCCTAGGTGACTAAATCTAGTTAGGCAAAATTTAGGACTAGTGGGGCTCGTGTCGACCAAAGCTAGCTATACAGTTGGCGATATGACCTCAAAGTTAAAGCCAGGGCATGAATTGCAATTACTCACAAACTGCAGTAAGGCAGAGCAGACTAGCAGGTACCCCCGCCGTTACTCGGGGAAATAATTATGTTTGTCATTACTTAAAGCCTTTTATTATACTTTTTGTTTCAAATATCGTTTTTAAAGTCGGAGTTGAGATGTGGAGATGGACAGTCTAGAGATATAGTTGTTTTAAGGCTTAAGGTAGTGAACCAAGTAGGAGTGAAAATATCAGTGAAATAGAAGAGATAAGGTACTTTTTATTTATATGTACAATATACATGCATATTATATGTTATATATAGAAGAATAATTCTTTATAATTATAATTATTATAAAAAGTGGCTTATAGTCAATTATTATTATTTCTATAAAAAACAGCTGTTAGGAGTGAAGTAACTTTTTTTTTTTTTTTTTTTTTTTTTTGGCTTTATGTACGGTGCATATTAGCCATATCAATGTGTTGTTTATCTAGTTATTTAGGACATCCATGGCCCCGGAAGGGAGTTTTATCTGCGAAATAAAACTCACTCCCGGACGGGATTCGAACCCGCAAACCATAGTGAGACCATGCGACCAAAGCCCTATGCTCTAGCCCGCACGGCTACCATGGCCCCCAAAGACGTAACTTAAATAGTGAATAAATATATGAGGAGTTTGGAGCCAGAGCGGACCAACCCACAATTTTTCGGAAAATGAGTTATTACCATCGTGATGTTGGCATAGGTTCCCTTTTTCAAAATCAGTGTGGATCACTTAGTTTCTTCACTTCAGTGATAGATAGCAGCACTTAAAGTTTAGTCCACAAATATTTTGTGCATATATTTTCAAAGTCACAACGGATCATACGGCCTTCAAAAACTTTATATAACACAAAAAGGGATCACTCATCCAATACTATTCTAAAATTTCAAATATAAATAAATATTTGGGACCCATTTATGGAGATAAACAAAATGTACTCAATTTTCAATTGCCATTTTCTTCCTGTTCAGTTTCAACCAGTTGGTCCGCTCTGGCTCCCAACTCCTCATATAAAGTCGCATTTGGTTTTAAAACGAAATGTCAACAACCAATGAATACGACGATCAACTGTTCTAATATTGTGGACCAGTCTAAGCTGTGTTGTGGAGGTGAGATGTGAAGGTGGACAATGAGAAAAGTGTTTTTAGGTTTAAGGTGTGGTGAACCATGTAGGAGTGAAATAGATGCGCAAAGGTACTTTTATTTATATATATGTACATATATATGTCCAAAATAACATTGATATAAATAATGGACAATAATAAAACAGAAAAAAGACTGATATAGTGTATATTAAAAATATTTTCATTTTTTTTATTACCAATCTCTTAGTTATTCTATTTATAATGCAGGTTTAGATAAATAAACCCATGTTCTTTTATTCTGTGCTATTCATTTTCCCTGTTAACCCAGTAAGATAATTTATACCTTTGGATTAGATTGAACATTTTTTGCAAATTTAGGAAAACAATATGGCATCTCATTATTATATGTAAAATGCATCCAAATGAAAATTGAATTTCTTTTAAATAGGTGCACGTTCTTCAAAATTGCACGTCATGAACTTTCGATAATTTCTTTAGGGCCCTTTTCGGAAGAAAGAAGACCAGCTAAAATGTTTACAGGAAATGTGGTAATTTTATTTAATTTCATTATTTATCACATAATATAATTTTATCTCATTTTTATACGTACGTATAATAATAAATTACTTGAAGCGGGTAGCTAAGAGGTAGCGTACTTGCCTATTGAGCTACATACTTATATGTATATAAATAAGACTGTGTGAAAGATCTCAAGGTCTTGAGGCCACGCCCGCTCAGCTTATCGGATATCTTATACCTTAGTCACACTTCTCCAGGTGTACCAACTGTAGGGATTTATGTAATCTGTCATAAATTCGATGTTGAGTTTTCAAATGAATTTCATATTTGCTGACCTTTTGATTCTAAAAATGTGTGTTTGTCTGTGTACATGATAACATCCGATAGAATGAATGCACCGATACAATGTTTTATATGAGTATTCAGAACTCTCTAAGGGCGACAACTATTGATTTTCAGCCAAATCGGTCAAAGGGGAGGGGGGGTTAGGGGGGAGGCTTAACACAAAAATTCTAATAACTGCCGTTGTAATGAGTGTATTGTCACGGAACTTCATATGTATATTCAAAGTTCAAAAAGGACGACAAATATGAATTTTAATGGTTCCAAAAATAAAAATAAAGTTTCATGTCAGTCTGTCTGTGAACACAATAACTACCGATAAAATGCATGATTGACACAACATTTATAGAGTGAGGATTCACATGTCACAGTGTAAGTGAATTTTCGATTTTCAGTAAAATCGGTCGATTGATTCTAGAGCGGGAAGGGAAGTTGGGCGGTGTTGAAACGTCTTCGTGTTTTTGCCCTTAGATCGCTCAGATTCGAGTTCCACCACGGCACCCTCCACACTTTTTTAGCTTTCAGAGGGCAATTTTCAAATGTAATGTTCTTGATTAAGGAGTTTCTGTTGGTTTTTTCCGGCATTTCTTCCAGAGGTGTCTTCTTTTTTTCTTTTTTCTGACAATATTTCGGTACTCTTACAAGTCCCTTCTTCCGGTCACTATGAACCGGTCAACCAACAATTCAATTTCCCAGAGAAGTTTAAGAAACACAAGGAGTTTCTGTCCGTCCATACACGATTTTGGTTCATTGGAATGTCCTCCAAGAATTTGTTCAAATCGGCTATTGTAGCCTCCCCAGTCCGTATTTCTAGGATTTCTGGTAGTAGGCGATATGAACTGGTAGTTAGAGCCCGGGCATGAGTCATAATAATTAAGAACTATAATTACTAGATAAGATATAGGTATTTAAATATTTTTCTCTGAGATTAAACTGTTCATATGCCAACTTTTTTCATATTTTTATGAATCGATTTAAACCATTTATATTTTTTATCTGTTTTACGAAGTATAAGGGAAGTTATGTAATCGCTCAGAAATTCGATGCTGAGTTTTTACCAGAATTTTAGGTTTTCTATCCCCCTGATTCTAAAATTGAAAGAAAATATTTTTTTTTTTTGTGTGGGTAATGTGTTGTTGTGAATAAGATAACTCCCAATAGAATGAATGTATCGTCACGAAATGTTATATGTGTTTCCAGAGTCACATAAAGACAATACCTACATGTGAGGGGGGGGCTCAACTCAAAAACCCTAGGGACTGCCGATGTAAGGTCAACATCATCTAACTGTTACTGACCGAGCTGATAACGTTACTAATCTAGCAACGCCGGGGTTCGCTGCTAGTACACAATAAATGGTGATATGACATAAGTTGGTTGACATTGTTTGTCATGTCTCATCTTGAATGTTGCTCAACTACACTGAAAGTGTTTCTCTATACAATGATGAGGTCTTTGTTAGGTTACCTCATAGACAGTGGTAATGCCCCATTTCAGGATATTGTCTAGGGTCAGGAGGGGAGGTCTCTTTCTACGCTCCATATTCTTCACAACATCCTAGGCTAGAGTCCCCAACTGACTGCCTGTTCTAAAAGAGCAGTGGTGGTCATCGTAACTAGTAATTGCGGAGCAACGGCGGCCCCAGCAAGTATGTGCTGAGCAACGCTTGGCAATCCAGCTAGTATATGTTGATCAACGGTGGGCAACCCAGAAAGTATTTACGGTGCAACGGTGGAGCCTCAGGTACTATGTGTAGAGCAGCATTGGTCACCCAGCTACTTACAAACGCTAACACCTCAGCTTGCTAGAATGTGCCATTCAACGGCGGACAAGCCCAGCTAGTAAGTGTTTAGCGTCTCTGGACATGCCAGCTAGTTCGTACTTAGGAACGCTGGGCACCATAGCTAGTATGTGCGTTGCAACGGTAGTTAGTAAGTACTTAGCAACGCTCGTTACCACAGCTAATATTTGCCGAGTAGTGGTGGACGCCACTGCTATTAGTACGGTATCAGGTACGCTGGCACCAAAGCTAGTTAGTGCTTAGCAGCGCTGGTGACCACAGCTAGTATTAACCGTGAAACGATGGCCACTCCATGAGATGAAAGAGAATTCTATGACGTTAATGAGTTTGCAATTTTTTTTATAAATATAATAATAAAATTCCATGTGCTTATTAACCTCAAGATTGCGGGATCGAATCCCGGCTGAGGTCCTTAGATTATTTTATCTGAGAAGTAAAATAAACTCAAGCACGCCATCCTTCGGATGGGACGTTAAGCGATGGTCCCGAACCTGTACAATGTCAGGTACTCGTTAAAGACAAGTAAATAAACATTTAAGTGAATAAAAATTTAGGGTAGGCAACAGTAAGGACTCCCATAGTAGTGTCGGGTCCATGCCGCTCTGGTAGTAGGCTGTATGACCTTGAAGTTAAAGCCCGGATGTGAGTCATAATAACTAACGTTTCATGTCGATACATTACCTCTGCAGTTTTTAGGGTTTTTACATTGAATCCCCTTCCCTTTAGTCGATATCGTTGAAATTTGACAGGTTATGTTCTCATTGGGTTTCGAATTTACATATGAAATTTTGTATAATTACAACGGCAGTTATTACAGTTTTTTGTGTTAATCCTCCCCCCTCCCATTTGGCAGTTTGAATGTTAAAAGAATCATTCTTTTAAGAGTTGCGTTGACAGAAACACAAACATACATTAATTTTTTTATTTTATTTTTGTGAAAACTTGAAATTTTAGTAAAAACTCAACTTCAAATTTCTGAACGATTACATAATGTCTCCTAATACTTCGTATAACTGGGGAAGTTAAGTATGAGAAGTATGGATGACAGAGAACGTTAGAAATATGGGTGCCTGGAGTGGACTCTGGACTCTTGGAAGACTCATTCCGTTAGCATGTTGAAGTCCAGAAGAGAATGGCTGCCGGAGCACCTTCAACCCTGGACAGACCTTGAAAAATGATAGATCTGTTTTTATTTTTATTTTTTTTATTTTTGACGCAGCATTTTCTGATCTGATTTCGAAATAGTCTGCCTGTCTGTCCATCTGATTCAGTTTGATGAATTTTGACTTTCCATCATACGAGTACGTTAACAAGAAGGACTATTTATTTCTTTTTCGGGTGGGGGGAGGGGGGGGGGGGCAGTTTCATTTTGTATTTTATCTCTCAGAGAAAAAACTTTAATCTACCAATCTTTTGCAAAATTGGACCTTTTGAAAAATATTTCTTTAAAAAACAGTATCCCAAAAGATCTCCTTTCACCTCCTTGATTTGAATACCCTGCTATGTCATTATTTAAACTGTCAGAAATTCTATCAAAACCGAATTTTCATAGGAATCAGACTTATATGTACCTGTGAGCACGATAACTCCCGATAGAATAAATATATCGACACGAAATATATGCCTATTCAGAATCCTATGAGAATTTGTGGATTTTGAGCGAAATCGACAGAAGAAAAGAGGGGAATTCATGGTGGGCTTAACACAAAAACGCTAATAACTGCCGATGTAATAATAATACTTACAGGAAATTTCATATGTAAATTTAAAACCCCATAAGAACGACAGTTATTAATTTTCCGAGTAATCAACCAAAGTTAAGGTGGAGGATCAACTTTTAAACCCTAATAACTGACAATGAAATGAATGTATCGAAACGACATTCAGTATGTAAATTGAAAACCCCATAAGGACGATAGTTATTTATTTTCAGCAAAATCGGACGAAGAGCAGGGGGCTGAATCCAAAAACACTAATAACTACCGAAGTAATGAATGTAAATTTGGTTTGTACAATTATTCATTCATAAAGATCTTTGTAATGGATGAATTAAATAAATTATCTGTAGAGTAACGGTAACTTTCATATTTTTTTTATTATCCAGGAGTGAAGGTGACACCTCGATCAAGGCAGCCGAGGGTGTGTTGCTCCCTGCAGCAGCCCTGTACATGGACGTAGAAACATCATTTTTGTTGTGGGGACACACTCAATCGCGCCAACTCCCCCCCCCCCCCCCCCCTCCCATGATCACACCCTTTCTGCCAAATAAAAAAATCTAGCCGTTTTAAATAAAAATAATACTACTGTGATGTATAAAATTACACACATTGTAATTATTAATAATATATTATAAAATGAATTATATTTCTTTGTATAAAAACAGTGAAGTAACTAAATTGGTGAATATATATACGAAGTCGCATTTTGTGTTAAAAGGAACCAATGAGTGGAGACAAAAGACGACCATCAGCTGTTTCAAATAGAGTGGACGAGTCCAAGTTGTGTTGTGGAGTTGAGAAATCTGGGAGATGAGATGTGAAGATGGACAGGCTAGGAGTGAGAAAAGTGTTTAGGCTTAAGGTGTGGTGAACTAACATTGAACACATATAACAGTGTGAAATAACATTGAAATAAATACACAAAGGAGGTAGTTTTATTTATTTATATGTTTTATACGCCCTAAATAACGTTGATTTGAAGAATAGTCAATATTTATTAGTTTATAAGATTTCTTTTTTAAAAATTAATTTAATGTTTTTTTTTATTTTTCATTATTTAGTTAATAAATTTATAATGTAGATTTAAGTAAATAAATACAAATATTTGTTTTCTTATTTTATGCTATTCATTTTCTCTGTTAACCCAGTAAGTTAATTTATACCTTTGGATTGGATTTTACATTTTTGAAAAATTTAGAAAAACAATATGGCATCTCTTAAATTTAGAAGAATTCCAAATGAAAAGTTTGTTAATTCAAATTTTTTTAAATACTTGCACTTTCTTCAGAATTTTACGTCTTGAACTTTTGATATTTTTAGGGCTCTTTTCGGAAATTACTGTAGAAATCAAAATTTAGTAGAAGACCAGCTATAAAATTTCTTCAGGAAATGTGGTAATTTTAGTTAATTATTTATTATTTTTGTTTTAATTATTGTTAATTCAATTATTTTAATTTTATATTTATTTAATTATACATTTTTTTATTTATCACACTACATAATAATAATTAAACAACCATAAGTAGAATTTAATAGTATATTGTACAACTAGTCCCAATCCCTTTAGTCTCAATTATTTTTTTTATAAATGTTCAGAAGATTATTGTGGGGGCGAAACGATACTCATGCCCCCACGACCTCAGGGTTGTGGGGGCGATGACTGCCCCCATGAATGGAATCTACACCTATGACCCTGTATCCAGGATTCCGCTGCAGATTCCTGCCTCGGTTCTGTTCTGGCAGACTCGAAATCTCTTGCTTTCATTTTTTAGTAACACACTGGCTTAGAATATGGACCGAAGCCTCATTTTTTTAGGCATAGTGTTTCTGACAACGGTCATATAGGGACTTGGGAGATTGAACCCCAAAACGAAATCCTGACTATGTTCCTGATGCAAAGTATAAAGTAAGTTACAAGACCATTTTAAAATTTCATGTTAAGGTTTTATCGAAAGTTAATGTTATCCAACCATTCAAATGCAAAAGTCTCTAAGACACCTCATATTGACTTCCAGCCACATCTCCCGAAGTGGACTGAGGACTAATCGAAGTGGGGATGTAGCTACATTGTCCTCAATCACCGATAGTTCTTTATGGGCACACATTTCCGATATTGTGAAGATGATTGGGTATCGTGGGTCATCCTAGAGGTGTACACGGTACCAGGTTGGTTCCTCCTTCAGGTGTTCTTTATGGGTGTTCTACCCTCCTCAGGGTTACCAAGGCCTACCGTACAGTTTCCACGGCTGCGCTGCAGGTGCTGGCGGGGGCTCCACCCATAGACCTAGTCTTGGATGGGGCCGTCGCCTCGTACTTCTGCTGACGCGGCTTACCACTGGAAGTAGACACGGACGTGGCCTTGCGTCAAGCCCTGGAGGAGGAGATGCAAGGACAGGCGAGACCAGAGCGCCTGAGGGGCATTGTCCAGGAATGGATCGTAGAAAGATGGCAACAGCGTTGGGCGCGATCGACAGATGGCCGAACAACATTCGCATATTTCCCGAACGTCCAGACGCGCCTTGACTCCCCATGGATACAACCAGACCATTGGATGTCACAGGTGCTAACAGGTCACGGCGACTTCAACGCCAAGCTCTTCTTCTTTAAGAGGAAGGACAGCCCTGCCTGCTAGTGTGGCGGCGTCGAGACAGCGGAACACGTAGTCCTCGAATGCCCGCTATACGACGGGCCCAGGGCGTCGCTGATCCGCCCGACAGGTTCGTACCTGGGACTGGACCTGCCGGGACTGATGACGGAGACTGGCTACCTGGCTTTTGGTCGGTTCGTCTCCTCCTGGCGGAGAATCAAGAAAGCCTTCTAACCGGGCGCCGGGGGCCCCGCCGACCGCCGACAGGCGTTGCGGTGGCTACCCCCGGCTCTGGGAAGTAGGCAGAACAGAACCCCCCCGAAATCCCGAGCTCACTCGTGAAAACCAAGGACGACTGTGGACCGTAGCCATTGAGCCGGTCCACAACCGTCATGTGTAAATAAACCGGAGAAGGTTACAGCTAATAAAAGGATGATGTGACCGACCCCCCTTCAGGGAAAAAAAAAAAAAAAGTGTTCTTTATGGGCACATATTTCCGATATTGTGAGGATGATTGGGTATCGTGGGCCATCCTAGAGATGTACCCGGTCCCAGGTTGGTTCCTCCTTCAGGTGTTCTTCAGATGACAAAGAACACCGCCCCGGCCTTACATCTCTGCTCCATGGGAGGTCTTCTTCTAACATCTGAATAGGGATCGGTGCAGATACCGCGATCATATCGCCAACTATTCCTGATAAGATGCATCTCATTGATTGATCTATTGTCGATTGGTACTTCCAGATCGATACTTTGTCATTTTATTTTAGTATTAGTATTATTTATTTATTTTGTTTTATTTTTTTTATCGATCCGTTATGATCAGTAAGATGATGAGGAGGAAGTAAGTAGGTAGATCTTTAGCAGAGTCATCCTGATCTATTGCTAACTGATCTACCTTTCTGATTAGAAACGATAAAGTGAATGTTTTCGGATCCTCTCATTCACTTTGATGCATCCAGCACCGGCTATGTACTCCTCCAGTTTGAATTCGACTCAAAAATTCTAATAACTGCCGATGTAATGAATGTATCAACGCAAAAATTAATATGAGAATTCAGAAGCCTCTACTCGTCAGCTATTTAGCTCAAATGGTCGATTAGTTTTGGAGGTAGAGCGAAAATTTATTAGATTAATTCGGGCTGAGGAAGTTCATTAGTGGTGATTCACCGATGACTTTTTTTGTATCTACCTATAGGTAGATACAAAAAAAGTCATCAGCAAAAAAGATACATAGATGTATCAACTTTGCTGTTAGGTTAAATTAGGTTTTATGACTCATGCCCGGGCTTTAACTACGAGGTCATATCGCCTTCTACCAGAGCGCTCTTTCGTCACTCTGGTGGACATGAGCCCGACTCTACTGTGGGAGTCCTAAATTTTGCCTACCATCGTATAGGCTCGGGACCATTGCTTAACGTCCCATCCGAAGGACGGCGTGCTTTAGTTTATTTTACCTCCCAGATAAAATAAACGAAGGGCCTCGGTCGGGTTTCGAACCCACGTTCTTGAGCTCAGAAGACAAGCACGCAACTTAGCTGTTGATTTAACATCATAAAGCAATAATTCATCACAACTAACCAGCCCCGCCGCAACATATATCAGTGCCCTCGGCGAAAATCTACCTTGCGCCCTCTTGTAAGGAGAGACAATTTCAATAATTAAAAAATAAAACTTCATAAAAAAATTTTGTAATGTTTAAATTTATTATAAAAAAAGAAAAAAATATATATATACTATATATAAAAAAATTATAAAAACAACATATATTATCATAATATATCTGAAAAAATGATTGAAAGACATCAAATTGTATCAATTTTTGGAAAAATTCAATTGTATTTTTCGGGCTTTAGCATTAGCAGATTCTTCAATTACATCCTTGAAATTTATGCTCTTGTCCAGTTCGTTTTGTATTGCAAGAACAGCAGAGCATGGAGTCTTTCTTGTGTCATAGTTGATCATAAATATGTTTTTATTAATTTCAATTTGCTAAAACTCCTTTCGCAACTGGCTACTGATACTGAAATCGTTAAAAGTATGCGTAACGCAATCCACGTTTTTTTTTTCAATTCTTTCAATCAAGGTCAAAGAGTCAACAACTCTTGTGCCCCTAACATCGAGGTGCCCTAGGCCCGTTCCGGCGGGGCTGCAAATGAACTAGAATAATTAACTTTAAATTGTTTATATTTCTTTTTACTGTTATGAAACACGATACACGTGAAAGGAGTTAATACTTTGAGAAGCTAGTTGACCATGTTGTTCTAGATATCTGTTTCTCAAATAACAGCACATCCCCAGTTACCACAATTAGTCAGGATGATAATACCACATTATTATTAGCCTGTCCAGTGCATCCTCGATCTTTCTCACCTATTTTAACATTTTATATTCACAATTTAAGAAAATAATGAAAAATGTCCAGAGTTATAATTTTTTTAATATAAATATAAATTTAGTATGGTGGTGATGATTTTAATATCTTTTAGCATTTAGCATGACTCTAAAAAATAAAATGAACGATGAAGTTTTTATTCCAACTAATAACTCATTCATAATTGTAATCAATGATAATTTTTTTTTTTTTAAATAATATAATGTTGCTTGATAGTTCTTGAAAGTTCTCACAAATAATGAAGAAGTTTATGGTCTGTTCTCTAGGCGGATACTTCTCTCCAG
The DNA here is from genome assembly GCA_963662175.1 of Aradus depressus. NCBI lineage: Eukaryota > Metazoa > Arthropoda > Insecta > Hemiptera > Aradidae > Aradus > Aradus depressus. Next base: position 4,955,588 of record OY759219.1, read on the forward strand.
CTTTGACATCTAGAGGACTTACTAAGTCCAACCAAAGCACTTTAATATTTCACACAGTTATGTAGCTCGAAGTAAGAAAGAACGAACTGAATTTTTAGTTCATTTATCTCTATTAAAACTATGGAAAAGGTTAAAATTTCCTCATAAAGAATGAGTAAGTTGAAGTTTGCTCACAAACAGGGGCGTAGCCATGATTTTGAGCAGGGAGGGGGGGGGGGGGGGGCAAAGTTAGACTACAGGGGTGGGGGGTATAGACTCCCGGGGACATAGCCCGCAGTTTCCGTCGTTAGCGCTGCAGACTCTTTGTTATTAGTTTGGTAGATTCGGACTCTTAGAAGCTCCCCCTGAGGTAACCACTGACTGTTACTTGAGCTGACTTTACATGAGCAGGAAAAATGCAATGCGCAGCAGCAAATGCACGCTGTGGTTTTTGTGCTTTTAGAATTAAATGGCTCTCAGTCAATAGCGTGCATTTGATGCTGCTGCGCTTTGCATTTTTACTGCGCATGTAAAATCAGCTTTAAGAGTATAAAGTATAACATAAATGAAGATTTTGAGCGAGGAAATGAAATGATCGAATTCATGTATATTTAAATAAATGTAATCTGACTTTTTTTGTACATTTATATTTAAGTAAAGCACAATTTTCGTTTATCCTCCGAAAATCGTGAAAGAACTTCCTCTTTGAAGTGTTCTCGATCGTTTTCCAGCAACTTTTCGTGCACGTTTTTAGTTTATTCAATTTTTATCTTGGTTTTTTGCTCTGGTCAGGGGGGGGGGGCACCTGTCCCCCTGGCTACGCCCCTGCTCACAAATAATGTGGAAAAGTTACAATATTCTCACTAAGAATGAGTATAAGCTATAGTCAGTTTAATCAAAAAAAATGAGAAGGTATATTTGTATCTAGGCGGATGCTGATTCTTCAGTTTTTGAATCTAAGAAGACTGTACCAAGTCAAACCAAAGCACTTCAACGATATAAGTTTCCTCACAAATAATAAATAAGTAAAAGGTAGTTTTTAAAAAAAAAATGAGAAAAGGTACAGTTTTCTCACAAATAATAAGAAAAAGGAACAGTTTTCTCACAAATAATAAGAAAAAGGAACAGTTTTCTCACAAAGAATGAGTACATGGTACACTCAGTTTTATCACAAAAAATGGGGAGATGGTATAGTTTTATCGTCTTTTTTCTAGGCGGATGTTGCTCCTGCAGCGTCTAAGAGGACTGTACCATGTCAAACCAAGCCACTTCAACGTTACACAGATCCATAGCTCAAGCTAGGAACTAAGAACCAACTAAATTTGCAATATTGTTGTCACATATATTTCTTCATTTTGGGGGAACATGAGAATGTTTACATTTTGCATTCCTGGTAAGATGCTGCATGATTATGGTCAACTGTCTCGCTGGTTTGGTCAACAAGGAAGTATCATATTCATTTGTTATGTATTTGAACATATGAATACTTATTTGAGTTACATAAATAAACGTAACATTTTCTCTGTGTACAAAATGAAAAACAATTAGTGCAGCCATGTGCAGTATAGCGAACATAATGCAATTAAAGATGTTTTGTTCATTGCAAGAACATATTACTTGACTTTTTTTTTTCTCTTTATTCAGTGTATTAATAATGTCCTACATGCTTAGTAGTTAGGTACTATAACTAATGCCCGGGCTTTTAACTATGAGGTCATATCGCCTACTACCTTCATGCCTCTGGTGGACATGAGCTTGACTCTACTGTGAGAGTCCTACATTTTGCCTACTCAAGATTATTCACCTAGGGCAGGGGTCTTTAACAAGTACCTGACATCGTACAGGCTCGAGATCATCGCTTAACGTCCCATCCGAAGGACGGCGTGCTTAAGTTTTTTTTTGTTTACCTCATAGATAAAATAACGGTTTCGCATCCGCGATTTTGAGCTTAGTAAATTCGGTAAGAGAATAAAAAGATAAATTTTGGTGTATTTTGTACAGATAGATTTTTTGTCATTCTGCTTGTCTATCCGGGCATCACGTGAAAACGGCTTGTATATAATGTATATTTACGAAATTTGTAGATTATTTTTAGGAATGCGCCAATTACAATATAGGCTAAAGAGGACGGGGAGCATTTAATTTTTATTTTTCTTACCTGCAATGTGTGACATCATTTTAAAGAGTTCGAGAATGTATATATATATATATATATATATATTTTCGGACGAATTGGATCCGAGAGAGAGTTGGTGAATTGTTTTGACATTTTGACAAAATGTCATATTTAAAGTGTCAAGTTATATAAAACTTTATTGCAATTTAGTTGCAATGTTCAAAGTTAACATTAACTGTATGGTTGACCCTACTGCCTGTCATAAATATAAGTCTATGATGTTGGTATAAGGTTCAGGGCCGTATTTACGCACAGGCTATCTAGGCTGCAGCCTATGTGATTTTTGCATATAGACATAAATCTCAATTTTGTGTTCTTAAAATGATAGTTGTTCAGATCATAGTTTTAGTTATTTAGTTTTTAAAGGTTCACTGTATGATCAGTCAGTTCTAACAATTACATTATACAGTAAAGCCAATAAAACAAAATATACGTTAACACAAACTGCACCTGTATTTACAAAACATTAACCCATAAAGAAAAACATTTAAAAAAATATTTTTTGTGGAACATAACCTTAAATGAACAATCTTATATATAAAGCTGAAAATACCTGTGCGTTGTACCGCTATAACTCACGAACGGCTTGATGGATTTGATTAATTTTTTTTTTAATTTGTTCGTCATCGTCTGTGGAAGGTTATAGGCGTATTAGTACCTCAATATCTGGTCCATCCCAGCATCCACCCACGCAATCTTTGTAACTCAAAAACCACTGCAATGATTAATGAGGAATCTTTTTGAATAGATAAGTTTTATCTACCGGAAGGTTAAGATCTATTTTTTAATCAACCCCTGGTCCATCCCAGCATCCACTCACGCTATCTTTGTAACTCGAAAACCATTGCAACGATTAATGAGAAATCTTTTTGAATAAATTAGTTTTAGCTCCAAAGCTAGCGTTACTACAGTTGAAGGACTATAAGCCTTATTCCGTATGAATAATTGAAAATTATAACATCATGAATGTACTGTCGAGGAACTGAATAGCCTTATAGAAGATATTGGGAGAAAAGTCAAAGTTCCCCGGGCAACGCCGGGTATTACTGCTAGTTACAATATAGAATAAAGCCAATAAAACAAAAGATACCTTTACACAGACTGCACACGTCTTTATAAAACATTAATCCATAAAGAAAAAAATTTTGGTACGTAACCCTAAATGAACAATTTATAATAATTTAGGCTATGAGTGAGAGTTGCGTTGTTCATAGTTATTGACAGAAGAAATAATTCAACAATTAGGCTAGACTAGTAGTTCATAGCTTACCTTAATGATAGAATAGTTTAGTGATTATCTGTTCTTTCCGTTTTTATTATTTCATCAATTCATTATCTTCTAAATAATGTATGGTAAAAAATTTTCTACAATTTAATAGTAAAATTCAAATGTTTCTTCTTAGGTTTTTAGATAGAAAATTTCTCTAAAATGCGATTTTTGATCAGGTTCAGCCTAGGGGTCTACAGGTCCTAAATACGGCCCTGATAAGGGTTCACATGTTGTTGTTCCTGTTGTCCACCCCTGAGGTACATGCTACAGGATGCACCAGCAAGACACCCCACCCCCGACCTTCGAGGTCCACTATATAAGCTCTTCAGGACAGAGAAGGGGTACAGTCCCCAGTCTCTCTGTGTCCTATCAGCATGTTCTTCTCTACACAGGCAAGTCTCTACTCACCGTACAATAGAATTTATAGAAAAGTGTTTATTTGTAGATTATACAAATAATATGCAGCAGGATAGACCAACAGTGAAGAGATCAGGCCCGTGTTGAGGGCGCCCGAGGTAGCGTCTGAGCTCAAGATCGCGGAAACACGACCGAAACACTTTTTATTTCGAAGATAAAAAAAAAAAACCTTGAGCACGCTGTCCTTTGGATGGGACGTTAAGCGATGAAGCTGAGCCTGTACGATGTCAGGATCTTGTTAAAGACCCCTATATCCTAGGTGAATAAACCTGGGTAGGCAAAATTTAGGACTCCCACAATAAAGTAAGGCTCATGACCACCAGAGCGAGGTAGTAGGCGATATAACCTCATAGTTAAAGCCTAGCCATGAATCACAACAATTAAATGTCAGACTTGTGGTCGAAATACAAACAACAAACTCTTGCCAGGCTTTGGGCACTTCTTCAGGGCCTGTATTAAAACATATAAAATAGTAATTAACTAAAAGTAAAGAAACAATAAATCAATAACAAATAAATTTTAACTAAACAAAACCTAGATCATAGCACTAAATAGCACAGATAAATTTTTAATTGCAATATATTAATATTATTATTTTGTTAGCATATTTTGTTTTATTTTAATTTTTTATTGTTTCAATTTTAGTTTAAGTAAGCTTATAATTATTGTGTATATGTCAATGCAAACCCTGAAGAACTGCTTGAAATTATTTAAATTTCTTTTATTGATTAGAAGTCTGATCTCTCTTTTCTTATTCAGAAGAATAGTTTAATAGACGTATTCCTTAATGTATTCATCACTCTGATACCTCAGTATAAAACCGGTAAATAATAAATATAAATTAAAGAAAAATATAATAATACTAAACTCATTGCATTTATAGTTTTATATTCTACTATAAATATATCAAAAATTTTCATTATAAAATTTCATGACTAATATTTTTTAAATTTAGTTATTTATATACCAACTGGCAACACTGTGGGACTCAATGAAACCTCCATTTGAGTGTCTCAATCCATCAATGTTTTCGTTTATTACATTTTATCCCTTGTTAAGGATATTTGAAATCTTTTGGGACAGATAGGGTTAAAGGATAAAAAGAGGATTTTATATTCTAAAAGAAGAAGTTTCACTGTAAGGAAAGAACTTTTTTTTTTTACATTTTTGTATGTTCCATTACCTATTTGTGTAATATTGAATACTGGGCCAAAAATATAGATTGTTGACCTCGGAATGAACATAAGTAAGTATATATATAGGTATAGATATGTTTTACTTTCCCAGCTATACGAAGTATAGGGGAATTTATGTAATCGGTCAGAAATTCTATGTGAGTTTTCAGAGAAATTTCATGTTTTCCGACCTGATTCTGACAATGAACAAAAAAATAAGTCAGGCAATGAACTTTACCAGAACGAATTAATCAATTAACTTTTCGCTCCCCCTCCAAAACCAGTCGACCGTTTACGCTAATATACAAAAGTTAAATTATGCAGAGGCTCCTAAAACCTTATACTAAATTTTGTGTCGATAAATACATTACTTCGGCAGTTATTAGTGTTTTTGAATTGAACCTCTCTTATTCGGCCAATATCGCTGATGAGAATTTGTAAGTGTCGTCCTTATGAAGTTTTAAATTCAAAAATAAAATTTGGTGGCGATGCATTCATTACAACGACAGTTAGGAGAGTTTTTCAGTTTCAGCTTCTCCCTAATCCTCCATTCTTTTCTCTGGAAATCAATATGTGTCGTCATTAGTGGTTTCTGGATTCACATATAAAACTTAGTGTCGATACATTCATTCTATAGGCAGTTATCGTGTTCACAGACATTTTTTTTTTTTCAGATTTGGTATCTAAACATGAAATTCCTTTGAAATCTCCACATCGAATTTTTGACCGATTTCATAACTTACCCTGTACTTCGTATAGCTGGGGTAGTAATCATTTCTGTCTGTCTGTGAACACGATAACTAGAATGATTGTATCGACATGAAATTTTATGTCTGTATCCAGAACTCTCACCTATGGATTTTCAGCCAAATCGGCCAATGGGATTAAAGGGGAAGCTTAAAACTCGAATAACTGACGTCGTAATGAATTTATTGACGAACAATTTCATTTGTAAATTCTCTCTTAGAACGACACTTATTGATTTTTAGCCAAAGGCTTACTAGGTACTTGAGGGATAAGTCGACTAACAAGAGGTTCGTATTATTTAATGATATTTCTGACATGATGAGATACATAAAATGAGCCACTGTCCTACTCCTGAAGAACGTCTATATTGTTTGCATTGATGTTTGTCGGAAAGAAAGGTGTGCAGAGATTCTACCATCCTCCCCCACTTCCTCGTTAACCCTTACATAAACGTTCGGTTTAGATCCAATCCGAGCGAAACATTTTTAGGCTTAATTTCCCCCAAACATTTTTCAAGGCCACATGGCTTCGTCTAACCTTTCTTTTAGTTGTAACGGAGAGCTGTAAACGTGGAGGTCACCACCGAGGTATGTGCTGAATTTTTATTTTGTGTACTTTGAAGTTAGCATTCCCTTTTCTGGGTCGGATTCGACCCAACGTTTGTGGTAAGTTTTTTATTTTGATGCCCCTTGCTGGTGGTAGCCAGCAAGCAGAATCCGACGAAGAGTTCGATGATGATATTGAGGAATCAGTGGATGAAATTCTCCCAAATACTGATGACGCGGTTTTCTGCGTTCCGTCAAGTTTGGGATAGTTTCAATAGCAACTATTCTTATTCATTCAAGTTTATGTTGAGGCTGCCATCTTTTATTGTACTATTCACAAATGTTTATAATGAGACTTATTAGTTTTATAATATGCATTTATATAGGAGAGAACCAAGGTTACCCATCTAAAAATATTCTTTTCTCTTCCACAAAATTTTTTCATGAAAATATTGTGGAAGAATGTGTTTTATTTTTAATATGTACAATTTTAGTTCCTTTTATTTTGTCTCTTACGTCTAGTTTATGTGCTCAGAAGGTATAAATACTTACTAGTATTAGTAAGTAAGTAGGTGCTTTGAGTGCCAAATTAAGCCTTCTTTGAGAACGACCTGTTTTGTGTAAAAAATGTTTGTTCTGTTTTTCAATTCTACAAAAAAAATTATATTTATCAATTTTAGGCAATAATTTAATCCCCGAGTTCGTTTATTTCTGAAAAATAACATTAAATTCACTGTGGGTCAAATACGACCCAACGTTTATACATATGTGTGTCTCGGGACTAAACGTTTATAGACGAGGGTTAATTATGTTGGAAAATTAACTAACATTACCCACCGTTAAAGACTTCGGTATTTTAAAAAAAACATGCCATCTATATTAATAACGGTATTCGTTATATTCCTTTTGTATTGGTTGTATCACGGTTAAACGGCTGATCGAATATGAAATTTCTGTTGCGGTAACTAGGCTCCATCCTTTTCAAAAATACCGCAGTCCACTAACCATTTTAAAAATGATCACCAATTTTAGTATTACTTATATGCAGTATTGTGGTACCCTAAAATGCATTACATTTATGTTTTCGAGGCCAATTCAAACTGTCTTATTTATAATGTGCAGAAAAATAAATTGCACCGGTGAATCACCGGCAGCGCGAATTATTCAACTAAGTTTTCGCTCTTTCTCTCTGAAACCAATTTAGCTACCAATTTATATTTATAATTTGGTTGAAAAGTAATAAGTATTAGGTACCATTACCACATTGTGACAGTATCAAGAAAATATCACACACCTAGAAATAATAATTTTTTACTTGTGATTTTCATGTTCCTAAAGTATTTACGTACAGTAGAATCCTTAACAGGTCTGCGGGACCGAGGCCATGGCAGGTTAATCCGAGGTACCCATGAAAAATAGATTTTCATTCAAAAAGAATTACATATTTCATTAGGTATCATCCAACTTATATAAACTTTGAAAATTTAATGTACATTGTACATATCATTGTTTGAAAAGATCAGTTATTTTTTTCTGTTTTTCCCCATTCAAAGATCTTTTTGAAAGTCAAGTCTCCGTTCATCACGTCCAATGCCGTTGAATCTCGTTGCTGCTCAACACATTGCAATAAAATTTCTGCAGCTTTTTTTTGCTTCTTCGTGACCTATTTTTCGCGTCAAATAATCAATGTTTGAGTCACTTGCCAGCTAATATACGCTGAAAGAGAGAAAAAAAAAACTCTGTTCCATGGGATAGGCCGGTTAAGATGGGTTCTACTGTATATATAATTAGTAAATATATTTGTTTGATACAATGCTTTGATGACAATTTTATAAAAAAACATGCAATTATATATTAATGTTCCGAAGAAAATAAAAATGCATTATCAAAACATAATTAAAAAATATATTTTAAATTTATTTTATGCATTTACAAGCTGGTAACACTGCGGACTTGACAATGAAACCTACCTCTTTTTAGTTTGAGTTAGAGAATGGATGCATTTTTTTTTACTGCCCGAGCTATACGAAGTAAAGGGAATGTTATTCGGTCAGAAATTCGATGCCGATTTTTCAACGGAATTTCATACTTTTCTACCTTCAGATTCCAAAAATGAAAACAAATGGTGTAGGTATGTGTCCTGTGACTACGGTAACTTCCGATAAAATGAATGTATCGACACGAATTTATATATGTGTATCCAGAACCCTCCAAGGACGACCCTTTTTGATTTTCAGCCAAATCGACCAAAGATGAGAGGGGGATTAGGGGGGAGGCTGGGAATAAGGATATGTGTACATACATTGGAATTATAAAAATCTAAAAAAAATATCAAATACTGATATAATATATTATATTGTCTAAGATATAATATGTATGAAATAAAAATCACTATCACTCTAAATACATACATATGTGGATAGAGAATGTGTTCTAAGGTGTTTAACGGAGGGGAGAAGTTTAAATAAATTTGGTCATACTTTTTAAATAATATTTTTAGTGGCTTTATTAATTTCCAATTGTTCTAAACTATCAGGTAATCTGATATTTGAGAAAAATTGAGGTATTTGATGGCATCGGTTCGGTCAAAAGTATGGCTATTGTAGATAAAGTGGACCCAAAGTGGCTTATTCCATATATCATAAATCTTAGTCAATATTTATTATCTTTGCACATTTTCTTTCTTACTTTATTTTGTTATAATTTCAACAATCAAATGTTAATTTATCATCTGTAATCAAGTGGTTAAAGAAACAAACATCATATACAATTTATTTATCTTATTTCCTTCCGGATAAGTGATACTTTTTTTTTTTTTTTATTCTTAAAGGGTGTGGTCACTGATGTCTATTCATATGAAATGATGGCGTGAGGACTCGAGCCCTGACCTGTTGAGTAGACATCGACGCTACCGAGGTCTAAACTCGAACCGTGAAGGTTCACTTTGTTTATAAACAGAAGAAAGCGGACATTTCCCTAACTAAATAACTTTAACGAATCAATTATAGAAATAAGACAAAAACCATAGAAAAAATGTGATGTAAGATAATTTACGTTCTTTCTGAGGGAATATTGCTCAATGATTTAACCTCTAACGGCGGATTAATTCAATTTATTTGAAATATTTGTATGGTCGTGTGGCACGACTGGCCTTCAAACAGAACGGCTGCTACCACTGATTAATAGTTCTAGTTTAGGTAAATTTATGTAATCGGTCAGAAATTCGAAGTTGTATATTGACTGGAATTTTCCGCCACTGATTCCAAAAATGAAAAACAAAACGGGCTCAACTCAAAAATGCTAATAGCTGCCGATGTAATGAATGTATAAAAAAAACTGTCTCTGTATGTCTGAATATGATAACTCCCGTTTAGGTGAATGCGTCGACACGAAATTTTATTTGTGAATCCAGAAACCTCTAACTTTTGCCACCTATTGATTTTTAGCCAAATCGACCATAAGGAAGGTTTAACTCAAAAACCCAAAAAAACTACAGTTGTAACGAATGTATCAATACCAAATATCATATCGTCGGCGTACAAGTAATATCAGCTATCTTCATTTTAAAAACTCTCCAGGTCCAAAATATTCACTGAACAGCTTGAAATGACAGTTCGATTTCATATCAAGTCCTATGTGGAATGTTTGCTGTCTGAGAAAATCCATTAAGTGCAGCTGGAAGTATTTGGACTTAGCTGATTTTCCTTGTATGCCCACGATATGTGAATTCAAAGCCACATAACGTTTTCTGTTCATAAGTTTTCTGCGGGATCGCCAGAAGGAAAGGGAGATCAGAGGGGCGCTCAAGTATATATAATCCCTAATAACTGCCGACATGAAATTTCATACGTTAATTTAAAACCCAATGAGAACATAACTTGTCAAGTTTCTGCAATATCGGTCGAAGGAAGGAGGGTTCAGGGGAGGGGCCTCAATTCAAAAACCCAAATAACTGTTGATGTAATGAATTTATCGACACAAAATTCAGTGTGAGGATTTAGGAGCCCCTACGTAAGTCAGCTGTTGAATATTAGCGCAAACGGTCGACTGGTTTTGGAGGGGGAGCGAAAAGTTAATTGGGGAAGTATATTGCAGGTGATTCACTGACGAGTTTTTATTTTTACTTCCCGTATGTAAAAAAAAACTATGTATCTTGTCCTGGTTTCGAACTCGCGATCTTGAGCACAGAGAGCAAGCACGCAACCTACCTTTTGAGCTAGCCATGCCCTCGGCTAGCTTGATGGCTGACATATATAATAGAGACCTGCCTCGCCTCCTTAGTCAGATGTCAACATTTTCAACCGTCACATTATATATAAAACGACGTATATTTCTATAACGCCCAGGTTCAGTTATATGATACTCTTATTGAAAACTCACCTCACTTCCTCAACATTGTTAACATTTTTTTTTTTCGTTACGGTACTATCGAATTTGTCACATGTCAATGGTAAATGTTTACGTAGTATTATTATATACAGGGTATTTAAACGGACAAATTTCAGGATTATATGAGTATTGTTAGTTACTGGGACTCATGCCCGGGCTTTAACTACAAGGTCATAATAGTCCAGTCAAAATAGACATTCAACTTTGCAATAATTCCCATAGAGCTGAAAATTACAGACCTTGAATACACCATTACAAATAAAATGTCAAAAGTCCCCACTGATCCTATGTCGGCTAAAAATTGTATTCAAGGTGAAAGGTCACAAATATCGGTTTTTCGCATATTTCTCTTAAACGGTAAGTGTTATCGCAAAAATAAGTCATACAAAGTTTGTAGATCATGCAATTATCTACAAAAACTGTTTCAATACTTTTTTTCATACGAATCATCATTCATGAGATATCGCGATTTCAAAAGTTGGAAACGTCGTATTCTGCATAATTTGCACATTTACGCGCCACCTATGAGGTAGTGTAATTGCCTACTACCAGAGCGCTCATTCATGGTGAACATGAGCCCGACTCTACTACGGGGAGTCCTAAATTTTACCTACCCTAAGTTTTTATTTACCTAGATAACGAGTTCCTGACATCGTACAGGCTCGGGACCATAGCTTAACGCCCCTTCCGAAGGACGACATGCATGAGATCATACAAAAGAATGCAAAATATGTACAGCAGAATAAACTTTGTGTTATTGTTTACTCCTCCCGCTATACAAAGTATAGAAGATGTTATGTAATCGGTCAAAAATTCGATTTTGAGTTTTGACAGAAATTTCATATTTTCCGATCCCCTGTATCCAAAAATGAAAAAAAAAAGTAGTCAAATCACAGGCAATTTTCCCATATTTGAATTAATCAACTATTCTCTCTCCCTCCAAGATCGTTTGCGCTAATAATTAATAGTTGACTTACATAGGGACTATTATATCATCATACTAAATGTTGTGTGGATAAATTCATTTAGGCCGTTTTAGGGTTTCTTCAGTTGAGCCCCCTCCGCCGTCCTCCCCTTCCCTTTGGCCGATTTCGCTGAAAATTAATAGGTGTTGTCTTTACGGGGTTCTGAAAACATGTTTCAAATTTCGTGTCGAAACATTCATTTCAATGGCAGTTATTAGAGTTTTTGTATTTAGTCTCCCCCCTTCCCTTTGAATGTTTTGGCTGAAAATAAATGACGATCGGTGTTATCCTCAGAGGGTTCTGAATACACATATAAAATGTCGTGTCGATACATTCATATTATTGGCAGTTATCGTATTCAGAGACACGCAGACGGGCAAACTTTTTTTTTTTTTTTCATATTTGGAATCTAGAGGTCGGAAAACATGAAATTCCGTTGAAAACTCTGGGGAAGTAAAACAAACTGCAAATATGAGGGATTAGCAAAGTTGGAATTATTCTACTCTACTGTATTGTTCTCTCTACTGTTCTACTGTACTGTTCTACTCTACTGTTCTCTCTACTGTACTGTTCTCTCTATAGTTCTACTAGCCTGTACTGTTCTCTCTACTGTTCTACTCTACTGTACTGTTCCCTCTACTGTTCTCTCTACTGTTCTACTGTTCTCTCTACTGTTCTACTCTATTGTTCTACTCTACAAGTATTGTCTTCCATTGAGGAATATAGCGGTTATTCGAAGGACCTCTCACCGCAAACAGACAATAACAATATTATTTTCAACTCAACCATGACATGATTAGGGAAGGTTTGACAGAATGAGGAGATTGTAATCGGGGCGGCGTGAAACATAAATCATGACCTTGAAACGTCGGTTATACTGTACTCTAGTCGGTGGATCACCGGCAATGTACACCCTCAGAACGAATTTATCAATTAGTTTTTCGCTCCCGCACCAAAACTAATATTCAACTTACATTGGGGCTCCTATTCAATTTTGTGTCGATAAATTCATTACATCGGCAGTTATTGGGGTTATTAATTGAGCCCCCTCCCCTGAACTCCTCTTCCCTTCAGCTGATATTGCTGAAATTTGACACGTTATGTCCCTATTGGGTTTTGAATTTAAATTATGAGATTTCGTGTCGATACATTGATTACATCGGCAGTTATTGGTTTTTTTTTAATTGAACCTCTCTGATCCCCCACTTCCTTTGTGGCGATTCCGCTGAGAATTATTAAATGTCGTCCTTATGGGGTTTTGAATTTACATATGAAACTTTGTGTCGATATATTCATTACTATGGCAATTATTAGAGTTTTATGTTAAGCCTCCCCCTACTCCTCCCTCCCTTTTGGTCGATTTCGCCGAAAAACAATACGTCTCGTCGTTAGAGAGTTCTGAATTCACATATAAAATTTCGTGTCGATACATTCATTCTGTCGGGAGTTATCGTGTTCACAGACATAAAAACAGATTTTTTTTTTTCATATTTGGATTCTGGAGGTCGGAAAACATGAAATTCTGTTGAAAACTCCGCATCTATTTTTTGACCGATTACATAACTTCCCCTATACTGTAAAAAAATCTGTCTGTGTGTATGTGAACACGATAACTCCCGATAGAATGAACGTATCGACACGAAATTTTATATGTGAATTCAGAACTCTCTTACAAAAAAAAATTACCAAAGAGAATGAGTGGATTAGGATAGAGGCTTAACTGAAAAACCTAAACTGCCATTTGGATGAATGTATCGACAAAAAATGAAATTTCATATTTGAAATTTTCAAATTTCAGCGATATCGGCCGAAGGGAAGGGAGCTCTATTCGAAAATCCTAATACAGTAAAATCCTTTTATAACGATTCCTGATATAACGATGTAAAACCCGTATCTAGTATGGTTTGCTATTTAGCTGTGAAGAAATAAATCCAGATATAACGATGTTAGGTATAACGATATTCTGTCCAAAACGATCTAAAACATAAGAAAAAGTTGTTTTTTCATTTCGGTTATAACGATATAATATGTATGTGCATACGCACATACATACATAATTGGGTACAACAGTATGAGTTTTGAACAGATGAAAAATACGAACATTATAGAAAAGGTTTATAAACACGGCTCTTGTTTACTCTTTCCGAGCGCAATGAGTCATTCCATTTTCAAACATACCATTTCCCCCTTGTCGAATTTTCTTCGAACTCCCTTCTTCCCTTCTAGTGCTTATATTCCTAGTTCCTTTGCCTCCGTAGGGATCGTGACTTCGGAACTTCATAACCATGTAAGCAAAAATTTACACTTAAAAAAAAAGCAAGCAAACTAAAATAACTGATTTTTTTGTGGAAAGTTAATACATATGTAATCATGTGTATACATACAGTTACAAATGTATGTAAGTAAATTTTAAAAAGTAAATAAAAATATACTTTCTCGTCTTGATCATTGTAAAACACTTTTTTTTCACTATCAAGCCCATACATTTGTATGTAGGTTTAACAGTTTGGTTCCGGATATAACGATGTATTTTTCTTAGTCCCTTGAATATCGTTATAACCGGATTTTACTGTAATTTATCGACATAATATTTATTATGAGGATATAGGAGCCCCTATGTAAGTCAACTATTGAATGTTAGCGCAAACAGTCGACTGGTTTTAGAGGGGGGGGGGGGAGCGAAATACATTGCCGGTGAATCACCAGACCTCTTCTTTGTTTTCATTTTCGCCCCAACTAATTGAGTATATTTTTTTACAGGTTTGTTTGTTGGGAGTGGCGTGTCTGTCGGTCGTCTCTTCGGCGGCCATCGAGCATCAGCCCATACACAACTACGTGGAGGCAGAGAGTGGCAACTACTTTGACTACGGACCTGGAGCCGCCCCCGGACCCTTCCTTCATGGATCACCGCTGGCTCTGGCGCCCTACCACGTGGCGTCCATTCCCCATCACCTCCATCCAGCGCCACTCGCTGCAGCGCCCATCCATGTAGCGCCTATCATACCTCATTATGAGGGCGCCGAGTATGCACAGTATGCACCTCAACATGACCATGAACATTATGTGAGTATAGCATAGTATATAGCAAGAAGAAATCTCAAAGTTCAGCGCTGCCCAATTCTTAATTAACAAAAAAAAGGTGAATTTTCTAGTACGAATTAACAATTAAGTTTTCGCTCTCCCTTGGAAACCAATCTATATGGGAGTTAACAAAACTTTGAGGACGCTGTCGACTAGGGAAAGATACTAGTTAAAAAGAAAAACCCAACCGCCTATATGTGAAACCTTAAGACTCCCAGAGTAGAGCATTGGGTGCTTAGATTCCGAAGTGTCGCATTGTCCCACTCAGAATATCTACGTTAATATGTTATATAACAACAATAACCGTCCTTCGGAGTATAGCATAGTATATAGCAAGAAGAAATCTCAAAGTTCAGCGCTGCCCAATTCTTAATTAACAAAAAAAAGGTGAATTTTCTAGTACGAATTAACAATTAAGTTTTCGCTCTCCCTTGGAAACCAATCTATATGGGAGTTAACAAAACTTTGAGGACGCTGTCGACTAGGGAACGATACTAGTTAAAAAGAAAAACCCAACCGCCTATATGTGAAACCTTAAGACTCCCAGAGTAGAGCATTGGGTGCTTAGATTCCGAAGTGTCGCATTGTCCCACTCAGAATATCTACGTTAATATGTTATATAACAACAATAACCGTCCTTCGGATGGGACGTTAAGCGATGGTCCCGAGCCTGTACGATGTCAGGTACTCGTTAAAGACCCCTACCCTAGATGAATAAAAATTTAGGGTAGGCAAAATTTAGGACTCCCACAGTAGAGTCGGGCTCATGTCCACCAGAGTGACGAAAGAGCGCTCTGGTAGTAGGCGATATGACCTCGTAGTTAAAGCCCGGGCATGAGTCATAAAACCTAACCCAAACCTATAACAACAATAATATGTTATAAGATTATATGTTAAAAATTATAGTTGATTTTCAACTATAATAAATACCTTAATATCTTTGAGAGATGGTAAGTTAAGCATAAACACGTTCTATTATCAAATCCATCAAAATCATTCAACCATTTTTTTTTTTCCTTTTACTTCTCAGCTAAACTAAAAGTTAATCAAAAATAATCGGACAGAAATTCGATACGAAATTTTCAACGAAATTTCATGTTTTCCGACATCCTGAATAAAATAAAAAATCTGTCTGTTTGTGGACACGGTAACTCTCAATAGAATGAATGTATCGCCACGAAATTTTACTTGTGTTTCCAAAACCCTCTAAAGACGACACCTATTGGTTTTCAGCTAAATCGGCCAAAGGGAAGAGGAGGATTTGGGGGGCGGCTTTAGTCAAAAACGTTAATAACTGCTGTTGAAATGAAAAGTTTTGTTACCAAATGTCATATTTATATTCAATGCTCTTTAATGACGAAACATATTAATTTTTAGCGGAATCAGCCAAAGGGAAGGGGCTCAACTCAAATACCTCAATAACTGCCGATATATCGACACAAAATTTATATGAGGATTCAGAAGCGACAATGTCAATTACTGAGTTTTATGTCAAACGGTCAATTGGCTTTGGAGGGAGAGCGGAAATTTAATTAATTATTTCGTGCTGAGAAAGTACATAGCCGGTAAACTTGTAAAATGAAATTCTACCATTATCAATGGCAATTCGATTAAATAATTGAAGGTAACGGGCACTTTAATAGTAGCCCACGCAAGCCAAACAAGGTGAAGGAACGTGAAAGGAAGTCGTGTGCTGTGTTTTTGTATTATGAAACGGATCTAAAGTATCTGTCTCGCCTTCGTCCGAGCTATATTCCGAAATATTTAATGATCACTTGGAAAAATGCTCAACTTTCTAATTAGAAAAATGAAGAAAAAAAAAAATACACACGAAGTACGCCCCTTGCCTAACAATTGTACGGTTGGGAGAACATACGCGTTGCTCAACTCATAGTTTCATATGACATTGATGGCGCGCACTCCTGGGACATACGAACGTTACTACTTCTATTCAGCTTAAACTTATCTAAATTATGATAAATTTAGTGTATTAAATATTCAAAATAAATTATGCCGTCCTTCGGATGGTCTCGAGCCTGTGTGATGTCAGGTATGAATAAAAAAGTAAGGTAGGCAAAATTTAGGACTCCCATAGTTGAGTCGGGCTCATGTCCACTAGAGTAATGAAAAAGCGCTCTGGTAGTAGACGATATGACCTCGTTGTTAAAGCCCGGGCATGAGTCATAAAACCTAACCTAACAATAGTATAGTAAGTTTGAGCTCAAGTGTTTATGAGGCCAAGCCCCTCCCCCCCAAGCCTCCCCCTAACTCTTCAAGCCCCCCCCCCCCCAAAAAAAAAAAAAAAAAAAAGTCTCCACCAAGGTTTCAGTAAAAATTAATGGTTTTTTTTTAGTTATGTAATAGATAAAAAATGGTATACATACCTATAACAATGGTTATACATATTACTGCGCACTGGTAGTAGGATATATGACCTCGTGGTTAAAGCCCGGACATGAGTCGTAATAACTAACTCTAATGTGTGAAAAATATGTTGTAAGTTGGGTTTAATACAGTTCTGAGATAATAAGATATGGGAGCAGGCTGCTAGATTCTGTATGTTGCTGACACTTTAATTCAGTTCCAACTGTTAGAGATAAATCACACAAGACTATTCTTAAGGAGAAAAAATTGGGGTGGTGGGAAAAAAACTGCCCAAATATTATATAGAGAAAAAGTGGCCAAAGATTATATAGGGGAGAAGTGGCAGGTGAATCTCCGGCTACATTGCATTGCATTTAGTGTCGATGCAATTACAGATTTTGAGTTGAGCCCCCTCTAACCCCTCTCTCCTTTTGGACCAATCTGGCTAAAAATCAATAGGTGTCTTTCTTATGTGTCTCTGAAATCACATATAAAATTTCATGTCGAGACATTTATTCTATCGGAAATTATCGTGTTCACATACACCTTAGTTTGCGGACCAAGTTGTGAAACCTCACAATTATTTAATTAAAGGCAACATTGTATACATTTCATCCTTGCTTTTTTTATTTATTATTATTATTATTTAGTTTTTTGAGCCGTTAACTTACAGTTTTTTTTTTTTTTTTAATTTATTTCAGTCTTACCCAAGATACGCCTTCAACTACGGAGTGCACGACCCTCACACAGGAGACATCAAGTCGCAGTACGAAGAGAGAGACGGTGACGTAGTGAAGGGCAGTTACTCTCTTGTCGAACCGGACGGCTCCATCCGCGTCGTCGAGTACACAGCCGACGACCACAATGGATTCAATGCGGTCGTTAAGAAGATCGGTCCATCACACCACCCCAGCCCCGTTCTGCCTGAGGTACATGCCGCCCCCGTCCCGCTCCATGCCGCCCCCGTGCCGCTCCACTATGCTGCTTCACCCCTCCACTATGACCTCCCCTCGTATCAACATCTGGACCATGACTATCACTACAGAAAATAAGCTTATCGGACTTTTTTTAGCGAATTTCTTTTGGATTTCTTGGACTCTTTCTCTCTCTCTCTGGATCGTAAAACACAGCCATCAGGGACTATTGATGGGCTGTAGTAAGGAAGCAAGCATATTGGCCGTGCTAAGCAAGGACCTGGAATACACCCGAGCTTCTGTAGCGTCCGTATCGTTCGAAAGCAGAATAACTTGAGACCTATAGCCACACAAAAATATATACGCTGTCCTAAAAAGTCAGCAATTACGTTGAATTTTGAAATGAATATGTCACATGTCCTAACTTGGATTTGATTCGATTTTTGTACAAGATATCGCCTATAATAATGATTCAATCAAAAATCTTTTCAAATAAAATTGTAGAAAATATTGACACATTTTATACTAAATAACATGTTTTTTTAGAAGGCCCTCGGTTGGGGCGATTTATGCCGAAACCCGTCTTATGCTTTATTCATAAATGAAAATTTAAATGTGCTAAAATTGCGGACAATTTAATATATATTTTTCAAAAGTCATATAAAAAAAGTACATTTACAGTGAAAAATACTCTTGATCTTTTAGGACAATTTGTGTAGAGAAAGTAATTAACTTAGAAGATTCAAACGGGGGAGGGGGCAATGAGTATTCACCCGTTTGTGATCACCCGGTGATAATGTACCACAAAAATAGAATACGGAGAATGCTAAAACTAGTAAATTTCCTAATAATATTCAATGAAAATTTCGAACTTTCACAATTTTTTAGAAAAATACTTCAAATTTGACAGCTTATTTAATTAGAGATGTGGCAACTGTTGTCAACAAGTACAACATCCAGAAACCAGGAGCGGACAGACGAAACAGGACAACGCAGCGGCTGCTTCTCATAGCGATAAAAAATGATATTAGCAACAGAAATTGTAGTTAAAAAAAGGAAATAAAAAATATAATTTATTGTTTAAATAAAGAGGTAAATATTTATTATTTATGTTAAATCTGGTTTCTAGCTCTTCTTCAATGTCCTGGGGCCTCCCCTCCGGTTATTATTTCTGGATTTTGTTATCTTAGTAATTACTTAAAATATTTTGTGTAAATTTTTTGTATGTTCGATTCAAAACACCATATTTTCAACAAATACGCTCCCCTAAACAAGATTTCCAATTCCTGTTTTTTTTTTATATTTGAGGTACAAAATGTTATTTGAAGATGTGATGTGGGGAGGTAGCACGACCTGTGTTCGGCCAGTGTTCTTGCTGTTTGCTATAATGTCTTAAAAAGGATTTTAGATTAAGGGGAATTATGAGGAATTTAGAAGAAAAACTAACATACTCCTTTTTTTTGGTTTAAAAAAAAAATCTTTTATTGAGAAACAACTCTTTGATTTTTTTAATATGAGAAAAACTTATATAAAAAATTGGTGTTTGTGATAAATGTTAGCTTTTCTTCAATTTTCCTCGTCTTTATGTTAAGTAATTGTAATTTTAGCTGATGTTTGTAGTTTCAAATGATTGCCTGTTAAGTATATTGCCTTAGTTTTACTTGGTACATCCTTTATTATCAATTACATTATCTGCTTGAGTTTCGTCCCAATTTTGGTGAAATTCACCTAAATTATTGTACCATGTGAAATGAGTTTTGCTATGTATTACTTAATTCAATATTTTTTGACAAAAATATATTGTAAATACAAGGAAAATGTGTAGATCAAACTAGAAATGTTGACACATTCTGCCAAAGACTTCATTTTATGTTGTGTTTCACTCATTGCCATCTCATGGTCTTGTTTTATTTGTGACAATTGCGCATTGTAACAAATTATTTATTATTTTAGTTGCCTTATATGGGGAATTTTTTTTTTTTTAATCCCTAGACTTAAAAGTACCTTTTTATGTACATTTATGGAATTTCATCTCATGTATTTATTTTAAAAATAAATAAATAAAAAATAGATATTTTAAGTTTAAAAAATAAAGATTTCATTTTTCCTACTGTCTAATTCCTTTTCCTTTAAATGATCATTAATCTTTTAAAAAAATGCAAAATAAACAGTCTCAACAACAGCAAATTACAGATAAACTCAGATCCCTGAGTACAATTTAAAGGAAGGGATATTACTAAAATTGTTTTCTTATATTGTAAAATACAATTTAAAATGTTGAGAATGCCGTCCTTCGGATATAACGTTAAGCGATGGTGCCGAGCCTGTGCGGTGTCAGGTACTTGTTAAAGACGCCTACACTAGGTGAATAAATCTAGGTAGTCGGACTCAAGTCCACCAAAGTGACGAAAGAGCGCTGTAGTAATAGGCGATATAACCTCGTTTTAATAGCCCGGGCATGAGTCAATAACTAACTACAATATGATGAAGTTATACGAGAATAAATTTGCACAAAAAACCACACGAACACCACCACACTATAGTGGTCGGTTCAGTCCGTGCCGGACGACTAAATCGCTGTTGGCCGCATGACCTGCCTGAGGAGGCGGCTCTGCTGACTGTTTCATCAAGAGACCCAAATCAATGAAATTACCGTTTGCAACAAATAAACAATATATTCCATGTTAAAAATATTTGATTAGTTAGTTATAGTGACTCATGCCCGGGCTTTTTAACTACGAGGTCATATTACTATTTATCAATAATACATTTTATTATAGAGATAAAATGTAACAACAGTTGATGGTGTTTTTCTCCTACGGTTATCCTAGCTTTTTCGGTAATGTTAGGCGAAGCAGTGCGAAACTCCTTCAGATGGCGAAGTCAGCTATTCAGCTTTGTCTGTCGTGTTTTCTTGATCTCGAAAAATGTTACTTTTTTTAAACAGAAAGGTCTTATTATTATTCAATTACGTTCAGAATATTGTTTTTTTTTTTTTTCATTTCTAAACTTTTTATTTATGTTCGCTTTTTTCCCATTTCATGAACTCTTAAGGTACTTAGTTACAACATAACGAAATTGAGAAAACAGACCACTCCCACCTATTCAATTATGGTCGATCTCTATGGAATTATGTGTGCATTATTATTATTGTCTCCATGCGCTATGTTGCATTTTGGCACTTGTTGAAAATAATGGTCTGTATACAACATTCTGTTATTTTACCAAAAGATGGGTTTACATAAGCCAATTGAACTGATGAAATTAGCAGAATTCATTTGACATAAAGGTTAATTAACAACTAAAACAGTTCCGTTCAATTAGTTTTTCACTTGTACGGAATCAGTCCGAATTGAAACAAGATTAAGGCGCGGTATTCACTTCATTTCAACAAGAAGGTAAGATAGGCGGAGGAGCAGTCTCTTAAATTCATTTTAGTATCAGTTACGTTTTTAATGTATCTTTCTTGAATAATTACTGTTGTTACTTATAATATACAGAATATTAATAATTATAATTAAAAATAATAAAACGTTATATGAGTTTTGATTTCATTGTAGTAGTTACGTCCTCTCTTTCGTCGCTCTGGTGGACAAGAGCCTAACTACTCTGGGAGTCTTAAATTTTGCCTAACCAGGTTTTTCACATATGGTAGGCGCTCTTTAACGAGTATCTGACATCGTACAGGCTCGGCATTCCGGAACACAAGTACATTGCCCATGATTTAAAAAAAAAATTATTTGAAAGGTTCCTGATACATTCCTGCCAATGAACTGCACTGTGGGGTTTATTGAAGTGATGTACTGCGTTTCAATTGTAGGTCGGAAGCCCAAAAATTTAATGTGAGTTACAGTATTTGCAAACATATTGTGTTGAATGATAGTAATTTATTCAAAAATTTCTCAGGAACAAAGAAACGTTAAAAATATTATCAGAAGTAATTTTCATTGATATCTTGCAATGAGTTTGTGAAAACATTTATTTAACTGTTTAACGTCTATAGTTTTAAATATTGATGAGAACAGTGTAAAAAATTCAGAGAGCGAACGCTTGAGGATCTTCTTCTGTCTTCTACAACCTGGAGGGTCTGATGTGGAAGTCCTGCGCTCTCGTTATACGACTGATGACTATTTCAAGGCAGGATCTAGTTTACTCAAGTATAAACGTAATCATCATTGTTGATTTGTGCGAAATTTTCAGATAATGTAGACATTTTTGTAATAAAAATATCCAAATTTATTTCAACTTAATGTATGTATAACACAATGAACGTTAACGATACTTGGACTCTTCCCGCATCCTCAATAGCTGAAAATGCATCAATTAGTATGCTGGAGGGGTGAAAGAGAGTCAGGAGGGGTGAAAGAGAGCCAGGAGGGGTGAAAGAGAGTCAGGAGGGGTGAAAGAGAGCCAGGAGGGGTGAAAGAGGAGGGGTGAAAGAGAGCCTGGAGGGGTGAAAGAGAGTCAGGAGGGGTGAAAGAGAGCCTGGAGGGGTGAAAGAGAGCCAGGAGGGGTGAAAGAGAGTCAGGAGGGGTGAAAGAGAGTCAGGAGGGGTGAAAGAGAGTCAGGAGGGGTGAAAGAGAGCCTGGAGGGGTGAAAGAGTCAGGAGGGGTGAAAGAGAGTCAGGAGGGGTGAAAGAGAGTCAGGAGGGGTGAAAGAGAGCCTGGAGGGGTGAAAGAGAGTCAGGAGGGGTGAAAGAGAGCCAGGAGGGGTGAAAGAGAGTCAGGAGGGGTGAAAGAGAGTCAGGAGGGGTGAAAGAGTCAGGAGGGGTGAAAGAGAGCCTGGAGGGGTGAAAGAGAGTCAGGAGGGGTGAAAGAGAGTCAGGAGGGGTGAAAGAGAGTCAGGAGGGGTGAAAGAGACAGGAGGGGTGAAAGAGAGCCTGGAGGGGTGAAAGAGAGTCAGGAGGGGTGAAAGAGAGCCAGGAGGGGTGAAAGAGAGCCAGGAGGGGTGAAAGAGAGTCAGGAGGGGTGAAAGAGAGTCAGGAGGGGTGAAAGAGTCAGGAGGGGTGAAACAGAGCCTGGAGGGGTGAAAGAGAGTCAGGAGGGGTGAAAGAGAGCCTGGAGGGGTGAAAGAGAGCCTGGAGGGGTGAAAGAGTCAGGAGGGGTGAAAGAGAGTCAGGAGGGGTGAAAGAGAGTCAGGAGGGGTGAAAGAGAGCCTGGAGGGGTGAAAGAGAGTCAGGAGGGGTGAAAGAGAGTCAGGAGGGGTGAAAGAGAGCCTGGAGGGGTGAAAGAGAGTCAGGAGGGGTGAAAGAGAGCCTGGAGGGGTGAAAGAGAGTCAGGAGGGGTGAAAGAGTCAGGAGGGGTGAAAGAGTCAGGAGGGGTGAAAGAGAGCCTGGAGGGGTGAAAGAGAGTCAGGAGGGGTGAAAGAGAGCCAGGAGGGGTGAAAGAGAGTCAGGAGGGGTGAAAGAGAGTCAGGAGGGGTGAAACAGAGCCTGGAGGGGTGAAAGAGAGTCAGGAGGGGTGAAAGAGAGCCAGGAGGGGTGAAAGAGAGTCAGGAGGGGTGAAAGAGAGTCAGGAGGGGTGAAAGAGAGTCAGGAGGGGTGAAAGAGAGTCAGGAGGGGTGAAAGACAGCCTGGAGGAGTGAAAGAGTCAGGAGAGGTGAAAGAGTCAGGAGGGGTGAAAGAGAGTCAGGAGGGGTGAAAGAGAGCCAGGAGGGGTGAAAGAGAGTCAGGAGGGGTGAAAGAGAGTCAGGAGGGGTGAAAGACAGCCTGGAGGAGTGAAAGAGTCAGGAGAGGTGAAAGAGTCAGGAGGGGTGAGAGTCAGGAGGGGTGAAAGAGAGCCAGGAGGGGTGAAAGAGAGTCAGGAGGGGTGAAAGAGAGTCAGGAGGGGTGAAAGACAGCCTGGAGGAGTGAAAGAGTCAGGAGGGGTGAAAGAGAGTCAGGAGGGGTGAAAGAGAGCCAGGAGGGGTGAAAGAGAGCCAGGAGGGGTGAAAGAGAGCCTGGAGGAGTGAAAGAGAGTCAGGAGGGGTGAAAGAGAGCCTGGAGGAGTGAAAGAGTCAGGAGGGTTGAAAGAGAGCCTGGAGGAGTGAAAGAGAGTCAGGAGGGGTGAAAGAGAGCCTGGAGGAGTGAAAGAGAGTCAGGAGGGGTGAAAGAGAGTCAGGAGGGGTGAAAGAGATAGACTAATTCCTTAAAACTTTCACGATTCAGCTCTTAGCTATCACAATTAAAATATCTAAGACCATATCTTTATATCCATCCTGTTTTTACACATCACTCCCCTCCTCCCTCTCAAATTAATTTCCTCATTTCAAACTGACATTACTGGACAAAGATTATGGCGACAACGGGTTCCTTTCTTTCATTGTAGGTACAGCATAATTTTGAATGCAACCCAGAATGCGTTTGAAATGAAAAAAAAAAAAAGTAATAAAATGGAGGGTCTGTAAAAACATGGTAGGAAAAAGTCATGTTATGTACACATCAGACTTTTTCTTTCAACATTTTATATGTGATTACTTTGATTCATATCCGGATTTCAACTATGTCATATCGCCTACTACCAAAGCGCTCCTTCGTCGCTCTGGTGAACATAAGCCCAAGTCTACTGTGGAAGTTCTAAATTTTACCAACTAGAGTAGAGGTCTTTAACGAGTACCTGAGTATTCGGGACCATCGCTTAACGTCCCATCCGAAGGACAACGTGCTTAACGTTCTTTTGAGCAGCGCGATCTTGAGCTCAGTAGGCTAGAACTCTACCTCTGAGCTAATGGCGCCCATTTTATGTGTAAATATGACAAGAAAGTATTCGATTTACCTGAGAGGGTTGACAACTATAGGCCATTCAGTCTCCTAACTACTCTGTACAGATAATTACCAAATTCAGATAAATATTTTGTAAAAATCTAAGGTAAGTCAGCCATGACTTGAAAAATTAATTGAGAGATACGAGTACATAGCTGTATAACGAAATGTAATCAAGTAATTATTTTGAAACAATTTAACGTACAATTAAGCATTACTATTTCGAAAATTGGAAAATAATATAACATAATTATCATATTTAGTTCATTGGGAATTATTCACAAAACGAATACGTCACAAACAGTTTGTAAGATCTCTTGTAAAATGTTGTAATTGAATATATTGTTAAAAAAAAAAAAAATAAAGACAATATATAATATAAACAATATTTATTATATATCAAAACATGTTTATTTTGTGGCTGAGGAGGACTTGGAGTCCCGCATGGAGGCTGATCTTCGCCGTTTGATCTCCTTACGACGCTCCTTAGCCTCCTTCTGTCGCTGAGCCAGCAACTTGGCGTACTCCCGCTGTTCCTCCTTCCTCCGCTCTGAGCGTTTCTTCTTCAGAGCAAGGCGATGTCTTTTCCTCTGCAAAAACAGAAAAAGGAAAAAATGTGTTAATAATACATCAAGAAAGTAATGAATATGTAAAAAAAAAAATTATACATTTACAAAAAGTATTCGTCACTTGAGACTAATCATCTCCAAAATGATTGAATTGTAGCAAACTTTTTCGGCACAAATACAGTCATTGGGACATGCTTTGCTTCCTAGATTGCCTTAATGTGCCCAACATTTACTATGTAAACTGGCACTAGAGCCATCATGTGTTGAATGGCAATAGCGTGGCTTGTGGGTCGTCAATACCATTCTCAAGAGACCAACAAAACAAGAAATAGAAACACTTAAAAAATAACAAGAGAATTGTATCAAACTCTTAGTTCTCACTAGTTATTGATAGAATTAGTGAGGGTGGACTTTTGAACTCGTGGCTATAAGCTCTGATAGACGTTGGATCAGATACTCATCCGTCTGTCCAGCAACACACAGAGCTAAACAACAGAAACTCGCCTTGGTACCTTGCGATACTTCGGAAATTCGCCATACATTTGAACGACATATGTAAAAAAAGTTTTTTAAAAGGAGCTCGTCACACGAAATTAAACTTCTCTTAAGGCGGAATTCCACTGAGGCAACTTTTAGGGCAGCATGCGGCATTGACGCATGCTACACACATCTTTCTCCATTGAAGAAACACGAAGCGACAAGAAACAAGTCTCCTTGCCGCAGGCTACAAGTTTATTGTTGTTGCCGGGCCGCATGTGTCACCTCTCGACAGGATTCAACATGTCGAACAGTGTCGTCGCTATCCAACAGTCAGCGGATCGGTGCGGCTTGTATCGTGCGACATGGATTGGAATAATGAAAGAACCACATCATTTATTGAAGATTACCATAATTCACCCGAGTTATGGAACAAACAAAATTAGTGATTATAAAGATATTCGAATAAAAAATGACAAGTTAAAAAAGTTAGCTAATAAATATAATTGTACTGTGGCTGAGGTAAAAAATAAAATCAAGAAAAAATCAATTCGAGAAATGCTTGGCTCAGATATCCGAAACTAATACACAAGTGAAGGATAGCTATCACCCGTAGCTAAATATCTCAATGTCACTAACAATCTCACACGAGGTGGTATTGCTTCACGAAAGTTGGTAGCACATTTTTTTATAGTAGTAGGTGAGACTTTCTCATGCAAGTACTCAAAATCTTCTTTACTCATTCGTGTAAAATCTCGAAATAGAGCTTCATCATGAGCAACCATGTTCTTGTATAAAATATGCTGAGTTTCCGCGACTGTTTGTAAAGACATGATGCACCAAACTGAAGTTGCCTCCATGGAATCGTTTTAGATGCATGCTACAAGCATAGACGACAAAGCGCATGCGATGTGGGGAGACATATTCCACATGCAACATTGTTGAATTTTGTGGCACATAGTCGCACACCTATAATCAGGCAACACTAGGAAACAAGTATCATGTCTCATGTCGTTCAGTGATGCCTCAGTGGAATTGCGCCTTTAGATTATCAAATTAGCATTGTAGCAAAATTTTTCGGCACAAATACAGTCATGAGGACATGCTTTGCTTCCTAGATTGCCTTAATGTGCCCAACATTTACTATGTAAACTGGCACTAGAGCCATCATGTGTTGAATGGCAATAGCGTGGCTTGTGGGTCGTCAATACCATTCTCAAGAGACCAACAAAACAAGAAATAGAAACACTTAAAAAATAACAAGAGAATTGTATCAAACTCTTAGTTCTCACTATTTATTATTAGAATTAGTGAGGGTGGACTTTTGAACTCGTGACTATAAGCTCTGATAGACGTTGGATCAGATACTCAACCGTCTGTCCAGCAACACACAGAGCTAAACTATAGAAACTCGCCATAATACCTTGCGATGCTTCGGAAATTCATCCCATTTCAACTATATATATTTTTTTAATTTTAACAGGAGCTCGTCACACGTAATTAAACTTCTGTTAGATTATCCGATGTAGAATTGTAGCAAAATTTTTCGGCACAAATACAGTCATGAGGACATGCTTTGCTTCCTAGATTGCCTTAATGTGCCCAACATTTACTATGTAAACTGGCACTAGAGCCATCATGTGTTGAATGGCAATAGCGTGGCTTGTGGGTCGTCAATACCATTCTCAAGAGACCAACAAAACAAGAAATAGAAACACTTAAAAAATAACAAGAGAATTGTATCAAACTCTTAGTTCTCACTATTTATTATTAGAATTAGTGAGGGTGGACTTTTGAACTCGTGACTATAAGCTCTGATAGACGTTGGATCAGATACTCATCCGTCTGTCCAGCAACACACACAGCTAAACGATAGAAACTCGCCTTAGTACCTTGCGATGCTTCGGAAATTCATCCCATTTCAACTATATATATTTTTTTAATTTTAACAGGAGCTCATAATTAAACTTCTGTTAGATTATCCGATGTAGAATTGTAGCAAAATTTTTCGGCACAAATACAGTCATGAGGACATGCTTTGCTTCCTAGATTGCCTTAATGTACCCAACATTTACTATGTAAACTGGCACTAGAGCCATCATGTGTTGAATGGCAATAGCGTGGCTTGTGGGTCGTCAATACCATTGTCAAGAACAAAACCATCTGTTTAAAATTTACATAAAAAATAACAAGACAATTGTATCAAACTCTTAGTTCTCACTAGTTATTGATAGAATTAGTGAGGGTGGACTTTTGAACTCGTGGCTATAAGCTCTGATAGACGTTGGATCAGATACTCATCTCAATCATTGTCAAGAGGCCAACTTTATAAGAAATCAAAACACTTTCTATAAAAAATTAACAAGAATATTGTATCAAATTATTAGTGCTCAATTGATAGAATTAGTGAGGGTGGACTTTTGAACTCGTGGCTATAAGCTCTGATTGACGTTGGATCAGATACTCATCCGTCTGTCCAGCAACACACACAGCTAAACGATAGAAACTCGCCTTAGTACCTTGCGATGCTTCGGAAATTCATCCCATTTCAACTATATATATTTTTTTAATTTTAACAGGAGCTCGTCACACGTAATTAAACTTCTGTTAGATTATCCGATGTAGAATTGTAGCAAAATTTTTCGGCACAAATACAGTCATGAGGACATGCTTTGCTTCCTAGATTGCCTTAATGTACCCAACATTTACTATGTAAACTGGCACTAGAGCCATCATGTGTTGAATGGCAATAGCGTGGCTTGTGGGTCGTCAATACCATTGTCAAGAGGCCAACAAAACTGTTTAAAGAAATAAAATCACTTAAAAAATAACAAGAAAATTGTATCAAACTCTTAGTTCTCACTAGTTATTGATAGAATTAGTGAGGGTGGACTTTTGAACTCGTGGCTATAAGCTCTGATAGACGTTGGATCAGATACTCATCCGTCTGTCCAGCAACACACAGAGCTAAACGATAGAAATTCGCCTTAGTACCTTGCGATGCTTCGGAAATTCATCCCATTTCAACTATATATATTTTTTTTTTCTAATTTTAACAGGAGCTCGTCACACGAAACCAAACTTCCCTTAGATTATTCAATGGAGAATTGTAGCAAAATTTTTCGGCACAAATACAGTCATTGGGACATGCTTTGCTTCCTAGATTGCCTTAATGTGCCCAACATTTACTATGTAAACTGGCACTAGAGCCATCATGTGTTGAATGGCAATAGCGTGGCTTGTGGGTCGTCAATACCATTGTCAAGAGGCCAACAAAACTGTTTAAAGAAATAAAATCACTTAAAAAATAACAAGAAAATTGTATCAAACTCTTAGTTCTCACTAGTTATTGATAGAATTAGTGAGGGTGGACTTTTGAACTCGTGGCTATAAGCTCACAGAAAAAGACTTGTTTTTCATTTTTGGATTAGAGAGATTGGAAAACTTAAAATATCGGTGAAAGCCCAACTTTGCATTTCTGACAGATTACATAACTTTCCCCCTACATTACGTACAGCTGGGGAGGTAAATTTAAATGTATAATCCAACCAAAAGAGAGTAACAATTACATTTGGGAAATAGAATTTGCAGAATTGCAGACTTCCGGCTATAGGTAAATTTACAACCGCCATAATCGATAATATGGCAAACAATAACATCATAAAACATTTTTCCTTTTCGATATTTTTCATTAGATACTTCAAATGTCCCTACGTAATGTATCATCTTGTGTTTCTGTTCCTTCACATTCTAAACTCATAAACGATAAAATATCAGTACTAAATATATTTAGATTTACGGTAATATTATCATACCTGGAGGACGAGGGGAGTGATCAATCTCTGTATCTTGGGTGCTTTGAACTTCTGTTTGGTCTGTCCCTCCTTGAGTGGGAGCGGCCTCTTGATCACAAACTGACGAACATCATCCTCTTTGGTCAGATTGAACAGTTTACGGATCTTGGAGGCTCGTTTGGGACCCAGTCGGCGGGGCACTGTGTTGTCTGTCAGACCCGGGATTTCCTGTAATAACATCACATATATAAGACAAATAAGAACAGTAAATAAATTAAATCTTTGTGTCTACATATTAATCTCAAGTCAGATGTTAGACGAGACGCCGCGCTGCCTTCCCCACGCCTCAAATCTGGCTCATAAGGGTGCAACTAAAATTAATGAAAGTTCGAACAGTCTATAACTCCAACCACAACTCCCCCTCCCATTAAAAATTTTGAGACGCCACTTCTATTTTTGAATAGGACTTCTCATCCTAAAACCCCGGATGCGAGATTTTGAGAAAGTTTTTTAATTAAACTAATTAAACCATCCCTTAAAATTAAATTTTGAAAATGTTTAGGGGTATTATTAGGTTTAGAGGATGATCAAAAATTCACAAGTACAAAATATTGTGTCGAACAACTTCGACTTCGACTACAGCCACAGGTACGTCGGCGGTTTCAGGCCAGACTGTCCGAGGGAAGCGCACTTGTCCTCCAGAGTTCCTGTTTTAGTCCCACGGCTAGATAAAGATTAGCTATGATCAGTAACATGTTACGAGATGACGTTATCTAACCGACAACAATATTGTACTGATAAGGTGGCCACGACCTTAACCCGATTGATGAGGGACCAGCTAGAAAAACGTTCAACAGCGAGAACTCGACAAGGGACAGTGCGCAGAGAGCCCGAAGCAGTGTACTGACGAAATTCAGGCTATTTTACCAAAAGAGCTAATTTGAGAAACGCGGTTATATTCTGAAAACGTGTAAATAGATAAATAAAACAAAATTATTTTTTGAAATATTGTCTATTGAACAAAAAAAAGACTACAAAACTACCGGTTTCGACATTACATTATAACAATTTTTATGAAAAAAAAAATAACACGCTAAGTGATGGTCCGGAGCCTCTGCGATGTCAGGTACTCACTAAAGACCTCTATCCTAGGTGAATAAATCCAGATAGGCAAAATTTAGTACTCCCTCTGTAGAGTCGGGCTAATGTCCACTAGAGCGCCGAAAGATAAGACCTCAATAGTTAAAGCCCAATAATTAATAATTTTTTGTGGGATAAACAATATTTTAAAAAAAATAACGTTTCTTTTATTTATTTGATACAAGTTTACAATAAGCCGACTCTCAATAACAGACTTAAGATCACATATAAAAAAGAATAGAAGAAGAATAAATATTTGTTAGGGTCATGTACCTGAGGTCCCTTCTTGACAATGATGAGTGCAAGAACACTGAGGTTAGCGTCCACGATACATCCTCGGACTGACTTCCGTTTCCTCTCTCCGTCACGGCGAGGTCTGTAGCAGGAATGGCCCTTGGAGAGAAGTAATCGAACTCGTCCTACAAACCAACAACACACACACAATAACCAATACTCGTTTTTAATACTATTTCGAGCAGGGTTTAAGAACAATGCACTTTTTTCTCCCCCATTTTGAATCTAACTGAACCAATATATGAACGGTGTTATGCAATTGAAAAAGTTGAATTCGAAAAATTAAAGCTGAACTAAATTTTCTTTTACCGACTAGCCAAGGAAGGTTCAAGTAAGCCCTTTATGAGCCCAGAGCCAGTACTAGGAATATCTCGGGAGGTATGCTGAACCCGGATTAAAGAGTGGACTAAGGATCTTTTAGAGCGTACATAGAGAGAAAAGACTACATGCAGACAGTAGATGTTTCTGGGAGGGGAGGAGTCCAAGGTGTTGAAGGATGGGATCCTGAACCTCAAAAGGAACGAGCTTCGGCAACTGACTGGAGTTCTCACAGGACACGGTCCGTTCAATAGACACCTACACACTGTAGGAGTCAAGTACAGTCCTACCTGCGATAGATGTGGGGAGGAAAACGAGACGGCGGCACACTTCCTAGGCTACGCGCGAACGAGATTCTGCATCTTTGGTGGAGATTTAATAGCAGAGGAGGATTTCAGAAGATTGGACCACGAGAGCATTCTCAGGTTCATTAAGGAAACTGGGAGACTGAGCACTCTATGAAGAACTTGGTTTAGGTAGTATGAACATACCTAGGTACTGGATGCTTAGGTCCCTAGGTCTAAAACACCAGCCCACCATATATATAAATAACTCTTTGTTAAATAACACTGTCCCTATTAAGCACAAAATTAAACTAAATTTGAAATTTTAGACACACAATTGGGTTCTCTTTCTCATATATTATTCTTCATGGATTCTGCCATATTTTCATGGATCACTATCAACTATAGAAGAGCGAATATCAATACACAAGGCAAATGTTTCCTGGAAAAACTAATCAAGTCCAAAAATTATTAGTTTTGAGTTATTGAAGTTCAAAGTTTTCAAGGTGTCAAGTATTACACCGGAGGGGGGGGGGGGGGGGGGGGGGGATTCAACTCTACGCCGGATGCTAATATTTCCACCACCAGAATCCATATTTCTTTAATAAATTTTCTTTATTCTTTTAACCTCCCTCCAAAAAAAGATAAGTGATTAAAAAAATATACATATAAATAAAGAAATAAGGAAAATATAATAATTATCTATGGTATTCGAGGGAAAAAAAATTAACGTGTTAAAAATAAATTTTTTGAAAATTTCGAAGAATGGATCTTGATCATACAGAATGAAAACTAAAACATTTTGGAAAAAACAGGAAAGGTTCCAAAAACATCAGAAACATAATTCCCTTTCGTAATTTTTTCATGGTACATCAAATGTCCCTACGATATGTATCATCATATGTTTTTGTTCTTTCCGTTCTTGCAAATAAGACAAGAGGGAAAATATAATTTTCAGAAGATAGCAGTTATTTACTTTGTTTTCTTCATTGTTATTAAGGCAACTAAAAAATGTATCGAAAAAGTAAATTATAATAAGAAAAATTATCGAAAAATGAAACTAGAACGTTCAAAATAAACTCGATGTTATTTCTTAAATATAATAAAAATAATATGAAACACAAAATATGAATATTTTTACCTCCTCAGCTATACGAAGTACAGGGAAACTTACGTAATAGGTCAAATACTCGATGCGGAATTTTCAACGGAATTTCAGGTTTTCCGACCTCTAGATCTCAGGTATGAAAAAAAAAATCTGTGTCTATGAACAGGATAACTCCCCATAGAATGAACGTATCGACACAAAATTTCGAATGTGAACTCAAAACTCTCAACGACGACACCTCTTGTTTTTCAGCCAAACCGACCAAAGGGAAAAGAGAGAAAGCACTTAATAACTGCCGATAAAATGAATGTATCGACACAAAATTTCATATTTAAACTCAGAACTCAATGAGGTATGACCTGTCAAATTTCAGCGACATCGGCTGACGGAGGGGGTTCAATTCAAAAACTATAATAACTGCGAATGAAATGAATTTATCGACACAAAATTTAGTGTGAGGATTTAGGAGAGCCTCTATGTAAGTCAGCTGGTGAATATTAGAGCAAACGACGGTCGACTGGTTTTTGAGGGAGCGAAAAGGGAATTGATTAATTCGTTCTGGGGAAGTACATTGCCGGTGATTCACCGACCACTTTCTATTTTGGCACCACACAGGGGGGGAGGGGGGGTGGGGGCGACAAACCGAGATTATATACTAACATCTGGAGACAAGTTTCATCAGATAGAACATTCTCTCCTGGAAGGGGATTTGAACCCGCAAGCGCGTTGAATCCATGCAACCACATCCCTACGCTCTAGCCCACACAGCCCCTGCAAGTTGATCATCAATATT
This sequence comes from Aradus depressus, assembly GCA_963662175.1. Taxonomy (NCBI): domain Eukaryota; kingdom Metazoa; phylum Arthropoda; class Insecta; order Hemiptera; family Aradidae; genus Aradus; species Aradus depressus. The sequence continues at coordinate 4,989,126 of OY759219.1, forward strand.
GTGACAATATTTAGTATTTTAAAGTATGTTTTTTGAAAAAAGTATTATCTGTTGTGTTAGGTAATAATATCAAAGAAATTATACACTTGAACTGTGCATTCCAAGATTTGTGAAATTAAGTGGTGAATGGTGAAGTTCTTGTATTCACGTGTTTAATCAAGATCTAAAAAGTTAGAACCAATTAAAGCATTCTCTAGGTACCAACCAAATACACGGAAACGCCGCTCATATTATCGCAACAATTCTAGCCATATAACAGAAAAGGTTCCAAAAACATCAGAAACATTATTCCCTTTCGTAATTTTTTCATGGTACATCAAATGTCCCTACGATATGTATCATCATATGTTTTTGTCCTTTCAGTTCTCAAACGTAACAAACACAAGAGTGAAAATAATCTGAAAATTTTCAGAAGATAGTCGTAATTTCTCCATATTCTCTAATAAATTTTCTTTATTCTTTACCCCCCCCCCCCCCCCCCTCTACAAAAAAGAGAATAAATCGAAAAAATATATAAATAAAGAAATAAGGAAAATATAATAATTTTCTATGATATTTGAGGAGAAAAAATTAACGTGTAAATCGAAGGATGGATGATCTTGCGCATTGAAAATGAAAAACAGTTGAAACCAATTTGAGCGTTCACAAAATTCCGGTCACACCGAAAAATTTATGGAGAAAACAGGAAAGGTTCCAAAAACATCAGAAACATAATTCCCTTTCGTAATTTTTTCATGGTACATCAAATGTCCCTACGATATGTATCATCATATGTTTTTGTTCTTTCAGTTCTTACACATAGGTAACACGAGAGTGAAAGAAAATATAATTTTCAGAAGATAGCCATTATTTTCTTTATTGTCATCAATATTAAGGCAACTAATATTTATTTAAAACATAAATTATAATAAGAAAAATAGAGAATTATCGAAAAATGAAGCTCTAGAACGATCAAAATAAACTCGATGTTATAATGTCTTAGATTTAGTTAGTTATTATGACTCATGCCCGGGTTTTGGTGAACATGAGCCCGATTCTACTATGGGAGTCCTAAATTTTGCCACCCTAAATTTGTATTCATCTAGGGCAGGGGTCTTTAACGAGTACTTGACATCGTACAGGCTCGGGACCATCGCTTAACGTCCCATTCGGAGGACGGCATGCTCAAGTTTATTTTACCTCCCAGATAAAATCAACTAAGGACCTTGGTCGGGTTCCGAACCCACGATCTTTACCGCAGAAGGCAATAACGCCCCACTCTTATGTAAATTTCACCCTATGGGCTGATGAAGGGTGGAGGAGTGTAGCCCACGTTTATTTTGGCACCACGGGGGCGGGCTACATTGCCGGGTTTATTTACAAAACCCGTGTTGAGTCCATGCAACCAAAGCCCTACGCTCCAGCCCTCAGTAAGATAATCATCAATATTGTGACAATATTTACTATTTTATAGCATGTTGATTTGAAAAAATTATTTTCCCTTATGATCATAATATCAAAGAAATTATACACTTGAGCTGTGCATTCCAGGATTTGTGAAATTAAGTGGTGAATGGTGAAGTTCTTGTATTCACGTGTTAAATCAAGATCTAAAAAGTTAGAACCAATTAAAGCATTCACTAATTTCCAATCAGATACACGGAAACGCTCATATTATCGCAACATTTCTAGGCATAAAACAGAAAACATTCCAAAAACATCAGAAACATTATTCCCTTTCGTAATTTTTTCATGGTACATCAAATGTCCCTACGATATGTATCATCATATGTTTTTGTTCTTTCAGTTCTTACACATAACAAACACAAAAGTGAAAATATAATTTTCAGAATATAGTCATTAGTTTCTTCATTGTTATTAACATTAAGGCAACTAAAATTTATCCAAAAAGTAAATTATAATAAGAAAAATAGATAATTATTGAAAACTAGTGAGTTCAAAATAAACTCGATGTTATAATGGTGTCTTATATATCTGTAACTCGGAGGTAAACTGCACTATGTGATAGAAACCCAATTTTACAACTGCTGAGCGCTATGCTTTCAAATTTTGAACTGTCAATTTCACCACAATGGCATTAAATTTTCCTGCTTTCATAACTACAGTTATTCTTAACCATTCATTGAAATACTCAGGCCGCATTAAAAGATGAATATTTGTATCTTTTTATTGCCTCAAAATAAAAAAGCATCAAGTGGACTTAGTTCTGTTTCTCCCCAAATTGACATTAGGGTTAATGCAGTTTACCAACCTGTAATTTTGTAATTAATTCAAAAAAGGACATGATGCAGTATACCACTAAATAGAGCTCAAACAGATGTACAACTTAGTGCAAAAAACGATTTTGGAAAAAAACTGACATAGTGCAGTTTACCTCCGAGGTACAGATATAATAACACGAAGTTGACACATAAAATAAGAATACATAATTGACATAACCATAACAAAAATAGTTTTTCCAAATTCAGTGTTACCATTAATATATTGTCATTTTATAACCACGGGGAAGGGAAGATATTAGGCTTAAATTGCATTTAGATCTTCAAAGTGTATACCTAATTTTTCTGTGAGCTTATTTCTCAAGTAAATAAGTGGGCGCCGGTAGCTCAGTGGTATGCGTGTTTGCCTTCTGAGCTCAAGATCGTGGGTTCGAAACCCGACCGAGGCCCTTAGTTTATTTTATCTGGAAGGTGAAATAAACTTAAGCACGCCGTCCTTCGGATGGGACGTTAAGTGATGGTCCCGAGCCTGTACGATGTCAGGTACTCGTTCAAGACCCCTGCCCTCGGTGAATAACAATTTAGGGTAGGCAAAATTTAGGACTCCCACAGTGGAGTCGGGCTCATGTCCACCAGAGTGACGAAAGAGCGCTCTGGTAGTAGGCGATATGACCTCATAGTTAAAACGAGGGCATGAGTCATAAAACCTAACCTCAAGTAAATAAATATATGAGTAACATGAGAATTTCAGAACTAATCATTATCTTTAGCCTCCAAAAAAGTAAAATCGTCGGCAAATCACCGGCTATGTACTTCCCCAGCGACTTAGTAACATTTCCGCTCTCCCTCATAAATTCATTACATAGAAGACCGTTATTAGGGTATTTAAGTCGAGCCCTTCTTCTCTTTACCCCCTTTGACCAATTTTGCTGAAATTTAATGGGTGTCATTCTTATGAGATTTTAAATTTAGATATGAAATTATGAGTCCATACTTTCAATACGTCGGCAGTTATTGGGATTTTAAAGTTGAGCCCCCTCTCCTTCCTGTTCCGGCAGTTATTAGTTTTTGAGCCAGTACTCTATCCTAATTTTTGGCCGAATTGGTTGAAAATCAACAGGTTTCGTCGTTAGAAAATATAAAATTTCGTGTTGATACATTCATTTTATTGGGAGTTATCATGCTAACGATCTTTTTTTTAATTTTTGGAATCTGGCAGTTGGAACACATGGAACTCCGTTGAAAAATCCTCATCGAACTTTTTACCGATTACATAACTTGTCCTATACTTTCTATAGCTGGAGAAGTAATTAAATACAAATGGGATATTCGTGTGAGATCCCAGAGGGAATATCGCAACACTATTCAGTGTTACTCGATTCTAAAAACATGAACATTCTCTTAACCTTCGAAGGGCCAATGTGAACCAAGCTAATAAAAAAAAAAAAAACTTACCATTGGTAAGGACACCCTGTTTCATGGGAAATCCTTGTTTGTCATTTCCTCCGGTGATTTTCACAACGTAACCCTTCCATTCGTCTCCCAAAGAATCTGCCTCCACCTCAGCTCCCATACGTTTTTCATAGAAAACTCGTAGTTTGTGGTCGTCGGTTATTTCAACAAGTTTTTGACATCCCGTCGCGGGATACGCAACGTTTAGCTGAAAAAAAAAAAAAATTAAATTAATAATTTGCATACGCAAACCAAGATAAAAATAAACTGGATAAGCCTAACAATTTCAGCAACTAGGGGGTCCTTGATATCAAAAATGACTCCGGCAAACTGAGACGCTCGATAAAATGTGTAAGATATTTTCAACAAGGAAATATGTTAACCTTGCTTCTTATAAAAGGAAATTTTGTGCTCATAAACAAACGGCAGAAATATTTTTTTTAATAATTTCAATTAGATATTTGCAGATAAGCCTAACTAACACCTTCAGAAACTACGGGTTCCTCAATATCAAAAATAACCACGGAAAACTAAGACCCTTGTTAAAATAATCTCAAATGAAAATAATAGCTTGAACATTTGGAAATTTCTAATGAAAATGTACCATAAATAAAACTCATGTAATATTCCAATTTCCACCAAAAAGTTAACAAGACCAAGTAGGTATAATATAAGAATCATGTATAGACAAAAACATTATTTCCTTTCTTTTTTTTTTTTCATTAGGTATTTCAAATGTCCCTAGGAATTTATCATTACTGTATTTGCCATAAATGTGCAGAAAAAATAGAAATAGAAAATCTCCCACTGTTAAGGTTAAGCACACATGGTAAATCCAGGCATATAACTTTCCCTAAACAGAATAAAATAATCGGAACTGAAAGAGGACGAATAAACGAAAAAACATTACATTTCTTTACATGAGGGTAGTAGTCAGTAGTGGAACTCGACTTAACAAATATTAATACTATGATGAAAAAATTGTAATTGCCTCAAACCCCGAATTCATATTAAAATATATAATATACTTCATTTGTAAGTAGCGCAAACGAAAATTCACAATATATTATTGTACAAAGTTTGAAAAAATTTACAATTTAAAGAAGTGCATATGTGGCCCAACTGGCATGTCATTTTAACAAACGATAGCCATCAATAAATGAACGAAACTACACAAATCTTGGGAAAAACTTCAGATGAACTATTAGTTTCGGAACAAGAAGATGAAATAAAAATAAATAAAAACAAATGATTATAATAAATAAACAGACTTACTTTCATGGTGCACTAGCACGTGGTCATGAAACCCAAAAGGACAGTATAAGGGGGATCTCCGAAGACTGCAATAATGGCGGCGTTGCAGGTTATGAATTCATTTCACATGCATTAAACCTTTTTTTCTTAATTATGATTGAATAAAAATCCAATGTTCTTTTATTAAAGCTGTACTAATCACAAATGATGAAACATCGTAATATATTTATAAATATATTATAAAAATCAATTAAATAGAAAACAAAGGCATTCCAAGCGGAACGAACCAGAACTAGAAATCATTATTTCATTTAGAAATGACTAATTCATAGTATATTTTTAAATAGTAATAATATAATAGTATAATTTTTAATATTTGAATTTAATAACTAGTCTTCGATCAAGAACATCTTTTATGAGTTATGGTTTTTGTTGCCCCCCCCCCCTCTTTACAAAAAAAAATGTAACTTCTTCGGTCTAGGCGTCCAGAACTAAAAAAGAACTAAAGACTAATTAGTTAGAATAAGGAAAAGGGATTTTATTTGGCAGAGTAGAGAAAAAGCGAATCGTTCGACAGAAAAAAAATAGACAATTTGTCGACCCAGCCTTGACCTCATTTCAATTATTCAATCTTGGCTAAGCAAATCAAGACATTTTGATTCAAAATTCAATTAAAATCCCGAAAATAACGATTAATTAATAACAAACAAATAACAGGCTCTAGGTTTACTGCGCTTCGGGCAAAATACGTTTTTATTGACGCAATTATGGACATTTTTTTTCAGACATTTATCTAGTCTCGAATTTCAAATTTCCCTATGGACCAGGCATAATTTTTCACGTCCGGTTAATGGACGTCTAACTGCATATCCATATTGATTTTTCATGATTGAGAAAAAAAAAACAATTATATTATATAGGGAAAGTAATGTAATAAGTCCGAAATTTGATTCCGAAACGGAATTTCATTTTTCCAATCTCCTGCTTCCAAAAATAAAAAAAAAAAAATTATTCATCTTTATTTGTATCTTGTAACTCGTATCTGGTTGAAGTATATTACCGACATAGCGGTATTAAGGTTTTTTTCAGAAAATATGAAGAATCGGTGCTACAAGGTCCACCCATATTCTATATTTCTTTCTGGTCTATTTTCGTTAGAACCAGAACAAATTTTCATCTTTAACATAAGTTTCCGCTCTCCGTCTAAACTTTTGAAATCTTTATTACCTGGATCCCCTTACCTTCAGTTGATTTTTTGTGGGTCCTTCGATCCCTGAATTTGAGACTACACTCCGACTCACAAGGAAGTTTCTGCTCTCGCTCTAAACCCTCAGTATCTTTATTTGGTGGTCTCTTAACTTCAGTTTTTTCTCTTTTGATGGTACTCCGATATCCGAAATTGACTTTACACTCAGCCTCAAAGGTTTGTTTCCGCTCTCCCTATAAACCTTCAATCTCTTTATTAGTGGATTCTTACCTCATCTATGGGTTCCAAAACCGGATCCAGGCCTCGAACCTTGCTTCACACGAGTCCAGGTCAGGAAATGTGGGCCCGGATTTGAGTCTCGAATCGTGGACCCAAGTTTGGGTTTAGAATCGGGTATAGACGTAGCGCTGAATGTCAATCGGGGTGTAGCCTGAACTTCGGAGACCAAAAAGCCTCAAAAAAGAAGGAAGGTCCACCAAATGAAGAGAATGAGATTTAGAGAGAGCGCAGAAATGCAAGTGTGAGTCGAGTTGTAGTCTCAAATTCGGAGGTCGAAGGACCCTCAAAGGAGAAAAAACAGAAGGAAGGATACACCAAATAAAGAGAGCAACGATTTAGAGGATGAGCGGAAACTTAAGTATGGTCCGGAACCTGGACGACTTATATTCTATATTTCTTCCTCGGCTATTTTCGTTAGAACCAGAACCAATTTTCATCTTTCCTTATGGTTGACTGCCATCGTATCTGGTTGAAGCCTCTATACTGACATTGCTGCATTAACGTATTTATCTAGGCTACAGAGGCTACACCGAAACTTAAACATAAGTTTCTGCTCTCGTTCTAAACCTTCGAAATCTTTATTGGTGGACTCTTACCTTATTTTAGGTGTTCCTATCTGTATTAATATTTTTCCAGAAAATATAAGAAAATGGTAGCATAAGGACAACCTATATTTCTAGTTTTGTTAAGACCAACCAGAATATATTTTTCATTTATACTTATCGTAGGCTATCATGGTATCTGGTTGATGCCTGTCCACGGACTTTTCTGTATTCGTCGTCCGGATTGCGAAAACCGACCTGAAATGTGGTTTAGAAACATATATTTTTAGACGTTTCTTTCATTAACTGGAAAACGGTTAGTCCTATCGAATAAATTGGTTATCAAAAATGTTCCTTAATAAATTGCTAATCGCTTATATGCCCTCAGATTAAGAAAGTAGCACCAATACAACTAGTTATGCACAATAAATTTTCGTAGAAAATATTTCAAACTAATATTAAAATTGTCTCCCTTAGCAACGTATTATAAAATACTTTCCATTATTGGTAGTTATTTACTAAAAATCAAATATGTGACATAGGCGTTACATTATATCAACCACGCTTTAACAGATCATTCTCTCTCTCCCATTCTCAAATTCATTTCATACTGCCACCACATGATGGGTATCACAGTCACTCTCAGAATTAGACTGCAGAATGAAACAAAGAAAACCACTAACGTCAATGCATTACATTCATATACCCATCAGTAGTGCCAGAAAGAAATGTATTTGAGAGTGGAAAGGGGAAGAGTGATCAGTAAAAGCGTGGTTGGTATAAGAAAGTCCTCTGTGGCCGCACATATATTTGTTTTCTTTATATCGTACTCCGGATCAACATTTCACACATTTTTTTGTTTAGTATTAAAAATACGTCATATTTTTCCTATTACAATTCTTAAGAATATATTCTTATATAGTTAATTGGTAAATAAAATTAAATGTTTATAATTTATAAAATTAAATATTATGTTTAGAGATTTTACTCATATCATACCAATACGAACAAAGATAAGGCACTCCAGAGTGTACAATATGATGTAGGATAAGTTCAAAATAATGTAACGCAACATAACGAAAAATGTTTTTATTAAAACTAGTACTGAATCTTGTTGAACTCAGTGAAAGAAATTCTCTTTGGAAGACCAGACGCTATGAGGGGTACATGTGATTCTCGCGGCGGGCAGCAGTTATTTCTTTGGAATCATAAATTTTTGTTTCGATTTGATCTACTGATCTAATTAAAAATTTCAAGTGTTTTTAATTCACGATTTTTCTACATGTCTATAAGCACAGATTTTGTAAAAATGTAATTGATAAAAATTTCGCATCAAAATAACCAATAGTTAAAAAAGAAAACAAAAAAACCAATCAACCCCTCGTTTAGATCATCATACTGAGACAAATGCGGTTTTTAGATTGAAAAGAGGTTGATTTTTACTATGCAAAAAAGAAGGGCAAAGTTCACTCCCGAAAGTTGTGCCAAATCTTAATATCAGATATACACTAAACTGCCTTCCCATTTCACCTTGACGAGTTTGGAACATCCAGAAGTCAAACAATTGTAAAATGATTGAAACATTAAATATCGATATTATGAAACATTTCTTCCTTATTTTTGGGCCAAGCGATAGGCTGGGGTTAGTAGACATACACAGCTGTCCTCAAGCAACCATGCCAATGCCAAAACATGTACAGTTATAGAGACACATGCCCGGGCTTTAACGGCAGTCATATCGCCTACCAGAGAGCTCTTTCATCGGGTCTAGTGGATATGAGCCTGGTTCTATTGTGGAAGTCATAAATGTTGCATACCCAAGTTTAGTATGCTACGGATGCATCCACCCCCGCTTAGGGCGGGGTAAGACCCCACTTCGCCTTAAGAGGGACTGGAAAACTGTAGGGGTGGCAGCAACATCAGCAACTCCGGGCTAGTGACCATTCCTAGCCTCTGGGTGTACACACATCCGTACATGTACGGTGTGTGTCCACCAAAAATGGTACTACGAGAGGTGGCTTGCTTTCCAAGCAGCACCACCAATTGCGGTTGGATTCGTAGTGGCTGTGTGTTGCCGCAACCCGACCCGACAGTCAGGTCGGGAATCGGAGCTGGTAGTAGGTAGATGTCCCAAATTGACCTCCCTACGGTGGATCCCGGGAAAGGGAGGGTCTGAGGGCCAGGTACTTTCTCGGGAGCAGGGACTTCTGCCCTGTAGATTTTATTTTATCTTTCACTCGCATCATACCCAAGTTTAGTCCCTCCCATACGGTAGGTCTTTAATGAGTACCTGACATTCGTACATCCTCGGTAAACGTAGAACAGTGTGCTCAAGCTTTTTTCACTTCCCAGATAAAAAGAACCTCGGTCGGGTTCCGAATCCGCGATCTTTAGCTCAGTAAAAAGCACGCTTAGCTACCGGCGCCCTCTACAGACAGTCAAAGCTCGAGTCCAATAAAGATTTCACGTCAACATGACTTTTTACCGAGAAGATGACAATATAATGGCGAAAATGTTGATGTGGAGGGGGGAGGGGGGATGAAATTGAATAAAAACACAAAAATAAACTCGTGAAAGTTATATAATTAAAAAAAAACAGTTATATTTTTTTACAAAAGGCTTTGCTGCAGACTACCCTGAAGATTTGGCAGCAAGTCTTCTGTCCCTCTCTTCAGCGATGCTCAACTTGATACCCTTACCCTTCGGCAGCGAGACGTACGCTTTACTCCCCTTACCGATGATGAACACGTTGTTCAATCTGAAAAATTTATATATTTAAAAATAAATAAATACACAAAACATTTATTCGTCCATTATACTCGTAACAAGGCGAGTACATGAGCTGGCTACAATTATATTTATTTCGTTATTTATAAAACAAAAATTATATATTATATTACTATAATTATTATTATAGAGAAGTGTGATCAGGACTCACAGAAAATTTCCGTAGGCGAACTTGTTCTAAAATATAGTCTCTACGCCAACGTAAGTATAATGAAACACAATGATTTCATGAAATCTCGATAACCACCAGAGTTGGGCAAAAATAGCATCACACATCAATTACAATTTTGATTGACAACTTGAACATGAGAAGAGTGTAGCTCACATCTTTCTTATCGCTCCTTCACTCAAGTATTTTTTACTCTTTCGTTTGATATAAAATTAAGTTTATTTCTTTTCTTTGTGTATCTTTCTTTTATTTTGTTTTTGGATTGTCTTTGCAGGTAGTATAAGATTGTATTTAATTATTAATTTACTTTTCTTCTAAAAATGGGGGATCCCAAACCCCCGGACATGCGAGATACTGGACAGCCAAGTAAGGAAAATAACATTTCTAATAAGTAAATGTTTGCTAGCGACTGTAGAATTCAAAATTCTGAGGGTATTGAGGGTCAGTCAATGATGAAAACACTATTCAAATGCCAACGTTTCGATATATTTCATATCATCCTCAGGGCCTAACAAAAACAAGACAAACCTGTATGCCAATTTGCTTCAAAACTGCTGAATCCATAGTTCTGTCTCCAATTATATTTAAAATATAAAACTGTCTTTTTCAGTGTCTACATTCACCGAGTATATTTATGGATTAATTTCATTGTGTGTCTATTTATTTTTTATTAATTATTATTTTATTTTTGGCTAGTGTCACTTCTGTCGAAAATTCTTCATTTAATTAATAAGTTAAATTATGTTACTATTTATATAATTATTGATTTTATTTTATTTTTTCTCAACATAGTAAAATATCTGTTAGCCAGTAGGTAGTTCTCTACAAATTTAAGTGCCGTTAACTGGGGTTTTCACCGGGTTTATTATCTGTTACCCTCTACCCTTCTGTACCCTCAGTTGAACGTAAGACTTCACGATCTTCATGCCTTCTCCTCAACCATCTATATTCATAGTAAGTTTTCTTGTTGTTCATCAATGTGTATATTTAAGTGTATGTATATGGATGTATATTTATGTACGTTGTGAGTGTATATTTATGTACCTATATATAATTTTAATCGATCACTCATTATATTTTTCCAATCTTGATTCCTCCATGTTTGTCTTCTTTTTGTTAGGCCCTGATGATGATATGAAATATATCGAAACGTTGGCATTTGAATAGTGTTTTCATCATTGACTGACCCTCAATACCCCCAGAATTTTAAATTTCTAATAATGAAAACATGGATACTGGTGTCAACAGAAATCTGAAATATTTGCCTTATTATCATGGTCCATTCATTATAATCCTAGAATCAGAGTCTGATATCAATGAAATCAAAATAGGTAAATACCTACTGCAATACAATATCAAATGCTCACAAGTTAAAAGAATAAATAGGAAAAAAGAACTAACATTTCCAAAATTTCATTTAGCAAATTCTTTCATTTCTCACCCCATTTTGAAAATAATAAATTGCAAAGCCTATATCCTAACAAAAAATATATCGAAATATTCCGATTGATATGGATGAAGCCGAAATAAATGCAAATACATATTTCCCACAAAGTACCCATGTCACTCACATCTGCAATCGATATAGCCTTCACTAAAAAACAAGTTCTCCTATCCTAGCTCTCTTCATAGATTTAGACAAAGCATATGATTATGTTAATATAAATCAATGAAGTTTTAAAAAATCAAAAATCCCGCATGGCATAACAGAATGGCTACATCAATATTTAAACAAAAAACACTATATATAAAGACAGACGAAGGGGACATTCATTTGAACTCATGGACTGTTACCGGGAGACCCATCCTCTTTAATATGTACCCAAGGGAGCTACACCTGGAGCTAGCTGAGGACACCAACCTACTGCAATATGCCGATGACATGGTGATCTTCATAAGCCTACCTACAGTAGAACAGGCCATCCTCAAAATAGGACAAGGACTCAACTCACTCTCCAACAAACTGGACAAGATGCACCTCAAAATCAACATTGACAAATGTACACTCATACCATTCACCAAGAAAAAGAAACATTAACCAAAACAACATCAAAATAGAATACAAACATGTTATCATAGCCACTACTGAAGAACACAAGTTCTTAGGTGTTTGGCTAGATTCAAAACTATCCTACAAAAAAACATATAATCGTTACAATAGCTAAATCTCAAAAACAAATAAATCTACTGAAATGTATAGCAGGACGTCTGAGTTGGGGAGCACGACGATCGACATTCAACACTTTAGAAGAAAATTCACGTATACAACACTATACTAAAAACTGTCTGGACTTAACATTCCCAATCTCACACTGCATAATGACAACATCTCATTTGCAGCCTCCTGTTATGAGGATAGACTACATTTTCACGACAAAGATCACTACGTCAATCCACTTATTAAACAATTATCCACATACACTGAGGACAGGACTTACAATATCGATTCGGAGATCAGCTGAAAAATCAAATACACCTCTTCAGTCACTACAATCCATTATACTACGCCACATTGCCGATGCGCCATTTTACGTTTCCAAGCTTACATTACATAATGAACTCAACATCCCATTTGTACGTTCTGTTATGACAAGCTGTGAAAATGTTCACGACAAACTTCATTCAGACTAATCTATTCATTCAACAACTGACCGACCACAGACTCTCCCCCAGGACGCCTCAAGGGAAGGCTCCAGGACTAGCCTCAACTCCTCGGTCACGTACCTGCGCAATACAGCCGAGCACTTGACAGTACTGAAGCCACAACGCACCTGCTAATGACAAACTATATGTGGAAGTAAATATGTAAATAAGTAAGTAAAATATATCCTTCTATAAACGAAAACTCAAAAAGTACCTCAAAAAACTTGTAAAATTGAACAAAATGAATTTTAAATAATACAATTTTTATTTTTCCTTTTATCAAAATTACCTGGTGGCAAAGGTGTGTCCACTGGCATCCTTGACATGGACAATATCGAAGGAGCCAGGATGTCTCTCTCTGTTGACGACTGTCCCCACTCGACCCAAGTTACGGCCTCCAGTAATCATACACAGGTTACCTAGACAAACACACAAAAAAAAAAATTAAAAATTAGGTTGGAGTTCTACGGACATTTCCTATAGTTGGTCTGGTTCCCAACACATAAAATCTTAAACTTTCCATTTTCTATATAATAAACGGCTGAACCAATTTTTACAAAACTTGATATGAAGGGTTGAAAGCCATTGTGGTGTAAGTCAATTTTTTTTATATTCTTGACTTACGTCATTTACGAAATCTTTATAGGCCATAACTGTTGAGAGGAAGAATGAAGTAAGTCCCAGTTTACTTTACTAGCCGACAGAATGCAACATTTTCCAGACATTGAACGGAACAGCTATTTTGATACCAGTAATAGTGGTGTGAGTCTTTGGTTTCTCATAATGAACCTCAAGTGAGTTACACGACTATGGCTTTCAACCCTTCTTATACATGTATACGATAGCTTCCTCTACATTAGACAAATTATGATCCAATTGGAACTACTCCGAGTCTGCGCAATGATCCATAACTTCAACTAAATTTTAATACAGTTGTTAGTTCATACGGAACAATACTTTTAATTAAATTATACAGGTAGCAGGCGAAATGACCTCATAGTTAAAGTCCGGTAATAAGTCACAATAACTACAGTTTTTTCTGAAACTTAACATTTTTTTCAGAGATATTGTGAAACACTTCATAAAAAATAAAGATAAACGTATGTTTTTTTAAAAATATTGTATTATTCTTGTAAGTTAATGAAGCTTTAAGGTTGATTTCCTTCGTCCCAGATATAGATATCAAAATTCTATATCCACCTTTCTTGAAGAAAATTTAAACTTTCAGAATATCACTTTATATATGGTCAATTTCTTGATGATTTACAGATAATAAGTAAAATCAGTATGTTTATGTATTATCAAAGTAGGTACAGTAGACAGTAGTTTTTGAACCCGATGGTAAGAAACATTGGGCCAAAAAAAAAATACCCTCCTCCGTATTAGGGTAGAGTAGCCGAAAGGGAAATGAAGATAATTTGTTCGTTACGAGCTAGAAAGGGCAGAAATAAACCTGTAGAGCCCGTGCTTTCTGCCCGATTCGGAAGTAGTTGAACAATAAAAATACAGAATCAAAACGTTAACATTGCTTTTTATCATACCGTGGGTAATACTCAGATGTTACCAAACACAACAACCAAGTGACCATAACAGCAGATGTTTCATGTCGGCCAATTTTTTACTCTAACCAACACTAGTCGGCTACAGCTTCGATTGACGGCCGAAAGAAATTAAAATAATTCAATTATTATATTCAAAATCCAAATCCGCGGTTACACCAAGAAAATATGAACAATTCTTGGTTAATGTTGGCGAAATAAAGTCAACGATTGATTGTATCATACCGTGGGTAATACTCAGATGTTACCAAACACAACATTCAAGTGACCATAACAGCAGATGTTTCATGTCGGCCAATTTTTTACTCTGACGAACACTAAAGTTCGCCAAAGCTTCGATTGATGGCCGAAAGAAATTAAAATGATTCAATTACTATATACAAAATCCAAATCCGCGGTTATAACAAGGAAGTATGAACAATTCTTGATTATTAAGTCAGCGATTGTATCATACCGTGGGTAATACTCAAATGTTACCAAATACAACATTCAAGTGACCATAACAGCAGATGTTTCATGTCGGCCAATTTTTTACTCTGACGAACACTAAAGTTCGCCAAAGCTTCGATTGATGGCCGAAAGAAATTAAAATGATTCAATTACTATATACAAAATCCAAATCCGCGGTTATAACAAGGAAGTATGAACAATTCTTGATTATTAAGTCAGCGATTGTATCATACCGTGGGTAATACTCAAATGTTACCAAATACAACATTCAAGTGACCATAACAGCAGATGTTTCATGTCGGCCAATTTTTTACTCTGACGAACACTAAAGTTCGCCAAAGCTTCGATTGATGGCCGAAAGAAATTGAAATAATTCAATTATTATATTCAAAATTCAAATCCGCGAATATATCAAGGAAATATGAACAATTCTTGATTATTAAGTAGTCAGCGATTGTATCATGCCGTGGGTAATACTCAGATGTTACCAAACACAACATCCAAGTGACCATAACAGCAGATGTTTCATGTCGGCCAATTTTTGACTCTGACGAACACTAAAGTTCGCCACAGCTTCGATTGATGGCCGAAAGAAATTAAAATGATTCAATTACTATATTCAAATTCCAAATCCGCGGTTATAACAATGAACTATGAACAATTATTGGTTATTGTTGGCAAATAAAGCCAGCGATTGTATCATACCGTGGGTAATACTCAGATGTTACCAAACACAACATTCAAGTGACCATAACAGCAGATGTTTCATGTCGGCCAATTTTTGACTCTAACCAACACTAGTCGGCTACAGCTTCGATTGATGGCCGAAAGAAATTAAAATAATTCAATTACAAAATCCAAATCCGCGGAACAAGGAACTACGAACAATTCTTGGTTATTGTTGGCGAAATAAAGTCAGCGATTGTATCATACCGTGGGTAATACTCAGATGTTACCAAATACAACATTCAAGTGACCATAACAGCAGATGTTTCATGTCGGCCAATTTTTGACTCTAACCAACACTAGTCGGCTACAGCTTCGATTGATGGCCGAAAGAAATTAAAATAATTCAATTACAAAATCCAAATCCGCGGAACAAGGAACTACGAACAATTCTTGGTTATTGTTGGCGAAATAAAGTCAGCGATTGTATCATACCGTGGGTAATACTCAGATGTTACCAAACACAACATCCAAGTGACCATAACAGCAGATGTTTCATGTCGGCCAATTTTTGACTCTAACCAACACTAGTCGGCTACAGCTTCGATTGATGGCCGAAAGAAATTAAAATGTTTCAACTACTATATTCAAAATTCAAATCCGCGGTTGAAACAAGGAAATATGAACAATGCTTGATTATTAAGTCAGCGACTGTTTCATACCGTGGGTAATACTCAGATGTTACCAAACACAACATCCAAGTGACCATAACAGCAGATGTTTCATGTCGGCCAATTTTTGACTCTAACCAACACCAGTTGGCTACAGCTTCGATGAAGGCCAAAAAAAAAGAATTATAAAGAACAAAATTACATATTATCATATTTGGTCTCGACCGGAATGTCGGGACCCGCAGCGCAAACCAATCAACTAAGGTTTCGCTCCTCTCCACAACCAACTTCGTTGAAAATCGATAGTCTTAAGCCTCATACAAAATGTATCTATATATTATTGACATTGGTTGTTTTCTTATTTAACCCCTCCTCTGATCCCACAACCCTCCCCCTGTTTCATCATGAAGGGATGTTGGATTCACAAATACAATTCCATGACGATACATTCATACATCTTAGTTATAGAAGTTATAACGATATTTGTCCCCTCTTTTGTTTGTTGAATTTGGCAGAAAATAAATAGGTGTCACTCTCATAAAGTTCTGGATACACATATAAACATTTCTTTCTGGTGTTCCTAGCAAAACACAGGATTTTTTTTTTTTTCAATTTTGAAATCGGAGGACTAGAAAAAATAAAATTAGGTAGGGGCGCTAGTAGCTCAGAGATACTGTACTCAAGATCGCGGGTTCAAGACCCTTAGGTTTTTATATGGGAGGTGAAAAAAACGATGAGCACGCTGACCTTCGGATGGGACGTTAAGCGATGGATACAAGCATGTACGTCAGGTACTCGTTACAGACCCCTCCCCAAGGGAATAAAAATTCACAGAGTAAAGTCAGGCTCATGTCCTCCCAAGTGAGGAAAGAGCGCTCTGGTAGTAGGCGATATGACCTTGTAGTTAAAGCCGGGCATGAGTCATATTAACAAATTATACATACATTCATTAGGCCGACGGTTATTAGGGTATTTGGTTCTCGTTCAATAACTGTTGTCGAAAAGATTAACATTTTTTTTGGACATTCAGAAGATCATAAATAAATTGAAGGAGGAAGAGGTTGGGATTAACACAAAAACCAAAATAACTGCCAAAGTAATGAATGTATCCACATGATATTTTATATGTACATACAAAAACCCTATTAGGATGACATCTAAAATGACCAAATGAGGGATCCAATGGGGAGGTTATACTAAATACTAGAGATGGGTATCGATTAACCATTATTATTTAACGATTATTAAATTTTTAATTAAAATTACAACTCATCCGAAAAACAGGAGAAAAAAAAAGAAAAATGAATTAATTGTTATTCATCCGTAGTGCAACTCGCCTAAAAAAGTGGGAGGAGACTATCGTATTGACTATCGATACAACACAGTGCCTCTGTGGTGAACTGGTGATAAGTAAAAAGTAACCTTCTAATAGTTCTACTTCTAATTTTAATTTCTAATCATTTGTGTTTTGTCATTTGTGAGTTGTGATTGACTGATTGTATTAACTTTTGTTTGTGCGTTCGTTTAATCGATTATTTAACCAACGATTAATAAGTGTATCGATTAACTAGTAGAAAATAATAATCGATGTCATTAACCGATGTTTTGTTGGTCGATACCCATCCCTACTAAATACCCAAATAATGTATATCAACACGAAAATTATAGTATATAGTATAAGTATTCAGAAGTCCCTCAGTGAGACAACTATCGATTTTCTAAACAAATCGGTAAATTGGTTTCTAAAGAGAGCGGAAACTTAGTCGATTAATTGGCACTTGAGAAGTAAAGTGCCGGTGAATCATCGACGACATTCCTTACCAGACTCCATTCGGATGATGTCAATGATCTTGCCAGTGGCAATGTCCAGTTGAATGGTATCGTTAACCTTGACGTTGGGGTCCGGGTATCTGATGGTCCTGGCGTCATGAGTTGTCAAGAAGGGCACACCCTTTGGCCCTGTCAGAACTCTTCGTACCTTGCACAGTTTGTACTGAAAAAAAAAAAAAAAAAAAAAAAATGAAAGTAACCCGGTGTTGTCAGTAAAACTATATATAGGCAAGTTTGAGATCAGAGTATCCAACAAAACAACTTTTAGTCGGGTAAAAGGATACAAGTCAAATAAGGAGTGCTGACAGACCAGAAATATAGGTAAAGCGACAAGTAATATCAAAATAGTGTAGAAATAGCTAATGTTAAATTATTTATCAACTAAAGGACTCGAATAGCGGATGTTCCTTGCTAAATTAACATATATATTTATAATGATTAATAGAGTCGACAGTATCTTTTCTATGTAGAAAGAAATCGAGGTTCTGTCGTGTAAATGACAACTCAATACTTGGCCAACGTTTCAGAAACTATTTATTTTCTTCTTCAGGGCCTTATAATGACTTGAGTGGATGTGTGGTGAACACAAACTCTCCATATCTTCACCACACACACCCAACTCATTATAAGGCCCTGAAGAAGGAAATAAATAGTTTCCTGAAACGTTGGCCAAATTTTGAGTTTTCATTTACACGACAAAACCTCGAATTCCTTCTAGATATATATTTATTTTTCTTAATTGCACTTTGTCTCAAATTTTAACGACATTTTGTGGAGAAGTTTCAGCCACTAGAGGCTGTGTAAAAGAATTTTGATGAAAATATGTTCATAATTTGACATTAGCAGCGAATTTACTTGAATTTAGTACTGAAAGATATTTTTTCAGGTTCCATATAGTTATCAATAAAAGGTTTATATTAACATTTTTATCAGTGACAGCTCGATGGTATGCGTGCTTGCTTACTCAGCTCAAGATCGTGGGTTCAAAACTCGGCCGACGCCCTTCGATTATTTAATCTGGAGGTAAACAAAAAAAACTTAACCACGCCAATCTTTGAATGGGACGTTAAGCGATGATCCCGAACCTGTAGGATGTACCTGATCTCGTTAAAGACCTTTTCCATAAGTGAATAAAAATTTAGGTTAGGCAAAAGTCCCTTAGTAGAGTCGGGCTCATGTCCACCATAGTGACAAAAGAGAGCTCAGGTAGTAGGCGATATGAACTTGTAGTTAAAGCCCGGGTAAGAGCCACAATAACTATTTTATTAACATTTAATTAAGTAACACTGGTAATAACAGCTCGACTAAACTTTTTTCTTTTTACAGAAATATCCGAGCTGCATTTAGGAGCTTTCTGATATCTTTCGTTTACGACCAGGTAGGTAGTAGGTGCGCCTCAATCTAGTCATTTCTCCCGGTACCAGGGCTCGTGGAGATAACAGAGAAACAAAAGTGGAAGATGCGCATTTGTGTCTTATCATCTATGTTAATATCTCCGAGTTGCAACTCCATCAAGAGTAGGTCCGTAGATATCGCTTAAACTAGAGTAGTTACATTATTGTACACACCCAAACGCTGACGGTAGATGCACATATAAATGATATCATGTTGGACATACCTTGGCTTCATCCGCTGTAATTCTATGAATAGCATATCGGCCCTTCACGTCGTAAATCAGCCTGAAGAATTCCCCAGTTTTCTCTATGCTGATCACATCTGCCAAAATAATAATAGTTTTGATGAAACATTTATAAAAATCGTCTTACATTATAGAATAGTACCAGATACTAGATTAAATTTGGCATTGTAATGCCTCTGGTACCAGAAAATAGAACCTGATTTTGCATCAGAGAAACGTACGAGAACATGGCCCAACCTATACCCGCCATCTTGGATATACCTGTTGTGTGAAATTTTATATGTGACCAAAGCCCCCCCATAAGTACAGCACCTACAGATTTTCAGCCAAATCGACGTAAGGGGAGAAGGGAGGGCTAGGGGAGAGACTTAACTAACAAACTCTAATAACAGCCGTTGTATTGAATGTATCGACATGAAAATGTTTATTTAAAGTCAAAACCAAATCAAATTTCAGCGGTATCGACTGAAGGGAAGGATGTCAATTCAAAAACCCCGATAACAACCGATGTAATGAATTTATCGACACAAAATTTAGTATGAGGATTTAATTTAAAATTTAGTTATGAGGATTGTAAGTTAACTATTGAATATTAGCGCAAACGGTAGACTGGAGCGAAAGGTTAATTGATTAATGAGTTCTGGGAAAGTACATTCACCAAAAATTTTTTTTCGATACAACTGGCGGAGAAGTGATTAGTGGCTCTGTGTTTACAAATATAGATTATAAGAACAAATCAAGAATAATGCGAGTCTTAAAATATATCGTAGAGATCATATGAGAGAAGAGATGTTAGTTGACAAATGTTTTTTTTCTGGGCGAAAATTTAAAGCAATGTGACTTGATTTTATTAATCAAAGAACAAGCTACAGAGAAATATTTAAAAAAAAATTTCAAATCCTGCCATCCGCTTGTGGCTATTAGAAAAAATAAAAATATTTCCCCTCTCAACAATACTATTCATGATTATCACACCAGGAAGAAGATTTCCGGATAACTGAACATTCCTCCATCTTTCTAAGACAAAAAAAATTATTTGAGATTTTTTTAATGCCCATTTCTTGAAGATAATGGAAACAATAAAAAAAATTAACATTCAACAAACAATTCAACGTAAATGTATATCTTAGGAAACACAAAACAAAAATACCGTTTTTACCATCGCTTAACGTCCCAACCGAAGGACGGCGTGCTGAAGTTTATTTTACCTCGGCCGAATTTCGAACCCGCGAATAAGCAAGGACGCATACCACTTTCTATGGACAATATAAATATTAATTAAATTCTTCCACCATATCGACAAGAGTACAAACAATTATTCGAGCATAATTAAGCCAAATATTTCTATGAACTGTATGAAATTCAAAATAAAAACCAAGAATATAAATTAAATTGAAAACATATTAAAAAAACGTACCCATAAATCCGGAAGGATAGTTAGGATCCGTTCTGATTTTTCCATCAATCTTGATCAGCCTCTGCATAACAATTTTAGTCACTTCAGTTTTAGTCAAAGCATACTTGAGTCGATTTCTTAAAAATATCACTAAAGGTAAGGATTCACGAAGTTTATGCGGTCCAGAACTGGGTCGAGGTGCAAAAACACCACCCAACTTGTCCAACATCCATGATTTGGGAGCGTTTAAACGCTTCAAATGCTTCTTGGGGCCGCGGGCCTGTGGAAAGAAAAAAATACAAAAATTTTACTACTATAAGAAAAATAGGGTTTTAAAAAAGTGTAAAGGTTAAGGTGAAAAAAAATTAGGAAAATATAATAATTATCAATAAAAGACATTTTTAATTATATAGTTTCTTAATAATAAAATATAATTTTATACAAATATATTGTAGAAAATTTTAAAAATGTAAGTAAATGAGCTTAAATGGAACCAGTCAGTAGATGCTGTTACAAGGCACACTTCTCACGTGTTTACTATAAACTAATTTAAGTATTTTAGAAATGCAATTGATAATTATTATTTCTTTAACAATATGTAATATCAGAATTGGCAAAATGAATTCAGGAAAAGGTGTAATACAGCGGATGATTATGGATTAAACAGAAAACATATTAAAAAAATACTAACCATCTTCAATAAAGTAGGAGAAAAGGTTCCACCACGCAACACTTACTATCGATTAGAACTCAGAGACGATTTACTCATCAAATCGATAATTTTGTTGTTTCTTATTTCAGTAACAATTTAATTGATAATTAAATATACATTTTTAAATTGTATTTGTTATGTTGATAAATATCCTTTTTCATTTTAAGTCAAGGTAATAAGCTATAACAGTGTAGTAATGATTGATGTTCATATTTTGTAAACAATTCTACTTGCAGATTTCTACACTGAAGAAAAAGAAAAAAAATATATATGTAGAAAAATAAGTTATTCTTATTAATTGTTGTTTTTATGTTTTTGTGTATTTGATCAGGTTAGTAGAATCAACAAAACATAACTTTTTCAAGGGAGGGGGGGTCGTTAACTTCTCTTCCAATGTCCCATCCCACTTCCTTGTTAACATATGTTAATTATTTTCCTATAAAATATACTGCATTACTCTTCTATTTTCCTTGAGTCATATCTTATTTCATCACTATTCAAAATTTAAATTGCTTCGCGTCCATCAATCACTCTGTTTGATTATTAGTTTAGTTCAAAATTACACAGGGAAACAGAAAAATCTGAATGGAAGGTCTTAAGATTGGAAATGAAAATTTGACGCAGGTGATATCATATTTTACACCATATGAATATTAGTTGATAAGACAAAATTTAGTAAGACATTCAGAAAAAAATATGGTTCACTCTGGACCATCACATGGTGAATATAAGGAAAAAAATAACGGGAAAATACAACATTTACGGAGTGAAAAGGGAAACATTAATTGTATGAAAATCAGATATGGTAAAATTAGGAAGAAGAATTTGAAATTTGATATTGACAGAAAAAAGAAGAAACTAAACTCTGTTATAAATTCATGTAAATGTAATTCAAATGTAACTAGTAAGGAAAATTCTGAAAATGCCGGACCCTATGATGACATATTGTACAGTAAAAAAGGATTTGGTGATTTGAAAAAATTAGAAACTGTTGAAAAAAAGAGAAAACAACAAAATGCGAGAAAAATAACTTTTCATAATGTGAATGTTGGTTGTCAGACAGACCCTGTGTCACAGTCGAATGAGGATCGGCAAGAAGTTGAGACATCTGGTGATAAAGAGAAGGTAAGAGGCAGCTCCTGTTCTTATCACAGCCTGAGAAGGAACTGTTTTATCTGCAAGAATCAGAGTTCTTCTTTGGCATCGAACGAACCAGTATCCAAGTACTGCGGAAGGAATCCAAGTGATGCTGGGAAAATCTTAGATAATTCCCAAGGGGTCACACCGTACTGTTATACCAGACCTGGACATCCTAGAGCCCATGTCTCGGACCCATGTGCTGTCGGCTACTTTAACTCTGTTGAAAACTACTCAGAGAGTTGTGAAAGACCTGGGTTTTTGTCCAAATTTGATCAAAACTATGTGGTACATCAGTGTTTGATGCACACTGACGGGAAGAAGGCAATGATCTGTTTGAACGAGGGTTCTCGAAGGGAACGTGTTCATGTGAAGGTTAGTGATTTTTGCGATACGGTCACAATGCCACAGATGGGTCTCTGGTACCATGGTAAGATGGTTAAAGGCCCCCTGCCCATTGTCAGTGTTACCATTGTCCTTGGACATCACTCCAACGAATACTACAATCCTTCAGCCTGTGTACATGTACAATCTTGTTATCCCAAGTGCAAATAAATCTGTTTTACTAATTCCTTTCTTTTTTACAATAAGATATGAGGGGGTACTTTAGCATAATTGAAGTTGAGAGGTTATGTAATCTGTCAGAAAGTCGATGTTGAGTTTATGAACACGATAACTCCCGATAGAATAAATATATCGACACAAAATTGTATATGTTTATCCACAACCCCGTAAGGATATCACCAATTAAATTTTAGCCTAACCGGTCAGAGGGAGGAGGGGGGGGGGGGGGGGCTACACAAAAACTCTAAAATAACTGCCATTGTATTGAATTACCGACACGTAATTTCATAAGTAAATTCAAAGCCCTATATAATTTTCAGCGGATGGGTAGAGGGGGCACAACTGCAAAATCCCAATAACTGCCGATCTAATGAATGGTTCGACATGAAATTTTATATTTAAAATCAAAACCCCATGAAAATAGCTAACAAAATGTATTGTTTTTTTTTTTAACTTTGAACCATAACTTTGTAATTTTTTGACCAATTTAAAATCGTGTTGCACCATTGATTTCAGCGTAAAAAATCCTTTGAAATGATGTATCGGAAGGTATAGGGTCCTATTTGAAATTTTTAAGTTATACCTACTGGTCCTGGGGTACTACCCGTATATATTTTTTTTTTCAAAAACAGGTCGAAATTTTAAACTGGACTGAAAAATATTAAATAAGTATTTTTTGTTTTTTTCATAACGTTACCGAAGTCATCGGTTCAAGAGAAATTCAACCGGGCCATCTAAAAAGGACACCCTGTATATCGTAACCTAAAAGAGAAAAAGGTGTAACCATCAATTTCAAAATTTTGCAGGAAGAACAAATAATAGTTTTCTAATTTATTTGTTTACTTAAACAGTACAAAATGTTTTTTTTTTATAAAGATTAGGTTTTTGTTACCATTTTGAAAAAAAAAAATTCAAATTGGACTTGTTAGTACAATTCCATAATTAAAAAATGTGGGTTACAGCTTTTTTCCTTTCAAGTCTTCCTTGGATAGTGAAGAGTAACCCACAATGCTTTAGATGGTAAGAGGGTAAACGAATCATAAACAAACGAAATACATCGGCGGCGATTTCGAGAATTCTGCCCAACGTCGGTGGCCCTAGGCAGAGCAGGAGAAGACTGCTGGCAGGAGTCAGCACATCCATCCTTCTGCACGGGGCCCCGACATGGGCAGATGCAACGAGGATTCCCTCATACCTGAGGCTGATCGCCCCCGCTCACAGGCGAAGCGCACTGAGAGTCGCATGCGCCTACCGAACAGTTTCTGGCGACGCTGCCTATGTAATTGCTGGGCTGCCCCCCATTGACCTCTTGGCACGGGAACGTACGCGACACTTCAAAAGGAAACACGACCCGGTTCAGGTGGAAGAGGTGGTGCAGCGCTTCGACCACAGGGGAAACCGGGTCTTCTATCAGGACGCGGGGGCCAGCCCTGGTCCAGCAGAGCCAGAGAGGGCCAGGACAATTAGGGAGTGGCAGGAAGAATGGGACAAGTCCACAAAGGGACGGTGGACCCATCGGCTCATCCCTCGAGCGAGTCGAGCCTTGGCTCACCAGAAAGCATGGGGAGGTGAATTACCACCTCACCCAGGTACTCACGGGACACGGTGGGTTCCGGGGGTACCTCCACAAAATCGGGGCAGCAACAACACCAGACTGCCCCGCGTGCCTTGGTGAGACGGAGTCGGCGGAGCATGTCCTCCTCAAATGCCCCAGATTTGAGGAGGGAAGGAAAAATCTGGAGTGCAGCATGGGCGCCCCGCTGACTGCTACCAGTTACGTGGACGCTATGCTGCGCTCCCAGGAGTCGTGGGATGAAGGCTGCGATTTTGCAGCGCTCATCATGGGTGGGTTAGCCCTTCAGGAGAGGGCTGACAAGGAACAGTAGCGGTAATAAAACAGAAGAAGGGGCGTTACTAGCCACCCTTCCTCCCTTCCGCGAAGTAATGACAGACCGTCAGTTCCGCGGAAGGGAATCAGGATCGGCAAGGAGGGGGTTTTAGTGGGTATGGTGATGGTGAACCGTCTCGAGTCCCACACTATCCAGGGCTACCTTCCCTGGATGTGCGTCACAGCATTTCCCCCTCCAATGCAAAAAAAAAAAAAAAAAAAAAAAACTTTTATTTATTGATTAATGATTAACCTGTATCTAATTATCATTCATTATTTTAAGGTAATTCAATTCTACTTCATTTAATTTTTTAGACTTTTTCTAAAACAAAACAAACTGATGATCTTGGTAGAAAAACACTGTAGCTCTCCGTTTCTTTTGAATAGATGAACAACTGTAACCCTCTTCCATGTGGCTTACAGCCTTTTTCCTTTTGACAATTCTCCCCCTATACCCATGAGGGTTACACAATTTTCAAATTGCAATATTCTCCTGAGGCTTACAGCATTGTACCTACATACGTGATTCTCAGGCCCCAAATTAACTAGTTCAATCAAATAGTGTGGGTTACACACTTTTTTTCCCTTTTAGGTGACAATATGTACATATGTTGTTGAAGGCCAGACTGATGTCCACAAACAACAAATATAAAATATAAATTTAAACTATAACCTCAACATATTATCAGAATTTCATGAAAATGTCAAAATCATATTTTGATTTACCCATATCTGAAAATAACAATGAGTAGTCGACACCTTTTAATCGATAATATTGATCGAATTCATTTTTTGATCACCTGATATTAGAAATAACCTACAATTAACGTTGTATTGTTTTAGTTTTATTCAAAATTTTCAGTGTATTATTTAATGCGATACTTATTATGTTCTGAATTAGTAGTGTTAAAATTAATTTAGCGAAAACTTGTAAAAAAAAAATAAATTGCTCGATTTGACGCATGTGATGTCGAAGTTCGTGACATGAGGAAACATCTTCCGGGTTGTAATATGTTTCGTGTTGGATCGTCTTGTCATATATTTAGGAGGAAAACATATAAAAAAAAGGAATGCGCCGGTGAAACACTGAAACAATTTAAAATTAGGAAAAAACACAGCAAATTTAATGATCATAGATACAAAAGAAAGTTATTCAGTACTGCTGTGAACAAATTACATTTAAGTAAGTTCGTTGAGCCAAATACTGCTGACAATATTGACAGGGCATTGTCTTATAAATTCTTTCCTAGTAAGAGACGTTTAATTGGAAAACTTAAGAGAAGTGGTCTTATAATATGTAAAAATAAGGAACCAACGACAGGTTATGGTTGTGATACATGGGGGCATAGTTGTGGGACAGATGGAGGCTCTGAGGCCGTAAGCTCTGTCGAGAGTTCCATAAAAGTGGAGAATGTGAATGTGGATGAGGAACGGACGAAGGATGAGAGTGCAAAGACAGAAAAGATACGGGACTACTATGGGATAGTAAAGAAACATCTGATGAAGTTGAAGAAAGGGCGCAAGAAAGCTACCTCCAGGTCGAGCAGTTCCTTGTCTTCCCAGGAGGAACAGGCAGTGCCACCCAAGTACTGCGGTAAGTCTCCTCAGGACGCAGCCATCGTCCTGGACGCATCACAGAATGTAGTCCCTTTCGGCTTCGTCAGACCTGGCCATCCGAGAGCACACACCTCGGATCCAGGCGCTGTCGGCTATCTCAACTCCATCGAGAACTACTCTAATAATGAGGCGAGGCCTGGCTTCTTCAACAAGTGCGACCAGAACTACCTGGTGCATCACTGTCTCCGTCACAAGCTGAGCCAGCAGGCGATGACAAGACTGAATGCGGGCTCACGTCGGGAGCGGGTGCACATCAAGGCGTCTCAACTGAAGGATGGTGTGCGGATGCCGGAGATGGGAGTCTGGCGTTGTGGTAAGATGACGAGGGGTCCTCATCCCATCGCCAGCGTTACTATCGTCATGGGACATCACTTCCAGGAACAGGATAACCCTGATGCTAATGTCCACATCCAGTCATGCTATCCCAAATATAAATGAATAAAACACCCAACTTATCTTACTACTTCCCCATAGATTGTAATAAATTCGTCTTTTTATTTCTTGTTATTCTTTAACTAACTCTCTTCATCCTAGCGCACAAGCACAAGCTACATGTACCCTCCTCACAGGTGGCCCTCGTCCAAATGGTAAGATCAACGATCCTTTAGTTGATGAGGAAGAAGGAATTGAGAAGAAAAAACAGTTGTATCTGTTATTTATAACTTTTATTTAAAAGTAGCAGTAGTGGTAGCAGCTATACAGATTTTGCGTTTTTGGCCATCACTATTGTAATTGAAACCCTAATTTTGGGAAAGTGCAGTTTCTAATCGACTAATTCACAGGTAGCTCGTGTTAGCCAGTATTTAATCGATTACTTTTAATTATTTTTTAAGGTATACATCTTTGAGGGCTTCGAGGCTTAGCATAAAAGCTCTAATAAGTGCCGATAGAATGAATGTATCGACACAATATTTTATATGTGTGACCAGAACCCCATAAGGACAACACCTATCGGGTTTCAGGGGGGGGGGATTAGGAGAGAGGCTTAACACCAAAACTTCAATAACTTGCGTTTTAATGAATGTATTGACACTTAATTTCATATGTGAATTCAAAATCCCATAAGGACGACACTTATTAATTTTCAGCGGAATCGGCTAAAGGGAAGGAGGATCAGAGAGGAGGCTCAACTCAAAAATCTCTCAATTCAAGTCAATTCAATGGATGTATCTTCATGAAATTTCATATTTAAAGTCAAAATCCAATGAGGACATATCCGACGGCACCAATTGTTTTTCAGCCAAATCGGAAAGAGAGGGGTAGGGAGAGGCTTAACAAAAAAACTCGAATTAGATAAAATGAATTTATCGACACGAAATTTTATATGTATGACCAAAACTCCACAAGGAGAACACGTTTCGATTTTCTGACAAATTGGTCAAAAGGGAAGTGGAGATTAGGGTAAAGGCTTAACACAAAAACTATAATAACTGCCGATATAATGAATCGACACAAAATTTAGTATGAGGATTTAGGAGCCCCTATGTAAGTGAACTGTTGAGTATTAGCGCAAGCGGTGGACTGGTTTTGGAGGAGCGGCAAGTTAATTGATTAATTCGTTCTGGGGAAGTACATTGCAGGTGATTCACTGACGATTTTTTTTCAGTGTATAAATCTTTATTTCCTTTCCCTTTCCAATTATTATATCATATGTTTTCCCCTTAATATACAGTTGGCATTGGATCGTATGATGTTTAAAGTAATTTAAAATTTACAGTGTCTTGTATAAAAATTGATATCTTAGAATTTAGATTTGTTGTAAATAATTTACCAGATAAGTGATAAGAAAAATAAAAAAAACTTAGTACAAGTGAAAATTTTACACAGGTGATATCCAACATGAATAGAAAATAGTTAACTAAAATTAGGGTTAGCTAGAAAAATTCATAGATAATATGTATCAGTCTGGAACCTCGGGTGAAAAATATAAAATGCAATGTAATTTTTGCAAGAAGAAAAATATTAATTTTAAAAGAGCTGAACATGGTAATAGGAAAAAAAGAACTGATGGAAATAGATATAAGAGAAAATTTCTCATTGATATTAAGTTCACTTTAGACAGAAAAAATACTATTGATAAGAGAATGTCAAATGAAGTATTGTGTAACAGAGGTGGTGTGAGGATTTCTGATAATGTAGGATCTTTTGATGGTTGTAGACATAATGTGTTAGTTACGAGCACTGTTGATGATATTGTTCAGTGTCCAAGCGGACAGGAAGACGTCATGGTTGTTCAGCCTGACTGTTACAGTTCGTTCATAACAAAGTCTATCTCTCGTAAGTCTCAAGGAGAAGAAGAAGTGACCAAGTATCATGGACGTTGTCCTGAAGATGCAAGTAGGGTTCTTGACAACTCACAGGGTGTCTCACCCTACGGCTATGACAGACCTGGACATCCAAGAGCACATGCTTCTGAAGATAATGCAGATGGTTATTTTGATTCAGTTGAAAATTATTCAAATGGTGGTAAAACACCTGGCTTTTTGTCAAAGTACGATCAAAACTATGTGGCACATTATTGTTTATCTCATAGTTTTTGTTTCAAAGCAATGGAGAAATTGAATAAAGGTTCACATCGTGAAAGGGTCCATATCAAAAGGTGTGATTTTTCTGAAGATGTTAATCTACCCAAAATGGGTATTTGGAATCGTCAAGAAATGGTGTCTGGTCCGTTGCTGATTAATAGCGTTACGTTAATCGTTGGACATCATGTTAATGAGTTCAAAAACCCTTCGGCCGATGTTCATGTTCAATCCTGTTATCCAAAAAATTAATAAAACACTTCCTTGCCTGCCTAACCTGGAAATATATTACTTTAAACTAAATGTAAAACGATAATCCTAGTAATAAATGATATTAGCCGGTTGCCCGGTTGGTTACTTTGAGCAGGATAGTAACTTTGAGCAGGTTAGCAATGGCGTAGCTAGTATTATTCCCTGGGAGGGGGGGGGGGGGGGGGGGGGGGGGGAGATAATAAAACAATAGTTTACATTTCACAATCATATTTTTAGTTTAAGTTTCATTAAACTTAACAATCACATCTTAATTAACAATCAGGAAACATACAGAAAATATTAGTATAACAAAATAATCAACACAAAATTCAAATCAACAATTAAAATTTTCATCAGTCTAGTTCATTTCCATACGGTTTTTTTTGAGAGATTTTAAAATTGCCGCGCGTTTTGTTGTGAAATGCCCGAGGATACGTTCGGTAAACTCTCATACTTTGCCGATTGGCAGCGTAATTTGAATCTGATTAACTTTTGACTGGGAACTGAAGCTTTCTATAGCCTTCTAATGTCTTCATTGTAATTGTTTGTCTGTGGTGGAGCTGTCGTTATATATTATAACTTTTTTAAATTAAATACATTAGATCGCACTTTTTTGTTTGGGGGGGGGGGGGGGGGGGGTGCCCACCCCTGTCCCCCCTAGCTACGCCAACGCAGGTTAGTAGCGCTATCTGTTGAGCTCAGTAGGAGGCTAGCACGCTAGCTCTAACATATCCGAGCCCTCATTATCTATGTTGGATGATTTTAGTGATTAGTTCACATTAAAATGATTTTGAGGCCGTAGGAGTCACGTGATCTCTTCGGCATAAAGAATAAAAAGCTTATACGGATGCTATAATCATTAAAGAGATCGCTAAATTTATTATAATCTAAATTGCATCATGAGGACGCCGGTAGCTTAGTGGTATGCATACTTGCTTACTATGCTCAAGATTGCGGATTCTAAACCCGTCATGGCTGTTTTGTTTTTTGTCAAAGAGGTGAAAAAATCTTGAGCATGCCGTCCCTCGAATGGGGCCGGGCTTGTATGGTGTCAGATACTGCGTTAAAGACCCCATACCCCTAGGTCAATAAACCTTGGTAGGCAAAATTTAATTTAAAGCCCGGGCATAAGTCAAAATATTTAATACTTCTGTAAAACATGAAACGGATTTCTGTTCAAATAAAAATAACCATTTCATCTATGTACACACAAAACTTCAACAAAAAGAAATCTTTGTATACTGTTAACCCTTATCATAAGTATTTATTATCACTACTTTATCAGCTCAAACATTTCACCTAATCACACTTTTCGAAATCAAATATCTATTACAAACAGTGATTGTAGTTTTTCATTGATATATGAATGCCATTTAGCAAATGTTGATTACCAGTAACTGTTTTATTATCTGGTATTGCATATATCAAATTACTTGGTTTTTTTTTATCAAGTTCTCATGATAATCCTGGATATATATATAAGAAATAAGCAACTCTGATCCCTACTTTATGTTCTCAGTGCTTCTTGAACTAGTTATCACAATGAAGCTGTTTTCACTGTTACTTTTGTCCATCTATTTGGCAATTCAAGTTGTAAGTACAATTTTGGTTTTAAGCCTTCAAAGTTTTTTTTTTTTTTTTTTTTTAAATAATAATAATAATCTTATTGACGTGACTAAGCCCAATTTACAATATAAGTATAAAAATTGTAATAACTTTTGTATAAGAACAGCTGTAGCTATCATAGAGTGAACATTCCTATTTAAGGTTAACTTTTGATATTTGAGTTTTTATGTTTTTCTTTTGCATTTTAATAATTATTTTTCAGTTTATTAACGTTTATTTATAATTATTGTTATCAGTTTTATTGTTTTTTTTCGTTAAATATTACCCGGACTATTGTTGCTGCCTCGCGGAAGGGACTTGAAGACGGAAGGTAAGCCAGCCAATATGACGACCACTCCTCAATCATCACCCAGCCCCGCACCCACTCGAGCCCACGGAAAATCGAAACCATCCTCATCCCATTCACCACCCATACCTGAAAATTTTTTCAAAAGTCATTCCAAATTTCATCACTCCCAATCCATTTCAACCTCTCACCAAATTCATAATAGACAGTAAGGATACAAATAATACTCAAAAAATGGATGAGGAGCCCACAGTGGAAAAAATATTAAAAAAGCCCCCGAAAATTTATACGCATAACCTGAATGACATCAGAAGACTAAAAGAAGACCTAGTAGCACTTATTGGGAAGGACGCATTCACACTGGAAACAAAGGCCGAGAAAACATCCATAGCGACCAATAGTTCTGAGGGTTGCCGAAAAACTATTAAATATCTCCAAATGCGAGACGCCGACTTTCATACTTATCAGCTTCGAACTGAAAAGTCATTTCGGGTCGTTCTGAAACAACTACACCCAACTACCGACTTCTACGAAATTAAAGAGGACCTTATGAAACAAGGTTAAGGTGTTAGGAGCGTCACTAATGCTCTCAATAGAAAAACTAAAGATCCACTTCCTCTATTTTTTGTAGATTTAGATCCTAGGGAAAATAATAAGAACATTTTCAAGTTACAATTTCTGGCTTGCCAGAAAATAACGGTAGAAGAGCCACGACAGCGAGGAGACATTCCTCAATGTCACCGCTGCCAGGAGCTCCTTCACACAAGGGGTTACTGCAACCATCCACCCAAGTGCGTAAAATGTGGTCAGAACCATTTTACAAAGGACTGCCAGAAAACGAGAGACACGCCAGCGACTTGCGCCCTCTGTGGAGGCCCGCACCCAGCCAGCTACCGCGGCTGCGTGGTTTACCAGCAGCTGAAAAACAGGAGAAGTAGCCAGGAAGAAGCCGTCCGAAGGCCACCACCAATCAGCCAGACTGACTACCCAGCCACGATGCCAGCCGCCCCTACTGCTGGGGTCCGGCCCGAGAGGAGCTACAGAGATGCGGCCTCCTCGGAGACGGTCCCCCCTCCCATGCCTGCTTCAGGTAGTATCGACATCGCCAACACGCTCACCTCATTTCTCACTGATTTCAAATCTGTCATCACCCTCCTCACAACACTTGTTTCAGAGCTCATTCCAAAACTATCGAAATGATTCACACAACATACACAAACAACAAGCTAACACTCCTACTATGGAATGCCAATGGGCTGATCTCCCATAAAAACGAACTGGAAATACTTCTAAATGACAAACGAACTGACATAGCACTAATTACTGAGACACACTTAACTTCCAAACTACACTTTCACATCACGGACTAAGTAACAGACCATCCTGACGGAACAGCACATGGCGGCAGTCTCATCCTCATACATCGCAGCATCCA
The DNA here is from genome assembly GCA_963662175.1 of Aradus depressus. Taxonomy (NCBI): domain Eukaryota; kingdom Metazoa; phylum Arthropoda; class Insecta; order Hemiptera; family Aradidae; genus Aradus; species Aradus depressus. The sequence goes on from OY759219.1 coordinate 5,021,928, forward strand.
GCACACCTTCATACCACAAACACCTACCATGTCACTTCGATACACAGCCGTCTCTATTAATTGCAACTCCAACCCATTAACAATCTGTTCAGCTTACAGCCCACCCAACAAGGCACTGACACAACACGACATGACCACATTCCTCCAAGGCCTGGGTCCACGATTCATAGCTGGTGGCGATCTGAACGCCAAACATGTGCATTTTGGGTGTCGCACGACCAACACTAGAGGACGGCGACTACTTGGACTACTAAATTCTTCCAGTTACGACATCATAGCCCCAAGACAACCCACTTATTGGCCCACATCCACTACTAAATCCCCTGACTTACTCGACTATTTTATTACATCCCATATAAACGCATCTCATACTTACGTGACTGCCTTAGTCGACTTATCATCAGACCACTCCCCAGTATTACTTGAACTAGCCTCCAAACCCCTGTCCCGACCTCAGAGGCCATCACTAATAACAGGACCAATAAACTGGGACTGTTTCAGAGAAGAACTGGACGACAAGGTAAACTTAAACAGTACCATACGGACACGAGACGAACTTGACGACGCAGCAGGTAACTTCACAATTTGGATTCAAGAAGCTGTGACAAAATCACACATTCCACAACACGACAACACACTACTCGCTACGTATGCAGACGACACAGCCATTCTCTCAACACACTCAGACCCACCACAAGCAAGCTCACACTTGCAGGAACATTTACACCAGCTAACAGATTGGGCCAACAAATGGAGACTAAAAATTAATAGAGACAAATCCCTGCAAACCACATTTACCCTCAGACACAACACTTGTCCACCAGTTTACATTAACAGCCCATACAACCAGTTACAATAACCAGCCCATTCCTGCATCCGACACTGTCCGATATCTCGGACTTCATTTAGACAGACGTTTAACTTGGACAACTCATATCAGACTAAAACGCACAGACCTCAAAAGACGATTTGGGCGACTGAAATCAATCATCTGACGACGATTGACATTATCGCTTGAAAACAAACTTCACATTTACAACACTATACTAGAACCCATCTGGACTTACGGCATCGAGATATGGGGATCAGCCAAAAAATCAAACATACAACGCCTTCAGTCATTACAATCCATCATACTACGCCACATTGCCAATGCACCATTTTACGTTTCCAACCTCACATTACATAATGACCTCAACACCCCATTTGTACCTTCTGTTATCAAGACACGATATCAAAATGTTCACGACGAACTCCATCATCACGCCAATCCACTTATTCTGCAATTATCCACGAACACTCTCCCCACAAATCCGCCAAGATGTCTAAAGCGGACATGGCAGAGGGACCTGCTCCAGGACTAGCCTGGACTCCTCTTCGGTCACGTACCTCAGCAGTACAGCGACACACTTGCCACAGCACATCATCACAATCACTAGTGCAAATGTTGTCGTTGTGAATATCTAAATAAATAAAAAATAAAAACGTTTGTATAAATAAAAAAGATATATGCATAGAGATATATTCAAATTATCTCTGCGGATAACAATAATTAGGCTTGTATATACAACAAGAAATGTTTTTTTCCTTCTTGGAATCAGGCTGTCGGAAAACTTGAAATTTTTGGGAAAATTGAAGTAATACAGCCACTGTAGACATTTTATTTGATTATTGAAAAAAGAATTAAAGTATACTTGGTGAAAAAAATTAGATTTGTGGTTGATCTTATAACCACTAAGAAATGCCTACTTGGGCCATGCTTAATTATAAATTGAAAATATTATTTATTATTTATATTGTGTTTTTCATTTCGAACGTTATTTCTGTATTTTTTATTTTTGTTTTGTTTGACTCTAGGAGTCCAATGAAATCGATGATTTGAAGAAGAAAGTTGCACTTGAATGTGCCAAAGATTATCCTGTTGACCTCGGTAAGTAATCATACATAACATTTTTTGCAGAGATATTGTGAATCTTGACTTAATAATAAGTTGGGAAATGGGGGAAAAAAAAATTTCAAGGGCATCGTTTAGGGTGTCAAATGAAAGCTTATTGAAGGACGAATTCAACAATATGATGTATTTTTTATAAAAAATTTCGGGAAAAACGCTTAAAAATTGTTGTCCCTTACCCTTATTACCAAAAGGATCGCTCAGAAAAATCTGAAAAAAATCATGAACATTGAGAATTAGGTGTAGATTTAGCCAAGATTATCAGGATTGAAATATTCTTGCGCGATTAATTGTTTGTTTGATGTTTTATTGTGTTCAACTTCTTGGTCATTACACCTACGTACATGTTCACTCTTGTTTCATACTACTGTTTACCAAACCTGTTTGTCTCGGGCCTACATAAACTCAGTATTTTAATGTTTTTTTTTTTTACATATATATACTAGGTACTACTTATATACTTATATATATTTTTTTTATACATATTTATACATGATATTATTATGTTTGTATATTTATTATTTATTTTTACTCAGTCCTTTTAGCGTGTACTATTTGAAAATAATAAATAAAGAGTTTCTCACTGCAGTCTAGAATCTTATCTAGTCATAAATAGAATATCTTTAGAATTATCTATTAGACTCAGAAGTTGCAAGTCTTTGAAAATATTTTTAAAGATATTCTTCTCCTTAGTAAAGAAATTATTTCGATTTAATACATAAACGGATAGTAATACCTAAATGGCATTCTATTTTGTTCAAATTAGTTCCAAATTATTTTTTTCGGTATTTTTAACAAATTCCCAAGGAGTACCCTTTAATAATTTGAAAGATTAACAATAAATAATAATAATTTCATGTGTATTCTTGACTATTTCTTATCGTTTAATTTATTAATTGTAGATGACATCAAAAAAATGTTTAATCATGTAGAAGTTCCTGACAAACCTCACGTCAAGGTAAGTTTTTATCAAGAGTTTTTATTATCTAATGGTTGAACATACAATACATAGTTTATTATATTCTATATTTTATTAATGTTTCATATAATAATTGTTTAAATGTATTGATTTATAATAGAAATCCTCAACTTTTAAATAATTCTTTTGTATTTAAACAGTGTTTCCTGAGCTGTGTTTTGAAAAAACTCAACGTTGTAAGTATCCACATTTTATAGCAGAATTTACTATCTGCTTTTAATTTTTGTTTTGCATCCCTAAATTAATTTTGTGATTCTTAATTTTATTTGTATACTAGCAGTAATACCCAGCGTTGACCGGGGAACTTTGACGTATATTCTAATATCTCTCATTCGAATTCTATTCAATTCTTCAACACTACATTCATGATATAATTTTCAATTATTCATATGGAATAAGGCATATAGTACTTCAACGGCAGACACCCCAGCTAGTAAGTGTTTAGGATCCCTGGGTACCACAGCTAGTATTCGCCTTTCAACTGACGGAAACCACAGCTAGTATCGGCCTTGCAACGGCGTACCACCCCAGCTAGTAAGTGCTCGGAACCGCTGGGCACCACAGCTAGTGGGTGTCTTGCAGCGGCCGACACCCCAGCTATTTAGTGCTTACGACCGCAGGGCACAACAGCTAGTACGTAGTTAGGAACGCTAGGCACCACAGCTAGTACGCAGTTTGGAACGCTGGGCAACACAGCTAGTATTTGCCTCGCAACTACGCACACCCCAGTTAGTACGTAGTTAGAAACGCAGGGCACCACGGCTATTGTGTGTCTTGCAACGGCGGACCCCACAGCTATTATGTGCCTTGCAACGGCAGACCCCAAAGCTAGTAAATTCTTAGGACCGCTGGGCATCACAGCTAGTACGTAGTTAGGACCGCTGACAACTACATAGTTAGGAACGCTGGGCACCGCTGCTAGTATGTGCCTTGCAACAGCGGATGCCCTAGCTATTTTGTGCTTAAGAACGCAGGTGAGAGCTATTATTAACCGTGCAACGGTGGACCTCCTAGGTAATACATGCTTAGGAAACCCACCCTATTTAAATTAGGGCTATATTCCATATTTAAGAAAGCTCCCCCGCCCCTCACGTCCAAAAAGTTGAGACGACACAGCCAATTTTTAAATTTTGCTTTTAAGAATACTACATATGAAATTCCATGACAATCCGATCATCCGATAATGACTTATCACTATCTTCATATTTAAGCCTATCTCCACAACAAGCCTATCTCCCTTTCAAAATTTTGAACGTAGCCCATTTTTCAATTTAGCCTTTAGGAATACTACATGTGAAATTTCATGACAATCCGACCATTAGTAATGAACTACCACTATCTTTACGATAAGGCCTACCGCCACAACCCATGTTCATAATTTTGTGATGTCACATAGCGTATTTTTTAATTTAGCTTTTTAGACGTCACACACCTATTTTTCAATTTGGCTTTTAAGAATGCTACATGTGAAATTTCATGATAATCCAACCATCCGTTAATGCGTTAGAAAACTTTTTAAGCTTAGGCCCCCCCTTACAACCCCCCCCCCCCCCTCCCGTTCGAAATGTTGGAACGCCACATAGCCTATTATTTAATTGGCCTCAAAAGAATGCTACATGTGAAGTTTCATAAAAAAATACTGTCCAGCCGTTTGGGCGTGATGTTGGAACACACAAACCCCGTTTCAGCTTATGCAATAGGTATAGATTAAGTGTTTCAAAATACCTCAGCTACAAATGTTAAGTTCCCTTAGAAAGTTAAAGTATTGAGTATAACTGGGGAAGTATAAAAGTACATAACTGGTTCAATATGAAAAGATACATGGGAAATTGGTAGGGGCGTAGCCAGGATATTGAGTAGGGGGGAGGGTCGCCCCCACTCTTCGCCCGGTTTGCGGGCTGAGGTCTCTATGAATCCACTCCCAATTGATTTTACATAAAACGCAACTTTCAAAGACCAATATCTCGAAAACTATTGCTCGTACAAGAAAACTAAAAATACCAGAAAACCTAGTTTTTTTGTGGAGAATCTGAAAATCGTAATAAAAAATTTGTTATAATTAAATTTTTTTACGATTTAATTTTACTGAGGTGTGTGTTGTGTCAATGTTTAAGCCTATTTCTGAAACGTGTTCTTTTACTCTATTTTTAAATTGTCTCCCAGTTTGACTTACATAAACAAAATTGCATCACAGCTTGTACACGCCGGGTGTATGTATAACTGATAAAAGTGGACTGTATATAAAAAAAGGTAAAAATGAAAGCATGGCCTCTACTCACGGCATGGGTGAACGAGGTCAAGGTTAGGTGATGGACCAGGTTAGATGGTCAACAATTGATGTTCGACAGATCAAGTCAGATGATCAACAACTACTGATGAGTTCAGGTCCGCTCCCCTCTCATAGATAGATTGCGCTAGCTGCAACGGGCCTAGTGGCGCTGCGATGTACACTCACTATAAGGCAGGGGAGGGGGGGGGGGGGGGGGGGGGGAGGAATAAGGAAATGCCAGGCCTCAACATACCCCCCACCGAAATCACGCTTGGGATTTCTAGTCAAATAATAAGTACAAAATAAAATAAAAGAACTCTTTCAAAAATAAAAAATAACCACCGGCGGTTAGATAAAAGAAATAAAAAAACAAAAAAAAACAGGGAAAGTAGGAAAGGAAAGGAAAGGAAAGGAAGGAGGAAGGAAGAATTGGGAATTACGGTGTAGGCAGGGGACAGAGCTTCACCACAGGGCGAAGATAGGTCCCTTGAGAGGTGCGAACAGTAGCAACTCTCACTACACCGTCCTGTCCTCGGTGAACCTCCTGCACTCTTCCGAGGCGCCACTGCAGGGGCGGAGTCTTCGCCTCGACAAGCAGAACCAGATCGCCAATCTTCAGATCTGGTGGGGCGGTGAACCATTTGCATCTCTGCTGGAGGGTATGCAAATAATCGCGGGACCACCGAATCCAGAAATGCTGACTGGAGCGCAGGATCAGTTGCCATCGGTTGAGGTGGTTCATTTGGAGTTCTTGAATGTTGTGCTCCGGTACGGCTAGAAGGGGGGCCCCAATAAGGAAATGTCCTGGCGTCAATACGTCGATTTCACTGGGATCCGTTGAGAGGGAACACAGCGGACGTGAATTGAGCATCGCCTCAATCTTGGAGAAAAGTGTGGTGTACTCCTCAAACGTGAGGGCTTGGTCCCTCACAACCCTTTTCAGGTGTAATTTCGCCGACTTAATACCGGCTTCCCATAGACCCCCGAAGTGAGGAGCGGACGGAGGGTTAAAATGCCATTGAATATTTCTCTGATGGAGATAATCCGCTATGGACGGGTTTGACGTCCGTATGACTTGGTAGAGGTCTCCAAGATAACGACTGGCTCCAAGAAAATTCGTTCCACAGTCAGTATATATGTTGTGGCAAAGTCCACGCCGCGCCACAAATCGATCCAGGGATGCTAGAAAGGCACTAGTAGATAAGTCTGAAACGACTTCGAGATGAACCGCCTTCGTCGAGAAGCAAACGAATAGGCACAAATAACACTTAGACGTCCTTGCATTGCGCCGCTTGCTTTCCTTTATTATGAAAGGACCTCCGAAATCTATACCGACGTTTATAAAGGGTCGTGCCTGGGTTACCCGAGGTTGTGGGAGATCTCCCATGAGAGGTAAGACTGGTGAAGCTTTCGACCTGAAGCAGACGAGGCATTTTGACAGTCGAGATCTGATGGCCTTCCTGGCAGATAGTATCCAATATTGCCGACTTACCAAAGATTGCACAGCCCGCGGACCTGCGTGCAAGTACTTTAAATGGTAATAGTCAATCAGCAACGTGCTCAGATGGCTCGAGTTGGGTAATATGACCGGATAAATAGAGGCTTCAGGGAGTGAGGCGTGTTTCAGTCTACCCCCCACCCTCAAAAGACCCACGGAGTCGACGAACGGATGGAGGCGTTGAATGGAAGCGTGACAATCCTGATTTTTCGAAATCGCTAAAAGCTCCTGCTGAAAATGTTCTAGCTGGACGCCTCTAATAATGAAGGTCAGAGCATTATTAAGTTCCAAACAGGTCAACGGGCCTCGACATCGTTGATCAGATGGCAATCTGAGATTAGATTTGAACCGCAAACACCAAGCTGTTACTCGTTGGAGTGTTGAAAGAGAGGAATACTTCTCTAATATGTCCCAAGAACTGCATGAGGTTTGGACAAACGAGTTAACAGTGGTTAAATTCTTCAGCTCGGGAAGATGAGGTGGCAAGTCAAAAGGTGAATAAATCGGCCAATTAGAAGAGTGTGAAGTGAGCCATGGAGGCCCTGTCCACCACAGATGATGTTTCACGAGGTGTTTGGGCTGCAATCCTCGAGAAGCACAGTCTGCCGGATTTAATTCGGAGGGTACGTGATGCCACGAAGTAGGTGAGAGTGTTTCAAGAATAAGAGTAACTCTAGTGGCAACGTATGTTTTCAAGAGATGGGGTGACGTCTTTAGCCATGACAAGACAGTCGTAGAATCCGTTAAGGCAAAGATACTAGACAGAGTCATGACATTTTCAAATGTTGACAAGAGAAATTTCAAAAGTTTAGTAAGAAGCAAGGCTCCACACAACTCTAACCTAGGTACAGTTAATGTTTTGAGGGGAGCTACCTTGGACTTCGCCATAAGGAGATGGCTTGTGCTATTAATTTCTCCAACAGTAACTAGATATACCACTGCGCAGTACCCACGCTCTGACGCATCACAGAATCCAACTAAACAGGATGACGTGCTGTTTGGCTGTAGTATATAGCGTGGAATCTGAATACTAGATAGATGATGCAACTGCTCGCAGTAAGAAGTCCATTCATCTGTCAGATAGGAAGGCACCTGTTCATCCCATCCGATCCCTAGACGCCAAAGATGTTGTATGAGGCATTTGGATCTGAAAATAACTGGAGACAGCCAGCCGAGAGGGTCGTATGTACGAGCAATATGCGAAAGTATTGACCTCTTGGTGCATATAGGTTGGATCTCAGCCAAATCGTAGGAAAACGCATCGGTGGTGGCGTTCCACTGCAGACCTAGTACCTTTATCACTTCATGGCCGTCAGGATCAAATGATAATGGTGTCTCATGGTGATCGTTTGGGATGTCACGAATCAGTTCGGGGCAGTTGCTGCTCCATTTGCGAAGATGAAATCCTCCAGCATGAAACAAGTTGATAAGGTCTCGTTTGAGGTTCTGGGCGTCCTCCACTGTAGAAGCTCCAGTGAGGACATCATCAATGTAAACATCCTGCAATAGGACCTTGGCGGCTTGAGGGAATCGCGCACCTTCGTCGTTGGCGAGTTGTTGAAGAGTACGAAGAGCGAGATACGGTGACGCAGAAAGGCCATAGGTAACAGTATTGAGTTCATACTCCTTGACGGGCTCCTCAGGGGACCGTCGCCACAAGATGTGTTGATTTAACCTGTCTTCTGGACGGATTATGATCTGCCGGTACATTTTAGATATATCTGAAGTGAAAACATAAGGATGTAATCGAAAACGAGAAATAATATCAACAATGTCCCGTTGCAATTTGGGACCAGTTAAGAGTAAGCTGTTTAATGATGGCTGGTTAGAAGACTTACAAGAGGCATCAAACACCACTCTTAATTTAGTCGTAGAACTAGAGATTTTACAAACAGCATGGTGCGGTATAAAATAAGATTGGGGGTTACCAAGACGAGAATATTCAGGCACCTGGGTCATGTGACCAAGTGTTTCATATTCGTCGAGAAAATCTTGGTAAGCTCGCTTGAGGTCAAGATGTCGGGCAAGGCGACGTTCCACAGCGAACAAGCGAGTCAGCGCAGAGCTGTAAGAGCTTCCAGTCCATGTTGGGAGTCTGGAAGTTGAGAAGGGCAAAGGCACAACATAACGTCCATCGGTTTGTCTGTAATGTAAATTAGTAAAAATCTCCTCACACCTCATATTATCCTCATTGATTATTGGCAGCGTAGGAGGTTCTTCGCTTTCCCAAAAATGTTTCAAAATTTCGTCCAACTGAAAATTGTAGGTAGAATGAAGAGATGTCACAGGGGAAGATGGCGAAAAGCAAGGTTCGATCTTTCCTATGATAACCCACCCAAAAATGCTGTGCAAGGCAGCAGGGTATTCTGACCCTGGTACAATTCGTTGACCATCGTAGACATGAGGAAAAAGGTCGGCGGCTATGAGGAAATCAACTGGAGCTGACGTACAGAAGTTCGGATCAGCTAATGGCAGGTGCTTAAACTTATCATAAATATTACAAGGAATACTTGTACCTGGCATGTTAGATGTGATTTCAGGTAATATGACTGCCTCCACTTGGAACTGCGGTTGGTCAGAATCTCGAGGCTTGATGCGACAACTGGTCATCCCTTTAGTGTCACCTACAATATGCTGACCTAGGCCTACAACAGGGAAATTACATTTTTTAACACGTAACCCCAAACGTTGTACACATGCTGCCGTGACGAAAGATGTTTGCGCCCCAGAATCGATCAATACTCGGATGGTCTGATACTCACCTAGATAGTCCTGTATATGTACTAACGCAGTACCTAATAACACAGTTTTGAAGCTTGTTTGAGACTGTGGATTATAGGCATGTAACGCTGCATCAACTGCCGCAGTGCTGGGCTCAGAAGACTTCATAGTGATATTGAATCTAGATGGGTAACTACTGGAATGTAAATAAGTGTGATGGCGAGCACCGCATGTGAGGCATGATGTCATGGAAGAGCATCTAGGCTGTAAGTGGGTCCCTTTAAGACAATTGAAACACAGCCTGAGGGCTTGAACCCGTTCTTGGCGCTGATGTGGCTTCAATTGAAGAAAGTCAGGACACTTATAAATAGTATGATGAAGTTTGCAGACAGGGCAGGCATTAGTAGGCGACTGCGCTGATGTCGATACAAATCCTCGTTTGGCGAGCCTATTGTCTGGTAATAAAGTCTTCTTCCCAACAGAAAATTGAATCCTAGGGTTCAGTTTGATCTGCTGAGTGGTCTGGGAGACCTCCAAAATATGAGTCTGGTGCTGTATGTATGTCACAAGATTATTCCAAGTTGGAATTTCTTGATTGATATGATGGCGCTCAAAATTCTTTTTTGTCTCATAAGGCAGGCTGCGCAAGGCAACATGCATCAATATAAAACCAGGCAGGTCTACAATTTCTAAATTATGTAAGGCGGTAGCGGCCTCACAAAATACCTCCAAAAATTGATTAAGACTCTCTGGTGACTCAGTGTGAAGAGGACGAAAATTGAATATAGTTTCTAATATGTCCGCACCGAGTATTCTTTTATTCTGATACTTGTTCAGGAGAGCGGCCCAAACTATGGGATAGTTGGCCTCACTGATGGGCAAGGTTCTAACCACAGACAAGGCTGGGCCAGAAACTGACGAAATCAGATAATGAAACTTTTCCACAGCGGTGATGGCAGGATTCTCATGGATGAGACATTTGAATTGTTCATAAAAGGGGGTCCACCCCTTGAGAGATCCGTCGAACGTCGGCAGTGACAATTTGGGTAGCCGAGGTTGGACTGCCTTTACTGTCTGTTCTACGGGACACTGAACCGGCTTGAGCAAGTTTCCAGCTGCTGTTTTGATGGCATAATACATCTCCTCAAAGGCCTCCAAATTTTGATAGGAGGGCACATGATCCGGGTCCAGGGTGATCTCCAAGTCATTGATATGCTCCACCAGGTCTTGGAAACCTGAGCGGATCTCCTCTATATCTTCATACCGACTTTTGAAAATCGCGATCTTACTTTGATCACTGCCCGCAGCAACGGACGCATCATATAATAGCTGCAGCTTTCGAAACTTATTCTCCTTTTTGGCTACAAAACGTTTTAACTGGGACTCTGTCTTCATTGTTTTTGGCATGGAGAGGAAAAAAAAAATATATATAAATGTATATATATTTATACAATGAAGAAAATGTAAGCGATATTTCGTAAAATATAAAATGTACGAAATAGAAATAACGTAAATAATATTTCCTTAAATATATATATACGTAAGAGTATATGGTGAGGAAAGGATTATATGGTGAAGAAAAGGTAAACAATATTTCGTAAAGGATAAAACGTAAGATAGAAAACGTAAATAATAATTCCTAAGGTACCTATAAGATATAATTGTATAAGGTAAAGAAAGGTACACTTTGAAAAAAATGAAATTAAACTATTCCCAATTTTTCAAAAAAAAAAAGTTTAAATAAAAATGATTAAAAACTTTGAAAATAACTTATTATTTTTATAGGACTGTTTTGATCCGGCGGCGTAGGACCAATATGTACACGCCGGGTGTATGTATAACTGATAAAAGTGGACTGTATATAAAAAAAGGTAAAAATGAAAGCATGGCCTCTACTCACGGCATGGGTGAACGAGGTCAAGGTTAGGTGATGGACCAGGTTAGATGGTCAACAATTGATGTTCGACAGATCAAGTCAGATGATCAACAACTACTGATGAGTTCAGGTCCGCTCCCCTCTCATAGATAGATTGCGCTAGCTGCAACGGGCCTAGTGGCGCTGCGATGTACACTCACTATAAGGCAGGGGAGGGGGGGGGAGGGGGGGGGGGGGGGGGGGGGAGGAATAAGGAAATGCCAGGCCTCAACACAGCTAGTAAGTGCCTTGCAACACCGGACCCCACAGCTAGTACGTAGTTAGGCACGCTGGGCATCACAGCTAATATGTGCCTTGCAACAGCGGACCCCACAGCGAATCAGGCGCGCACCCAAGGGGGGTGCTTTGGGTGCTGAAGCACCCCCCCCCCCCCCCCCTGGCGAGTGGTTTTTTTTGCAAAATTAATATACCGTACTAAATAAATCCACCACAAAATAAGAAATAATATTGTTTGCAGCTAGTTGTTCAGTTGTTAAGATTAAGAGGCTACAAGCAATAAGTGTAGATTATATCAATATCACCAGCGCGTGACGGTGACGAATGACGATAGTTGCAGACTGCAGTGCGATCGCGATGTGAAATGACTGCGAATAGTCAGCTGTGCGTCAAGGTCAAGTGTGAGCCGAGTGCCAACCGCCAAGCACGTGATCACCAGTGGTGGCGGAGGGTGACTCATTACAGGCGCGTCCCGCACGCACCCCCGCCCCTCCCTGTACGAGTTCAGTAGCGTCTTGCCTTACCGACTGGCGACTTCCCAGTTTTAGACCTCGTCCGTCGTGGCGGTAATTTACTCATATCATAACATACTACGACATTTTTTGTTTTGTTTATATCCGTAAGTTGTGTACCGTAAGTATGCCGTTGTGTGCCGTAAGTGTCTGTTAAAAGTCTCGTGGTTAGCTAAGGCTATTGGTGACTTTGGTGTTATTTGCTGACTGTATGTGGAGTTTTAATTACGATGAGTAAAAGAAAAAACAACCAAATAACAAACTATTTTTTTGTGTTGGGCCTCCGAAACGTCTCTTGACAGGACTAAGTGAATGTGGAATATTAGTTCTTTAAGGGGACAAGGTTATGATGGGGCATCATCCATGAGTGGTGTTTTTAATGGGACACAGGCCTACGTCCAAAAGCAATGCCCTAAAGCTATTTACGTACATTGCGTTTCACATTCTTTAAATCTTGCCATTTCTAGTTCATCCGATGTTCCATCCATAAGGAACTGTTTTAACACGATACAGAAGATTTTGGATTTTTTCAATACGCCTAAGAGGCAGGCTATTTTGGGAAAGAATATAAAAGAAGCAATCCCGGACACAACAAAAGTTAAGCTGAAACAATTGTGTCCTACACGCTGGATTGAGAGGCATGACTCAGTAATGATCATGGTAGAGTTGCTTCCTGTTGTTTGAGCAGCCCTTGAGGAGATTGAAGGATGGGAAGACAACGACACGGCCTCTGGAGCTTCCATGCTGTTACGTGCCGTTCAACAATCTCATTTCATAATAGCTTTACTTTCTTCAGAAAAGCTGCTGAGCTATACATTGAAGCTGAGCAAAACACTTCAATCAGAAAACTTTGATCTATCAGGTGCAATATCTTATGTAGAAGATGTCGTCTCTCTGGTTTCTAAAATTAGAGATAATGCTGAAAAGGAATTTAAAATAATATTTGAAAAGAGCGAACAAACTGCTGAAATGCTTAACACTGACATCAAACTTCCAAGGTTAACAAAAGGTAGACAATGTCACACAGCAAATGTTCCAGCAGAAAATTGCGAAGAGTATTTCAAGAGAGCAATCTTTATTCCCTGGGTTGATGGCTTCATTTCTAATTTAAATGAGCGGTTTACAAAGCATAAAGACATTCTGGGGAATTTCAACTGTCTCTTCAGTCTCTTGCCACTGAATGGAGACTCATCGTCATCATCATCCGCACCCAACCATACACGAGAAGGAGAAAAGGAAAACTCAGTTTCTACAACTTGTTGATTTTTAAAAGGAAGACTTGGATTTCGCCAGCGAAAACTCCATTTTGTCAGAATATGAACTATGAAATGAAAAATTTCAGCGTCGTGAAGATTCCCATACAAGCAAACAAGACAAAAGTTCAGTGTTCAACAACGCCATTGTAGCTCTGAACAGTTGTGACGAGACATTTTTTTCTAACGTAAACGTCCTCTTGAGATTGTTGTGCACTATTCCAGTGACTACATGTACTGCCGAGCGGAGTTTTTCCAGACTAAAACGTGTAAAGTCGTACCTGAGAAACTCAATGAAGGAGAGCAGACTCAACGGTCTCGCCAGTTTGAATATACATCGAGAAATTACTGTAGAGCCAGATGAAGAGATCAAGATACTCTTGCTTAAAGGACCGAAAAAGTTGAGTTTTGTGTTATAAAGTTATTTATTTAACGGGGAAAGGAAAGTTTATTTCTGTTTACTAAGTTTACTTGACATTCTTAAAAAAGCTATAATACTTTTTATATTTTTGTAAAAATAAAACCCTGTTCTGTTCTGTATTACTATAAAACACTTCACACTTCATGTTTGTATACCTACTTTCGTGTATTGCCTATTTATATATATATATATATAAATATATATATATATATTATATATTATTTATATATATATATATCTATATATATATATATATATATATATATATATATATATATATATATATATAGATATATATATATATAAGTAGGCAATACACGAAAGTAGGTATACAAATATATATATATACAAATAGGCAATACACGAAAGTATATATATACATATATATATATATATATATACAGGGTAACAAGTCGAGAGGGCGATACTGAGGGATCTTGTAGTAAACTTAATTCTGAACAAAAAAGTTCCTATAAACATAGGTCCGCAAATGCTTTGTTTAAAAGTTATAATAAAAAAACGCTAATACAACACTAATCCCTTGAAAGTAAAGAGTAACTACAATAATTGTTTAAAATGTCTTCCCTGTTGTCGTACACATAATTGACACCTCCGGGCAACTGAATTTATGGCTGTTAGTACCTCTTGTTCCTGTCCTCTCATTTCGTCACAAGCGCTCTGAATCCGTTCAACCAGTTCTTCCCTAGTGTTTACAGATTGCGAATAAACGTTAGTTTTTAACGCCCCCCCCCCCCCCCCCCCCCCCCCCCAAACGTAAAAATCCATAAGTCGGGACTTCTTGCAGGCCATCTTACTGGTCCAAAGCGTCCAATCTATCTCCTTGAATAATTTCTGTCCATTTATGTGCTGGACATCCATCCATTTGAAACCAACTATGTACTCGCAGGTTCAATAGGATATCCTCGAGGATGTCCACTAGATCATTTTCCAGTAGATTTAGCATTGCATCTGAATTGAATCGGGCAGGAAGAAATATTGGCGAAAGGAGATAGCGGTGAACATTCGCTGCATTTCATGCAAAACTGATTCACAATAAATGAGATTAGTTGCATTGAAGTAGAACCCAACATTCATAAACATGAATGGTATTGAACCTTGAACCCTATTCAGATCCTAATCCCTTATACCAATTGCAGGTATTTCTTTCTTTGCCCTGCAGTTTTTCATTATAACTTTTAAACAAAGCATTTGCGGACCTATGTTTATAGGAACTTTTTTGTTCAGAATTAAGTTTCTATAAGATCCTTCAGTATCGCCCTCTTGACTTGTTACACCCTGTATATACTTTTTTTGGTAAGAAGTGAACCTATATTGTTTTAAATCTGTTGCATTTTGTTGTTGTTTGATGACTTACAGTTGCGGGATGGCAAAATGGATTGGAAAATGTGCCGTGAGTTAACTAAAATGGGCTTGAGTGACGAAAACAAGGCTAAAGTTGATTGGCTGACTGAGCTTTGTGAGAAAGAAGGTAACATTAGTGTTTATTATTAAATTAATAATAATTAAATAGTTATAATAGTGTTGAGTTATTTGAAGCATTAATGAAAAGGAATTAGTATCTAAGCCTATTTTAGAAGGTTATTTCCTGAAATGTGCTTTGAAAACTAAACCAACCAACGATAAATCGAATTAATAGTTAAGGATAGAAAGCTAATAGGTAAAAAAGGAATTAGGGTTATACAATACACACGGTTTTACGTTAAAAAAATAGTATAGTAGTCCATTACCCTCTGCCTTTGATATAATTATATTTGAGAAAATTATATGATGTAGTTAAAACCCGAAATCCATCAGGGTCAGAGGGAGCGTTCTTGCCTTCAGAGCTCAAGATCGGGGGTTCGAAACCCACCCAGCCGAGGTTCTTAGGTTTTTTATGTGGGAAGTGAAAAAACCTTGAGCAAGCCGTCCTTTGGATGGAACGTTAAGCTATGGTCCCTAGCCAGTACGATGTCAGAGGTACTCGTTAAAGACCCCAAACCTAGGCGAGTAAAAACGTAGGGTAGACAAAAGTTAGGACTTCCATAATAGAGTCGGGCTCATGCTTAACTCGTCAATATGGCCGGTCTCGTCAACTGGCCGAATATAGGTTAGTTATAGTTATTATGACTCACGCCCGGGCTTTTAACTACGAGGTCATATCGCCTAGGTACTATCAGAGCCGCTCTTTCGTCACTCTGGTGGACACGAGCCCGACACTATTCTGGGAGTCCTGAATTCCTATCCTAAATTATTATTCACCTAGGGCAGGGGTCTTTAGCGAGTAACTAACATCGTACAGACTCGGAACCATCGCTTAATGTCCCATTCGAAGGACGGCGTGCTTAAGTTTATTTTACCTCCCAGATAAAATAAACTAAGGGCCGGGTTTCAAACCCACGATCTTGAGCTCAGAAGACAAGCACGCATACCACTGAGCTACCGGCGCCCTCGCCAAATATAGGTTACCTAATAATTACCTTTACTATTGGTAAAACTAGTTTTGACTGGTTAAGTTAGATCGGTTTCTAACCGATTTCTGGGTTTGACTATAACAAAGAGCTTCATGACGCACCAATCTCAGTTTAATGGAGAAAAAAACAAATCTATGCATTGCAAACTTGAATTTTTTTTTGTTTATGTTTCACTGCTTTTTGTTTTTTCAGTGGCTCAAGTTGATGACGAATGTGAACTTGCTTACAACGCTGCTTTATGTAAGATCAAGCATGCCAATGAGGTAAATATTCTTCTACTGTTGGAGTTGTGAACATTCATTATAATTAGGGAAGGCTTTTTTGTTCAACACACCATTTGTACACCTGCCATTAATATACTGTCTGCACAGGATTTCATTATTTTTTTTTTAAAGTAATTAGATATCGAGTTTCAACAGTTGATATGATTATGGTTAAGTACAAAACTACCAATTGAACCTTAAATATGAAAAACTGCTTTTTGATTAGCCTAATTAACACAAACCTACAACTTGATAGGTCATAATTATTCAAGAAAAAGCTGGCCGAGATGCTAGTCCTAGTATATTAGTCTCGGCACTAGTCTGCGACCTACAGGCTGACCGATATGATTGTGGACAGTTCTTTATTTACCTTATCTCTCTAGTGTATAGTGTTACCTTGGTCTTTATTACATCGTGATTTTTTTTTTATTATAGTTTTCCTTTTTTATATATTAGATGGAAATTCCTCATGGGGAATGGCAAGACTGAGCAGCTGACATAAGCCTCAACTACTGAGCAGCTGACATAAGCCTTAACTACTGAGCAGCTGACATAAGCCTTAACTACTGAACAAGTTGCTGACTTTGCTACTATTCGTTGACAAAGATAATTATGATTCATTATCTTTTTTTTTGCTACTATTTCTATTGTACAAATCGAAATGTTGGAAATTGATTTAATTTTTTTCCGCTTCTTAAATACAAATTCCTTTCAATATGTGTAAATAAAAAAAAAGGGATTTTGTTGTTTTAATTTTTAATGTGTTTTAATTTCCTTGTACTTATAGATATCTGTATCTTATTAAAGCTTCCTTCCTCATTAATAGAACTTTCCAAGTTAAGGTTAACTCTTGCCTTAGCGATCGAAGGAATATCGGTGCAGGAGTCCCCCAAGGTTGGATTCTCAGACCCATTCTCTTCAATCTATACTGCCATGATTCACCTGAGCCACTGCTTGCCGATGACACGCTCAGGATGATCTGGATGATTGGTTTGATGGGTGAAAGCAGAGGCTAAATGTGAACAAGACGGAAACGTTAGATTTTCGCACTCCTACGCATAAACCACGATATACTGACTCAGCTAAACAACAACAGGTGGTGAGGTATCTGGGACTGCTTCTGGACACCAAACTGACCTGGGGCCAACACGTTAACTTCAAACTGACACATGCCTACCCACTGTCCTATATGGCTCGACAATAGCCATACCAACATTAAGAAACTGGTCAGGTTCGAAAAGAAAGTTCTCTGTCTCCCTGTAAACATGCCTTGGATGGACAGGTATTCTGAGATACGCAGGTTCCCGACATTCGAGACTTCATATTGAACTGTAGAATCTTTCTGAAGCCGCGGTACCTTTAGCATTGGGGAACCTCTGCCATACCGCGGTCTGAAGCTCCTGCTTCTTCAAGACACCATCCTCTGTCTATTGTTTTCATTTTTTAACTGTGTATAGTGCCTCTTGCGCTGAACCAAATACATTTTTTTTAAAATTATTTTTAATCATATTTTAAAATATAAGGATATAGTACAATTTAGTGCACTAACATTACCTAAATTAAGTTTGTGCTAGCCTACTGAGCTCAAAAATGCGAGTTCGGCTTCCGGCCGAGGCTCTTACATTTTTTATCTGGGGGTGAAAAAACTTTGAGCACACCGTCCTTCGGATGTGACTTGAAGTGATGGTCCTGAGCCTGTACAATGTCAAGTAATCGTTGAAGACGCCTAAACGAGGTAGAAAAAATTATGGGCTCCCACAGTAGAGTCGGGCTCATACCCACTAGAGCTCTCTGGTAGTAGGCGATATGACCTCATAGTTAAAGGTGAGTTGTAAATTGCATATACAATTCTTATGTAAACATGATGATAATGAAATTTCAAATACTTTTAAATTAAAATGTGTTTTGCAAAAATCAAAAAGTTGTATTCACTTTTATATTTATTTTGTCAAATATTAAATTTTAGTTAAGTTTTGCCTTTTATATACAATTGAAATTCCAGAATTTGGATGCAATGTTCATTTATTTATTATAATAATATATATAGAGGGCGCCGCACAGTGGGCCAGATCCCGAATCTAGCGGGTCAAAAGTCCTGTGAATAAGTTACTGATAAATTATTATTTTTCAATCATCCAGAAGGGCATAAAAAGACAGAAAAATAACGAATAACACTATGGTTGGTCAATTACTTTTTTAATTATTATAATTAGAGCGACAAGTCGCTCAAACTAAAATTACTAATGGAATTGTTGTCTTCACTGCTAATTTCTGCCGAAAGCGTTTTTGTAATTAAGAGTAACTGTCTTATTTTTTCATTTATACCAGTTTTTTTTGGAAGGCAGTGGTCTGAGGGAGCCAATAAAAGGATGAGACAAAATGAGCAGGTTGTTTAAAATGTCAGTTAGTAGAAAATCGATCCATTTCATTTTTCTAGAAAAGTGTTCCCTGAATCTTTTTATCTCCTTATGTTGGCATTCTTGAACGTCTTCGGCCAGCTGTATTAGAAAATGTTTGATAAGAGCATTCCCGTATATAAGTATTATGAACACTGACAGGCATGGTGTACCAATCATGCAGCAAGACGTTCATCATACGAGCAGTTTCAGCAGCGAAAGTTTCAAAGGCTTCCAAATAAATATCACACCCTGATGACAAAGCCTGTAGGAGTATGCTAAACCTTTCTATTAATTCTTCATCCATGCCAGTAATTTCAGCTGTTAAGGAAGGATTTTGGAAAAACCTTGGAGCTGCATTGCCATCATTTGTATTGCCACCTCCTTGCTTTGGCGTATCAATAGCTGCCGAGTCTACATTTTTTCTTCGTATATTCAAAAAGGATGTAATTAGTTGGAGGGTATTTCCAATAGGACGACTGCTGGCTCTCAACACATCGTACAACTCCCTTCTGCACGTAGACATTTTCACACCTGCAGTTACAAATAACATTTGTGAAAAAAAAAAAAAAACGGTGCAAAACGGGTCGTTAAATTTAGTGCCATTCTATTATCTACTAGTCAACAAACAGGAATAATGAACGTTTACGAGGTACTGAGGGGTACGAAAGAAGTTACGGCTTTCTGAACTAGAATGAACTTTTTTTTTTAAACGTGCAATATTCTTGTGACCCTTCCAACACTTTGTGACTGACTTAAGACAAAACAAAAATTGCTAAGACTTTCCTTTTTGATTGCCTTCCATGGAAGAATAATGAAGAAAAGATCAGTAATGTTCGGAAGCGACACTCACAGGTAAGTGATGTCAAACTACCTGCCTCCTAGATAATACGGCTGTTTGCATGGTTTGTTTATTTCGTCGCTGCACTGGATTGACTTTGTCCTCTCTATTTACCTTTGTTTATTTCTCTCTCACATACCACTTGTTGAACCAGGTTGTTTTCTTCCCGAAATCTCTCACTTCATTTTCGGACTTTTGTCCAGCTAGATTTGGAATCTGGCCCATTGTGCGCAGGTAGCTCAGTGGTATGCGTGCTTGTCTTTTGAGCTCAAGATCGTGGGTTCGAAACCCGACCGAGGCCCTTAGTTTATTTTATCTGGGAGGTCAAATAATAAACTTTAGCACGCCGTCCTTCGGATGGGACGCTAAGCGATGGTCCCGAGCCTGTACGATGTCAGGTACTCGTTAAAGACCCCTACCCTAGGTGAATAAAAATTTAGGGTAGGCAAAATTATGACTCCCACAGTAGAGTCGGACTCATGCCCACCAGAGTGACGAAAGAGCGCCCTGTTAGTAGGCGATATGACCTCGTAGTTAAAGCCCGGGCATGAGTCATAAAACCAGTTTTCAAACATAAACATAAGGTATTATTTATTTATTATATCATTACAAAAATAAAAAGTCAATGAATAGAACGAATTAATTTAAACTTTCGCAGTTGACTTATATGGGGGCTCTTAAATCCTCAAACTAAATTTTGTGTCGAAAAACTCAATACATGGCAGTTATTAGGGTTTTTCAGTTAAGCCCCCCCCCCCCCCCCCCCTCCCCTGTGAACCCCTCCTACCCTTCTGCTGATTTTGCTGATATTTAGCAGGTATTGTCCTCATAGGATTTTGAATTTATATATGAAAGTCGTGTGTCGATACTTTCATTACAACTGCAGTTATTAGAGCTGTTATGTTAAGCCTCTCCCCTAAGTCCCCCTCTCCTTTGGTCCATTTGGCTGAAAGTCGTTAGAATTTATCCTTCAGAGGGTTCCGGATACAAATATAGAATTTCGTGCCGATACATTCATTCTATCAGGAGTAATCGTGTTCACAGACACACAGACAGAATTTTTTTTTTCATTTTTAGAAACAGGAGGTAGGAAAAGATGAAATTCCGTTGAAAACTCGGCATCGAATTTCTGACCGTTTATGTAACTTCCCCTATAGCTGGGGAAATAAAATAAACATTAATCAAATGAGAAAGTTTACAAAAATTGACCTCTGAATTTGGAGAAAAAAACATGGACTATTTATAATGAGGGATTGAAGCAACAGTATATTTAAAGATGGTTGCAATATTCTATGTAAAAGATACGATGTTGATATAAATGTTTGTATCTTGGATTATAAGTCTTGTATTTGGGTTCCATGTCAACCTACTGTACTGCGTCACAGACACTTAATAAACAAAGAGAACTGTTAACAAAAACAAGAATAAAAGTTTTAGGTACTCTTACTTTTATGAAAACAATGAACACTACAAGGGTTCTTGTTAACTATGTCTCTAGATAAGTTTCTGCGCCCCCCTTGTTACATGATAGTTCCACTTTCTCACTACAGATTGCTCTCCACAACCATTTCTGTGAAAGCTCTCTGCTAATTAACAAGAAACATGCTATCCACCTGCTACGTGCTCATATCTCCAGTTGTCCTTTTCCTGCAACTCCGTTTTTCATAATTACTGTAATAATTGTTTTTTACTTAACTTTTAAATTTACGTTTGTAGATAATATAGTTATTTTCATTCTAAGTGATACATTATGTGATAACAATCTTTTTTACCACTTATAATGAAAGATGAAAACCGTTTTTGTTACATGCTTCAATGAATTATAAAATGTACCTATATGATAATATTATGAATGAATAAGTTTATTACCTACTTATAAATAATTATCTTACAAGGAGTTCGATACAGAATTATAAATACCTACATAGATTCAATAACTAATAACAAAAATAACACTATTTATATTAATAAAGAAAACAATACTTATATTAATAAAAAGATCAAATAAAAATTAAAATAAAGCGACAGGTAACTTTAGTCTTTTAGAGTTTGTCTTAACTTGAAGCTTGTTAGGACAAACAAATAAATATGATGAAGCTTCTGTTCATCTGAAACTAATAGGAAGTTGTGGAGATGTGTCTGTTGCTGAGAGACATCTACTGGAACATCTCCCAAATAGCCAGCCAGGTATTTGTCTCTAATCATGGCATAGATGAGACAGTCTATAAGGAAATGGGCCACGTCATCCCTCTCCCCCCGAGAACACAACCCACAACTAATCTCAGAATATATATATAACCCAGATGAGTTGAGGAAACAGAGTTTAGAAAAGATCCTGCGCTTCATTAAAGAGATGACCTGCTGTTCTATGGGCCTTCAGGCTGTGCATTATGTGGGTAAAAAAAACATCACTGCAATAATTTAATCAATGACCAACTTTTTTTTGTGAATTTGGCATTACCTATTAAAAAAAAATTATACGTTCTGAAAGATCTTTCAATTTGAGGTTAATGGGTTACATTTTTGCATGGCGGACATCGACTTTTTGAATATAGAGGAACATTCTTTGGTTTAAATGAAGGTAAACATTTTAATATATAATCTTTTCCATGTAAAAGATTCAGAAGAATAAAGCGAAATTATACATTTTTTAATAATTTGTTCATTTTTCCCTTCGATGTTTCTGGTTAATGAACCTCAATAATTATTAATCTTCGTTTTTCCAAGAATGATTTTCGTACAAATATAAAATAAATAAAAAATGGAATAAACGTTAAAGGAGTTAGGATATAACTACATATAATAAAATTATAGGCGTAGATTCCATGCATGGGGCCAGGTCCCTGAGGCCGTGGTGGCTAGAGTATCGTTTCGCCCACACAATAATCTTCTGAAAATGTATACAAAAAATAAAAAATAAAATTATTGAAACCAAAGGGAAGGACTCAAATCTCCAATATGGTATAATAAATAATTATAATAGTCAATCGTACGAAAAAACGTATGTGCAATATGTACGTGTGGATATGGGCAAAAATAAGCCCCTTATCCACACAAGTTGTACTATACACTATTAAATCCTACGTATGGTTGTTTAATTATTATTATGTAGTATTATTTTTATTTAAAAAGGCTAGATTTTTTTTATTTGGCAGAAGGGGTGTGATCATATTGGTGGGGGGGGCTGGGGGGGGGGGGGGGGGGGTGCGATTGACTGTTATATACTAATTTATATAAAAATACGCTAACTAGTGTATAACAATAAATATGTAATAAATAAATAATAGTAAAATATAATATATATAAAACCTGTAAGCTGTAACATGACAGAACATTAGAAAATAGTGTTACAACTAGTTTACCTATGTACAGAATATAAACCACTGTCTCTTGTCATTTTTTGGTAAAAGGAGTATAGTTTTGATATCAATAACTATTTTTTTCCGCTCAGGTTCAACAATAAAAGATTATGTGAATTAAACAGTAACGTAACGTCAACAGTAACAATGTTAACATCCGGAAAAAACCTGCTGTGGTGTGGACACAAAAACATTTTTTTCTTACATTTTTTCCTTGCCTTACCCCCTTGGTTTGAGATGACCTTAGACAATGAGGAGAAAAAAGCAGATACAAACAACCTTGTCGGAGTTAACAACAATGGCGACCGAGGCATGGGTGAGCTCCTCTCAGGTTATATAATAATATATAGTATATATATATATAATATATATATAATAGAGACCATAAGTTGAACGTGCTGAGTGGTGGGGGAAAGGGAAAGTGGTGGGGATGGAGAGAGAGTTACAGGAGCACGAAACAATAAAATGAATGTTAGCTAGCCCTGTTACGGATTTCCATAGAATATCTCACATTAGTAACCAGTTTACAGTTACTAATAGGGCAGACAACATTACTAACCACCTTACAGTTACTAAACAATCAAAGCTGGGGAACTCTTAAGCCACAACTATGCAAAAATGCACAACCAGCGGCTGAGCTGACATGTACTATACAAAAATAATTTAAAAATAAATAAATAAATATGACATGAAAGGCTTGAGAGAGGAAAAACAGCCAGCGGTGAACCCTCATGGCATCACTTCATACCAGTTCTCTTTGCCAAACTCTCTTTAATCTTCTTGGGGGATTGTGGGGTAAATGTATACTTGAGATTTTGCGAACGTCCGGATTGGTGTGTAAGTAAATTTTGGTGTAGAAACGTTGGTATAAATGTTCAATGCTTGTGTCTATGGGTGTGACGTTCAAGTCGCGGTGTAAAGTCTTGTTGCTAACGTATGGTGGGCATTGCGTGATCAGTCGGAGAGTCTTGGATTGAAATACCTGTATTCTTTTGATGTTCGAAGTCTTGGCTGTACCATATATTTGCAAGCCATAGGTCCAGAGAGGTCGGAGAAGATAGGTATAACAATTTAGTTTTTGTCGAGTAGATAATTTAGAACGCCTATTCAAAATACTGTACAATAGTCTAAGTCGCCGGTCTAGTGTGAGTCGTGTCGTCCGAATGTGAGGGTTCCAAGTCAGCCTACTATCGAGGGTTAATCCTAAATATTTTATGGAAGAGGTATGAGGTAATGGCTGGTTTTCAATGAATACTGGGCAGCATTCACCACGGCGGAGAGCGAATGTTACATGAAAACTGACATTATGTCTGTGACCTACAGGCTGGCCAAGATGCTAGTCCTAGTATAGTAGTCTTGGCACTAGTCTGTGACCTACAGGCTGGCCAAGATGCTAGTCCAAGCCCGACTCCACTGTGCGAGTCCTACATTTTACCTTGAACGAGTACCTGACAACGCACAGGCTCGGGACAATCGCTTAACGTCCCATCCGAAAGACGGCGTGCTCAAGGTAGTAAGGGAGATTATCTCCCCTACTCAAGGTTTCTTTTACTTCCAGATGAAAGAAACCTAAAGGCCTCGGTCGGGTTTCGAACATGCCATCTTACTTGCCCATAATTAAGTTTTCACTAAATTTTATACTAAACTTTGTGTTGCATCGCCCACCTCTGATTCATTAGAAATTTATTAGTTGTATAAAAACAATTTTCAGATACTAGTGATGGGAGTTTTTCCCGAAACGTTGATATTTGCTAGGTTATAAAAACCAAGAAAATTGAAAAAAAATTTAGCTGCTGAAAAAATATATTATTTTCTAAATTCAGAATCTACTGCAAAACTCAAAAGTAAGTAAGCTTGACTACAATTATTTTGTACGAATTTATGAATTTACTTAGTTATATTTTCGCTCTCCAAAATTACAGTCATTTTGGATACTCTTAATATAGTTTTCAATTTAAGGATGTCTGTGAAAGTTGTTTTTGGAAATATAAAGCTAATGTTAGAAAGACGATAATGACATGTTCACCAGATCATCGACAATTCTTGAAGATCATTCAACTCACTTTCACGGTCAGAAAAAAAAAAAAAAATCGTCGGTGAATCACCATCAATGTACTTCCCCAGAGCGAATTAATTAACTTTTCGCTCTCCTCCATAACTAGTCGGCCGCTTGCGCTAATATTCAATAGTTGACACATAAATATATGTATGTTGACATATATTTATAGGTTAGGTCTTATGACTCAAGCCCGGGCTTTAACTACGAGGTCATATCGCCTACTACCAGAGCGCTCTTTCGTCACTCTGGTGGACATGAGCCCGATTCTATTGTGGGAGTACTAAATTTTGCCTACCCTAAATTTTTTATTCATATAGGTCAGGGGTCTTTAACGAGTACCTGACATCGTACAGGCTCGGGACCATCGCTTAACGTTCCATCCGAAGGATGGCGTGCTTAAGTTTATTTTACCTCCCAGATAAAATAAATTAAGGGCCTGGGTCGGGTTTCAAACCCACGATCTTAAGCTCAGGAGACAAGCACGCATACCACTGAGCTACCGGCGCACAGTGGGGCGAATGTCCAATCTAGGTGGACACGCTGATTACGAATATATCCCATATGACGGTTCCAAAATGAACCCTTGATTGAGTTTTTGCTGAAATACATCAAAAACCCTCACTTTTCTACCTTATTTTCAAAATTACAAGAAGAGGATTCATTGTATCAAAAGCTTTCAGAAACAAAAATTACAGCCAATGAAATTTCACGTCAAATGAGACTAGATGTACAATGAATAGCACGCCATTGAACTTTTTTAAACCTAAACGGCATAATTTGAAAAAACCGCTAATCATAAGTAGTTTAATATGTCACATGGTTCGGTATGTTACTTAATCCTCTGAGCGTCTAGATTAGTGAAACTTGCTCAATATTAGATGGGGCTGAGACAGATCGATACATTATGGGTGGAAAACAGTAAGATCAAATAATAGACGCAACAATGAATGAAAATAACACTTTATTTAATTTAATAGTTTACTTTTTAGTAAATTAAGTTTACTCTTTAATAAATCGTAGAAGAAAATAAAACCACTTTGCATGAATAAGAAAAAGGTAAACCTCTGAGTGTTTAGATTAGTAAAACTTGCTCAGTATTAGATGCTTCTATTAGTTCCTTGGTTCAAGGAAATAAACAAGATACGTACAAACTGATTGAATTCTGCACGTATCAAAATATGATACATAAGCCAACTCAATAAAATATGTCAAACATTTAGTGAATTAATGAATCTATCTGCTTTTCAGGGAAACATTTTTTCAATGCTATCTTACGAAATTTTTTCGGGAACTTGGATCACTCTTCAAAAAACTGGCTCCGGGGAATCTTGAGCACTGATTCTGAAAATCAGTTCATTATTATAAAAAATACGAAGTATAGCAAAAAATAGCAAAAATATACAAATGAATCTGAAAACTAGAAAGTATAACGAAAAGGAAAATGGGTCAATTAGCTTGGGAGCTTTTGGGTAAACATTATTTTTTCTCGTTCAAAATTATGGATGTAACGGATTTTTTAATAAAACAGTTGAAATATCTCTGTAACTGAACACTACTTACAAGAACCGTGCATATGATTACTTACCTTTCTCTTTAGACTCCATTTCAACTGCCGAATATAGCTCAAACAATGATCGAACTGATATTATTGCAGTCAGACTGATAAACACCCGTCTCATCCTAGTAGAATGACAGCACTTGTTCAAACGTGTATACTTGATTTGTTCCATCTCTATGCAGTATTTATTTTCATTATAAGGTAAATATTTACATTTTCGGAGCCACTCACCTTTCGACAACAATGTCTAGGGCGGGAAATATTAAATTTTTGACTTGAGTTTTGTCCACCTAAAATGGTCATTCGCCCCACTGTGCGGCTCCCTCTATATATTTATATATCTTCATTCTAAATTGTGTCTCGATAAATTCATTACATCGGAGGTTATTAGAGCTTTTAGGTTGAGTCTCTCCCCAAATCCCTCCCTTTCCTTTGGTCGATTTGGCTAAAAATCGATAGGTGTTGTCCTTATGGGGTTCTAAACATATATCATTTCTTGTCGATATCGTGATATCGTGTTCACAGACACCCCACACAGACATTTTTTTTTTCGTATTTGGAATTTAGAGGACGGAATACATGAAATTCCGTTGAAAACTCTGCATCGAGTTTTTGACCGATTAACCGATTACCTAACTTCTCTTATACTTCGGGAGGTAACATAACATTCATATTATCCTTGACATAAATCTTTTCAAAAATACATACCTTCTACATCGCAGACTTATTCAGGTTTTCATCTGGTATTGACCTTAAAAAGGACAAATGAACGAAACGAGAGGAAAGTTGAATAGTGTAAGAAAGGAGACCATTTCAAATGAATCACAGCGTATAAATCCGTTCCTATCATGCTCTGTGTGTCGGGTTATTTTTTTTTTTAGGAGACCGATGGGATAATGTCTGAATGGGTGGTTGCCACAATGTCTGCCCTTTCCAGGGTTATCCTCTATCTCTCTTCAAAACAATATTTCTGCCTATTGCTAATCGACGGTTCGCTGAGAGGTTACCCTAAAGTTGGGCAGTTGTTTTGCCTATTCAGGTTTAATTAGGGTAGAGGGCTTTCAACGACATCGCACAGGCTCAGGATCGCTATTTAATATATTAAGGTCGGCATGCTCAAGGTTTTGTTACCTCCTAGATAAAAAAAATATCTAATGAAAATATATAATTTTAGGAATTTTTAATCGAGGGCGTCTGTAGTTCAGAGATAGCGTGCTTGTCTACTGAACTCAAGATCGCCTGTACGATGTCAGCTACTCCTTAAATACTCCTACCCTAGGTGAATACAAAATTAGGGTAGGTAAAATTTAGGACTCCTATGGTAGAGTCGGGCTCATGTTCACCAGAGCGACAGAAGATCGTAGTAGGCGATATGACCTCTAATCCAAGTATATATGTTTTGTTCCATTAAGTACATACTCTTTAGTGCTATAAAAGTGTATCTAGTATGTATGTATCTAGCAGCTTTGCTGGTGTTTCTCGTCTGCTATATACACGTAGACAAACATGAAACATGTTTCTATTCATAACTGAATGCTGGTTATTTTGTATATTTTCTAATGCGCCTTCACACACACGTACAGACACATATACATTGTGCGTATTTTAACAGAAATTTTCCCCCAAAAAAAAAATTATCAGGTTGTGCAAACAATGGGTGTTTGTGAGGGAGGCAGTAGTTGGTTGTTAACTGTCTGTTTTACGTAAGTATGGACAATGTCCTCGGAGAGAAGTGGGCTCGTTACATCACTGAGCCCGTTTTGGGCCCACCCAACCTGGGCCTCCCCGACTCATATCCACGTTTCCACATCCTCCGTTGTTCGGCTAACCTTCACACTCCCGTCAACTTCTTTCTTTCTTCTATTTCAAGTTTAATCCAGAAAATCCTACTCTAGGTCTGGGAACAGTTTATTATCCTTTATAACTACGAGGTCATATCGCCTACTACCAGAGCGACGAAAGAGAGAAATGAGCCCGATTCTATTGTTTGAGTCCTAAATTTTGCATATCTACGTTTATTCACCTAGGGTAGAGATCTTACATCGTACAAGCTCGGGACCGTCGCTTAACGTCCCTTCCGAACTACGGCACGCTCAAGGTTTTATCACCTTCCAGATAAACACCTAAGAGCCTCGACCGGGTGTCGAACCCGCGATCTTGAGTAGCACGCTATCTCTGAGCGGCGCTCTCAACCTCAATGTTGTTGTTTTCTTTCTAATTACACGATATTATTACATATCGCCATTATTTAATATACATATATGCTACGGGTAAAGTTAGATTAACGGTTAAACCTAGGATTACCCGGGTAAACCTAGTAGTACCCGCTGCCGCTTGGTTAAAGTCCGAAATATAATTGAAATAGTTCACGTTTCGGGCTTTACCCGGGTAAAGTATATGTTAAAGCTAGAACCTGTACTACTTCAAACGACGCGTCGGGAGGGGCAGATATATCGTCCCGCCGGAGGAACGCCGGCAAATACGCCCCCAAATTTTGTAATATTTCGATTTATGTTTGTTCTAGGAATTTATGTACCCAGATGAATGATTATCGCTGTTAGACAGCTTACAACAATTGAAATTGAGGTATGGTCGAGCTAAATAATAAGTACCTAATCTTTATAGTGGAACATACGTCCACTAATGGCCTTGTCATTATTAGTATACCCAACTTTAACCAAGCGGCAGCGGGTACTACGCAGTTTACCCGGGTAATCCTAGGTTTAACCGTTAATCTAACTTTACCCGTAACATATATATTATTTAATGTACTTCATTATGAACACAATTTTTTTAATTTATTTGAATGTGTTATTTTTACCTCGTATTATTAAGATGTTTCACATAATAGGACTGGGTGAACGGACGGAACTACCTCTGTGAAGGCTCAATTACAGGAGCCAATTAGTGGGAGACTTGAATGTTTGAATACCCCCCCCCCCCCCCCCCCCCCTCTTACTTTTTAGTTTATCCTGTAAACTAGTCAGTCAGTTCTTACCATTTACTATATTAATTTTTAATATTATGTTGTTTTTAAACATCAAACATGGTCGAAGATGTAGCTCTTGTCCTGTTTTGTGATTTGTAGATCCAAATAATTGATATTATTGTTTTGTTCTAAGTCTATGGTGAATTTTATAGTGTCTGTAAGTGAGTTTATATAGTCGTGTAAGCTGTTTAGTTCAGAATTGGTTCCAGTGAACTCCACCAAAATATCATCCACGTACCTCGTCCAGAGCGCTATTTTCTGGAAATTTGGGATTCTGGGGTTCATTATAAACTCCCTCTCCAACCAATCCATGTAGACCTCCGCTGCTAGAGGACTAAAGAGGGAACCCATGGGTGTTCCTATTTTTTGGTGATAGAATTTATCTTTAAATTTAAAATAATTTTGTTCTAGACAAAGATTAATTAGGGTTGTCAACTCACTGGTGATACAGGGGTTACATCCCTTTTTAGTTAATATTTCCTCCATAATTTGTGCTATTTTTTCTGAGGGGATAGAAGAGGTTTACAGCATCAAAGGACAGTAGAGTGGAGTTTACCGGGACTAATCTATTTTTTAAAAGTTTTGCCAATTCAATACAATTTTTAACCGAAAATTTTGGAGTGAAACATGAAAATTGTTTGAAAAATTTATTTAATACTTTACCTTTCCCACCGGTGCGGAGTTGTATGATACATAGGTCTTAGTGGTATACTGGGTTTATGGACTTTAGGTAAACAGTACAGTCTTGGGGCTATTGGGTTCATCTGGATAATATTCTTAATTTCCCATTCTGAGAAAAGGTACTGAGTGGTTTTTAATGTTTCCCTAACTTTCTTACTAAAATAGTCGGTTGGATCTTCCCTCAGCTCAACACATTTGTTATCGTAGATAAGTGACATAGTTTTCTCATCATACACTTTCTTATCCATAACAACCACAGACCTGCCCTTGTCAGCCTTAGTTACAACTAGATCATTATCTATGATTTTCTCTTTAATAGATCTGATTACAGGCATGTCTGAGGTGGAGCCAACTGAAGACCCAAACGAGTCCTGCTTAATATATTTATTGATAGCTTGGGCACACTCAATTGCCCGTTCATTACTTAGTTTACTCTGTTCGAGAACTGCCAACAGCTCCAACACATCTTTCTTCTCCACTCCAGTCCTCGGACAATATTGCAAACCTCTCCCCAACAATTCTTCTTCTCTTTTATCAAACTCAACCCAGTTCGTGTTGACAACCAGGGGATAAGTGCCTGCCCAGTCATTTAAAACACCATTCTTATTGGCAACACAATCATTAGAATCGTTAGTTGAAATATTATTTCTACGTTTACATTCTAAAAGGTTTTTTTTTTGCCTTATGTACGATGCATATTAGCCATGTCACTGTGTTATCTAATTATTTTAAGACATCCATGGCCCTGGGAGGGAGTTTTATCTACGAAATAAAACTCACTCCCGGACGGGATTCGAACCCGCAAACCATGGTGAGACCATGCGACCAAAGCCCTACGCTCTAGCCCGCACGCCCACCATGGCTCCCTAAAAGGTTGTTTATATTTGTTTTAACTAGGTTCTGTTTACGTTGTGTCTGTGTATAAAGCAGGTCTAATACATTGTCATCAAAACAGTCCCATTCTAAAGGATTAACAGCCTCCACTAGTCTCTTCCTAATACCATACAGACATCAACATATTAGATCAAATAACATCAACTTGATTTTTAACTCGTTATTAATAAAACATTGAACGATTTGATTGTGAAGCTTACAATTATTTATTTTAAGGAATTTAATTTTATTACCAATATAATTTGGTATTTTTAATTTTAGACATTGTCGGTTGAACCATGTGTCTCTATTGAGGTTCCCAAATAGAAGGTTAGGTTAGGTTTTATGACTCATGCCCGGGCTTTAACAACGAGGTCATATCGCCTACTACCAGAGCGCTCTTTCGTCACTCTGGTGGACATGAGCCCGACTCTACTGTGGGAGTCCTAAATTTTGCCTACCCTAAATTTTTATTCATCTAGGGTAGGGATCTTTAACGAGTACCTGACATCGTACAGGCTCGGGACCATCGCTTAACGTCCCATCCGAAGGACGGCGTGCTTAAGTTTATTTTACCTCCCAGATAAAATAAACTAAGGGCCTCGGTCGGGTTACGAACCCACGACCTTGAGCTCAGAAGTCAAGCACGCATACCACTGAGCTACCGGCGCCCTCCCAAATAGAAGTTTATACCTATAAAATAGTTTAATATTTCAACTAACGATTCTAATGATTGTGTTGCCAATAAGAAAGGTGTTTTAAATGTCTGGCCAGGTTCTCTTTTGTTTATTATCTTCTATCACTTTATATTTTGTAGTCCTCCATAGAACCTCCAGAGGAACCGCACCCTTGTTAATTGGATTTTACTCCCGGTCTATACACCTTGAGAAATTTGACTAAATGGAAACAGATTTTGAAGCCAATGGCCTTCTTACAGATATACCTACATAGAGATGTAAACATTTGAGTGTGTATAGTAAATCTACCGCAGCAAATATACATCCATCCCAAAGTTTATTATTCTATAATCAGTTCTATAATCACTGTCCTTAAAGTGACATCAGTGTACAGATATAACTGAAGGAACTCCATATCAAGAAGGGAGTTAAACTGCAGCTGTTTGGTAAAAGTCTCACCTCTCAGTGGATGACGTGCAGTTCTGGTGTGGCCACTGGTAGAAGAAGATAGTCATGGAGTTCATCATATAAGGATTCATAATTCAGCCGGTTGGTCGGCTCCTGGTGGAAGGAGGAGAAAGCAGAGGACGACCACCGATCACCGCAGATTGCACCCAAAATGCAGATGGATGCATAAGTCAAGCAGCCTTATATGCAATAACATCATTCGAAATGCAAGTGTGCACTCACACAATGAAAAGGAAAACCTCTGGTTCCCAGTACATGTGAACAAGAATGAACAAGCCTTCAGTCTTTGCATAACATGGGTGCAGAAACCTTCCATGCATTTAAGTATAGATGCTTTCAATCCAATTAAGGAAAGAACAAATCTAATCAATTGTGAACCTGTGTGTGGGGGTGGTTACAATGAAGCGCTTTTTGAAGAACTGTTTCCTTTCAACTCTTCTGGGTGGAAGTCTTATCGAAGACGCGCATGTTACCAAATCGTTGCCCGAAAAGTAACTTTAAAATTCAATTTTTTCTCATTCCCATGCTATACGAAGTATAGGGGAACTTATGTAATCGGTCAAATCAAGAGGGTTAAACGTTTTTAAGGGAATTTCATGTTTTCCCATCGCTTCATTCAAAAAATGAAAAAAACAATTGCTCTTTCCCTGTGAACACGATAACTCCCGATAGAATGAATGTATCGAAACGAAATTTTGAATATGTATCCAGAAACATCTAAGAACGACACCTGTTGATTTTCAGTCAAATCGGCCATAGCAAAGAGGGGATTAAGGGGGAGGCTTAACATAAAAAGTGTGTGTTTGTCTTTATGTCCAGAGGACAAGAAAACATTTATGAATAGTAAGTTCATGATTCGGTTTTCAACACTCCTTTCCAAGGGGAAGGTTGGGCAATTCGACCAGACAGTTGAACAAATGTAATCCAACGCTAATGGTCTTTATGATATTTAAAAAAAAATAATAATAATAAAAAAAAAAAAACTCTTGTTTTGTGTTGGTCGACCAGATCTTTGTGGTTAATTACTTTGGGCAGGTGAAAGTATGGCTGAAGATTGCTTCAGGTGACTGTGAGGGGCAGATCAAAGGACCACCTCTCCTGGGTACAACACCCTTCACGGAACCCTATTCGACATCTTGACTTGACGTCCCTCCTTCTGTCTGCCCTTTCCTCGTTTATACTATAGTTTAAGAAAATATTTATACTTACTTATACTATAGTATAATGAAGTAAAAGCACACACTGTGTTATACATCCAAGTACAAGAAATGAAATAATGTATAAAGCAGTTATGGAGCAGGCAATTTGATAAGTAGTTTTCACATTCAGGATGGGCGCTGGTGGCGTACCGACCTGGAAACTACAACCTTCCATAACTTAAGGGCGCAGGTAGCCGAGAGGTAGCGTGCTTGCCTACTGAGCTCAAGATCGTGGGCTCGAAACCCGGTCAAGACCCTTAGGTTTTTTTTTATTTGGAAGGTGAAAAAACATTGAGCCTGCCATCCTTCGGAGGGGACTACCACTGTAGAGTGGGGCTCATGTGCACCAGAGTGACGAAAGAGCTCTCTAGTAGTTGGGCTATATGATCTCCACGTCAAAGCCCGGGCATGAGTGTATCTCCAACTGAGTGCAGCTTTTAGTTCCCTGTCTATAGGAAGTATAAGAGAAGTTATATATCGGTCAGAAATTCGATCTTGAGCTTTCACAGGAATTACCTTTCTACCCCCCCCCCCCCCCCCCCCCCCCTGTGTGTTTCTGTGGACAGGTTAACTCCCGATAGACTGAATACACCGACCATAACTTTCCAGAACTTCATAAGGACTGAACTCAAAAACCCTAATAACATTTGATGTAACAGATGTTTCAACATGAAATTTACT
Organism: Aradus depressus; assembly: GCA_963662175.1. Taxonomy (NCBI): domain Eukaryota; kingdom Metazoa; phylum Arthropoda; class Insecta; order Hemiptera; family Aradidae; genus Aradus; species Aradus depressus. The sequence continues at coordinate 5,056,199 of OY759219.1, forward strand.
ATGACGGTTCAGAAGCCCCTGTATAAGAGACCTACTTATTTTCAACCAAATCGATAAATGAGTTTCAGAGGGAGAGCAAGAACTTAGTCAACTAATTCGACCTGTGGAAGTACACTGTCGGTGATCTCCCTCTGTCCAGCAGGCCGAACTAATAGTTACTGTGACCAATGTATTCAAATCACTTTATACACATTATCTAGTTTTCCCTTCAACTGAAATTGGCGGAAAATCTACCATATCCCAGAGTATAAAAAGACAGGCGCCGTCTGCACTTACTAAATATATGCAGGTACACTCTAAGTGATAGATACAAATACATGTCACTTGTACAAAAAAAGAATGTATATGAATGATTTTTTTTTATTTGGTATTTCTAATGCCATAAAATAAAAAGTTTAAAAATTACCGCAATTTCAAAAATTCGTGAATTAAAAAATAAAAATAAAATTCATAGTAATCTCAACGAAAAATACAATTATCGGAATTTTCAAATATTTCTTTAATATATGTGTTATAGTTAATGGTGATGTTATTAAAAGAATTTGTAAAAAAATGAAACTTTTTAAAATTAATTTGAAGGTGGCAGAAGCTCCAAAAAGCGAAATAATTGAAAGAAAGATTAAATAATACAAATATATCAATTTTTTATAGAAAATAATTTATTAACAACTTATGCTAAATAATAATTATTATAAATTTTAATTACATAAATTATAATAAATTTTTATTAAAAAATAATCATATAAACTAATTGTCTCCAAGGTTTTCGTTTTCGATGTCATTCATTAATATCATGGTGGAGCATTGAAGCAGCTAAAGGGCCGGTCACACACTACGTCACGCAATTTTGGTATTACAATTGGTCACATTTAATTGAACCCCCCTAAACGTGACGTCATTTTTTCATGCCCCCCCCCTCCAATTTAAACAGAATTTTTTTTTAAAAAAATACTAAATTGTATAAAAATAATAAAACTTCAATTTATCATAAATACAACTTCAATTTATCATAAATACAACGTACATATTATATTCATCTGTATTCATAAATTAAATAGAAGAACAGTGATTTAAGTATTTAACATTTCGATTATTCATGCGAGATAATCCATATCATAAAAAAGACTGAGGAATATTACGATTCCTCCCAAATCGGTTTTCATCTATAGTTATGATTGGTATTTCAGATTGATCACTGTCAGAAGGTTCAGGTATTTCCCTATTACTATATCATGACGTCATCGAACCACTCGGCTTCTTCTTGATCCCTCGATGTTTTTCACCATGGCCAACATTTCTCGTTAACGTCTAGCTGCAACCCGAACCGGTCTAACTTTAACTACCGATGCCTCCGTATTGCACTGTTTCGAGTGACGAAGAACACGCCACACTTTTTGCAAGTCTTCCGCTTTATGTCTCCTTGCACAGATGGGCATCCTATTTCATAAGGAACTTCCTTGTGCTCCTTGAAAACTTCAGGGTACAAAGTTTTTTTGCAATGTCAAATTCAGGAAAAGTCGAGAAAATTCTCCGTTTTCTGAATTGACCGAAAGACTGTCGCCGTCCGGTTACCTTCTGTCGGTATAAAAAATTACTGTTTTGTTGACGCACATCGAAATATAACGTATGTAGAATACATATGTTGAATATATGTACAATATTTTATACATAAAATGTATTTTATTTAAATATGTTATTTTACTTTAATAACATGAATTTATTAAAATACTAACGTTAAAAAAATTTGCATGAAATTAATTTTTAGAAAATTGTCTACGCCCTTATTTTAAAGTGTAATAATAAACGTGACGTCATTTTTTTTGTTTAGTCCCCCCTCCCCACCGTCACAATCATCACATAAGTTATAACCCCCCCCCCCCCCCCCCCCCCCTCCCCTAGGCGTGTGACGTAGTTTATGAACAGCCCCTAAACCCTTTACATAGTAAACATGCTATAGAACAATTTAACCCACTTTTTCTACATCCACAAGCAGAGCCACACCCAGTTTTACACGAACAAAAAATCATTTTGAATAAACTTTCAGAAGCTGGCGGTTGGTTCATTGTAACTGGTACTAGTGAATTATCTTTTTTTTTCCATCCCCATTCTTTTGGCAACTTATCATGTCCCATCCACAACTGTATTTGTAAATACACTTTTTTTATATGTTCTGAACTAGCATCTAGTGTAGGTATCAATGAAGCCAAGTTGACACAGGTATTTTGTCAATGTAACGTTTCTGTCGGAGAATATAATCGAGAATTTCAACAAATATTGCAAAAAATATTAAAAATAACGAACACAGGCACTATACTAAACTGTTTTCGGAGCAGAGCCACTCGTGTTCTCCACTGTCCCTGCTTCCCCACCCTACTCCCTTTTCTGTACCTGCAATGCCTACTTTTCAAGGACGTTTGCTGCCCCTTTATATACAAATTAAATAATTCTCGAGAAAAAAAATGAATATAGCTGTAAAAGGAATATACTATACTAAAAGTAACGTCATTTTCATGAGAGAAAATAAAAAAAAATTTAGCGGAAAGTTTCAAAGGGTAAACTTTTTACTTTTTAGTATAATAAATTCAAAAATCCGGAAACATTCAAATGCATTACAGCTGTGTTGCGAGGTATAAACCTAATTGCACTGGACTGAGACTAGCTTTGTAAGTGACAATGTGAAAGGGGAAAAAATGGAAATTGTGAAACTGAAAATTAAAAATATATCAATTTAATTGTTAATAGTTTCTCAATAGCTGTCAGCCTTCAAAGTGTCTTTCAACTTAGCTTGTTGGCCAATAGGAATTAGACTGAGATAGTATATATATATTATATTTGAATTATTGTCGTTTCGGTCCATTTTGTAAATTATAAAATAATTGTTTTGTTATTTATTTGCGTTAAACACTTTCAAACTATCTAGTTCTTTCTACCAGTGGCGGATCTGTACTAACTTCTTAGGGAAGAGGGGATAATTATTTTAATTAACTTTTCTGTATTTTCTAATGTTTTCTAGTTAACATGGAATGTAACACGCAGATGAATGTACTCTACAATAACGTGACAGTCCTATTTTTACAAATGACATTACTAAGCACCAACTTTTAAGAATAAGCATCAGCGGGTTTATTTGTTTCTCTGTTTGGGACAGAGTAATTCTAATGGGCCCTCTACACTATGGGCCAGGCAGTGCCGATTCTGCTGGGCCACTGTGTAGAGAAGGGTTGGCTTCAACATGCGTGAACCAAGTGCGCAGTAGATAAGTGACGCATCCACGCACTCGTCCAACATTGGTTGTTTGTTGCTTGCCAGTAGTGCCTTGTTAATTCCTTTTATCCTGTATTTTATATTATTTTATTTTATTATTTTACTAAACTATATTACTATTATTAAACTACATATACAGAATGTCTACATGGACAAAACTCATTCGCAGGAAGTTATAAAACTCTCCAGATGGCTCTTTCAGAAGCTCTGCGATTTGGTTTTCCATTGCTTGTCTATAAAAAAAAAAGGAATTAGTTGTCCTTCGTAAGAATATTAATTTATTATTATTAGTAATAATAGGTAATTATACGTGCCCGAACAACACAAAAATTGTTAAAATTTACTAAAAAATTTATATATATGGTAAATAATTACAAATACAAATTGTACCTACTTTGTTCTGTTCCGATGAATGGTTAGCGTCCACCATCTCCTTTGTTTCCATTTCTTTTCAACCATGTTTTTGTCAATGTTACAACCATGTAAATAACAATTATATGCCCTAGCTATTGGCCCAGTATGTGGAGCCAAGGTCCAGGCCAGTGCCGCCATTACGCCAATATTGGTGACCAATGCATTGGCCTACCTTGGCCCATAGTGTAGAGGGGCTATGAGAGTGTCTCTTGTACTCAGTAATGAGGGAGAAAGGAATTTGAGACTGAGAAGGAGGGAGTGATGTGTAAAAACGTGGTGGGTATAAAAAATTCATATTACGGTCACATCGGATATACTTGTTTTTTTTTCATGCTTTTGGCAAAAACGAGTATTCAGATTGAAACGTATAAATCTTGAAGCTTAAGTACTCTGTCAATCGAATAGAATGTTAAGCAAAATGGTCCCGAGTCTTCACGTTGTCAGGTACTCGTTATAGACCTCTACGCTAGGTAACAAATCCTGATTGGAAAAAAATTTACCCTACGTGAATAAAAATGAAGGACTCCCATAGTAGAGTCGGGGGCATGTCCACCGGAGTGACGATAGAGGCATAATAACTAACCAACTTTAGGACTATCTAACCTAGGCCAAGTGCACCGGTTTTTTTTTTGTTTTTTTTTTTTCATTTATGCGGAGGAGGGTGAGTAAATGACATATTATTTCCTTTCTTTTTTTTATTAAACTTATATACTGATTATTTATTTGGCATATTTACAATAAATAAATAAAACAAGTAAATTTGATGACTTGAATATAAAATAAATTATAGGTTAGGTTAGGTTTTATGACTCATGCCCGGGCTTTAACTACGAGGTCATATCGCCTACTACCAGAGCGCTCTTTCGTCACTCTGGTGAACATGAGCCCGACTCTACTGTGGGAGTCCTAAATTTTGCCTACCCTAAATTTTTATTCATCTAGGGTAGGGGTCTTTAACGAGTACCTGACATCGTACAGGCTCGGGTCCATCGCTTAACGTCCCATCCGAAGGACGGCGTGCTTAAGTTTATTTTACCTCCCAGATAAAATAAACTAAGGGCCTCGGTCGGGCTACGAACCCACGACCTTGAGCTCAGAAGTCAAGCACGCATACCACTGAGCTACCGGCGCCCTCAAATAAATTATATATGTACAAAATAATATATATACAATATTGTAATATAAACATGTTCACCACTGGAGTGGGGGTAAAAGATGTCAGCCCAAACAAGTGTAAGTCAGTTCCTTTTCTCACTTGTTCAACAAACTGTAGCTTCCGTATGAGTGTATATTTAATCCAAATTAAAGGAATAAGCGTTTTAATTGAAAACTAAGGGCATAGAAAATTAAAATAGAAATTTAGAAGATAAAATAAAACAAAAGGAAGATAAATTAAAAAGGTAAAATTTTGTTATATTTAAAAGGCAACAGGATTCAGTCTAAAGCCAGAGGTTGTTCAGTTCACACGTAGTATGTGACATTTTTTTTTTATTTAAAAAAAAAGTTACCAAGATGTTGAAAAGTTTAGACAGTTAAATTACAGTGTAAGGTACAGTGAAAAGGGATGACATAATGGAAGATGGTTATTGTTAAAAAAAGAAGTGTTTATTTGTAAGCCCAATTTTAACGTGAGGTGAGTACAAACTATAATTTTTAAAAATGGCCTCTCGAGATAGTTTTTTTAAAATTAATTTGTAAATTTTTTTTGAACATGTTTTATTTATTTATTTTAGATTCCCTCAATCTCTCTAAATCGACTTCGGATTTCAAAACCTATGATTCCTTCGGATTCATGCCTTTGGATAGTACCAATTCGGGACATAGAAACTTTTATTTAAATAATGCTAAAATCGCAAGATATTTTTTTATTGATTGGGACAGTTAAAGTAGCTTCCAATTTTGCCCAGAGTTATTTATGTAATTTTTTTTGGAGCCTCACTCAAAATAATTTTTATTGAAATTTCTTTTTAATTATTAATTATATTTTTTCAAGGTACAGTAAATTCAAATCAGATTAATAACCATTTATATTCATTTCACATTTACGTAAATTCATTTAGCATTTTTTTTATTTTAATTAACTTCAATTATTTATTTGAGATTTCATTTTATTATTAACTTCAATAATTATAAATTAAATTCATTTTATTTTTATTCAACATCATTACAAATAAATCTAACAATAAATAATATATACACAAAAAACCCGACCGAGGCCCTTAGTTTATTTTATCTGGGAGGTAAAATAAACTTAAGCACGCCGTCCTTCGGATGGGACGTTAAGCGATGGTCCCGAGCCTGTACGATGTCAGGTACTCGTTAAAGACCCCTACCCTAGATGAATAAAAATTTAGGGTAGGCAAAATTTAGGACTCCCACAGTAGAGTCGGGCTCATGTCCACCAGAGTGACGAAAGAGCGCTCTGGTAGTAGGCGATATGACCTCGTAGTTAAAGCCCGGGCATGAGTCATAAAACCTAACCTAACCTATGTACACAAAATAATTAAAATAGAACAACGAAAATTTAAATTATTGAAGAGCTGAATACATTTAGGAGTAACTGGTCATTGCCAGCACTCCCTAAATTGTAGTTACATACTTTAATGTAACAAGTCTCTCGGTCAACACCGTCTCAAAGTTCGGGGAGGATTGTCGAGATGGGAATGGGATAACGGAGATTGGGCAAAATGATTTTCATGGAATGAAGGTTCAGAAAACTGGGCTTGATGACAAAAGAAATTTTAAGTTTATTATGGAGGATTTGAAACATAGAAGGTTGCTTTGATGACTTCTATAGCTTAAAACCACTGAAAACATCAATTAATTTCTTATCATAGTCAACGACGGATTTACAATAGAGGCAATCAAGACACTTGCCCTGGGCGGCATGAATTAGGGGCGGCAAAATTTCAGATTTTTTTTTCACATTTATTTCACTGGATTTCTATATTAAAATTGATTTTTTTAGACTTCTCATCCACTACAGATATAATTGTTTTAATATACGGGTATTAATAACAATATTTAAGATTAAATTAAACAAAATCTTAATGATACGAGGTAAAAATAAAAATAATAATCTTCAGTTTATTTCTATTAACTATTTTGACCTTTTGTTATTACGATTTTGTTTCACGTCCCTATTATATTTTGAACTATATATGTATTTAAACAGATATATTTTCAGTTAGTTTTTTCAAGTTGGATAGTTGGACTTCCCTCCATCGTAAGTCCTGAAAAAAAAGAAGAGAAAACAGAATTAGAATAAGAATTATAGAAGTATTTAATTTAGTAACTAAAACATTATTCATAAAAGACACATTTTACTCCTATTGAGAGGGCCATCGTAGGGCTTTGGTCGCATGGTCTCACTATGGTTTGCGGGTTCGAATCCCGTCCGGGAATGAGATTTATTTCATATATAGAACTAATAGAGCTGATAAACATCGTACATAAGGCCAAAAAAAAAATACTGAATGTAGTAATTAAAACATTATTTTAAAAAGAAATGTGTATTTTCATCAATTCGAACTTTCTATTACATTCAAAAAATAATATTATTATATTTTTACTATTATTATTACCGGGAGGGGGGTTGAGAAGAGTGACACTTAGTAGAGAGGAGGGATAAAAAATGGCCCCCTTACGATCCCAGGTTCAGGGGTGCCATAATCGATAGCAATTTGGATACTATCGAGAGTCCCATCCCGAGAGAGGAATCATGTTCTTCCGTCAAAAGCTCATTGTCGGTGTAATAACATACAACGTTATTCCGGACAACCATTCAATTGTCCTTGACTGTACAGAGGGGTGGTGTAACTCGGCTAGGGAGGGATGGTGGGGGGGTTGATCTCCTGGTATATAAAGCGAGACGCGATAGTCGGTACGTCAGTCTGAGATAGACACATCGTCATTTCACTTTAACAACATGTATTACATCTTTAAGGTAATTTTATATATAAGGGAGTGTTTATGTAAATTGGTATGTATGTGTGTGTGTGTGTGTGGACGTAGCCAGGGAGGCCCCACCTAATTTTTGACATCATGAAAGTAAAGAAATGTAATTAATAAAATATGCAAACAAACTGAGGACATGTTCTGTACAACTTTACAGCAGTTGAAAATTAACCAAAAAAGTGATACCTACTAAAATCACGTTTTAATAATAAAAATTCTAAATTGCGCGAAAACGAAGGAAAAATTAAAAAAAAAACTCGTTACCTTTTTTTTTTAGCAAATTTCCCGTACTTTAAAAAAAAATTATCATTTTGTCCTTTTATGACTTTTGAGATACCTTTGTTGCCATTTTAAGTGCCAAAATTGGGTGCCTCCATTTTCTTTTTTTCAACTATGAAAAATGGTTTCCTCGTTCAAAAATCTATAGGATCCTACATTTTTAGAGAGGGAATATAAAACTCTTAAAATTAATGCTATTTTACTAAAAAATCCCATTTTTGTTTTTGGATTTAAACGAAAAAAAAAAAAAAAATTCGTAACTGGAAGTGGACAGTCTAGAGAGAGAAGTGTTTTTAGGGTTAAGGTGGAGTGAACCAGTCTGAGTGAGAGAAGATGTGGAGGAGATGTAGCAGTGAAAATTATAACATTGGAAATACGTAGAAAAGAAAAGGTACTTTTTATTTATATGTATATATGCCCAAAATATAAAAGAATCATAAATAATGGCCACTATAAAACAAAAAAAAGAGACTAAAAGTAGATGTAGAAATTAGTTTGTAAGATTTTTTATTGTAAGTAATTTGATTTTTTTTATTTGATATTGATATTCTGAATTTATTTTAAATGTAGGTTAACTAAAATAAACCCAAATATTTGTTCTCTTATTCTATGCTATTCCTTTTCCTTGCGAACCCAGTAAGATAATTTATATCTTTGGATTGGATTTAACATTTTTGCATTTAGCATTTAGAAAAAGAAGATGGCATCTCTTTAGTATATTTAGAAGAAATCCAAATAAAAATTTGTTAATTGAAGTTTTTTTTATATATGTGCTTTCTTCTAAATTGCACATCTTAAACTTTCGTTATTTTTTTAGGGCCCTTTTCGGAAACTGCTGTAGAAATCAAAATTTAGTAGAAGATCAGCTATAATTTCTACAGGAAATACGTTAATTTTATTAATTCAATTTAATTTAATTATTGTTTAACATAACATTTGTTTAAAATTATGACACATTTTCAAAGTAATAATTAATTATACTGTTTGTAGGACGTAGAATCGTGTGGAAGTTTCATGAAACAACTTCATTTTTGCCGATCCCCTAATTCCAAAATTGAGAAACAAATTCCTGTCTCCCGTTGTGTCTTTGTGAACACGATAGAATAAATATATTGTCAGGGTATTTTATATGTATATGCGTTACTCCAGAGGGATGAAACTTGTTGATTTGAGAGCTAAATCGATGAAAGGAGGATGTAATGAGTGCGTCGACAAGAAATGTAGCATGTGGATTATACGCTTCCTCAGTAAGACTTCTATTGATATTTGACCAGATCTGTAGATTGGTTTGGAGGGAATGCGAAAACTTACTTAATTTGCGCTGGGGAAGTATACTCGTATTGTCTGTGATTCATCTTACTTATGAACAAGTGTCGACAGATTCCATTCGCTCTAACCTGGAGCGTGATGAGTGACAGCCGGACGGGGACAAAAGCGCGTGTTGTCTGCTTGAGATGAGGAAAGCTTGTTGTGAGGTGCTCAACCCGCCCCTGTCAATCTCTTTTGTGGAGGATCAATGGGGAGGGAGCATTGCACAACTGCATCACACACCATTGTTAGTATTGTTCTTGTACACAATGTTCGTCCATTTCCACTCTCTGCATTCATATCTTGTCACTTTCCGGTTCTGGTCATTCATTTGAAATGCAATACTGTTTGTCGTAGAGGGAAGGGACCTGGCGCCATCGAGACATTGCAACCAAGTGCATCTAATCTAACTGCAATATAAAGAAGAAACCGTGTATAAGAACTTTGAAGGGTTCCGCAGTATTCCGTTCTTATAACAGATCCTCATTATATCCTAGATTTCTTGAAATAGAGCGGGGAAGCTAGCTTTGATACATCTGGTGATCTTTTATTTATTATTATTTATATATATAAAAAAAACAATTAACCTTGAGCACTCCGTCCTTTGGATGCGACATTAAGCGATGGTCCTGAGCCTATAGTGAATAAACTTAGGTAGGCAAAATGTAGGACTCCCATAGTAGAGTCGGGCCATGTCCCGACGAAAGAGCGCTCTGGTAGTAGGTTCAGTCAGTCTTATGGTCTCCAAAATGTTTTTTATTAACCAGTTGTTATAAGTAACATTTCGCCAATTTCGGACATTATCAAACTAAAAAATAATATCAAACAAAATTAGAAAATCATATTACATTAAATTTTTTTAATTATATTTAATTACATTAATTTAATATAAACTTTATATCATAACGACCTTTATAAAAATTATGGTCAGTTTTTAATCTACATAATGAATCCAAAATGCATACTTTTAGCCAATAATACTTCAAGAAACAAAACGTTTTCCTTTTCTTTATACGAATCAACCATGTGCCAAACATTTAGTAATAATATCACTACTCATCTAAATAATGGGTAAACATTTCTTATTAGGATTAATATTTATTTTTTATTGTGTAATATATTTTAATTTTCTTTGTATAATATAAATTGACTAAATTGGTTAAATAAATAAAACAAGCTTATTTATTACAAATTCCACAATATGTCCGCGTTCCTCAACTAAAGGCGCGTACACACTAGGCGAACGCATGCGACCGAATGGATGCGGCCGAATCTGTGCGGTGTTCGTTAAAAAAATTGCTTGCTGTCCACATTACAACGAATGAATGCGTTTGTAGTTGTTCTTTAGCGTTCGCCAAAGTTGCACCACTCCATGTTCAACACAATACAACACTGAATAAGAACGAACGTGCGTTATCACATACACACTATAACTGAAGCCGAACCCGTGCGGTCCGCATTTTTCTTTGATGTACCGCCTCCCGAGCGAACCCCACCGAAGGCAAACGCATGCGTTCGTAAATGTTCATGCTCCTGCGTTTTGGCGTACACATTGTGCAAACGCATGCGTTCCCTCTCGTTCGGTCGCATGCGTTCGCCTAGTGTTTACGCGCCTTTAGAAGTTGTCAATTGGTTAACCTTGTTAAAACAAACATCAACTTCCACACTACATTTTATGTCCACTATAACTAACCACGCTTCGGCAATTGTAAATTATGATTTATTTGTTATTATTATTTGTATTATTTTTTTATTTTTGGCTTCATGTACGGTGCATATTAGCCATGTCAATGTGTTATATATAGATATTTACGACATCCAATGCCCCGGGAGGGAGTTCTATCTACGAAATAAAACTCACTGCCGGACGGGATTCGAACCCGCAAACCATGGTGAGACCATGCGACCAAAGCCCTACGCTCTAGCCTGCACGGCCACCATGGCTCCCTATTTGTATTATTAGTAAACACTCGGATGGTGGCGACCATTAGTGTCACATACTTGGATCTCTGATATCCTCAATCAAAAACCAGATGTTTAATTAAAAATATAGATAATTTTGTTTTTGTGAAGGAGTGACACAAAATAGGTTGTAATAAAAGTTTTAATACAAACATTTTTTATGAAGTTACAAAAAAAAAACATAAATCTCAATTAGTGATATCACATTCATATCGCACACTATTTACCAGTCTTTTAAAATAATCTTTGTTTAGTAACTCAACTGAGCACTAAAAATGACTAAATAATTGTTATCACATAATTTTCATGTCTTCTACAAATATCTCTTGTATATACAATAATTGAAGTGTGGAAATGCATAATCGTGTAAGTGTCAATTTTTAAAATTTTCAGTAGGTACTACAACAATTTTAAACTTTAAATGTTAAAAAAAAAACTCGGGGCATTTGTTTTAATTAAATCTGATAAATAATCAACGCTTAAATTTACATCATGTAAGAAAGGTGAAGGGCTCCGCCAGCCCCCGCGTTGAATTAATTTACAAATACGTTAAGGATGGATGTCCCAGACGGCCGCGGCGCCACCATCCCAGTGTTAACTAGTACCTAACTCATTAGAAGAATACAAAGATGTCATTTGGAAAATTGTCGTTGTCTTATTGTCAAATATACACTTGAAAATTAGCTATGTGCTTCTTGCTGGCAGTAAAGTTATTACAAATGATGTGAAATCGCTTCCAGCATTATTAGTCGTTACGTTAAATGGTTTATAAACTGTTGTCAACGATTTTGTTGTAATCGGCATTGATGACGGAGTAAGTTCAATTAAATTGTTTATAAGTTTCATTCAATTCATACACTAAAAAGTTCTTCTGGTAGCGAAATTTAGTGGTAAATACACTGCCATACACTGTACACGCGTCTTTTTAGTATATCATTTGGAAGGTTACCATTAAAGATTAAATATAGCATTTAGAATCCCCAAACAAACAACAATTCACATATCAGTAGGTGAATTATTCTTATTTCTATAACAAAAATGAGAGGGCGTCGGTAGCTCAGTGGTATGCGTGCTTGACTTCTGAGCTCAAGAACGTGGGTTCGAAACCCGACCGAGCCCCTTAGTTTATTTTATCTGGCAGGTAAAATAAACCTAAGGACGCCGTCCTTCGGATGGGACGTTAAGCGATGGTCCCGAGCCTGTACGATGTCAGGTACTCTTTAAAGACCCCCCAGGTGAATAAAAATTTAGGGTAGGCAAAATTTAGGACTCCCAGAATAGAGTCGGGCTCATGTCCACCAGAGTGACGAAAGAGCGCTCTGGTAATAGGAGATATGACCTCGTAGTTAAAGCCATAAACCTAACTCAACAAAAATGAATTGCCTCCAGAGGTGTATGGCGACGTTATATGACTAGATGAAGAACTAAATTACATACCTTTTGTTTAGTTTAAAAAAATATATTAATTTTTGTGGAATAAGTGTTTATGTAAAAATAAAATGAAAAAGAAGAAGGAACAACAGTTCATCAATATATATATTTCATTCTGTCCTTCAATTTCAAGAAAAACAGTCTCCGTCATTGATATTTATATTTTGTATATATTATAGTTCATATCGTATTAAGAAACCTTAGTTTAGGTACGACCAATGTGAAGAGAGTATAAACAGTTAATGTTACTACATATTAGGTTTTTAGTGACATTGGTCGTTTTTGCAAACAAGAAAAACTACAATTGTAGTGAGGTATACACTTTTATTTTTTTTTTAACTTAAAAAAACGTATGAGTTGACTTGAAGGTGATAAAATCTACTTTGTGGTGAGGTTTCTCTCAAGTTTCTGGGACTAGCTTGTTACATGATATGGACGGCGCTTCGTCTGTGCAGCTGCAGCTGTAACACTCATCAATGTCCTTTATTATCATTGTTTCTACTTCTTCAGTTATACGAAATATAGGAGTTATGCAATCGGTCACAAATTCGATGCGGAGTTTTCAACGGAATTTCATGTTTTCCGAGATGAAAAAAAAATCGGTCTGTAAACACGGTAACTCCCCATAGAATGAATGTATCGACACGAAATTTCGTATGTGAATTCAAAACTCTCTAACGACGACACCTATTGTTTTTCAACCGAATCGACCAAAGGGATTAAGGAGAAGCTTTAACATAAAAGCACTTATAACTGCCGATAGAATAAATCCATCGATATGAAATTTCATCCTTGAATTCATAACGCAATGAAGCTTTAACATGTCAAATTAATATCGGCCGATGGGAAGGGGGGTTCAGGGGAGGGGGCTCAATTCAAAAACTGGCCACAGACACACACACTACCCAAGGTTTTTGGTCTTTGATCTACAAACCCTAGAAAAGATCAACATGTTTCAGGTGGCGTCACGTTCTGCCGCAGGAAGGATATGGTCAGATTCATTTATGCGTTACTTTATATAATGCCTATAAACATTATTTTGAATATTTCAATGGTTGAGTTAACAACAAATTACAATTTGTTTCATTTACATTTTTTTTTTTTTCTCACCTAAGAGGAAGTCCTATTCGAAACAACCTGTAAGCATATCCGGTTACATAATGATTAATAGAGTCGACAGTATCTTTTCAATGTAGAAGGAATTCTAGGTTCTGTCGTGTAAATGAAAAGGCAATATTTGTCTAACGTTTCGGAAACTATTTATTTCCTTCTTCAGGGCCTACAGAATACAACAAACAAATTAGTCATTATGGACAATGAGTGACTGACTTGAAACGCAAAGATGTGAGGGACATTTTGAAAACATGGTCATCAAATGTACCCTTTCGACAGATAATGAGAGAGAACAGGTTCGGGATCCATCCGAAGGACGGCGTGCTCAAGGTTTAGACCTCCCATATAAAAAACCTATGAACCTCTGCCGGGTATTCAAACCCTTGATCTTGAGCTCAGTAAGCAAGCACACTAACACTGAGCTACTGGTGCCCTTGAGTATATCTAAGAGTTATTCAACTACGGAATCCTTCAGTGTGTGATCTGACCATCCTATGTATTATTATATCAGTACCTTAGAACCGAACTATCGTATGTCCATTTTCTTTTGTTTTGGAAAAACGCAAAATAAACTTTTTTTTAAATTGTTTCAAATGAATTGAACTGAATTATTGTATTCCTGCCTTCAATCTTTTTTTTTTGCTGAACGCCTTATGTAATGTGTTTATCAATAATATCAATAATTAAATTGATATTATTGAGCATTAAAAAAAAAAATGTTTTACTTTTAATTGAACTTTGTGATGAAGTCTCGACATACGATAGTTTGGGTCATTAATCAAAGTTGAACACTACATGTCACAAAGTTGGCAGGAGTGTTGGGTGATGTCACGACCCTATGTTTGAGCAGAACGTTTAAGGATGCTAGGAAATTTGCTAATTCAATGTTTTATTTAACGTTTTTGTGAACTTTTGTTTGTTTAAACACGTAAACAAATTGTCTCAAGAAAATTTACCTTTTTATTATTTGAAAAGTTATTTATACCCATAAAAGTGAGCACAATTACATACTTTTCACCCAAGTTACGGGTGAGAATGAAGCCCAACATCAACTCGACCGAAAAACCGGTCAACACGAAAAATGGACTCACGGATAACCTCAAAGCACGACTGAACAATACAGGTAACCCAGATCAGTCGAACTCACCCCGACTAGTGAGCCAGCCGAAGAGACACTGTCCCCCAGAAGAAGACATGGAGTTCCCAGCACTCCCGGAGTCAGCCATTCAGCTAGACGGAGAGCCCTCACCGGGGGCCAGCCACACCCAGCCCAAGCGGAACAGGTACGCAATTCATTCCACTATACCCACGCACAACACATTCGCGCCACTCGCAGCACTCATCACCGACCAACACACTAACGATACCACCCCACAGACCGAAAAACAACTTAAAATCCCCCCAATTTTCCTTTGTGAAGTCGACGATTTTCAAAAAGTACTGACAGACATTAAAAGTATCACAACATCTCCCTTCGAAACAAAACAATGCCACAAAAAAATTAAAATATCCCTTATGACATCTGAAGGCTTTAGGAAACTGACCAAATTTTACCAAACAAATGACGTAAAATACTATACTTTCCTGAACCCCGAGGATAGGAAACTTTCCGTTGTTATCCGAGGGGTTCCATACTCCCTGACTGAAACCGAAATACAAGACGAACTAACCTCGACATACCCAGTCCTCAGTGTAACGAGGCTACTGAACAAGGACAAAGGCCCCACTCCACTGTGTGCTGTCGAGCTCCAGAATACTCTGGAGGGGAAAGCGATTTTTCAATTATCTCGTCTCTTTTACACTATAGTGACTGTCGAACCGCGGAAGAGGTCTCAACGCATTGTGCAGTGCACGAATTGTCAGCAAGTGGGACATAGCAAGAACTTCTGCCACCTTGACCCAAAATGTGTCAAGTGTGCAGGAGATCATCATTTCACAGCTTCCCCATCACGTACTCTCCAAGAGTCCCCAAAGTGCTCTAACTGTGGTGGAAGCCACCCCGCCAATTATAGAGGCTGTGAAACCTTCTTAAAACTTCAATCACGAATCACACACAGAAAACACATACCAACCCACATTCATGACACAACAAATGCAAATCCATCTAGACTAACTCCCCAACCAGTCTCAGAAAATCCTCCACAGTCACAGCAAAACATCCCCTCAGGAACTAAATCAAACCCTTGGTTTACCCGGAGCAGACACCAGCAAGCACCCCTCATCAAACTAACCTCAACGAACAAGACCCCTCATCAAACCTATTTGACATACTACTAAATTTAATTAAACCTTTCATTCCCAAAATCAAATACTTCATTTCCACAATACTCAATAACATACTTTCTTCCAATTATGGTCAGCCCTAATTCCACAGTTGATCAAAATTTAACAATCCTAAATTGGAACGCGAATGGGTTGAAAGCAAAGCAACAGTCTTTCAGTAACCTCCTAACACGATACAACATAGACATAGCTTGCCTAACAGAAACACACTTCAAAGCGACAGACACATTCAGACTGACAGGATACGTGACATACAGACGAGACAGACAAACCCGAATAGCCTCTGGAGGGGTAGCTGTTTGTGTGAAGAAAAAAATAAAGCATTCCCATCTACTTCTTCCTGAACTGGAGCACCTGGAGGCTGTCGGGATTCAACTGACACTCACCAACAACAGACGACTCAACATCATCTCGAGATACCAACGACCAAACTTAAGAATAAAACAGACAGACCTAGAACACATTTTTACAGGAGACGCGACTGCACTTTTCGGGGACCTCAATAGCAAGCACACAATCTGGGGCTGCAGAAGAACCAATAACAATGGGGTCAGACTTTTGTCGGCCACAAACAACCTCGGTGTTCAGGTCTCAGCCCCAGACGAACCAACCTTCTACCCGTCACAACACAGATATCATCCAGACATCCTAGTCATCACACTTATACAAAATTTCACATTCCCAATATATCACGAGACACTAACAGAACTCGATTCAGACCACGTCCCCGTCCTTAACACATTCACAGCACAAAAACACTACACCGAACCGCTTCCACGACTTATAACAGGAAAAATTGATTGAAAAACTTTTCAATGGGAAATGGATCAAACTCTTGAAATTCCAATCTACTACAATCACACAGACGACATAGACTGGGCAATACAAACATTCACACAAACTGTTTACACATCTGTTCACAATGCTACATATCACCACTTCAAAGACAGACGACCACATATACATGACTCCATTCCCACTCAAATCCTAGCACTAATTCACGAAAAAAACACGGCTCGCAAACGCTGGCAAAGAACAAGAAGTGATGTAGATGAAAGAGACCTCAATCGCTTGACCCGACGGGTGAGATGGGAGCTCGACAACCACAGAATTTGTAAGTACAGGGCTTACTTGACCGACATGACCCCCGGCGATAGTAGTCTCTGGAAAGAAACCCGACGAATTTTGAGACAAAACACATCCTTGCCCCCACTGACAGACGGACATCACACAGTGACGAGCGACGAAGACAAATGCGAAATCCTGGCAACACACCTCGAACAAAAGTACCGCACACACGACACTGCTAACACAGACATGAACACCACAGTACACACATATCTATCCATACCGACACAAACTGTTGAAAATTTCATCAAGTTCACCACTCCCTCAGAAATCACAACATTAATAACAAACTTAGCAAACAACAAGGCCCCCGGTGAGGATCTCATTCCGAACATAGTGCTGAAGAAGCTGCCACCCAAGAGTATAGCCTTTCTAACCGGTCTGTTCAACGCATGCCTGCGATGCAGCTATTTTCCTCGAAATTGGAAAAACGCGGTTGTAATCGTCTTCCATAAACATGGTAAGCCCAAGCAAGAGCCGGACAGCTATCGGCCTATAAGCCTTCTGAACTCGTTGTCGAAGATCTTCGAACGACTAATATTGAGAAGACTGGGTTCTCACCTGGAAAGCGCAGGAATTGTTCCAGCTCACCAGTTTGGTTTCAAACATAATCATTCATCTGTGCACCAGCTACAGAGGGTCTCGGAAAAGATTGTGAATGGTTTCGAACAGAAGACATATACAACCTCTGTCTTTTTAGATGTAGCTTCCGCGTTCGACTCGGTGTGGCATGAAGGTCTCCGCTATAAGCTGAGGAAGACATGGGCTCCACAGTACTTGGAAAAGATCGTTGATTCCTTTTTGGAGAACAGGACGTTTCAAGTGCGGGTCAACAACATCCTCAGCTCCAAGCGTAGTATTCTGGCGGGAGTGCCACAGGGAGCTATCCTCAGTCCCCTCCTCTTCAGCTTATACTGCTGCGACATCCCCGAGCCTGTCCAATATGGCATGGCGCCAGTCCTTCACTCACAACACGACTACAAACATTTCAGAACAAAATTCTTCGTGTGTCTCTGAATGCACCATGGTTTATCCGAAACAGCCAACTCCATGAGGAACTGGGAGTTCCTCGGGTCGCAGCCTATTTAAGGTCCTTAGTAGATAACTACCACGGAAGACTAGGCCTGTGTTCTGGAGCAGCCCACTACAATCTTGGCCAGCCTACTCTCCACAGAAGGCTCAAACCAAGATTACACCAAGACATTATTATTAATTAATTTCATTTTATATTTTCCATTTTATACTTTGTGTGAAGAACCAAGATGTTCTGGTCCAAATAAAGTGTGTTGTTGTTGTTTACATGTCACAAGGACATACAATTGCATGAGAGGAGGTTGTAATGTGGTTACAATGTGACATAGGCTGTGAACTTTTTCTGAGAGCCAAACAACCTTAACTGGACATACGATATATCCAAATTTAATTTAATTTTGATTTAAACGATCATATAAACAACTCTTGTCTGTAAGATAGTTTGGATCTAAGCAATTGGGGACATTAAATTTTCTTAATATTAAAATAAAGACTTCTAATTGGTTCAGAGAGATTGCCACCGGAAAAAGCGCCCTAGAGTTAGTAAAGATCGATTCTTACCTACGTTTCAACAAAAATGGACATACGTCAGGTTCTAAGGTACTGATATTAAAAACTCTATTGTTTAAACGTAGCAGTTAACTTTCTCTGAATGCAGGACCGGCTGCGAGGTATACTTCAAGAAGTAGATTTTCTAGCCGAGTGACTGTTGCATAAATGCCCGTCTAATTGTGACAAACACTATTTACAATTAGATGCACAACACTGATTGTGCTAATTACAACAAAACCAACAAACTTTTACTATTTCATTTAATATTTCAACATTTAGCGGAACACTTAAGCAGACAATAATGGATAGAAGTGACGGTTAACTGGTTCTTTATGAACGTTGAGGGAAGTCGAGATGTGGAGAAGAATACTCTGGATTTGGTCAACGTTTCAGAAACTATTTTTCTAATTCTTCAGTGGCTTTTAAAGACTCCGTTTTATAAAACCCCACCTAAATTTTGTAATGCTTGAGCCATAAAAAATTGAACGTAGGCTCATCTCTTAGCATATATTTTGTTCTACAAATTACTTTATATCATTATCGTTTTTCTAAAATTAAGTCACACAATTTGAAAAATCAAAAAAGTTTACCAAGTTTTGACCTCTAAAACGTCGTCACTTTGAATTAAAAAGTTTTACGCTCTTTAATTAAATATTTAATTCATTTATTTAATTTCAAATCATAAATTTTTAGGTTATTATTTATTTTTTCGTAATTTAATATAAAACTAAAAATTAAAAAAAGGTCACCATTTTGAGTTTCGTCTGGTCTCAAGGATTTTTTTTTTTCAAGTAGTCAACTCTCGATAAGTCGAACTTCTAAGGACTGGGCAAAATTGTTTGACTTACCGAAGTTCGATTAATCTAGGTTGATGTTCGACTTATCAAATTAAAAAAGGAACATAAGGAAAAGTATAGGTAATATAAGTATTGTAATGTAAAAAAAAGTTTATTAAGAATATGTATAATACATACAAAAGTAAATATTTTTCAGTGCCTTTGAAATAGTCCCCAATTTTTTTGTGAATATTTTTTTTTCTTTAGTTAGAAACATCTTGGATACTTCATTTATGTTGGTAAAAGAAAACAGCTGTTGGTCGACGTTGTCACAGGTTTCCAAAAAAGGCCCAAACAATATTAAATGCCTTGCTGGCTTCTCTAGCTGTAGGCGGTTCTTTTTCGATCACTTCTGCCTCATCTCCATCGTCACTTCCGTTAGTGGGTTCTACCTGCAGCTGCACTTCCGCCAAAATACTCTCAGAATGGGGTTCACATATAGGGATGTCACAGTCAACCTCCACGAATTCGACGGTCTATGTTTACAGAAACAGTCGATGAGACAAGTTGCCAATATAGATTTTTCCAATGTCTTCTAGCTGTGGTTCCGTTGTGTGGTGCGTTGTCAAATCCATACGCTGTAAAACAGTTTCTTATTGCGTGTGGTTCAACTTCATCACATGCTTTAATGTAACGGATACCTTGAAAAACAAATTCAGTTCTGTACTTAACCTTGAAGTTGTTGATGATGCCCAGGTCCATAAATTGAAGTTTAGATATCGTGTTAGGAGGCAAGAACTCGACTTTCAAGGATGTCAACACGGCTAACGGATTATGTGTTGTACAGTTGTCTATGTACGACTCATAGCGGTGGAAGTTCCCTCATAGGCCCATTTTTCTCAGTTCAACTTATTTACGCATTGTTCCTGGTATTTGGCCCGAATTCGACTTATAGAGGTAATATTATGTTACATGACATGGGACCAGAGAATTTGTTCGACTTAACTACGAATTCGACTTATCGAGAGTTGTATTGTAGTATTTTGTTCTACAATTTACTTTATATCACTGTTTTTCTGAAATTTAGTCAAAAAATTTGAAAAATCAAAAATCTTTACCAAGTTTTGACCTCTATAACGTCGTCATTTTGAATTAGAAAATTTTACGCTCTTTAATTAACTGCTTCATTCATTTATTTATTTAATTTCAAATTATAACTTTTTAGATCTCGTAAAACTCTGTAATCTAATATAAAACTAAAAATCAAAAAATTGTCACCATTTTGAGTTTTATCTGGTCTCAAAAAAGGATTTTTTTTCCAAGTATTTAAATTATAAATACAAAACCTCGATATAATGTTCCTTGATACAGCGTTTTTCTCGAAAAAACGTGTTTTTCTAGAGATCCCGTCTTAATAAGGCATAAAAACATTTAATTCGTATCCGATATAACGTTTATATGTTATATAACGTCGAATTTTGTTGAGTGCAAACAAGTTTTTACACTCGATGCAGCGTTTATATATATATATATATAAATTTATATATATATATACATATATATATATATATAAATATATATATATATAAACGCTGCATCCCGCGTTCGCTCTTTAAATTGGCTACTTAGTTTACTCATGCCCGGGCTTTAACTACGAGGTCATATCGCCTACTACCAGAGCGTTCTTTCGTCACTCTGGTGGACATGAGCCCGTCTCTACTAAGGTAGTCGTTAATTTTGTCTATCTAGGTATAATTGGCGAGGATAGGAGTCTTTAACACGTGCCTGAAACTCGGGAACATTTTGCGTAAT
The DNA here is from genome assembly GCA_963662175.1 of Aradus depressus. Lineage (NCBI taxonomy): Eukaryota > Metazoa > Arthropoda > Insecta > Hemiptera > Aradidae > Aradus > Aradus depressus. The sequence continues at coordinate 5,077,510 of OY759219.1, forward strand.
GTTCCATCAGATGGACATGTTCAATTTTTTTTTTTTTTTTTTTTTTTTTAACTACCATAATAAAAAAACATAGGACCTTGACTGGACGGTAACATAGGACCTTGGCTGGATGGTAACATAGGACCTTGGCTGGATGGTAACATAGGACCTTGGTTGGATGGTAACATAGGACCTTGGCTGGATGCTAACATAGGACCTTGGCTGGATGGTAACATAGGACCTTGGCTGGACGATAACATAGGACCTTGGCTGGATGGTAACATAGGACCTTGGCTGGATGGTAACATAGGACCTTGGCTGGATGGTAACATAGGACCTTGGCTGGATGCTAACATAGGACCTTGGCTGGATGCTAACATAGGACCTTGGCTGGATGGTAACATAGGACCTTGGCTGGATGCTAACATAGGACCTTGGCTGGACGGTAACATAGGACCTTGGCTGGACGGTAACACTAACTGCTCAGTAACCCTCAGTCCTCCAAGTTAAGGAAGAACCATCGCCAGCTCCGAGATACGTAAATTCACCCTGGCTCGCCATGGCGGCTGCACTCCGAAGTTGAGGGTCCGCACTGTGCAAACAGTCAGTATTTGGTTTGTTTTGATTGCTGAAGTTGATATCGGAAATGACGGCACAAAATAACAAGATAATAGTGTATTACCTGTGATAAGCCGAGTTAATCCAGTGTAACGCTACGCACGAACGGCGCTCAAACGGTGGATCGTTCTGTTTACTTCACAATGGACCTAGTTACCTTATTCCAAAGAAGAGTGAAAATAATAATAATAAATAAAATAAGAAAAGATGTCGTCGGTGAATCACGGCAATGTACTTCCCTAGAGCGAATTAATCAATTAACTTTTCGCTCCCCCTCCAAAACCAACCGAACCAATACTCAATAGTTGACATACATAGAGGCTCCTAAATCCTCATATTATATTTTATGTCGATACATTCATTACATCGGCAGTTATTAACTTTTTTTGCATTGAGCCCCTACCCCTGAACCCCCCCTTCCCTTCGGCCGATATCGCTGAAATTTGACAGGTTAGGTATATAATTTCATGTCGATACATTCATTACATCGGCAGTTATTGCGGTTTTTGGGTTGAGCCCCCTCTGATACCCCTTTCTCTTCTGCTGATTCCGAAGAAAATTAATCAGTATCATTCTTATGGAGTTTTGAATTCTCATGTGAAATTTGGTGTTGGTCCTTATGGGGTTCAGATCAAATATATACATTCATTCTATCGAAGTTATGTTCATAGACTCACAGCGTTAATTTTTTTTTTAATATTCGGATTCTGGATGTCGGAAAACATGAAATTCCGTTGAAAACTCCGCATCGAATTTGTGACCGATTACATAACTTCTATATTTCATATAACTCAGGAAGTAGGAACAATGAGAATAACAGCACATTGATGAGTGTTGCAGCTGCAGCTGCACAGACCAAGTGCTGTTCATACCTTGTAACAAGCTGGTCCCAGAAACTCGAGAGAAACCTCACCTCAAAGTAGATTTTATCACCTTCAAGGCAACTCCTTTACGTTTTTGCTTAAAAGTATCAGTTTTTGTGTTAATTTGAAAACAATGCACACATAACTGCCAACCCCTCTTACCACAAATCTTCAACCCTTGACAGCCTCGCATATATCGCATACGTATTTCTAAAGTGACACAAGTCGAAAGTCTGTATTTTTGAGTTATCCCATGGTAAAAATTGGGAAAACGTCCTTTATCAAATATCAAAAGTGTACCAACTTAGCTTCAAATCCCGCCCTCCAGAGAGTACTTGTGTCTCTCTTCATGTTTAGAAGCTTCCCCCACTGAGTGACATATTATGTTGAGTATCGAATCTTGTCGTGTACGAACGAGTATTATAAACTTAGTTGAAAACGTTGTCTATAAGTTTTGGAAAAAATATTAGTTGTACAATTGGTTTTTTGTTAAGCTCATAAACATTTTTTCGAGATTTTCGCAAAACTTTAATTTTTGACTTGTGTCACTTTAGAAATACGTGTGCGATATCTTGCGATGTATGAGCCATAGCTTCTCACTTAGCACACTTTTGCTCTATAATTTACTTTATATCACTTTTTTTTTCTGAAATTTAACCACAAAATCTGAGAAGTTGTAAGCAAGTAAAGGTTTTCCAGTTTTGATCTCAGCAACGTCGTCAATATTTTGATTTAGAAAATGTTAAACTCTTTAATTCTGAATCTCCCTCTTAAATTTTTATAAGAACATTATTCTTTTTTTTTTATATATATATTAGCAATAGATAATAAGATATTTATGAAAAACTGGTTGGTTGGTTATTGCGACTCATCCCCGGGTAACTTAACAACGAAGTCATATCCCGACTTTACAATGGGAGTTCTAAATTTGTATTGACCTAGGGTAGGTATATTTAACGAGTACCTGATATCGTACAAGCTTGGGACCATCGCTTAACGTCCCGTCCGAAGGACAGCGTGCTCAAGGTTTTTACACCTCCCAGATAAAAAACCTAAGAGCCTCGGCCGGGTTTCGAACTGGGGATCTTGAATTTAGTATGCAAGCAATCTACCTCTGAGCTACCGGCGTCTAAATCCTAAAACATCACTTATTTTACTCTAGTATGAAAGGCATACCCGAGGAAATAACAAAAACGTGATACAACAAATTTAACCTAAGCCAAAAATCGGCCCCACTTTCCGTGAGTGGACTAATGACTAATATTTGTCTACTGTTGCAGGTAGCTATGATGCTGGTGCTAGCGGCAGTGGCTCTGGCAGGCGAGTACTCGCACCACGGCGGCTACAGTGGCGGAGGCGACCATGGACATGCCACCTCCTACCAGAACTACGTCCTCCACTCCTACCATCCCGTCCCTGTCTACTACAAGAAGCATTCTCATCACTAAACCATATTAACACAATCAACCATTCTATATCATTTCAAAATTTGTTTAAACTAAAAAAATAAATATATGTATATATTTCTGTAAAAAAAAAAAAAAAAAAAAGTGTTTTCTTAAATATTTACCACAATAATAATAATTCATAGCACAAAGTATGAAAATGCTGTCTCTTACCTTCCTGTATGAAGAGCTCATTTTCATTGTCGTATATCCATCCGGCTATTTTTTGGCAAAACTATTAAAATAGTATAAGGAAGTATTGTAATCGCGCGAAAATCCGAGATCGAGGATTCAACGGATTTTCACGTTTCAAGGTCCCCTGAATACATTTTGACCATTTTCGTAAGGATATCTGGCTGTGCGTGTGTGTCTGTATAGGTGTGCGTGTTTATATCATTGAAAAGTTGTGAGCTCTCTACCGCAAAAACGATTGTATCTATGAACTTGAAATTTGGAATTAAAATGTCACTTGTTCCAACTTAGGTCTGATTAGATTTTGGCTGAAATCAGACGAAAATTAAGACCACTTTTCTCAAAGATCTAACTACATTCTACAAGACACCGCTTGTGTTTATGACCCAATCAAAATTATTTTCAAGTAATAGTTGTAGAGAATACTGAAATACATGCAATACGATTTTGCACAGGTCGTTTGGTTTTCGAGATACCTACCATCTTGAAATGTAGTTTTGAAACACATATTTTAGACGTTTCCATGATTTACTCGAAAACGGTTAGTCCTACCGAAAAATTTATTCTTACCAAAATTGTTTCTTATAAAATGTTAAATCTAAGGTGGCTTTCACACCGGAGCGACATGCGTCGCAACCCGTGTTGGACACATTTGTCCCCGAGAATGAAACCGAGAAACCAATGGGAGCATTCACACTGAAGACACAAATGTATCCAACACTTGTCGCATGGAACCGACCAGCCCGTTCTTTTGTCCATGTTTCATTGTGTAGCAGGTTATTGCCTTATATTTATAATAAATAAATACAGAATAATGAAAAATAAAAATAAAAAAATTAATGTATAAAATTATTATTATAATTATTATTTAACGGTGACGTTAACAGAGATGATAATTTGAAATGAGTTTGGTCGTTCAAACTAATCTTTTTAGATCACTTGATTCTATGTAAATTCGTTAATAGTTTTGCTCACTGATCAATGTTTTGTTTACAAAATGGGCGTCATGCCACTTACATATGTCACATTGCTGCACTAAAATGCCAAAATAATGGCAAATAAATTTAATAATTTATTGTATACAAGTGTATACATTTTGACCAACAAAGAGAAACATTTAGTTTTGTGAATGGTAATAATCCTCAAGTTTCTATCTACATTTTGTAGAACTGCTGAAGAAATTTCTCGGGGTGTGCCAGCAGTTCTTCTGAAATCACGTAAGGGCTATGATTTTCTAGGTTTATTTCTCCAATAGGGGTGCACCCACATTAGGCGTTTGCTTCTTTGAGCCTTTCGTCTAGAACTCATTACCGCACTCATCAATATCGTCTGATGATGATGAACAGAAACTTCAACTGACTAGCGACCAATAATTCGGGGTTACTGGTACAACGTGTATGCAACACTTGTCTCTTTGATGTGAAAGCCCTGTGTCCAACATGTGTTGCGTCGCATGTCGCTCCGGTGTGAAAGCCACCAAATAGATGCTCAGATTTGAGACAGGATCAATACGACAAAAGTTATAACCCCCTGAACAATGTAACCATACCATTTACATTATGTAAATTACAAAATTTCACAAGTAAAAATCATGAAATCGACATTTTGATTCATAGTACATGTTAAGGCCGAAAAGTGAAATAAACTTTATAAAGACTATGGGGTATATGTGTAAAGTGCATGTACTTCATATAGTGGCCACTAGAGGTCACGGTGGCCATTGTTGTTCAGTTATCCTGACGAGTCAAGTGCAGTCTGGCTGTCTGTAGAGAGGTGCCCTCAGCCCTTTGCTGCACAACTCACCACCACCTCGACCAGTGCCTGCCCTCAGCCCTTGCTGCAGGTATTGGTCAAGAAGCCCCAGAAGACGGACCCTCAACCCAGACGCATTGTGACGAGGCAGCTCCTTGGCGTCTCCACGCCACCGCTCACCTACCCCGCACATTTTAGTATTATTTGTTTTATCATTTCTTATATTTGAATCGTTTTGTTTTGTTTCCATTAATTTAGTATTTTTTTTCATTATTATAATTTTTTTCGTTAACCTATATACAGTCCACTCATTTTTTTTTTTTTTTCAATTACCTTCTATCAATTATATTATTTATTTGCTTTAGGTATTAACAGTACAGGAATTGATGAAGTAGGGAAAATATGATACAAACACAAACAGACAGATAAGAAATATATTTATATCAGAACAAAAAAAAAAAATTAAAATATTCATTTTTCAACAATAACAACAAAAAATATAATGTTTCGTACCATTTACAATAAATTACAAAATTGGATTTAAAATATATAAGAAAGGCAATCAAAATGAAAATAATTCAGTAGTAGTACTATAATAATTGTCTATCAATCATCCACTAGAAATACGGTGCAAGGAATACTGTGCTCATTATACTAAATTCAACTTTAGTATTAATATACCAAGCTATAATATATATTTTTAATATATTTTTAAAATGAAATTTTATTTTGAAATGAGTTACAAAATAACTATATTTGTAAAGAATGAATGTGACGATTTTATTTTATTTTTATTTTTTGTTCTCAATAGAACATTTACAGACAAAACAATTATATACATAAATTACAATAAGCACTACAGGAAAAAAAAAAAATATTTAAATTAAATAAATAAATACAAGACAATAAATATCTTACTCACATCGTCTGGGTTTAATAACGCATAAATAATTTAATTAAAAATATAATGTTGTCCATGCGTGAACCCTAAACACTAGAATATTAAACCCAATACCAAATCCTAGTATAGGTGATTTTCTCTGAAGAAAAAAAAAAAAAAATTGTCGTTTAAACATTCAATTAAATTTCACAAATTTGTCATATATTTCTATTGTTTTTTTGTTTTTTATTTTCGTTTCTTCTTCTGTTTTTACACGAGTGTGGTGATTGTTTTTGAGTGAGGTCGGGGTTTTCTACATACTGTTTTGTTTATCTAATTCAGTGCAAAAGTGTCGTCGAAAAGTTGCTTTAGTTCCTTCAGATGCATCACTTTGCTGCCTGTCGCCGGAGAAGCAGAAGTGGGTCGGCCTCCATAACTGAAAAAAAAAAAAAAATTGTGGGTCATATATTGAAAGTGTACTTTTTTCCACCCCCAGCTCTACACCCTTCCCGATTTGGCTCAATATCAGTAAATATTATTATATAAAGGTATTCTATTATCTATTCGTGTAACAGTTAACATTTATTTTTGTAAGCTTAAGGAGGCTAGGAGAAGGTAGGCAAAAGAAGCGAAGAAGCAATGAAAGGGACTTCAGGATGAAGGACAAAGCGAGGAAGACACTGAAGAAGGTGCTAGCAAGACTAGGAGTGAGAAGATGAAGAGGATGTTCAGGAGACCAAGATTCCCAAGAATGTACATATACTTCCAAAAAAAAAATTTTAAAAATTGAGGACGGATCTTTCTGTAATTTGACCCGAGCACTCGACTCATTTTCAAAATAAAATAGGGTGGAAGGGGGGGCTTGCTTCTGTCTTGTCTCATAGGGCACAAAAGTCGATAAAACTCACAATAAAATAGTTTTTGATTGCAAAATATTAATGCCATCATACAAGTAGGACATCCCATATTGGATCGAATGTATTTTCTTTATAACACTCTCATAATAATACAATCTGAGATACATTAATTATAATCAAACTAAAATTTCACAGAAAATTCATGCGTTTTCCATTAAGTAGTTAGCGTACCGCGAAATAATCTGCTAAAACAATCTAGAGGAATTGAAACAGGAGTATTTTAAAAAGAAAATAATAATTTAGAATAATGAGAAATAAAAAAGTGAGTGCCCGGGACAAGACAGGAAGAAACTCCCCCCTACCTAATAGTCCTAGTAACTTCTCCTGAAGAAGAAGAAGAAGACGACGAAGAAGAAGAAGGAGTAGACACTGAGGTGGTAGTAGAGTCGCCACCTCCAAACAACGAACTGAAGAACCCCTTCGTCTCAGGTTCCTGCCTCATCTCACCTCTGCAAAACATACACCCTTCCCAAATATAGTCCTTTTCGTTATATAAACATTTAAAAAAATGTTTGACAGGAAAAACAATTTATTTTAAGTAGCACACAGTGAAAAAAATAGAAAAGTATACATGGAAAAAAAAGGGAAGGTCATACCTTTTTGCAGAAATTGAAGTTTTAACGTTACATGTTTAGTGTATGACATTGGCTTATTTTGTGCAGGAATACTCCATAATGCTATTGTCTGTTGGTGCATCAACCGCTACAATATGCACTTTAGTAATAAATATATATATATATATATATTCGTTGGCCCACGTCTTGCCTATTATTTCAATTTACTTTTTATTCATTTTTTTCAATATTAATGTTTGATACTAACAATGTTTAATTCGATATATTTTTCATATGAGGCCATTTTTATTGTTTAAGAGTACTAATTGTTAACATTTTTATTGTTTAAGAGTACTAATTGTTAACATTTTTATTGTTTAAGAGTACTAATTGTTAACATTTTTATTGTTTAAGAGTACTAATTGTTAACATTTTTATTGTTTAAGAGTACTAATTGTTAACATTTTTATTGTTTAAGAGTACTAATTGTTAACATTGTTTTCCTTTACATATTTTAGTTATTTTAACAGAATATTTCAGCCTTACTGCACATTGAGGTGAAGAAAAAAAAACGAAGGAGGCGCTGTCAGGCATCACAACAGATGAATTTAAAAACGAACAATGGAAAAAAAGATTGGACAAGTGCATTGGCTGTTATGGAGAGTATTTTGAAGGGGATTGAAGAATTTAAATAAATACACACGTTAAAAAACGACTTGTCCGGTTATTTTTGGGTATCTCTCTCGTAATATTTTCATTGCATATAAATGCAGTTTCTAGTTATAATTATTGGTAAAATGTCTTACGAAATGGTCTTGGTCTTGTTGAGGGCTGTTATAAACCTAGGCTGGACGTAGAACCAGGCTCCTTGATTCTTGTGTTCCTCCTGGGACCAGCAGAGCTCAGCGTTCGGATATTTGGCACATTCCGCTTTCACCAAGTCGTATGGGAAAGGTGAGATCTGCGCATTCAATTAAATAAATAATTATAAAATAATAGTATCAACTAATATAAAAATATTAATAAACATAAACAAATTACAACCAGGACAGGACCTGCCAGGACAGATGACGGAGGCTGGCTACCTGGCTTTTGATCGGTTCGTCTCCTCCTGGCGGAGAATTAAGAAAGCATTCTAGCCCGGCGCCGGAGGCCCCGCCGACTGCCGACAGGCGCTGCGGCGGCTGCCCCTGGCTACGGGAAATAGGCAGAACAGAACCCCCCGAGGAATCTCGAGCTCACTCGGCGCCGCCCAAAAACCAAGGACGACTGCGGACCGTAGCCATCGAGCGGGTTCACAGTACCAATTTTGTAAAAATAGTTAATAAAAACGAAGAAAGGTTACCCATTTCCCCGCCGATCAAATAGGGTGATGTGACCGACCCCCTCAGAGGGTCAGGGGCACCAAAAAAAAAATAAAATAAAAATAATTACATCACCTCTCTACTACAATTAGGAAAATCGATATAAGTAGTTATACTTTTTTTGTATGATAGCTGAGATAACCAGTTATAAATATATATATAGTATGTATATATTCGAGTGTCCTAGCCCTAACAGCAACGATGTAGTAGCGTCATTGTTTTTTTCTCGTGTTAAATCCTTGAGCTCGCCGTCCTTCAGAGGATACGTTAAATGGCGGTCCTGAGTCTCTGCTATGTCAGGTACTCGTTAAAAAACCCTACCCTAATTATACCAGAGTATGCAGAATTTAGGTTAAAACTCTCGCGAAGTTGAAGCCCGGAATGTATTGTCTTTATGTATTTTTTGTCAACTGACATAAAAAAAACAAGGATACTCATATATTTAAACGAACAGCTTTTTTTTTTTGTTAATTACTAAAAGCTCAGTTTCCCGTCTTTGAATCTTTTGTTCAGCGAATGCCAAACGTTTTATTTGGCCGGCCATCTAGTTGAATAGTCTGAAAGACAAGTACCACCCATCATGAATAAATTGTGTTCGGTAATAAGAAAATTTCTTATATTTAATATAATATATATTTAATATTAAAAATATGTGGAGTAACATTACCTGTTCCACTCTGGCAATGGCCACGTTCGACTCGAGTCCTCTCTCCTTCCTCGCCTTGTTCAGGTCGTAATACACTTTGCCAGAACAAAATACTAATTTCTTTACTTTTGAAGGATTTTTACTAGCAGGTCCTTCGTCAGGGATGATCCTAAAACATTGAAAGAATGATATTAAAATATTGTTATAAAGATTATATATATGTAGGTATATATATTTTTTTTTTACAGATCACGAAACATGTTTTAAAACCGTTAATGCCCATTTTTATCATTAATATATTTTTTTTCTCGAAAAAAGTTTAATGAACTCAAAATAATTGATTCACAATTTTACACACATCGCTTATAACTTCTCAGATATTAACTGTCTCGTGTGTGGACGCAGCGCATTTCGGATACCATTAAGACCTAAGTTGAAACATTGAAGTACGCTTGGTTATGTCAATAAATGTCAGAATTACATACTTTTAACATTGGTCTAGGCTCATAATGGTTTCTGAGTAGATATCATAACTTAATATTCAACTTATAAGCCAAGTTATGATCTCTGTATACAGAAATTGTGGTTATTTTGATGATTATCACACTGGAGGAGAACAAAGTGATCTATGCGCAGGCTAGAGTTCAGCCCTGAGTCCAGTCCCCAGTCGAACGCCAAGGCAGTGAGTCTGGGAGGTCTTACAGGTGTTACTGATGAATGAAGCTCAGTGACCCAGTACAACCAGAGGGGTCTTTAAAGAGTACTTGACATCGTACAGGTTCAGGACCATCGCTTAACTTCCCATCCGTAGGACGACTTGAATACAAATCAAGTATTACCTGAGAAATTCAGTGCCGGTGACCATCAGATCAAAGGAGGACCTGGCCTCAGGATGTCTTAGGAGAGACTTGGGGGTCATCAGGATGAGAGGCTTCCGGAAGGGGAGAGCGATCTGCCGCCGAAGGATGTGGAAAAGGTTGGCAGGGGTGGAACAGTTGGCCACGATCCAGTTGATATCGTGAAGTTGGCGAATGGCAAACTCTGAGGTCTCTGGAGGGAAGTAGTCCGGGTCGTCGGCACACATCTGGAGGAACCGCTCCATCCTGGCCGAAGAGTGTTCAGGGCCCATCCCCTCCAGTCCGTGAGGCTGCAGCATCACCAGACCTGACTGTCGTACCCACTTGGACTGACCTGAGACAAACAAAGATATGTATAAAGCTGAAAGTCTGTCATTCTGTCTGGACATCCTGGCGTCATGCAAAAAAGGTTGAACGAATGTTCACTAACTTTTCAGTTTATCTCAAGAAGGACCCAACTTAAAATACAGGCTGGGTGGCATCCCGAGTGGTTGCTGGTCAAGGGGAGAAATCAATTTTTAGGAGATATTTTTGTCTCATGCCCAGGCTTCAACTACGAGGTCATATCGCCTACTCGCAGAGCGCTGATAGACATGCAACCGATTCCACTATGGTACCAAGTACTGTTTTCACTTTCCTTTATGTCTCCCTCATATGACAGCACGATACAACAATTTTCATCACAACAATGGACAGATATATCCCTTGAATGCAAAATCTCACCTGATGCAATAAACTGGTCGATGATACACTGGGCCGTGTTGTTGAAGTCACCAAACTGGGCTTCCCAGAGGACCAGAGCGTTCGGGTTGGTCATCGAGAATCCTACCTCAAACCCTGCCAACAGAAAATAATAATAAAAACATGATTCGCATAGTTTTACTCCTTCTAAAGACTAACAATAAACTGTAAAATTTACAGTTTAAATTTCTTTTGTATTTACAGTGTAAATACAGATTGTCTTTGTGCGAAGTTTCAATAGAATAGCTGACTTGGAAAGAGATATCGATGACAGAAATAGTACAGCATTGGAACAGCTTAACAGCTACTATTCGTTGTACTTTCTCTCCTTAAGGGAAAGTAAAAAAAAAAAAGGTTAGATGAATCACTCATTTGATAATTGAACACTAAATTTTACGCTCTTACTTTAAAAGCAATCGTCCGATTTGGCTGAAAATCAATAGACTCAAGACAACTCTGAATCCTCGATACATTCATTAAATTGGCAGTTATCAGGGTTTAGGAGTTGAGATCGTCAGCACAAATTATGTAGATAGTTTATTTTTCTGAACATAAATTTCTTATTTCCGCACCTCTATGAAGTATAGGAAAAGTTATGTAATCTAACAGAAATTCCATGTTGCTTTCACTGGAAGTTCATGTTTTCCGAAATCCTGATCCTTGAAAATGAAAAAAAAAAAGTCAACACGATTATTCCCGATAGAATGAATGTATTGACAAGAAATTTTATATTAGTATCTAGAACCCTCCAAGGACATCTCCTTGATTAGAGCCCTTCTCTAAGTAGGCTCCAGTCAAATACCCTAATAACTGCCGATGTAATATACCGACACAAAATTTAGTATGATTCAGAAGCCACTATATAAGTCAAATATGATTGACTTTGGAGGGAGAGCGAAAACGTAATTGATTAATTCGTGCTGGGGAAGTACAAAGCCGGTGCTTCACGGACTATCCTACCTATCTATCAACAAGGTACCTGGATGGGGAAATAAAACTACTTACCGAGAACTCCATACTCGGAGAGAGAACTGTTGCAGACGGAGTAGGGAGCCTGGTCGGGATAGAGGTTGGACAGAGGTCTGTAGATGGCCTTGTCCACCTCCTGATGGTGAAGGACGTGATGACGGTGGGAGAAGGTCCCTCGCTCTACGTCCTGACCAGATAGACGGACATGAATACCTAAAATTTTCAAAAAAATAATATAAAAAATAATAAGATGAGAAATTACAAGGTATAGTTAGTTATAGGCGTCAAATTGTCCTAAAAACATTGAAGAAGTGATCAATTTTTTACTGTTCAACTCAAAATCATTGGTTTCTTATATCTTCCAACGAGATGTAGACGTTTCAAACTATCGACTTTGGATAGTCAGTAATTAATATTATAATTTTTATTTATAAGTAAGTAACAATGATCGCCTGTCGGCATAGTGTACTCTCCGTCGCCATTGAACAGCTCCAGGAAGCCCTGACAGAAGTTTCTCTCTGGTCCTCAAAATAGAGGCTAAAACTTAACGTAGGGAAGACTGAAGCTAAAATCTTCACTCTCCGCAGATTCTCCATAGAAGAACAACGTCAGCTACAATTTGATGACTTCCCAATTCTCTGGAACCCCAAGGACCAGGGTGTGCGCTATCTTGGAGTACTTTTGGATACACGACTCACATGGAAACTACACATTAACAGAAAACTACAGCAAGCATATTCACGACTTAACACCCTCTACCCTCTCATAAACAGAAACACACCACTTAAACACACATGTACTATTCTGCTATACAAGACACTCCTACTTCCACTTCTAACATACGCCTGTCCAGTCTGGATCGGTACTAGCAACACTAACATGAAACGACTTCAAACATTTCAAAATAAAGTATTCCGAATAGCAACAAACGCATCCTGGTTTGTCAGGAATCACAAAATCCACGAAGAACTGGGAGTTCCTCTATTTGCAGCTCTTGTGAACTTGTGAAAAATCACCACCAATTCCCACCAAACATGGCTAAGAACCATCTCGCAAACACCAGCTTTTGAAACAAAAAAACTGCTTTAAATCGGTTAAGCCGTCTTGAAGCTACGATCCCACAGACAGACACAGACACACACACAGACAAAGGCTTCAAACTTATAACACCCCTGTTAAAAATACCCCGTTAAAAATACATATTCATTATAGATACATATATATCATATACTTTTTTTTTTTGATGCAGAGAAATTCAGCGATTTTTCTAAAAGAAAATATGTGGGTAACTTGAAATGTTCTGTTTTACAAATTTCTAACGGCCTGGCAACACTGGTTTGGTACCAATTCACTTGTCTTAATTGGTAGGATTACCATTCTTATAGTTGTTATTATAACTCATGGGGTCTTTAACGAGTACCTGATCGTACAGGCTCGGGACCATCGCTTAACGTCCCATCCGAAGGACGGTATACCTGTTAACTAGGGTCGATTGAGTGTATACAGTACCTTCCTTGAGAAGCGATCCGAAAGCCATGGCCTCCCCGAGGGCCCAGTCTACCGTCCTCTGTTCCACCATCTGCATCCTAGATTTCAGGATCCTCTCGATACCTATAACAACAAAATACAACATTTGTCAACAAATAACAATAATATATAAAGAAGCTACGCTCCAATGGGAAGTAAGTCCGAGCTTGAACTTAGCGAATTTCCGTTCTTAGTAGGTATCACATATCGTTTAGAGGAGCCATTCCCAACCAGAGCACATTTGGGAGGAAACAAGGATGTTCCTGGACATAGTTCCACTAAGGGCCTCCCTCGGCCGTGTTTCGAACCCGCAAACTTGTGCTCAGTAAGCAAGCACGCATACCAATACCGGCGCCCTCATATTCCCACGAACTGTCCGATCGGCACGGAACTTGGCAAATATTGTTACCGTATAAGTAGTAAGTATTGAGTATAGGTATGGGGTATGAGCACATTTGAAGGGAATTGGATGCCCTTGTCTGTCGGTATGCAAACGGACTGATAATCTAGTGGGACAAATTCCTTGTCTTTTCACGTAATCCTCTGCCCACTTTTATTAATTCGGTTTGCAAAACAAAAACATTTTAAACGAATGAAATAATAATAATCATAAAGATACGTCTTACAATTTTTTAAATCGAAATAGTTTGAAAATATATACACAACCGATATATTAAATCATAAATACAAACACATAGTATGAGATAAAAGATCATATTTAAATAAATGATAAATAATGAAAGGTACATGAATATCAAATTGCTAGCATTATAAGGTACTATTTATTATTTATTTTAGTTATAAATATTTTATAATTATATTTCAATAGGTAAATCTTTCGTCAGAACGATATTTCGGTTCGATTACGGGCATTAATGTTACGAAAAAGTTAAATTCTGAAGTAAAACCAGGAATTGATACATATGTTGTTACTGGTTTGGCAATAATACAAGGACAATGAGTAGCAGTACCTTTATGTATGACGAATTCGGCAGCGTTGGGAGGAGGAGATGAGAACCGTTTGCCAATATGGACCAGGGTGTCTTCAACGACCCCCGTCGGAGACATCTTCAAGGGGTCCTTCCCCTCGAAGAACCCTGACCAGGGCGAGTCGATCCAGTCCTTGTACTTGATATGGGTCGATTTGGTCGAATTGTCGAACGCCTCTTGACAGATTTTGTCGTACTTCTCCGCCACATCCTTAACACGGGAAAATTACATTAACTATCAAGTAAAATTGCATAAATGATAAAAAATATGAGCATGTCGGAGTTGCATATTTCATTAAATAAATTTTAGTACAGTAAAACACTAATGGACTATGGGGGTATTAATGTACGTCATCAGTTATGGTCGTCATTGTCTTTTTACGAAGTAGCCGCTGAACGGATATGTTTACTCATTGTTCAAAAATAATATACTATACTGTACAATAAATAAATTTTGAGTTTTAATCACAAAGATGTTTTGTTTTGTTAACCCTATCTCAGTTCGTACTGGCGCACCTCCCTTGAGGCCAATTTGGCTAAAAGTCAATAAGTATCTTACTTATTATAGACTTCTAGCTAGTTAGTAAAGTACAGTAGAGTCCCGCTAATCCGGACTTAGCGGTCCGAAAGTCCGGATCACCGAAAGTCCGGATTAAACGGAATTTGCTGTAAAGTGCACATGATAAATATTTTCGCAATTTTTTTTTCTCATAAATACACCTTTTCCTTCAGGTTAATTTTATTTTCAATACTACATAATGTATATGTAAGTTTTCGACCTATGAACTGAGATAGGGTTAACAAAACAAAACATCTTTGTGATTAAAACTCAAAATGTATTTATTGTACAGTATAGTAACTACTGTACAAAACAAACCACGGTACATTAAAAACGAAATAGGTAAACGTTAAATTCTGAACAGGACTATAAAAGTACGTAATGAAAACAAGAATAATATTTTTAGACTCACTGAAAAAAGTCATTTCCTGGAAAATAGGGTGCGCGCGCCGTCTTCTTTGTCGGCACTTTTTCATCGTAGCGAATTGAGTAAGTCAAGTCAAACCCTCTCTTTGAATTATTTTTGTATTTACCGCTCGCTAAATTAAATTTTTAGTTTACTAAATTTTAATTAGTTTTTTTAAAATCCCGTCCGGATTAACCGGATGTTTGGATAATCGGTGTCCGGATTAGCAGGACTCTACTGTATTATGACTCATGCCCAGGGTTTAACTATGAGATCATATCGCCTACTATCAAAGCGCTCTGGCATCCTCTTATGGATTTCTAGAACCACATATTAAATTTCGAGTCGATACATTGATTTTATCAGAATAAATACCATAACTCCACTTTTCGGCGGATTATTTCTGCCAAAATCATTTCACATTCTTAATTTTCAATAATAGTAAGAAATTGAATTGAAATAAACTGCAAATTGTATCTTTTTTGATTTAGAGTAGCAAACATAAAGACATTCGCACACATCCGCCAAATGGCATTTAGGCCATCAGTATATTTCTATTGTTTTAAATTATTGCAAAAATTCCTTATAATAATAGAAAATTCAAAATATTACCTTGACTTCAGCATCAGTGACAACTCCTTCATTGACCAACTTGTCTCCGTAGATGTTCAAAACATTCTTGTGATTTTTGATGATTTTGTACATCAAGGGTTGTGTGAACATGGGCTCGTCTGCCTCGTTGTGCCCGTTACGACGGTAGCACACCTGTCGCAACAATTAGTTATTATTCAAGTACCTATACAATTATAACTTAAAATAATATAAAAATAACGGGCAATCAAGAGCATAAATTCAGGAACATCTAATAAATTAAAAAAAACAAAAAAAACAATGTATGTAACCCAACGTTTAATTATTGTTACCATTATCTGTATTTTGCTGAGCTGAAACTTCTTTTGCCATTACACATTTTGTCATCATGTACCCTTTCGACAGATAATGAGTTTTGAAAAATCGTTACAGGTTAACTACCCTTTATTATTAACATATTTTGCTCACTTTTAAATGAGGTTTCTTATTACATGCTAAAAAGAAGTTAAATACGATATTTCATCAAAATCCGTTCACTGGTTGTTGAGTTAGGCGTATGACAACGATTTAAGGCGCAGACACGACAGATGCGCAATAGAAAGTGTTTGTTTTGACTTGAAACGAAAAGTTGTGAGGGACATTTTGAAATCAAAAGAGAGATTTTGGCTCTCAGAAACGGTCACAAAGCCTTCCTTTATCCTTCGTACCTGTAGCTAGTTCGTTATTGAGACTCATGCCCGGGCTTTAATTAAGAAGTCATAGCGCTCTTTCATCGCTCTGGTGCTACTGGCGCCCTCTTACGGACTACTAAGCCCACATATTAAATTTCGAGTCGATACATTGATTAATTATCACCTAGGGTAGGGGTCTTTAACGATTACCTGACATCATACAGGCTCGGGACAATCACTTAACGTCCCATTCGAAAAAAAGTTTTTTGAGCTCAGTAGGCTAGCATGCTATCTCTGAGCTACCGGTGCTCTCTATCGTGTACTATATACGAGGAAGCTAAATAAAATGTACGGTTTCATACACTCAATCTAATAATATTTTAAACGGAGTAAGCCCCAATAGTTTTGTGTTTAGACAGAAGGAGAGCAAAACACACAAAAATGGAAATACTCCTTAGTGATAATTATCATATTCAGATAAATATTTGAACATTATCTGAAAACAATTTTTTAGATATAAAATGTGCAATATAATTAATATAAACGGTATTAGATAACATGTAATAAGGCCCCTAAGTAAAGAAGTCATAATTTTTATTTGAAGAGATTTTTTCAATAATAATTATAATCAATAATATAAGAGTTATTAATGATACTTAACATTTTTTGCAGATATTGTGAAACACTTAAAAAGTAAAGAAAAAATGGATGTTTTTTTTTTTGTTTTTTTTTTAAATATTGTCTATTTCACCAAATATACATATCTTCAGTTATGTCGTGACTGAAGATGGTAGCAATAACGAAAGTACTCCCATATTATATATACATATTTTAAGAAATAGACAATATTTGACGGGGTTAGAATCAAAATGGTTTAAGTGACATTTTAAAACTTTGAAAAAACTGTGGATTAAGTGCTTAAATGATTTTTAAAATCTATAATTTATCGAAACCGGAAATATGTTTTCATATTCTTTCATGGTGAAAGTTGCTTTCAGCAAACCACAAAATTTTATAAAAATCCTTATTTCAAGATCACTATTGATATGTTTAAGTTACTTGTTCATGTCACCAAAATGGTAGAAGTGCTTTGCCACTAGATCTCAGCAGTGGCTAGGATTTCACTTGTATAACTTTTTTCCTGAACAGAACTATCATTTTTGTACCCGATTATGCACTTAACGAAAATTTTTCAAAAATGTCACTTGGACCATTTTGATTCTAACACCGTCATAAAAAAAAACAATAATGTTTTCTCTTTATTATTTTTTATAAGTAAAGTGGTCTTAATTGTAGTCAAAATTAGCTGAAAATCTCATCAGATCTCAGAACACTTGACATCTTCATCTAAAATGTCGAGTTAAAGCGCTCATAAAGTTGCAGTCGGGGGGCACTAGAGCATAGAGCATGGTCCCACCACGGGCGTAAGCCGAAACTAATTCACAATATGTTACATTTACTGTCGAATAGAACAGTATTAATGTTAAACAATTTCCTCAATTATCAACTATAAATGGAATTGTTTATAGATAGCACCCATTTTACTATTACGATAATACTGATACTTACAAGATCTATGACAACGTCTTTATGGAAGGTGTTCCTCCATTCGGCGGCAACATTGCAGACATGGATCACAGCCTCGGGATCATCAGCGTTCACGTGGAATATAGGTGCGTTCACCACTCTGGCCACATCTACAGGCAAACGGCAACGTTACATTGTATACAGGAAACAATTGAAGGAGTGAGTGGATAAAAGGGCTTTTTGACAAAAATACGTTTTTGAGAAAAAATCCATTTTGTTAAACACCCGGTAACTTTTTTATTACAATATATATTAAAATGAAATTTTCAGGCTATATTCCTCAAAATATTTATCTGTTTGAAGGGTTTACATGATTCCTTTGCACTTAACCCATTTATTCAATACGAAAAATGGAACATTTGGAAAATCTCAATTAACCCCTTTATCCATTCGTCCCTTCTATTATTACTTTGAATAATATTTATATTGTAAAGTTCAACAATTAATGGGTGTACTTCCCCAGATCGAATTTATAAACTAATCGACCGTTTGGGCTAAAAAATCAATAGTTGATTTATAAAGAATGACTTAACCTTCTTAATCATGACTAAGTACTTCCCCAGCACGGATTAATCAATTACATTTCCGCTCTCCCTCCGAAGCCAATCGACCGTTTGGGCTAAAACTCCATATTTGACTTACATAGAGGCTTCTGAACCCTCATATGTAATTTTGTGTCGATACATTCATTGCATCGACAGTTATTAGGATATTTGATTAGGATATTATATGCGCGTTACAGGGCTTTAAGTATCGGGAAAACGGAATTTTTTTTAAATGCTCCATACGTCAAAACGGAGCCTTTGTAAGAGATCAAATTTGTGTATTTTTTCTGTAAAAATGCGATTACATCCTGGAAAGAATTGAAAAAGACGATTATATCACTTAAAATGATTGATGTGATTTTACAAGGTACAGACAGATGTCGGCTTCGGAAGCGTATAGCTCAGCGGATGATGAGAAAATCGCTATGGAGTCGTATGACAACAAAAAGTAGAGGTTTCAATCTTTCATTTGAGACCAAGAAGACCCCTTAAAGAGAGCTGCAAAAAGTGGACACAGAGGGTGGCAGGTTTCACGTATATATAATGTTTTAAGAGTTAGAAAAACATTTTTTGAACCAAAAAATAAATATTTATAATAATAAGATGTTGATATAATTTAAACAGAAATACAAATAAAAAACAATTTTTTGACAACAAAACAGTCTCCTCCTTGTTTACCAGCCATAAATAAAAACGAAACTTTGGACAAGAGAATAGCAAAATTGGAGTTGAGCTGACTGGAAAAAAGTCTTATGGAATGACGTGTCCAAATTTTAGATTTTTGGTTCTCGAAGGCCAACATTTGTTCGAAGTACATCAAGTGAGCGACACAAAAATTATTGTATCGTGCCTACAATCAAGTTTGCTGGTGGCTCTGTAATATTTTGGGGAGAGGGAAAGAAGGGGGGGGGGGGGGGGGGGGGGTGAGAACAGAGTTGCCAACTTAGTCAAGATTGAAGGAATCATAAAAAAAGAACAATATAAAAAAATCCTGGAGGAAAATGCAATTTCTTCTGGTGAAAGAATAATTGGAGACATGTTCCGAGTTCATGCAGGACAATGATCCCAAACATTCTTCTAAGCTATGCAAGAGCTTTCTTGAAGAAAAAATTAACATAATGATTTGGTCACCATAGTCTCCCGACCATAACCCAATCGAGCTTTTATGGGATGAGTTGGATAGGAATGTGAGAAGGTTAGCCCCAACTAACAAACAGGATGAATGGAAGAAAATATCTGCAGAAAAATTGGAGGAACTTATTAAAAGAATGCCTAGAATATGTAGATGGTTTGGTTTTATGACTCATGCCCGGGCTTTAACAACGAGGTCATATCGCCTACTACCAAAGCGCTCTTTCGTCACTCTGGTGGACATGAGCCCGACTCTACTGTGGGAGTCCTAAATTTTGTCTACCCTAAATTTTTATTCACCTAGGGTAGGGGTCTTTAACGAGTACCTGACATCGTACAGGCTCGGGACCATCGCTTAACGGCGTGCTTAAGTTTATTTTACCTCCCAGATAAAATAAACTAAGGGCCTCGGTCGGGTTACGAACCCACGACCTTGAGCTCAGAAGTCAAGCACGCATACCACTGAGCTACCGGCGCCCTCGAATATGTAGAGCTGTAATAGCTACCGAAGGCTGCCATATTAACCAATCAGCTGTTTAAATTGTTTTTTATTTTTATATAAATTATATTATATCAACATCTTATTATTATAAATATTTATTTTTTGTTTCAAATGTTGTTCTAACACTTAAAATATGTATTTTTTAAGAAAATAGAGGTGGGCAAATGCTTTTGACTGGTAGTGTATATTGTAACAGTCCTTTATTTAATTTTTTTAAAATTAGTAGTGTAGGCTGCTCACCTGTACAGTATGCTGATGATCTGGAGAATCTGGGATCCGTGGTGAAACCAATCTGGTTGTTGACAACCAAATGTATGGTACCATGGGTCGTGTAGTCTGGGAGGTCGGACAGATGGAACGTTTCGTAGACAACACCTTGTCCGCAAAATGCAGCATCCCCGTGCAGCAGAATCGACATCACCTGTAGAAAAAATATTTAATTTAAACTAGCAGATACATGGATCAAGCGAATATAACAAAACAATAATTGAAGCGGTCATTGCTGAAAGGGGATATGTAACAAAAATAAAAATTTTGGGAAGCTCAATAAAACTTCCTAAAGAATTGCGTCACATACCTCCTTTCAACAGTGACTCAAATATTCTCAGCTCCACCACAACCAAAGAGCGCACTGCACATGTCTCATTTCAACACAGAAGATGTGTTCAGTCCTCAAGATTATGAAAATATAAAAAAAGTCGTTTTGACATTTGATGTCACATATCCCCTTTTAACAATGACCGCTTCAATTGTTGAACAACAATTATTGTTATTTTTTGGGTTGTGTAAGGAGATTCTTAATTCATATATATTATAGTATTACAGCATTACTTCTCCTATTTATTTTTTGCTTTCTCAAAAATGCTTTGATTAGGTGTTTAAATATTGAAATCAACTTAATAATTAGTTGACCTAAAGAACACATGCATTATAGATACTGATAATGGAAGCACTTCCAGAGACGTTCTTAGTTGTTGAGAAAATGTACAAAATAAATGGGAGAACGAATGCTGTGATATTGTTATATACTTCATAGTTTAAAGCAATGAAATTAAAATTGAACGATTAAAATTGATATAATCAATCAATATTTTGTTCACACAATTCACAAGAAATCAGAGTAATAATATAAATTTACTTACAATCAAGTTAGAAACAAATTGAAATAAAACAATGTTCAAACACTAGTGTGAGGAAAAAATAAAGCTAAAAAATATATATACATATGGAGGGGTCAGAGCACAAGTGAACCAAGTCCTTAGTTCATTTTAACGCCGCAGGATATCAGCTTGAATCAAGTCCTTGGCCCCAGTTTTTCATTTATTTCAGAGCGCTAGTGAACCAAGTCCATAAACCCATTATTCTGATTGTTTTAGTTGACAGTTTATTTAATGAAAGGACAACCGTTTCAGCTATAATGACATTTATTACTACGGTGCACCTCAGAATTGATTATGAAAAAAAAAACTTTGAGAGCCAATTGCTCGGAATCAAATGTGATGGACTTGGTTCACTTGTGCTCTGAACCCTCCATATGTATATTTTGTAAATAAGTATATGAAATGTAACGATTTTGCTTTTCAGTAGAAACATCTTACATTTAATAATGGAATAAGATGTATACATAAACTTAATAACTAATAAAATATTTGAAAATAAGATTAAAAATAATTACTAAAAACAACAATGTATTTTCAAGAAGACTAAAGAGGATAGGCTTATTTTGTACAAATAATTATCAGGCTATCATCTGTTAAGAATTAATAATAAAGAAAACAAAAAATAGGCTTACGGTATTCAATTTCAAGTTCATTTTATAAAGACACTGTTTCTTCAACAATAATAAATATATGGCGTGAAATAATTACACTACACGCTCCAAACTTCTAAGCAAAGGCAACTGACACCAGTGTTGCCACGTTAACGTTTGTTTCTTAATATGTAAATAGTTTTTTTTAAATATACCTACAAGAAGTGTGTTATTTTTAGTGAACTCTATTCTAACTTCAATAATTCGCCCACCCCCCTTCATTCATGTCATGAAATTTTCATATGATTTCAAAAAGCTTTAAAATTGTGATAACATTGAAAACTTGAAAGGAGTCTAACAAAACTCAAAAGGCCGTTCGGTCTCCCTACATTTATTTAATTGATACAAAGTTCACGTTTCGCCTGTTCAGACATTCTCAAAACTAAAATATGTTTTACATACATATGAAACAATAACTTACTGTAAAAATACAATGAAGTTATACCCATAAACCAAGTTTCATAAAAAAAAAACCTGTTAATTTGCAGGTAAAGTTTCAATCAGATTTACCTTCTTTCCTTCGTTGTCGCCCCTGTAGAACTGCTCCGCTCGAGTCTTCCCTTGAACCACCGGGTCCACAGCTTCAAGATGAGAGGGGTTCGCCACGATTGCAAGGCGAATGTTCTTGTTTGTCACTCGGTTCAATCGTTCGATGTACGTGCCCAAATGGTACTTTACGTCTCCTGAGCCCTACAAAAAAATAAAAAAACATACAAAACAAAAACAAAAATAGACGTTTTCACGTCAAAACGCGACAGCGCGTTGCTGAAGTGATCACTGGTTTTATTATCCGTCTCAAAAACACTGATTTCTTACGTATCTTAACAATAGAGATGTTGCCATTTCACAGTATCGCTTGTTTGAATAGTAAGTAATTTTTATTTACATCCTTCCATTAAACTTTAAAAAGAGGGTGCTTACTGAGCTGAAGATCGCGGCTTCGAACCCCGGCCGAGCCCCTTAGGTTTTTTATTTGAGGTGAAAAAACCTTCAGCACACCGTCCTTCGGATGGGACGTTAAGCGATGGTCCCGGGCATGTACATAGTCAGGTACTCGTTAAAAAGCTCTACCCTAAATGAATAAAAATTTAGGGTAGGCAAAATTTAGGAATGACATAGTAGAGTCGGGCTACTACCAGAACGCTCTAACGTCACTCTGGTGGAGTCCTGTATTTTTCCTACCTAGACTTATTCCTCCTGGGTTAGGGATCTTTAACGAGTACCTGAAATTACACAGGCTCGGGACCATCGCTTAACGTCCCATTCGAACGACAGCATGCCACGGTTTTTTACCTTCGATAAAAAACCTAAGGGAAAAAATAATGTAAAAAAAAAGAAAATTTTCAATTGGGAACGTAGAAAACTGAACGGATTTGTTTTTGTGTTCAGGTTCTATCTCAGACAGTACAATATAACTGAACTTCCAAGGCCAGTTTCACGCCACCCAGTATACACGACTTTATCTCATATTTTTACTTTTCAGAGATTAAGTTTGATATTATTTTTTCGTCCTGAACGACATAGCTTAAGACACACTTTGGCGCAAAACAAAATGCATTTCCAAATGGGGCCGATGTACTCCAATGAAAACCCCTAACCCTGGGACACCACGCCCTCTCCTGAAGAGTTTACCTCATCGACAGCCTCCAGGGTGGCAAACTGAGTGAAGATATGTTCCAGAGGTTTACGACAAACGTTGGCCAGCACGTTGAGCCTTCCACGATGTGGCATTCCGATGACGACTGACTCGACACCCAGCTCTGTTGACTTGTCAATGGCCTGCTTCATTGCGGGTATGAGGATCTCACAACCTTCCAGACCGAACCGCTTCTCGCTCGAGTACTTACGGGCCAGGAAAGCTTCAAAACTGAAAAAAAATAAATAAATAATATTAATAAAAAATAACATCATAAACTGGAAACAGAAGAAAATATAGAACAACAAAGTTGAAAGCCTATTATATGTCTGCTTGTTCAGGCATTCACCGAAAACGGCTTAACTTATTTTTGTGAAACTTACTGGTTAACTCAATAATCATGTACTTCCCTATATCCGAGTTCATCCTGCCCTCACAGACACACAATTACGCAAATATAATAAGGAATAAAGCAACAAATTAATTTTAATATAGTATGAAGATATCCATCATTGTGAATACTCTGGAGATGTAAACTCCGAAGTTCACATGGCCTTAGGTCTTAGCGCCACTTTCAGGTGGAAACAAACTTCATGATTTTAAGAACAAAAAAGAAAAAGAAGTTGGACGATTTCGCTCACCAATGTAATACGAAAACGAAAACCAGAATGAAAGGTTTTCGCTTAATGAGAATAGAAAAAACCTAATATGCTGTAGGTGTTTATTTTTTTTTATACATTACATACATAGAGGGTTTTGGCGGGGCAACACATAAAATGAAAGTTAGCTCTCAACGGTTGATCGGAACCTCCAACAAAATAACCTTATAAGCCCGGTACAAATATAGGCCACGTGGGATCTAAGAAATTTGAATGGGAGGACGAATCTATTTCTGACCAAAAATTATGAATTAACGCGAAATTATGACTTGTTTCTCCCGGAAAAAATTATAATTAAATTTTGAACATGAAACAACAAATTGCAAAAAGGTAATTCTAGAACTTTGGAAAATCCTTTTCCCAGTAAAAGGAATTCATGTAGCTAGTATTTATTAATGCTGCCTTCTCAAGAAAAACCAACCTGAAGTAAATGTTAATGGTCCGGGGAAATGTACAATTAAATATGTCAATAGGAAATCATAATCTCTGAGGTAATAAGACTTCATTAACATCAGCAAAGTAATAATAATTTTGCACCGCCTTTACTAAACAATAATAATTATTATAAAACAAATGCAAGTTCCCCTTTTTTTAAATTCAGTGGTTCTAAAAATATGAAATTCCGGTGAAATGTCAACATGAAATTAATTACATTAAATTCCCTTGTATTATATTTATGAGGGGATAGAATAGAGGCAGAAAGAAGAGTGCACTTACCCAGTGGCTCGGGTGAGTCGAGCCAGGATGAGTCTCTTCTGATTGGCATCCATTGCCATCACCCCCGGAGTCTCCATCTTCTGTCGGATCCAGTTGCACTGTTCCAGAGAGTTGATGAACATAAACTCCACCCCGATGTGGCGACAGTAGACCTCCTCTAGTCGTTTCAGAATCTCTCGCAGTGTCAGCGATTTCTCACCGCCACCAATGAACGTGGTCGAGGGCAGTTTGAATACTCGATCCATGTCCGCATCCTCTAAATTCATCACCGCAGGTATATGACAAGAGCCTTTTTTTGTTTTTTTCCCATGCGGAGGAAGTAGGTGAGAGTGGCGACAGGATATGAACAAGATCCAGGATTCGGGAACATAAAGAGGAGAGACAAAGAGGATTAGGATTAGCAATAGGATCAGGATTATCAATAGGATTAGGATTATTTGGACGCCCAATATCTTGCTCTTGCGACCTAAAAACTTATTTGCTTGAAGTTGACATACATGTTTACATTAATATTTTTACTGTATTTCATTTATAATTTATTCTTATTACTTTGTTTAATTTATCCCCCCCCCCCCCCCCCCCCCCCCCCCTTCCCTTTCCCTTAGTTACACAATCTTTATTTTTTATTAATTTTTGTTATTTAAACTTATCTAACGACATCATTTTATGATCACAATATCCACATTTTGTATACTCAATATGATTTGTACCTACAAAATTATCTACCTGCTAAACACTACTCCTGAGACCCTGACCACATTAAACTCAAGGACAAATTAAATTAATAAACAAAATAAACAAGTTGATGTATGTTTACAATTGTATAAAAAATATTATTAAGCGGTAGTCCCGAGCCTGTACGACGCGTCGCGACGTTAGATACTCGTAAAAGACGCACACTCCCAGAGTAGAGTGAGCTCACGTTCACCAGAGCGGCCAAAAAGCATTCAGATACGTCAGCGATATGACCTCGTAGCTAAAGCCCGGGCATTAGGTCATAATAACTATCTTACTTTAATAAAAATAATATCTATTGTAATTAATATTAGAAATATTATATTCATTTATTTTCTATTTATTTAATTTTGATAATTATTATTTATCATAATTGAGTGTGTATTATAAGAATTAATATCGGTAGAGAATATCATTTATAATTTGAATGTACAAAATTGGATGGAGTATCCAATTACCATATTATATTATAATTACTAATTCTCTACTTTGTAATGGACAGTATATTCGCTTTGAACAATTATTATTATAATTATTTATCACTAATAATAAAAATTGATTTTATATACATATTTACTAGCAGGTTACCAGGTTAGCTTGGCATAATTGTATCGATTTATTCAGTTTAAAACTGCGAATATTTTAGGTCCCATTTCAGAGGAACAGGAAACAGGTATAATAAGGACAGGTTGACTGAGGTACAAAAATATTAGAAAGTTGTCTTCTCACTGTCCATTCTCAAAAAGTAGGACCGGTATTATTCATTGTGTCATCTTCAGTGGTACCATTTTTATAATTCAAAATCGGTGCTGGTTGTTGAAAATGAACAATGTGAAGACAATTTCTTATCAATCATTTGAAGAATATCGCCGATTTATTTTTAATATTCCCGTATTTGCAAATGGGGAAACTTTTTAAAAAAAAGGTTTTTGAGAGCTCATGTTTTTTTTTTGTTTTTTTTCATTTGGCACGAAAATATCATGATTTTAATTATTGCAGATATGCATAATAACTAACTAGAACAGTGTGAAAAATTAGTGTATTGGCTAATATAATAGTGATGGAGGGGCCCTATGGGCTGAGAGGTCTCATTCCTCAGATCCTAATTCTCCATGAACCAAGTATAGAAAATATAGACTGCACCAAGCAATTATATTCATGTCAAAATATTAAAATTGAAAGGTTGGTGCAGTTTTAAACCTAATAAGGTGAACGAATTAACAATAAAGTCCCAACTCAAAAAAGAGACACACTTTAAGAGCTCAACATAAGTTTGACATTAACACAAACAGTTTTTATTATAATTTTTTTGTTATTACCTGTTATAAATTATAGCCAGGTTAAATATAAGAATCATATAAATTAAATTAAAAAAAGTAATAATAAATATAATAAAATATATAAAAAGGTATATTGAAGGAAATAGGTGAGGATAAGAGAAGTCTGATAATGTTTAAATAACTAATTAATAAGGCATTAAACTAATTGATAAATAAAGTAATAATGACAACCAAAAAAGGATTAGAGAAAAGCATCGTGACAATTCATGCTGAGACAAAAGCAAAAAGCAAGACATGTTGCACAAATATATATGTATATTAATAAATAATTATTGTAAAATATAAAAAACATAAAATTGTGATAAATAAAAAAAATATATTCATAATAGATCAAATAAAAAAAAAAAATACTTTAAAAATATTATTTTGATTTTTTAATAATCTCTTGAGTTTAAAAAAATCTGTAAATAGTCACGACCATCGTCAAAGTCAATATTTGACATACATAATGGTTTCTGAATCCTCAAACTAAATTTTGCATCGATACATCCATTACAACGACAGTTATTAGAGTCGCGATTTCGCGGAAAATTAATAGGTGTCGCTCATCTTTAGAGGGTTCGGATAAACATACAAAATGTCGATACATTCATTCTATCGATAGTTATTGTGTTTACAGACACACTTTTATATAGACAGATTTTTTTTGTGGTCATTTGTGGAACCAAAAGGTCGGAAAATATGAAATTCCGTTCAAAACTCCGAATCGAATTTTTGACCAATTATATACCTTCCCTTAATATAGATTTTGTCAATATAAAAATAATAAAATATATGTTTATTTTGAAGTTTGAATAGTGAAAGCTAGTGTATATATACATTTATAAGGTTACATACGCTTCATCAGCTCATTGACCTTCATAAGCAGCTGGTCAGAATAGGTCTTGTCTTTACCTCCCTTTTTTCCTTAAACAAAAACAAAACAAAACTCCATGCTCAAAAACAAAAACAAAAAAAAAAATAAACGAACAAAAACAAAACAAAGAAAAAGTAAAAATAGAAAAACAAAAGCGTTAAAAAAAAAAAAAAAATGCTTAATGGTTATGAGAAAATGGACAATGATGAGTAAAAAATAAAGTTAAACAAAATATATAACGAAATAAGCAAAGCTTGCGAGATTCTACTAATAAAGGGCATTATAAACCCGAATCATGCACATATAATGTATCAGTGCATAAAGAATAACTATATAAATTATAAATAAATAAAGTTCAGGCAAATTAAAAGATCAGTATATTTAAAATCTGATGAACTGGTGTTAATATTATCAATACTTGCAGTCTGCAATATGAAGCAGAGATTGGCAGTTAACAATCTGTTACAAAAACAGCAGGGTGCTTTCTCATTATAACGAGAGAAAAAAAAAAAAAAAAATTCTGAGTGGTTAATACGAACTTCACAGGACAACAACCTCATTGATGAGTTTTTCCCCCTAGCCATGTCTAAAATGACAATGGTTTCATTTAAATCAGTGATTCTCATATTCACTTTTCTTTTGAAGCTTTTCATTCATTACCCCAGGAGGGAGTTATATCTACGAAATAAAACTCACTCCCGGACGTGATTCTTCGAACCCGCAAACCATGGTCTAGCCCGCACGGCCACCATGGCTCCTCCTCTTTTGAAGAGTTGGAAATTCCAATGGCTGCATTGTCTAACTTCCCCTGTTCTCGGAAGTAATACAACTTCCACAGCGCCATTTTGTATAATACATGGATGGGTCTATCATTGGGAAACAATTAAGTTTATTCGATTAATAGAATCATGTCATGGTGATTCATCATTCAGGTTAGCCTCTGAAGAATTTACTAAACATTCTAAAAACATGTTACCCCTTTTTTTCTTTTTTTAAAAAAAATAAAATTAGTGGAAAATGAATATTCTATGTATAATGATTTGACATTTGGAAAGAACTAGCCTGTAAACATATAAATTCTTTTAATCTGAATTTAAAATTTAAAAAATTCACTAATTCTTCACACACTAGGGGGCAGCACTAACAATCATTACTCATTCACATTCATCACATTTTGTTTTTTTAAACTGAAAAAATAATAAAATTACTATTTACTATTTTAAATACACACAATACAAATAAACTAAAGGAGAAATTCAAGGTCTGAAAATTATAGTAAATAGACTAAGATACCTTTGGATGCACAACTAGAACCTTCTCAATATTAATACAATTTTCCTTTTTTTTTTTAAATTGTTTTACCAATTTGATCATCTCGGTTGACAAGACTTGCCTTTAATAATATTTAAATTCTGACCAATGATATTGTAATAAATTAAAATAAAAATAAAATAAATTAAACAATGAAGTTTTTTTATTAAAAAGAAATTAACTAAAAATAACAGGAGTAAAAAAACAGAATCATAAGTTAGTAAAACAGTGACTGAAGTTGCGATGTATATCACCGCACTGCGCCTGCGCGACATGGACTACCGTGGTTCTTCCATAGTATTCCAGGACTTACGTTGTTTTTCCCCTGGATATCTATTTTATAATGTCAGTTTTATAGGGACTAACGTGCTTTTTCCCCAATCTTATACAGTGGAATGTAAAGTACACTTCTAATACTAACAGATGGCAGCACCAGTTTAATATTGAAAAAAAAATGGACTTCCGTGGTTTTTCCCCTGTGCCCTTCATATATTTTTATTTTGACTAACACTATTTTACATTATAGTATCAATAGATAAGCAATATTAAAGAAAACCTTTTATAAGTTTTGTAAAAAAAAAATTGTTGGGTAACAATAACCAGAACGAGAGACTTAAAAGTCTTCTTAAAAGCAGTCTTACTCTTCAAAACGATGAAATTAGCCCAAAAAATATATATGTATAGAAAAAAATAAATAGATTTCATGTTACTGTTGAAATTTAACCCGAAGTACACCATACCTATATAAATATATTTTTGTTCAGTTGATAATACTTATCAAAGTTAAACAAGTTATTTTTTTATAAGTTTTTAACTACAATGGATACAGATTACAAAAATATATTCGGATATTAAGTATCTGTTATCTTATTGGGTTTACCTGCTATGACGTCACATCGCTGTGATGTGATATTTCATCACCAAGATCACTTGCTCTCCCCTCCACTACTTAGTATGACCACACATGAGGAGGTTAATGGCTGTAGATGCCAACTACCATTTTAAAAGTATTGAAATAAACAAACAAAAAAAAAACGACATTCCTGTTACATTTCGACCGAGGTTCATACTATACGGCTGAACGTATAATTTAAGCATTCGATTGTTAAAATGTGAACTTTTGTCAAACAGCAGCCAGCGGTTATACAATATCTGCAATTCTCAAAATTTTAAAAATTGGGTGGAAATTAACAAAACAAACGTAAAATTCAGCGATTTCATATATTAAAAGACTCCATTTTTATGAAGACTGTCTCACTTGAGTACAAAATGGTACCAGTACTGGTACTACCACCATTTGAAGCACAGAACTGATGTCCAGTAGTACAACTGACAACACTAACCATGTTGCATGAACAACTTCTTCGAGTGCATACCTTCCGATAAAATAATAAAAAATGATTAAAAGTATATTAATCAAATAAAGTTTTGTTCACCATGATATGGAACCATAAAATAACCAAAACCAGAAAAAAGGACCTAACTGACGTTCGTTCGTTGTTCCACAGCAAACCTTCAAATTTAAAATAGGACAATCACAGTAGTGAGAGCGTCCATAGCTCAGAGGTAACGTGCCAAGATAACCGAGGCCATTAGGGTTTTTATCTGTAAAGTGAAACAGCTTGAGCACGCCGTCCTTCGGATCGGATATTAAGCAATAGTCCCGAGCCTGAGCGTTGTCAGACACTACCTACCATAGGTAACAATACCTAAATACCTAAGAAAGCAACATTTAGGTCTCATATAGTAGAGTTAGGCTCAAATCAACAAAAGAGCGCTCTGGTAATAGGCAATATGACCTCATGGTTAAAGCCCGGGCATGAGTCATAATAACTAACCATCACACAGTAACCCTTTCAAATGATATGTGCAGAGGAACATATAATAAGTGTCACTTCTGTTCAAATGACTATAATGAGGATTGTACTTGACACTGTACAGACAGACTTACCAAACTTGTAGTGGGTGTACAACAGTTCTGGTGGATGTCGCTCATCCAGATCTGCCGAAGAGATCCCCAGGGGGTCCAACTGGGCTATGTGGTGGCCTCGGATCTAGAGTGGTCAATGTTAGTGGTTAGTGCAACAAGTCAACATTCAGAAACAAATATTAACAAGAAAAAAAAAAAAAAAACATAAGAAAATAACATAGCAATAATGTAAATGAGGAGTACATTACATTAGTGAAAAGTTGAGTAGCTGGACCACCCTTCGAAGAGACAACAATCAAGTGGAGAAGCCCTTAGCGAAGGGACTTAAGTAGGCATATATGCTAAATACTTCATAAACATTCAAATAGAAATTCAATTGTTGTGGAGTGTAAGGAGATTCTGAATTTATAATAATAGCAAATATAGCTCTCCTTTATAATAATATATAGTAAATACAGCTCTCCTTTATAATAATATATAGTAAATATAGCTCTCCTTTATAATTATATATATATATATGATAATAAATATAGCTCTCCTTTATAATTATATATATATATGATAATAAATATAGCTCTCCTTTATAATTATATATATATATATGATAATAAATATAGCTCTCCTTTATAATTATATATATATATATATATATATATATATATATATATATATATATATGATAATAAATATAGCTCTCCTTTATAATTATATATATATATATATATATATATATATGATAATAAATATAGCTCTCCTTTATAATATGTAATATATATGATAGTAAGTAAACTGTATAGTTATTAATCAATTTCATTTTACTAAAACCTTAGATGAAGAGAAAACATCTAAAAGTCATTATCACAACAAAAACAATGGAATTTTTCATTGAGACCATTAGTTTATTGCAGAGCAACAATTGTGCTGGTACCTTGCATTTTTACTTTTTATGTATATAAACAAGTTATTCAAAAATATAAAAATATAACATAATTTAATTTATAACATTGAAAAGTAGAAAATAGACATTAAAATAAATAATTTCGACATAATATAAAGTGTTACATTTTATGTTGTAATAGACAGGTTATAAACAAGATCATCAATCCAACATAAGATGCGACACCTTACATATAATGTTGGAATTTATTTTTTAAATGTACATTATTCATATTCCCAGCCAACATCGATTGCCTGCGGGGGAAAATAATGTATTTCCTACTTTTCATTGCACTACAATCGAAATATAAGGTATATTTTTGAGAAACTTGTTTCTTAAATATATATATATATATATATATATATATATATATATATATATTATTATTTTTTTTTTTTCTTTGCTATTAAATCAAAAATTAATCTGAAACTCCTGAATAGCAAGGTACCCCCGCACAATTTTTGTTCGGTAGTGTGACTAATAAAGTCTCAATGAAAAAATCCGAAGGTTGTAATTGCTTTCTCTTCATCTAATGCAGTAAAATAAAATTGACAAATAGCTCAAAGGAGAAAGAAGTTTTCAAGTACAACTTGAAGAAGAATTATGCTATAAGAACGCTAACAAAATGTGTATATTTTGAAAAACAGTGCGCCTAATGATGCCCGGAGAGGCGAAGTGTAGCAAACTATGAAATTAAACAATTTTACTAAAGACTAAAGGAGATATTAAAGTGCATTTAATTAAAATTGTAGCTACTCATATTTTTGTTATAATTATAAGTTGTGTACACATCTCTGTCGCCATGAAACAAAATAAAATAATTGAATACATGCATCAAATACATTAGATTGTATTCACTTTAAAAATAATAAAATATAATACATATTTGACACTTACCTATATAATATGTTAAACCTATATATATTATAAGCTATGAAAAAAAAAAAAGTGCTATAAAATTATATTACAAAAATGGTCATAGTGCAACATTATGAGAAAACAAAATTTCACAAAAAAAAAAAACTGTCAAACTTTGAAAAAATCAAACAAGAGTGGAGTTAGTTAGGCAAAAAGCACCAGAACCTAAGCAAGAACCATGCCAAAAAGCAGCGAAAATCCAGTCCGAAAAATCCAATAGAAATATGAAGCAACCTTTTTCAATATCAGACTTCTCTTGGAGAAAAAAATTGAAATAATATTTCTGGAGCTGGGACGAGGATAATATAAATTTGGAGATGAGAAATTAGGGTGTAGTACATAACTTTTAAGGGCATTTTTAGAATATAGTATAAAAAACACTATTAACGATAGTTTAACTGTCTGTATGTCGGCTCCCCCCGATATCAGAGAAACTATTAAAATTATACCATTGAAACTTTGTAAGGGTGATAATATCATATAGTGTAACGGAAAAAATTATCTATGAAAATATATGGGATTTAAACATTAAATTCAATAAATAATAAAAATATCATACAAAATCTTATATTCTTTCTTGAACATTATTTTAAATTCCATATAGAACTCTCCACTATGGGGTACCTTGGGGTTTGGAGCGTTACGAAATTAAACAATAGTTTTTATGACTCATGCCCGGGCTTTAACTACAAGGTCATATCGCCTACTACTGGAGCGCTCTTTCGTCACTCTGGTGGACATGAGTCCGACTCTCTACTGTGGGAGTCCTAAATTTTGCCTACCCTAAATTTTTATTCACTTAGTGCAGGGGTCTTTAACGAGTACCTGGACATCGTACAGACGTGGGACCATCGCTTAACGTCCCATCCAAAGGACGGCGAGCTTAAGTTTATTTTACCTCCCATATAAAATAAACTAAGGGCCTCGGCTGGTTTTCGAACCCATGATCCTGAGCTTATTAGGCAAGCACGCATACCACTGAGCTGCCGGCGCCCTTCCATTATATTGACACTAGATCATAAAAATATATTCGAACATAGAATATACTCAGTGGTGGGTGTGAATAAATCCATAAATAAGTGTTTTCGATTGTTTTTTTGTTTTTTTTGCGAATACTTGAATTGGTTCTATGTGCTCAAAAAAAAAAAGTAATACTAGTGTTGAGTGCTCAAATAAAAATGTATTCATTTATTTGTTATTCAGGGCGATGATTAATGAGTAAAGTGCAATTTCTCAACTCCATTTTCTTAAGTTCAGGAAATACTTCCCTGTAAAACTAATAGGTGCCAAAAGATTAGTTTTATGTTTCGAAATAGACATCTACATTGAGTCAGAGGGCGCCGGTAGCTCAGAGGTAGAGTGTGCTTGCCTAGTGAGATCAATATCGCGGGTTCGAAACCTGGCCGAGACCCTTAGGTTTTGGTTATTTGAGAGGTGAAAAAATCTTCAGCAAATCTTCCTTCGGATGGGACGTTAAGCGATGGGCCCGAGCCTGTACATTGTCAGGTACTCCTTAAAGATCCCTAGCCTAGGTGAATAAATTTTCAGAGTAGGACTCCCATTGTAAAGTCGGGCTCATGTCCACCAGAGCGACAAAAGAGCACTCATAGGCGATATGATCTCGTCGTTAAAGCCCGGGCATGACTCCAAACATTTTAACTACCGATAATCAGTTCAAATGAGCCTTAACTGGGATATTGTTCAAAAAATAGAATAATAGAAAAATGGTCAAATGATAAGGAATTTTAAAATATGTTAAAACTTCAATAGAGAAGTTATGTAAATAGAGAGATAGTCTAGGATAATAAATATGATAATTAGAGCATTACTGTTATATGTACCTACCTCTATAAATATGTATAAGGGATGACGTCAGACTATATAATATTATTACACATACATCATCAACTCAGTAAGTTTGTCACCTTTTTATGTTTAACAAATCAGCATAAATTTGTTTGTTACAGTATGACGCCTACACCGTTTGAGCTATATTCACGAAATTTTCAGGGAATGTTCAAGATAACACGGACAAAAGTATAGGATACTCTGCGTTTCCAAAATGTTTTGGGAAGCCAAAGT
The DNA here is from genome assembly GCA_963662175.1 of Aradus depressus. NCBI lineage: Eukaryota > Metazoa > Arthropoda > Insecta > Hemiptera > Aradidae > Aradus > Aradus depressus. The sequence goes on from OY759219.1 coordinate 5,112,726, forward strand.
TGAGAGTAAGGAAGCCAATTTTGTTTTTAAATTTAAAGGACTATTCAAAAGTATATTATTTTTTAGAATTATGGGGTCACAATTCTTTTTAAAGTAAAATATTGGGTAAAACATCGTTTCAAAGGTTGAAACAGATTCAGGGAATGTTAAAAGTGAACGAGATAATGGTTAGGCAAGTCAGAGTACTTGATATTATATGAGAAGCCGATGCAGAGGGGCCATTTTTTCCCAACATGTTGAGTGGAACATAAATTTAAAGGTTCTGGGCAAGAGCATATTCAAAATATTTTGTGTTCATCAAAACGTCAAACTGAAATATCAAGGAATCTTAAAACTTAGATTGTGGATGTTTTTGGTGATGAGTGGTTAGCGTGACATCCTGCGAACCTGAGATCTGGCTTTGTTGTCTACTGAGTGTATTGGCTATTATAGTATTTTCTTAATATTTATTTGTTCATACAATTAATCCCCCCCACCCCTATAGTCTCGTTATAATGTTTAGATATCAACCTTAAAACTGGGCACAAGGTATCAGTTGTAAAATTATCAAATTTTCAAAATATCATTAGAAAACAGACATATGTTAGAAACTCGTTAATAGGGTTTCTTAAGCACTGACATCAGAAAAATTCAACTCCAAAATGTAGGATAAGGGGAGGAATCACGAATATACACGAACATAGTCGATGCAATGCTCGGGCAAATACTAGTATTTAGACGGATTGATCTGCCCCATTTGTGAGGTTTTGTGGCACAATTTACAAGTTTATTTGTTGTATTTGTGTTCTTGCTAAATAATAAAAACAAAACAATGTACAAATTCTCTGGTGTTTGGGCAAAAGAGCTTAAGTCAGAATAAGTCTTGTGATCCAAAAGACAAATGCATTGAAATATTTTTACCATATCGTCACCTTAATTAGCAAACCTCGTAACTCCATTTTCACTCTAATTTTGGATATTTGAGCCATCTGCTACGCCAACTTGGAGTATATCATATGAGAAAGCCTCGTAACTCCACTATTGTTCGTAAAATCAAGTAAGCTCAGAAACAAATCCTTGTAACTCCATAATATGGAATAAAACAAAAATAATACAAACATTTAGGTATCTCCTTAAAAACGTGTTACATTGGAGTTACGAGGTTTGCTTATTATGGTGACGATATGTAACTGAATGTTGGAATGTTTTACTTTGTTTAAATTTTATACTTTTATTGAAATAATATTTCAAGTAACATAAATCTGTTTTACCTGATATGCAGGAATTTTTCAAACCTTCATAAATTCCCCTCTTAAAATTCAGATTTTCTGTCTAAAGCCTTTTTGCCCAAACACCCGAGAATTAATACATTAACTGTGATTTTAACAATAAAATGTTATTGCATTATTTGTATAATGTTATTGTCTGTTGTGGTGCACAGGAGAACTGTTAAGCACCTGCAAATGAACAATCGTTAAATAAAATGAAATGTAATTAAATTCAGCGATAAAATAATTTATTGTTATACAATTTTTATCTAAAATATTGTATCATATTTGTCATATCCCATTGAAAAATATTGTTTTATTGAATAAAATAATAAATAAGATGAAGGATTTAGAGTAAAATTTACAATTTAATGTAAAAAAACAATCGTTTACTTTCTGCAGACACAGCAACAAAATTATCAGAACATAACCTACTCATCTTGGTACAAACAAATAATGAAACTAAATTAAATTAATTATAGACGGAATCTTTTTATTTTTTTTTTTTTTTGTTTTTTGTCTCTCTCGTTTTAGGCCCTTTGGAATAAAATACGAGATCATTTGGAAAATGTCTACACGTACGTAGGAATGTAAGAGCGGATGTTCGTGGTATCGCATATACTAATGAGACGATTTCCGTTCACCGACATGGATCGCAGATATATATTCTGACATAATGCCTATAGGAAGTCCCACGAATCATGCTCATTTTTCGGTATCCATTCTGATTTTGCAATACTCCGATAGGGAGGTGTTTGTTAAATTTGACAACTTCTAGATCATTGTATAGGTCAGTGGCAAATTTTAGATATTTTGCACAAATGTTATTTTTTCTGCAATTTTGATGTTTGAACAGTTAAAAAAAAAAAGCAAGATAAAAGGCAGGTTTCGGTCTCGTTGGACGGGAAATTTTCCGAAATCATAGTCAAAAGTGCGAATTTGTGTCTCAGAAGCTGAGAAAAATGTTTATTTCGATATCAAGTCATGTTAGTTCTGAAAAAACTATAAAAAATCATATCTCGTAGACGATTTGAGAGATAGAGAGCTGCGGGACAACGCCTTACCCGAATGGCTTCAAATGTTGTCAAGGATATATATATTGATGGGTGTCACACGACTTTGCCATCATACTGAATGTGCTAAAAAACCTCACAAATGTTATGATGTCTCAAACCTGATCTACCCAGTGTAGGAACCTAGAGATGAGTGAGTGGAACTAGGGATGAGGATGGGGGATGGGAATATGGTGAGAGGGGGGTTTGAGAGGAGCTTACCAACGTAGTGCCTCACAACCACAGGATGAGGAGTCCCACCACGATCGGCATAGGAAGAGTGTAGATCAGCATAGGTGATGCCAAGAGGATCTAGCTGAGCCACCAGATGACCTCGGGCCTATAGTGCCATACGTCAACATCAGACAAACTCAATCATACATACCTAATCTAAAAGGTATATGAACCTCGAATTATAAATAATAATAAATAAATAAAATATTTTTAAAAATAATAAATAATAGGAGGAATAAGGAATTTTTTTTTTTTTAAGACGATCCGAAAAATCAAAATATTTGAATTAAATAATTGTTCTCAACTCATTGAGACTCAACATAACATGATAATGTGAGAGAGGCAGGGAAGAGATTATGGAGAAAATGTGTAAAATAAATTAAAAAGTTTACAGTAACTTTGAGTTATTCACGATCTGGTTACGTTGCTGCTACCTAGCGGAGGTTCAAGAATACTCGCAGGAGTTCATCAAGTATTTACGAATACTATCTGTTACTTCAGGTAACGACCGCAAGCACACAGCCACCCTCTAAACGCAGGGGAACAAAAACGTTTCTCCAAAGGGACCACGTCCAAGAGCCGCATCGCTCTTATAATATTCACCGGGACTTCAGCATTAGTCATCATCACATCTTAGATCATTTATCAAATATAGTCCATTTTTGCAATAGAAAAACTCTATCACTGACTCTAATTGGTTATAAGAACCTGAACCATAGTTAGGTTAGAATTCAGTCGAGAGGCAAGAAGACAGAAATATTTTCTAAGAGCCCTTCCAGGATACGTTTAGGTAAGGTCTAAATATATATATATATATTTTCACTTCATCTCTCATTTATCAATTGTATACTTAATTTTTCATATTTTTTAACTGTTAAATCCTTTACAAGAAGCACCCTCTCCTCCATCAACATTGGTCGAGTGATCTATTTGAATGTCGTAACTCCAGTTGGTGAAAACAACAACATAAAAAAAAAAGTAGTCAGTGAGTCACTTGTGATTTTCCACTAGATCTCAGCACTGGCTAGGATTTCACTTGTTCAACTTTTTTCCTGAACAGAACTATCGTTATTGTACCCGATTATGCAGTTAACGAAAATTTTTCAAAAATGTCACTTGGACCTAACTTTGATTCTAACCCCGTCAAATATAATCTGGGAGTACAATATTTTTTATAAAAACATACGTTTTTTCTTTTCTTATTATTATAAAGATTCTTTATTATAAACATTCCCCTATTTATATAGATACATTTATTTTCATCTATTACTTCATAATTAAGCTGTTCATTTTAATTATTTATTTATTATGGTCTAGTTTTTCCCACTGTAGCAATAATTTATTTATACAATGGAAATACACTGCGGATGATAAATCAACTATTTATTTGTTGTCCTTTTTATGACGACACAGATATAAGAAAGACATCTGTTGACCACCTTATATATCCTTTTCAAATGAATGTAAGTGACGGAAGATGGAGGTTCATATTCTAAAGTTTTTTTCTCCTCCGTACTCAACAACATATGTCGCGGCTCCTCAATTAAAGTGAAAAATTGTGGGAACCAAAAGTTCCCGGAATTGTTTGAAAAAATCTATTATAAAAATCGAGACTATTATATAAATCGTTTAGGTCTGGTGCATACGTGCGTCACATGCACCCCGCGGAGCGGCACTTCTTGTTGGCTCTCCAGTGTAACAGCGGGGAGAGGAAAAACATTTCATACTTAGTTCATAGTTAGATTTAAGGTAATCTGTAAAGTCCCGGGCAACACCGGTGTTTATATATATAGTTAGTTATTATGACTCATGCCCGGGCTTTTAACTACGAGGTCATATCGCCTACTATCAGAGCGCTCTTTCGTGGACATGAGCCCGACTCTACTGTGGGAATCCTAAATTTTGCCTACTACCTTAAATTTTTATTCATCTAGGGCAGGGGTCTTTAACGAGTACCTGACATCGTATAGGCTCAGGACCATCGCTTAACGTCCTATCGGAAGGACAGCATGCTCAAGTTTATTTTACCTACCATAAAATATGGTATGTTTATGACCAACAATGACCATGACGTCCTACTGATGGGACGTTAAGCGATGGTCCCGAGTCTGTACGATGTCAGGTACTCGTTAAAGACCCCTATCCTAGGGGAATAAAATTTAGGACTCTCACAGTACAGTCGGACTCATGCCCACCAAAGCGACGAAAGTAGTAGGCGATACGACCTCATACTTGAAGTCTGGGCGTGAGTCACAATAATAAATAACTATACTTAATAAATAAATAACAGTGTTCCCCCTTTTTCAACCGAGAAACCATCTTTTGTTATAAGTTTCATAATAGGGGAGTTAAATAAACAGTAAAAAATTCGATGCAGAGTTTTCAAGAGAATTTCATGTTTTCCGACCTCGAAATTCCAAATATGAAAAAAAAAAAAAAATTTCTGTGTGTCAGTGAACACGAGAAATCCCGATACAATGAATGTATCAACACTAAATTCTAAATTCTATACAAGAATCCACAACCTTCTAACGACGACACGGCAAAGGGACTTCCTTCCGTTGAAAAAGGGATCTAATCACCCTCCCGGATAAGAGTTAACGAATAACTGCCGTTGTAATGAATGTATCGACACAAAATTTCATATGTGAATTCAAAATTCCATAAGGACAACACTTATTAATTTTCAACGGAATCAGGAGAAGGGAAGGGGGATCAGAGAGGGCTTAACTTAAAAATCCCAATAACTGCCGTTGTAATGAATGTATCGACACAAAATTTCATATGTGAATTCAAAATTCCATAAGGACAACACTTATTAATTTTCAGCGGAATCAGGAGAAGGGAAGGGGGATCAGAGAGGGCTTAACTTAAAAATCCCAATAACTGTCGATCAAAGGAATTTATCGACCCAAAATTTAGTGTGAGCATTTAGGAGCCCCTATGTAAGTCAACTGTTAAATATTAGCGCAAACGGTCGACTGATTTTGGAAGAGGAGCGAAAAGTTAATTGATTAATTCGTTCTGGGGAAGTACATTGCCAGTGATTCACCAACGATTTTTTTTTTTTATTAGTATTTGTTTATAATAAATTTTAGGGAGTTGATCGGCTAATAATATATCTAATACTCCCGAACAACACCGTGTACGATGCTAGTTTGTTTATAAAATGTTTTCAATAAATGGAAACACACCATTACATAACATTTAGCAACACTTCCTTACATAATGGCCACACGTCCCATGATATTTCACATCAATAACATTCAACCCAGCCGGGAAATTGGAAGATTTTTATTTTTTATTATAATATCAATTTAATTGCTGTCTACAGATAACATTTAAAATTTAATAGTTTCGTCTGGCTTCTTATCTGCAATTTATTTTGTTATTATTTCAAAAGAGAAGAAGTAACGGTATATTTAGTAGGATAGTTAGCTTCTTAGCGGCAACTTTCAGTAGAAGCTGAGTTCAGAATATTTGAATCCTTCGCACGATATGACCATGCCGTCCTACTGATGGGACATTAAGCGATGGTCCCGAGCCTGTACGATGTCAGGTACTCGTTAAAGACCCCTCTACTCTAGGTGAATAAAAATTTAGGGTAGGACTCCCACAGTCGGCGGGCTCATGACCACCAGAGTGACGAAAGAGAGCTCTGGTAGTAGGCGATATGACCTCATAGCTAAATGAAAACTGACATTATTGCAGAGATATTGTGAAATAATTCAAATGGACTTGAAAAATAAAATAAAACTTGTTTATTTAATATATTGTCTAATTTCACTAACTATATCTAGTTATATATTGTCTAATTTCACTAACTATATCTACTATACTATACAATATTCCCCTTTACTGTCACCAATAATATGACCCTCCAGTCGATGTGCACAGGTACGTTTAAATATACATAGAATTTACCAATATATATATATATATATATATATATATATATATATGATTTATCTGAATCTTGCCAATAGATATATTTATATAATTTACAGTATAATAATTTTAATTAAGTTGTAACTGGAACCAATTATTTTTGATTTGTTAATGTTATATTATTCGCCTGTTCATTGTTAATGCTTTATACCTAGATCTTAGAAGGGGTCACACATTTGAAATATGGGGACCGCCTTGTCATAAAATATCTCACAGCTTGACAATTTAGCTTAGTTAGTAATGTTTGACGTCATGGGGAACACCAGTAGGGAGGGTAATGGGTTCCTCGAGAGGCTGACATTCTGAAAATTAACTTAGTCTTATCTCTTATGCTTTTGGCTGAGGATGGTAGAAATACCGAAAGTACTCCCATGTATATATAGTTAGTGAAATTAGACAATATATTAAATAAACAAGTTTTATTTTATTTTTCAAGTCCACTCATAGCTAAAGCCCGGGCATGAGTCATAAAACCTAACCTATAAATGAAGCCTATCTTATTATTAGTAAAATAACATAAAATTGTGTAACAATTTACTTTATATTTCTTGTATGTCAGTCTATTACAATATATGGCCTATACACACACACAAACACCTGACATAATAGGTGACAACTATAAAAATGAAAAATTATTTCAAGAATATTTTCCTCAAGGTAAAACAAAAATTTCCTCCAATGCAAATATTAGATAAAATGTTTATTTTTTATTTATTCAATGTAAAAAAACTAAAGAGAAATATTACATGTCAGACAAGAAAATAGTTAACAAAATGTAATAATTTTGTCATCTCACTGTAATTAGAGATTGTTAATATTTAGTTAGTTTCGTAATTAATAATATTTCCTGACTTGGCTATCCATTTAATAGTTTTTATCATGTCTTTAGACTTTGTGACATAAATAATAAAATATAATGAATAATCATCATTCTCTTTTTTTGCAATTTTTTTTATTTATTTTTATATTATAAATTAAATTTGGCCGTTTTTTTCTCCTCAGCCAGACGATATGACATACAGACAGTTATGTAATCGGTCAAAAATTCCATGTTGTTATCACAATCCGAAATAAGAGCTATGCTTTAAGCTGATTTTGCATTTTGATCACAAAAAAAAAAATGCATACTCAATGAAATGGAAACAAAAATATAAACAAGGAATCTGTATTTAGATTTAATGTTTGGACATTCAAATAAAGTGGCTATGTACTTCCCCAGAGCTAATTAATAAATTAGTTCTACTGTATTTTTATATACTTTATCTACTGTATAATATTATTTTTGTACTTATATTTTCAAGTACTTATTTATTAATTACTTTTCAATTTTAAGTAGTATTGTTAATTCTAATCCATGTTTGTCAGACTCTAAGAGTTAAAATCTGTTTATGTATCTAATTTATAAGCTATCTTAATGTAAACATTCTTATGACGTATTCTATTTTCATTTTATGGTTTAACGTAAATAAATATTATTATCACGGGGGTGCTCCCGTATGTTTTGTGAGACAGAAAGTGTTTTTTTAAGAGCATCCGTTTTTCTTTATATTTTTATTGTTTACAAACTCTCTGCAAAAACTGTCAAGTATCATATTTTCAAATATTTATTTATTCATTTCACTTTTTTTTTAGAAGTATTGTTAATTCTAATCAATGTGTATTAGACTCAGAATTAATAGCATTATAATATAGTTATGTATCTAATAAGCTATCTTAATGTATATATTCTTATGACGTATCGAATATTACTATGTTATGGTTTAACGGAAATAAATAATATTATTATTACGAGGGTGACAACTTTTTTGGAACAGGAGGTCGGAAAACATGAAATTCTGTTGAAAACTGAGCATCGACTTTCCTTGCCGATTATATAACTTCCCCTATACTTCTAAAACTGGGGACGAAAAAAAAAGGTGTCGGTAAATCACTAGCGATGTACTTACCCTGCACGAATTACTCAACTAAGTTTTCGATCCCCCGTTCAAACTAATCAACACTTCCAAATCCTCTTACACAATTTTACTATAAATATTCTATCGGGAGTTATCAGGCGCCACAAGTAGACAGATATGACTTTATTTTTTACTTTCGGAATCAGGGTGTCGGAGTATATGAAATTTTGGCAAAAACTCAGACTTAATATTAACGACGGATTATACGAGTAGAGAAGTAAAAACGTGGACAGAATAGCAACCCTGGATATCTCCCTATATAAGAATGTCTAGACTCTAGACAGTGGAGTGTCCAACTCGTCTCAGACATCTCTTCTCAAGAGCAGTCTACGTCACTCCCAGCCTTGAAGTGTGGTTAGATAGAATCCACACTGGGGGCAACCCTCCCACCTCTCAAAATTCATATGATGACATATTACCTTTTTTTATGTACAGGTTTTTATGTACATATATATATGTTATTTCAATGTTCAGTTCAAAACACTGCCATATCTCAGACGTAGCGTCTTTGTCTACTATGCTCAACATCACGGGTTCGAAATCCGGCCGAAGCTCTTACGTTTATTATCTGGGAGATAAAAAAAAAAAAAAATACCTTGAGCACGCCGTCCTCCGGATGGGACGATAAGCGATTGGCTCGAGAAACTCTCTGTGAGGCTCTGTCCTAATCTCTATATAAAATAATCCATATAATTTCTCTTGAAGAGTAACCACTTTTTTATTTAGGAAAAGTAAAACTGATGGAACCACCGACTGATCAAGTAACTTCTCGTTCTCCCGCTGAAAACAATTCACCAATTTGGTTAAGAATCTATAGAGGTCGTACTCAGGGACATCTGAACGCTCATTCTTAATTTCATGTTGACATATTCCTTACATCTTCGATGCCCTCTCTCTCTACCGCCAATTTGGCTAAAAATTAAAAGGTGTCACTTATACAATTTAGTGTGTCCATATCCACATTCTATCGAGAGTTGACATGTTGACAGACACACACACAGCGGGTTGTATACCTTCCTCAGTTATACGGAGTATATGTAATCGGTTAGAAATTTCAAGCAGACATTACAACGGATTTTTATGTTTTTCTACCTCCAGATTCCAAGAATAAAAAAAAAAAAAATGTATGTCTGTGAACACGATAACTCCCAATACGAGTGAATGTATCTACTCGAAATTTTATATGTGAATCCAGAACCCTCTAGGGATGGAATCGATCAAAGGAGGGAGTTAGGGGGGAGTTTTAGTACAAAAACTCTGATAACTGCCGACAGAACGAATCTATCGACAAAAAATTGTTAGTGGAACTATTGATTATTAGCGCAAACGGTCGACTGGTTTTGGGGGGGGGGAGCGAAAAGTTAATTGAGTAATTCATTCTCGGAAGTACATTGTTGGTGATTCACCGACCTTTTTTCCTCCCCAAATCATAAAAACATAAAATTCTGATGAAAACTAAACATCGAATTTCTGATCGATGATATAACTTCCCCTATACTTGGTATAGCTGTGGAAGTAAAAAAGGGAAAAACAGAATGAGTAATATAACTATGCATTTGAGATAAGGTGAAGGGTGTTATCTTTTGATGAATGGCCTGCTCTGAGTCATTCACAGTTACCTCAATTAGCAATTTCCTCAACTTTAAACAAACCCAACCCATCACTGTCTCCCCTCCATTTTGAAGGACCAAGTATACGGGAAGTTATGTAACTGGTCACAATTCCCATGTTGAGTTTTCACTGTAATTTGAAGTCTCCAGACCGGATTCCAAAAATAAAAAAAAATAAAAATACAAGACATCGATGAATCACCGGCAACGTACTTCCCCAGAAAGAATTAATATATAAATTATATACCTATATTTATATATAAATAAATAGACAGTACTTCAAAAGATGCCAAACAGTCAAAGTTAAAAACAAAATTGAAATGTGACGAGAATTTTGGCACAAAATCAGAATTGATCTTAAATTATACCTATAGCTTTTTTTTTTTAATTACTATTTTTATTTTTTACATGCCCCTGAGGTCGTCCAATATTGTCAAGCTGCGATGTACAAAATTCGTTGCAACGAACGATGCATTTCTGTTAGCAAACAATTTCTACCAAACTTCATATCGCACACACATTTCTAAAGTGACACAAGTCAAAAATCTGTATTTTTGAGTTATCACCATGGTAAGAATTGGGAAAACGTCCTCTATCGAATATCAAAAGTGTACCAACTTAGCTTCAAATCCCGCACGCCAGAGAGCACTTGTGTCGCTCTTCATGCTTAGAAGCTCCCCACACTGAGTGACATATTATCAGTTGAGTATAGAATCTTGTGATGTATGAGTATTATAAACTTAGTTGAAAACTGTGTCTATAAATTTTTGAAAAATTATTAGTTGTGTCATTGTTTTTTTGTTAAGCTCATTAACAGTTTTTCGCGATTTTCTCAAACCCGCGCACCCGGTCGGTCAGACCTCCGGGAATTTTTTTGCTTATATTTATGTGCTTATACATTTAATAATAAGGTTACTTAAGAGAGAATTCAGTTCACTTCACTTGGACTTGGAAGTTCTCTACCTCGTAATTTTAAACGCTTTGATAGATCCAAAACATCATAAAAAGAACACTTGACATTGAAGTTGGCATGGTTTCAAAGCAAAAAATGGTTTACTGATGAGATTGACAACTTTACTGATTATTTCGCGGTGGGGATCCTCAGCTATACGAAGTATACAGGAAGTTATGTAATCGATTATAAATTCAATGTTTTCACCGGTATTTCAAACACTCTGATTCCAAAATTGGAATGTCTGTGAGAGTGAGTGTGCGTGTGAACACGATAACTCTCAATATAATATATGTGTGCGTATCCAAAACGCTCCAAGGATGACAACCATCGATTTTCAGCCAAATCGGCCAAAGGGAAGGGGGGGGATAAGAGAAAGCTGACACAAAAACTTTAATAATCACCGTTGTAATGAAAAGAAATGTCATACGTGAATTCAAAGCCCTTTAAGGACGACACCTATTAATCTCCAGTGGAATCGGACGAAAGGGACTAAAGGCATCATAAGAGGCTAAACACAATAACCCTAGTAACTGCCGATGTGCTAATAATTTCAGGTATTTATATGCTTACACATTTAATAATAAAGTTACTTAAGGGAGAAAAAATTTTAATTATTTAAAAATCAAATTCTACAAGAAATATTTTAAAAAAAAAGGTAACTACAAAAACAATAGAAAGAAGGTAAAGGAGGGGGGGGGGGGGGGGTGGAGATATGGTAACATTATATAATGGAGATAAAACTTTAAAGGACTGTAGCAAGGTTGCATAATAAGGTGGGAGGAGTTACGAGGAGAAACGAGGACAGACTGAGGTGAGGTCCGCAACACCATATCTTTGATGAATGTAAATGTACAGAGGAACCTCAATTAACCAGATCAGACCTTGCAATGTAGTCCACAGTTCCAATTATTTGTAATCAATTTGTATACATCTTTGTAATCAATTTGTTTTCACTCTCCCTCTAAACCTTTCTCCTCTTCGGACTATTTGGCTGAAAATCAACAGGTTTTTTCTTTACTCAGAGACTTCTCAACCCTCATATAAAATTTCTTGACGTTACATTCATTACATCAGGAGTTATAAGAATTATCCAGTTGAGCTTCTCCTCAATAGATGTCGCCATTATAGGGCTATAGATCCACGTATAATATTTTGTGTCACGTAGTACCGGGGAAGTTATACAGGGTGTCCCAGATCTTAATGGCAAAACTGTGGGGATCGATTGTACGGTTCGAAAGCAACAACAAATGCCTCTTTGAAATTTTTCAAAAAGGGCTGCCTTCGGAGATATATCACATTTTGTGTTACTCGAACTCTGTCCTCTCTTTCTGTACTAAAACGCAATTAAGTTCAAAAATACTGCGGCTACGACAAAACTGATTACACTATTAGATACAGCATTAAATTTCCTATCAAAATGCCATATATTCAATTTTCAGAGTATCTAAAGAATGCGACCAATATCAGTGCAACTATTTAAAAATTTCAAAACTTAAAATTTCGGAAAATGTTGCATGTTTTCTGGATTTATTTAAGAGATCCCTACAACACGTAAAATTTCACAAAAACTTTTTCATTTAATGGACTTTGCATTGGTAATATCAATATTCTAAAATAAAGTAGTGGTTCACTAGAAAATGATGATTGAATTCTAGAAAACGTGGTTCAAATTGATATGTTTTTCGGGATTGAAGAATATGATTTACAACTCATTGGAAAATAAAATCTGGGACACCTTGTATAATTAGTCAAAAATGTAATGTTTAGTTTTCTCCTGAATTCATGCTTTCCCATCCCCTCGATACAAAATATATGTTGAGAAGTTCTTCAGTATATTGACTTTTCAACCAAATTGTCCGAAGAAGAAAATATGAATTGACTATAATAATTAATACTAATAATTCGAGCTGCGGAAGTACGTTAGCGGTGATTCGCCGTAAAATTCTGATGAGATATCAACAAATAATGAAACATGTCCTGTATACTACGTATAACTGGGAAGCAGAATGTCATGATCGTGGCTAATCGACTCGGATATCTCAAAGAACCTTGACCATGTCATGTCGCTCCTGGTCAACCTCTCAACGTCTAATGATCCCAAATGACCTCACCATCTTCAATGACTCCTCACGACTCCCAGGGAGTCCCATACTACATACAATTTCGATATCCCGAGACTGCAAATTCTTGGGTTTGATATATATATAATTTCAATTGAAAAGTACTTAAATAGTTTTGTTACCTCGACAGTTATAATAAACATAAGGAAAGTCACGTTCTCGGGGCAACAATTCGATGTTGAGACACTGATTCCAACAAATTTTTAAAAACAAATCCTGTCTGTGAACAACTCAAGAGGAGGAATCGAGGAGGGGGCTTAACTCATAATAACTATCGGTGTAACTAATGTATCAATACGAAATTTAGTATAAAGGCTCATAAGACTCTAAGGAAGACACCTACAAGACCTTCAGCCAAATCAGTGAATTGCTTTTAGTGGGAGAGCAAAAACTTAGTTGATTAATTCGCGCTGGGGAAATTTTACCGTTAATTTTTTTATTATAATATATATTTTTCGCGAGTTATAGCTTTTCATTATGGACGAAAAGATACTATAGATAATCTATCTAAATTACGAAATTCAATTTTTTCTTTTCTCTAGTAATAAATGTCAATCACCATAAATAAATGTGATGCCAACTAAAAAGGGGAAAGATAATACGAAATAAGGTAATTATGTGCAAAATAATAAATAAAATATGTACAAATAAAGAAAAAAATAATAACAGTAAAAATAAAATTAAAATAAATATATGAGAAAGGTGCCCTATAGCTTTTAGCTCGACCATCACCCATTTCTCCAACTTGAGGGCCCGAGTGATACCCCCACCATCCTGCTTCGCCTGTACACTGCACAGCAGTGGAGGCAAACCAAGAAGAAAAGGAGAGCTGAAAGTGCAAGTATATGAAGGGAAAAGTTGACCGACAACAGCACTCCTTAAATATTTTTACTAATTTACTATAGGAGATCTCTAGCCAGCTTGGGGAATTATCTGGATGGGTACGTGATGACAAATAGTTGAGCGACAGATCTCGGTCCCTAGCAAGCCTCACCAGGAGGTTCGAAAGGTGAACCTGGCCGCGCGGAGAAATCAGGAAGAAGCCATCTTGCTGACAAACCGCCCTAAAAGTCTCTTTAAGCCTCAGTTTACTTTTAACACATTTATTGGTTATCCTTTGACTTGTAAATAGATTGAAAATACAGTATTCAATTAAGAATATATATATATATATAAGGGAAAAGTTGGAAACAGAAGGGTGCAGCGACAAATGTTGTCAGGACTTTGGATTAAAAGAACTGAATAATAAAAACTGTCCGAAAATTGGAGTCTGAACAGATTTTTGCAGACATTGCCTATAGGAGAAAAAGATTTCATAAAACAGAGACAGATATTTTAAATGAAAGTTAGTTATCTACTAAAATAAACATTTCTATGTTGTAAATTTTACTTTTAAGGTCATTAATTCCACCGTCTAGTTACTATTATATTTTCGTGTTCTTGATCCTGCGATTTTGACCGGGATGGCCTAGTTTCCGAGATTTGAGATCCCAGGATAGCAGAGAGTCCTTCCTCCATTTCTTCTTCTGTTCCCCCTTTTCCTGTTGTTGCTCCTCATCTCCGCCTTGTACTCACACTTTCAGACCCTTCCCTACACATTTACAGCTAGCGTGTGACCACTCACCTGATAACTCCTGATGATGGCTTGCACAGCGAGGTGATCATCGATAACCTTCTCAGAGACTGCACCCGCTCCAACGCCGCCGCCCAGGTAGGGGGCCAGTGCTGACATGGCCACTGTGTTCTTGGGCAGATCCGCCAGACTGGGAGGGCTGGAGTAAGCCTGGCCTGGAGGTGCCCCTGCGGAACTCGCTCTGAAGAAGGCATCCCATGACTGTAAACAAAAAACACAAACATTAATAAATAATCTACAATATACAATCGAAGGGGGTGAGTGGAGGGGGGGGGGAGGGGGGAGATTAGTGCGGAGCACAACACAAAAACTCCAATGCTGCAATTATAATGAATGTATCAACACAAATTTTCATAAGTAAATTCAAAACCATTTTTGTGTTAAGCCTCCCCCTAATCCCCCCTCCCTTTCCTGTGGCTGATTTGGCTAAAAATCAAGTTAGGAAACATAATATTACAGTAAAAATTCAACATTGGAATTGTGACCTATTACATAATTTCCCGTATACTTCGTCCTTCAAAATGGAGGGGCCAGTGATGGGTTGGCTTTGTTTAAAATTAAGGAAATTGCTAATTGAGTTGACTAATGACTCCGAGCAGGCCACTCACCAGAAGATAACATTCTTCCCTTCATTTTTAAAACTATTTTCACAAGTCTCCTTATCACGCCAATTTAAATTGAATTGAATAACGTCGTTGGTGAATCACCAGCAATTAACTTCCTCAGCACGAATTACCTAATCAAGTTAAGTTTTCTCTCTCCCTCCAAAATCATTAGTCCAACTGGAGTAAAAAAAATCATGTATCCTCATAATATATTTTGTATTGATACAATCATCACATCAGAAATTATTGGCCTTTTTGAGTTAAGCCCCCCCGCCCCCCCCCCCCCTTCCCCTTCCCCTGCGACCAATTCCGCTGAAATGATCAAGTGTCGACCTAATGGGGTTTTGAATTTACATATGAAATTTTAGGTCGATACATTCATTCTGTCAGGAAATATCGTATGTGTAGACACACACAAACATACAGACAGACAGAATTTATTTTTTATTTTTTGTAGTCAGGGGGTTGGAAAAACATGAAACTCCAGCGAAAACTCAACATGGAATTACTGTCCGATTACATAACTTCCCCTATACTTCGTATCGCTGGAGTAAAAGGCAAAAAGTGATTAATATTGTTTGACAAACTGCATGAATTTGCTTGCAAGAATTTGTAAACAGAAAAATACATTCTAAAAATATGGTGGATATTTGCATTCGCGCTCAAGAATTAACGGTTAGTTGAATAGTAATATTACGTGATTAAAATGTCAGTAAACTGTATATTAACGGCTAGTTGAATAGTAATATTACGTGATTAAAATGTCTGTATACTGTCTATTTTACAATATTTAAACTAATAACGGTTAGTTGAATAGTAATATTACGTGATTAAAATGTCAGTAAACTGTATATTAACGGTTAGTTGAATAGTAATATTACGTGATTAAAATGTCTGTATACTGTCTATTTTACAATATTTAAACTAATAACGGTTAGTTGAATAGTAATATTACGTGATTAAAATGTCTGTATACTGTCTATTTTACAATATTTAGACTATTCTTTCTAAAGACACTTACACTTGATATTGTTCAATTTAGACGAATGTGTTATGCATTGGTCTGAATTCTTAAGAACGTGACGTCCCAGGACAGTCACATTTACCACAAATTATGGTATCTCTTTATTGTGTTTTCCCTTAGAATGTGGTTTGTGAATAGTTGGGTATAAATGAAGAAATAAAGTTATCGCGGAAACACCGGAAATGTACTTCCTTTACAGGAACTTATCGAATAAGTTGTTGCTCTCCCTCCAGAACCTATCGACAGTTTGAACTAATTATCAATAGTTGACTTACATAGGAATCCTCATACTATATTTTATGTCAATACATACTTTACATCGACATATTTGAGTCTCCCTCCTCTTGGGCCGATTTCGCTGAAACTTGACAGGTGTCGTCCTTATGGAAATTTGCATTCAAATATAAAATTTCTGCATGTCGATACTTTCATGTGGTTTTATTAACGTTTTTGCGTAAGCCCCTAAAACCCCTCTTCCCTTTAGCCGATTTGACTGAAAATTAATAGGTGTCGTCCTAATGGGGTTCTGGATAGACATATAAAATTTCGTGTCGATATGTCAACTATATCGTGTTCACAGAGACACACACAGACATACTTTTTATTTCCTCAGCTAGTATATACTAGCTAGTATACACAGCTAGTATATATACATATAATGTATAGGAGAAGTTATGTAATCTGTCAGAAATTCAATATTGAGTTTTCATCGGAATTAAATGTATTCCAACCGATCCCAAAAAATAATAAAAATATTCTGTCTGTATGTGAACACGATAATTCTTGATAGAATAAATGTATGGCACGAAATTTCGTATTGTAAATTCAAAACCCTTTAAATACGACACATATCAATATTCAGAAGGGAGCCATGGTGGCCTTGCGGGCTAGAGCGTAGGGCTTTAGTCGCATGGTCTCACCTTGGTTTGCGGGTTCGAATCCCGTCCGGGAGTGAGTTTCATTTCACAGTGAGTTAGATAGAACTCCCTCGCATGGCCATGGATGTCATAAATAACTAGGTAACACCATTATAAGAGTCATGGCTAAAAAATAAAAAATAAAAAAAAGTTTCAGAAAATTCGATGTGACTATTTATTTTTAACCGAAAGGATCGATTGATTTTGGATGGAGAACGAAAACTTAATTGATTAATTCATGCTAGCGTTCGTTTGGGACAAAAATCAATATTTGGAGCTTGTTCACAGACACACACATAGACCGAAGGACATTTTATTTCATCTAATTTAGAGTCAAGCTGTTGCAAAGCCTCAAATTCCAGTGAAAACTCATCATTGAATTTCTAGCCGATTACATAACTTCCCTTATACTTCGTATAGGAGGGAAAGAAAAAACAGAAGTGAACATGAAACAGGGAAATGAAATGAAAATTATGTTTTCAGATTAATCGGATGGAGTTTTGTATTCTTTATGAAACAGCATAGAAAAAAATACAAACAAAAAGGAGGTCGGCCATTGTTTTTGAATGAAACCCAGGAACGTTTGAATAAATCATCAATGATATTTCAGAAACGTGAATGATTCATAGAGGGATTAGTGGAATAACAGAGACTATTACATATTTCTATTAGGTGTACTAGTATTCATGATATTCAATAGAATGGAGCGTTCCATCACCGTTATATTCCAGTGATTCTAGCTCCTGTGATTTAGTCACCTCTCTCGAAATACTCCCATATTTACTGCGTTCTAACATATAGAGCTCAACCGAACCTGGATTTCGGATCCACACACTGTAGGAGTCAAGGACAGTCCTACCTGCGATAGATGTGGGGAAGCGGCACACTTTCTGGGCATCTGCTCGGGATACGCGCGAACGAGATTCCACATCTTTGGTAAAGATGTAATCACAGAGGAGGACTTTAGAAAATTGGACCATGGGAGCATTCTTAGGTTCATTAAGGAAACTGGGAGACTTGAGTACTTCAAGAAGGACTTGGTTTAGGTAGTATAAACATACAGGTAACAAAATAAGGAGGAAGCCCAGCTCTTCTGGGGAAGGGATAAGAGCACTGGATGCTTAGGTCTCTAAGTGTGAAAGGCCAGCCTACCAAGGCCACCATATATATATATATAGAGCTCAAGATAGCGGGTTCGAAACCAGGCCGAAACCCTTGAAAAAAAAACATTGAGCACGTCTTCCTTCGGATGGGAGTTTTAGCGATGGCCCCGACCCTGTACAATGTCAGATACTCGTTAAAGACCTCTGTCCTACGGGAGTAGGCAAAATTTTGGACTCCCACAGTAAAGTTGGGCTCAGGTCTACAAAAACAGCTCTCTGGTAATAGGCGATATGACCTCTTAGTTAAAGCCCGGGCATGAGTCACAGTAACAATTTAATTAGAAGTCCAAAATAAATAATATATATATTGACTTTCAGTCAAATGGGCCTTGAGGGAAATGCACCAGCATTCTTTTTGATCAATGTACTTCCCCAGTAACAACTAATCAATTAAATTTTTGCTATTCGTCCAAAATCGTTCGTTATGTCTAAAAATCAATATTTGGGTATTGGTTCACAGACACACACATAGACCGACAGGTCATTTATTTTTTCATTTTTGGAATCACGGGGTCGGAAAACATGAAATTTCATTGAAAACTCAAAAAAAAACAAGAAATTTCTGGCTGATTACATAATTTTCTCTATGCTTCGAATAGCTGGAGAAGAAAATTTGTAATGAACACTGATATGTAAAGATTATTCAAGGTTATGAAAACCTGGTTCACACAATAAAAATTTTTTTTTTTTTTTTCGATGACAGGTTCACCACTAAGATTAGAACAGGAATGTTTCGCAAACGGGTAGTAAAAACACATATTTCGTAATACAGAAAGCAGAACTGGTAACCTGTCGAATACTTAACGAACAGATCTCAATTCAAATTCATCCAGAAATTATGTTTTTTTTTTAAATATACGAGTATATTATGCGTAAAACTTACGATTTGATTTTTCGTCAAAACTTCACAAGACTTATTTCAAGAGGTATTTAAGACCTTAATGTAAAAACGTAAAAATATACGCAAAATTGTCATCTTTGTAAAATTTCTAAACATTTTTTTGTTGTAATTTCCGAACCGCTTGAATGTTTTTTTTCCCCCCTTGACCTTAAGGCTAATTGTTGTCCTATATAGACGGATCAATCAGACACCCAACCTGCAGAGACAACCACACCAAGGGACCACCGGATCACTCTCTGTTTTTAAGCCACTCAATTTGGGCAGTACTATATTCATCAGCGAGTCTTGATAGTTTTTTATTTAGCTTGAAATTTTCTGGCTCGCAATCGATTTATTAGTTTCAAAGGTATGAGGATCGATGGACGTACACACAAATATACATACCTATAGAAATTTTCCAGAAATGGTCTCATTTTGACCCTGAGATCCTAAATAATTGAAGAAAAAAAAACACAAAACTCCAATTTCCAATTGTGTTATGATTATATAAATTTGCCTGTGGGATAAATAATATCAGCCTAAAATCTCTCTCCAAGCAATGAAAATGCCACCCTCTGCCAATGACTAAACCAGTCTATCTTCTCCAATGACAACACCTCCCACCCACCAATAAGAATGCCTTATACTGCCCCTCTTCTGCAACCGCAAACTATCAACTATGAACAATAACAGTACAGTATATATTTGTTACCTTGTGGACACTGGTGGGATCTACAAGCCAGGCGTTATACATCTCCTCAATGTAGCTAGAAGAGGACCCATTGAGGAAGGACTCAGCGGCGGCAGCAGAGGCGGTGGCGTAGGCACGAGGGGGCAGCGGCTGCCCTGAGGATTGGTTGTTGAGTGTGCTCGACTGTCGGAGCCAGGTGGCGAATCGCTGGCTGCCTGCCGCTCGCGGCAAGAACGGCACCAGCCCAGACACTACCTGGCGTGCTCGGTGCATTTTCTGAAATACAACAAGAAAAATAGTGTGATCAAAATTTCCAGCCCAGACCGTTGGAGCTATAAACTCCAAATTTGACATGGAATTAACTCTCTCTCTGTGATGCGTTTTAAAATTTTTTTTTTTTGCGTTTGATGAATATACAAAGTAGCAGTCGGTGAATCATTGAAAATGTACTTCCCCGCAGCGAGAATTAATTCATTAAGTTTACGCTCTCCCTCTAGAATCAATCGATCGTTTTGGCTAAGAATCAATAGTGGACTTACACAGGGACTCCTCTTTTTAAATTGAGCTCCCTTCCCCTGAAACTGTTTACCTGCTACTACCTGTTAAAGGTGAACCAGTGATTCAAGAGACATGTTGGCGGCCATGTGGAAGGTAGTGATGGGCAAAGCGCTATTCCTGTGTAACTGTTACTACTTGTCACTGCTACAGTACAGATGTAACAATATACGTAGCAGTTCAAAAGTATTTGTTATTTTATAATATCTGTGACCGATTCGAAGTCTTTAGATACTTATCTCATCATGTATGCTCTTGAAATAATATTATTAGATTATGTCCCCACCTATACAATGTATAGAAGAAGTTATGTAATCGGTAAAAAATCCGATGCGGAGTTTTCAACAGAATATCATGTTTTCCGACCTCTAGATTCCAAATATGAAAAAAAAAAATGTATGTCTATCTGTCTGTGAGCACGATAACTCTCAGAAGAAAGAATATATCGAGACTAAATTTTATTTTACTAAATGTGAATCCATAACCCTCCAACGACGACACCTATTGTTTTTCAGCCAATACGACCAAAGGGAAGGGGGGGTTAGTGAAGAGACGTAACACAAAAACACTAATAAGTGTCCATAAAATGAATGTATCGACATGAAATTCCATATTTAAAGTAAAAACCTAATGAGGACATAACCTGTCGAATTTCAGTTATATCGGCTGAAGGGAAGGGGGGGGGGGGGGGGGGGGGGGGGGGTTCAACTCAAAAACTCTACTAACTGCCGATGTAACGAATTTATTGAAACAAAATTTAGTATGAGAATATAGGAGCCCCTTTTTAAATCAACTAATGAATATTATGACTGGTTTCGGAGGTGGAGCGAAACGTTAATCGATTAATTTCTTCTGTGCAAGTACAAGGCCGGTGAATCACCAACCACTTTTTTCTTTTTTAATAATATATGTTTTTATAATACATATACACATATATTTATTGAGGGTGCTGGTAGCTCAGTGGTATGCGTGCTTGCCTTCTGAGCTCAAGAATGTGGGTTCGAAACCCGACCGAGGCCTTTAGTTTATTTTATCTGGGAGGTCAAATAAACTTAAGCACGCCGTCCTTCGGATGGGACGTTAAACGATGGTCCCAAACCTGTATGATGTCAGGTACTCGTTAAAGACCCCTGCCCTAGGTGAATAAAAATTTAGGGTAGGAAAAATTTAGGACTCCCACAGTCGAGTCGGGCTTATGTCCACCAGAGTGACGAAAGAGCGTTCTGGTAGTAGGCGATAACCTAACCATATATTTATTTTACTTAATGATTTCTCTCTTATTACCACTATATTAGTTCATATGGCCATTATTACATTTTAAGTCCTAGAGCATATAACTTCATTTTTTCAACAGCTACCATATGTTTATTATCATCCAGATTTAGAACGTCGTTTTTTTTGTTCAAATTAAAAATGAGCCGAATGGGAGGCGATCCCCCAACTACTTGCTGAGATAGTAACCTGTGAATCTTTTAAGAGCCATTATTCTTTCGGTCTCAACGTCCAACGTTATGAAATAAAACTTATCATTCCTAATGATTTTAATAGAGTCGACAGTATCTTTTCAATGTGGAAGGAAATCGAGGTTCTGTCGTGGAAAAGAATATTCAAAATTTGGCCAACGTTTCGGAAACTATTTATTTCCTTCTTCAGGGTCTTATAATGACTTGAGTGGATGTGTGTGGTCGAAAAAATATAAATAGTTTTCGAAACGTTGGCCAAATTTTGAAATTTTTTATACACGACAGAACCTCGATTTCCTTCTACTTATCATTCCTTTTCGTTCAAATAATGAAAAAATAACAAATATTTAGTATTTTTCAGAATTGTAATAATAATCTCTCTCTTTATAGTTTTGAAACATTATTTCTTCCCCATACAATACACAAGTCAATTATTACTATTTCATTTGTGAAAAAATGCTTATTATTAAGATAATTGAAAGATTATAAAAAATTATATACGATTAATTTCATACATTGTTGGAGGTAACTTTAATTTGCGGAAATAGGAACAGGAAAATAAAATTGCTCTTATAGGAACATTCAAAGTTTGTAAGTATCTTATTTCATTTACAAAAATGTACTTTCTCAGTCTGAAAAAAACAAGTAGTGAAATTTTAAAAAAAATTATACATTTTTTGGAATCCTCTAAAGAAATAAGCTTGAGACATGAAGTAAAAAATCCTAATCTTGCACCGTTCCAGAAATTTGACCGGCCCATCTCTTTAAGACAACTTGTTTACACAGACATGTATGCGGGTACCCCGTTATGGCATTTTGAACTTTATTGATCTGTCTTTGAATTGTTATAAGACTGTATATGAGCTGTCCTAGCTCAAAAAAAATATCTTCATGTCTCTTTTTCGCAGTATGTATGGTCTTTTTTAACTCAACTCAAAAATACTAATAATCGCCGATATAATGAATATATCGACACAAACTTTAATATGAGGAATCAGAAGTTCGTAGGTAAGTCAAATATTGATTTTAATCCGAACGTTTCATTGGTCTTCGAGGTGTCTCTTCAACCCCAAAGGATCCCTAACGGAAAAACTTAATTGTGAAAATAAGTGGACTAAAACATAAATTTCAAAAAATAAACGGAATGTGAAACAATATCTTAATAATACAAGCCAAAAAGAAGCAATACAATAAAATAAAGGAATGGTATTCATAATAAAATACACAGTATCTATAATAAATAAATGAATAATGGTAATATGAAATATTATCGTAGTAGTAGCAAAAAACAAACAATAATAAAATAAAATAAAGGAATGGTATTCATAATAAAATACACAGTATCTATAATAAATAAATGAATAATGGTAATATGAAATATTATCGTAGTAGTAGCAAAAAACAAACAATAATAAAATAAAATAAAGGAATGGTATTCATAATAAAATACACAGTATCTATAATAAATAAATGAATAATGGTAATATGAAATATTATCGTAGTAGTAGCAAAAAACAAACAATAATAAAATAAAATAAAGGAATGGTATTCATAATAAAATACACAGTATCTATAATAAATAAATGAATAATGGTAATATGAAATATTATCGTAGTAGTAGCAAAAAACAAACAATAATAAAATAAAATAAAGGAATGGTATTCATAATAAAATACACAGTATCTATAATAAATAAATGAATAATGGTAATATGAAATATTATCGTAGTAGTAGCAAAAAACAAACAATAATAAAATAAAATAAAGGAATGGTATTCATAATAAAATACACAGTATCTATAATAAATAAATGAAATAATGGTAATATGAAATATTATCGTAAATTAAATCTCGCACTTCACTAAAGAACTTTTTAAAAACTTTATTTGACAATTAACACTTATTTAGATGGTACAAGAGATGTTACATGAAGGATGGCTAATGACAGACTGACTGGTGGGGGGAAAGGAGCGTATATATAAGCTAAGATATACTGCTGACTCCGCAGCTGCTGGGGCGCTAGGCTGGGGATGTAAGTCCTCCCTTCTGAAGCTTCGAAGTCCCTTGAGAATTGGGCAGGACCCATGGGTCGTGGAACACTGGAGGTCGAGTAGAGTGGAGTTGGATGATCTCCGGTGTACTTGTAGTTGTTGCGGAACTTGAGGTAGGTAGGCATTTAGTTTTAATAAAATGGGTACATAATATAACTAAATGGATTATAAATAAGTAAATAGTTAAACAATAAAATATCTTATAATAGGTGTCATTATTAAAGAAGGTAATTATATCTAAAGCCTCAAGTTCAGTCAAGGATACATTGGGTAATAATAATTGTTCAAAACTTAAGTTATAGTTAGCAATGTGATCAGGAGTATGTTCAAATATTAAAGGAAGTAAGTCAATTATTTTCGTTACAGGCCTGTCGCATTCTGACAGATATTCATCCTGTGGGAGTTTAATAAGAGAGGTTCTAGGAAGAAATAAAGGAGTGGAATTAGGTTGAATATGTACCAGAGGCATCTTAAAGCTAACATAGAGATTAAGATCATAATTATATTTTATAAAAGGTTTCGATAATATGGTAGTTGATACACATGTGTCAGAAGAACCTGACAATAAGTTGGTTAAACATGGGTCGTGTATAACTCGTAAATGGTTACAATAATAATTACTAATGCTAAATGTACAGTTTCCTAAGTATGTATTTACATTGTTTCTTAAAATTAAAGAGTGGTTTGTCATTGTCGTTATCAGTTTGTTGTCTTTTATAACTGGTACAGGAAGAAAGAAAAATGTGTTCATTACGTCTGTTTTTAGAGGAAGTGATATAAAGAGATGGAGAAGTCCGTTTGTCATCAAACATCTAAGCTTACTAAAGAGCCATAATGTTTCCATATTATGTGATATCAATGTTATGTTAAACCTATTAAAATTAATATTATTAAAGATAGAAGAATGGGTGATGCCCATTTTACAAAATTCGAGAGTAGTCTCCAATTCAGCAACTCTAATGTGTATGTAGTTAAGTGTGTTATATAGTTCGTTGAGGCTAAGTCTTAATTCATTTTTGTCAATATTATTTGTCATTTGTTTTAAGTTTTCATTATTTTTGTTAAGAATTTTAATGTCTTTTTGTATTGTTTCTGTTAAGTCTTTATTTGATTGTGCTTGGTGTTCAATGTTATATTCTAAGTGATGTTCGTTTTTTTCCATTTCGTTTATGAGTTTGTCGTATTTTGCTTTGTCCGTCGCGTCCATGTTTCCCGTTAGCCAATTGATGGCGGATCCAAGTCCGTTAATTATTCCTCTTTTGCTTCTCGTCTTTTCATTAATATTAAATAATAATTGTAATTTATGTTTCGTAATTGTCAATAGGTGGTCCGCGATGTTATAGGTTCCTAAGCGTTTAAAATGTAGTAATATTTTCTCAGTCTCTTGTAATTCTGTGTGTAGGTTAGTATAATTAATGTAATGAGTTATAGTGAAGTATTTGTCAAGTATATAGGAGTCAGGTAATTTTATAGGTACGACACCGGGAGATTTGCTAACGTCCGTTATTTGGTACTGTAAAGTCGGTGTCAGTAGGTAAAGTAACCAAATCCAAATCTGGGTCTTCATCTGAAACAGAATGATCGTCAGTCTTAGTTTTCTTCTTTTTGTTCTTATAATCTTTTCTCTTTCTCTGTAAATTGTCTTTATGTACTTTTATTTCTCTATTTTTATCTTTAAGTTGGATTACAGGTTTATAAGGATTTTGAGATTTTACACGTCTTTGTACCTTTGCATACGTTTCGTCAGGTATCGTTGGGTCTTCTCTAGATTTATTAAGTCTGTCTGTTCGAACTTCCTTTTCTTGATTAATTTGTTCTCTAATTAATGTTTGTACAGTTTTTAATTTTTCATGGTATTGTTCGATTAATTTTTCTTTTATCAGTCCTTCCGTTTCTTTAACTGTTTTATGGTTAGGTCCGAATGTAATTTCGTTGGGTGTTAATTTTAGATATTGATTTAGACAGTTATTATAAACAATTATTGCTATTTTTAATTTACTCTCTAAGTTATCTTTAGGGTGCAGTTTAGTGGTACTTCTAATAATTTCAATTAGGGTAGAGTGAGTTCTGTTTAGTAGTCCTAAGGAGTTAGGATGATTTGGGGTAGTATAATAAGGTTCGATCCCTTGAGTGTTCAATAAATTTTCGACTAGAGAATTTTTGAATTCTCTCCCGTTATCCATTTTTATTCTTTCTGGAGCTGGGAATAATTCGAGATACTCTATTATGACTTGTGTTATCTGAGTGGCATTTAAATGATTTATTATTCTAGCAAATAGTCGTTTAGAGAACGTATCTACTAAGGTAATTATATATTTTTGGTCATAGTGTAGAGTGTCTATCATTAGTTCTTCAAACGGTTTGTCTGGTGTGGGAGTAATGCAGTATTTTGTTTTTATTGGATTCCTGTCATATTTTGTCTGTCTGCAAGTATCGCACTTATTAACGTAAGTCATTATAATGTCTTTCATTCTGGGGAAATAGTATTGTCGTCTTAGTTTGTTGTATGTTTCAAGTCCTCCTCTGTGGAATGTCTTGCCCGTATGGTAGTTGTTTATAATGTCATTTTGGTCTTGTTCCGAAAGTACATCTATACATTTCTTTTTGTATCTTTTTATTTTTACCGTAGGGTAACTTTCTTGTATTATTTTTGAAATGGAGTTGAATGTTCCTTCAAATTCATTTCTAAGTGATTCTATACTTGGTTCGCAATGGATACCATAGACTGTATTGGGTTTTAATATTTCGGTCAATATTCCTTCTAGATCTTGTTGCCAAGGGTATGCTGTTTCAATTAAATATTTATTTTTTCCAAAAGGCTTAGTATAATATATTTTTCTTTTTCCTCGTTGTAGGAATATTTGATTTTTTTCAACGTTAATTGGTTTGTCTTCGTCTACTATCCATACTTGTTGGTTAGATGTTTCTTGTGAGTGAACTGTAGCTAAGTCTGACTCATGTCCTTCCCTAGTATTGTTATCTGTCTGGTCAGTTATCATGTTCTCTAGGTCTGCTATCAGCGTGTCATATTCTGGATTCATGTTCACGGTTCTGATTATGCTGTCTAAGTCAAGTTCAGTATCAATGTTTTGTTGTTCCAGGGCGTTCAAAGAATTTTGCTGTGGTGTTATTCTTGAAAGTGCATCTGCTACTACATTCGTTTTTCCTTCTATGTGTTGGATGTTAAATTCAAAGTCAGATAATTGAAATATCCATTTCATTAGTCTATTATTGGCATTCTTCATCGTGAATATCCAAATAAGTGGTTTGTGGTCCGTTTGTAGTGTGAATTTCTTTCCGTATAAGTAAGGTTTAAAATGATTACATGCCCATACTACTGCGAGTAGTTCTTTTTCAATAGCAGAGTATCTTTGTTCTGTCTCTGAAAGTGCTCGAGATGCGAAGGCAATAGGGTGTTCCCTCCCTTCTGAAAGTTGGGAAAGCACTGCTCCAACGGCGATATTACTAGCGTCGGTAGTTAAAGTAAAAGGCAAATTCCAGTCGGGGAATTGTAAAATAGGAGAATTTGTAATGAGGTCTTTCAGCGTTCGGACAGCTGTAGTGTACTCTTCTGTTATTTGCGGAATTTTATTTTGTAATTGCCGTGTGAGGGGCTTACTAATGTGGGCATAATTTTGAATAAATTTTCGATAGTACCCTGTCAGTCCGAGAAATTGTCGTATTTCTTTTTCCGATTGAGGGACAGGAAAGTCAATAATGGATTGAATTTTATCTGGATGAGGTTTTAAACCTTCGATTGATACTATATGTCCAAGGAATGGTATTTCTGTTTTCAAAAATTCAGTTTTGTCTAATTGTATAGTTAAATTGTGGTCTTGTATTCTCTGAAAAACTTTTGTTAGAAGTTGGAGGTGTTCGTCTACTGTGTCAGAAAATATTATAATGTCGTCCATGTAAACTAGAACATTTTTCAGATTGGATATAGCCATATTGATCATTCTTTGGAATGTAGGGGGTGCGTTACAAAGTCCGAAAGGCATACGTAAGAATTCGTAATGACCTTGTTCAGTGCTGAAGGCAGTTTTTTCTATTGACTCTTCCTCCATAGGAATTTGGTGAAATCCCGAAGTTAAATCTATGGTGGAGAAATACTTAGCTCCTTTAAGCTTATTTAAAAGATCTTCAATGTTGGGTAAGGGGAATTTATCCGGTATGGTTTCTTGATTTAATTTTCGATAATCTATAACCATTCGCGTTTTTCGTTTACCGCTAGCGTCCGTTTTTTTGGGGACGATCCAGATTGGAGAATTAAATGGGGAGATACTTTCGCGTATTATACCGTTTTTTAATAATTTGTTTATCTCGTCTTCAACGTCTTCTTTAAATTGGTTGGGATATCGGTAATTACGAGCGTAAATGGGTCGGTCAGTTTTTAAGATAATTTTGTGTTTTAGGAGGCTAGTGGCAGGTAACGGTTCGTCTTCTCTTTTTATTATTCTGTTATATTTTTGGGTAATCGTTAATAGTTTGTTAGTTATTTTATCATCTAAATGTTGGTGCCTTATCATATTTTTTAATTCTTCATTATTAATATAAAACAAATTATTTTCTAATATCTTATTATTTTTTATTATTACATTTTTATTCAATAAGGAAATACTTTCATTTTCACAATCTATTTTACATTGTGTTTCTTTCATCGTCTCAAAACCGACTAATATGTCATATTTATTACTAAAAGGAAAAATAAAAAACTTAACTAATAATTCGTCGTGGATCCCTAGATACGGAGCTAGGTTTATCACAATACTTTGTGAACCATTTTCGCGTCCTACGGGGGTCTTGACGACAAATTCTTCCGAATTAATTTTAATTCCCTCGGGTAGAGAATTTGGGTGTATATAATTTTTTGATGATCCCGTGTCCAAAAGCCATGTCTTTCCCAATTTGTCCCTAAAGTGTGGAAGATCTTCCAATAAACTTACGGTATATTCGGGGCAGGGGGCGGCCGATCTAATCCTAAAAAATGATCTAGCTTATCCACTAATGAGTTGACTGTGGCTTCTAAGTTGTTGATCTTATTTTGGGTCTCCAATGGCTCTTCTATATGGTGTGTTGGATTTGACCTAACGGTTCTCATGGACACAGTGTTTTGTGAGTCATGTCTTTGTGGTGTAGGTTGATTGTATTGTTGTTTATTTTGGAAAAAATTTGGTCTAGGGGAAAAATTCTGTCTAGGTTGGTAGTCTCGAGGGGGAAAATTATATCTAGGTTGGTTGAAGGTTTGTTGATAATCTCGAGGGGGAAAATTGTGTCTAGGTTGGTTAAAGGTTTGTTGGTAGTCTCGAGGGGGAAAATTATATCTAGGTTCCCGCTGTACTGGTGGATTCCATAAACGGTTGTTTTGGATTCGAGGTTTTGGGTAAAAGTCTTGTCTGTTCCCGTATAGTCTGTCCATTATGTGAGAAGCGTCATTGTGCAAGGAGTTTCTTAGATCGTCTAGATGTTTTAAATTGACATGGGCTAAGAAGTCACACAGATCGGGATGAAGGTTAGATCTAACATGGTAATTTATTTCTAGATCCTTCATACGCATATATTCTGTTTGATCTATATTTTCCATTTTTGCTCTTGAAAAAATTAAGGCTCTCACGTTTGCAATTCTGTCAATGTATTGTAGGGGGTTTTCTTTGTAATGGGGTCTAATGCTAAAGAGTTCGGCGGATAATTGTTCTATTGTCCGTGAATCTTTGAAAGAGTTTTGTAAATAAAATAGAATGTCTTGTACAGTGTTAAATGTGTTTGTAAGAAGACAATGTCTGGCATTTCCTACTAGTCTAGATTTTACTTTGGTTAGGAGACGTGCATGATTTTGATTCTGTAGTAAATTTGTATCTTGGCAGACCGAGTTAAAGACAGAGGTGACTGCCTCTATAAAATATATCAAGTCTCCTGGATTCCCATCGTAAGTAGGGATGTGTTCGTAATCATCTCGTGTCATTGAATAGGAAGTCATGGTGGGTTGTGATTGTGTCATAGTGGGTGGTGATTGTGTCATAGTGTCTATTTGTCTGTTAATGTTGAGTCTGTCAGATAAATTAGTCATTCAACATATAAAAATTCTTAACCTAATAAATGTTTTAAACTACCTCAAGTTCCTGGAAGTTCTGAAGGGTTGATTCGATGGTTGGGTTGATGGCTAGCAGGATAAGTATTGAAATACTTCTGTTGTGGAAGAGTCCAGGTCCTGTTGCAGAATAAATATCTGGAATTTCTTCGGATCTTCTTAACTCCTCCTTTTCGGAACGGCGTCAGTCTTCCTTAAAGCTGGGCTTCTGGTTCCTAATTCAACAGCGCTAGTCCCTGTTCGGGCGCCAATTAAATCTCGCACTTCACTAAAGAACTTTTTAAAAACTTTATTTGACAATTAACACTTATTTAGATGGTACAAGAGATGTTACATGAAGGATGGCTAATGACAGACTGACTGGTGGGGGGAAAGGAGCGTATATATAAGCTAAGATATACTGCTGACTCCGCAGCTGCTGGGGCGCTAGGCTGGGGATGTAAGTGTAGTAGTAGCAAAAAACAAACAATAATAAAATAAAATAAATAAATGTCTATATATGTTTAACGAAAAAAATACATATACACAAATATTTATAAAATTAATGAAAAATCATATAACAAATAAAAAATATATAAAATACAAAAACACCAGAGGCGCTAAAAGAGGTGAGAATTTCAAATGAATATGGTCGACATTTTTTCAAACTCTATTAATTTCTAGCTGTTACAGAGTCTTGCTCGAAGGAACCTTTTTCACAAAGATGGTGCTTTATTTTCGTTGCTTTGTTCAACCGTGACCCATATCGATAATAAAATACTTATTTTTTTTTCTAATTATTATGATATTAAGTATTTCATTTATTTATAATAAATAGTATATAATTTAATATGAATATTATTTCTTCAGTTTATTTCAATGTCTTCTTGTTAGATCGTATTATTATTATTGTTTCGCATTCCTTTCATTTTCCGAACTTTATGTTTATTGTATTTTCAATGTCCGTTAACACAGTATTCACAGTCACAGCCTCCGATAATTTCGAAATAGTACACCAACCTAGCAAAGTATGATGTTACTGTTGAACATAGTTCTGAAAGATGGCGTAAGTCGAAAACTATACACTATATGTATATTATTTAAATATATACATATTTTAAATAGAATTATACGATACGAATGTTAAACAAGTCAGTTGTTCACTACATCGACGCAAATATAAGGTAATGGTCCCCAGAAGAGATCTAACAATATGAGTGGCTAACGGTAATGGCGAAAATGGAGCGAATAATCTATAGAAATTGTGTGGGTCGCGCATCGCGACCAGTGACCTGGTTACGTACAAAAGATATATATATATTTAATAGGTTAGTTGGTTATTGTGACTCATGCCAGGGCTTTCAACTTCAAGGTCCAATTCCGAGGTCAGAGCGCTCTTTCGTCACTCTGGTGGACATGAACCCGACTCTACTATGGTAGGAGTAAATGTTGCCTACTCCAAATTTTTTTCACCTAGGGCAGGGGTCTTTAACGAGTACCTGACATCATACAGGTTTGGGACCATCGTTTAACGTCCCATCCGAAGGTCGGCGTCCTTAGGTTTATTTTACCTCCCAGACAAAATAAACTGAGGGGCTCGGCCGGGTGTCGAACCCACGTATATTTAATAGATCACTATTCATAAATATACATACCTACTCATGTACTATCATATTTCTATTAACAAAGACATAAAAAGGGATGAAATATCAGACTTTTCATCGATTAAAAACAAACTCGCAGAATTTGCGCTATGCTTTCAGCATTTGAGTGTGCCTTCTTCAGGGCCTATATTGACATATATATATATACATTAAAATAAATAACTTGTTCAACTTTTATATTGTCTAATTCCACAAAAATATAAACATGAACTGTAGGTACCAGTTGCGGGTTACGTCATCGTCAGCACTA
Organism: Aradus depressus; assembly: GCA_963662175.1. Classification (NCBI taxonomy): domain Eukaryota; kingdom Metazoa; phylum Arthropoda; class Insecta; order Hemiptera; family Aradidae; genus Aradus; species Aradus depressus. The sequence goes on from OY759219.1 coordinate 5,144,809, forward strand.
AATTCAATAGTCATTAGCTAACCTAGCTAACTTAAATGTTACAGTTAAACTAAGTGCTGACAATAGCAAAACAAAAACCGAAACCGATACACTACAGGTTAAGTTTTATGACTCATGCCCGGGCTTTAACTACGAGGTCATATCGCCTACTACCGGAGCGCTCTGTCGTCACTCAGGTGGACATGAGCCCGACTCTACTGTGGGAGTCCTAAATTTTTATTCACCTAGTGTAGGGGTCTTTAACGAATACCTGACATCGTACAGGCTCGGGACCATCGCTTAGCGTCCCATCCGAAGGACGGCTTGCTTAATTTTATTTTACCTCCCAGATAAAATAAACTAAGGGCCTCGGTTGGGTTTCGAACCCATGCTCTTAAGCTCAGAAGCCAAGCACACATATCACTGAGCTACCGGCGCCCTCCCGGAACACTATATGTATATATTTTGTGGAATTAGACAATATAAAATTTAGGTATATATTTAGAAACAGATCACAGAAATGTATTCAAACATATATAGCATATGTGGGCAACAACCGGCCCGCTGTAAGATTTGGTCCGGCCCGCGAGACATTTTGAAAAACCCAATTAAAAAAAAAATAATATTACACTACTTACTCACTCTCACTCCAAATTAGGAAGATCGAGTAGGATGTAGTTTGACGTGGAGTTGTGCGATTTCTACAAAAAATACCTCGAAGAAGACCATTTTCCGCAGCTTAGATAATTCGCAAGAAGATTGATTGCTTTGTGCGTTTGGCAGTACTTATAAATGCGAACAGTTCTTTTCAATGATGAAAGTTAATAAATCAAAACATCGTACAAGGCTCACTGAAGATAATTTGGAAAATTCTTTACGTCTTTGTATCAGTGGAATTAATCCAAACATTATTTACATTAGTTTCCCAAATTCAAGCTCAAGTGTCTCATTGATTTCGGTGTCGCTACTTAACTTTCGTAGTTTGTAATAATTCCAAATTTCACGATTTAATGTTAATATTGTACCTAGTTTTTTTCATTTCATTTTGTTATTTTAATAAATTGTATTATAATAACATTGTCTTATTATTTCATGTCTGATATCTATCGCTAAAAATTATGAACACTACTTTAAAGTCCGACGTTATTTTATTTTGAACCATTTACGCGGCCCGCGAACGTATTTGCACACTAAAGTTTGGCCCGCAACATGTCAAAGGTTGCCCACACATGATATATAGGATACATTATCCATTAGTTTATATGCTATTAAGTACATATATGAAAATAAAAACTAAATGGGACTAAAACAAAACATAAGTCTTGAGCGAATATAACATTTAAATTATTTACACTAAAATAAAATAAAATATGATACCAAACAAAAACAAATATAACTAAATAAAACGTATATCTTATCAATAAACGTATACGTAGACATAATGTATATGTAGATATAACGTACATGCATATATAAAGTATAGTTACATTATAATAATATTTTACGTTTTTTTTAGTTGTATTTATTTGTGTTTAGATATTATAAATCATTTTCTTTTAGTGTAAATAATTTGAAAGTTATATTCGCTCATGATGGAGGTTTTGTTTGTTTAGCCACATTTAGTTACTACTGTTATATCCACCTAATTGTAGAGTATATAAACTCACTGACAATGTATATTTGTCAATATAGGCCCTGAAGAAGGGACAGAAATTCTACAAGTTTGTTTTTATCGACCACAGCCTCATCTCTCCTCCTTCCTATCACATAGTTGATTAATCCTTCCTAAAATTATTAACAAAGATGGTTCACTCACAATATATCGCTGTATTGGCCCCAAAAACCCCAATAATGTAAAATACAAATTTTCTTCATTAAAAAAATCTCGCATTCATCTTAAGTAGGTCAAAGCGATAGATTATACATGGTCAAGCGAAATTAACCGATTTATTCATAATTCGTAAACGTCATTAACTATCAATATTTATGAAAACTGTAAACCAATTGAAGAAATAATTATACTGAAATGGAAAAACTATAAGTTTCACTCAGCTACTTCTTTTTAGATTTTTCATTAAAATACAGGAAAACTGACCAAAAGCAAAACAAGGAAAGGAAGAAAAAATAGAAAGTTTCCTGGGAAGTTATCATTATCAGTAGTTTCTTGAGTATGATAAAAATAACAGCTGATAATAAAGTAGGGAGCCAAAATTCAATAACTCTATACTCAAAACAATTCTAAGAAAGTGAAAAAAAGTTATCTTTCGTTATCATATTAAGTCATGACACGTCTCAGTAATAGAAAAAACTATCAATATCGTGAAAATACATTCCAAATAGATATTTCTTTATTTGAGAAAAAAAAAAATAAGAATTATAAAAAAACAATATAATTCAACAATAGTTACTCTTTTTCATCTTAATAAAAAATATAATTTGAAAAAACTTTCTGCAACATATCAGACGAGCAAACTAAAAATAGATAATACTGAATAAATCGAGAGCCAAATCTATTTTAAACTTTTAACACTTTGGACATTGGTATTCATCCCTGTTTTGAATATTAAAGAAATATTCTTGAATTAAAAAATATAAGTCTCCCAGGAAAACCGAATGAAATTGGCAAGGTGCTTTCTCAGGTGGATCGATAAAAATCTAGGCTACTCAGAGAGCAATTGAGTCTCCAATATAAAAATTCAAAAAATTAGATACAAAGTAAGAAAACCTATGTAATAATTCTCGAAAATTGAATTTATGTATGCCATCTGATTCAAAAGCTGCAAGAATCACATGTTTATTACAGGATGACGAACTGACAACATAATTAAATAATTGCAAAGGTACTTACAATTGTCAATAAAAACTTCAATATAAGTACTTAGTAGATTATCTTCTTCACTCTTCGGCAAATTTTACTTCATTCCCAAATTACTGACTCAGTACAGACCCGACCCCACCATCCTAGCCTAAACCTTGAACTGAAAAAAGAATAACATTTTACTTTTATCAATGGTGACTGAATTTGTTCTAAAGTTAATGGACTGTCCTATGAAATGGGTAGTTTATTACTGGTTACCTTTAAAAAAACTTGAGTCCAACTAAACTTTTAATATTCTTTTGTTTTGTTAAATTATTTTAAATAAAATGTAACATAACATCGATATAACGTAGAACTGGGGAATTCTAGTATTGAGCGGTGAGACTACAAGGTGAACCGAAAGGCGGGTAATTTGAATTATTTTGCTTGACAACTATAACAACCCTATTTTTGTTATTATTGTATTAATCAGAAAACAGTATACTAAACACTCATTTATAATTGTGTTACAATAATATTATTTAAGATAACCGAGGTCATTTTCTAATTACTATTCAGATGTACCATACTTCTTAGTTTAACAGGTCACCTTATTGGTTAGTTTTGGAACTTACCAAAAGTTTTCGAGGAGAAAGTGGTGTTTTTCCCATTCCAGCATTTTCCAAAATTACTTAATTTCTCCCACTTACATGTCTTTTATTGATATTTGTGCAAAAGATCTTGTCTCATAATTTTTAGGGTTCTGTTTTTTGGATCTAAATGGAACCATAATATTATTGTTCTCACTATTATGTCAGTCACAGCCTTCTGGCACCTAAACTAGAGAGTTAATGAAATATAAAATAAAGATTTCGAACGTTCAGAAGGAGAGCGGAAACTTTGTTTGAGTTTGGGTGTAGCCCTTTCAGCCATTCCTGTTCTGAAATGCATTTAGATAGAACTGAGTTTCTTGATAAGTTTGATCGAATGTTAAGTTGATAAAGTTGGAATTGGAAATTTCGAAAAGCAGATGCATAAAGTTAACCGTTATGGCCCCTTCTTTGAAAAACACACTTTTCACCCGAAATTTGACGTTTTAACAAAAGCTCGATCGATAATCTCGGGAAAAAGTTCAAATTTCAAAAACCAAATGCATGAAGTTAATGCCCTTATTTTGGAAAAACACATTTTCATCCGAATTTTGAGAAGCATTTACCTAGTCCTTGCGATCACTATAACTACAACAGGGAATTCAATGTATAACTACCTACAGATAAAAATATAAATATAACAGGGGGTATTGTGGAATAAATCTTTTATCTGATATGTTGATATTCGACAAGAAATATATATATTATCCTTATGCACCGATTCATTATATTTTCTGAAAACCACAATAATAATTATTGAGCAATGTCAGTAGAGATCTTTCAACCAGACTTGATGAGGCCAGCCTTAAGTTAAGATGAAATATATATTTTGGGTTGGTTCTTACTAATATAGTCGACCGAGAAATGTAGAATGTGGGTCATCTGTGAGTCAGCAAATCTTTATATGTTTTCAAAATCACACTAATACAACAATGTTAGAAGAAGTGAATCTAACTGACAAGATGATAGTCGAACGGAAATATTCATTTTAAGTGGTTCTTATTGCACCTTGTTCATATATATTTAAAAAAATCCGACGTCAGATCCACTTTGTTGTAAAAAAACACATTTAATGTTCCAGTTCTGGAAGTATTCGAATAGTCATGGATTTCGTGTTACGTTTTAACGGATGTACTGTCGATAAATTAGGAAAAATGCTGACATTTCAAAAGGAAATTGTATGAAGTTAACTCCCCTTTTTTGTTAAACATATTTTCACTCGAAATTTGAGAACCATTCTGATATTTCTACGTTTCTTCGTGCGTTTTAACAAAAGCTCAATCGATAAACTCGGGAAAAAGTACAAATTTCAAAAACTAAAGAAGAATTTAACGCCCCATTATTGGAGACAACACACTCAAAATGTCAGCAGAGGGGCTTCAACCAGATGGTAGTCAACCATAAGAAAAGATTAAAATTTGTTCTGGTTTTAACGTAAGTAACCGAGGAAGAAATATAGAATATAGGTGGTCTTTGTGGCACCCATTCTTTCAAATTTCTGAAAAAAACATTAATAACCCGTAACTGGTGACGTGGATTTTTTGTAACGTAACTGGTGACGTGGGGTTATCTATACCCAGAACTTTTCCCCTCTCCCATGAGCTTAACTTGCTGGGTAAAAAAAATATTTTAATTGTAATTAATTCAGTGACATGTATTTATGACCTCAAAAACATTTAAACACAAAAAAAAAATTTCTAGAGCCCCAAAAAATTTTTGTATAAAACTTGCCAATAAAAACCAATTTAAGCTATAGAGTTGCTAAAAATCCCAAAATATAATTTGCAACACCTTTTGGAATAAAAATTGCAGCAATACTCTATTATTTAAATATAATAAAAGTAAAAAAAAATAATAATAAAAAAAAAATTAATTTTTAATTAAAATTCCGACACATCATTCAGCACATTCTTTACAGAGTGGAATCATACAACTTCCACATATTGGCACTTTGCAACCATTGCAGACTTTTTTGTTTTTTTGTCAGATCCTCTGGGGCACTTCTGGCATCTTACTTGTTTGTCCAAGTCTTCCGGTGTTTTCCATAGTATTTAGTGAGCTTTTTTTTTTACTTTTTTTGGTAGAGGTTCATCATAATCAGACCCAGACGAAAAATCTGAGTCCAAAGTACACGGTAGTGATGTACTTGCCATTACCGATGGAAATTCGTCATCAGTCAATTCTTGTTCTGAATCAGTTTGATGATCACTAACATAATCAGGAGATACATCTTCATCACCACTGCACTCACTTTCTCCTTCGGGGTATTGACCTAGCCCAGTCATCAAATCTTTTATCAGAAACGTTTTTTTAGATGCCATAACAATAAAATTATATGTAGAAATTATTCATAAAAAGTTATTTATAAACACAGTAGATAATACCAAAAAAAACCACAGAAAAAATAATAAAATAAAAAAATCGCGAAGTGCAAAAAAGTTACGTATCTGGTGACGTGGGGTGTAAAATACCCTGAACTTACATTTATTTGGAGCTGACACGAAATAACACACTACAGAATCAAAACAATACACTAGGCAAGGAGGGCATAGACCGACTGGAAGGTACCTAGTCGGACAACAAGTTATCCCCAACCCTCTGGCCCCAGTGGTGAATCATAGTTTTCGCTGGGTATCACACACCCCACGTCACCAGTTACGGGATAAAGCAATGACGGTAGATCGGCTTCCAGCAGATGAGACGTTAGTCAACCAGATATGAGTTAGTTGAACATAAGTAAAGATGAAAAATGTATTTTGATTGGTCATAACAAAACCCAGCGAAGAAGAAATATAGAATACGGGTTCCTTGTGGTACCGATTCTTCAAATTTCTGAAAAAACATTACTAAAGCAATGACGGTAGATCGGCTTCAAGCAGATGAGATGTTAGTCAACCAGATATGAGTTAGTTGAACATAAGCAAAGATGAAAAATGTATTTTGATTGGTCATAACAAAACCCACCGAAGAAGAAATATTATTATTATTTTTTTTTAATATTCTATTTGCAATCTATATACAATATATACATAATAAGCAAATATGTGGTAAAAGAAAAATATAACGTCACTTGATGGGAGAAGCCAGCCAGCGCTGACACTCCCTCGAAAGTTAATTGTCATTATTCACTATCCTCCGAGAGAAGATCGCGAGGCCACCTCCTGTTCAAGCGGCGGGGAGGATTGTCAGAATGGGAATGAGAGGAAAGGTCTTGTGCGAGAGGATTTGAATGGGAAGAAAGGTTTCTGTGGAATGATTGGAATCGGGATTTGATTAATTCATTTACAGTGGGAATACTGAGATCTCTGTGTAGGACTTTATTGGTGACATAGAAAGGAGCGTTGACAATTCGTCGGAGGAGTTTGGACTGGAATGCTTGGATACGATTGATGTTGGATTGTTTAGCTGTACCCCAAAGTTCGAGTCCGTAAATCCAAATTGGACGTATAATGGTCTTGTAAATCGTAAGTTTGTTGTTAGTCGTCAGTTTCGATTTTGGTCCAAGTAGTCGACGTAACAGTCCGTATCTTCGATTCAGTTCTTGTCGTTTAAGTCGTGTATGTGGGTTCCACGTAAGTCTACTGTCTAGGTAAAACCCGAGATAGCGGACTTGGTTTGAAGAGGGAATCAGGATGTTGTTAATGATGACGGGAGGACAGGATTGACGGCGTAGGGTAAATGTGACTTGAACACATTTCTGCTCATTTAATTTAATTCTCCAGAGGTTGCACCACCTCTCTGTTTCAGTGAAGTGCTCCTGGAGGATGAGTGAGGCTACAGCAGGATCAGGATTGGTGGAAAGGATTGCTGTGTCGTCAGCGTAAGTCGTCAGTAATGTCTGAGGATGGATAGGAATGTCGGCAGTATATGTATTGTAAAGGATGGGACCTAGGATGCTACCCTGTGGGACACCGGCCCGAATAGGTATGAGTTCTGAGTACTCAGAGCCTACTCGGACCTTGAAATGGCGATCACTAAGGTAAGATTTCAGGATGAGGTAGTAGGTACTGGGAAGGAAGTGTTTCAGTTTGAAGAGCAGCCCCGGGTGCCAGACTCGATCAAAGGCTTGCGCCACGTCGAGAAAGGCGCCCGTGCAATACTCCTTGCATTCTAATGCATTAGATATGCAATCGACAACCCGAAAACACTGTTGGGTAGTGGAATGTTCAGGACGAAATCCAAACTGGTGTTTAGGTAAAATGGATTGAGATTCAAGGATTGGGATAAAACGTTTCAACAAGAGTTTTTCAAGGATTTTAGAGAAGATTGGGAGCAAGCTAATAGGACGGTAGGAAGAGACATCAGAGAGAGGTTTGTTGGGTTTGGAAATAACAGTAAGGATGGAATACTTCCATTGGACAGGAAAGTAGGTAGTTCTGAGGACTGAGTTGTATATAAGGGTGAGGAAAAGGACAGCTTTGCGGGGAAGGTTTCGTAGGATTTTCCCTGTGATCAGGTCAAATCCAGGAGACTTACGGATTGGAATTTTATTTAGAATGTGTTGTACATCAGAGGGATGAAAGGCCTTTGGCGGAGGAGAGAGAGGCAAAGGACTGGTAAGGAACTCTTCAACTTCTGAAGTATGAAGGGCGTTATAATCAGGATGGGGTGTGAACGTATTTTTGAGGTGAGAGGCAAAGAGCTGAGCCTTCTCCTCGTCGGATCTGACCCAGGAGCCATTTTGCTTGATGGGATAGGATAAAGGACTATATTTTAGAATTTTTCGGGTTGCAAACCACAGGGAATTATCTTTGGTGGAAAGGGAAGCTAGGTATTCATTATAATTTTCGGAGCGGAATTGTGAAAGTTGGATTTTGAGGTTTCGGGAAAGGTTATTGAAGGCAGTTTTGTCGGAAGGATACCGTGTTCGTTGCCATAGGGCACGAGCGCGGCGTTTTTCTGAAAGGAGAAGTTGGATGTGGAGAGGAAGAGGAGGGTTCGGGTTTGAAACTGTAGGAGGAGTAGGAGTAGATGAAGCGTTCCAAGCACAGTCCTGTATGGCTTTAGTGACTTTTTGTACGGCTTCATCTAAGTCCTCAGGAGTTTTAAGGATTACATTTAAGTCAATTTGGTTTTCTAAGGAGGTTCTGAAGAGATCCCAATTCACTGGGCCGGGAGTTAAGGAAGGCTTTGGTGGGACACATAACGGGGTTAGACCAACGGTGAGGAGAACAGGACTATGGTCTGAGGATAAGTCGGGGAAGGAATAGGTAGAGGAGAATAAGGATCCTGTGCCAGATCCAACAAAGAAGTCTACGAGGTCTGGGTTGCGGTTAGGATCAGTAGGCCAATAGGTGGGAGAGCCGGGGGAGTAGATGTCATAGTGTTGGGTGTTAATAACATCGTTTAGGATTCGTCCTCGGGAATTTGGAACTCTGCTTCCCCATTGGTGGTGCTTCGCATTGAAGTCACCGCCAACGATGAAGCGAGGCCCCAGGGATCGGAAAAGGGTGAGGAACTCGTGATGGGGAATGAGTTTACTGGGAGTACAATATGCTGCCGAGATAGTGACAGGGAAGGGAAAAAGTGACAAGGAGATCGTAGCGATTTGGAATGATTCTGTAGCCTGTGAGGAGAAAAGGTGATGGGATAAGGATTGTTTGATAAGGATGAGTGCGCCACCTCGGGCCCTATCTCCTGGGTAGTCAGACCTGTAGCTCCGGTATCCTGGGATACTGAGGTACAGGCTGGTTGTCAAGTGGGTTTCCGTAATGAGAGCGATGTCTACATGTCTGTCAGTTAGTAGTAGTTCTAGTTCTTGTCTATGGGGTAACAGCCCATTCGAATTCCAAAGGAGGATCTGGAGAGGAAAGGAATTTAAAGGGATCATCGGGAGGATTCGGGTAGGAGTTTAGAGACGAGGAGGCTTAACATCGATATGAGAGGGGTGATTAATGACAATGAGAAGAAGAAATATAGAATACGGGTTCCTTGTGGTACCGATTCTTCAAATTTCTGAAAAAACATTGGTACTTACAGCAATGTGGTAAATAGTAGGTATGGGCGATAGTCGATACTATCGGTGGAACAGTATCGATAATTCAGTAAGTTGCAGCTTGTCATGCGAAATACTATCCAATTCCAATATTTATTATATTATAATATGACTTTTTTTTTTATGTACATCTACCTAATTTAAATTATTCTATGTTATGGAGGATGAAAGGGGAATAAAAATATCAATCGAATGGAATGAAAAATTACGCAACTTTTTTAAAATTATATATGAAAATTTCGATGAAATTTTTTTTTCTAGTTTTATAAATAAAATTTAAAGTAAAAGTTCTAAAATAATTTTCTTCAAACCGTATCCTCTTCAATGAAGAAAAATTCATATCGATAGTTACTTGGACTATCGATATATCGACATGGCTTAGCGATCCATTCTAAGAACGGCGCCCTCAATAATATGAGTAATAATTTAGTTGAAAGATTCAAAATATAATTTGTACTAGTTAGGTTAGGTTTTATGACTCATGCCCGGGCTTTAACTACGAGGTCATATCGCCTACTACCAGAGCGCTCTTTCGTCACTCTGGTGGGTATGAGCCCGACTCTACTGTGGGAGTCCTAAATTTTGCCTACCCTAAATTTGTATTCATCTAGGGTAGGGGACTTTAACGAGTACCTGACATCGTACAGGCTCGGGACCATCGCTTAACGTCCCATCCGAAGGAAGGCGTGCTTAAGTTTTTTTTACCTCCCAGATAAAATAAACTAAGGGCCTCGGTCGGGCTACGAACCCACGACCTTGAGCTCAGAAGTCAAGCACGCATACCACTGAGCTACCGGCGCCCTCTGTACTAGTGTGTTTATAAGTCAGATATCTCGGGACGTGTCCCCAGCTGCTCCTCTGTTCCCTCTTAGCTTAATTAAATTCCCGGATCTATTTGCCGATGTCCGGATATTCTTTGAATGGAACTTTTCGTTCCGGTCCTTTGTCCAGTGTTCACGTCGCTGCTCATCACGTCGCCTTACAGTTTTCCCAGGGTGGATCTGTTCCGGACGTGACCTGCAGACCAGGGCACTACTTCTGTCCTCACTTTTACTGTGGAGTCTGGACCATCCTCGCTTTTTTCTCATTCAACAACATATTAGAAAGGAATATTTACATAACTAACGAAAATCACTTTAGTTCCCAGTGAAACAACATTACATACATTTCAAAAAGTCAATTCACAACCAAATAATATAGAGATAAATAGATAGATAGATAAACTTTTATTTCACAAAAGATTACAACCTCTATGGCAATGAGTGGGTTTTTTTTTTTTTTTTTTTTTACCAAATAATCATTCTTATAGTTCAGTATATAAAATAAAATAAAAGAAAAAATATATATATAAAGAATTGTGAAGAATAAGCAATATAGCAACTAAATGAAAGATACCAATAATACTGAAATAGTAAAAATGGACATGCTCTTTAAATATGAATAGTGCAAGCAACCAGGATAAAACTGACTCTCAATTTCCCTTACATGAGATATATAGAATTTACTAAAATCTAGAAACTTGCGATGTTCTGGAACTGACCAGAATGTATAAAAATTATAACTTGATCTAAAACAATTTTTAAGATGAATAACGGGACGACGATAGCTCATTGGTACGTGTACTTGCTTATTGAGCTCAAGATCGCGGTTCGAAACTCGGCCGAGGCCCTTAGGTTTTTTATCTGGGACAATCCCTTCAATGTGTTTCTCGTACCTAGGTCACTCTTCAATGTGTATTTAATACCTAAGGATCCCTTCAATGTGTGTCTCGTACCTACGTCACTCTTCAATGTGTATTTAATACCTAAGGATCCCTTCAATGTGTGTCTCGTACCTACGTCACTCTTCAATGCGTACCTCATACCTAAGGATCCCTTCAATGTGTTTCTCGTACCTACGTCACTCTTCAATGCGTACTTCATATCTAAGGATTACTTCATTGTGATGCCCTTCAATGTGTTCCTCTTATCTAAGGAACGTTTCAATGTGTTCCCCTCACCTACGTAACCCCTCAGTGTGTACCGAATGTGTTCCTCGTTCTATATAACACTTCAATGTGTTCCTCTTACCTACGTCACTCTTCAATGTGTATTTAATACCTAAGGATCCCTTCAATGTGTTTCTCGTAACTACGTCACTCTTCAAAGCGTACCTCATACCTAAGGGTCCCTTCAATGTGTTTCTCTTACCTAAGGATCCCTTCAATGTGTTTCTCGTACCTAAAGATCCCTTCAATGTGTTTCTCGTACCTACGTCACTCTTCAAGCGTACTTCATATCTAAGGAATACTTCATTGTGATGCCCTTCAATGTGTTCCTCTTATCTAAGGAACGTTTCAATGTGTTCCTCTCACCTACGTAACCCCTCAGTGTGTACCGAATGTGTTCCTCGTTCTATATAACACTTCAATGTGTTCCTCTTACCTACGGAACCCTTCAATGTGCAGTTCGTACCTATATACTCTATATTTGTCTTAAGCTGCCATTTTGGTGACAAAATAAAAAGAAAAAAAATTCTAATAGTTCAGTGTGAAAACTTGTGATGTCTAACATTTCAAACCCTTCAATTGGGCCTATAAATTAAACTGACTTATTTTTACAGTTTTCTCTTAAATAAAAAGGCAACTTAATGCAGATGAACGACTGCAACGTTGGGAATCAAACATGAGAGAACAATCGGGGGGGGAAAAAAAGAAAGGATAATTGCGAATTTATGTAAACAACTTTGGGAATAACATTACTTCCGGTATAAGTTGTTAACATCAATATCATACAATATCTCATGATCACCATTATTATACTCAGTCTGTCTATTTATTCCTTTTTCTCAAAATTAGTAATACAATAAGACTTTCATTTTTTCACTCAATACCGAGGGAAAAGAGGAAATTCACTTATAGATAAGGCTTTTTTTTTTTTTAATATAATCTTTTTTACCTGTTTGATTTATTACTTTCAGAGTATCTGAAGTAGTCTATAGAAGACTGGTAGACAAACCTCTCACAGATGTGATCACTGATCAGCAACAGCTGGACACTTGGTACGAACGGACTACAGATAGCTTCATGGTATGTAGGCAGCAGCCATAAATAATAATAATAATAATAATAATAATAAATTTATTTCCGTTAAACCAATGCATGGTAATAGGATACGTCAAAATAATTTATACATTAAGATAGCTTATAAATCAGATTTATAACTATTTGAGTCTAAATATACTAATAATAATCGATTAGTAGTAATAACAAAATACAAAATACCGTAGGTCCTTTTGATTACTACGATTAGTAGTAATAACAAAACTATTAAAACAAGTAAAATGAAATTAACAAAAACTGAATAAATAAATACTTAAAAATATATGATATAGCAGTAATACCCGGCGTTGCCCGGGGAACTTTGACTTTTCTCCCAATATCTCCTATAAGGCTATTCAGTTCCTCGACAGTACATTCATGATGTTATAATTTTCAATTATTCATACGGAATAAGGCTTATAGTCCTTCAATTGTAGTAACGCTAGCTTTGGAGCTAAAACTAATTTATTCAAAAAGATTTTTCATTAATCGTTGCAATGGTTTTCGAGTTACAAAGATTGCGTGAGTGGATGCTGGGATGGACCAGATATTGAGGTACTAATACGCCTATAACCTTCCACAGACGATGACGAACAAATTAAAAAAAAAATTAATCAAATCCATCAAGCCGTTCGTGAGTTATAGCGGTACAACGCACAGACATTTTCAGTTTTATATATGATAAAAAAATAAATAAAACAGATACATTTATCATAAGTAGACACATTTTTCAATTTAATAAAAATTAAGATGACTATTTTTCAAAAAACTCTTCGGAAGTGTCTTTATCCCAAAGATGTTTCGTCCCTTCATAAGATCCCAATGTGCGAGATATAGAAAATAAAAATAAAACAATCAAACTATAACAATATATAGGTATATTTTTTTATATATAAAAAAAATAAAATAAATACATTATTCAATTATAAATGAATAAATAAAACAATAAGGTACATTGGACTGACGTTTAAGGTGTGGAGGAACTCTGACCAAAAAATAAAAATGAAAGCTTTGTATCAAATTATGTTTTTGGATATGAAACACGATTCTTTATTGTGATTATATTATTCTTTTTGAATAGTGAGAATAAATTTCCATGTCCGTGTAAAGGGTTTCCTCTAACATAAACATTTTTAGTTTAGACAAGTTTAAATTTTTTTATTGTATCTATTGACTTCAGGAAGTGGGCGTTAAAAAAATTAATTCCTTTATGAGTTATACTTTTTTCAGAAAGTTCTTCTTTCTTCCTGGTATCGTAATCATGACTAGTATTGTTGAGAGGGGAAATATTTTGTTTTTTCCTAATAACCATTAATGTTTCAAATATAAACAGCAATGGCAAATAACAACCGAACAAGCTGCTTCGTGGCCATAAGCAGATCAATCAATTTTCCCTTTGCAAAATATGATTTTTACTCCCCCAACTATCGCAAGAATAGGGGAAGTTATACAATTGGTCAGAAATTCGAATTTGAGTTTTCACAGGAATTTCATATTTTCCGACACCCTCATTACAAAAATTTAAAAAAAAAAAAATTCTTTCCGTGTTTGTGTGTCTATGAACACGATAACGCTCTATAGAATGAATGTATCGACACAAAAATTTATATTTAAATTCAAAACCTCATAAGAACGAATAATGAAATTTTATATGTTTTACCTGAACCCCATAAGGACCAACACCAAATTTAATATGAGAATTCAAAACTCCATAAGAACGATACAGATTAATTTTCTTCGAATCAGCAGAAGAGAAGGGGTATCAGAGAGGTCTCAACTCAAAACCCCCAATAACTGCCGATGTAATGAATGTATCGACATGAAATTTCATATTTGAAGTCAGAACACAATGAGAACCTCGCGTTTCATGCTGTTATATTCTAGTGAAAAATTAAATAAAATTTTCAGTGCCAAAAGTAACAAAATTTGAGTTTACTATTTATTTTTTTAAGACTGTATGATTGTGAGTAGTTTTTAAAATCATAGTCCACCTGAAACACGGCTTATTGGTGAGTAATATGATAAGTTGCATTTCACTCTAATGCCTAGTGTAGAAAGCATAGATTATGTTGTTTGTAAAAATGTACCATCGTGTACCTTGGATCACAAAACCGTCATTGTACCATGGATCGCCGATTTTTTTTCAGGTGACAATGCCACGAAGCAAATCAGCAAATAAAAGAAATCCCATTAATCCTGACTCGATGGCGTTCGAAACTGTGACTGCGTCCCCTCAAAAAAAGAATGTCAATCAGAAACCCTAACCTGTCAAATTTCAGCGATATCGGCCGAAGAAAACGAGAGTTTGGGTGGGGGGGGGGGGGGGGGGACCTCAGTTCATAAACTGGCCACAGACACACACACTACCTAAAGACTCTACCCTAGGTTGGCAACATCTAGGTCTGCCATAGTAGAGTCAGGCTCATGTCCACCAGAGCGACGAAAGAGAATGTTACAAAAACAAAAACAACAACTTGACTTCACAGTAAGTCTTCTTGCGACCTTTCTGAACTTTTGCCAAATGACGCTACTGACTGACTTTAATTTTGTGGCAAGAAGCCTGACTCGAAGTAAGGAGCTTGTTGAAATTAGATTCGAGAGAGTAGAGTGTCTTGTAGCTTGAAGATTGTTTTTCTCTCAACTCTGAGACCCCCAATCAAAGGTTGCTATTGTTGTAATGTTTGTCTTTCGGTACAATTTCTATTCACGTTGAGGAGGTTGTAGTCGGAGTAAGATCCAACAAGAAGGGGGCCGTGCTCTCCTAATGAAAGTCTTTTGTAATGTGACATTTAGAGGTACTGTCATCTTGACGTTCTCAGGAAGAGGAAAATTGTATCTGGGATGCCACATTGTTTGAATTATCGAATCCAGGAAGTTTCTGTTAAGCAAAAATACACTAATAATGAAGTTTCAGATGGATATGTGACATGATTCATTGTATTATATTATAAGGAGTAGTATTTTAATCGTGCGAAAATTCGAGTTTAAGGTTTCAAGGGATATTCACCTATGAAAATCCCCGAATACAATTTGACCATTTTCGCGATGATATCTGTACATGTGTGTGTGTGATGAACATGTGTTTGGGTGGGGTGGGCCTCAGTTCATAAATTGGCCACAGACACACAAACTACCTAATCCATAAAAGGTTTTTTAGCAAAAGAACGACACTGATGAAATTTCTTCGAAATCGGCCGAAGATAATGGGGGGTCGGAGGGGGCTCAACAGAAAGAAAACCAGTAACTGGCAATGTATGACTATATCTACATGAAATTTCATATCTCAATTCAAAATCCACTAAGGAATCTATTAATTTTCGGCGTAATCAGCAGAAGGGAAGGGGGGATCAGAGAGGAAGGCTCAACTCAAGTAACTCAAGTAAATGCCGATGTAAAGAATATATCGATACAAAATTTTATATGTGCATCGAGAACCCCATAATGTCATGATTTTATATGTGCATCGAGAACCCCATAATGTCATGATTTTATACGTGCATCGAGAACCCCATAATGTCATGATTTTATATGTGCATCGAGAACCCCATAATGTCATGATTTGAAGCCAAATCGGCCAAACGGAATGGGTTTAGGGGGATAACTGATAAGCTAATAACTGCCAATGTAATGGTATTTATTGACACACAATTTAGTATGATGATTCAGAAGTTCCTAGGTATAACAACTATAGTTCTGGGGAAGAACATAGCCGGTGATTCACAGACTTTTTTTTATTTTGAACTTTATTTTTATTTGATTAAAATCATTTAAAAACGCTCCTAAACATCAGCATAAAATAAATTTTAATATAAATAAACTTTTTTAATTTAATTTATTTTTTTATTTTATGTTGATTTTTAACATTTTTATGCTAACAAACCATCTTCATCAAAATACTCAAGTGACCTATTTTTCTTTTTATTCTCTTCATAATTCCTTATTGCCATGTATATTCACAGTCGGAAATTTCAAAATAAAAGTGAAAAAAAGAATCGACCAATAATCAAATCGAAACTTCAAAAATATAGTATTTTGACTAGGTACTCACACTCTAATATTTTCTCGGTTGGGGGGCTGTGAAACTGATTTAAACTCCTGAGTTGAATACATTGTAATCGATTAATGCAACATCTCAAATATAGTGTTAACATAAGTTTCACAGCTCCCCGATACAGAACATTTTAAACCGTGTATCGATAGGAAATTGTTGATTTATTATTTTTCTATTGTCAAATAATATTTTGCTATATTTACTAAAATTAATTTATAATCGAATTATGCACACTGCTCAATGGAAGCCTATTGGCAGGCCTGTGTAAAGTACCGTGCAGGTCCGACCTACTCATGTAAAGGCCACCATAAAGGCTGAACATCAATTTGAAATGGGGGGGGGGGGGGGGAGGGGGGGGGGCGCCCTTAGCTCATAGCGTGCTTGCCTACTTTGCTCAGGATGGCACTGCATTCACCATTCAGAGCGTGCTTGCCTACTGACCTCAAAATGGCACTCAATTCACCCCAGCAGAGCCGTGCAGACCCTATGGCGAAGGCATGCGAGGCACATGGGCGGCCAAATTTAAGCCCATAATAGGGACGGCCGCCCTAATTTCTCTTTTCCTCATTTTATATCTATCCAAATATAAACAAGAGAATAAAAAAAAAAACCGAAACCAAGGCGAAATGCAAGATAAATTCATTTAAAGGGATGGGGAAAAAAAAAGGGAAATATGGGTAATCAAGGACCTAGGGGGCCATGGTGGCCGTGCGGGCTTGAGCGTAGGGCTTTGGTCGCATGGTCTCACCATGGTTTGCGGGTTCGAATCCCGTCCGGGAGTGAGTTTTATTTTGTAGATAGAACTCCCTCCCGGGGCCATGGATGTCGTAAATAACTATATATAACACATTGACATGGCTAATATGCACCGTACATAAAGACAAAAAAAAAAAAAAAAAAGGACCTACGGCAGTTGGCAGCCTGCTTTTGTAAAGAGACTGACGGGCCTTTCGTTATTATCCATGGAAAGTGATCTCTTGAATTCTATTGACACAAAACGTGCTGTAGACAACTTTGCTTCCATTAAGGCCAGAAGAGCCATGCTTTGATTACAATTAACTATTTGTTTCTAGTTTTATTTGAAAAAAAAGTTGACTTGGGTTTCTTAAAAACTACTTTACTATAGTAAAAGTCGTGTTCTTAAAAAAAATCTATTATTATGTTTTTTAATATTACCTATATCGAAGTTTATTATATAAAGTAAACTTTATATGTACATATACGTAAATTTTATTACCTATCATTATTATGTATATAGTTAATAATAATGTTAAGTAGTTCATAATATAATGTTTGATAATAATGTTAAGTAGTTCATAATATAATGTTTGATAATAATTTTAAGTAGTTCATAATATAATGTTTGATAATAAAATATTATTGTCGTTACACATATTATTAATTTCCTTGCTCAAGTATTTATTTGGAAAATAAAAATCATTAACTTATTCAAAATGTAAAGGGGAAAAACATGAAAACATTCGGGTACTTTAATTGTGGAGGGGGGGCGGCATTATCGTTATTTGCACAAGGGCGGCCATTACTAGTTGCATGGCCCTGCACCCTAGAGTAACTTTATACTTACTTCTCCAGCTGTAAATGTATACGAGAAGTTATGTAAACGGTCCGAAATTAATTATTTGAATTTCATCAGAATTTCATATTTTTCAGCCTGGAAACAAATGAATCACCGGCACTTTCCCAGATCAATTTGTTTATAACGAACTAAGTTCTCAATCTACATTTCTTCTGAATTGCCTGAAAAACTGTATACATATATCTTATTTATGGGCTTCCTAATCTACACAAATTTTGTGACATGTTAAGAATTTTCAGAATAGGTAGAATACTCAAGATTGAGGGCTCGAAACCCGGCTGAGCCCCTTAGGTTTTCTATCTGAAATGTAACAAAACCTTGAGCAGGCTATCCTTCGGAGTGGACATTAACATTAGGCTGTCCCGAGTCTTTGCCATCTCTGGTACTCGTTAAAGGTAACTAAACCTGGATGGGCAAAACAAAGGACGCCCGAGGAAGGGTTCGCATCGGCTGTATATCAGTATCCATGACAACCGAGGTTGGGAAAGTGGATGCTCCCCTCTCCACCACCCAGGAGCCAACGTTATAAAAGAGGATGAGAGAAGAGATGGAGGCCACTGTCAGAGGTTCAGATCAGTCTACAGCTGGAGGTGCAACACTTTTAGGATATCCATCTAAGTCAGACTCTGCAATCATGTCCAACTATACTGTACATCTTCTCACTGGCATACTTCTCGTTGTAAGTACCCCTTCAATTATGAAATTCAATGTGAGAGTGATGCGGTACCCACGAGAGTTGATTTGTAAACATCTGCATTAGTTTCAAAAATTTCCTGTCGCGCACTGATTTTGATTAAAATTTGTTTTATAGCGTTACAATAAGAGAAGTCAATGCGACGTTAAATAAAAACTAAAAAAAAGAATATTAGTATGAGACATTAAACTTTCAATTTTATTGTTCTTCAATTTCTTTTATACATGAAATTATAGGTTTGTGATAGCTAAAATAATTATATATTTTTAGATTTAGACTGCTATATTATTTTCTTTTAACACTACTTTCATTTATTGTGACTTTATTGAAGCATCTTAACCTAATGTTTCTAACCGAAAGATCATTTTGTAGTTCGTAATATTGATATTTTAGTTAAATTCACTACAACGGTAAATATGATGAAAAATTCAATCTTATATCTAATCATGTTTTTTAGAGTTCTTTTATTGTTATTGGTTTTATTATATATTTATCTTTACATTCATTCATAGGTGACGAAATATATCATACTTTTTTCGATGGTTACAACATTAAAAGTACCAAATAAAAAGTCAAATGCAGTCGAAATATATTACACACTTACTTATTCCATGAATGTGCTTTGCTTTCCTTGTCCAAGCCTCCTCCCTCTGCAACTGCCTTCCACCCCGCATCCATCACTCGCCTTCCGTGGCCTCCTTCAAATCCTCGCTATTCCTCTTCCTCCACACTTTCTCGCTCCTTAACATCAATTTTTTTTTTTTTTTTTCCTTATTTATTTTATTCATTTTTTCATCTTCATCCTTTTATTTTATTTCTTTTTTTCATCAGTTTTTCTGATACCTTTATTTCCGTATGATTTCTTCATAATGAAGCTGTTAATTTAATTACTTTTGTATTATTATTTTATTTATTTATTTTTTTACTTATTTCATTATTATTTATTTTATTGTATTTTCTTATTTAGTTATATTCATTTTGTTCCTGTTCCTATCCGCTGCAGCACCTTCATCTCATTACTGATATTTTATTTTATTTGTATTTGTTGCTCTGTTCAGTGACTTTCATGTATTTATTCTTAGGGGACTTCGGTCCCAGAATAACATTTATTTTCATTTCATTTCATGCTCAAAAACAGCTGACATGACAGATAAAGAAGTGTGTAGTTGTGTGTGCGCTGCGCGCGCAACCGTCCGACATGCACATCAACGAGACTTACGCTCTGACGGTCTGACATAGCCCCTACCGAGCGCTAACATGTTTACACATCAAACAGTTATCGGTGGATAACTGGCAATGTTCTTCCCCAACTTAAATTAATAAACTTTTTCGCTCTTCCTCTGAGACCACTTTACCGATTTGGCTGAAGATCAAGAGGTGTCCTTATTGCGTCCTATACGCCGATACGTCATTATATAGTCAATTATTAAGTACAACCCCCGCCCTTCTCAAGCCGATTCGGAAATTAATATGGGGTACTGAATACACATAAGTATAAAATTTCCTGTCATATCACTTGTGCTGACAGACATACAGGACCATAGACTTGGTCTTGAATGGTGCTGTTGCCTCCTACCACTTTAGTCGCAATATGCCTTTAGGAGCAGAAATTGATGAGCCCTTACGCCTAGCCTGGAGCAGGAGGTGAGCGGACAGTCCAGACCAGAGCGTTGCAAGGACATTGTCCAGGAATGGGTGGTGGAAAAATTGCATCAACGTTGGTCACGAAGTTCGGATGGCCGAACGACTTATGCATACTTTCCGGATGTCCGGGTACACCTCGACTCGACATGGGTACAGTCTGACCCTGGATGTCCCAGATATTATCAGGTCACGGAGATTTTAACTCCAAACTCTTCTTCTTTAGGAGGAAGAACAACCCAAACTGTTCATGTGGGGGCACCGAGACTGCAGAACACGTAGTCCTCAATTGCCCTGTGTATGACCAGGCCAGGGTGGAGTTGATTCGCGGGACTGTATCATGCCTGGGACTGGATCTGCGGCAGCTGGTGACGGAAACCGGCTACCCAGTGTTCAGCCGGTTTGTCGGCTCCTGGCGGGAGCAGAAAAAAGCGTTATGACGCGCTGGGGCGACCACCGAACGCCACAATTTGATCGTCCGGTGGTCGCCCCCGGCCCCGGCCACCAGATCCTGAGCTCCCTCTACAAACATAGACGGGTGATGTTGCACAAACGCAAGGTAGCTACACCCGAAAAATAAAGAGGAATAATAAAGACACACAGGATATTTTTTTCATATTTTTTGATTAGGGAGTCGGAAAACACTAAATTACTCTGAAAAATTGAATTTCTGACCGATAACTTATCCTTCCACTTCGGTATTTTCCTAGCTGTTCCCTTGTTTAAATTTGGAGATTCAGAGTCCATGTTTGAACCGGGCTTATGAGGATGATACATGTGACGTACTGCTCGACACCCACTACAACTTCACTTGGTTAACATCTTGCGAAAGAATCCTATTTTTGGGACGAAGAACAGCTCTTCTAAACATTTACTGAAAGTCGTTTGCAGCGCACCTGATGAAAGGCTGAATTAACATATCGCCATCAACTAAATTGTCCCTATGTACGATGAAGAATGAACCTTGTCTTATCCTGTTACCATTCGTTCAAAAGTTGTAAAAGGTGAATCTTTACTTCCAGAACATAGAAGGGGACTTGCAGAAGACACATTCAGTGTAAAAAACTTGGCAGAAATTTTAGAGTTGTTACTGACCACAAGTCTGATCTCTTACTTATATTATGGACCGAGAGGCAGAACCAGATCCCATCTGCACGAAGTATAGAAGAAGTTCATATACAAGAAGTTATCGGCCCACAATTCGTTGTTGAATTTTTACCGGAATTTCATGTTTTCCGAACCTCTGCGTGTGTTCATGATATACACGATAACTCCCGATAAAATGAATGTATCGACACGAAATCTTGTATGTGTATTCAGAACTCCCATAAGAACAACACATATTAATATTCAGCAGAATCGACCAAAGGAAAATTGGGAAAAAACCTTAATAACTGCCGATGTAATGAATCTATCAACACAAAAGATAGTACGAGGATTCAGAAGTCTCTATGAAAGACACCTATTGATTTTCAGTTCAAACGGTCGAATTGATAATTTCGTTCTGGGGAAGTACATTGTCAGTGGGTTACCGACAATTTTTTGTTTGTTTTAAACCAATTTATAAATCAAATACGCAAACTAGGCACCTCTTAGAGGCGTTTAAAGAAACATTCTCTGTAATAGTGGCATTATTCCGGTCGGCTGACGTTGAGACATCAAAATATCAGTTCCACCTTCTTGTTACTTATAATACAGATCCCGGTTCAAAACAATGAACATTTCTTTTAATGTAAATGGATAAATAAAATAAACTTAGTTTGGTATGCGTGCTTGCCTTCTGAGCTCAAGGTCGTGGGTTCGAAACCCGGCCGAGGCCTTTATTCCCACAGAAGAGTCGGGCTCATGTCCACCAGAGTGACGAAGGAGCCCTCTGGTAGTAGACGATATGACCTCGTAGTTAAAGCCCAGACATGAGTCATAATCATATATATAAAGCTGAAAATGTCTGTGCGTTGTACCGCTATAACTCACGAACGGCTTGAGGGATTTGATTATTTTTTTTTTTAATTTGTTCGTCATCGTCTGTGGAAGATTATAGGCGTATTAGTACCTCAATATCTGGTCCATCCCAGCATCCACCCACGCAATCTTTGTAACTCAAAAACCACTGCAATGATTAATGAGGAATCTTTTTGAATAGATAAGTTTTATCTACCGGAAGGTTAAGGTCTATTTTTTAATCAACCCCTGGTCCATCCCAGCATCCACTCACGCAATCTTTGTAACTCGAAAACCAGTGCAACGATTAATGAGAAATCTTTTTGAATAAATTAGTTTTAGCTCCAGGATGGTTGAAGTCTATGTTTTAATCAACCTGGTGGTCACAAGCGTTCTCAAGTACGCACTGGCTAGGACGTCCACTGATGCTAAGTATTCACTAGCTGTGGTTTCCGCCGTTGAATGGCGCGTACTAGCCATGGTGCCCAGGGGTCCTAAAAACTTACTAGCTGGGATGTCTGCCGTTGAAGGACTATAAGCGTTATTCCGTATGAATAATTGAAAATTATAACATCATGAATGTACTATTGAAGAATTGAAATGGATTCGAACGAGAGATATTAGGAGAAAAGTCAAAGTTCCCCGGGCAACGCCGGGTATTACTACTAGTAACTATCTAAAACAAACTTATTTAATAAATGTAAAATGGCGCATTGGCAATATGCCGTAGTATTATGGATTGTATTATCTAAAGACGTTGTATGTTTGACAGTGGCGGAATTAAGGAAAAAGGCCCCGTACTTATTCCAAAGGACATAAAACTCGGCATGTGAAGTTGGCCCTTTATTAAAAAGAATGAATTTTTGAAAAAAAAAATGAATTAAACAATTTCATATGTATTTTTGTGTTTGAAAGAATTCGAATTCAAAAACTTCCTTGAAATACAGAGTAAAAAATTCTTAGCGATTGAGTTTAAATAGTCTAAAAGGTTTGAAGTATAATTTGCTGAGGGGGGCCCGGTGAGCCAATGCTTAATGGCTGACATTCTAAATCCGCCACTGGTGTTTGATTTTTTGGCTAATCTGCATGTTTCAATACCTTAAGTCCAGATGGGTTTTAGTATGGTGTTGTACATGTGAAGTTTGTTTTCAAGAGATAATTGATAATTGCAGTATTGCACTCAGTTTTTACATCAGACAGTACCTACAATATGACCTATTTTTCAAGGCTAAGATTTAAATTTTACGCCGCCTCAGTTAAATAATTGAATGAATTATCTTGTTGTTATTCGATGAAAAGTGTTCCTTGCATCATCGACTTGTTAAATTTTTTTTTTACTCAAATAATTTTGGTTTCGACACAGATTTGTAAAAATTCTATTAAATCTTTTATATAGGTAAATAAAGTGTGGCACATATCTATTGATGTATATACATTTTTTTTTTTATTACCTACACATAATATATCTAGAACGTAACTAAATAAAGTGTCACACATGTTTCAAATAATTGGAACAGATTATCTCTGAAAATCTCTAACAATAATATATAAGAAAAAAAAACAATTTGTAAATAGCTTCGTAAATGGTTTAGTGTTCCAGAAGAAAGGCCTCACTGAGATGTCTGCCATGCTCTGGTGACAAGTTACATTCGTATTTATGTCATTCGATACACCTCTCAGACCGAGAAAATACAAATAATTCCACCTAATAAGAGTTGATGAAAAAACTTTTCTTTTTTTTTTTTTTAATGCAAATTCCGTAATATTTTGAAATTTATTGCGTGTTCCAGCCTATCCTACTTATAAACAATTTTTTTTTTTTCTTATTATCGTATAGTTAGTTATGACTCATCCCCGGGCTTTAACTATGATCATATTGCCTACTACCAGAGCGCTCTTTCGTCACTCTGGTGACCATGAGCGTGACTCTACTCTGGGAGTCCTAAATTTTGCCTACTCTAAATTTTTTATTCACCTAGGGAAAAGGTCTTTAATGAGTACCTGACGATTAACGTCCCATCCGGAAGGACGGTGTGCTTAAGTTTATTTTAGTGTGATTATCGAGTTGGATTCTTGGTTTCATAGAGGGCGCCGGTAGATCGTGGTTTCGAAACCCGGTTGAGGCTCTTAGGTTTTTTTTCTGGGAGTAGAAAAACATTTGAGCACGCCGTCCTTCAGATGGGACGTTAAGCGATACTATCAAGCTTGTGCGATGTCAGGTTCTCTTTAAAGTCGGGATTTTGTCCACCAGAGTGACGAAACAGCGCCCTGGTAGTAAGCTATATGACATCGTAGTTAAAGCCCGGGCATGAATCACTATAACTAAATTTTTATTCATTTAGAATAGGGGTCTTTGTAATGAATTTATTTCAACAGATGGCACCACTAGTATCAGCAAAAGTATTAAAGGTATTTTGGCTAAACAGCTCAGCTTTTTTTAAATATTTTTTTTTCCTTTGTACTCAATATAAATACATAGTGGAAATCAAGTGTCCAAAGGCTGTTAAACACTTATAAATAACAGAAACTGTAACAAATTTAAGCAATTTTGTTTAAACAAAAAAAACGGGCCTAATAAAAAAAAACATGGTTATTACCATGTTGCCAAATTTGACTTATTTTTACAAAAACATCCTGGTTAAAGAAATCTTAGACCCTCGTCAGTGGTAAAATATACCTCTTCGAGAGAAATAATCCGTGAAAAATTAATTTAAAATAAAATAGCGTTCATGGATGTATGGAGAACTTTATCTATACTAGACTTACATAAAAATATATCCTGTATGTATGTATAATTAAGAATAAATGTGAAATTATTTAATAAATATTGTATAAATTTGTCAATAAAATATTTCAAGTTGAAAAAAAAAAAAAAAACTAGGAAATTAAGTAGTTTTTATTTTGAGTTGTGAATTAGTTTTAGTTACCAAAAAAAATGTAGAAAGGTAGACTTGTGAGTGTCTTGTTTATGTTTGTTATTTGGGAGTTTTGTAGTGAACACAATGCAGTGGGGTTGGGGAGCAAAGACCTTGAAATACCGGGAAAATATTGTGTTCAATCCCCCAGGAAGTTTTTTTCTGTTTCCGTTTCATCCTTTCATTCAATTTTGATTCTGAAAAATGATTTGAACTCTTTGAACCGTCTACTTTCATCGTACTACCTGTAATTTTTTTTAAAAAAGGAAAAAGATAACATGTAAAAAATAGATAAAAAAAATTGTAGGTATTCGGAAATTAAAATTTAAGTAAAAATGAGGTCATATAAATTCTACATTAATTTCTAGTACAAAGAAAAAAAAAAAATTTATAAGAAGCTAAGCCGTTTAGCCAAAATAACTTAAATAGTTTTCATTAAATTTATAGCACAACGTGGTGGCCGAGCTGAGAACTAAAACAGGGACATTTAACATTAACGAGGACCTGACATCATACAAGCTTGGCACCGTTTAACGTACCATTGGAAGGACAGTGTGTTCACGGTTTTTTCATATCTCAGGTAAAAAAACCTTAGGGCCTTGGCCGGGTTTCGAACCCGCGATCTTGAGCTCAGTAAGTAAGAACGCTACCTCTGAGCTACCGGCGCTCAGTGGGACAGATCCCAAATCTAGCTGGACAAAAGTCCGAAAATGAAGTGAGAGATTTCGGAAAGAAAACAACCTGGTTCAACAAGTGGTATGTGAGAGAGACATACACAAAGGGAATTAGAGAGGACGAAGTCAATACAACGCAGCGATGAAATAAACAAACCAGCCGTATTATCTAGGAGGCAGGTAGTTTGACATCACTTACCTGTGAGTGTCGCTTCCGAACATTACTGATCTTTTCTTCATTATTCTTCCATGGAAGGCAATCAAAAAGGAAAGTCTTAGCAATTTTTGTTTTGTCTTAAGTCAGTCACAAAGTGTTGGAAGGGTCACAAGAATATTGCACGTTTAAAAAAAAAAGTTCATTCTAGTTCAGAAAGTCGTAACTTCTTTCGTACCTCTCAGTACCTCGTAAACGTTCATTATTCCTGTTTGTTGACTTGTAGATAATAGAATGGCACTAAATTTAACGACCCGTTTTGCCCCGTTTTTTTTTTTTTTCACTAATGTTATCATATTTGTAACTCTGTAGTTACGAAAATGTCTGTGTGAAAATGTCTATATGCAGAAGGGAGTTTTACGATGTGTTGAGAGCCAGAAATCGTCCTATTGGAAATACTCTCAAACAAATTACATTCCGTTTTGAATATACGAAGAGAAAAATGTGGACTTGGCAGCAATTGATACGCCAAGGCAAGGAGGTGGCAATGCAGCTCGAAGGTTTTTCCAAAATCCTTCCTTAACAGCTGAAATTATTGGCATGGATGAAGAATTAATCGAAAGGTTTAGCATACTCCTACAGGCTTTGTCATCAGGGTGTGATATTTATTTGGAAGCTTTTGAAACTTTCGCTGCAGAAACTGATCGTAGGTACGTCTTGCTGTATGATTGGTACACCATGCCTGTCAGTGTTCATAATACTTATACATGGGAGTGCTGTTATCAAACATTTTCTAATACAGCTGGCCGAAGACGTTCAAGAAAGCCAACATAAGGAGATAAAAAGGTTCAGGGAACACTTTTCTAGAAAAATGAAATCGATGGATCGATTTTCTACTAACTGACATTTAAACAACCTGCTCATTTTGTCTGATCCTTTTATTGGCTCCCTCAGACCACTGCCTTCCAAAAAAAACTGGTATAAGTGAAAAAATAGGACAGTTACTCTTAATTACAACAACGCTTTCGGCAGAAATTAGTAGTGAAGACAACCATTCTGTTAGTGATTTTGGTTTGAGAGACTGGTCGCTCTAATTATAATAACCAAATAAAAAAGCAATTGACCAGCCATAGTGTTATTCGTTATATTTCTGCCTTTTTATGCCCTTCTCAATGATTGAAAAATAATAATTTAACAGTAACTTATTCACAGGACTTTTGACCCGCTAGATTCGGGATCTGGCCCACTGTGCAGCGCACTCAATCCTTTTATTTATTTTTTTCAAGAGTAATTTTAAAAATATATTTTCATTATTTCATGTCAGGTTAGGTTTTATGACTCATGCCCGGGCTTTAACTATGATGTCATATCGCCTACTTCCAGAGCGCTCTTTCGTCACTCTGGTGGGACATGAGCCCGACCCTACTGTGGGAGTCCTAAATTTTGCTTACCCTAAATTTTTATTCACCTAGGGCAGGGGTCTTTAACGAGTACCTGACATCGTACAGGCTCGGGATCGCACAACTTACCATCCGAAGGACGGCGTGCTTAAGTTTATTTTACCTCCCAGATAAAATAAACTAAGGGCCTCGGTCGGGTTTCGATCCCACGATCTTGTGCTCAGAAGACAAGCACGCATACCACTGAGCTACCGGCGTCCTCTTATTTCATGTCATGTTGACATCTAAGTTGTGTAACTAACAACACAAGAATTTAAATAAAAAAATGTTATATATTATATATTTTTTATATGAAGTTTTGGAGATCTACTTCAACTATTTTTTCTTTATTATTATTTTTTTTATCTATAAGTAAATCTTATTACGCTGTATTGTATTATCTATGATTTTTTCACTCTGTTGAAATTCTTGCGAAGGCAAAATAAGGAAAAATAAATAAAAATAACAGCAAAAGAAAATTATATCTAAAAAAGTGAAACATGTTTTGGGGGGAAAAAAATTGTTTCTGGTTCCTTTCTGTTGGAGGCAGCAGCCAGTGCGGGCGTTCTTGAGCGGGTAATTTGAGAGTCAACATGACAGAAGAAAGTTACTGACAGGTAAACTGTAAAATCATTCAGGAAAAGATGAAGTGAAAAAAAGAGTTAAATCCGTAGTAAGGAAGGGCTGGTCAGTTCTGCCATTGTAAGTGGAAATAAGACAAAGAGAAAGACAGAACTAGCTGGTCGAACGGGCGTTGGGAGAGCTGGGGGTGCAACGAGTGCAATTGCATTAGATGGCATTTCAGTATGCATCACATTAATGCAGTTACAAAAAAAAAAATCGTTGCTGAATGTAATTCTCCAGCTCGAATTAAACAATTATTTTTTCGCTCTCCCTTCAAAACCTATCGACCGTTTGGGCTAAAACTCAATACAGTAGAATCCCGATAATTCGTATGGTCAAGGGACTGACGGTTTGGTAGGTACGAATTATCGGGATTACCAATTATCGGGAGTACA
The DNA here is from genome assembly GCA_963662175.1 of Aradus depressus. Classification (NCBI taxonomy): domain Eukaryota; kingdom Metazoa; phylum Arthropoda; class Insecta; order Hemiptera; family Aradidae; genus Aradus; species Aradus depressus. The sequence continues at coordinate 5,173,434 of OY759219.1, forward strand.
AAATAAAAACAATTAAAAAACGTATTAATGCAAATATGTATGTATTAAGAAGTATGTACAATGTGGTAAGGATAGAAACTATGCAATAAACACTGCTTTATACTAAACTATACAATAAACAATACATGCAATAAAAAATATGTACATACTTGTGTTCTACATTAAATAAACACCAATCAAACATTTGTTGGAAAAAATGTTAGACAAGATCAATAAAATTGCTAAAACTTTCCCCCTCTCCTCTCCTCTCCTCATTTCCTTTCAGTGAAAACAGTACGAATTACATTTGATAAGAGATTTCATAGAAAACTTGTCTCTCTCACTCGCTCTCCCCTTTGGTTCTGTAGGAATCAAGTGATTTCCTAGAAAACATTTATCTCGCACTCATTCTGCTCTCTCGTCTCTCACTGTCCTCTCTCCCCCTCTTGAAAACAGTACGAATTCACGAGGTTTTTAAGCTGGAAATACGAATTATAAGACGTTTTGAGTGACCTCGAGCATAAAAATAATACGAATTACCGAGGGGTCCGAAATGCATTGTTTTTATACCACTTATCGGGATTTTCACTGGGGACCGGCAAATTTGTACGAATTAGTCGGAAATACGAATAATCGGGATACGAAATACCGGGATTCCACTGTATTTGACTTACATAGTGGCTTCTGAATGCTCACAATAAATTTTGTGTCGATACATTTATTAAATTATTGGGATTTTGGAGTTGGGACCCCTCTAATCCCCCATCCCCCTCAGTCTGATTCTGCTCAAACTATAAAGATCATCCTTTTAGGACTTTGAATGTACATATGAAATTTCGTGTCCATACATTCATTACAACGACAGTTATTAATGTTTTTGTGTTAAGCCTCCTCCATAATAGGTCTGCCATTTGACCGATTTGGCTCAAGATCATTAGATGTCGTTCCTGGAGGGTTTTGGATGTACATATCAAATTTCGTATCGATACATTCACTTTATCGGGAGTTATCATGTTCACAGACATACACCATTTTTTTTTTTTGAATCAGGGGGTCGGAAAATAGGAAATTCCGTTGAAAAGTCTGCATCGAATTTTTGTCCGATTACATAATTTTCCCTATACACTTCGTCGCTCCGGTGGACATGAGCCCGACTCTACTCTGGGAGTCGTTAACGAGTACAGGCACCGGGACTCATATCCAGTTCCAACTGAAGGACGGCTATTAGTGGAGAACGACTGCCAGGAGAATAAAAATTAAAGCAAAGTATGAATTATAGTTGGGGTTGTAGAAGTTAAAAGTGATTAGGGAAATTTTTTTTATTTTTGTTATAATCAACTAAGAAATTACTATTTTTATAATCAATGTATAGTGTTTATTTGTATGGTCACAGGGAATAAGTTGTTATGTCGTATATATAGGCCAAAATGAGTTAGTGAACTGTGATCATCTCCCAAGCCATCTGTGCACTGAGAAGAAGTTGGGAGCTCAGGACTCTAATACTTTCGGAATTATAAAGATGTGGGTTTCTTGGTATCTCGTAAAATTGTGTATGTTCTCGGTTAAATCAACTTAATCTACTTCTTTGAGGAATCATTCACGAGATAACTGCATTTATTCACTATGGCAGACTATTCCAAGTGAAGAGGGCGTGTTTTCGGTTAAATGAACTTTAGAGAGGCATCATTCACGAGTATTTCAAAAAGTATGGTTAATAATTAGGTAAGTGATGGGGGATGTTTAGGTAACTAAGGGAAAATGCAAGAAAGGATTAACAATATTCATTTTCATTCACTCCTATAGATATAGAAGGTGTATGATTAATAATGAGGCAAACATAATTTATTTATTCCAAAAACTGGAAATAATATAGTGCTGCCCTGAAAAGTTACGAATTTCGACTTTCCAATTTATTCCCTGTTACCACAGATTTATACCTATACATGATGAAAACTAATTGAAAATACATACATGATTGTGTGTTTTAAAAGTGAGGAAAAAAAATGCATAAAAAGATATGATTGGATGAAAACTGTTTTGAAGTGAAAGGATAGATAATTAGAAATTTTCTCTTTAAAAAGAAACCTAATAATATTATAATGCTGACGGTTATTGGACTAAAGAACGTTTAGCGCACTCAAGAGGGGAAAGAGGGATACAAAGTATCTGTGAAATGTTAAGTGAAGATGTCGAATGAAGCAATTCTGGAATGAACCTCGCTGACCTAACTATTAACAGCATTAACAGATCGTTCACATTTACAGTATGATTTTTTTTTTTTAAATTATTTTTTATTATTATTTTTTTTTATTTGCAATATATATACAATATATACATAATGAGCAAATATGTGGACATAAAGAAAAAATAACGTCACTTGATGGGAGAAGCCAGCCAGCGCTGACACTTCCTCGAAAGTTAATTTTCATTATTCACTATCCTCAGAGAAGATCGCGAGGCCACCTCCTGTTCAAAGGGCGGGGAGGATTGTCAGGATGGGCATGATAGGATAGGGCTTGAGCGAGAGGATTTGAATGATAAGAAAGGTTTTTGTGAAATGTTTGGAATTCAGTATGATTAAAAAAATAAAAAAAGTTTTCGGTAATTTACCAGCAATATACCTCCCCAGCGCAAATTAATTGTAGAAGTTTTCACTCTCCCTCTGAAGCCCATTGACCAATTTGCTTGAAAATGAACATGTGTCTCATTTAGGATGTTATAAATACTCATTTTGTGTTGATACCTTCATAACATAGACAGTTATTAGTGCTGTTGAATACAATTTGTGGTTCAAACTTCCATCTAGCTCATTTGACTGAAATATAATTTGTATCGTCTTTGTTGGATTTACATATAAAATTTCGTGTCGATACATGCATTACTTCGGCAGTTATTGTGGTTCATCTGTTAGTCGTTACTGCTCACAAACACACACACAGACAGAAGTTTTTTTGTATTTTTGTTTTGGAATCAGGGGTCGGAAATCATTAAATTCGTGTGAAAACTCAACATCGAACTTCTGACCGATTACATCGCTTCTATACTTCATACAAATGGATAAGTAATATCTGGCTCCGTCTGGTTTTGCCCTATGATCCATACTGTGGATAAGTGGGAGATCAGGCTTGGTCAATAACAACTCGTTTTCGGCACTGAATAAGCCTTCTATGCCCCATAGTTTTTTTGGTATATTTAGCTCAATACCAACTTGAGAACTCTTCAAGTGGCCCAAAAGAAATGCCTTAGATTGGTTGGTAGCTACTTGAGGGACACTTCCATCCTCCAAATCCATGAACACCTAAATGTTGAGCTCGTACTGGACTACATAATAAATTTCAGTAAACAATTTTTACTCAAGTGTGACACAAATCAAAACGTTTTGGTAAAGCAAATAGGGAAAACTCAGGGAGGGAAACACAAAAACATCCGTTCACGATTATTTCAAATTATAATCTCTGTTTTTGAATGTTTATTAATTTATTTTCTATTAATTTCAGTTACTTTGTATTTGTTTTTGTTTTTCTTGTTTCTTTAAGAGTTTTTTAAAATTTACTTTTAAGCAGTAGCATTGTTTTTAATTTAACTGATTATTTTTTTGATTTGTATTTAGTGTATAATGGTAATGGTTGAGGAACCTTATTGTATAATTGTACCTCTGTAAATGCGACTGTTATAATAAACTCTTCTTGAATTTTCATCGAATAATTTTTGACAATTATGTTAGTTCATCCAAAGCTGGGAAAATTAAATTTATGCCAACCTTTCTGCTGTTAATCCGGCATAAAATCGAATTCCATCGGTAAGGAAATTTAAGAATGGACCACTGTCTCGTTATACTTTGGGGAAAATGTGAAAACTACGGACGAGGATGAGAAGTGGAGATTGGTACATGCCGCAGCATCTGACTGACTGATGAAGGAAAGTGGCCGGACATCTTCCAACAGCCCGGAGCTCTGTGTGTGTCTTGTGAAAGTGTGTTCCATGTCTACACCCATCACACTGTATTCATGAAAACATATTATCCTAATGTATGGAGGCAGCCTAGCAGAACAGGTTCCTCAGTTAACAATATTCATTCTTTATATACACAAATCATATCATATATCCGATGGAAGAGAACGCTCTGAACCTCCCGTTAATACACTAAGTGTCATGTCTAGCAGGAGACCAAATAGGTGTCGGTCCTTGTTTTAGGGTTCTGGATACGCATATAAAATTTCGCGTCGATACATTCATTCTATCAGGAGTTATCGTAGTTATCACAGACACACTGTGGTGTATAAAATTACACACATTATAATTATTAAAATATTATAAAATTAATTATATTTATTTGAAAAAAAACAAACAGTGAAGTAACTAAATTAGTGAATAAATATAAGAAGTCGCATTTTGTTTTAAAAAGAACCAATGAGTGGGAAAAAAAAGACGACCATCAGCCGTTCTAATAGGATGGGCGAGTCTATGTTGTGGAGTTGAGGTGAGATGAGATGTGAAGATAGACAGGCTAGGAGTGAGAAACGTTTTTAGGCTAAGGTGTGGTGAACCAAGAAGGTGTGAAATCGATGCTCAAATGAGGTACTTTCATTTATTTATATGTACAAAATATATACATACCCAAAATATAAAACATAGTTTGTAAGATTTTTTAAAAAAATAGTTTGATTTTTGTTACAATCTTAGTTTTTAAATTTTATAATGTTGGTTTAAGTAAATAAACCCAAATATTTGTTTTCTAATTTTATGCTATTCAATTTGCCTCTTAACCCAGTAAGATAATAGATACCTTTGGATTGGATTTAACATTTTTGCAAAATTTAGAAAAATAATATGGCATCTCTTAAGTAAATTTATAAGAAATCCAAATGAAAAGTTTGTTAATTGACATTTTTTAAAATTCTTACACTTTCTTAAAAATTCCAAATCTTGAAATTTTGATACCTATCTTTTTTTTTACGGCCATTTTCGGAAATTACTGTAGAAATCAAAATTTAGTAGACCAGTTACACAATTTCTACAAAAGATGTGGTAATTATATTTAATTATTCATTATTTTTGTTCATTTAATTATTATTAATATTTATTATTTCAATTATTAATAATTATACTTATATTTTTTTATTCATTCAATTTTAACAGAATTTTCATTATCACAACACACAATGAAATATTTATTTTTGAAATCGGAAAACATGAAATTCCGGTGTAAGTACAACATCGAATTTCTGACCGTTTACATAACTTTCCCTATACATATACGGGTAAGCAAAAAATATGTTTGGTAAATCACGGGCAATGTACTTCCCCAATGGGAATTAGTCAACTATGTTTTACTCTCCCTCTGGGACCAATTTAGGGTTTTGGATTTCTCATCACTGATCGCCTCCCTTTCCCTTCCCTATGAAAATTGATAGTTGTTATTCTTATGTGATAGGTACTAGGTGCGAATATTTCTTGTCGATACATTCATTCTATCCTGGAGTTTTCAGGGGTCGGAAAACATTAAATTCCAGTGTAAACTTAACATAACCGATTACATACCTTTCTCTATACTTCATATAGCTGGAGAAGAGCTCAATAAAATAATAAAAAATCTTAGCTAACATTCCAGAGATAGTGTCGCTCCCTAGAAATGACTGTGTGAATCACGAGGTCTCCAATAGTGTCAACTCGGTCACGCATGACGATTTCGTGATGCGAGAAAGTTCTTCACGAATGAGATTTCTCGAAACTCTGTACTAGAGCCCTTAGGAATGTTAACTTTTGTGTATCCGATGGCGGAGTGGTTAGAGGGAGAGGCCGGTAGTCATATGTGTTTTAGCAATCCACAGAGCCAAGTGCATAGAACGGAATCGTTCATTGATGACTTTTTTTTTTTTATTCGCCTGATATATGTAAAGTGACTAAAGTAAAGTATAATTTCTGTGTGCCTGTGGACACGGTAATTCCTGATAGAACGAATGTATCGACATGAAATTATATATGTGAATCTAGAGTCCTCCAAGGACCACACCTGTTGATTTTCAGTCATAGTGTTCAAAGAAACGGAGGAATTATGGGGGAGACTAAACACAAAAACATTAATAACTGCCGTTGTAATGTAATGTGTTTACGATAGTTAAAGGGGGCTTGGGTTACCTTATACAGTTCAGTCAACATAAGTTCTCTCTGGGTAGGGTTGCCATCCGTCCGGGTTTTCCAGGACATGTCCTCTTTTTTTGACTGGGGAGGCTGTCCGGGGTACTTTTTTCAAAATGTCCGGGTTTTTTATTTATTTTTTTTTTAATTAAAAAGTTTAAAAATTGTATAAAAATGGAAGAATCATATTCAGAATTAAAAAAAGATAGTAGAATTTTTTTTCAGCATTCCAGCTCACAATGCTAATGTTGAAAGAGTATTTTCTCTCATAAATTGTCAGTGGACTAAAGAGAGAAATAAACTGTTGCCCAGTACTATTGCTGCGATAACAATGACCAAATATAATTTTAGTGACTATAGTTGTGATAATTTTTATGATTATTTACTTAATAATTGTGATGTTCTCAGACAAATTGGGAACACTGAAAAATATGAGACTGTCTTAGAAGTAAAAGATTGTTAATTATTTGTGAAGAAATTACTTGTAAGAAAAGTATCAAAATTTAAAGAAAAAGATGTAGTTTGTTCTAAATAAAACTTTGCACGTTTCAATACAATAAAGATTTATATAAATTTTAAAATATTTAGTAAACAATTTTGAGTATGATCTGTCCTGGTTTTTAATGAGATAAGTCCTTGTTTAGTCCGAGTTTTTTACCGCTTCAGTCCGGGGTTTCAAAAATTTGAGATGGCAACCCTATCTCTGGGTATGATATTTGGTACAAGTAAGTACAATGTGCTCCAGGTTCTCCTCCACCTGACACACCCGGCACAATGGGCTGTCTGCCTTGCCTATCCTAAAGATCCCGTGGTTCACCCTCATTCTATTGATAACAGTACATACAGACTTGAGGAGGCAGGCCTCCCTGTGCCAGAGTTCTGAGCCCACTATCGGGTTCATCCTCTTATACCAACTTCCTTTGTCACTACTGGTATACATCTCTTGCCAAATGGACCGACAGTTCCTTTTAGTTTGTCCACTAAGATCCTCTTTGGGTAGCCGGACTGGTAAGGGGGTCCCTTCTGATAATGCTTGTTTAGCAAAACCATCAACCACTTCGTTATATTTTATTCCAATATGAGCCTTTATCCAACAGAACACTGCAACTTTGCCTGACTCTTGTATGTTGTTTAAAGTCAATAGGAGGTCCAACTCGAAATTATTTAAGTGAACTCCAATTTTAATATTGCTAAGTTTTCTAATACAACTTTGACTGTCAGAAAAGATAACCACTCTATTGAAAGGTAACTTCTCGAAGTAGGTACTTTAAAGCCTCGAGAATGGCAACTAACTCGGCAGAATATATTGTTGTTAGCTCTGGCAACTTAAACAACTTAGATCTATCTAATTGTGGGTCAAAGAAGGCACAACCGACCTTACTGTCTTCCTTCAGGAGCCTCCACTCCAGTCACTGGTCGGCGCTATGAGTATTGTTTTGGGTGATGTGGTCCGGCGGTGCCTCCGGCTGTCCCCCGGCCTGGCTGGGGCCGCTTGCTTGGGCCCTCTGTCTGGGCTCCTCTCTCCAGTATCCCGTCTTTGGCAGAATAATCTTTTAAGTGTAGTTTTAAGAATAGCAATGGCTAGTGTGGTGTCTGCCGAGGCCAAAAGAAAAAGAAAAAAAAAAAAAAAAATGTATTTACTTGAAATTTTATATGTAAATTCAAAGCCTTATAAGGACAACACCTATTAATTTTCAGGGGAATCACCCGAAGGGGAGAGAGGGCTCGACACTGAATTTAGTATGATTCAGAAGAATCTATGTAAGCCAACTATCGATTTATAGCCTAAATGGTCGACTGGTTTTGGAGGAGTAGCAAAACGTTAATTGATAATATCGTTGTGGGGAAGTAGGTACATTACCGGTGATTCACCGGAGACTTTTCTTTTCAATTTTAGAATCAGCTGTTGGGAAAATATGAAATTCCGTTGAAAACATTATTTTTTTTATAATGTAAGTATAAATAAACCCAATTTTTATTCTCGATTCTATGCTATTCATTTTCCGTGTCAACTAAACAAGAAATTCCTTTGCATTAGATAGATTGAAAATTTAGAAAAAAATGATGGCATCCCAGAATTATATATTTAAAAGAATCCAAATAAAATAATTATTAATTGAAATTTTTTATATATAATACGTGCACTTACTTCAAAATTGCACGTCATAAACTCAATATATTTTTATTAGGGCCCTTTTCGAAAACTACTGTAAAAAGCAAAATTTAGTATTTAACATTTATACAAGTATAAAAGCGTGTTAAAACAACAACATATTTTACAGTGGCCAAATGGATTAATAATTTTATATAAATAATTTATTGTATGTATATTACAAAGATACGATTTATAATATACAAACAGAGGGCGCCGGTAGCTCAGTGGTATGCGTGCTTGACTTCTGGGCTCAAGTTTGTGGGTTCGTAGCCCGACCGAGGCCCTTAGTTTATTTTATCTGGGAGGTAAAATAAACTTAAGCACGCCGTCCTTCGTCGGATGGGACGTTAAGCGATGGTCCCGAGCCTGTACGATGTCAGGTACTCGTTAAAGACCCCTACCCTAGATGAATAAAAATTTAGGGTAGGCAAAATTTAGGACTCCCACAGTAGAGTCGGGCTCATGTCCACCAGAGTGACGAAAGAGCGCTCTGGTAGTAGGCGATATGACCTCGTAATTAAAGCCCGGGCATGAGTCATAAAACCTAACCTAACGTAATATACAAACATATGTTCTGCACTTAGGGGCCGTTCATAAACTACGTCACGCAATTTTGAGGTGTTTTTAACCCCCTCCCCTCCCCCTTTTCACCATTGGTCACATTTAATTGAACCCCCCCTAAACGTGACGTCATTTTTTCATGACCCCCCCCTAATTTAAACTGAAATTTTCTTTTAAAGAAAAGTACTAAATTGTATAAAAATAATAAAACTTCAATTTATCATAAATACAACATACATATTATATTCATATGTATTCATAAATTAAATAATAGAACAGTGATTTAAGTATTTAACATTTCGATTATTCAAGCGAGATAATCCATATCACGAAAAAAGACTGAGGAATATTACGATTCCTCCCAAATCGGTTTTAAATGTTCATCTATAGTTATGATTGGTATTTCAGATTGATCACTGTCAGAAGGTTCAGGTATTTCCCTATTACTATCTATCATGTCGTCATCGAACCACTCGGCTTCTTCTTGATCCTCGATGTTTTTTATGATGGCCAACATTTCTCGTTGACGTCTAGCTGCAACTCGAACCGATCTAACTTTAACTACCGATGCCTCCGTATTGCACTGTTTCGAGTGACGAAGTACAAGCCACACGTTTTGCAAGTCTTCCGCTTTATGTCTCCTTGCACAGATGGGCATCCTATATCATAAGGAACTTCCTTGTGCTCCTTGAAAACTTCAGGGTACAAAGTTTTTTGCAATGTCAAATTCAGGAAAAGTCGAGAAAATTCTCCGTTTTCTGAATTGACTGAAGGACTGTGTGTGAAAGTGTAATAATAAACGTGACGTCATTTTTTTTTGTTTAGTCCCCCCCTCCCCACCGTCACAATCATCACATGAGTTATACCCCCCCCCCCCCCCCCCCCCCCCCTCCCCCCCTAGGCATGTGACGTAGTTTGTGAACAGCCCCTTATTGAATTATCAGCTGGCAAGCTGGCAATGTTGTTTGGATATATTTTAAGGGCTTAGTTTCAAAACCGGCTAAGTCCACTTTTGTAAATTTTGAGAAAACAACAAATCACTCTCCAGGTGCATGAATATTCAAAAAAATAGAAAACACTATATTTGGCGTATTGCTGGTGGAAATAACTTTTAATTTCTGTAGTCCGGCTACTTTTTATAAGTGAATACACACAGAAAACGAAAAAAAATGTTTGGACGTAGCCGGTTTTGAATCTAAGCAAGTTGACTTAGCCGGTTTTGAAAATAAACAACTTGGACTTAGCACTTTCCAGAATAAATAAGTGGACCTAGCCCGGGTTTGAAAATAAAATACGAATTTATTCAATTTTGTAGAAAAAAAAGTATTTTTGTTTGCTTATAATTATCGATATTACATCGATATTTCAGTTGTATCGTCTGTTTAAATAATGCGAAATCCTTAAAGTCATGGTAGATTAACCTTATTAGATTCAATACTTTTCATCATAATATGTGGATTTCATTTTAGAAATTAATTCTTGGACTTAGCCGATTTTGAAAATAAAAACTAAGGACTTAGCTGGTTTTGAAAATCAAATTTTTTTAAAATACATTTTTTATTAATGTTCGTTAAAAAACATTTTTTTTTTTTCGACTCTCTTTGTTACGAAAAGTTGGGAAATATCTCAAAAAACATTTTCCTGAAATATCTCCGATTTTTATTTTTTTGGACTTTGCCGGTTTTGAAACTAAGCCCGTCATTTGTATGTTTGTCCGTTTAGCGACACCTTCGTTGTTCGGGTACAATCGCTACAAGTAGAAGACCAGCAAACAATTTCTACAGGAAATGTGATAATTTTATTATTTTTGTGTTGATTCTCCCAACTAATTTTACAAACTGGTGCCTGCAGAGTGGACCCTCCGTACACTAACTCCGCTAGCGTTCTACAACACATAACTGTGAATTAAATAACATAGTGCCAAATCATTGATCTAATTTCATTATTCCTTTTTCCACTCCTATTTTCTGTCCCATCGCCACTTTCACTTTTCTATTGTTCAAACCTTAGTGTTTTTTATTTTTCTTGTATATTTTTAGTTTTTACTTGTTTTGCTCAGAGACCATTGAAAAAAGAAAACCGCCGTAGGTGTTGAACCGAATCGACTTGCCCAGAGAGGCTGCTTAAATCGACTCAACTTTATATCGAAAATGATTTATTTACATGGTTCGATACTACTACATCAGTAGACTGATGCACCGAATAGGGGGCGTCCCTAAATTACGTAAGACGATTAGGGGGGGGGGGGGGGGGGTCATTGAAAATCTTACGTACGAGAAAAAATACCTGATATATTCCAATAAACATAATAGAAAAAATTTTCATTGCGTAGCCAAAATTACTGTTTTTTCACTTAAATTACATGAATAAAAAATGTTTTTCATTACGTGTATTCGTTCTCAATCGAAAACGGTCTGAAAAAGCGATTTATAAAATTAACTGACCATTTTCGAGCTTTTGTAACCGAAAATATCGAGTGGAAAAGTGGGTCTTTGATACTGATCGATACTATCGTTTACGATATCGTACGTACGATAGATAGTATCGATCGCATTGGTGTTTGTTTTGACAAACAGCTGACAGTGTTTACATCGTGCTTTTCATCAATTAATTCTATAGAACTTTGAAGAACGTGGACCAGCTTGCATTATTAGTGACATTAACTATGCGTTTTATTTATGTAGCAATGTTGATATCCTATTTTCTATCATAATGTACGGTGATTCCCAAAATTTTCAATCTTACGTAAGATTTCTGGGGGGGGGGGTGTCTAAAATGATGGAAAATCGTCTTACGTAATTTAGGGACGGCCCCATAGACTAAGCTTCACTCGAATAATCAATGTTTTCCGTTTTACTTCCCCAGGTATACGAAGTATAGGGAAAGTTATGTAATCGGTCAGAAATTCGATGTTGAGGTTTCACAGGAATTTCATCTTTTTTGACTCCTGACTCCAAAAATTAAAAAAAAAAAAAAAAAAAAAAAATGTATGCCTGTAAATATGATAACTTCCTAAAGAATGCATTTATCCTTATTATTGCTCTTTATTGTTTCGGGTGCACCTTGAAAATGTCTTAAGTACATTCAATGACACCTATTAATTTTAGGCGGAACGGGCGAAGGGGAGGGGAGGGGAGGATCAGAGGGGGCTCAACAGAAAAACCTCAATAACTGCCGATATAATGATTATTCCCTTTGATTCACCAGCGTCTTTTTTGACGTGAAAACGTCTATTCGCTCGTTATGCACAGTGATAGCCGGTCAAACTTTCTTCTGTTACAAACTACCGTCAGATTTCAATCGATAATAACTACGAGACTAATAATGCGATAACAACGGTTGAGGTCACAATGGATAGAGCATGTCTGTACGTGTTTGTTTTGATTGTGACGTTATCGGGCTAGTGTGGGCGCCGGCGGATGATGGTTGCAAATTAGCGTTGTGTAAAATTAGAAATTAGTGTAGCGTGATAACGCGTTTAGATAGGACGTTGATTCGGGTGTCATTATAAAGAGTTGATTGTTGAGGAGCACTACTAGGACTCAAGATGAAACAATATAAATAGTTGCCGAAATATATGTAAAAATCGGTATTAAATTGAAAATTGCAAAAAAAATTAAAGGTCTCTTATGAATCGTAAATATGCGCGGAATTATAGAAAACGCAAATCAGAGGAAAGCTCGCATCAAAAGGAATTTAAAAACCTAAAAGTCTAGTGCCGAGCAAATGCAAGAGCTACGGCAGCATCGAAAAGAAAATGAAAAATGATTTTATCCCGACGTTTTCAGGAAAAATCTACAGCGTGGATCTTGACTACGCCTTAATATTTTTTTTTCATTTTTGGAATATGGGAGTCGAAAAACATGAAATTTCGGTGAAAATTCAACATAGATTTTCTAACCGATTATATAACTGAGCCATCGCTAAGACAGAATCTTATCAACTAGAAGTCAGATGTAAATCTACCATAACTGATATTTTAATAGTGGTTTAAACAAATTTTCCTCTACTGAATGGTTGTCTCATAAAGTTAGTAATCATAGAGGGCTCTTTGGCTCTTAAGCGATGGTCCTGAATCTGTTCGATGTCAGGTACTCGTTAAAGACAAGTAAATAAACATTTAGGGGAATAAAAATTTAGGGTAAGCAAAATTTAGGACTCCGTCGGGCTCATGTCCACCAGAGTGATGAAAGAGTGCTCTGGTAGTAGGCGATATGATCTTGTAGTTGAGGCCCGGGTATTTTTGTTATATACAAATAAAATATATATTACTACAATCTGATATAATACCTATATAAGAAGACTACACTCGAAAAAAATGAATAGAACAAAAATTGTGAAAAACGAGAATGTTTTCATATAGTGTGATGTATAAAAATACTCACATTCAAATTATTAATATTATAAAAATTGTCATCCCATTCCCATCCAGATAATCCTCCCTGAAGACTGAGGCGGCGATGGCCGAGAGACATGCTACTATAATTTAGCAAAAATATTTAAGGAGTGCCGGTGATGGCCTTCTCCGGCTTCTCGCCTCATGTACTCCTCTCAATTCAGCTCTCCTTTCTTTCCTGTCTGCCTCCACTTCTGGACAGTGACTAGCGGGGCGAGAGGGCGGGTTAAGGGGGATCACTCGAACCCCCGCGGCCTCCCCTGTCTCCGTTAAGTTGGAGGGTTGGGGACCGGGGGTGTTTCGAGGGGTCTCGAGCTGAAGCACTTCTTATGTTTAATTTTTATTATTATTGTTTATTATTATTTAAATTTTATATTTTCACTCTGTTGTAGTTTTGTACACAGTCCATTATTTTGTTATCGATGTATAATGTTTGTTACCTATAAGGTAATTTTCTATTACATTTTTTTTTTTTTTAATTTATTTTACTTTTTATATATAATATCTATACATATATATTTTTTTTAAATTGTATCACATCAAGTTTACTCATGGTCATATTACCATATATATTGTAAGTATTCAAACAAAGACATTTAAAAAAAAATTTATCAAAAATACTCAATGAACAGAACTCCTTACAATTTCATTTATAAAAATCAAAATTCGCGATGGGGGGCGCGAGTCAGTTGCCACCCCCGCGGCCTTGCCTACTTTCTATCCTCCCCGACCCATTAACCGGCAGACCCCCCCGTCATCTTCCTCAGTCTCGCGTCTCGCTTCACTTTCCTTCAATCTGTCTTATTATTACTCATAATTTTTTCTTTCTTCCTTTTTTTCACTTTCTCTGGATTAATATTATGAAGTTTATTTAACTAGTTGTAACCAGCAACTTTCTTTTCTTCATTTTAGAACTCGTAGAGTAGATTGAGTTGACTCCTGAGCCATGCAGGAGGATCCCATCCAGAATGTATTGGAAATTAATGGGTTAACTTCACTTTTACTTTCCCAGCTAAACGAGGTATAGGAAAAGTTATCGGTCAAAAATTCGATGCGAGTTTTCAACGGAATTTCATCTTTCCCAACCACCAGATTCCAAATATGAAAAAAAAAACATTTGTCAGTCTGTGAACACGATTACTCCCGGTAGAATGAATTTATCAACACGAAATTTTATATGTGAACCCAGAACCCTCTAATGACAACACCCTCTGATTTTCAATCAAATCGGTTCAAAACACTGAGATTAAGGGAGAGGCTTAACTCAAAAACTTTAATAACTACCGTTGTAATGAATGTATCGCGACAAAATTTCACAATTGAATTTAAACCATCGGCGGAAAGGAAGGGGGGATGAGAGGGGACTCAACTCAAAAACCCCAGTAACTGCCGATGTAATGAATTTATTGACACAAAATTTAGTGAGAGGATTTAGAAGCCCCTATGTAAGTCAACTATTGAATATTAGCGCAAACGGTCGACTGGTTTTGAAGGGGGAGCTAAAAGTTAATTGATTAATTCGTTCTGGGAAACACATTGCCAGTGTTCACCGACATTTTTTTTCCTTGTTGGCTTCAGCAGCTAGCCACAACCTCATAATCTTCAGTAAATAAATGAATAAAATTATTAGGTTATGTAGACACTAATTTTGATATCGGATAGGAAACAAATAAAAAATAATCAACATCGTCAAGAAAATGTTCTTATATTTCAAAGTGATTTAAAAAAACACGTTATTTATGTTTGTAGATGGTGATGGTGATGGGAGTTGAATGTGATTCAGGAGGCAGAGAAGGACCAGGGGAGAAGAGTGGTGAGACAGACAGCAGTGCCATGGAGAGTCGGGATGTGAAAGTGAAGACGAGCGGCCGACTGGACAAAGCGAAGAGGGCCGACCCCACGACAATGAGCAACATCCCGACAACAGGAGGAGCTCTGTCCTCCAGGATCATGTTCATGCCGCCAGTGTCACTCATGATAGCCATGCCTCATCCTTCTGGAAGGTAAGTAGTCTGGTTCACTGCCTCTAGTATTATAATACGTCTGAATTGTCGAATAGTATTATAATATGTCTGAATAAATGTTTGTCATATATTCTCCAAATAATGGAAAAACTAATAAAATTTTAACTTTTTGTTTAATATTTATATTGTCTAATTCCACAAAAAGTGTTTCAAAATATCTCGGCTAAAAATGTTAAGTTTCCTTAGAAAGTTAAAGTATGGAGTATAACTGGGGAAGTATAAAAGTACATAATTGGTTCAATATGAAAAGATACATGTGAAATTGGTAGGGGCGTAGCCAGGATTTTGAGCAAAATCAATATTTAACATTTCTAAAACTTTGCTGCACTTATTCTATTCTTATAGCAAAATTTAATGCAAATTCTCTGATCCATTTTGTAAACAAATAAATAATAGCCGATCGTACCAGAACACATGTAACCTCTTTGACAGCTGACAGCAGACTAAACATCCGGTTTGGCTAACAATGTACAGATACTTTTCAGACATGTCGGACTAATACAACCCGCGAAATTACAAAATTCCCGTTACTTTTTGAACACACCTCGAATATTTTTTCAGTCTAACACAATACGTTTTTAAAAATCCAGAGGTCTGTTATTGTAGGATAATCTTGTGTTAGACTGCTTCGGTTTATGGAAACTATCCTTTTGGAAGATCTCAATTACTGTCTGTATTTGGTCTATAGATATCGTTAAAGGATATTCAGACTGTATTTACTGCTTTTGGTATCTATTGTGAAAAATTTTATATTTTGTCACCTGAGTCACAAAGTTGCTGAGCTGCTGGCTTTGGGATAACAATGCAATGAACTGTTTCTTTAAGAAAAAAAGGTGTCCTCTTTAGATTTTCTTCAGCATTATGAGCGGGGGGGGGGGGGGGGGGGGGGGGGGACTCCTAATTGATTTTACATAAAACGCAACTTTCAAAGACCAATATCTCGAAAACTATTGCTCGTACAAGAAAACTAAAAATACCGGAAAACCTAGTTTTTTTGAGGAGAATCTGAAAATCGTAATTAAAAATTTGTCAAAATTTTTACGATTTAATTTCACTGAGGTGTGTGTTGTGTCAATGTTTAGGCCTATTTCTGAAACGTGTTCATTTCCCCTATTTTTAAATTGTCTCCCAATTTTACTTACATAAAATAAATTACAAAAACTCCATTTTAGATAGTAAACCCCATCTTTTTCTTCTATTTTTCTTTTTTCTTCAGTGCTGTTGAGATGTTTGTATAATGTATTATTTGTTCTGGAACCTACCCAACAGTCCTCTTTTTAAAGTACATCGCCTCTGAAGATGTTAGCAATACCGAAAGTACTCCTATATTATATATATTTTGTGAAATAGACAATATTAAAAAAAAAAAACATACGTTTTCCTTAAAATGTTAAGTTCACTTAGAAAGTTAAAGTATTGCATATAACTGGGGAAGTATAAAAGTACATAATTGGTTCAATATGTAAAGATACATGTGAAATTGACAGGGGAGTAGCCAGGATTTTGAGCAGGGGGGAGGGTCACCCCCACTCTTCGCCCGGTTTGCTGGCTGAGATCTCTATGAATCCACTCCCAATTGGTTTTATATAAAACGCAACCATATCTTTTGTTCGAATCATATTCAATTCTTGGACAGTACGTTCATGATGTTATAATTTCCAATTATTCATATGTAATATGGCTTATAGTCCTTCAACGGCGGACTCCTTTGCAACGGCGGACTTCACTGCTAGTACGTAATTAGGAACGCTGGGCACTACAGCTAGTAAGAGCCTTGCAACAGCGGATCCTACAGTTAGTACGTAGTTAGGAACGCTGAGCATCACTGCTAGTAAGTGCCTTGCATCAGCGGACCCCACAGCTAGTACGTAATTAGGAACGCTGGGCACTACAGCTAGTAAGAGCCTTGCAACAGCGGATCCTACAGTTAGTACGTAGTTAGGAACGCTGAGCACTAAAGCTAGTAAGTGCCTTGCAACAGAGGACCTCACAGCGAATACATAGTTACTACTACTACATGTGAAATTCATGACAATCTGATTACTCTTTAATCAGTCAGCATTATTTTTATGCTTAGCCCCCCACAACCCCCCTCCCGTTCACAATTTTGTGACGTCACATACCCTATTTTTCTATTTGGCCTTTAAGAATATAACATGTGAAATTTCGTGACAATCCGATCATCCGTTAATGACATCACTATATTTGTACTTAGGCCCCCCACAACCCCCCCTCCCATTCGAAATTTTGTGACGCCACTTAGTCTACTATTCAATCGGGCTCAAAAGGATGCTAGATGTGAAGTTTCATGAAAATCTGTCCAGCCGTTTGAGCGTGATGCTGGAACAAACCCACAAACCCCGTTTCAGCTTTATTAATATAGACGACAACCTTGGAAACGTAAATGTTAACTTTGTTTTCATGATACGGAATGTATGGTTTATTTTTTATTTTGTTTTCTAATTATATTACTTTCGAAACAACCAAGAAATTTTTAACATCAATTTTTTATTGGTAGATGTTTTTATAAATTCTATTTAATAATAACATCCTGTCGACATTATTGTGAATCTTTTACAGGTTAGCACAGCAACCTACATATATTATAACCTACTAGTTCGTTTTTTTTTTTTGTTTCTTTTTTTTTTTTTGGCTTTATGAACGGTGCATATTAGCCATGTCAATGTGTTATGTATAATTATTTAAGACATCCATGTTCTAGGGAGTTCTATCTACGAAATAAAACTCACTCCCGGACGGGATTCGAACCCGCAAACCATGGTGAGACCATGCGACCAAAGCCCTACGCTCTAGCTCGCACGGCCACCATGGCCCCCTACTAGTTCGTTTAATCATTTTGAATATATATTTGACCTTTTAACTTCAATTTTATTTATTGTTATTGATTATTATTAAAAGATTAATGATATTGGTCGCACTTTGGTTTACATGACAGTTAGTTTATTTCTGTCTGTTTTTTAACAATTTTATTATTTTTTGAAGTGTTTTCTTCATTTCCAAATATTTTCAGTTAAATTTTTCCGTTGGACAAAAGGACTTCTTTCCTCTAATCTCAGAGTTATATAAATATGCCAACCTAGCAAACTTAAATGTTACTGTTGAACTTTGTTAAGATGATATGACATCAACCGCAACCGGTACGCTGTATGTATGTTCATTGTTGTGGACAATATAAATATTTAACAAGTTCTTTGCTTTAATTTGTTTACAATAATATTTATTTCCGTTAGACCATAACAAGTTATATAATATACGTCATAAAAATTTATACATCAAGATAGATAATAGTAAATAATAATTAAATATGAGGGAGGGCGCTGGTAGATCAAGTTCGCGGGTTCGAAACCCGGCTGAGGCCCTTAGTTTATTTTATCTAGGAGGTAGTAGGCTCAATATTGTGAAGGCAAAATAGTGTGTAGTTGTGGACTAGGTTTTAGGCTTCACTCTTGGGCATCCTTGTCTATGGTGAAGAAAAATTAAAGCACCAATTTCCTCCAACAATATAATTGTACAAACATAGTTCAAAGAAGTTAGTTACAACTAGCAATCATTTTTCTTAAAACGTTGGAATGTGGGTTCTCAACTGTACTGGTCCATTATTATAAACTCATGGGTTTTACATGATTTGATTAGATATAGGAAACTACAGTGCACGCCGCTTGATGGGATCACTTTGGGACCCTGACACTGATCACGACTGATAACAATATGCAAAATGCACCAGAGGAGTCAAAAATAAAATTATCTATATAAAAATAATGTATATTAGGTACATATTACTTATGTACGTACTATGTGCATAAATCTTTAGGAAGAAAACTAATAAACTTATTAGTAAAATATACATACTTGTATGTATATTTTGATGTAATATGTACAATCTAAAAATTGTTTTATCCGTAGAAAGGCGATCGTATGATCTTAAGATGATTAATTTCTCTGAAAAGCTGAGGTCACGACGTTTCGACATTTGTTCGTTTATTTAAATCCGAACGCTTTAATTTCACAAAACAATTCAAGTTTGCACGAAATTTTACTAACGATTGATAAGACAAAAACACTAAACTGTCACTGCGGTCACCTAGTTTTTGTCTTTTTTGAGAACAACCAGCTAAAAAATAATTACCCGTTACGATTTCGACATTGATCACAATAAACGAAATATTGATAACAATAAACGGAAAATGTTCAATGCATTGGTATTGCGTGGGCCCGTGAATGGACCATAAAACTAATATTGAACGTTACAATTTGCAGATTTTTGATGCTGTTCCCCGCCTCACAGATGGTATCCTTTGTACCAATGCCGTACGCACAGCATCACGACCATCCTGCAACATTCGCAGCTCGACATCAGATGTTGTACAGTGGTCCTACCAGCAGCTACCAGCCCAAGGACATGTCGAGCAGCTACCAGCAACAGAAGGACATGTCGAGCAGCTACCAGCAACTCAAGGATCAGCAACCCTACCAGCAGCCCTATTCGAGCCAATTCTTCACCAGCAACTTCATCAACAAAAGGGCACCTATACAAATACTTCATTAGTCGTATTTACTCCAGGTTTTCATAACATGTGAAAATATGCGCTTTTTTTTTTTCTTCATAAATTGGGTAAAAATACTAAGCGAACATGTTCGACGAAAAAAAATATTGTCGATGAATCCTGGACAATGTACTTCCCCAGCGCGAATTAATCGACTAAATTTTAGTTTTCCTTCTAAAACCGATTTACCGATTTGGTTGAACTTCAATAGGTGTCTTATTCAGTGAGATGAGTTTTTGAGTTTGACTCCCATCTGTAATTCTCCTCTTTCCTTTGGCCGATTCGGCTGAAAATTTATATGTGTCCTCCGTTTGGGGTTTTGAATTTACATATGAAATTTCGTGTCGATACATTTATTACTTCAGCAGTTATTAGTGTTCTTGTGCAAGCCTCCCTCCTAATCCCCCTCTTCCCTTCTGCCGATTTGGCGGACAATCAATCGGTGTCGTCCTTACAGGATTCTAAATACACATATAAAATTTTGTGTTGATGAAGTCATTCTATCGGGAGTTATCGTGTTCACAGACAGACATTTTTTAAAGTATTGAACTGATTCCAGGTCTACTTTGTGAAAATTCATAATGAACAGGATAAAGGAATATACACACACTAAAGGAATATAAACTCCACACACTACTTGTCAATATTTTCACTATATTGGTCAAAATTACACGACTATAGTTTCGCCTCTTGCGGCATTATCAAGTGAACTCAACAGAGAGTACCTACTGCTGAACTAACACAAGGCAGGACACACAAGGTCATAAATTAGACATGTGACAAGAAAGTAAATGTAAACAATAATGTACAAAATGGAGACATTACAACATTCAAGTCTAACAGAAATATGAAACAAAACTTAATTGAAAAGTTAACAATATAGTCTTAATCTATTGATATATGTATAAAACATTATATGTAAAAATCTCTCTTTAAATAAAGTTTGAATACATGTACTTTTTTCAACAATTTTCTTCAAAATTCAGGTTTAACAACGGCGATGGATTAAGTTCTATGTTGTTCATTGAGCATAATAAAGTTGTTGTTTTTATTCACTTTATTAATTTACACATTTTTTTCTTTTTTGGGATCAGGATGATCTATACTTCGCATAGTTGGGGAAGTAGGGAAGTAAAAAAAAATGTGTAAAGTTTAATCTAATTAACATTTTATTATCAGTGCACAGAGACAACGCTAAAACAAACGGACGCAAAATACAATACAAAAAATGTTTGTTTCGTTAACCCCATCGCGAATTATTCAACTAGATGTTTGCTTTCCTGAAACCAAAGTAACAATTAGGTTGAAAATCAGTAGGTGTCGTACTCAAGTACAAAATCTACATACTAAATTTCGTGTCGATACGTTCATTACATTCATAGCTTTTAGTGTTTTTGAGTCTATTCCCCCTCCCCCCTCCGTCCAATACCCTTCAAAGTCATGCCTATGGGGTTTTGTATTTACACATACAAATTGTTTCCAGGGCCAGACTGGGGTAAAATTCAGCCCTGGAATTTAATAGAAACCGGCCCCATAATTTCATTCAAACCGGCCTCCTTTTAATGAAAAAAAAAAAATGTATGTATATATATTAAATGGGAAAGTAAATAAATGCAATATGATAGAGTTTAATTTAAAATTTAATTATTAACTTAAATTATAATTACAAATGATACATACTTGAAAATTGTTGCACACAATATATAAAATGATTTAATGTAAAACAACATTGAATGTTATGTACATTGATTAGCATTTTATTATGCTATTAACAATTGTTTCATTTGCTGACTTTTTTCTGCTGCAATGTCAATGATTTGATCAGTATCGAGATTTTCCGAAATTTATTTTTCCGTAGCAGTAACAGTTTAAATTTCCAACACTTCCAGTAATGTTTAATGATGAGATAAACGATTGTTAGATAAAAAAAGTGATATTTTTCTATGGACCGGCACCTCTGGCTTTTGCCAGAATGGTCAGATGGCCAGTCCGGCCCTCATTGTTTCTATACACTTTTAGTTGCTAACATTGAAGATTTTTCTCCTTCACAAGGCTAATTTTCGAAGGTAAAACCCACTTACCAACTTTTCTTAGGATATTTCTTCTGGTATTATTTTTGCATCTGTACATAGTGTGAGTGGCGCGAGAAAAAGAAGATACAGGGGTACAACGTTCCCTCCCAATTTTCAAAACTGGGAACATAGAATCATATGAACCTCCCAAGTTTTTTCTAATTGTTTTAATTGATGGGGTTAAAATCAAAATGATCGAAGTGACATATTTAGAACTTTGAAGAAACTGTCCATTTAAAAAATCTATAATTTATCGAAACAGGAAATATTTTGTCTTCTGCTTTTATGGTGAAAGTTGCTGTTAGCAAACCATAAAATTGAATAAAAATCTTAATTTCAAGGTCACTATTGATATGTTTAAGTTACTTGTTCATGTCAACAAAGTGGTATAAGTGATATGCCACTAGATCTCAGCACTGGCTAGGATTTCACTCGTACAACTTTTTTCCTGAACAGAACTATCATTTTTGTACCCGATTATGCACTTAACGAAAATTTTTAAAAAATGTCACTTGGACCATTTTGATTCTAACCCCGTCAATTATCAAAAATTAACAAAATAAAAAGTAAACAAAACCCCGGATTTCGGGGAAAAAAAAAATCACCAGTATAAAGTGAATTCAGTAAAAGTAGGATTTGAAAAAATATAATTTTTATGTTTGCACTACTAGACTCAAATAATCATATTTAAGCCACTGCGCAGGGTCACCACATGAGATTATTATTATATTCTTTATTTCTATGCTATTCAGTGCACATTCTGAAAGAAAAAAATCTCAACAAAAATATTATAGAAATAATTTTGTATCCATCTCAAAAAAGAGAACATGTTCCATAAAGAAGGAGGCACATAGCAAGTCAATAATTAGAATACAGGATAATGGCGTCAGATTTCAAGGATTACTCGATAAAATACTAAAGATTTTGTAATATTTTTTTTATTTATTGTTCTTTTTTTTGTAAAATAATATTCACATATATGTTTCCATTGTATTTATTATTCATTTATTCAATTAAAGCTTAAGCTTTTTTAACTTTACAAGTTTTGCTTATATATAGTTATAAAAATATGTAAATATTAATATTTTTTTTATTTAACTAATATATTTCTTAAATGATATGATTGTTTTTTTTTCTCCAACACTTCAGCAAGGGAAAACAGGTGATAAATTCATTCAATGAATAAACCGATGAATACTGTATTCCATATATTTATTTATATATATATATTTTCTGCATCTAAGTCTTTCAGTCGTTCTACAGAGTTGGAAATAAGTATAACTGACTTTATAGTCACTTAAACCTGAAAACGTGTGTACGACTCCATTTGATTAGATCAAGCCCTATCTCAAAAGCCTCCTCGTCGTCTCTAGAGAAATTGGCCGAGGAACATGCTCAATGAATCCTCAACATTTTGCGGGTAGTTACGACGACAGGTGACAAGCCTGTCTCAATACATTTTACCCTTCTTTCAGGTCTGTCACATTTTTTAATGCAAACTAAAAAAAATCATTGAATCCATTTTCAATACTAAAAGTAAATATAAAAAGTCGTCGTTGAATCACCGGCTATGTTCTTCCCCACCACGAATTAATTACGTTTCGGCTTAAACTCAAAATTTGATTTACATAGTTGCTTTTGAATGCTCATACTAAATTTTGTGACGATACATTCATTACATCGGCAGTTATTGGGGTTTTTGAGTTGAGTTCACTTCTGAATCCTTCTTCCCTTCGGCTGATTTCGTTGAAAATGAATATACGAGTATGTTGTCCTTTCAGGGTTTTGAACTTACATATGAAATTTCGTGTCAATACATTCATTACAACGGCAGGTATTAGAGTGTTTGTGTTAAGCTTCCCCCCTAATTCCCCCTTCATTTTAGCCGATTTGGCTGAAAATTAGTAGGTGTCGTCCCAAGAGGATTCTAAATACACATAAAAAAAAAATCGTGTCGATATATTCATTATATCGGGAGTTATCGTGTTCCCAGACGCTCAGACATACATGTCCCAAATTGGGATCTTAAAAATAAAAAATTTGAAATAGTATGTGTTGATTAAATGTATATATGAAATGAATTAAAGATAACAATTGTTAACATATGAATAAAAATAAAATAAAAAGTTTTATATAATAAAATATACAGTTTTTTGAGAGAGTAAGTACGTATACACAGAGACTGGAGGATTATATTATTGGCGATAAAAGGGGTGAGTATCTGAGATTGGTCTGATCGTTCATACAATTTCCTTTTTGTAGCGCTCTGTTTATTTCTAGTTGTTCCAGTGAGTTGAGTAATGTACCTTTGTCACAAAAATGTAGGCATTGTATGCCTGTATTTATATCGAAATGATGTTTGTTTTCGTTGATGTGTTGTGCAAAAGTTGATTTTACTGAGTTATATGGTGCATCGGTGTTTATATATATTATTTGTGAAATAGTCAATATTTTTTAAAAAACATACGTTCTCTTTATTTGTATCAAGCGTTTCACAATATCTCTGCAAAAATGTTAAATATACTTCGCATAGCTGGGGGGAAAAAAAATTGTAAAGTTTAATCTAATTAACATTTTATTATTAGTGCACAGAGACAACGCTAAAACAAACGGACAATGGCAAAGTACAATGTATAAAGTGTTTGTTTAGCTCACGCCATCTTTGTAAGTGCTGAAGTAGCTTCTGTGAAGATGGCCAATGGATGGAACGTCTTTAGAATTGCCCTCGGCGCGTTGCTCGTTCATGAACTGTTTGTATGGACTCGCCATAGAATTATAGCCAAAATATTTTTCACATATTTGACTCCGTTTCACTTTAACATTTCTATATTCGTCCAAAGATTTAGGACAATTTTCATGAAACTTTAAGTGTTGTTTTCCTTTGAAGTTGAGCTTGACCCGATCCGACAATGTCCCATTCTCCACAATATCATCAACTTCTCCACTTTTCAAATCATCAATCCCTTTTTGACTCAAATTAAAAGGAAACATTTTTTTTTTATTATTATTTTTCTTCAGGGGATCATTTTCAGCCTCCTTCATTGACTTATAATATGAACAAACGTCAAGAGGAATTACTTTTTCTGATCTTTTCCCAAAAATGTCTCTAACGTTATTTTCAGCTGTTTTACACGGTTTACTCGAAAATCCTTCCTTTTTGACTTCTGATTTTGCGCATACATTAATAGTAGATTTTGCCTTTTTTGTATCAATTTTTTTAGCCTCAGGAATCGCAGGAGACTTGAGCTTCGGAGTTGAGGACTTATGTGTTTCTTGTTTTTTGTACATTTTTTCAACAATTTTTAACAATGTCGTTTTTGGTTTTGGGTCGATATTTTTTGGTGTTAATAGTTTCCTTATTAATTCCTGACGTTTTCTTGAATTTTCCACTTTTTTTGTTGCATTTCTTGAATTGATTCTATCAACCAACTTGCGAGCAGGGGAGCATCTGTCTTTGAAGTGTGCTGAAGTGCTGAACGGAGCAAGTCTTCCTAAAACTGTTGCAGATTTCTTTTGACTAACATTTATTTTACTCTTTTCCATTTCTTTAAAAGATACATTATTCATCGTTGGTGATGTATTACACATTAAGTTATGATTTTTTTTATCTCTTGTTGTAAAATACATTAAAGTGCGGTCAGGATGATTCTTATAGAAAAAACGAGGCATTTCAGTTGGTACATTTTGAGACAATTTTGTATCTTTTATATTTGTTCCCTTTTTGCCCAACTGTAGAAAAGTTTCGATGTTGCGACTGCTCTGAGAGGAAGAAGAAGCTTGCTCCTTCTGTTTCGACAAACTTCCAAATTTAAGAATTGAAAGAGTTTGACCCTGTTTCTGTATCTTAACATTTTCCTCTGATTTATTCTTTCGATGAGGAAATTTTTCTGCCTTCATTTTCCAGTAAGAGGACAACAAGGACAATTTATTGTCTGTAGTATTTTTGAATTTCCCTTTTTCTACTTTCGAATCAACCTTGACGTCTTTTGTTGACTGCCTCGAAACATTATTATTATTGTACACACTCTTCATTGCCCTTTCGGAGAAGATTTCCGATTTACAGTTCTTCATAGGAGTTCTTTGAATATTTTTTGTTGTTTTGACGGACAGAACACTCTTTCTAGTTTCTATCTTTGGAAAACCACTTTCGACTTCAACTGATTTACTGATAGTTTCAATTTTCGGCTTCACACCTCTACTACCACTCTTCTTCATTTGTCTCAACAGTTCGTTTAAGTAAAGAGACTTATTTTGAACACTTTCAGTTTGTTTATTGAACAAAGCTCCTGGTGCTTCTGAAACCAGGGTGCTGGCAGTGAGGCCTGTTTGCGTCTTAGCCACTTGGAGAAACTCATCATTCTCCCCATTATCTAGTCCTTCTTGTAGAATACTCATATTATTATTATTTGTTTCAAATGATGATATCGAATTTTGTACAGTTTGACACTCAGTTGCACTCTGTTGGTTAGTATCCAACTGTAATATTTCGCTAGATTTTGCCACAGCAATATTTAAATCTTGTGGAGTTACTGGGGGTGATGCACTTTTTCCAACTGCAGGTGGTGATAGCTCGGTTTTTGCTTCCATAAGACCATCATTGTCTGTTTTCTGAACTTGAAAGATATCATTTTCCAGTGTGTGTATAACCGAAGGTACAATGTCTCCTGTATGGCTGAAGGAGTGTTTGTTTTCAGAAACTAGCGGAGTCTGCTCTTGTTCACTTATATCATTCTTGAATCCCTCAAATTCATTCTCAATGTTATTTTCTTTCAATTTATTCTTAACCTGTTTTATAACACCTTTTTGAACTTCGAAGATATCATTTTCCAATGTACGTATGACTGAAGGTACAACATCTCCCGTCTGATTAAGAACGAATACCTTTTCATTAATTGGAGGAGTCTGCGCTTGCGAAGATTCAAAAACATCATTTTTAAGCCCCACATTATCTTCTTTTGACAAGTTATTCTTTATATATGTAATTTTTTTTGAAAATGGTAATGTTTCTTTTCTAATAGATTTATTTTGAACGTGGAGGATATCATTTTTTTGTGTGCGTATAACCGAAGGCACAATGTCTCCTGTCTTTTTGTTTTCAAAAACTTTAGGAGTCTGCGCTCGTCCATTTAAATCATTTCTGTGCTCCATATATGTGTGTTTCTTAATATTATTTACTTTTGTCTTTTTAGACAAGTTATTCTTAATATCTGCAATTTTTTTTGAAAACGATACACTTTGTTTCTTAATATCTGTATTACTTTTAGTGTTTTCTTTAGATATATCCTTTCTGAGAGATTTTTTGCCTTTTGGAACAGATTTATTCATATATTTAGAATCAGTTACATTTTCTTTATTAATTAAGAAACTAGAATATTTTCCGTTGTCCTTTCCATTGGTAAATGTTTTTCCTTTAGAAGACAATTTTTTTAGACGGTATTTTCCTTTTTTCTTTAAAACATTCCCTACATTGAAATAATTGTTACTCATTTTTTCTTCCTTTTTGATAGTGTCTTTCTTATTTTCTTTAATTTCTGATTTATTTTTTTTGTAAGACCATAATGTAGTTTTAGGTGAATATAATTTCGATACAATTTTTATAGCATCTCCATTACTTAGAATATAAGAAGGAGATTTGCTGTTACACTCAAATGTTCCAGTATATCTTGGAATCTCGTTTGTATGTATCTCTATAGATTTACGCTTCATTTTATTCTTTGGTTTTGTAATACCACCATTTAAACTTTTCATTAAGTTTAATTCATTTTTCCAATCGTACGAAACATTTGAGACTTTCCTTTTATCACAATTTAAACAATTTATAGAATTAAAATCTTCAAATTTTTTTCGTATATAACTAACACAATGGGTGGTCCCTTCAATTTCCCCCCTCTGTTTTGATCCATCCTGGTACATCTTTGGAAAGTTGCCTTTCTTATCAGCAGAAGACAAAGGTCTCTTATCATTCAGACATATTTCAGATATTTTTGTATCATTTGTTCTTCGGAAATTGTTTTTTGTGTTTGTGTCGTTTAACGGAGGAGTCTTTTCTATGTCTAATTTATGATTTCCGTCACTTAACATCATTTTCTTCTTTGCTTCATTTCTGATTAAAGAATTCAATTCCTTCTCAATTTTTGAAATTGTTTCAGTCTTTTTGAACGAATTGTTTAAATATTCATTATCCTTTGGGTTATCATCAGATTTTTTTGATTCCTTTTCATATCCTTTCTTATTGATTAAGCTATATATTTTTTCATCAACAGTTTTCAATATTTTGTCAGTTACTTGTTGCAATTCCTCATCAGTTGCAGTTGGGCAGACTGACAGAGGAGACGATCTCTCCTCAGTATCGACACTTCCGTTATATTCACACTTAACTTTATCACTTGAGTTTTTAGCGTTGTTAATGTCGTTCATCTCTCCACTCGAAGACTTGGAAAATTTTCCCAAACTCTTTACCTCCGTTCTATTCGGTGCCAAAGCAAGAACCCTTGTCTCACATATTGCAGGTAGTTCTGACTTATCAATTGCTTTGCTTTCCTCTTTCTTCGCCTGACTAACCTTACTTAAAAATTTGTCTGCAGATACTGTCTGCATTATTTTTGTTGTTTTATTCATCCTCCCAGCATTATACACATTAATATTCTTGTATAACACATCTTTCTTTGTATTTTCTGAAACAAATGAGTTCTGCTTATCTTTGTTTACATTTTTATCCGCAGATACTGATTGCATCCTCTTTATTGTATCACTCTTTTTTGCTCCATTAATTATATTTTTGTACAATCCGTCAATTGCAGAACTGTCCTCGTTTATGATTTCATCCTTTTTCCTATTTTCTGTGAGAAGTGTCTTCTGATTAATGTTGATTATATTTTTGTCTGCAGATGCAGGTTGCTGCATCTTTCTTGTTTTTCCATTCCAATTTGTGGAATTATAATCATTAATCATTTTGTACAATCCTTCAATTGTATTACTATCTTCTGGGCTATCATTCTTTTTATTTTCTGAAAGCAGAGCGTTCTCATTATCCTCGCTTATATTTTTCAGTGTAGAATTCAGTAGACCAGCCAGTGTTTGTACACTTTTTGTCTTTTCACTACTTTTTGTAGTGTTATTATTATAAATAATTCCTTTGACATCACTTATATCACTTTGACTTTCATTGTTCTTTGTAATTTCCATATTAGATGATTTCTGATTGTCTAAACAATTGGACAAACTAATCGGAGCTTCAGGGGATATTGTTTTTCTAAAGTTTTCAGTATATTTTGCAGTATTATTGCCATCGATATTTTTGAAAAATGCATTTAGTATAGCGTTGTTATCGCTTGAGTTTTCCCCTTTCTTCGCTGTTTCCACCAGACAAACGTTCTGACGATCGTTGTTAGTACTTCTATCAGTAGAAGTGTGTAAAACAGGAATGACTGGTGGTGGTATCCTTTTCAATTTTTCTACAGTTTTCTCAATATTAACAGTATTTTTGACAACACTTTTCACGACAGGACTTCTTCCCGGCATCCTGCCCTTCACTGCTGTCTTTGTGTCTCTTTGAGTCTTGCTTGCTGACTGCACAGTTGTGTTATTCTCACTTCTTTTTACGAACTTCAAACTGCCACTCCTAGCTCTTTCATCTTTCTTTCTCTCATTTGGCGTTTCCTCTTTCCTGCTATTCATTCGATTTTCCTCCATCTCTTTCTCAGCTTCTATCTGTTCTAATCTCTGATCTATATATTTCCTTGAAGAAAATTTTGGATCGTACAAATACCCTTTTGGTTCATTCATTGTAAATTGTTTACTGGCCATTTTTGAAACTTCATCATTAATCAATTTTTTTGCAGTTTTTTTGACAATATTCTCAACCAGTGATACGAGTGAATTGTAGCTTGCCTCGGGCTTTGAGGGGCACATAAGCGGCGCGCAGGTTTCTGGAACGCTGAGATTCCCAGACAATTTGGGTAACTGCAAAAAATTCTCTTCATCGTATGAATTATTTAATTTTGGTTTCAGTTTATTCGTCAAATCTGGTTGTATCCCAACAAAATTATAATTTTCATTATGAGTGCTTTGATGTAGTGCTTTCATGACCACACTTTCTGAGAGATGAAATGGCTTAACTTCAGCGACTTTTTTATTCAGTGTCTGATCCATCTTTGAAGAAGCACTTTTCGAATCTTTACTTGATCCTGAAATAGATTGATCAGGTTCTCGATCGAGAAGGACCATCTGAGCCACGCGACGACTCGCTATTTCAATTGAATTGTCTTTGCCACTATAAAAATTTATAGCTGTTTCTATATCTTTATTCATGTGTATTATTGCCTCATGGATCATTTCCTCTTCGTATACCTTCATCTTGGGCAAACCAAATCTTCGTGATATTCCATGTCGCCCCAAAATAATCGGTAATGAAAAAAATTCCGTTCCATTGATTTGGGAGGTTCTTGTAAGGGCTATATTCACAGAGTTACTGTCTCCCCTCAGACCACTTACGATAGAATCCAAAAATCGCATCAGACTGTGAGCCTTGTTCAATGCTTCTGGAGTTTTTTTTGCATCAAATATGTACGTATCCGCATTCTTAATGTCTTTGATTATTCCTCTCATAACTTCCTGGAAAATTGTATGTAATTATTAATAATAATATAAATAATAGTAATAAGAATTTCATTTAAAAAATAAAACTCTGATTGGACATAAGGTAAAGTGTCATAATGAGGAGTTATTATTTATTTTAAGGAATCAGCAGATACCAGAAATATAAAAAAAAATAGTTAAAGCCCGGGCATCATTCACAATAACTAAAAATGCACAAATATTAAATGACATTTAAAAGAACAAAACAATTTTTCGGGAAGCCAGATTTTTCTTAATATTCCCTTTTTTTTCACAATTTTCTAATGCATAAGAGCTTGTGCAAACGCAATTACTGTCTTAGCTAACGATTAATTAATTACTGTCTTAGCTAACGATTAATTAATTACTGTCTTAGCTAACGATTAATTAATTACACGTATTTGGCAGCAGGGGAAGTCGATGAACCACCGGCGATGTACTTCCCCAGAACGAGTTTTTGTGTTACGCCTCATCATTTCGCAGACTTTTTTTTCGTTATTGGAATCTAGCGCTTAGCAAACATGATATTCTGTTAAAACTCCGCATCGAATTTTTGACCGATTAGATAACTTCCCCTATACTTCGTAAAGCTGGGGAAGTAATAAAGTGTACGATCTAAAGAAGGGGACAACTTTCTAAGTCAGGAGAGCTTTCAACAAGGATAAAAGCAATGAAACAATACATTACTCGGGGTATTTTGATATCAGGCTTGGCCTGGGAGAAGAGCGGGACTCTTGTCTCCTTGGAAGAGCCGCCAATGACCGGTAGGACCACCTTCTTACAGTCGGTGCGCAGGTAGGATGCCAGGAGACAGTTGGCTCGGATATTGTCGGCGATGGTCGCTCCAAGAACCTTGTTGCAGTCGTAGCAGCCATGCTCTATCAACATCTGAGAGAGGAGTGGAACCAGTTTGTTCACTGGTTGCGCCGCTACCACTATGATCGCCTGCAATAATCAATTTTTTAAAAATTTACATAAGGTATTGTGACGGACTGAATCTACTTGTTATCAGTAGATTATATCATGTATTTACTGAGCAGGATACACCTAGGGACCTAAGCAACAAATAGTGTTTTATATCACAAATAGTATTGACAACATTGTCACAGAACGTCAATATATGCACTTGCTTCAGTATCGCTCGCTGCCCATTCGTGGGGCGACGTCACTAACCTGCAGCAGCGTATCTTGCTACAGCCACCAATACCCCAGTGTATATAGTCCTACATAGTCGCCGAGGCCCCACGTCGCACGGATTTAACCAATCCGGAATATCTCCAAAAAATACTTATCCCATTAATATCATTTTTGTGTCATTTTCATTTTCCATTGAAGAAAAAAAGTTTGGGTCACGGTCGCAGCCCCCCTCCGCCCAAGAGGTAGGAGGAAAAGAAAATAATACATTGTAAATTTGTTAAATGAATACTTACATTTGGCGACATATGCGCTATGGCTTTAGCATAGTCGTTCATTTTGGGCGCCATCAGGTCGAAAGCAGTATGTGGCGTACAAAGACTGCTCTCCCCAATCACAACGATGTCTGCATCCTGCAAATAGCAAAAAGCAACATTATCGCCACAGAGGAACGCTGTTGGAAAAACATTTTTTTTAAATATATATTAAATTTTTGCAGGCATCCTAAATAACAAAATGAATGTTCATTTTGCACTATTGTTGAACTTTTGTAATTTATTTATTGTTGATTGATTTTTTGCCATTAGCATACAGTCATGACGTCATTAGATTCCATTTTAAATAACTATTACAACTATTGTTGAATATAAAGTTATTTTTTTAAATTATGGTCATTATCAATAGCCTTATATTGTTACTCAAATCATGTAAAACTTTTATTGTTCTGAAATATATTTTCTATCTATGCCATTGCATTGAGTCATGAAAATTCTACGATTTCATGACTTCGAGTCTTGTTATTTTTCCATCCATAATATTTTTAAATCACAAAGGTTAACCATTGCATTTAAAGCATTTTTGAAAAATTGTTCCCAGTGACATTCGTTAATATTTTTTTAAATCATAAAAGTGTTGGTGCGACATAAAACTGAACATGACTGAATGTTACTGATAAGATGTTGTGGGACTAGATTTCTCATAGAAATAGAATATGTTGTCTTCCCACTCTTTTATTTCCTACCAGAACCGGTTTTCAACACAACAGCGTCATCATCACTGGCACGTCCCATCCGTACTATGTTGAGGGTAAATTCTATAATAATAAGAATATATAGGAAAAGAGACCAGTATTACTTTAGCCTCTCCACTGTACGGATGGGATGATGACAAGAATTTACAGCTGTTTCAATTTTCCTCTTAGGAATCCAGGAAAAGTGATACTAGCGAACTCTAGCGTCTTCCTTTCAATATATATTTAAGATGTTTTTCTTTTTATTTCATTAGAAGATCGATTCAGTTTACACAGTTGTGCCAACCTTGTCTTAAGGAGTGCAATTTTGTAGTTAGGTATTTATTCCATTGAATGTGTGGTATTTTTCTATGTATTTACCTATGTGCATGTGCATTTGTATGAAATAATGTATACGAATATTAAGTGGTACGTGTCCTTCAGACCATTTAATTAGATCGTACTCCAATAAGTATATAAAGTGGGTGTTACCCGTAGAGCGTTGGAGAGCTCATGCTTGCCAGAGTATGCCTCGACCCGGCAGTTGGTGTTGATACAGGAGACATCCTGAGCTGGAGAGATGTCTGTCTCATCGTACAGTTTGAGACATTTGATAAGGGAGGACTGCTTAAGAAGCAGACAGGAGATCCGACTGAAGATACTGTTCAGACCAATCAACGCCACCTATAATATTCATACACATTATACTCAGCAATTCCAAGGATTCACAGTGAGGGAAATATGTTATATATTGTAATATAGATATAATCCTACAATATAGGTTTATTTGTAGTAGAGTTGGAAGGAGAGTCTCGGGACGGCGTATACATCGAGCATCACGCACGTCATTCGCAAGATAATCCAGAAAAAATAATGTTAGAATAGCCTCACGATAATTACAAAAAAATATTATATAAAAAATTGTTCAATTGTCAGTACCAATTGCAAAAAGTACTGCCAAGTAACAACCTCCAAAATATATACATATTACTGTTTTTATTATGTATATTATTTACACAGACATTTGTTAACATTTTTACAAAAAAAATTCCATCATTTATAACAAGATACGTCTTTCAAAATTTACCTTGTTTTTGAATTCATCAATTGAAAGTGCCAATAATATTTTTATTATTATTATTTTTTTGTTAATACCTTTAACAATTAACCGAGGTGTATGTTTTTTTTTTTAATCCGCTTACGGTTGGTATAAATTGGTTCGATAAATGGGAGGTGGTATCCACCAGTGATGTCAGGGCTCACCTCAAGAACTATGCTGTACGTAGATGGCAAGAGGATTTTTCCTCCCAGAGTCAGAGGGTAGATACTACATCCTTATTCAGCCCAAGATTCCCACCCAACCATGGTTCAAGACGTACGACAAGCCCAGATCATTTTTCACAACTATCATTCGCATTCGTCTTAATCACAATCGGCTCCCTTGTCACCTTCACAAGATGCACATTCTACCTTCACCATACTGTAGCTGCCAACAGCAAGAAAAAGCGGATGCGAACCATCTCCTCTTGGCTTGTCCACTTACCAACTCAGAACGTGAAAATATGTACAGTGTCCTCATTCAAAACAAGATGGTGCTCCCCACTACAGTCCAGTTAATACTGTCGCGAACCAAAAACCGAGAAATTCTTGATACAATGTTCAGATACATTTTTGTCAACCATATTGTTGTATAACATATCATTGTAAATAAATGGCTGATATGCTTAGACCATAAGGTCACACAAAAAAAAAAAAAAATCTTTGAAACAATTACAGCCATTTTATGATTTTTTTGCGCAACATTAGATTTGTGTGTGTACAGCCATACGCTACTCTTATGCCTTGTGTAATCTCGGCATTGGAGGAACTAATCCCCACACACAAGAACACGAGCCTGCTATTTCATATAGATGAAATATAAATATAATAACAAGGTCATAGGATAATCATTAAAGTTTTACAAGTCGTTAAAATAAAATGTAAATGATCATAATAATCAACAGCATTGCAATGCTACTATAGACCAGGAATAGTGGCAACGTTGGACTGTTGCCAAGACAACTTGACAAATTTTTTCGCCGCACTCCTATTGGCCCCAAGCGGCCTGTCTTTCCCCTTCCACTTCCAACCGGCCTACTGGCCCTTGGGACATGATTCACCACCCTCACTGAAGTTGATTATACATATTTACAGTAGGGGAAGTATACTTTCTTATAAATAGCAACGCCGATTTGATTTATTTATTATACTTTGTTTTTTCCCGATACATTTGATACAATGCAGCTACTGCACTTCCGGTTGTTGCAGAACTGTTATGTAAATATTCCACTTTACAAGCTGCTTCCCTACCTTGAACTGCTGTAAACTCATCTCGAGCTAGTCGTTACTTGAAATTTTGCTGCATATATATTTTTTTTTGGCTACTTTTAAATCCTTTTATTTGAACTAGCTCATTTTTAGCCAATAAAAAAATTAAATAAAATTCATATTAATTTTTTACGAAACATTTTGGTTAAAAATTTTGATCCACTTTACCATGTGTTTTACATTTATTGTATTGAATAGAGAAACTTTCGGAACTCATATGGATCGTTCCGATATATTAGATGAAAATTAAATTGTTATAGTAATTCAAGATCTATCACACTTGTTATTTATGTATTTAGTAATCTAAATGATGATATATTAATATATAACAAACTTATAAAGATATGTGAAAAAAATAACAATAAAAAGCCAAAATAATTGAACATTAACATTAGTTAGTTATTATGACTCCTGCCCGGGCATTAAGTACAAGGTCATATCGCCTACTACCAGAGCGCTCTTTCGGTGGACATTAGCCCGACTCTAGTACCTGTCATAGTACAGGCTCGGGACCAACACTTAACTTCCCCTTCCGAAGGATGGCGTGCTCGAGGTTTTTTCACCTCCTAGATTAAAAACAACCTAAGAGCCTTGGCTGGCTTTCGAACCCGCGATAATGTATTTTTTAGAATTTCTACTTTGGATTTAGGGGTACAATAAAAATCAGTAAGTGAACGAAGCCTTAGCTGATTTTTTTCAATAGCGAGAAAGAAAATATTTAGGAGCAAAACTTTGGGTATTGTTTACAGTAGATCTGTGACTGTGATGGTAATGTGACACATTCAATACTAGAATGATATTGAGATGAAATGGGTCATTGGAGACGTTCGTCATTCAATTTCACTTTTAAAAATTCAATTTTTTGAAAATAATTACAACATATAATTTCTAAAGGTTAATTACAAAATAATTTTTTTCTTCTTGATTTTACACGTATTGTAAGAAACAGTTTCCTAATTCTCATTGTAAAATTACTAATTGTAATGTCTTGGCAAATTGGTTTAACAGATGGAAACTGAGGCTAAACGCGAACAAGACGAAGTCCAAGGTTTTCGCAGTCCGGCTCATCCCCTGGACATCAACACACCAGGCGGTGAGGTATCTAGGAGTGCTCCTAGACACCAAACTGACCTGGGGCCAACACATTAACTCCAAATTGATGCATGCCTACACTAGACTCTCCTCACTCTACCCACTTCTCAACAAGAACACTACACTCCGACATGAATGTGCCACACTACTCTACACCGCACTCATACGGCCACTCATCACATACGCCTGTCCTGTTTGGCTCGGCACGAGCCAGACCAACATTAAAAAACTGATAAGATTCAAAAACAAAGTTCTCTGCCTTGCCGTTAACGCACCTTGGATGGTACGGAATTCTCAGATACGCAGGGAAAACCCAGCATGTTCTCAACGTTCGAGACATCATGTTGGAGTTAGAGACAAGCTTCAGGAGTGGGGCTGCAGAGTGTTTTTGGAGCCGCTACCTTTGGCATTGGGGAACCTCTGCTACACCGTCGTCTGAAGCCCCGACTTGTTCAAGACATTATCCCCTGACTACCGTCTTATTATTATTATTTTTTTTATTACTAATTGTAAGTGTTCAGAGTGTAGACAAATACTATGCGTTCTACTGTAAACCCCATTCACTATTTATTTTTTTTTTATTTTTTATTATATTGACAATTTGTAATTGTTATGTTAAGATGGGACTCCCCCCCTCCCTCTCCAGGGACTTCATTCCTAGGGGACAACTTGTCACAGTCTTAGGTAATCTCAGGTCCCCAGAGGATTGTATAAATACCTATCAAACTTAAATGTTTCTGTTGAACATTGTGCAGACGATGTTGTAAGCCGAAGCCGTTACACTTTATGTATATATTTTTATGGAATTAGAGAATACAAAAGTTAAACATAAGTTCTTTGTTTCTATTTATTTGACCCTTCTTAGCCCAAGTTAGAGAATATAACAATGAAACTAGTTGAGTAATAAGTTCAGTGATAAATAGTTTCAGTTATAGTTTTAGTTCCCCAGCTAAACGAAGTATAGGCGAAGTTATGTAACCAGTCAGAAATTCGATGCGAAATTTTTAACAAAATTTCTGTGTCTGAACACGATAGAATTATTGTATCGACACAGAATTTTACATGTGTATCCAGAACCCTCTAAGGACGATAACTATTAATTTTCAGCCAAATCGACCAAAAGGAAGAAGGGACTAGGAGGGGGTCATTTGTCACAAAAACTTTAATAACTGCCGACAGAATGAATCTATCTTCACGAAATTTATGTGTGTCCAGAACATGAAATGGATGACACTTATTAATTTTCAGCGGAATTGGCTGAAGGGAAGTAGGGGATGAGAGGGGGGTCAACTCCAAAACCCCCAATAACTGCCGACAGAATGAATCTATCTTCACGAAATTTATGTGTGTCCAGAACATGAAATGGATGACACTTACTAATTTTCAGCGGAATTGGCTGAAGGGAAGTAGGGGATGAGAGGGGGGTCAACTCCAAAACCCCCAATAACTGCCGATGTAATAAACTTATAGAGACAAAATTTAGAATGAGGATCTAGGAGCCCCTATATAAGTAACTGTTGATTATTAACGCAAACCCCAGGATCGAAAAATTAATTAATTCGTTCTGGGGAAGTACATTGGCGGTGATTCATCAACAATTTTGTTATTGTCCATCTAGGTCGGGAACTAATATCACAAATTAAAGCAACTACTAAATAATGCGGTGTATTTTGTTGATATTTCAAAAGTGAGTTAACTTGTTTTGACATTGAGCCTGACCTCCAGAACGTAAAGACATTAAACACAAGAAAAAAATTAATAAAAATAACTTCAATATAATAATTATAATTAAAGAGTTTAATTAATTAAATACATTTTAATTACAAAGCTAAATACATTTTTTGGTTCTAAAATATTCTTAAAAGTATTCACAAGATTATAATTATATGCAATTCATATTCACATATATACAAATTAGACAAGATATACATTGTCATTTAAAAATCTATACAAAATAATTTAAAAATATAAAACAATAACAGTAAAAAATAAAAAAATGATCAACAAGAAGAGAGAGAAGTGAGTGAGGTGGGAGTGAAGACGTGAATGAGAGAGTCCCATCCACAGTCGGCGATCTGACCCTCCACAGTGTTGTTGAAGTCAAGTCCGTAGACGAACTCGGAGTGGTGTCGGATAGTCTCGATAGCCTCCGAGGAGGCCTTGTAGTCCCAGATCCTGGAAACAGAACACACAGATTGAGACTAGACTGTGAAGAGAATGTCAGGGCGAGTGTACATGAGACGAGTCAAGTCACTCAGGATTATGTGGCTCACACAGATTGAGACTAGACTGTGAAGAGCATGTCAGGGCGAGTGTACATGATACGAGTCAAGTCACTCAGGATTATGTGGATCTCTGAAAATGGTAAACTGATCCGCAGACTACTGTGAAGAGCATGTCAGGGCGAGTGTACATGAGACGAGTCAAGTCACTCAGGATTATGTGGATCTCTGAAAATGGTAAACTGATCCGCAGACTACTGTGACTAGTGTGTTCGGCTTATCTTTCTCACTAAAGTAACTGCTAAATTGAACAATACGAATGCATAACATTATGTTAATAATGACAAAATAATAAAAAACAATTCTGTTAATCATCAGCTATAAATTTCCACAGCATGAGTTTATCAATTAAGTTTTCGTTCTCTCTCCAACATTAATCGACTGTTTGAATTTCGTGTCGATATGTTCATTCCATCGGCAGTTATTAGGGTATTTATGTCGAGCCCCTCTTTTTTGTCCCCCATTCCCGTCATAATAATGTTTTTCTCTAGGCATAACTTCCACGAAATGAAGTATTGTAAGACTCCATGACTTGGTTCATAGTTACCCAAGCAATGCTCCAAGAGAATCGGCCGGAATCCAGATCAAAATTGTGAAAATTCTTCTTGTCATAAGGATATCATGAGAGAAAGAATACACACAGGACTATAGTTTCGCCTCTTACAGCATCATACATAGTAGTGTTTTGGCCAATTTTATATTTTGGTATTTGAATTCGCTTTGTTGATGTTGCGTCATCAACAGCGCCCGGGCTTTAGTTTGTTGTGAGTCCGAATCCTCCCTCCTTTGTGTTCACTGTCTAAGTTGATAAGTTCTTTTTTTTTTTAATGGTGATTCAAGCTAACTTTTTATTTCTTACTTTATTAATTCTTCGAGAGTGACGGAGATCCCCCTCGTGTTGTCACCTATCAACATTTTCTGGGTTAGGACGAAGCCCACAGGTATTTTAACTGTCTAGATCACCGATTTATCTCCGGCCGGAGTTACCTGCGGCGATATAGGCTCTAACAACTCGTAAACGGGATTGGCAAACATTTTGTATTGGATTTCCGGTGAGCTTTTTAATTTTTCTCTCATTTTAAATACACTCCACTACTAACACCACACGGCAAATTTTAGTTTTTTTTGCAGCCCTGCGACCATACCAGCGCACCATTTTGGCCTGAACAATAGTATACTGAGTAATTTTATCAACATCACGGTGAAGACTATACTCAAATGAAAATAAATAGGAAGGAATGATAAGGAGATACCTGACATATTGATAGCAGTAATGCCGGAAGTTATAAATATTATAAATAGAAAAAAAATAGGTTTAAACATTCTTGGAGAAAACTTAAATCACCACGAATGTGTAGAAGACTAGATGCTGATTTGCTCAAATGTAGTAAAAATGAAAATACCAATTTCTCAAAATGCTAAGTTGTTTTTTTTTGTTTTGTTTTGGCCTTATGTTCGATGCATATTAGCCATTTCACTGTGCTATCTAGTTATTTACGACATCCATGGACCCGGGAGGGAGTTTTATCTACGAAATAAAACTCACTCCCGGACGGGATTCGAACCCACAAACCATGGTTAGACCATTCGATCAAAACCCTACGCTCTAGCCCGCACGGCCACCATGGCCCCCAAAATGCTAAGTTATGTGCATCAATTGTGATGAGAAGATATCATTAAAGAGGGAAAGACATTGAGACTCGTATCTTGACCAAGCAATTAGCAAGGTGATCCAAGATCCAACAAAGAGAGGACTTAAAGAGATGTAGATCAGGTAAGTCGCAGAAAGAAAGGTATATTACAAGTCCAAAGCAGATCAAACACTCAAGAAGAAACTTTGGGAGATGACCTTTCAAAAGACACTTAGACACTAGTGAGATAGAGTGCATAAAGAAACTGAAGTTCATTGTTGTAGCGAGGGAAATATTATCAACAATTCTGATCTTCCGAAAATAATATAAAGGACCAATGCGTGGAAACCAGGAGAACTGAGGTACGATGGACCCGACAGATCTGGATTGGTAGCCAAGAGTAGATGCGAGAAA
Source organism: Aradus depressus (assembly GCA_963662175.1). Lineage (NCBI taxonomy): Eukaryota > Metazoa > Arthropoda > Insecta > Hemiptera > Aradidae > Aradus > Aradus depressus. The sequence continues at coordinate 5,213,869 of OY759219.1, forward strand.
CCAAGGAAGATTTTGTACTCGATGGGACAAAGTATTGCGGAGATGCTGTGCGGGACTGGGACAGGGTTGCGAATATTTCATTGCAACGAAAAGAGAAAATGGAGTATAAATAACTAAATGGAACAGAGAAATGTGCTTTCTTTTTTAGTAAATCTGTATTAAATATAAAAATATGAACTCAAAAAACCTCAAATTAAGCTGATTTGTACATTTCAGGAACTATAACATGAAAATAAGTTTTATGTACAATCAAAAAATGTTATTATTCCCTTTTTTTTATATGTGTGGCTAAATCGACGAAACTTAAACGTGTCATGTAAGTCTTTAAAAGAAAACTCACAACTAATAAATTATTCAATTTTGGACAAAAATTAGGATAGATTCACGACAAACTTTCAACACTTATTTTTCTAAGTTTAAATAAAAATAATAAATGAAAATTGTAATATTTTTCGAGAATATAACAGTTTTTCAATAGTAAATAACTCCCTAAAAATCTTAAAAAAAAATTTTTTGGGGGTTTTTTATCAAGACTGATTTCAGAAGTACTTGTGATGGGCAGTTTCCGTAAAAATTAGTAGTGCATAAAAACTGTAAATACATACTACCTTTTCCAATAACATTAATGAAATTTACCGACAGACCACGCAAGAGGATACACTTTATTATTATTCAACATTTGAATAAGCGAAACATTAAGTAAACAAAGAACATAGAGAGGAAGAAATAAATAAATATATAAAAAATATAGAGAAAAATTAAGTTTTTTAAAAATATTGTCTATTTCACAAAATATATTTTATAAAATATATGGGAGTACTTTCGGTATTGCTACCGTCTTCAGCCACGACTCAACGAATACTGTATTTATTTGGCAGAAGATAGTAGCAATACTGAAAGTACTCCCATATATTTTATATATTTTGTGAAATAGACAATATTTTTAAAAAACATACGTTTTTCCTTTATATTTTTTATCAATGTCTCTGCAAAAATGTTAAACATCAAATAAATATATGTGTATATTTATGTTTACCTGGTTGTAAAATCGTACGAAACAGAAGCTAGAACGGAGAGGTAATGAGGCGAAAACTGTATCCTTCTCACGGCATATTCACAACCCTGCAAAAATACATATAAATAAAATACATATTTTCAGCCAAATTGAGCAAAGAGAAAGGGGTATTTTTGCATATTTTAATATATTATACTGCATAAACAGCAGTTTAAAACTGCATATTTTATGGCATGTTTTAGCAGTTTTTACTACATAAAAATCCCGTCTCTAATCATAAGCAATGCAGTCTGAATATGTACCTCTTAATCATATTTGATAGAGTAATATATTATAGCGAATATTTACGTTAACCTCATCTTATGTACAGTAAAACCCCTCTGCAACGGAGAGTTACGGCACCAAGAAGATTGTCCGTTGCAGAAGTGTGTTGAGGAGGGTTTAATAAAAAACTTCATTATATGTATATAGGTACATATACGAAACGTTTAATTTGCTTTTATATTTAATACTACATATATAGGTAAGGAGCAATAGATAATCAGATAAAACACGCATAATAATAGTTATAATGGATTTTAAGTTAATAAACCAAACAGTAGGTATGTAAGCCTGTTTCACAAACAGCGAATTCTACGAATAATAAAAAGTATACAAAATTACATTTTTCAAATGAATTCTTTAGTAAGTGTCCGCTTAGGAGAGGTAAATTTATCTCTTGATGACGAAAAATTGGTTGTCCGCGTCCGTTAGAGGGGTGTCCGTTAAAATACATTGTTTTCCTATACTTCGACCATTGGGGACATCGCAAAATTGTCCGTAAGCAGAGGTGTCAGTCAGAGAGGGAAGTCTGTAAAGAGGGATTTTACTGTACCTATTGAGTTTTAGCTCAAACGATCGTTAAATTTATCTCTTGATGACGAAAAATTGGTTGTCCCCGTCCGTTGCGAGGAGGGTAAAAATACATAGTTTTCCTATACTTCGGCGCGGGACATCGCAAAATTGTCTGTAAGAAGAGGTGTCCGTCGGAGAGGGGTGTCCGTAAAGAGGGGTTTTACTGTATTAAAATATTTTGCTATACTCGGGTATGGTAAGGTCTCTCCTACCATCTAAGTTATTACTAATCTCATATGTGTCCGACTCTAAGATTTAATAACTGTATTATTTATCTAAATTGTTAACTATCTTAACGCACACACTTTTATGAACTATCACATTAACTTTTTCTATAGTTTAATAGAAATAAATATAAAATAATTATTATTAAAAGTTACCTTCTGTTCGAAGATGGGAGTGCGGAGATGTCTGAGGTCCCAGCCCCTGATGAGTCCATCAGAGCCTCCAGTGGCCAGGATGTTACTGTCGTACTTACACCAACAACAGGACAACACCTCGGCGTCGTGGGCTCGTAGCGTCATCGAAGCCTTCTGAGGTACTGCACAGTTCCAGATCCGTAGAGTGCCATCACCTCAGAGGGGCAGAAAACACAAATATTACCGTTATACACATACAATTTAAAAAAAAAAAATAGAGGACAGGAGTGGTGTTTACCAACTGAAATGTGTAAAGTGCAGTTGGGTATACAAAGGCCAATCGGGTCGCAAATGCTGAGAACGAATCAAAGAACACAAAAATGAAATAGTAAAGAAAAGGGGAAAATCCACATTTGTAAAGCATATTAAAGACAAGGGTCACTGTTTGTAGGAAACAACCGGAATAAAGTAGCTGCACATCTGGGAAAAAGGGAGACAATTGGATTCTCTAGAACTAGAAACTAATAGAACTCGTAAAAATGTGAATTGTTTCAACGACCAAACACATTTCAAATTCTCTCCTCTGTTAATAACTTAACTAACTAGTATTTACGTCAATATTAACCTAGATTAAACATTTTTTTTCTGCGATTTCTCCTGTTCAGACATGCAATAGCTATCTATAAGAAAATAGAATTTTTCGTTTCCGATTTTATTATAGTTAACAAGCATTGATGTCAATATTAACGTAGATCAAATATTCTTCTACTCAGACATATAGTAACTTTATATTGCACATTCATGTTATGTTATATTGATTTCATAGAACTTTTTATAATTTTATTTTTTATTCTATTTAGCTTTCTTGTTATTTTCTCGTTTTCAAATATATCCACAGTTGGTTAATACCGTTAGAATAGGGATTTCCACCCCCTAGGGAGAAGGACCCCCTCCTACCCCAGGTACTCTTTAAGTTAATATAAATATGTCTCACTAGCTCATATCTCCATTATTGTTGAACCTGGGGCTGACGATGGCGTAAGCCGAAACCGGTACACATTTATGTATTTGTATGTAGAATTAGACAATATAAGTATTCAATAAAAAAGTGCTTTATTTACTTTTATATACGCCTGTCCAAATCAAACTATGAAATGAAATGAAAAATAATCTTTATTCTGGGACTTTCGTCCCCTAAGAATAATAACATAAGAAATAGACAAAAGAATATAAGTATCGATCAATTGAGACAGAATAAAAATAAAATAAACGAGGTTTCTAGTAATAAATATTAAATGTTAAAGAGTGGCAATGATTAAAACAATAAATAAACTGGTAAAAATTAATGAAAACAAATAAATAATAATAATAATAAAATAAATAAATAAAATAAAAATAAGAAAAAACAAAGTATGAATAATAATGTAAAACAATAATAACAACAGTGAGTTATATTTAATCGCAAAAAAAAAAAAACTGGACAGATGAAACAAGACAGAGAGTGACAATCTGTCCAGTGGAGTGAGAGACCAGAGGTATGGTTTGATAGAGGAAGGAGCCTAGGAAATATTGTCGACGAGAGGATGGGAAGAGCCATTTTAGGTCGGTATAGGAACTAGTAATAGAGGAGTGTCTGGGGAGGGAGCCCGAAGATGAATCTTAGACTATGCGGGACCAAATAAATATATCTTTGAGGGCGCCGGTAGCTCAGTGGTATGCGTGCTTGACTTCTGAGCTCAAGGTTGTGGGTTCGTAGCCCGACCGAGGCCCTTAGTTTATTTTATCTGGGAGGTAAAATAAACTTAAGCACGCCGTCCTTCGGATGGGACGTTAAGCGATGGTCCCGAGCCTGTACGATGTCAGGTACTCGTTAAAGACCCCTACCCTAGATGAATAAAAATTTAGGGTAGGCAAAATTTAGGACTCCCACAGTAGAGTCGGGCTCATGTCCACCAGAGTGACGATAGAGCGCTCTGGTAGTAGGCGATATGACCTCGTAGTTAAAGCCCGGGCATGAGTCATAAAACCTAACCTAACCTAACCTCTATCTTTGAAAAACTAGTTGTTTACATCTTCAACAGTAGAGATGTTCCCATTTCACATAATCGATTGTTAGTAGTTTGAAAGACATTTTTCTTTACATTTATTTGTATTATACCATTAAAAATTATTCGATGAAATACGTGTATTTTTCTAATGAAATGAAATTTAGGAATTTTTCTATAAGAGAATCGGTGGGAAACTTGACGTGTGTCAAACGGTGAAAGTCTAGTTATTTTACGCTGAAATTAATTAAAAATCTTATTCGTATTCTTTTCCTCATTTTAGTTATACGATTTCAGCGACAATAGACACACGAGTGGACGTTTTGTCCATAATCTAGTTCCGACGATGGACCTGTGTTATAGCTGTGAATACCAGGACCGCCATTTAACGTCCACTGTAAAGAACTCCCCGTTCAATGTTTTGTTAGCTCCCAGATAAGACAACTTAGGGCCTAACCGGATTTGAACCCGTGATCTTGAGCTCAGTAGACAAGGACGCTACCCCTGAGCTACTGACGCAATCTACTTTCAAGAAAGTCTAAAAAATTAAGCACTGAGATTTTTTTTCAAATTATGAAATATCTCTCTATATCTATATAAGTATAGTTACCTGATACAGAAGCGAAACAGGAAGGTACATGAGGTGACCACATGGCGTTGTAGACCAGCTGGGAGTGGCCGAAGAAGGTGGAGAGAGAGCCGCTTCGGGTGGGGTCCCACTGGAACATTAAACAGAAATATAAGGTATATATAGAACTACCCAATCTTGAGCAATGGCTCTATAATTATAATTCTAGAAGAGAAAAAGTGCATCACTTTCCAATGGATAACCTTCATACCCAAGGGAGAAGGGAAGGGCAGGATTAGAATATTGTATGACCTGTTAATATATGAGGAGTCTAGTTGCAAAACTCACAACTTCTCCATTTTTTGCAATACTCACAAACTTGAAAAAACATTTTTAAATTAACGAAGATGGAATATCCATGTTCTTCCTTAACAGTGGTCTCAGTATGGCTATTCAAAAGCCAAGTATGTTGTAAAAATAAAATTGAATTAGGTAAAACAAATTTATTTAGCTTAAAACATTGGAAAATGAGAGTTCAACTCATAAATGGAGAATCATAGTTTTGCTACAAACTGATGTGGAGAATGAGAGTTTTGCGCCTCACTGAATTTGGTACAGAACAATAATAGCTGGAATTTTATTTTGATTTCTATACTATCCTAGAGAATTGAAGGTTGTACAAAGCACTTCAAAGTTTAAAATTTTCTAAAAAATATATTTTCTTTAAACATTTAGTATTTTTTAACATAATATACGATCATGGTGGGCTAGAGCGTAGGGCTTAGGCCGCATGGTTTGCGGGTTTGAATCCCGTCCGGGAGTGAGTTTTATTTCGTAGACAGAACTCCCTCTCGGGGCCATGGATGTCGTAAATAACTAGATTACACAGTGACAAGGCTAGTATGCATCGTACATAAGGCCAAAACAAAAAAAAAATGATTAAAAACTAACAACAGCTTATGACAGTTGAAACAAGGTTTCCTATTGGCTGGATGGATAATGTAAGTTGGGAAGCTAGTCTAGGGATGGAGAACGTTAGTTTCGCAACTAACGGCAGAGTTTCAATACCTTTTATTATAGGTAATTGAGAGTTTTGTATACTTTTAACACCTGAATTATGTACTGAATATCACAGAGAAGGGTAATCAGATCACACAAAGAAGGGTTCCGTAGGTAAACATTGTCTTGATGTATTAATCAAAACGCCTTAAGTAATTATAATGTTCTGAAATATAGTTTCTGTCTATGCAACTGCACTAAGTCATGAAAATTCGACGACTTCATGCTTTCGAATCTTTTACACCATGAGAATATTAACGTATTAAAATTGTTAATGTGTTTATGCAGTTCCTGACTATGCCGCCAGAATACTATACAAGTTTTATAGCTGTGAAATCATATTTACCAAAGAACAGAACAAAAACCATACCTGGGATATCTCGAATTAATTCTTTATAGTTAGTTAGTTATTATGATTTATGCCCAGGCTTTAACTACGAGGTCATATCGCCTACTACCAGCGCTCTATTTCGTCGCTCTAGTGGACATGGCCCGACTCTACTATGAGAGTCCTACATTTTGCATACCCTAAATTTTTAGTCACCTAGGATAGGGTTCTTTAGCGAGTACTTGACATCGCGTACAGGCTCGGGACCATAGCTTAATCCGAAGGACGGCGTGCTCAAGGTTTTTCCACCTCCCTTAATTCCTTATATATATGGTCGTCCGATCGTAGAATTGGGCAAATCATGATCTGCCCTACCTAGCAGTCATATCATGATGTGCCCAATGAAAAGTCGGGCGGATCGATGAGAGCAATACGTTTGTAGATATTCCAAACTAAACGCTACGCCCCATCATGATATGGCTGGGCATATCGTGAAATAGTTGCATTTTACACCGCTAGTGGCGCTGTCTCCGCACTCTCCGCTTTGTTTGCCATGTGGGGGTGAACCAGAATCTACTGTGAGAGTCCTAAATGTTGCTTAACCAGTTTCAGTTTTACGGATGGGGAGTACCTGAGGGGGACAGGCTCGCGATCAACACTCAACGTCCTATCCGAAAGACGGCATGCTCACTGTTTTCTTTACCTCCTATGTAAGGATCTCGGCAGGGTTTGGAACCCGCGATCTTGAACTGAGGCTACTGTGTGTTCTAATTACCAGTTTGATGGAGCAGTCCCAGGAGGCTGAGAGGACGAGATGCTCCTGTCTGGTCTGGCTCCAGTCCACGCTGTACACTTCCTTCTTGTGTTCCTTCAGGATCTTGGCAGGACTCTAAACAACAAATAACAAATGTATTTTACAATAAAAAAAAAAAAAAATTTCAAATCCGCTACCCAAAACATGTTCAGTTTGCTGAAAAACCCCTGTATGTAAATTTTCAGACAGTTATTTAATTAAGAATTAAAGATTGCGAGAGGTCCAATGAGCATCAAACTTTATCTCAAAGTTATGGAAAGTTGCCAGTTTGTTCTGATAGATTGCATGTTATGGTATTTCACAAAAAAAATAAGTGTATAATATTTTTAAATACGCTACCCAAAAAAAAAAAAAAAAAAAATCCACTCGGTTGAAAACTAAGTATTTGCTGTACGTTCAGGAAACTATTTATTTCCTTGTTCAGGGCCCTATAATGAGTGGAGTAGATGTGTTTGTGTCAGATAGTGAACTGTCTTACCTGAAAGGTCTTACCTACCATCTTCACCACACACATCCACTCAAGTCTTATAAGCCCCTAAGAAAGAGACAAGGCCAAATACTGAGTTTTCTATTTACACGCCACAACCTCCACTAATCCTCAACCCTGAAGGGATAAGAGCACTGGATGCTTAGGTCCCTAGGTGTAAAACACCATATATATATACCTCACCATTTACCTACTCTAATATTTTCTTTTTAATGCTATGTTCTGACTTAATTGTATGATATAATGGAAACTTTTCCAGTTTGTTTTCTACATTTTTTTCGATGTTCCAAACTTTTATTATATTGTAATTATCATTCACAGATATATTTCCTTTTCTCAATTTAGACAACATGAAAGAATCGTATGCTTTAAAGGAGTCTCAATTATATGAACCTCTTGATTGTTCAATTCCTTGAATGGTTTTTTTTTTCAACTAAAGTTTCTACACTCTTCTCGTACCTGTTCTCAGCATGACAACTCGATGAACAAACGAATTCCTAGGACCTTTTTTTTGTTCACAATTATAAATTTTAGTGATTTGAGACTATAAATGATAACATACCAAAAGAAAATAGTTGCTCAATTTAAAACGTCTCAGTACCATATATTATTTTTCATGAAAACCTTAACAAAAAGGACCGACAAGTCAACATTTTATTCTTTCGGATACATGACATGATTTGTATATGATACATTATTTGTTCTTTTCATATTATGTATCTAAAGTTATACAAGATCTCCCGAAGTAAAAAAAAAAAAAAATAGTGGCGGGTAAATTAAGGAAAAGTACCTGTAATGACAGCTGTGAGTCACTTTCTACCTCTTACACTGATTGTCTAACATCTTTGAAGAAAATTAATGTCTTGTTGAAATGTATTATACCATTTATGGTCACAAATCTCTAAAATGTATCCAAAATTAACTTCTATCACGCATTATATAGATTTATTCTGTAGCTATTCACAGCATATTAGTATATATATATATATTATTCTGTCTTAATAATTGTTACAAATATATATATATATATGTATATATTATAATATAATGTGAGACCTGCGGAGTTGAAACATCCCAAACGTGGAGAGTACCATCCCCACTGGCGGCTACGAGAATATTTGGATCCTTCTCACTCCAGACCACATCGAACAAACCATCTTGCCATTCATATCTGGCGACTTCAACAATATCATTTGGTAATATGTCGAGTACGAACAACGTTCCTCCACCTGTAACAGATACAACAATTAATAACAAAACTATTAACTATAAAAATTATTTAAATTATTACAAATAAATATTTATTTTGTACAACCTGCTAAACCAAAATACTGAGATGTGGCACATACAAGACGATTGCTTAAAAAGGGTGAAAATCTGACTGAATACCCATGACGATTTTGTGTAAGGTACGTCGGCATATTGGAGATAGGAAACCTATAACATATTAATATAGCAAAATTAATAAAGTCAAAAACAATAGGTAATAAAAATATATATTTAAAAAATAATTACTTCAAATAACCCGAATTATACGGAAGATTACATTTTTAATAGCTACGAAAACTAAAGTGAATTAAACAAGAAAGATTCGTAAAAAATTCAAATACACTTTTATGTGACATTTTATGTTTCCTGATAAGCTACGACCTTGTCTACAACACCAGAATTATCACTGAACAGTAACCAGTGAGGAGGTTATGAATGATAGAAATCCATTTATTAGGTTGTTATTATTATTATGAGTTTTTAAGGCAAGAATAAATTTAAAACACCGAAAATAACATCAATAATTAAAATGTTTTAAAAGTAAAACTATAACTTATTAGTTTCTAACAAAGGTTTTAATATGCAAAGGTTGGCAACTCTGACGTAAATGGGATTTTTCCCCTGAACGGACACCTAAACTAGATAAATAAAATTAATTTTCATAATTATTATTAAAATTGTGTCCAATCAATTTTATCATTGTAATACTTTACATTTTACAATTAGTTGTTATCCTATTCAAGAATATCAGACTTTGAACTTGTACGGCACACAAAGATCCAATTGGACACGCCGGAGGACTACCGCACCGATTTTTAGATTTTACCTAAGAAGGCATATCATAAACAAAGGAATTGTTTTAATAACAAAAAATTGTTTATAAGAGAATAATAAAGGAATATATTATTGTTTCGCTGTTGTGTTGTAAATGTGTATGTTTTTAATGTATGAAATAATCATTCGAGTTTAAATTGAATTTTTTTACATTAAGCCTATGGTCTTCATTCAAGGCAGCATGGGTTCTGTCATGTCTTTCTAAACACCTCGCCGGATTTACTGCGATGGCAAATATTAAATGATGAATTGAAAATATAATTTAGACGACTTAAAAATTATAGTATGCATTTAAACATACAGTGGCGTTCAAAAGTATTTGCACAAGCAATATTTTACTCATAATCATAGTAAGGGACAACTAAAAAAATCATATAACTAGGTACACAAAAACCTTATTTATTTAAGCATATATTTACGTAAAACCCGTTAATGCGAAATAAGAATACATATTTTTACAACAATTTTTCTTGAAAAAGCTCCGTTCAAAAGTATTTGCACATAATATAAAACTTGAAATAAAAATTATTATAAAATCAATAAAACAACCTATAATATTTTTAATACTTGGTATAAAGTCCATTGGCGTCTATCACAGCCTGAAGCCTCCTTGGCATGGAATTAACTAAATTTTTTATGAAGGTAATGTCAACTTTATTCCACTCGTCCAATAAAATGTCTTTTAAATTATTTTTTTCCTTAATTTTATGTTTTCGAATGTTAAGGTCTAAATAGTTCCAAACATGTTCTATAATATTTAAGTCTGGAGATTGTGGAGGGGTTTGTAGCATCCTGGGCGCATTATAAAGAAGCCATTCTCTGGTTTTATTGGCCTTGTGTTTTGGATCATTGTCCTGTTGGAATATAAAAATATTTTCCATATTATGGCGCAAAATGTTGACGTCATGACAGATTCAATTGGGACAAGATTGCCTACCCCATTATAAGCCACACACCCCCAGACCATCACATGACCTCCACCATGTTTTATCGTAGGTGTGACATTAAGGCGTTTAAGCTCTTTATTTGGTTTTCGCCAGATATATTTTTTCCCGTCACTTCCAAAAACGTTAAATTTGCTCTCATCACTAAAGAGGACGCTTTGCCAAAATTCCATTGGCTTGCTGAGATGGGTTTTTGCAAATTCCAACCTTTTTTTCCTGTTGCCCTCAGATATGAAGGGTTTTTTCCTTGGAACTCTTCCATGAAAATCAGCTTTATAGAGCGCTCTTTTTACTGTTGATTCACTCACACGTTTTTCACAAGTCAATTCGACCTTATTGACTAATTGCCAACCACTTGTGGATGGGTGTGCCTTTACTTCCCCTACGATATCCCTGCATTCCCGTTGTGTCAGAGCCCTTGGTCGTCCTGTTCGTTGCTTATTTAACGTATTTCCTGTCTCCTCGAACCTTTTTATGACATAACGAACTGTAGAAAAATTTAAATTTGAAATATTCCCAATTTCACGGTAGGTTTTGCCTTGGTTTCTCAATAAAATAATATTTCCCCTTACTGCCTGGGATAACTCACGTTTCTTCGGTGCCATGTTGACTGAGACTGGATTAAAATAGTAGACTATTCTGAAGAATGTTAATCCCTAATTGAGTGAGAAAGGAAATGTAAACAAAAAGAGTAAACACACTCAGGTATAGAATTACTGTACTAATTAAAATAACCAGTATAATTTGTGCAAATACTTTTGAACGGAGCTTTTTCAAGAAAAATTGTTGTAAAAATATGTATTCTTATTTCGCATTAACGGTTTTTACGCAAATATATGCATAAAAAAATAACGTTTTTGTGTACCTAGTTATATGATTTTTTTAGTTATCCCTTACTATGATTATGAGTAAAATATTGCTTGTGCAAATACTTTTGAACGCCACAGTAAGTAGAGTTGATTTGAGAAATTCCCCCTTAATGAAACGTGATGAACAAAACACGTGGATTTTATCTAAAAAAAACATCGTATTATTTTGAAGTAATATTTATAAAAAGATGGATGCATATATTATATATTTTAAGGTTTCCATAACTTAATTTACAAGGTTTAAAGGATGTTAGGTAACACAAATTGATCTAATTAAATAAAAAGGTGAGCAGTGTTGGAAGCCTTTCAACTCGCTATATATAAGTATTTTGTTTCTTATACCGGGACAAGTCCTTCTGTAATAGAAGTGAACTGAAATTTTGTTTTATTATTTTTAAAACCGGCAGTAATCTTGCAATTAGGAGTTGCTTTAGTGTTAACTTTAATTAATTCGATCGCACTTTTGATTTGTATTTTCCAACGGAGCCGTGCTCTATCCCAACGTCGCAGATATGAATCAGCTTTTAGCTCTTTACGGCGTGGTTGCCGTTAAAGTTTTCAAAAAAGCAACACCTAATGGTAAGTATAGTTTTAATATTTTTAAATATATATATTTATTTGTTGTAGATTTATGAAGTAAATGGGGAAAATCAAAAATAATCTCGCTTGAGCCTGTGTGTATATTAAAATACGCTTTTTACTAAGATTAAATTAATTTCCATCTACGATGAAAACCAAAAACTTCATTTATTAAACATATCTGACAAAATGTTTTGATTTTTGCTTAGTTAAGCGAACTTTGTGGAATTAGTCTGTATGAAACATTTACGTTACCTGTGTAATTTCCAATTAGCGTTTTTCTCTAAAATTTGAAATAGGTCACAAAATGAGCGGTGATATAGCTTCTCAAAGATTATCCTATAGAAACTATTCAACAGTAAAAAAAAAAAACGATCTCCTTTAAAGATACACAGTGTTGCCACAGAACGGGAAAAGTCAAGGAATATTAAAATTGTAATTAAAACTAAAAGAAAATCTTTTATTGCTCTCATTTCAATATTTATAATAAAACGATTTTATCACTTTTGTTTTGGGAAAAAGTCTAGTTCAAACAGACGGTTAATATATGTTTGTAAGGTAGCTGTTAAATAATTTTGTTTTTTCTCCATTATTGTGTATAATGTTCTTAATTTAGGATTATTTTACATAGTTTTTAATAAACTAGTTTAGTATTGTTTTTACTTAGAATAGGGCTCTTTAACAAGTATCTAAGATTGCACAGGCTCGGGACCATCGCTTAACGACCTCAGTATTTTGATGGTTAAATTTCAAGATATAAGGGTTTGCAATTTGGGATTATAGCAAAAACTATAGTTAGAATAAATAACTATAGTCAGAATAAAAAAAAAAGGTCGTCAGTGAATCGTACCTCCCCTAAACTAAAATAATATATTAAGTTTCCGCTCCTCCTCCAAAACCAGTCGACTATTTGCTCTAATATTTCAACAATATTCAACAGTTCACCTACATAATGGTTCCTAAATCCTCTTTGTGTCGATAGATTCATTATATCAGCAGTTATTGAGGTTTTTAAACCCCTCAGATCCCCCCTTCCCTTCTGCCAATTTCTCTAAAAATTAATAAATGTCGTCCTTATGTGGTTTTAAATTCAGATAAGAGTTTTTGAGTTAAGCCTCTCCCATAATTCCCCATCTTCTTTGCCCGATTTATCTGAAAATTTATAGGTGTTGTCTTTCTTGGATTTTGCTCACACATATAAAATTTCATGTGGATATATTCATTCTCTTGACAGTTATTAGGGCTTTAGTGTTAAGCCTCCCTCTAACCCAACCCTTCCTTTTGTTCGACTTGGCCGAAAAACAATAGGTGTCGTCTTTAGAGGATTCTGGATTCACGTGAAAAATTTCGTGTCGATAAATTCATTCTATCGGGAGTTATCGTGTACACAGAAACACAGATTTTTTTTTCATATTTGGAATCTAGAAGTTTATTTTTTTAGGCGGGAGTTTTTTTAAATTTAATATTTTATAATATTCAGGACAATATGAAAAAATCAAAATACTTTTTTTTTTTAACCCCCGACGCAAAAGAAGAGGTGTTATAAGATTGTCTGTGTGTGTGTCTGTCTGTTTATGAGGCCAAGCCCCTCCCTCTTAAGCCTTTCGACCCCTTTAAAGGTTTATTTCTTGTGTCTGAGCTTTTTTAAATGTTTAATTTAATATTCTATTTCAAATATATATATATATAATAAAAATGTATGAACTGTTCAGGCAAGCTTACTGTCTACCTTGGGAAGCGAGACTTCATCGACCAGCTGGACTACTGTGAGCCTGTGGACGGTGTTGTCGTCGTGGACAATGACTACCTCAAAGGGAGAAAGGTGTATGGCCTTGTAAGTACACATCTAAACTATTTTCTATTTAGAAACTAGCGGATTACTTGGCGTTGCGCAGGAGTAACTTTACCTGGAGCCTGATCACGCCCAATATCCGGACAAATGATAAAAAAAAGTCGACGGTGTAACACCTGCAATGTATTTCCTCAGAAGGAATTAATCAATTAAATTTTCGCACCCCCCTCCAAAACTAATATTTGGGTTAAAAATCAGTAGTTGATTTACATAGGTGCTTCAGAATCCTCAGACTAAATTTCATATCGATACATTCATCCCTCCGGCCGATTTCGATGAAAATTAATGTAACTCTTTCGTCCCTCTGGTGGACAAGAGCCCGACTCTACATTGAGAGTGAAATTTCTATTCACCTAGGGTTTTTTAACGAATACCTGATACCGTACAGGCTCGAGACCATCGCTCATCCGAAGGACGGCATTGAAGGTTTTATCACCTTCCAGATAAAAATCCTAAGGGCCTCGGCCGGGTTTTGAACCCGCGATCTTGAGCTCAGTAGATTAGCATTTTACCAGCGCCCTGTAAATATATATATTGTTTTCTGATAATAGGGTCCTATTGGTTATATACAAAGACGGGAAGTCCAGGCTTCAACCACGAGATCATATCGCCTACTACCAGAGCGCTCTTTTCTCGTTCTGGTGGACATCAGCTCGACTCTACTATGAGTATCCTAAATTTTGCCTATCATAAATTTTTATTCACCTAGGTTATTGGTCTTTAACGAGTATCTGACATTGTACAAGTTCGGGACAATCGCTAAACGTCCCATCCGAAGGATGGCATGCGCAAAGTTTTTTTTACTTCCCAGATAAAAAACCTAAGGGTCGGGTTTCGAATCTACGACCTTGAGCTCTAAATATATGTATAGGGAAATACAGAACTCAGTTATTGGGATATATAATACATTCTACAGCTCAGTAGGCTTTCGACGCCCTCGCTCCATTAATTTTATATTCGTGTCATATTCATTGCTCAAATTGAAAAAAAGACAAATATTTTCTGGTAACTCGTAAAAATCTAGCAATCTGAGAAGAAAGCAACGTACATTATATTGACCTTTGTAAAAAAAATCATTATTATTAAAGAAATGTATTTGGGAAGATGATGATCACACGCGACTGGTAAATTACATAGTGATATTTCAAAATAATTATTTTTGAATGAATATTTCGGATTTTGGTCAATGTAATGTTCGTTCCGTTCAATGATCTGTTTTCACTAATGACTGACTATAAAATAAATGACTTTTTCTATTTTAGCAATGAATGTGAAAAGAGATTGTATAATATAAATGAAATCTGAGACCAATGAAGCCAACTTTCAAACTCAGCCCGAAACGTCTCTATATATAAATAAAGATACAAGTTTATTACAAGTCTCCTCAAATTGGACAAACTCGACATAATTTGTGTTCTTTTGACAGGTATCAACGACATACCGTTTTGGTCGGGAGGAAGATGAAGTGATGGGATTGAAGTTCAGCAAAGAGCTGGTCCTTTGTCGAGAGACTGTCGTACCTCCGGAGAAGGAGAAACAAGAACTCACCCCCATCCAGGAACGTCTTCTTAAGAAGTTTGGGAGCAATGCGTTCCCGTTTACGTTCCGTTTCCCTCCCAACGCCCCCTCCTCTGTCACCCTTCAGCCGGGCGATGATGACACAGGCAAGCCTCTTGGTGTGGAGTACGCCATTAAGACATATGTGTCTGACAATCCGGAGGATCGGAGCCACAAGAGGTCAACTGTTACCCTTGCCATCAAGAAGGTAAACGATTACAGAGGAGTGTCATCAGGTCATGTTGAAGCGAACATTCCCCCCATAACTTCAAAATACTATATTTGTTTCACTTAATATTTCCTTTTATTATTTTTTGCCCTACTGATTTGTTGCTCGCTCGACATGCCCTGCAACCTTTAATTGTCTCCAAAATTTCAGTAATATAGCTCCAATAGTTTGCTAGATATTGAGAGGGAGGAACAAATGTTCATAGGATATCGTAGATGGGTGAAGACATACAATGGCGTAAAACTCAAAAAAATTTAAGGAAATAACTATTCTGACGATTTTTGGATGTAATAAAGTATATTATAGCCCGAAAAGTAAAAAAAAAAATGCCAACAGCACGCGGTTTTCCCAGGCGGTCACCCATCCAAGTACTAACCACGCCCGATGTTGCTTAACTTCGGTGATCGGACGAGAACCGGTGTGTTCAACGTGGTATGGCCGTTGGCAGGAATGTAGTTGTAATATGGTTACTTTTAAAGTATAAAGTTACATACATTTTTTTCGCGAATATAACAAAAAATTGTATACATTACATGATTTAAAATTGTGATTTCATTAATTGAAAGCTTCAGCATCTATGGTTTTCTCGATATGATTCTAAATAGCTCCACGTCCACACCTCAGACGAGGGGTTAGCACTATTTTAACATTTCACTAAACTAAACTGCTCAAACAAACCACAAAACGTACTTAGTAGAATAAAATAAGGAATGAATGGGAAAACAAATGTATTCTTAGCCATATTCGAAAAGTTATATTTAAAAAAAAAATCTAACAATGTATTTTCAAAATGACTACAGACTTTTTTCTGTTTTATTAATTTAAGTATTATAAGAAAAAAAAATGAGGCTTACTTAATTTTAGATATATTTTATAAAGAAACTGCCTTGTATTAATATTAGTAAATATGATAATAACATCGGATGTACTAAAC
Source organism: Aradus depressus (assembly GCA_963662175.1). Classification (NCBI taxonomy): domain Eukaryota; kingdom Metazoa; phylum Arthropoda; class Insecta; order Hemiptera; family Aradidae; genus Aradus; species Aradus depressus. Next base: position 5,230,505 of record OY759219.1, read on the forward strand.
AATGTCAACCGACAACAGTGTTGGCGTTGGCCTTAGTTTTTTTAGTAATATTTGCAGTGGATTATATTCTAAAAATTAACATTATTACAAAATTTGGTGTAAATCTGAGATCAGATGCTACTGATATCGTACAACACATAAACAAACTCAAAAGAAAATAGCTTGTTTCGGCTCCATCAATAAGATATATATTTTGTTTCAGTTGCAATTCGCTCCGCCCTCAAGAGGACTGAGACAGCCAAGTTCTCTGGTCAGCAAGGGGTTCACGTTCTCCCAAGGAAAGCTCAACTTGGAGGTGACCCTGGACAGAGAGATGTACTATCATGGACAGAAGATTGGAGCCAACGTTATCGTCAGCAACAATTCAAGAAAATCTGTTCGCAATATTAAGGTTAACATTAATTCTGATTTAAAAAAAAAAAAAAAACCTATAAATAGTACGACGTTTTCAATATTTATATACAGTAAAACCTCGATCATCCGAGGTAATGGGGGGGAGAGGTCTCACGGATAAATGAAAACCACGGTTAAACGAGACACTTTTCATGTATCGAATTACATATGTGTGTATATTGTCATGTTATAACGTTATCAGGGCTTGAAATATGAAGTAATTCTTCTTTGTTTTTTATGGTTTGAAATGATTTTCCTTAAATATATAATTGACAACCTGCGATTTTCTTTACTTCCGTTCTAAAGAAGAATTCATTTCAAATCATTCCTAGAACATTTTATTGGAGGTGTAGCTGCATTTTTTTCTCGGAAGTAGCTGAGGGTCTCTGTCTCTACTCTCTACTCTGTCTCTAAGTTTGTAGGAACCTATACTTACTGCTTACACACCACGGTTAATCACAAACACGGATAATCCAGACACGGTTCTACTGTATATTATTTCAAATATTAAGGTTATAAAACCTAATCAATGCAACACAATTCGTACAGAAAAAAATATGTACATATGACAACACTGATAGACAGTAGAACTTATTCATAATAGCTGTTAGCTTTAATAATTTTTTTTTTAAGTGACTTTTACTAGTTGGATCATAAAATAGTTATTGTGACTCATGCCCGGGCTTTAACTTCGAGTTAATATAGCCTACTATCAGAATACTTTTTCGTCGCTCTGGTGGACATCATAAGCCCGAATCTGTGGGAGTCCTCAATCTTGCCTACCAAGGTTCAACGAGTATCTGACATCGCACAAGCTCAGGACCATCCGTCCGAAGGATGGCATGCTCAAGACTTTACAGATTCCCAGATAAAAACCTAATATCAATAAATGAGTCATTTTGTTTACGTCAACTCTTCTAATCTACCCAGTGAGAGGGCGCCGGTAGCTCAGTGGTATGCGTGCTTGCCTTCTGAACTCAACGTCGTGGGTTCAAAACCCGGCCGAGGCCCTTAGTTTATTTTATCTGGGAGGTAAAATAAACTTACGCACGCCGTCCTTCGGATGAGACGTTAAACGATGGTCCCAAGCCTGTACGATGTCAGGTACTCGTTAAAGACCCCTGCCCTAGGTGAATAATAATTTAGGACTCCCATAGTAGAGTCGGGCTCATGTCCACCAAAGTAACGAAAGAGCGCTCTGGTAGTAGGCGATATGACCTCATAGTAAAAGCCCGGGCATGAGTCCAAAATAACTAACTACCCAGTGAGGCAGATTTCTGTCCGATGGGGCGTACATGCCATCAGCTCCGTCACACTCAATCCACCTTTCTTAACTTTCACCATCTCCAAGTTGAAGGTTCATCTTAAACTCTTGTTGTTTTTCTTAGCCTAAGAGACTGTGATATGATGTACATTCTTTTCCATCCATCATCCCATCTATTATAGCCTGTCTGGTTGTTAGCTTTCTCTATTTTTGTATTCTAGAAGGAAACAATCCCACAGAACCCCATTGTAACAGTAGAGTTGTAGAAATCCTATTGTCTGTTTGCCACTTCAATAATTAGACTTATTACTAATTGATCACAAAAAAAAAAAACGGGTATTCCAGGTCTGATTTGTTAATTATATTTATTTAAGTATATTTATGTTGCTACGGCCGGTTGTAGGAGCGATCGTTTGTGTCCTCCAACCTACCTTATCGGCGTTTCCCGAGAAATCTCGGAATCAAGGGATCTATGTTTCATGGCTGCGTTGCGTCGAGGATGGTCGCAGATGGGCCGTGTTATAGCACCCAGAGGACATCCCTGGAACCACGTTATACTGCCTTCTGTACCTTCCAGGAGGCGACGAATCGACTGAACTTTGGGTAATCAGCCTCACTCATCAGCTTCCGAGGATTCAGTCCCTGATACGATCCTGTCCGGTGTATCAACTCCACCCTAGGACAGTCTTACAACGGGCATTCGAGAAAAATAAGAGCTTGGAGTTGAAATCCCCGTGACCCGATAGTATCTGGGACGTCCAGTGGTCCGGCTTTACCCAAACAGACTCAAGTCTTGCCCGGACTTTTGGAAAGTAAGTGCTGGTCGTTCGGCCGTCTGAAGATCGTGACCATCGCTGCTGCTATTTTTCTGCTATCCACTCTTGGACTATGTCCTTGCAACACTCTCGTCTGGACTGTCCGTGAAGTTCCTCCTCCAGGGCTAGTCGCAAAGGCTCGTCGGTATCTACTCTAAGTGGCAGATGGCGTCTGCAGTAGTACGAGGCGACGGCGCCATCCAAAACTAAGTCAAGGGGCTCCGTTCAGACCCGGCCCGATCCGCACACTACTCCCAGGTAGCTGTGCACCTAGTTGTGTGCGGGCGAGTACAGGCAGATCAGGGCGATGCTCATCTACTTGCCCGAACTGTTTACTTGCTTCCATTAGACACTACCCCATTCTACTGACCTAGCTACTGGCTCTACACCGCTCTTCTACATATATATTTACTAATTTGAATGTCTTCTGTTCCTTTGGCAGGTGTATGCAGTGCAACACTGCGAAGTGACCATGGTCAATGCACAGTACTCTAAACACGTGGCAGGGCTCGAGACACGGGAGGGGTGTCCCATCACTCCAGGAGCCTCCTTCACAAAGGTGTTCTACATCCAGCCACTGGCCTCCAGTAACAAAGACAGAAGAGGGATCGCTCTCGATGGACATCTTAAGGTAGGCTATCCTAAAGTGCAGAGAGTTGTATAGAATATGGATAATATAGATTCCGATATAATTTATTAAACTTAACTTGCTTTTCTTTATTAAATGTTTGCATGAAATTAAACTCGAGCATTCTAGCCTTTCGACTGATACTTGTACTCTAGCTGAGGCCTCACTTATGTAGCACTCAACTGTTCTTTAATTCACTCGACGTATCTCAGGAAACTTTATTTTCATTCTGGTTTCTTTATTATCATTCATGTGACATGAATATCTACGGTATAGAACAAAAATACTGATCTTATTTTTGTAACAGTATGGTTTTGTAAGAATGGTTTTGTCACTGTAACAAATATTAGCTCCTAAAAGTATTAGGTATTTTTTACCTGCAGTCAGAAAGGAGCTATAACGGATTTATATAAAAAAGTAATTAATATATTGAAAATATCCCTAACTTATAACTTGAAATAAAAGCTGTAACAAAAATTATTTTAAAAATGGAAGCCGATTTATTTAATCTAAAAAAAACCGGGTGCGTGCAACTCCGATGCGTGGCGAAATGAGCGTGACAACGTCTGAGTTGCGAGATAGCGAAAGTGTCAAGAATCAAATATAACAAATCATTTCAATAAAATTTTTGAACCTTGAAACAATTTAAAAACAATATAGAAAGGAAACATTCATAAGCATAATAGTTTTCAAAAAATGAAAATTTGGTTTAAAATTTTCATTAAGAGTTTATTCAATAAAAATATTATTTTCAAATTCATAGATCAAATAGTTTTAGAATGGTGAACAATTTTATGAAGCGTTTATTTAAATCAATGCTATTTTCACATTTATACATCATGTAGGACAATAATTGTGAAGTTCAATTAACAATTCGATTAGTTAAGAGATAACACAAGGTGGCGGATGCTCTCTCTCTCTCGGCGCATGCGCGATACGAAAGTAACATATGTAGGTAACGCAGTTTTCTAACATGGGGTGCTGGCCTTCCAATTTATAAGACGTTGTCATGTCAAAAATCAATTATTTCTGCCAGCAAAAATCAAAAATTGATCACTAAGTAAAAAATAACTTATCACTTCCGTCTAGCCAATCATCAATCACAGCGGCAAAATAATAAAATAACACAAAATAACTTCATGGAAACAAACAAAACTAAAACACCGAACATAATAAAAATAAGAACTAAACAAATATTACAGAGCGATCAACTACCGCGTCATGAGGGTGTTGAAAAATATCAAGTATTTTGTAACTGATTTATACAAATAGCTCCAGTCCTTGTGGGAAATTCCTGTTCCGAGATATTAGGTATTTGTAACAGGTATTTTTTTTGGAGCAGTAACTACTTGTTAAGGAGCAGTTATCGACTTTCCTAGACAAAATCAAAGTAATATAACTGTTGTCATACTTTTCTGTGGAAACCGTTGTCATTGGCTGCTGGTCGAGTACTGTGGGCGAGCGCTTTCGACCTTCAAGCCACCGTTGTAAACATCAACAGTCGCTTGAAGATGATGTCTTCACATCGAAAGCGCTCCCCCACAGTACTCGACGAGCAGCCAGTGACGACGGCTTCCACCGAAAGGTATGACAACAGTAATATATTTACTGGCGCAACTAACCTCTTAGATTATATACCAAAGTAATACAACCATAAATGGATAACTACCTGGAAAATCGATACTGGTGTACAAACCTTCACCTCATGAATAAATAGCCAATTAACCCTCAAAAAGGCAAAAAAACTTTTTAAAAAATTATCAATCTTGCTGCTTCATCCCACATCACCCGGCCACAATATCGTCCACGTACATAATTACAATCCTAAAATCTGCCAAATTCAAATTTTATTATCGACTAGCGCTTCCTACCTTCGTATCATTGAAACTCGGGTAACTACAAATTGGCACCGCTAGATGTCTCTCACCACTCATTTAGATCAGAGCCAGTTTGATTTAGAATAAATTTTAAAATTTTTAAATTTTTTCTGGTTTAGCACAATACTGAACCTTACAGACTGTAAGAAATAGTCAACGTTTTCCTTCTTAAATCTAAGTTTTAGTCAAATTAGAGAGAGGGAGTCAAACAGTTTGCAAATTTCTGGTACATAATTTATGGACGGTTCCTATATAATTATGAATAAAAAAAAAAAAAACTATTACAACAGAGATTCCTTAGTTTTTAGATTTAAAAATGTCTAGCTAAGAAAGGAAGCATTTTTCATAAAGCTGCTTAGATTCTGTAGTAAGAGAAAATTGTTATATTTTTTTTTGGATAATAATGGGCCAGTGATAAGCATGATTAAATTCATGAAATGCATATTATTTTATAGGTTTGTAAGCAGTGCCTGATTAAGACTATTCGATGCCCAAAGCATTCTGAACTTATGGTGCCCCCACCTGAACACATTTATTGCACTCCAAAGAATTTACAATAAATGTATGTAGGAAGTACCTCAAAGTAATGTATAGATCAGGAAATGGCCAACCCGCGGCCCGCCTTGAAAATTTTACGGCCCGCGAGATTCATCACAATTTTACAAAATATATTTTTGCACAAAACATGTGCAAATACACGCATTGAGATCGACTTGCAAAAGCTAAGTGAAAGAGTTGAGAAACAAATATCTCACTCAACAAATAAATAAATTAAATATTATTCGATCATTTCATTATTATATTATCTATGTTTATATGTATGAATAATAATAAAAACAATAATAATAATAATAATTATTCATTCTGAGCTCAAGGTCGTGGGTTCGTAGCCCGACCGAGGCCCTTAGTTTATTTTATCTGGGAGGTAAAATCAACTTAAGCACGCCGTCCTTCGGATGGGATGTTAAGCGATGGTCCCGAGCCTGTACGATGTCAGGTACTCGTTAAAGACCCCTACCTAGGTGAATAAAAATTTAGGGTAGGCAAAATTTAGGACTCCCACAGTAGAGTCGGGCTCATGTCCACCAGAGTGACGAAAGAACGCTTTGGTAGTAGGCGGTGTGACCTCGTTGTTAAAGCCCGGGCATGAGTCATAAAACCTAACCTAACCTCTATGTTTATATGTATGTATAATAATAAAAACAATAATAATAATTATTCATTCTGTTTTAAATTTTCCCTCCAAAAAACGTTTATAGTGGGTCCAAATTTAATATGGGGATATAAAATTTTATATGAGGCCCGCGGGATTATAATGCATTTACAAAGTGGCCCGCGGTATTATAATGCATTTACAAAGTGGCCCGCAAGATCATTTGGGTTGGCCACCCTGTGTTATATTGTCACAAAACACAATGAATTTTAAAATTTGTTTTTATTATTGATAGTTTTTAATTAAAAAATGATTAATAATAAACAAAAATATATGCATATAATATATGAGGAGTTTGGAGCCAGAGCGGACCAACCCACAATTTTTCGGAAAATGAGTTATTACCATCCTGATGTTGGCATAGGTTCCTTTTTTCAAAACCAGTGTGGATCACTTAGTTTCTTCACTTCAGTGATAGATAGCAGCACTTTAAGTTTAGTCCACAAATATTTTGTGCATATATTTGCAAAGTCACAATGGATCATACGGCCTTCAAAAACTTTATAGAACACAAAAAGGGATCACTCATCCAATACTATTCTAAAATTTCAAATATAAGTAAATATTTGGGGCCCATTTATGGAGATAAACAAAATGTACTCAATTTTCAATTGCCATTTTCTTCCTGTTCAGTTTCAACCAGTTGGTCCGCTCTGGCTGCAAACTCCTCATATATAATTGTATATATTTTATATATAATAAAAAATATATACAAACCAAGCGTTTTTAGAGATCACTTCCCCCTCCTCTCAAATTCATTTCTCCAAACTCATTCTCAGCTGTAAAGTGACAAATAAAACCGGTAATGCCAACACATGACTATCTCATATCCAAAAAATGTTCAACTCCAGTTTGAAATGAGAGAGAAATGTGTTTAAGAGGATGTGGGTAGGGGAGGGGGAGTGACATGTAAAAACATGGTTGGTATATGGTCATTGTCATCCTTGTTCTTAATAATAAGTTTCTATCTGTTGTTGGCAGGAGGACGACGTAAATTTGGCCTCTTCCACTCTGGTCTCTGAAGGGAAATGTCCTGCTGAAGCTATGGGTATTGTCATATCCTACTCGCTTCGTGTCAAACTCAACTGTGGCACCCTTGGGGGCGAGCTCGTCACTGACGTTCCTTTCAAGCTGCTCCACCCTGCTCCAGGTACCACAAAATCCTGGGATATGGAATCCCAAAATCCCGGGATTTAGGGTCTATGTTTTATTTTATTATTTCATTATTTTTTAGTTATTTTAATATTGTTACGAACTGAATCATTTATTTTTTTATTTTTTGGTTGCAGTTTTTTGTCTACAAGTTTATTATTAGAGATTTTTGTCAGTCTAATAAAAAATCTAACGGATGAAATGATAGAATTGGAAAGAAATGGAAATGTGAAAAGGAAAAAGAAAACAGACAGAACTTTTTTTTTAATTTTTAAAATCAAGAGGTCGGAAAATAAAAAAGTCCGTTGAAAACTCTGACCGATTACATAACTTCCCCTATACTTGGTATGGCTGGGGGTGTAAATAAAACTTACATTTACTGTGAAATGGACGAACGCTACAGACACTGAAGATGGCAACGTCGAAATTGGGAGACAAAGAGTTGCAACCAAAAAATAAAACTGACAAGAATCTCCTTGAATATAGGAAACTTTCATTTTTGATAACTTAATATTGGAACTTAAAATTGTTCCTTTTATAAAAAAATTTTTTATTATTTTTTTTTCCTTAGTTTTTATTGAACGTCGCATCGACTTCATGGTCATTAGCGACGACTATTATGTCTGTATGTGACTATATGACATTGCTATACAGTAGCGGATTAAGCTTCCGCGGGGTCCTAGGGGATTGCAAATGTGGGGCCCCCCTATTTTTAACCCCCCCCTCCCCCCCCATAAAAAACGAAAACTTTTCAGCAATTTTTTTTATGAATTTATTGACCTATTACCTTTTTTTAGGAAAACTGAAATAACATTGTGAAAAATGAAAAAGCCGATTTGTTTTTTTATTTAAAAAAAAAAATCATGCTTAATAGGGGGCCCCTCATACCTTTTATTGGGAAAAATAACTCGGGTCAAATTCCTTGTCAAATTTGACCTGAATTATTTTTTCCAAAAGCGTGTAAAATCATTTTAAAAGTGACAAGGTTTTTTTTTTTTTTAAGACATTGGGGCCTTCAGCATCGGGGGCCCTAGGCACCTGCCTAGGTTTGCCTATTGGTTAATCCACCACTGTTGCTATAGCTTCCAAGGGAGTCGACAGAGAGATTTCTCGATGATGTTGACAATTCTTAACATATATTGCCACTCCACCGCTAGGAAATAGTCTGTTGCGATTTTTGATGTATTGGTCGTAACCTTTCAATTTCCTGATCCGTTGATCTTGAAAATTTGTCTCTTGGAGGCAGACTACTGATGGGTCATGTTCAGATATTAACACTTACAGCTCTTCGAGATGGGGAAAGAAACTATTTATATTCCACTGGATGATTTGCAAATTGACAAGGGGGGAGAAGATAATAAAACTAACTACAACATAGAAGAACAACAATGTATGTACGGTTTCATGGTGATTTCACTGTTTTCATAAAGGTACTTGGGAATCAGACCTGGTTGGATCACATTGATTTTGGATTCTGTTAATGATTCGAGTGAGCCTGTTCTTGACCCCTTTATCGTCCGAAAGGGAGTGTAGTTTCTTCACCGCCATCACAACATCCTCACAATTGTCTGTATAATTTTTTGCAAGGTGTTCAAAATTTTGACAACGATAAGTTTCTTCAATAAAGTTTAAAATCTGTCGAGAACTTAGTTGGGATGTGAATTTATCGGTTTGTTTTTACAGGATCTGTTTTATAGATTCGATGCAATTTGTTTGTGACTTTTCTGACTTGGGTTGGGGAGTTCTAGTATCTGATTGGGTTGAGGGCAAAGGTGTGTTCGGTTGGCAGGGGGGTGAAATTTCATTACGTGTGTCACTTTTTTTTTTATTGTTGAATCAAATCTTTTTATTTTCATTCAAATAATCTATTGTTACTCGTTTTGTGTTTAAAAGAAGTTTTATTTTATTTATTTATTTATTTTTTTGTTTATTCATCTAAAAGATTGTTTTGATCATGTTATAATTTGTAGACATTCCAGATAGTTTCATTTAAGTTATAATTTGACCAATGAGAATTCACAGAATCGTCCAGACCTTAGAAATCCTAAGTATACCAGAGTCGGAGTGTCTGTCGGCTATTTTATGGATTGTGTCAAAGTACAACGACCAGTTAATATGTAAATAGTTGCTTTCAATGTTTATTTCTTTCATTTTTCTAGTATTTGGTTCTGAAATGACTTTATAAGCAATGTTTCTTTTCGATTAAGCTGATTTTTTATAGTTATATAAAGACAGTGGTGTGATTTCTCCTCACATATTGAGTTTGTCAAGTTTTCTTAAGGACTGATTGGGTAATTAAGAGTCCACATTTGGAAAATAGTGAATAAAGGTAATGATTAATAAAGTCGACAGTATCTTTTCAATGTAGAAGGAATTCGAGGTTCTGTCGTGTAAATGAAAACCCAATATTTGGCCAATGTTTCGGAAACTATTTATTTCCTTCTTCAGGCTTATAATGACTTGAGTGGATGAGTGTTGTGATGGTGCTGTGAGTTTGTGTGACACATCCACTCAAGTCATTATAAGGCCCTGAAGAAGGAAATAGTTTCCGAAACGTTGGCCAAATAGTGAGTTTTCATATACACGACAGAACCTCGAATCCCTTCTACAGTGAATAAAGAGTTACTCACTATGGTGTGAGTTATTTATTAAGTTGAAATCAGAAGTTGGAAATTTATTAATAGAAATTTGGCTAAAATGGTCACAGGAGCCAAGATGTTCGTTGGCTCTCCCAGTCCCTTATCTAGGTTTGTACATTGACGAAGGACCGACCTGGAACCCACATATTTGACTGAATCGAAAATCAAAATGAAGCTCTCGGCTACCTGACAGACGTTCAATACTTTATTTTACTGTATCGACATCGATCGCAGAAATGCATTCGAACGTTTCTACTATATAACATGAAACGAATTTCTGGTCAAACAAAAAAAGCATTCTGCCCATGAGACAACTTTAACTTCACATATACAGATTGTAATTTCTAGGAGGTAAATTAAACTTAAGTACGCCGTCCTTCGGAAGGGACGATAAGCAATGGTCCCAAGCCTGTACGATGTCAGGTACTCGTTGAAGACCCCTGCCTTAGGTGAATAAAAATTAAGGCAAAATTTAGTACTCCCATAGTAAAGTCGGGCTCATGTCCACCAGAGTGACGAAAAGAGCACTCTGGCAGTAGGCGATATGACCTCGTAGTTAAAGCCCGGGCATGAGTCATAATAACTAACTATATATACGTTTAGTTATTATGACTCATGCCCGGGCTTTAACTACATAAGGAATTAATTCGAGATATATAATCCCAGGCATTGTTTTTATTCTTTTATAAAAGGTTTTTTGAAATAATACATTTTTTAAATGATTTCACAGCTATAGACCGTGTATTGTATTCTAGCGGCAGAGTCAGGAACTGCACAGTTATATAGATTGTATTATAGTTAGTTATTAAATTCATGCCCGGGCTTTAACTACGAGGTCATATTGCCTACTACCAGAGCGCTCATTCGCTGCTCTGGTTGACATGAGTTTTTGACGAGTACCTGACATCGCTCAGGCTCGGGACCATCACTTAACGTCCCATCCGAAGGGCGAAGTGATCAAGGTTTTTTCACTTCCCAGATAAAAAATCAAAGGACTTTGGCCGGAATTTGAACCCGCGATCTTGAGCTCAGTTCGCAACATCTGATCTACCGGCGCCCTCAGATTGCATTATATATTATATAACTATGTTACATATGATTTATTCAACAAAAGTTGCCAAAAAAAATACAAAAACTCGTGAAATTTTTATAGTTCCATTTTATTTTTTTATTTGTGCTTTACACTTCAGATGAGATATGAATATAATGACATGTAGTCTTCATTTTCTTGTATTTCTTTGAGTAAAACGATTTATACGTAATAGCCGGTCCATTTCGAGGCACATAAAAAAATACGCAATAAAAACTGGATCCGACTGAACTGACTTTCACCGTGAACCGTTATATATAGGTACTGTGTTTTTGTAATTTTATTTTTTCATGAGCACAAATTGAAAAAGTGAAAATAATTTCAAAATTTTTGATAAGAAATGTAGTATTTATTTTTTGAAGATGATTTTCAGAAAACAATTGAAAGTCATATTTCGACGAACTTCAAATGTGCCAGGATAATAATACTTTTTATTTACTTTCTTATACTTATCGAATAAGGAAATATTGCAATCGTGCGAAAATCCGAGATCGAAGTTTCAACAGATTTTTACGTCCCCTGAATACGTTATGACCATTTCTGTCTGTGTATGTGATTGGAAAGTTGTGAGCGCTCTACCGCAAAAATGATTGTTGCTTTGAACTTGAAATTTGGCATGAGGGGTCACATGTGCTACACGATTTGTCGCAGGCCGTCTGGTTTTCGAGTTACGAGTATACGTCGAAAATCGTCTTGAAATGTAGGCTTGAAACACATATTTTTAGACGTTTCCTTGATTTACCCGAAAACGATCAGTCCTATCGAAAAATTTGTTTTCATCAAAAATGTTCCTTATAAAATTTCCAATCGCATTAGGTCCTTAGATTTGAGATAGGATTAATACGACAAAAGGTATAGAGCCCCGAAGATTGTAAACTAAATGTCTATAAGGAATATATCCAAGTAATGTTTAAATCGTAACTCATAGCAACGAAATACAGTGTAAACTCCATTTAACGCTACTCGATTTAACGACAAACTCCCTAAAACATCGAAATTACTTCAACCTGGTTGGATTACCTTGTTGTCCATACAATGATACACTCTATGTAGCATCACACCCACTCTAAATAACGACAGTAATACGTCATTACTAATCAATAAACAGTACTTTCAAGTTGCCCAAATTAATAAGAACTGCAGCTGCGTACGTTCTTTTGTTTGTTATTTTGTTGCTTTATTGTCTAGCACGTATTACCTCGACTGTCGGCATTATACGTACCGAAGATTCTAAGAAATTCGTTCTTTTGTTCGTTGTGATTATCTTGCACGTGTTTACATCGGCTGCTAGAATTTTTGTATAACCAAGTTTATCCCACAGTATCCCAAGATATGAATAAAATACATAAGAAAATACAACTAAAATAATGGAGCAGCAAAAAACGTCAGACAAAGATAACAGACTATACGCAATAAGCGTTGTTATTTGTATCAATATTAAAAAAATTCTGGGGATATTGAGGGTCAGTCAATGATGAAAAACACTATTCAAATGCCAACGTTTCGATATATTTCAAATCATCATCAGGGCCTAACAAACATGGGGGAATCAAGATTACAAAAATATAATGAGTGATTGATTAAAATTATATATAGGTACATAAATATACATTCACACATACACAAATCCACATAAATACATATATACATAAATATACATCCATATACATATACACATTGATGAAAAACAAGGAAACTTACTATGAATATAGATGGTTGAGGAGAAGGCATAGAAGACTGTGAAGTCTTACGTTCAACTAAGGGTACAGAAGGGTCGAGGGTAACAGATAATAAATCCAGGGAAAACCCCAGTTAACGGGACTTAAAACTCAATACCCCCAGAATTTTGAATTCTACAGTCGCTAGCAAACATCTACAATCAATATTAATGTTTGTTGTTTGTAAATTTTATACTTTATTAGTAAATACATATTATAATAGTAAAATACTATTAAATGTATTGATTTTTTTTCTCTTCATTTAACGACAACTCTCAATAACGCCATAAAATGTGTAGTCCCTTAAGTGTCGCTATATAGAGTTTACACTGTATATGGTTTTATAGTTGGTAGTCTTTCTGAAAAATTATAAAAATGAAGAAAAAAATGAAATATACGTGAATTGGCTTTACAGGACTTTCTTATACCAACCAGGCTTACAGATCACTCTCCACCTTCTCAAAATTATTTCATACTGGCATTGCGGGTTATAAAAATGTCACTCTCAGGATTACGTTGTACAGAGAGACAAAAAGAAATTATTTTCCGAAGGGGGAAGGGGAGAGAGAATGACCTGCAAGCGTTCTTGGTATAAGAAAGTCATGTAATGGCTACATCATATAGTTTTAATTATAAACTGAATATATATATTGACTAATATATTCTTGTTCTAGGATCCCTGGAGAAGGACGACAAGCGAGCTGCTTTGAAGAAAACTAAAAGCATGGAAAGATCCAGATATGAGAATTCTTGCTACGCTGACGATGACGACAACATTGTATTTGAAGACTTTGCAAGACTTCGTCTGAATGAAACTGATGAATAAATTCTACACTGACATATCTATCCATCTTATTATAATATATAATATCAATTTAATCAATGACGTGTTTTAAAAAGTATTTAAATTATATTAAAATTATTTTTTATTTATTTGAAAATTCTTATCGAATTCCGTGCCAAAATTTAAATATTAGTAAGAAAACTCAATTTTTTTATGCAAAATTGCGTTAAAATAATTCTGAGATTTCCTAAATTAGTTTTTATTAACATGTATTAGTGTAATTAAGTATTTTAATTACTTTTTTTTTCTTCTTTAAAAGATTATGAATTTACTTAAATATTTATTATGGGTATTACATTTAAATTATTATTTAAACAAAAATATCTGTGAATATTGAATATTTCAGTTACCAGTTGCAGTTAAAACACAGCAATGAATAAATTATATTTTTCCGCATATAATCCTGTATGCTTCATTCCGTGCTATATATAAAATAAAACATGTTATATATGATGCTTTAACAGCTGTTATTTAATATATCCCTCTCTTGTACAAATTAGGTTCTCCACCCCCAAAAAAATATATTGAACTATTCTGCATAGTGTGAATCAGAAGTTTCAAAATTCTGGTGGTATTCTCGAAATATCATTCGAATGCTTTTAAGAAATATACTTTTAATTTTACACATATGCTAGAGACTCTGCCTGATCGTTTCGCTTCACTCACAAGCTTCTATCTGTCTGTGTGTCTCTGAACACGATAACTCCCGATAGAATGAATATATAGACACGAAAATTTATATGTGAACCCAAAACCCTCTAAAGACGACACCTATTGTTTTTAAGCTAAATCGACCTAAGGGAAGGGGAGGATTAATGGGGAGGCTTAACATAAAAACACTAATAACTGCCGTTGTAGTGAATGTATCGACACGTAGTTACATATGTGAATTCAAAATCCCATAAAGACGATACTTATTAACTTATAGCAAAATCGGAAGAAAGGAAGGGGGGGGGGGGGGGGGGGATCAGAGGAAGGGCTCAACTCAAAAAGCTTAATAACTGCTGATGAAAACATATCTACATGAAATTTCATATTTAAAGTCAAAACTGATGACGACATAACCTGTCAAATTTCAGCTATATCGGCTGATGGGAAGGGTGGGTTCAGGAGAGGGGGCTCAACTTAAAAACCCTAATAACTGCCGATGTATTGAATTTATCTACACAAAATTTAATATGAGGATTTAGGAGCCCCTATGTGTCAACTGTTGAATATTAGCGCCAACGGCCGACTGGTTTTAGAGGGGAAGCGATAAGTTAATTGATTAATTCGTTCTGGGGAAGTACATTGCCAGTATATCACTTAACGTCCCATCCGAAGGACAGCGTGCTTAATTTTATTTTACCTTCCAGATAAAATAAACTAAGAGCCTCGGCCGGGTTCCAAACCCGCAATCTTGAGCTCAGTAAACAAGCTCGCATACCACTGAGCTACCGGCGCCCTCAGTTGTTATTACTGAAATGAGTCTATGAGGTGTTTTGTATAGAAATCTGCCGTAAGACTCGAAAACTGATCTGCTGGGAGGCGGCTGATCTAGATCAGGTTAGATAACAAACTAGACAGGTTAGGACCACTTTCCCTGGATCTCTTACGCACGCAGGAGATCCCCCCCGGAAGGGTCGTGTTTCCGGTCTGGGAGCCTCGTCGTTGGAACTGGAAGGTCGGGGTCTGCAGGTCATCCGGTAGTGACCCCTCACCTGTAGGTGGCCTTGGGAAAGAAGGGGTACCACACCAGCTCCCACATAATTACAGAACCCACCCCTCTTTCAGTAAATCCTTCTGTTCCAAGAAACTTTTTACTGAACTCTATTTAGAATTGAGACTGTGAATGGAAGTCTTTATTGTAATAATAGCAAGTTTACCCGGCGATGCCCGGGAGTAACTTTGCGTTATATTACTTTAACTGAAGCTGATTACATGCGATATCCGGACAAAGAATAAACATTTAATTCTCTCCCGCTTCACTTCCTTCTTCCGCCCACCACCTCTAAATTTATAGTACAAAAAATTGTTTAAAATGTTTAAATGAAAATATCTTTCATATTACTTTTTGGGTTGTGTAAGGAGATTCTTAATTCATATATAATACAAAATATTATTACAGCATCACTTCTCCTATTTATTAAAACTTTCAAGTTTTGACTAGTTGTTTAAATACAGAAGTAGACTCAATAAATATGTTCTATAAAAGGAAGATTCTCATTGACAGAAGGACTAGTTAACATAAAGAACACATGTATTATAGATGCTGATGATAGGAGTGCTTCCCAAAACGTTTGTAATTGATATTTAAGCAAAAACATAAATGGGTGAAGTGAGGATATAATAATATAAATATATTATATATAATATCTCGTTGTTAGTTATTGTGACTCATGCCCGGGCTTTTAACTTCGAGGTCAAATCTCTTACTACCAGAGCTGTCTTCACCCATTGGTGACACTCCCTAGTCTCTGATTTACTCTCGTACATACATGTATAAATCTGATAATAACATTTCCCTCCGTGGTCGCATAACGAAGAGTCAACTTGATCAAAATTCCGGCCAGGGTCAAAAAAAACAAAAAAAAACGAGGAATCTTCAGAGTTGCATAATAGTGGTCCAGTTAGATTGACATTATAATTCTTGAGAGAAAATGCTACAATAGGGACAAAAGGCCACACACCATACCCCCCACCCCCCCCCCCCCCCCCCCCCGAAAATAAATAAATAGACAAAATACAGCAAAACAAAAGAATAATTAACGGATTTAATTACAGTTAATTTTTTGCAAGAGAATATTTTCTAATTGTTAAATTTTATTTTTTAAGTGCACCAAATAACTACTTAATTCAATGGAGAAGTAACAGCATGGAAGTACAAAACAATTTGTGTGAAAATGAAATACATTTTATGTACGTATAAATAGTCAATGTTCCTCAATTAAAATTATCAAATAAGGTAAAATGTCAAATATAATCCAAAGAAATTTAAAAAGTAGGTATGTATTATAAATAACAAATGATATATCACTGAAGAAGGGGTTCAAATATGTTTCTATAGAAACACAGAAATCATTTCTAATAACCCTTTTCTTTTAGAAGTACTTACCAGGAATATCGAACACTGTTAAAGTTCAAAATTATATTTTTTTCAGTATTTTCATTGTCATTGTTGCAATTAAAAAATAACTATTAAAGAGTTAGTTGCCAACTAACAACTAAATCAAACAATTGTCACTGGTTAATCACTAGCAGTGTACTTCCCCAGCGTGAATTAATGAACTAATTTTTCGCTCTCTTTGAACCCAATCTACCAATTTGGCTGCACATCAATAGGTGTCTTATCCTGGACTTGTGAATCTTTAGGGGTCATTCATAAATTTGGGGGGGGGGGGGGGGGGGATAAGCTCAATATTACTAATTCTTACTATAGGGGAGGTGGGTAAAGAATTTGATCTTATGTAAGTTTTTGAATTTAAAATCTACTACTTTCGCGCTAAGAAATGGCGCTATTGGATAGCGCCATCTGTACTTCTCAAATTCAGTATTGAATCCTACAGAAATCATGTGGTCTCAGTACCCTACCACCAATAATAATGTTCACGATATAGAGTGGTACGAAGATGATGAAATTGATGTTGAAAGGTTGGGAGAACCTGAAGAACAAAATAATGAACCAGTCATCCCTGTGATTAACTCAATATCAGACTGGTTAGTCAGTCCATGGATAAATAAATAAGTAAAGTTTGGATTAATTATACATTTATATATTTTATGCTATTTATATATTTTATTTGGAGTAATTTAATGCAGAAATGAAAAAGTTAAAACGATTAATCGAAGTATAATTGCAATAAATAATATTGCAAACTGTCTTTTATTTTATCAATACGATCATTTCTTACGAAAATTTCTTATCAAGGGGTGGGGGGGAGAGTTGAAATCTTATGATATCTTACAATAGGATGGAAGGGGGGGTTCAAATTAGCTTTAAAAAGCCTTACCTAATTTATGAATGACCCCTTACAATAAATTTCATTGATATATTCGTTACATCGACAGTTTCTAGGCCCTCTCTGATCCCCCCTTCTCTTCGGCCGGTTTTGCACTAAATCGACAGGGGTCCTTCTTATTTGGTTCTGGATACACATATAGAATTTCGTAGCTATGTATTTATTTTATCGAGAGTTATTATGTTTTACAGACCTTTTGATGAAAACATGAAATTGTTTTCAATTAAATAACTCGTATATCTGGAGAAGTGAGGAAGGAAGTTTGCTGCATTACCTTATAAGGGGTTGTTTTTTCTCTCATTTTTACCCATTGTAAAATTTTGTACAAAAAATAAATAAATAAACAAATAGATAGAAAAATATAAGATAAACACCTAAATTGGGAGTGACTTGGAAGAGGTACTTACTTGGTGGCTGAGATGGGGATGGTAGACCCTAAGCAGTACAGAGCTGAAGACCAAGTGGTTAGTGTCCGAAGGGTTGAAGGGCTGTCAGAAGACCCCTCCCTCCCTTCAGTCTAGTGCCCAGCCCCTCTGTCTGATTTACTATAATCCGCTCATTGTGTCCGGTCACGCCAACTTTGTTACATGTAGCCAGATTGGTCACTATGACAAGGGAGGCGGGCCGCTTCTCAAAACCGCTTTTAAGGGCTACCTCTATGAAGATGACCGTATTCCACAACGGTAGCTTCTACTCAAGTACTTAGACGCTCTGCCTAGGGTTTTTTTTTTCTTCAAAAACGCTCTTCATAAACATTAAATCAACCTAGTGTGAAAACACTATCATTTTTCGGGGGGGGGGGGGGGGGGGGAGGGGGGGGGGGGGGAGAATGATGCCTAGGATCGAAAGAAGGAATCATGGCGTAGAGGGCCTAAATAAATAAATTCAGATAAATTGAAAATAAAGAAAACAATTTATTCATTTGTCATGACCACGAATAATGAATAAATTGAATTTCTACACCATTACACACCAGAATTACTTGTTTCCGACGTCATAAAAATAATTCAAGTCTTAGGTTACCAAAAAGAGAAAAAATAAATCGGTGAATTACCGGCAATGTACTTCCCCAGTATGAATTAATCAATTAACTTTCCGCTTCCTCTCCAAAACCAGTCGACCGTTTGCGGTATTATTCAATGATTGACTTACATATGGATTCTTAAATCCTCAAATTTTGTGTCTATAAATTCATTCCATTAGTTCAGTAGTAGTAGTAGTATATATAGTAAGTAGAATATATATATAATTATATAAGTATATATAACTATATAAGTAAATATAACTATATAAGTATACGGCTTAGATGGACCCTGCTCATGGGTGGTGGTTGAGGTGATCCCGAGGAAACATTACAGTAATGATATTGAAGTATTCAATGAAAATAAAGATTGAGGTGATAGTATATAGTTGTGCGATAAAAGTCACGAAGCCACAATTAATTCCTTCAACTTTTTCAATACATTGTTTCCGAAATTCAGCGAAGCTGGGGTTATTAACGATCACTCCGTATTCGGAGGGTTAATATATACCTCTGGGTGAGATGGTCCCCACCCATGGGTGACATGGTCGCAACTCATGGGTGAGGTTGATCAGCTATAACTCTCCTCTCCACGAGAAGTTTATTTCTTGAAGACACAACACGATCTATTTGTCGATACGACCGCATTGAACGACGGATCAAACTATGACTAAAAAGAGCTATATAACTATCACTAAAAACGTTTCGTTAAGATGTCTCCTTTAAAGGGTCTCAAAAACAGAGTTGTCTAGGACCGCCACACTAGCCTGTCAATAGTGCAGGTTGCTATCTACACTTCATAAGTTCATGTGACACTCACATATCTAAATATCTTGGATAACTGAGAGTAATGAGTGAGTTGACATCCTGTGCAGATATCTGGTATGAGTCTATCCAATGTGTAACAACTACATGAGAGGACAGACATGGAGATAGGAGCACGATTTAGACGTGACCCCAGGACACGACCCTCACACCAGACCCGCCTAGTATCATTTGACATTTGGTTTTGAAACATCACGCTCAGTTGTACAACACTTAAAGGTAATCCCTCCTGCAGTGTTGGGCAAACTCATGCAGACATCAGTCTATCACATGGCGCTCTGCCTTATCTTAATATTTCACCCTCGGGTTCAAACTAGTGTTGTTATTTAACAAAATGTTATTTTCTCTCCACAGTAGCAGACTGCTACTTAATTTCAAAAATAATAGATTATAATTCTGTCATAATATGACAAGGTTAGGTTAGGTTTTATGACTCATGCCCGGGCTTTAACTACGAGGTCATATCGCCAACTACCAAAGCGCTCTTTCGTCACTCTGGTGAACATGAGCCCGACTCTACTGTGGTAGTCCTAAATTTTGCCTACCCTAAATTTTTATTCATCTAGGGTAGGGGTCTTTAACGAGTCGGGACCATCGCTTAACATCCCATCCGAAGGACGGCGTGCTTAAGTTTATTTTACCTCCCAGATAAAATAAACTAAGGGCCTCGGTCGGGCTACGAACCCACGACCTTGAGCTCAGAAGTCAAGCACGCATACCACTGAGCTACTGGCGCCCTCTAAGCATTTTATATTATTTATTTTTCAATAACATTCCTCTAATAAAGTCATTAGCATACTTTTTAGGGTTCCGTAGTTCGAATACCGTATACGAAATCTTAATACCGTGTGCTTGACGTATGTTTGTAATGGTACTTAAAACATAAAAACATGCTTCTAACAAAACATGCTAATAACATCTATATTCAATAGTTTTGTACATATAAAGAACTAGCTCGGGATATAATACAGTAGTTCAGAAGTGGGATATCTCAGAATTATTGATTTTTGAGAAAACTTTGAAAGTTTCGTTTGCTTCTTAAAAAGTAGCTTCTGAACTTCTTTCAAAAATGAGTTTTTTTGAATTGTCCCGCTTCTGAACTACTGTATCGATATAGAGCCACACATTGTTTTGTGCTTTTGAAAGAGATAATATTATTGAAATAAATACATTTTTTTCATCTTTCCATAGGATAAGGACCAATGAAAAGCTGAGGGACCTGTAGAAGAGCCCAGACCTGATGACCTTCATAAAACATGGGCGGCTGCGATGGCTGGGACATCTGCAGAGGATGGAGCCTGACAAAGAAGAAGAAGACTCGTGTTGGCTGGTGAAAAATGTGGAGACGAAAGGCTGTGGATCGTTGAGGAGGTCTAGAATCTACAAGAATTGCACTCTTTAAATCTGAATCAGTGAATGCTCTGCTCAATCATTATTTAGTGAATTTTACTGAATAGTCTGTAGCACTGACTGAGGGTCAGTAAAACAGAATGTAGCATGGTCAGTGAACTGAAGCTGTCGAGTTTGTCACTATGTCACATAATGTAACGGGCACTTTGCTCCAGACATGTGATGGACGGAGCACGCTAACAGCAAAGGATATAAGGTTAGTTGGTTAGTTACTGTGATCTAAGTCATGGCTGTCTTTAAATAAGAGTATCGCCTACTACCAGAGCGCTCTGATGGACATGAGCCCGACGCTACTGTGGCAGTCCTAAATGTTGCCCTACACAGGTAGAGGTCTTTAACGAATATACAGGATGACATACTCAAGTTTTTTTTAGCCTCCAGATAAAAGGTCTGCGCTGGGTTTCAAATCCGCGATCTTGAGCTCAGGTAAGAATACTACCTCTGAGCTTCCGGTTTAGTATCTTGCTTTTCCTGTATATTGAATTCTTTAGAAGAAAGTGCAAATCTTAAATAAGGAATGGAATTTTATTTTTGTAAACGCTATTAAAGTGCTATCCAGATGCTTTCCACGTAACTATTATTTATGTTAGAACCAATAAGTCTTTCTCAACACCTCAACTTATATTATCTACAACTTATCACGTTAGTAATTTAAAAAATGATTTCCCATCATTCTTTAAAAACAAATAATCTAAAAATACAGGTGTCTCACTTACTATTTATTGAATTATCAGATAATTAACATAAGAATAATGCACTATTTATTGAATTATCAGATAATTAACATAAGAATAATGCACTATTTATTGAATTATCAGATAATTAACATAAGAATAATGCACTATTTATTGAATTATCAGATAATTAACATAAGAATAAAGCACTATTTATTTAATAATAAACGTTATTACATCTGTGATTTCAGTTTATTATAATTTACATCGTCCTAATAAAATATTATTAAACACATTAATAAATAGAAGCATTAATTGTTACAATACGCTAATAAATAAAGGTACCCATACACGAAGCAAATCTATCGTCAGATTTATCTTCAGATTGATTTGACGATAAATCTGACGATATTAAGGTACCCATACACGAAGCAATTGAACGACAATCGTTCGATGAATAGTTTAATGTATGTCGTCATCGGGTTCGATTGGTTGGTCTTCAGATCTATTGTTGATCTGAAGAAATTTTCATGCAATCATCGAACAGATTAATTGCTTGTACAATTGATTGTATGGTGTAGTGGTTATCGTGGCGATAATCAAGGAGGTTATAATAAGTTTATCTATAATAATATACTTTTAAACACACAAGTGAAGTGAAAGAGATTAGGTATTTTAACTTTCTGTTTTTATAATTTTCCTTTATTAAACTGCGATATGTGTACCTCGTCTAGAGATAATTTAGAACATTTTATAAGGCTGATGTGCGAAAATTGTTTTCTTTTCATTAACCACCTATTGTCCAAACTACTCTGTTTTTTTTTTAGTTTAATTTTATTACATAACAAAACAGCCGCAGATAACAACAAAAGATCGTCCTGCTCCATTGCGTCGACTGAGATATATCGAACTGTGTGTGCGCTCCTAATATCAAGATGACCAACTGTACTCCTTTAGGGAGTTTTGTATCTACTCCTTTTTTGTGAACTGTACTCCTTTAGGGAGTTTTGTATCTACTCCTTTTTTGTGAACTGTACTCCTTTAGGGAGTTTTGTATCTACTCCTTTTTTGTGAACTGTACTCCTTTAGGGAGTTTTGTATCTACTCCTTTTTTGTGAACTGTACTCCTTTAGGGAGTTTTGTATCTACTCCTTTTTTGTGAACTGTACTCCTTTAGGGAGTTTTGTATCTACTCCTTTTTTGTGAACTGTACTCCTTTAGGGAGTTTTGTATCTACTCCTTTTTTGTGAACTGTACTCCTTTAGGGAGTTTTGTATCTACTCCTTTTTTGTGAACTGTACTCCTTTAGGGAGTTTTGTATCTACTCCTTTTTTGTGAACTGTACTCCTTTAGGGAGTTTTGTATCTACTCCTTTTTTGTGAACTGTACTCCTTTAGGGAGTTTTGTATCTACTCCTTTTTTGTGAACTGTACTCCTTTAAGGAGTTTTGTATCTACTCCTTTTTTGTGAACTGTACTCCTTTAGGGAGTTTTGTATCTACTCCTTTTTTGTGAACTGTACTCCTTTAGGGAGTTTTGTATCTACTCCTTTTTTGTGAACTGTACTCCTTTAGGGAGTTTTGTATCTACTCCTTTTTTGTGAACTGTACTCCTTTAGGGAGTTTTGTATCTACTCCTTTTTTGTGAACTGTACTCCTTTAGGGAGTTTTGTATCTACTCCTTTTTTGTGAACTGTACTCCTTTAGGGAGTTTTGTATCTACTCCTCTTTTGTGAACTGTACTCCTTTAGGGAGTTTTGTATCTACTCCTTTTTTGTGAACTGTACTCCTTTAGGGAGTTTTGTATCTACTCCTTTTTTGTGAACTGTACTCCTTTAGGGAGTTTTGTATCTACTCCTTTTTTGTGAACTGTACTCCTTTAGGGAGTTTTGTATCTACTCCTCTTTTGTGAACTGTACTCCTTTAGGGAGTTTTGTATCTACTCCTTTTTTGTGAACTGTATTCCTTCTAAAAACCGAACTACAAAAGTACTCCTTTACAGTCTTTTGTACTCATTTGTGCTCCATTAATAAATATAAAATGTTAATAGAAATATTTTCACATTTTAAACAAGAACAAAAATTTGAAAATATTAATTGAATTTGAGTTGCCCCGGCACTAATGCTGCTGTGGAGAGGGTATTTTCCCTAACAAAATGATTACTGGAGCAGTGAAAAATCACAATTATCTGCAGAAACACTAGCTGCAGTTTTAACGATAAAGTTCAACTTGGGAGACGAAAGTTGTTCTGACATAAATGTGCTCTTGATAGGTATATAAGATAATTACATTTAACAGGGCAGACTCATTGATCGAATCAGTAAAAACTAATGAATTTTCGTATAGCTATGTTTTCTCTAAAAGTGGAAGACATAACTGACGGAAACAGTAAAATTACTGTACGAATCACTGTTTTTTTTTACTGATTCCGGTTTAGAGAGTTGCCACAGGGAAAGTGAATTATTTTTTTAACATAAGGAATTTGGATCACTTTCATTATTAGATTGTTTCTCCTTATACGGAACTAATGTAAAAATATGAATATATCAAATAGATGCATCTTTACGTAGAGAGAAAACGGTTAATGCAATACCTCAAGAAGGGTGATCGTGAAAAAAAATGCGAACATCCCTAGAGCATCTTGTATAAAGAGGCAATTAATTACCTTTTGTCATTGTCCTAGATGAAGGGTCAAAGGGCAGAGGGGTCAGGGGTCGGACTGATTTATAGCCCTATGACCCTAATGACCCTGGTCCAGGGGGGGGAGAGAGGTATTATGACCCTGGGAACTTTGACCCTACCTAGGTAATTAATTGGAGAAGACAATAGAACGGAAAGTCTTGGTTGTGACCTAATCGTGTATTGAGGGTCGCTCTGTGACTTAGCGAACTTTACTTGTTCGGGGGGCAACATTTCATAAAATAGAGGGGGGGGTTGGGATTTAATGAAATGTTAAACAAAAATAATTCTTCATTGCTGTTTGGATTGTTGGCATGATCCAGATGAGGGGCGGTCACAAAGCAGAGCAACAAAGTCGGCCGTGAATCACCGGCTATGTACTTCCCCACACGAATGTCGATAAGTTCATTACGACAGTTATTAAGTTATTTAAGTCGAGCCCTTCAGCTCCCCCCCCCCCCCCCCCCCACCTTCCCTCCAACCAATTTAGCGGAAATTTAATAGATGCCATCCTTATGACATTTTGAATTTAAATATAACATTTCATGTTCATACATTCATTACATCGGCAGTTATTGAGATTTTTGAGTGAGCCCTCCTCTAGTCGCCCCCTCCCCTTCGGCTGATTCCTCTGAAAATTGTTAGTTGTCTTCCTTATTGAGGTCTGAATTTACATATAAAATTTCATGTCAATATATTCATTACAACGGCAGTAATCAAAGTCTTTAAGTTCAGCCTTCCCCTCATTCTCCCTCCCCTCTGGTTGAAAATCAGTGGATGTTGTCCTTAGAAGTTTCTAGATACAAATATAAAGTTTCATATCGATACGTACATTCTATCGGAAGTTATAGTGTTCACAGGCAGATAGACTTTTTTTTTTTTCATTTTTGGGATCTGTGGGTCGGTAAACATGAAATTCCTTTGAAAACTGAGAATCGAATTTCTGACCGATTTCATAATTTTCCTTTTACTTCGTATAGCTGGGCGCCTAAAAAAATATTGTTTTGTTGCAGCTCTTTGTATCCTATTAATTTTCTACGCTATGTAAAACTTATTATTTTTTATAAGTATATATATATGCTCCGGGCTGCATATAAGCCCATCTTGAGTATCTATAAAATGTAAAAGAACATCGATACATAAATAACAATAATAATTTAATGTAGTTAGTTATTATGACTCATGCCCGGGTCTGAGGTCATATCGCCACTACCAGAGAGCTCTTTCGTCACTCTGGTGGACATAAAGAGAGTCCTGGCTCAGTAAGGACAAGAAATATAACAAGGTACGGAGATAATATCCTATATAAGTTGTTTGGCCTAAACATACTATCCAACTCCCTGAAATGAACATTTATTTACGAAATTCTATAAGTGGATTTTAGATATTCTACAAAATCGGATATTCTACAAAATCGGTCAAAGAGAAGAAGAGTTCACAGGGAGTTAATAATTTATTAATAATGATAATTTTTTTTTTTAATTCTTTATTTTGAATATTTACAATCGGTATACACCATGAGTAAATTTGATGAATGACAAAACGTTAAAGGAAAGAGAGAGAAAAAAAAAATTATATATATACCTACATGGAAAGAATATGGTTATGTACAAAACAAAGAGAAAATATTAAATTTAAATAATAATAAACATAAAAATAAAATACATACAAATATTAGCCAATTGAGACAGAATAAAGAAAAATAAATGAAAGGAGGCTTCTAGGAATTAACTAAAGAATGAAAATAAGGGAGAGCGAAAACTTTGTCTGGGAAGTAGATTGCAGGCATTCAGTGACGATTTCTTATTTTTTTGTAAGTTTACCGGTGACTTTGCCCACGTCCCAGTAGATACTAGGTCCAGATAAGTCCTCAATCTACAAAGTGGACACTGGGAAGGTGTCAGCCTGCGGTAGATTCCAGTAGATACCACCACACAATACCACCCCATCCCTCTACAACCCTCCCGGGCTCAAAAGACATTTTTATCTATTTCCCCCTCCCTTTAGGCGTTTTGTCGCCCCCCGAATGTTTATGTTGGTATATAATTTACATTTTTTGCGCCCTCCCTCCCCCCCCCCCCCCCCCCCCTGTCCAGGACTGTCCTCTCTTCCTGTATGTTTGTCCCTAACAAACAGAAGGGTGACCCTCCTAGCCTCAGACCTGTTCTTCGTCCAACAGACAATACCACTGTCTTTAGTTAAGTCCTATAATCCCAAATAGGGAAGATGGAAAAAAACGTTGAGCCGACCAGAACCACCTCACCTTGCACTCACACGGCAGCAGCCCGCCAGGCAACTCTTAGTAATTCTATGGTCACAGGGAATAAGTTGCAAAATGGCCAAAATGAGTTAAGTGTACTGTGATCATCCCCCAAGCCATCTGCGCACTGTGAAGAAGTTGGGAGCTCAGAACTCTAATACTTTCGGAGATGTAAGTTTCTTGGTATCTCGTAAAATTGTGTATGTTCTCGGTTAAATCAACTTAATCTACTTCTTTGAGGAATCGTTCACAAGATAACTGCATTTACCCATTTATTCACTACGGCAGACTATTCCAAGTGAAGAGGGTGTTTTCGGTTAAATAAACTTTAGAGAGGCATCATTCACGAGTATTTCAAAAAGTATGGTTAATAATAAGGTAAGTGTGTATAAAAATTAGGTAAGTGTGGTCAATAATTAGGTAAGTGATGGGGAATGATTAGGTAACTAAGGGAAAATCCAAGAAAGGATTAACAATATTCATTTTCATTCACTCCTATAGATTTAGAAGGTATATGATTAATAATGATGCAAACACACAATAATTTTTTACTTTCCCAACTATTCGAAGTAGGTATAGGGGAAGTTATTTAATAGGTCAGAAATTCTATCTTAGTTTTCACCAGAATTACATATTTTCCAACCCTCTGATTTTGCAGATTTGGCTTTAAATCGATAGTTGTTGTTTTTATACGGTTCAGGTCACAAATCTTTTATGTTATTATTTGGCTGAAAATCAATAGCTGTCGTCGATAGAGGGCTCTGGATTCAAACATAAAATTTCGAGTCGATACATTCAAGGGCGTAGCCAGGAATTTGAGCAGGGGGGGGAGGGCAAAGTTAGGCTAGAGGGGTGGGGGTATAGACGGGGACACAACCCGCAGTTTCCGTGGTTAGCGCTGCAGACTGTTTGTTATTAATTTGGGAGACTCGGGCCCTTAGAAGTTAGGCTAGAGGGGTGGGGGTATAGACGGGGACACAACCCGCAGTTTCCGTGGTTAGCGCTGCAGACTGTTTGTTATTAATTTGGGAGACTCGGGCCCTTAGAAGTTAGGCTAGAGGGGTGGGGGTATAGACGGGGACACAACCCGCAGTTTCCGTGGTTAGCGCTGCAGACTGTTTGTTATTAATTTGGGAGACTCGGGCCCTTAGAAGTTAGGCTAGAGGGGTGGGGGTATAGACGGGGACACAACCCGCAGTTTCCGTGGTTAGCGCTGCAGACTGTTTGTTATTAATTTGGGAGACTCGGGCCCTTAGAAGTTAGGCTAGAGGGGTGGGGGTATAGACGGGGACACAACCCGCAGTTTCCGTGGTTAGCGCTGCAGACTGTTTGTTATTAATTTGGGAGACTCGGGCCCTTAGAAGTTAGGCTAGAGGGGTGGGGGTATAGACGGGGACACAACCCGCAGTTTCCGTGGTTAGCGCTGCAGACTGTTTGTTATTAATTTGGGAGACTCGGGCCCTTAGAAGTTAGGCTAGAGGGGTGGGGGTATAGACGGGGACACAACCCGCAGTTTCCGTGGTTAGCGCTGCAGACTGTTTGTTATTAATTTGGGAGACTCGGGCCCTTAGAAGTTAGGCTAGAGGGGTGGGGGTATAGACGGGGACACAACCCGCAGTTTGCGTGGTTAGCGCTGCAGACTGTTTGGCCCTTAGAAGTTAGGCTAGAGGGGTGGGGGTATAGACGGGGACACAACCCGCAGTTTGCGTGGTTAGCGCTGCAGACTGTTTGTTATTAATTTGGGAGACTCGGGCCCTTAGAAGTTAGGCTAGAGGGGTGGGGGTATAGACGGGGACACAACCCGCAGTTTCCGTGGTTAGCGCTGCAGACTGTTTGTTATTAATTTGGGAGACTCGGGCCCTTAGAAGTTAGGCTAGAGGGGTGGGGGTATAGACGGGGACACAACCCGCAGTTTCCGTGGTTAGCGCTGCAGACTGTTTGTTATTAATTTGGGAGACTCGGGCCCTTAGAAGTTAGGCTAGAGGGGTGGGGGTATAGACGGGGACACAACCCGCAGTTTGCGTGGTTAGCGCTGCAGACTGTTTGTTATTAATTTGGGAGACTCGGGCCCTTAGAAGTTAGGCTAGAGGGGTGGGGGTATAGACGGGGACACAACCCGCAGTTTCCGTGGTTAGCGCTGCAGACTGTTTGTTATTAATTTGGGAGACTCGGGCCCTTAGAAGTTAGGCTAGAGGGGTGGGGGTATAGACGGGGACACAACCCGCAGTTTCCGTGGTTAGCGCTGCAGACTGTTTGTTATTAATTTGGGAGACTCGGGCCCTTAGAAGTTAGGCTAGAGGGGTGGGGGTATAGACGGGGACACAACCCGCAGTTTGCGTGGTTAGCGCTGCAGACTGTTTGTTATTAATTTGGGAGACTCGGGCCCTTAGAAGTTAGGCTAGAGGGGTGGGGGTATAGACGGGGACACAACCCGCAGTTTCCGTGGTTAGCGCTGCAGACTGTTTGTTATTAATTTGGGAGACTCGGGCCCTTAGAAGTTAGGCTAGAGGGGTGGGGGTATAGACGGGGACACAACCCGCAGTTTCCGTGGTTAGCGCTGCAGACTCGGGCCCTTAGAAGTTAGGCTAGAGGGGTGGGGGTATAGACGGGGACACAACCCGCAGTTTCCGTGGTTAGCGCTGCAGACTCGGGCCCTTAGAAGCCCTACCTCATGTAATCATTGACTGTAATACTTAAGCTGACTTTACATGAGCACCAAAAATGCAAAGCGTATCAGCAGCAAATACACGCTGTGGTTTCTGTGCTTTTAGAATTAAATGACTCACAGCCAATAGCGTGCATTTGCTGTTGCTGCGCTTTGCATTTTTACTGCGCATGTAAAATCAGCTTTAAGAGTATTAAGTATAACATAAATGAAGATTTTGAGCAAGGAAATGAAATGATGGAATTGATGTATATTTAAATAAATGTAATATGACTTGTTTTGTACATGTACATTTATGTAACAGCTGATTGCTGATTTAGGAATTTGATTCCTATTGATTCCTATAACTTGCAAGCAATCCATTTTGAATAAAAACAATTATTTAGTTTATTTAATTTTTATCTTGATTTTTGCTCTGGCCAGGAGGGGCACGCGCCCCCCCCCCCCCCCCGCCCCCTCCTGGCTACGCCCCTGGATACATTCATACTATCGAGAGTTACCGGTTTCACAAACACACAGACAGGTCGGAAAAGATGGAATTTTTGACCGATTTGACTTCGTACGGCTGGGGAAGTAATAATGTGACTGATTCTTATAAAAATCATTTAGTGAGTTAAGATGTCGATTTCCTGTATCGATACATTCATTACTACAGCAGATGTTGCGAGATCTTGTGTTGACTCCTCCCTAATTCCTCCCTTTCCTTTGCCTCATTAGGCTGAAAATTAAGTGCCGAAAGTATGGGATGACCCCATTTATGGGGTTCGCGAACGTACATACATAGGCAAACAGGACTTTTTTTTGTCATTTTTGGAATCGGGTCGGAAGACAGGAAATTCCATGACAACTCAACCTCGAAATTATATAACTTCCCCTATACTGAGTGAGTAAAAGAAGAGGTTTGAGGGAGGGCCTGGAGCACATCGTCCTATTCCCCCCCCCCCCCCCCCCCCCACGGGTCCACAATACCTACACCGACTGGTTCCTACAAAAAAAGTTCTGGTCCGAAACGACTTACAAAGCATTTTGAGACACATATATTAACATAAACGTTCTCGCTATAAAAATAGGAAATTTTATTCAAGGCTACAAAATAAAGAAAGACCCAACGGTGAGTTCCAGTTTAAATTTAAATTAACAGAACCAGGACTGCTCCAGTATATATTTGTTTTTTTCCTTGTTCTTCCCCATATTTAGCTCTTGAAGTATCCTTTCCCATTCTAGAAGTCGGTATGACATTTGGCAGGATGATCCCAATGACATTTAAAGGACGGGGGAGGACTTCAAGAACCGGATCAGAGGAGTGTCGGACCGGTTCAAAGTGACCTCGAGGTCATCATTTTCCAGACTTATAATTAAGCAGAGTTTACTCGAAATTTGCTTAAATCATTCCCAGAGTTTGGATCAAATGGCAGATTCGGTGGCTCGGTATGACAGATAATAAACTAAGAACCATCAAAAGCTCCACTCGAGTTCGGAAGACTTCAATAAGAGAAAAAAGGAAAGAAGAAGTAATTTTAACTTGGTTACGTAGAGGGCAGAGCAGGCTGACCCATGGATATCTGATGGCTCGGGAACCCCCTCCTCTGTGTCAGTGCTGCGGGGTGGGACTGTCTGTCAGACACATTCTGACTGAATGCATGGCATATAGTCCCCAGCGTGAAAATTGCAACCTTGCGGTGGATATTTCCGAAATTCTATCCAATAATAGCTTCCAAATTACCAAACTATTTAATTTCTTACAATTCACAAATCTCTTATCTAAATTATAAAACAAAATTATCTTCATCACATAGCCTTTCTATTCCGTACATACCTTCTTTATTATTATTAATCTACGCCTGTCCAAATAAGCCCGCTAGGATCCCCACAGACCTGTATCCATGACCCTCGTGGTCGAAATGCCTTAAAGAAGAGAGAAAAAAAAAATCATTCCCCCCCTCCCCCTGACAGATGATTTGGTCTGTTTAAGCAGAAACACTGAGGATGGGTCCTATTATTCGAAGTAGTTTACGCATATATTTAACGTAGAGTACACTGGTGGGCTGGCGTTTTACACCTAGGGACCTAAGCATCCCTTCCCTGGAAGCTCTGGGCTTCCCCCTTATTTTGTTACCTGTATGTTTATACTACCTAAACCAAGTCCTTCATAAAGTACTCAAGTCTCCCAGTTTCCTTAATGAACCTGAGAATGCTCTCGTGGTCCAATCTTCTAAAGTCTTTCTCTGCGATTACATCCTTAGCACACGCTCTATCACCAGGCTAGTTCAAAAGAAAACTTGACAAAATCAAAATGTAAGGAGAAGATACACAACTGTCACTCTATTTATATAACTAACAAAAATTACACTAGTTCAAAAGAAACAACAATATATAAAAAAAGTCAATTCACAAACAAAGAAAAGTGGATCTAACAAACACTGATAATAACTGCTTAAATCTTAACTTACTAATCTCTCTTATCCGGTATATATTGTTTCTTTTAGATTACAGTGTACTTGACGAAACATTTTGATATATAGGAATTGTCATAGGAAATATTTATTTCAGAGTAATGTTGTAATGGTGGCCGTGCGGGTTAGGTGGTCGCATGGTTTCACCATGGTTTGCGGGTTCGAATCCCGCCCGGGAGTGAGTTTTATTTCGTAGATAGAACTCTCTCCTGTGGCCATGAATGTCGTAAATAACTAGGTAATACCATTTAAAGAGTCATGGCTAATATGCATCAACAGTGTATCGCATAACAACGAATTATAACATATTTCTCTATGTCTAGAGGGCGCCGGTAGCTCAGTGGTATGCGTGCTTGCCTTCTGAGCTCAAGATCGTGGGTTCAAAACCCATCCGAGGCCCTCAGTTTATTTTATCTGGGAGGTAAAATAAACTTAAGTACGCCGTCCTTCGGATGGGACGTTAAGCGATGGTCCCGAGCCTGTACGATGTCAAGTACTCGTTAAAGACTCCTACCCAAGGTGAATAAAAATTTAGGGTAGGCAAAATTTAAGACTCCCGCAGTAGAGTCGGGCTCATGTCCACCAGCCATGCTCTTATAAATCACTCTTACTTCTCTTCTCTCAAATTTATTTCATACTGGAGTTACCGATGGGTATAAGAAAGTCACAATCAGAATGAGACTGTATAATGAAACATGGAAAACCGCTGACGTCAAAGCATTACTTTCATATTCCAGAATGAAGTGAATTTGAGGTGGGAAATGGGGAGAGAGAGAAAGTGGTCTGTAAAAGCGTGGTTGGTATAACAATGTCCTGTAATGTCCACATCACTGAACAATTTCAAATTTGAAAAATTATTTTTTTCAACACGTTTCTATAAGCACAAATTTTGTAAAAATGTTATAGATACAAATGTTGCATCAAAATTTTGTTCAACCAATAGTTCGAAAAATAAAAGCTTATTGACCCTTCGTCGTTCAAAGAGCTCTTTAACGATTTAAACATAGCTTAGGTTTAACAAATAGTGGAGAGGTAGGGAGGGGGAGGGGGGGGGGGGGCGTACTTCTCTATATTCTTCGGGAGGGGAGGAGTGGTTGGGGGAGAGGTGGAGGGGAGGGGGAGAGGTGGGGAAGGAATATATCTTATTTATCGAGCCATCCCACACAATTAGCTTTAGATAAAGTATTATAACATATTACTAGAACGCTATGGGACTTCTCAGGTCAGCGCTCTGAACTGTACGAGGTCTGTTAAAAAAAAACGCGGACTGACGTCATAAAACAAAATATACTTTATTTAGAAGTTACATGTGTGGGTCCCCTTCAAAGTACGCTCCTCCCCAACGCACACACTTATCACAACGGCGTTTCAACTTGTTAAAACAGTCCTGGTACGCTTCTTTTGTAATGTTCTTCAGCTGCTTCGTCGCATTTGCCTTAACCTCGGGAATCGTCTCAAATCGTCTTCTTTTCAAGGGTCTTTTGAGTGAGTTTGGGGAACAACAAAAAGTCACAAGGAGAAAGATCAGGTGAGTAAGGGGGGACCCTCCAGCAGCTGGTGGCCGAGTCTTGTTACCCGGCATTCACCCAATTTGTAGCGGAGTGCAGGAGGCGAAAAAACGCCTCCTAACCTCGAGCCTCGGCGGACCGCCGGTGTCAATAACACCTGGCGGGCCTAACCCGGTCAGCGCACTCCAGAAAGCTACAACCATGGTTCCTCATCGGGAGGACGAAGAGGGTGTTATGGTCCCACACCAGGGACGAAAGCACCCAGAAGCTCTGGGAGGAGGTTTTAGTGGGTGCGATTCCCACACTGTTGGGAAGCTCGATACTTCCCTTCGTCCGCTAGGGATTTCCTCCTTCCAGAGAGAGTAAGGGGGTGGGGAAGAACAGTGATCGAGTGTTTGCCGAAAAACTCACGAGTTCTGAGGTCTGAATTTCGCAGCAATGCGATGCATCTTCAATTTTTCGGTCAAAATCTCGTGACAAGATCCAACTGATATTCCACACTCTTCAGCAAGCTCCCTGACGGTCAGATGTCGATTTTCCCGCACCAGGGTGTTGATTTTGTCGACGTGTGGGTCGTCAGTTGACATGAAAGGACGTCCAGGACGCTCAATCGACTGTCGACCACTCTTAAAACGTTCATACCACTTGAAACTCGTATGCACAGAATATTTATTATTTCAGAAATTACTAGGGGGGACTCCTAATTACGTCAATGGGCTATGCTGAGCGACAGGTCATGTGATGTTCAATTATCCAGTCATTGTCTCTAGGATGGATTGTTCAGTGGACAGGTCTCTATAGAAGCGGGGGTCTATCAACAGAAGACATAGTCACTCTTTGTTCTACCTTGGAAACACCATCAGAAGGCTCTTAATTAGATCCCTGCTCTGAGGCAGGCTGCTTCATGGTCACTGGGGCTGACGAACCCTAAACCTGGTTGTCTCATTGAAAAATTTCAACAAAAATACAAGAAAAAAAAATTCGTCGTTGAACCACTATATTTCCCCAAAACTAATTAATTATATACGTTTTGGCTCTCACATCAATGCCAATCAACCGTCTGGGGGCTAAAACTCAATATTCGACTTACATAATGATCCGGGAATCGTGGTTCGAGTCCGGGTTCAGAACCAGGTTTAGAGGGAGAGCTGAAACTTCTATGTGAATCGAAGGGTAGAGTCAAATTTGGATATCGAAGGACCTTCAAAAGAGAAATAACCAAAGGTAACTGTCCACCAAGTAAAGAGATCAAAGTTTTATAGGGAGATCATAACTTACGTGTGAATTGGCGTGCAGCCTCAAATTCGGATGTCGAAGGACCTTCAAAAGAGAAATAACCAAAGGTAACGGTCCACCAAGTAAAGAGATCAAAGTTTTATAGGGAGATCATAACTTACGTGTGAATTGGCGTGCAGCCTCAAATTCGGATGTCGAAGGACCTCCGAAGAAGTATAAACAAGGAAGGATCCGTCGAATAAAGAGATCGAAGGTTTAAAGAGAGCTCGGAAACTTTTGTATCTGTCGGGGTAATGGGATAACCTTAAATTCAATGATCGTAGAACCTTCAAAAGAGGAAAAACAGTTACGTCATTGTGAAGGACGATATATCAAAGGACTCTCAAAAGTCTCAGAAGGTAAGGATCATAGGAATAAGGAGACTCGAAAATTGAAATACCCGGTTCAGGAGACGCCAGAGACCATGTCGGTTCTACCCGGAATCGTCTACCGGTCCTACTAAAGGTAGGCTATCATGGTATCATATCAAAAAACATTATTTGATTTAAAGCTTTCATTTTCATGGCAGAGTTCCTCCGTAGGTACCTTAAAGGTCAGTCCAATGTACGTTATTGTTTTATTTATTCATTTATATATATATATTTTTATTTTCGACATTTTCATACATTCATTTATAATTGACTAATTATATATATATATTATTTTTCATATATTGTTATAGTTACATTGTTTTATTTCTTTTCTATATCTCGCACATTGGGACCTGATGATGGGACGTAAGAACGTCCAGAAACATCGTTGGGATAAAAACACTTCTGAAGAGTTTTTTTTGAAAAAGAGTTATCTTAATTTTTATTAAATTGAAAAAAGTGTCTACTTATTATAAACGTATCTTGTATTAATTTCGTTTATATACTCATATATTTTTAAGTATTTATTTGTTCAGTTTTTATTAATTTCATTTTACTTTTTTTAATTGTTTTGTTATTACTACTAATCATATCTGTATTAGACTCAAGTAGTTATAAATCTAGAGGGCGCTATCTTAATGTATCAATTCTTTTGATGTATCCTATTACCATGTATTGGTTTAATGGAAATATATTTATTATTATTATTATTATTATTATCTGGTAGAAGCCTATCTACCTACATTGCTATATTTATCATTTTCCAAAAATATATGGAATCGGTGCAACAAGGTCCACTTATATTCTATATAATATATAGAAGATATTATCTTCTTTGGCTAATTTAGTTTGGATCAACCAAAATATATTTTTGCTTATGGTTGACTATCATCGTATCTGGTTGATGTAACTACCGACATTGCCACCTATATTCTATATTTCTCCTTGAGATCAAACAGAACAAATTTGTTGACTATCAAGGTATCTGGTTGAAGTGATTCCGACATTGCATATTGATTTTTTTTTTTTAGAAAATGTAAGGATTTGGCTATTATCGTATCTGTATGAAGACTTTCTACCAAAATTGCTGTATTATTTCCTTTTTTTTCCCACAAAATGGAGGGAGGATGTCATAAAATATATTGCAAGTGTTGTTTATTTTTTTTTGCAAATTTTTAATTTCATCTTTTCACTAAGGGACAGAATACGGATAAGTTAGACTACTGGTCTGCATCAGAGGGATCTAGGGGAGGGTCTATCCCCTTCCTTACTCTTCGTCTCTATATATCCCATATCCTACAACACTCATTTTTTGTTTTTCTTTCTCTCTTCACCCCCTCATTCATTTGCATCCCTCTTGGTATTACCGAATGATACAGGGCAATTCGCACAAAGTTCGCTCTAAGAGCATCAATCAACTACGCCTGGAGAGATGACAGCATTAAAGTGCATTCATATGCAGAAAAAAAATGAAACATGATTTTGAATAACGGACGATTTGAGACGGACTGAAGTTCCTGTTTTGAAATCTTCGACATGGATGGATGAACTTCAGGTCGTCAGCGTACATAACGTACATATTGTGTAAATATGTAAAGGATGGACAAGGGTATTTACATACATAAGGATGGGAAAAGTGGGCACTGCCCAGGTAGCTACCCTTTCTATACAAGAGACACCCCTAATTATGACAAGGGGGTAGTGAGGGGTCATCGTAGAGGAGGCCCCCTCCAATTATTATAACGTACCCACAGACCTCAAAAGGAACCACCTCTCCTAACCTCACAAGAAACCAGACACCTAGCACTATTTAATGAATAATTTCTACTTTCTTCTTTTTCTTTTTTACTCAGCTGTACAAAGTATAGGAGAAGTTATGTAATCGGTCAGAATTCGATGTTGAGTTTTCACCAAAATTTCATGTTTTCCGACCCCCTGATTCCAAGACTGAAAAAAAAAAAAATGATAGTGACACCAAATCGGAGGACTCTAATAATTACCGATATATCGACACAGACTTTAGTATGAGGATCCAGAAGCTCCTATGAAGTCAATTATTGACTTTTAGCCAAAACGGTCCATTGATTTTGAAGGGAGAGCGAAAACTTATTTGATTAATTCATGCTGTAGAAGTATAGCTCAGAGGTAGCGTGCCAGAATGAGCTCAAGATCGCGGGTTCGATACCTTTTAGTGATTTTAATGATTAATAGAGTCGACAGTATCTTTTCAATGTAGAAGGAATTCGAGGTTCTGTCGTGTAAATGAAAATTCAATATTTGGCCAACGTTTCAGAAACTATTTACATATTTCCTTCTTCAGGGCCTACAGTGAAGGTCCTTCACCACACACATCCACTCAAGTCACTATAAAGTAATTTTTATTTATTTACAAATCATTTTCCCGTTCTGGGGAAGATCATTGCCGGTGATTCACCGATCACTTTTTATGTGTAGTAGATGACTAAGTCAAAAAATGGCCACCCCTGCGCTAGAATGTAGGGTAAGCTACCCTCCTATTTTATTTTTATATATATTTTTTTTCAACAATTTCCATACAATTGATCAGTTTATCTCCCTGTGCGGTTGAGACAGTTAGCCATCGTTGTCAATGGTTACATTGACGTTCAGTGAGCACGTTCCCTGCTCGTTCCGTTTTGTTACCCCCCCCCCCCCCCCCCCTCTCCTATTGTTGCCAAATCGCGACCAGCGGTCACCCTAGACACCGTGACCAGAACCTATATAACCATTGGGTAATGTTCTATCTAGCACTGTCTAGTCAACCATCATGCGTCTCTCTTTCACGGTTTGTACAATATTTTCGTTATTTTTATTATTTATTTTGTACAATTTGTAATGAACATTGTTTTTTGTGTTTTTTTAATGATTTGTAGATTGCCATATTACTTTGTGCAGCTTGTGTGTGTGCCCGTATTGGGAATGATCTCTATACAAGAACAGGCAAGCAGATGGGAAGAGGTCATTATAGTGTTCATTATTTTTTATAAATTAACGAAAAAAACTATTTGGTAAAATAACCTAGTTATTTCGTACACACGTTGACGAGGGAAGTGAGTTACAAGCTGACGATCGAACTACATATTCAAATTTGAAGAGAATAGATGACGTTTTAATTTTTTTTTTTTTTTTTTTTTTTTTGGCTTTATGTACGGTGCAAATTAGCCATGTCAATGTGTTATATATAATTATTTAAGACATCCATGGCCCCGGGAGGGAGTTCTATCAACGAAATAAAACTCACTCCCGGACGGGATTCGAACCCGCAAACCATGGTGAGACCATGCGACCAAAGCCCTACGCTTTAGCCCGCACGGCCACCATGGCCCCCGACGTTTTAATTAAAAAATTAAAATACACAATTTCTTTGTCAAACTTCACTATATATTCTCAAATACTCAACTAGTTTCGCCGTGTTAAGGCATTATCAAGAGTCACTTATAAACTGTGTGTTTATAGTGAAGTTTCACAAAGATATTGTGTATTTTAATTATCTATTCCTAGAATGGAGCTTCACAAAGTAAATCTGGAAACCCTAAATTATTTAACGTTTTAATTGCCTAGTTATAACCTTTTATTGACAATAAGTTATTACTCACATTTTTTTTCTATAGTTAGTTCCCTTTTTTTCTCTGTTAATATTATTTATATATAATATTTCATAACCATTTTTACACTTTATGTATTATTTTTATATACTAAAAGTTAAACAAGTTCCCGTTATTTTTTTCATTAGCTTTTCACTATAACGACACATGTATTCGGCCATTTCTTTTTTTACCATTCAGGGGACATCTTAAGCA
Organism: Aradus depressus; assembly: GCA_963662175.1. NCBI lineage: Eukaryota > Metazoa > Arthropoda > Insecta > Hemiptera > Aradidae > Aradus > Aradus depressus. The sequence goes on from OY759219.1 coordinate 5,269,093, forward strand.
TAAAATTACTATCCTCGAGTTTATTTTATGTTTGATTTATAAAGTCGTTGAGTACTCCCAACTGGGCAGAGGATGAGCTGTCTACAAGTTGCTGAGCTTTACCAGCTATCTCTAAAATTAACGAAAGTTTTTCGTTAATTTATTTAATTTTTTTTTTTAATCAAAGAAAAAAATCACTAGCATCTCCTGAAATCGAACTGGAAATCTTATATGTTTTTGAGCTAATTTATGGGGATTTTGTGTTTTAGATCTTCCTGTAGAGAATAATGAAGATGAAGAAGAAGAAGAAGATGGAGAGAATGAAGAGGAATCTGCAGAAGATACAGATCTTCACAAGAAAAACCATTTCATGTAAGTTGTTACATAGATAGGTTCAACCGGAATGAGACCTCTTAATTTTTTTTCTCTGAGAGTTGAAAACCTTGAGCACGCCGTCCTACGGAGAGGACGTTAAATGGCTGTCTCGAGCCTATTCGATGTCAAGACTTCCTACCCTAGGAGAATAGACCTGGGTAGGCAAAAGGCTTAGGTCCCTTGGTGAACACGTCATCTTCACCATTTGATATTATCAATTGTTCGGTTCACCTTCAGACGATCCTTGTTACACTTTCCGAGTAAGAGACGATACAGATTCAATAAAGGTTCTTTATGTATAAAAGTATGTACACATAAAAAGAAACGAAGGAATTAGCCTACTAGTGAAATAGTGTACATCAGTTGCGTAGCTAGAGAATTTGGGCCCCAATGCAAGCGTTGGTAGAGGGCCCCCTCCCCTGAATTTAATTTTTTACATTTAAAACATGAAAATTTACTACACATTATAGATTACAGGTGGAAAAAAGAAAAACTAGAAAAGTTTGAAATTAAAATTTTTTCTTTCTCGATTTTGCTGAAGCAAATACATCTATCAGTTTGCATGTTCATTAATCAATAAATTTTCCACTAATACACAAAACTACACTAAAAACACAAAACTTGTTGACACACCGGCACGTGGTAAATTTCCTGTCGGGTGAACCCGGCCGTTTTTAACTGTGACATCAACACAAGCGCCTGAGACAAGCTGGGAAATAGCTTCCTGTGCATCAACGCCATCTAGTGATTCGTGATTGAATTAACTCCTAGTAGACTGTGTGCGCGCATTTTCTCACTTCCATTCCCAATAGAACATCTTCTGACTGGGTACAGACATGCAAAAAATATGTGCCATTGTGAATATTAAAAATATGGATGATATTAATTTCATCATTAATTACTAGTCTAATTTTTTAAAAAATGTTTCACAAAATTTAAAATAATCAATTTTTTCTCGGAGCCTCGACTTGCAAAGGGCCCCAATGCGACCGCATTGTTTGCATTGGCATCGCTACGCCACTGGTGTACATTCTTTTTAGTGTGTTAGACTACATCTAGTGTTTAGAATTGGAATTAGTTTCGATTGTGGCCCCCGGAGGGGTTGGAAACCAACTGGAATGACGACTCGAGGGAGGTTTTTATTTCTAATGTTTGACGTGACCCAAATACACAGTTCAAGTGGTTTGTTTATAGAACCTTTTACACAAAGAATGTTAGATATAAAACTTGTAAAGAACAAAACTTGTTGCATGGGACTCTTTCATTTATTTTTTTTTTATTTAAGAATTGAATGAAAAACTGTGTTTCACCGGCAGTGTAATTCTCAGATTATTTTTAATGAATCAAGTTTCCTTCCTCAAATAAAATTGCATGTCGATACATAAAAGCAACAATTATTAGGCTCATTCCTTCGATCGATGCCTTCGAAAAATTAATAAGTGATGTCCTTATGTGGTTCTGGGTCGTATAAAATTGCATGGCTATAGATTCATTCTATCTTGAATTATTAGGAACTTTGAGTGAAGTCCCTTTAATCCTCTTCCCTTTCAACAAATTTGACTTGAAATCAATAATTCTCGTCCTTATAATGTTCTGCAACCATATAAACAATTTATTTTTCTTATATTTGTTCTAACGAGGGCGCCGGTAGTTCAGAGGTAGCGTGCTATCCTACTGAGCTCAAGATCGCGGGTTCAAAACCCGTTTTTTTTTTATCTGGGAGGTGAAGGAATGTTAAGCGAAGGTCCCGAACTTGTGTGATATCAGGTATTCGTTAAAGATACTTATGACAGCTCTTCCTATATAATTTCAACTTTTGAGTATATAATTTCGTGAAAATGTTTTCCTTTGAAGCGGAGTTATCATGAAAGAATCCAGGCTTTCATAAACTTCAGGTTGAACTCATAAACTATAAAAAAGAACAAGAAAAAAATAATAAAGAGACATTGTCCCTTTAATTTATACACAAAAAAATAAAATAAATAAAAATTACATGTGCTCATGTAATACATGTACCGTACTCATTATGTTGATGATGATGTCAGTATTAATGTGAACGTGTTGGGTTCGCAGGGACCAGTACTTCCTGCAGTCGGGGCCTGTTCAGTACGAATTCGGCCACACCTGCGAGGACCCCGACGAATGGCAGCAGAGATACGAAAAACATGACTTCGACAAGCACCGACACAGCGGGCAGGTATGCAACTTCCTTACCAACTAAATGTTGTATTTTCAAAGTCTGCGAAAATTCAAACATTCCAGCTATCATCCTCAAGTCCCCCAAACTCTATTTTATCTCCTAAGTTATCCCTTCACTCTAAAATCAATTGGTCGATTTCCTTGAATCACACTAAATTTCAAGTCGATACATTCATTTGAAGGCAGTTATTAGTGAGTTCAACTTCCTCCTCTGCCCCTCCCCTCTCCCAATTCTCTTTAACTAATTTTGCAGAAAATATATGAGATGTCGTTTTTACGGGGTTTCGGATTTACATAAGACATTTTTTTTGGGGTGTATCCATTATATCTGCAGTTATTAGAAATTTTATGTGAAGCCTCTCCTCTAATATCCTTCATTTTGGTCAATAGGGCTGAAAGCCAAAGTGTATCGTCTTTATGGGTTTCTGGGTACACATGGTGGGGAATGAGAGGAGAGATCTTGTGCGAGAGAATTTGAGTGGGAAGAAAAGTTTCTGCGGAATGTTTGGAATCGGAATTTGATTAATTCATTGACAGTGGGAATATTTAGATCTCTGTGTGTAGGGCTTTGTTGGTGACATCGAAAGGAGCGTTGAAAATTCGTCAGAAAATTTTGAACTGGAATGCTTTGATACGCTTGATGTTGGATTGTACAGCTGTACCCTAAAGTTCGAGTCCTAGTAATAAATATCTACATAAAATTTTGTAATTTCAGATAAAATGGGGAGACGCAAACGGAGCTCAAGGGGAACACTACTGGGATCTGAATCACGGACAGGTAACGTTCTTTTGTAAAATAAAAAAATAGGTTTATTTCAAATAGCCTACTGAGATCCAGATCGCAGGTTTGAAACCCGGCTCAAGCGCTTAGGTTTTTATGTGGAAGGTGCTCCTACAGTGAAGCAGTGCTTCTCCGTCGCTCTAATGGACATGACTGCGACTCTAAAGTGGAAGCTATATTTTGCCTACCCAGGGTTAGTTACCATTTACGGACAATCACGATGTGCTCAAGATTCTTTCATCTAGGCGATATGCCCTCATTGTTAAAGCCCCAACTTTAAAAGTAAAATATAAAAATAATGTATTTATTTACATTAATAATATTGCAAGAATAACAGAGTCAACAGACTGAAAGATAATTCAGAATTTTAAAAATATATTGCAGAATAGGTTGAGAGTCATGAGACATTATTATTTGATTCCCCCCTCCCCCCGTATAGAAACATGGTAAATTGAACTTTGATATTGTAATAATAGTGTAAATATACATATAAATATTAATTTGTATTATATTGTTTAATTTTATGTTTTAGGATGAGAACGAAGAAGTGAGCTGATAAGAGTTATGCAGTTTGAATATAACTTTCATCACAGAAACATTACTTAAATCAGTGAATTCTGTTTTTGTTCAACTCTGGAAATTCATTGTATCCAAAATAAAAACAATAAATAAATAAAGGGGAATAAAAACCATTTAAATAACTGTTATTGAGACTGGATGAAGACAGAGACAGCTACAAGTGACACAGTCACAGTAACACAATCACTGTGATCAGGAACAGGTGCCGCCAACTTGCCCAAAGTCGAGATTTACTTCAAGAACTAACTAATCGGATTATTTTAGTCTAATAATCTGCCCCTGCCAATTACCTAACAAGAACACAGTCTGAATTTCTTTATTCTCTGCTTTTCGATCATTAGGGTTATAAATAAAGGGTTTTTCTTAATTAGAAACATTGAATCATTTTCTTAACCCTCTAGTACACTCGCCTTTCATTGTTACATTAGTACACTCGCGCGGCACTCAGTACCGCATGCTTTACTATTTAGTTTTTCAGCAGTTTTGTACCCTCCAATAACTCCAAAAAGTTATTATTAAGCCTCAGGGGTGGGACGGTACAGCTGGAGCAGTGACGTGTCACCTAATCTCGGGCCGGAGCAGTTGCTACCTGCTCCATTGGTTTGAAATTACCGGTACAGTTTGGAGCAGAAGCAGTGGACACAGGACCTTGGGAGGGAGGTTTTCTCAATGATCTCTGCTCCTGTTCCGCTGTACCGGTACTCGGATCGAGATTGCCGTCACTCCAGTTTCCCCTCCTGTTTTTTTAGGATCTGTGACTGGACAGTCCGAAACAAAATGCCGCTTGGCGGAAAAAGCGCGCCGTTTTCAAAATCCCCTCCTTCCTTCATTATTTTATTTTCCTTTAACTGAGTCTTACATTGAACATTGGACATGCTATGACATAAAAATTCAATCCTCATGCGGTTATTCCTATATCAGTACCGGTACCGGGTACTGCAGGTAGAAGGGAGGGCATAATATAAATTATTAGAATAATATCTAGAAATAAATGTGTTAATATTATAATTATGTAGCAATAACTATAATTAAATTATAAGAGGTAGGTCAATAATTAGTAATATACACTCAGTTGTAATATAGAAATTTATTACAATGGAACAAAGAACATAAAATAAAATAACCAAATAAAATAAAATAAACATAATATCATTTTTGATTAAAGTTATGATTTAAAAATAACAGCATTCTTGCCTTCATTTGTGATAATTGGGTTCTGTGACTGTCACTGGACCGGTTAATTGTAAATGCTCCAAGCGCGTCACTGGAGCAGTTGGACCTATGACAGAATTTTCCCGGACCGGCACAACCCTATTAAGCCTCCTGAATGCATAACAATGTTTTTAAGCTTTATTGAAAACAAAATAATGCAAAACTGTTTAAAAAAAGTAACAAAAATTGAACCTTTTAAACAATGTTTAAGAATTACATATATTGAAGTAAAGAAAAACGTCTTTATATTGAAAAAATAAAGAACAATATAATTAATTATAAATAGTTTATTTTTATTATAAATTAGTCGTAGGTACAAGGAAAAACTAAAAAATTAATAATTAATTATTTTTAGGTTTTTAATTAATTATAATTAATTAATTAACACCTAATAATAATTATTATTTAATTATAAATTAGTAGTTCATGGAAAAAATTAACTATAACATAAAAATATACTTAGTTATAAAGAAAACAAATACGAAATAAAATATTTAAAAAAAGTTACATTAACATAGGGACCGCGAAAATAAAAAGTTAGTAAATTTGCGGCACGGAGTGCCGCGGCGAGTGTATTAAAGGGTAAAAAACCCAATAACTGCTATACTTATTCACTTTAAAAGGAACATGTAATAATTATTATATCTGATAGCAAGATTCTAAGTTGAGAAACTTATAATCTATATTAATAAAGCTGAAACGGGGTTTGTTTGTTTGTTTGTTTGTATGTATGTATGTATGTATGTTTGTTCCAGCATCACGCCCAAACCGCTGGACGGATTTTTATGAAACTGCCCATGTAGCATTCTTTTGAGCCCGATTGAATAATAGGCTATGTGGCGTCCCAAAATTTTGATCGGGAGGGGGGGTTGTAAGGGGGGCCTAAGTATATAAATAGTGCTAACTCATTAACTAATGGTCCAATTGTCATGAAATTTCACACGTAGTCTTTTTAAAAGCCAAACAGGAAAAAAAGGTGTGTGGCGTCCCAAAGTTTTGAACGGGAGGGGGGGTTGTGGGGGGGCCTAAGTATAAATATAGAGCTAACTCATTAGCTAATGGGCGAATCGTCATGAAATTTCACGTAGTATTTTTAAAAGCCCAAGAGGAAAAAAAGGTGTGTGGCGTCTCAAAGTTTTGAACGGGAGGGGGGGTTGTAAGGGGGGCCTAAGTATAAATATAGAGCTAATTCTTTAACGGTTGGTCGGATTGTCACGAAATTTCACATGGAGTATTCCTGAAGGCCAAATAGAAAAATAAGGTGTGTGGCGTCCCAAAGTTTTGAACGGGAGGGGGGGTTGTAGGGGGCCTAAGTATAAATATAGAGCTAACTCATTAACTAATGGGCGAATCGTCATGAAATTTCACGTAGTATTTTTAAAAGCCAAATAGGAAAAAAAGGTGTGTGGCGTCCCAAAGTTTTGAACGGGAGGGGGGGTTGTGGGGGGGCCTAAGTATAAATATAGAGCTAACTCATTAACTAATGGGCGAATCGTCATGAAATTTCACGTAGTATTTTTAAAAGCCAAATAGGAAAAAAAGGTGTGTGGCGTCCCAAAGTTTTGAACGGGAGGGGGGGTTGTGGGGGGGCCTAAGTATAAATATAGAGCTAACTCATTAACTAATGGGCGAATCGTCATGAAATTTCACGTAGTATTTTTAAAAACCAAATAGGAAAAAAAGGTGTGTGGCGTCCCAAAGTTTTGAACGGGAGGGGGGGTTGTAAGGGGGGCCTAAGTATAAATATAGAGCTAATTCTTTAACGGTTGTCGGATTGTGACGAAATTTCACATGGAGTATTCCTGAAGGCCAAATAGAAAAATAAGGTGTGTGGCGTCCCAAAGTTTTGAACGGGAGGGGGGGTTGTAGGGGGCCTAAGTATAAATATAGAGCTAACTCATTAACTAATGGGCGAATCGTCATGAAATTTCACGTAGTATTTTTAAAAGCCAAATAGGAAAAAAAGGTGTGTGGCGTCCCAAAGTTTTGAACGGGAGGGGGGGTTGTGGGGGGGCCTAAGTATAAATATAGAGCTAACTCATTAACTAATGGGCGAATCGTCATGAAATTTCACGTAGTATTTTTAAAAACCAAATAGGAAAAAAAGGTGTGTGGCGTCCCAAAGTTTTGAACGGGAGGGGGGGTTGTAAGGGGGGCCTAAGTATAAATATAGAGCTAATTCTTTAACGGTTGTCGGATTGTGACGAAATTTCACATGGAGTATTCCTGAAGGCCAAATAGAAAAATAAGGTGTGTGGCGTCCCAAAGTTTTGAACGGGAGGGGGGGATGTGGGGGGGCCTAAGTATAAATATAGAGCTAACTCATTAACTAATGGGCGAATTGTCATGAAATTTCACGTAGTATTTTTAAAAGCCAAATAGGAAAAAAAGGTGTGTGGCGTCCCAAAGTTTTGAACGGGAGGGGGGGTTGTGGGGGGGGCCTAAGTATAAATATAGAGCTAATTCTTTAACGGTTGGTCGGATTGTCACGAAATTTCACATGGAGTATTCCTGAAGGCCAAATAGAAAAATAAGGTGTGTGGCGTCCCAAAGTTTTGAACGGGAGGGGGGGATGTGGGGGGGCCTAAGTATAAATATAGAGCTAACTCATTAACTAATGGGTGAATCGTCATGAAATTTCACGTAGTATTTTTTTAAACCAAATAGGAAAAAAAGGTGTGTGGCGTCCCAAAGTCTTGAACGGGAGGGGGGGTTGTAAGGGGGGCCTAAGTATAAATATAGAGCTAATTCTTTAAAGGTTGTCGGATTGTCACGAAATTTCACATGGAGTATTCCTGAAGGCCAAATAGAAAAATAAGGTGTGTGGCGTCCCAAAGTTTTGAACGGGAGGGGGGGATGTGGGGGGGCCTAAGTATAAATATAGAGCTAACTCATTAACTAATGGGCGAATTGTCATGAAATTTCACATGTAGTATTTTTAAAAGCCAAAAAGGAAAAAAAAGGTGTGTGGCGTCCCCAAGTTTTGAACGGGAGGGGGGTTGTGGGGTAGGCGTAAATTTGAAGATAGTGATAGATCATTTACGGATGATCGGATTGTCATGGAATTTCTTATGTAGTATTCTTGATGGCCAAATAGAAAAATACACTATGTGACATCTTCAAAAATTGAACAGGGGGGAGGGGGGGGGGGGGGGGGAAAGCATAAAAAAATGCTGACTGATTAAAGGGTAATCGGATTGTCATGAATTTCATATGTAGTAGTAACTATGTATTCGCTGTTGGTCCGCTGTTGCAAGGCATTTACTAGCTGTGGTGCCCAGCGTTCCTGATATCGTACTAGCTGTGGGGTCCGCCGTCGCAAGGCACATACTAACTGAGATGCCCAGCGTTCCTAACACTAGCTGTGGGGACCGCCGTTACAAGACACTTACTAGCTGTGGTGCCCAGCGTTCCCTAACTACGTAATAGCTGTAGGCCGTCGCAAGGAATATACTAGCCGTGGTGCCTAGCGTACTAGGATGTGGGGTCCGCCGTCGCAAGGCACATACTAGCTGTAATGCCCAGCGTTACTAACTTCTTACTAGCTGTGGTGCCCATTGATGCCAAGTATTCACTAGCTGGGGTTTCCGCCGTTGAAAGGCGCATACTAGCTGTGGTGCCCAGCGTTCCTAACTACGTAATAGCTGTAGGGTCAGCCGTCGCAAGGAACATACTAGCCGTGGTGCCTAGCGTTCCTAACTACGTATTAAATGTGGGGTCCGCCGTCGCAAGGCACATACTAGCTGTGGTGCCCAGCGTTCTTAACTACGTACTAGATGTGGGGTCCGCCGTCGCAAGGCACATACTAGCTGTAATGCCCAGCGTTCCTAACTTTTACTAGCTGTGGTGCCCAGCGATGCCAAGTATTCACTAGCTGGGGTTTCCGCCGTTGAAAGGCGCATACTAGCTGTGGTGCCCATGGGTCTTAAAAACTTACTAGCAGAACTTTAGTTGAAGGACTATAAGCCTTATTCCGTATGAATAATCGAAAATTATAACATCATGAATGTGGTGTCGAAGGATTGAATAGACTTATAGGAAATATTGAGAGAAAATTCAAAGTTCCCCGGGCAACGCCGGGTATTACTGCTAGTGTGGAATATAAGTGGGCTTTGCTACCTGGTTTTGACATATTTTCTGAAAAACAAATTAATACAGCTATGTTGGTAGATAGGCAGCATCCAGAAACGAAGATGGTCAACCAAAGAAAGATTCAGATGTATCGGGAAAGTCCCATCCGAAGGACGACGTGCTCAAATTTATTTTCATCTTCCCGATTAAAACATCTGACCTAAGTGACTTGGCTAGATTTCTAAATGGCGATCCTGAGCTCGGTAAACTCCATTCTTCAAATTTCTCGCTTCTAAACGGTTTATAGATTTAATATTTGTTAAAACTGAAGATCAACCGGGATATCTGAATCCTACACAAAAATTTAAATACAAATGTTTTTCGAAAAAAGTCGGACTAAATACCATTCTTCAAATTTCCTGCTTTTTAACGGTTTATAGATTTAATATTTGTTAAAACTGATATACAGATTCAGATATATCGGGGAAATCCCATCCGAAGGACGACGTGCTCAAATTTATTTTTAACCTAAGTGAAATGTCAGCTACCCAGGTTTAGATACGTAACATACGACTCATTATCGAGTACCTGACATACGAAAAAGCCCTCGATCATAGCTTAGAGTCCAAACCGAAGGACGACGTGCTCAAGTTATTTTTAACGTAAATGAAATTTCAGCTACCCAGGTTTAGATACGTAACATACGACTCATTATCGAGTACCTGACATACGAAAAGGCCCTCGATCATAGCTTAAAGTCCAAACCGAAGGACGACGTGCTCAAATTTATTTTTATCTTCCCGATTAAAACATCTGACCTAATTGACTTGGCTAGATTTCAAAATGGCGATCCTGAGCTCGGTAAACTCCATTCTTCAAATTTCTCGCTTTTAAACGGTTTTTAGATTTAATATTTGTTAAAACTGATGAACAACCGGGATATCTGAATCCTACACAAAAATTTAAATACAAATTTTTTCGAAAAAAGTCGGACTAAATACCATTCTTCAAATTTCCTGCTTTTTAACGGTTTATAGATTTTTATATTTGTTAAAACTGATAGACAAATTCAGATATATCGGGGAAGTCCCATCCGAAGGACGACGTGCTCAAATTTATTTTTAACATAAGTGAAATTTCAGCTACCCAGGTTTAGATACGTAACATACGACTCATTATCGAGTACCTGACATACGAAAAAGCCCTTGATCATAGCTTAGAGTCCAAACCGAAGGACGACGTGCTCAACTTATTTTTAACGTACCTATATGAAATTTCAACTACCCAGGTTTAGATACGTAACATACGACTCATTATCGAGTACCCGACATAAGAAAAGGCCCTCGATCATAGCTTAAAGTCCAAACCGAAGGACGACTTGCTCAAATTTATTTTTATCTTCCCGATGAAAACATCTGACCTAAGTGACTTGATTTCTAAATGGCAATCCTGAGCTCGATAAACTCCATTCTTCAAATTTCTCGCTTTTAAACGGTTTTTAGATTTAATATTTGTTAAAACTGAAGAACAACCGGGATATCTGAATGCTACACAAAAATTGAAATAAAAATGTTTTTCGAAAAAAGTCGGGCTAAATACCATTCTTCAAATTTCGTGCTTTTTAACGGTTTATAGATTTAATATTTGTTAAAACTGATGAACAACCCGGATATCTGAATCCTACACAAAAATTGAAATAATAATGTTTTTCGAAAAAAGTCGGGCTAGATACCATTCTTCAAATTTCTCGCTTTTTAACAGTTTTTAGATTTAATATTTGTTAAAACTGATAGACAGATTCAGATATATCGGGAAAGTCCCATCCGAAAGACGACGTGCTCAAGATTATTTTTAACCTATGTGAAATTTCAGCTACCCAGGTTTAGATACATAACATACGACTCATTATCCAGTACTTGACATACAAAAAGGCCCTCGATCATAGCTTGAAGTCCAATCCGAAGGACGACGTGCTCAACTTATTTTTAACGTAAATGAAATTTCAACTACCCAGGTTTAGATACGTAACATACGACATATTATCGAGTACCTGACATACGAAAAGGCCCTCGATCATAGCTTGAAGTCCAAACCGAAGGACGACGTGCTCAAATTTATTTTTATCTTCCCGATTAAACCATCTGACCTAAGCGACTTGGCTAGATTTCTAAATGGCGATCCTGAGCTCGGTAGACTCCATTCTTCAAATTTCTCGCTTTTAAACCGTTTTTAGATTTAATATTTGTTAAAACTGATGAACAACCGGGATATCTGAATCCTACACAAAAATTGAAATACAAATTTTTTCGAAAAAAGTCGGGCTAAATACCATTCTTCAAATTTCCTGCTTTTTAACGGTTTATAGATTTAATATTTGTTAAAACTGATAGACAGATTCAGATATATCGGGGAAGTCCCATCCGAAGGACGACGTGCTTAAATTTGTTTTTAACATAAGTGAAATTTCAGCTACCCAGGTTTAGATACGTAACATACGACTCATTATCGAGTACCTGACATACGAAAAAGCCCTCGATCATAGCTTAGAGTCCAAACCGAAGGACGACGTGCTCAACTTATTTTTAACGTAAATGAAATTTCAACTACCCAGGTTTAGATACGTAACATACGACTCATTATCGAGTACCCGACATACGAAAAGGCCCTCGATCATAGCTTAAAGTCCAAACCGAAGGACGACGTGCTCAAGGTTTTTCGAACCTAAGTGAAATTTTAGCTACCTAGGTTTAGTTACATTACATACGACTCATTATCCAGTACCTGACATACAAAAAGGCCCTCGATCATAGCCTAAAGTCTAATCCGAAGGACGACGTGCTCAAATTTATTTTTTTCTCTCCCGAATAAAACATCTGACCTAAGTGCCTTGGCTAGATTTCTAAGTGGCGATCCTGAGCTCGATAGACTCCATATGTATGATAAAATAAGTTACCGTTTGGTTCCAACTAAAATTATCAAGGAAGAAATGTGGAATATAAGTGGACTTTGGAGATGGTAGTAGGAAGTTGGCAGGAGTGTTGGGTGATGTCACGTACCCTATGTTGAGCAGAACGTTCAAGTCTATATTAATAAAGCTGAAACGGGGTTTGTATGTTTGTATGTTTGTTCCAGCATCACGCCCATACGGCTGGACGGATTTTTATGAAACTTCACATGTAGCATTCTTTTGAGCCCGATTGAATAATAGGCTATGTCGCGTCCCAAAATTTTGATCGGGAGGGGGGGTTGTAAGGGGGGCCTAAGTATATAAATAGTGCTAACTCATTAACTAATGGTCGAATTGTCATGAAATTTCACATGTAGTATTTTTAAAAGCCAAAAGGAAAAAAAGGTGTGTGGCGTCCCAAAATTTTGAACGGGAGGGGGGTTGTGGGGTAGGCGTAAATTTGAAGATAGTGATAGATCATTTACGGATGATCGGATTGTCATGGAATTTCTTATGTAGTATTCTTGATGGCCAAATAGAAAAATACACTATGTGACATCTTCAAAAATTGAACAGGGGGGAGAGGGGGGGGGGGGCAAAGCATAAAAAAATGCTGACTGATTAAAGGGTAATCGGATTGTCATGAATTTCACATGTAGTAGTAACTATGTATTCGTTGTGGGGTCCGCTGTTGCAAGGCATTTACTAGCTGTGGTGCCCAGCGTTCCTAATATCGTACTAGCTGTGGGGTCCGCCGTCGCAAGGCACATACTAACTAGATGCCCAGCGTTCCTAACACTAGCTGTGGGGTCCGCCGTTACAAGACACTTACTAGCTGTGATGCCCAGCGTTCCTAACTACGTAATAGCTGTAGGCCGTCGCAAGGAACATACTAGCCGTGGTGCCTAGCGTTCCTAACTACGTACTAAATGTGGGATCCGCCGTCGCAAGGCACATACTAACTGAGATGCCCAGCGTTCCTAACACTAGCTGTGGGGTCCGCCGTTACAAGGCACTTACTAGCTGTGGTGCCCAGCGTTCCTAACTACGTAATAGCTGTAGGGTCCGCCGTCGCAAAGAACATACTAGCTGTGGTGCCCAGCGTTCTTAACTACGTACTAGATGTGGGGTCCGCCGTCGCAAGGCACATACTAGCTGTAATGCCCAGCGTTCCTAACTTCTTACTAGCTGTGGTGCCCAGCGATGCCAAGTATTCACTAGCTGGGGTTTCCGCCGTTGAAAGGCGCATACTAGCTGTGGTGCCCAGGGGTCTTAAAAACTTACTAGCAGAACTATAGTTGAAGGACTATAAGCCTTATTCCGTATGAATAATTGAAAATTATAACATCATGAATGTACTGTCGAGGAACTGAATAGCGATATAGAAGATATTGGGAGAAAAATCAAAGTTCCCCGGGCAACGCCGGGTATTACTGTACTGCTAGTAACTAAATAAAACGAAGTTAAATAAGTAATACAGATGTATCAGTCTAACTTATATTTTATTTTTCCCACAACTATTTTCGGCAATTTGCCATCTTCAGGTGGTGAATCTTATTTGAGAAAGGAAATGGACACGTATCAATCGGAGATTAGTTGGATACTGATCAGTATCATGGGGGTCCCTGATTGATATGTGTCCAGTTCTTTGGTCCCTGATTGATAAGTGTCCAGTTCTTTGGTCCCTGATTGATATGTGTCCAGTTCTTTGGTCCCTGATTGATATGTGTCTAGTTCTTTGGTCCCTGATTGATATGTGGCCAGTTCTTTGGTCTCTGATTGATATGTATCCAGTTCTTTGGTCCCTGATTGATATGTGTCTAGTTCTTTGGTCCCTGATTGATATGTGTCCAGTTCTTTGGTCTCTGATTGATATGAGTCCAGTTCTTTGGCCCCTTCTCTAGTAAGTTCCACCACCTGATGATGGCAAATTGCCGAAACTAGTTGTGGTAAAAAATAAAATATGTTGGACTGATACATCTGTATTACTTATTTAACAAGTAAATCCACTATATCCTATCACTAAGAACGAAAAAAAAACTTATTTTTATTTTTTTGAAATATTGTCTATTGAGGCACGAGGCAAGAAGTAATTTCTCATGGAATATACAATATTAAAAAAAAAAAAAGAGTATTTTTTTTGTTGATTTGGTGGTGAACTTTATCATGGTAATAAAATACATTATCTTCCCACTGACTTGGGAACTGAACGATGAGTCGATGTCTTTCATTTCTATAGAAGAATAATTGTCTTTATAGCCTATTATAGAATGCAACTATGAACTAGAGGGCGCCGGTAGCTCAGAGGACGTCAGAACGTTAAGCGATGGTGCCGAGCCTGTACCATATCAGGTAGGTACTCGTTAAAGATCCCTAACTTAGGTAACTAAACCTGGGTAGGCCAAATTTAGGAATCCCAGAGTAGAATCGGGTTCATGTCCACCAGAGTGACGAAAGAGGGCTCTGTCAGTTGGCGATACCATAGTTAAAGCCCGGACATGAGTCATAATAACGTAACTATGAACTACACAAATCAGGGATTAAATTTTCACAAATTACATTATTTAAGGTTTCCTTCTTTGTGATCTTAGTTTAATTTGTATCAAATTTTAATTAAGTCTAATTAGTATCAGCTGATGAAGGAAGGACAGATCGGGAGCTTTCCCTTCATCCGGTGTTCTGGCCCCCGTTACCGGAAGTATTACTGAGGACAATTGGCTAGCCTGGGAGGACAGGAAGGAAGTGTGTAGTCACCCGGTGGTGACCTTTCTCAACCCCTGGTCGGTTTGAGGGTCACTACTGGGTGGTTTTTCATCCCTCCCTGCTGCCCTCTGACCTCCAAGGGTCACTCAGCAGGTCACACGCCACTCCTGCTTGCAGAGGACAGGAAGGTCACTGGTTTACAGAAGGGCTTTTCCAAAATTGATAAATAAGCATTTAAATAACAATGATAAGCCCTGAAAATCTACAAACGCTAACGATTTTTTTTTTATGAAAGGGAGCGTTGGGGCTGAACATAAAATGAATGCTAGCTTTGTAACGGTTGATCGGATTTTCATAAAATTTCACCCTAGGCCAAGCGGAACAATAAGATATTTTCAGGCCATATCATTGTTACTAATCCATCGGCGGGTAACCTGCCACATACCACGCAATGGTATATGTACCACTAGTTTGTGAAATATTGAAACCACGGTGGCACTCTCTCTGGCAGGCGGGACACAGCCTACTACTACAGCACATTCATCGCTATGGTGGACATGAGCCCGACTATAGAGTCATTATAGAATGGGAGATCTGAATGTTGTCTTCCCTGATTTAACGAGTACCTGACATAGTACAGGCTTGGTACCATTGCAGAAACTTCACATCCAAAGGACGGCATGCTGAAGGTTTTTTCAAACCCCAGATGAAAAACCTATTAGTCTCGGTTTGCTTTCGAACCCGCGATCTTGAGCTCAGAAGGCAATCACGCATACCACTGAGGTACTGGGGTCCTCAATATGCAAATAAAATGACATAAAATATTAATTACTATGGAAATAATCGATAGTGTAAAATGACGTTTAATATAGTCAGACGTAAAAAAATCAATGTTTTTGAAATAACTATAAAATGAGAGACCACTTCGGCCAGGCGCTGTTGTCGTCTGTTTTCAGAATAAGGTACCAGTTTCACGCCAGATGAAAATTATCATAAATAGATATTCATGTTGCAAAAGAAAATTAGAAAAATTGATAAGGCAGGAAATTACTTTCATTTCCTGCGTTAGGATTTCGTTATCCACTGTTAAATGTGAAGAAGTAGGCAAGCATGGTACCTCTACTGGCGCCCTCTACTTTTATAAAACGTGATCAAATAAATTTTAATGCACTAACAACCACCTTCATAGTTTTTTTTTTTTCAACTAACTTTTGTTCTTGTTGGATTAATGGTAACTTTTATGTTTGAAAATTATTACCTGATATCGTACAGACTCGGGACGATTGCTTAACATTCTATCCGAAGAACGACGTGCTTTTGTTTTATTACCTCCGCAACAACTAACCTAAAGGCCTAAGCCTGGTTTCGAACCCGCGATCTTGAGCTCTTTTGTGAAGCACGCTATCTCTGGTGCCCTCTTTTCTTTTAATATATATCAAACATAAAAAAGGAAATCAAAGAAATAAAACCCAATTTGATACTCAAGTTGATTTTCTTCCAGAGACATTGATCAGCTAGTAGACGATATGACGTAGTCGAAGCCCTGGCATGAATCACAAAAACAAACAACTGGTAAGCTATTAGAAAAATCAATTGTAACAAATTGGAAACGTGCCTATTCTGTTGCCAATTTCTGTAATTTTTGATTTTGAACAAAATTGTATGTTCAAGAAAAATCTGCTACTATGATGGGATCATATTTGACTTTCTGTTTAGCAAAAAAAATATTGATTGAAAAATGTACCTCTGAGAGCTTTACTTGCGCAGTATAGTTCAAAAGAACACAGATAACTGATACAAATGTCTGAACCATCTGATTTGGGTCAGATAACAGGTAGGAAGCTCTAGTTTCCGTTTGTATATGATACTTATCTACAATGAATACATGCTCCAATGATAATGTATTCTACAGAATAGAAATACATAGAAAATTTGATATTGCCTATTCTTAAAGCTGTTTTGTCGCTCTGACGGACCTGAGCCAGACTACAATGGGAGTCCTAAATGTTGCCTATCCTAAATTGTTATTCACCTAGGGAGTTTTTAAGGAGTATCTAACATCGTACAGCCTCGGGGCCATCACTTGACGGAGGACGGCGTGCTCAAGATTTTTTCACCTCCCAGATAAAACATCTCAGGGCCATTCCTCCTGTCACCTCCTTAACTGTACCTTTTAGATTCTTTATTACTAAAACAAAACATTTAAATATATTTATTTAAATATAAATATATGAATTTTATTTTGACAACAAAATATGAAACCTTTTATTTAGTTTTGTTTTAAAGGAGGGTTCACCTATAAAGCAAGCTCAGGATCGAGGGTTTACTGAGGGGACCGGCCTTCGACGGAACAATCTGCGCCGATCAGCTCGTCCCCAGCCCGACAAATCGGCACAGTCGGCTTCCGTCACCAGCAACCGAAGATGCAGTCCCAAAATATGGAATCTGAAATAAATATCTTTCATTATTAAGTTCATTTTTTTTTTTTTTTCCAACAAATAAGAGAAACTACACCTACCTTTGGTCAATTTATTTCCTAGTAAGGAATATGGAAGGGTTGGAAGTGTCACGCCCCGCCCTGCAGAGGGCATTATTATCCAAGTTGATAAGCTACAGATCCGCCACACTCATGATTGTCTCATGGTCCTCGTGTCCTTGGAGGCTGCCTCATGTTCGGGTGAAAGTGTATCAGATCATCTCTCATCTCCACTCAGTGGCCCTTCTTACGTAACTTAGATATAACGGGTGGGTTGATGTGGACACCTAGAGACCTAAGCATTCATTGTTCTTATCACCTGGAACCTCAACTGTGGACATCTTAAATTTTGTCTACCCAAGTTTAGTCTCTAACGACTCGGGACCACTATTTAACGAGCCAAAAAAATGTCTGTCTGTATGTCGACACACGATAGCTCCCGAAAGAATGAATGTATCGAGGCGGAATATTATAAGTGAATTCCGAACCCTCTAACGAAGACACCTATTGTTTTTCAGCCAAATCTACTTAAGAGAAGGGGGCATTAAGGGAGGGCTTAACATAAAAATTGTAATAACTATCGATAGAATGTATGAATCGACACAAAACTTTATCTGTGGGACCAAAACCCTATAAGGACAAAATTATCGATTTTTAGCTAAATCAGCTAAAGGAGAGTAGGTGATTAGGGGGGAGCCTTAACTCAAAATTCTAATAACTGCTGATATAATGATCGTTATTGAATTTTAGACCAAACGGTCGATTAGTTTTGGACTGAGAGCGAAAATTTAGTTGATTAATTCTGGCCGGATTTCCGATTGTCTAGTGATTAGCGTTGCTAACTTGAGATTTTCTCAGCAATGCTAGCCACTAGACCATCGGAGATCCAGCCAGAAATAATTAACTCAAAATCACCAACAGAATTTAGTCTTCCTCTTTCCCATTTTATTTCTCCAGCTATACGAGGTATAAAAGAAGTTATGTAATCCGAAATACGAAATCGAGTTTTCACCGGAATTTCAATTTTTCGACACAAAACCTATTGATTTTCAGTCAAATCGGCCAAAAGGAAGGGGGCTTAGGGGGAAAGCTTAACACAAAATCTCTCATAACTGCCGATGTAATGAAAGTATAGTGTGGTAAATAATAAAGTGTTAATCTTAAATAAAGTGTAAATAAATAAAAATATAATTAATAATTGAATTATAATAATGAATAATAATATGAACAATAAATTACCACATTTCCTGTTAAAATTTTATTTTTTCTTTTATTTAATTTTGATTTCTACAGTAGTTTTTCGAAAAGGGCCCTAAAAAAATATCAAAAGTTCAAGACGTGCAATTTTGAAGAAAGTGCACGTATATTTAAAAAAATTTCAAACAACCAAACTTTTCATTTGGATTTCTATAGAGATGCCATTTTAATTGTTTTCAATAATATTAAATCTAATCCAGAGGTTCTTTAAATTACATATCTTACTGGGCCAACAGGGAAAATGAATATAATATAATTTGCTAGAACAAATATTGGGTATATGTTCTTAAATGTACATTATTAAAATTAAAAACTAAACATTGAATTAACATCAACATGATCAACATTAAAAAATTAAACATTGAAACAAACAAAAATCTTAAAAACTAAATTCTTAACGCTAATTCAATCTTTTTTTGTTTTATATTTTGGGCCATTCTCCAAAATTAAGTTATATATTTCTGGGCATACATCCTGTACATATAAACAAACAACAGTGGGTACCTTCTTTTTGGATCAATTTCACCGTCAATTCACTTCTATTTAGTTCATCACAATTTAAGCCTAAACACCACTGTCCATACATTCAGACCGTCGCCATTCAACCATGCCTCGACTCTCTACACACACTAATAAAACAGCTGATGCCGTGTTTTGTTTTTTACAATCATTTGTTTTAAAAGAAATGGTTTCTTATTATTTATTTATTAATTCAGTTTCTTTTTATAGAAAAATAAATACAATTAATTTCTTTATATTAATAATTTTTTTATGTGTGTATTCTTTTTATACATCACAATAGACGTAATATTTAGTAAGAGGATTCAGAAGTCACTACGTAAGTAACCGATTTACCAAAGACTTTTTATTTTTTCTTAGTTGATAGTGAGAAAAAACTTCGGAGAAATCTGTCCATGATGCTATCTGTGGAAGTAATTGTTCTTGTTGAAGGAGGTAGCAGGTACATTGAAAGTGAATTATGACCATGGTCAGATAACAGATAAAAGTAACAGTTAGTCTGGTGTCAGAGAGAAGAGAGTGGAGCGTGTCCAACTGGTTCCTTCAGATACGAGTATGTAGATCTGTTACCGCCGGAACTGTCTGCCCACTTCACAGATCACAGTTCCGCAGTGTTTCGTAACAGCTACCCACCCCACAGCTTCTTTTTAGACCCAACAGAACAACAAATTGGTATTTTGGAACATCATGATGATTCTTCGGGAGTAACAGATACTTCTGGTACCGGTTGGTCTCTTTAGGATTGTAATCCAGGGATTGGAACTTGATACAGAAATTTCAGGATTCAACTCTTTCAATCCCGGGATTTTTGAAATTGTTTAAAATAACATTTAAATATGTAAATTTAAAAAGAATGATTTATGAAAAAAAAAAATACTACTAAATATTACAGTTAACATAGTTATGCTGAAAAATATGCCCTTAAAAAGCATAATGTTTCCAAAGAGTTATCGCCTAATCTTGACCTCAGCTTGGTGCAAAAGTACCCAGCCACAGAAAAGGCCCTTTCGGCCTCTAATTGGTCGGTGGGATTGTTAGCAATGATCTGTGCACAAAGTTTATGTACAATCTTCTTTGACCACAGTTTTCGAAAACACTCATTTCTTCCTTCAGCTGCCTCTCCAGATCTTTCCTTCTCTTCGGTGAACTTGTTGTTGTAAACTTTTTTATTTCCCGTTTAAGTGCATTTCTCATTGATTTTTCGTCATTACCGGGTCCATGAAGTTCTCAACTTAATACTTTTCATTGGATTGTATTCGAAGACGAAGGAAGAGTATACCCAGCTATTTCAAAAAGCTTTCGGAGCTCTACTGAAGTCTCTCAAATTTAGATAAACTCCCTACTTGCTTTCTTTTAATATTATACCTAATTGTTATTCCCTTAAAATACATAGATATTTTTTTATAGATAAAAATAAAAATATTAATAAAAACTTAAAATAAAATAAATCCCGGGATTGAAAAATTTCAAATCAATAGTCAAAAAAATAATCAACAGTCTTGGAAATGTGATAAAATTGATCAAAAACAGCTCAACTGTTGGGTTGAGTAAGGAGATTCCAAATTCGTATATAATATATTTACCACTTCTCCCATTTATTTTTTGCTTTTTAAAAACTAGCAATTACAGACGTTTCTGAAAGCACTCTCATTATCAGTATCTATAATTTATCTGTTCTTTATGTTAACATTTTTTCCTATCAATCAAAAACTTTGTTTTACAGAATATATTAAATTATATATAAATTTTATTGAGTCTACCACTATATTGAAACAAGTAGAACAAAAACCACGTGAAACTAAACTAAACTGGGTTAGAGCTCACAGACGTTTTTTATCCTAAATCATGGAGTGTGTATAATTGTGCTGTTTAGATTTTATAACTTCATAATCATATATTTAAAAAATAATCGGTGTTTTAGGGTTATTTTTTTAGCCAAGATTCTTGCATATTGGGATAAATGGATCATTATATCTTATTTAAAATACATAGACGTCATAATTAGCAAGAGATTAACGCTAATCTTGTATTGGTCATTGTGTCAGTGTTATGTTGGTATTGTTCGGTTAACATCTGAGTGCTCCTTTCCACACCATACCGACGCTCAACTCCGTATCAGAAATAATAATAAATAATTTTAAGACAATACAGAAAGTATTGTCTTAAAATTGTTTACAAAAATTTGTTTACAGCCTTAATCCCGAGGAGGCTTCTTAGGGGTATTTTTTTTAGACGACGCCCAGATACTCTTTCAAATACCAATGTTCATATAAATCATAAGATAGAATAGGTTAGGTTAGGTTTTATGACTCATGCCCGGGCTTTAACTACGAGGTCATATCGCCTACTACCAGAGTGTTTTTTCGTCACTCTGGTGGACATGAGCCCGACTCTACTGTGGGAGTCCTAAATTTTGCCTACGCTAAATTTTTATTCACCTAGGGTAGGGGTCTTTAACGAGTACCTGACATCGTACAGGCTCGGAACCATCGCTTAACGTCCCATCCGAAGGACGGTGTGCTTAAGTTTATTTTACCTCCCAGATAAAATAAACTAAGGGCCTCGGTCGGGTTTCGAACTCTCGATCTTGAGCTCAGAAGACAAGCACGCGTGCCACTGAGCTACCGGCGCCCTCATAAGATAAAATAAAAACATGAGTAGTTCAGTTCATCTTCAAAACGGTATAACTACTTAACGACTATTTTAATGCTGATCTAGCCTTGTCAAAAAAAAAACCAAAATGTTAACATTTATAAACAAAAAATGTCTGTGAATCATGGACAATGTTGATCCCCTGCAGGAAAGTCAACTAAATGTTTGCTCTCTCTCCAGGACCAACTGACCGTTTGGACTAGAATACCTATACTTGAGTTACATATGGACTTCTGAATCTTTACACTAAATTTTGTGTCGATACATTCGTTACATCGGCAATTATTGGATTTTTTTGAGTTAAACCCCCTGCGATACTTCCGGCCAATTTCGCTGAAAATTAATGATGTCCTTATGGAATTTTAGATACACATACTGAATGTTGTGTCGATATAATCATTACAATGACATTTTCCAATGGTCGATTTGGCTGAAAAACAATAGGCGCCGTCCTTATCGGGTACTGGAAACACATATAAAATTTCAAGTGTATATATTCGTTCTGGAGTTATCATATTCACTTTTTTTTTTTTTTTTTTTTTTTCATTTTTGGAATCAAGAGGATTGGAAAACATGAAATTCCGTTGAAAACTCAGCATCGAATTTCTTACCGATTACATTCCCCTAGAGCTGGGGAAGTAAAAAAGTATCGACATAGACATATTCTATATCAATAAATAAAACGAACTTCTTATTTTAAATATTGTCTATTCCACAAAATTTGTTTTCAGTTTATAAATACACTGTCATACTAAATATGATTTTATCATAAATTTTACAGCTAAATCTGACGATGGTAGTATGCCAAAACCGGTAGTTTTTGTATTTATTTTGTTTTTTCGCAATCATATATATATAAAGCTGAAAATGTCTGTGCGTTGTACCGCTATAACTCACGAACGGCTTGATGGATTTGGTTAATTTTTTTTTTTTTAATTTGTTCGTCATTGTCTGTGGAAGGTTATAGGCGTATTAGTACCTCAATATCTGGTCCATCCCAGCATCCACCCACGCAATCTTTGTAACTCAAAAACCACTGCAATGATTAATGAGGAATCTTTTTGAATAGATAAGTTTTATCTACCGGAAGGTTAAGGTCTATTTTTTAATCAACCCCTGGTCCATCCCAGCATCCACTCACGCAATCTTTGTAACTCGAAAACCATTGCAACGATTAATGAGAAATCTTTTTGAATAAATTAGTTTTAGCTCCAAAGCTAGCGTTACTACAGTTGAAGGACTATAAGCCTTATTCCGTATGAATAATTGAAAATTATAACATCATGAATGTACTGTCGAGGAACTGAATAGCCTTATAGGAGATATTGGGAGAAAAGTCAAAGTTCCCCGGGCAACGCCGGGTATTACTGCTAGTAGACAATATTTCAAAAACTAAGTTTGTTTTGTTCAACTATTTTTGAGGTATGAAGTGCCTCTGAACGCTGTCATTATTATAATGTTTTTGTATACACACTCAAGGTAACTTATCACTTAGGATGAAAGTATATCGGCCAACTGTCTATACTCGTACAATGCACTCAGCTTGATTGACGACTCACTGTACGTTCAGGAAGCCTCCAGCCCCGGATGTACATCTCTGTGAAAGTAGAGATCCACCTTAGCTCGTTCCAATATCAATCCTCTTCAGATCAACTCACCTCTGTCGGCAATTCTTTATCACTTGTCAATTTTCTGAAAAGAAAAAAAAAATGAAGAAATACATTTTCTGCACTGGAAGCAAAAAATAAAAAAAATAATTCGGAGAAAGTTTTGCAACTCTCCATAATATATTATGGCGTAACTGTTTGGGTTAATATATATAATTAGAGTGAGTTATTATGTCTCATGCCCGGGCTTTAACAACGAGGTCATATCGCCTACTACTAGAGCGCTCTGTCGTCACTCTGGTGGACATGAGCCCGACTCTAATGTGCGTCCTAAATGTTGCCTATCTAGGTTCTGAATTCACTATATTTGTTTTTCATATTCGCTATCTAGAGGTTGGAAAACGGAATTCCGTTGAATTTCTTTTCCATTTCCTCATCAAATTTTCGAGCGATTATATAACTTCCCCATACTTCGCTGGGGAAATAAATAAATATAAAAAATATATATAAAAAATAAATAAATAAATATATTAAAAAAATAAATAAATGGATATGGGGCTAAAATGTGCTATGGGAGTGAATGAGCGACATGCAGTAAGCTATCCAATGTTGCAGTGGAAGGCTCTAGGTTATATAACTCATGCCCGGGCTTTAACTACGAGGTCATATCGCCTACTACCAGACCGCTCTTTGGTCACTCTGGTGGACGTGAGCCCGACTCTACTGTGGGAGTCTTAAATGTTTATTCATCTAGGGCACATGGTCTTTAACGAGTACCTGACATCGAACAGGCTCCATCGCTTAACGTCCCATCCGAAGGACGGCATGCTTAAGTTTATTTTACCTCCCAGATGAAATAAACTAAGAGCCTCAGCCGGATTTCGAACTCACGACCTTGATCTTAAATATGGTATTACAGAATAACTAATAATTAGTTGACAATAACACCACCAGCATTGCCAGCTCTGAGATATAATTATATTGTAACTTCCTTTCATTGTTGTTTTGTTCTTCAATTTTACAAAAGCCTTAGAAATAATGTTGGCATTTGAATTTCAAATTACAACCAAAGAGTCCATTACCTGCGCATGGGAGGTGAGCACAAAGTATCGATAGTTTACTTGTATCGATAGATATCGATTGTTCCAACTAGATAACACTAAAAATAATGAATGATGTATCTCATTTGTTGCTCTCGACTACACGTTTCACCTATTGAACCTGGGAATAGCAAACCCTAGTTGATGGATTATATTTTTTTCTTCTCTCTCCTCACACTTCTCTATCTAGCCCCTACTGTCTAAAATTAATTTTATTTTAAACCTTGTCTGGGCATCCTCCCCTCTCTTTTATAACCAACCATCACAATGCTCTGTCGATTTTATTAAACTATTCATTTTTTTCTTATTTATATACTTTTTTTTCACATATTCTCTTTTATATACATAGTAGATACTCTTAGTGGTAGGCAGATGTAGTGGACTAACTTGTTAAATAAATAATAGATGTATCAGTCCAACATAGATTTATTTAACCACATCTAGTTTCAGCAATTTGCCTTCTTCAGGTGGTGAAACTTGTTAGAGAAGAGGTCAAGGGACAATTTCCGAATGGTACTCTCGCCGGCCATTTGGTGGCCAATTTTCGTTTCCAAAAAGTGTTTTAACTCGCAGTTGTTAATTTTATAAAATGGAATATCCGCACTTACAAATGCGCGACGTAAGTCCTGAAAAACTGGTGATTTTTTAGTGGATGACGTCATGGGCATAGCCGGGGGGGGCACATGCCCCCCCCCCCCCCCCCCCTGGCCAGAGAAAAAAAAAATAAACTAAAACTAAATAAACTAAAAAAATAGTTTTTATTAAAAATGCATTGCTTGCAAGTTACCATAGGATCATCAAATTTCCCGTTCTTCTGACTCCTAAATCAGCAATCAGCTGTTGTAAGTGCAGGCCGCAGACCATGGCGCTGTAACTGTTCACTGTGTTTGTGTTCACGTGACAGTTTGTTTTGAGGTTTTGACGAAGTTTTCGTCTAACAGTTCCGTTCCGTTTTGACTGTTTTCCATATTTGCATAAAATTATTAAAATTAGCATGGATATTAGGAAGTTTTTTAGTAAGTATCTTAAATTATTTTATAAATTAATTGAAGAGCCTAGAGATTCAGACAGATAACCTAACAGTCCAAGCTCCCATGGCACAAAAAGAGGGTACCCCCATCAAACATCTCAAATTTTAAAGGTGAAAATGCTTGGAAAACATGTAAAAAAACATTTTACCCCCGCCAGACTAGAAAAAATGTATTAATTGATATGTTAAATGAATTTTTGAAATTAGCTAAAACAATGAATTTACTTTTTACCCCCCCCCCCCCCCCCCCTGCTCAAAATACTGGCTACGCCCCTGGATGTCGTTGAAGAAGTAAGGAACGATTGAGTTGCCTTTTGTTTCCCTTTTAAGTTTTCTTTACGTTCGGTCGTCCCAATGTGCTGTCCTTGAGACTTCCGAGCCGTTGAAACCACTACATTGCAACTTGTGCAATATAAAATCCCGGAATCGGTTCGAAAAGTTTCATTAGGGAAATCGGGTAAATACTTGGTTCACTAACTCACTCGTTTTACTCTTTTGTTTTGGCATCTATCCTGATGCAATGAAAGATGTAGACTGAACTGAAATAATTGCGTTTGTTTACTTTGTTTGGGAATTAAAGGAAGGGGAGGAGATTTTCAGAATTTGAACATCCATCAAACTTCCTAGAAAATTAAAGCCGCGGCTTTTCTTGGTGTTCTGCGTGTCTCACTCAACATTAATTCTTTTCGGCCCTAAAGATTTTTTTTTTTTTTTTTTCAAAAAATGAAAAAAATTGGCGCAACATAATATGCAGTTAAAATATGCAAAATCCACTGAAATATGCATTTATGTTCAAATATGCAGACATATGCAAAATAAAAGCTGCTTTAATCGAGCCGTTTTGGTCAAAAATATATATATTTTTTTTTTTTAATTTATGTTTTAAAAGTCATAATAGTGATGTACGAAGCAGAGATAGAAATATGCAAATGCATTATCATCCGAGCCCTCGTTATCACAAACCACTGGTAACACTACATTTTGTAAGTAGGTAGCAGTGAAGTACCAGATCAATAAAATAGAATTTTTGAATATTTTTATTGTCCTTTATTAACCTAAAATTTACCTAATTTAAATGTTTAATAATTATAATAAAAACCAAATAAAATATAAATTTGTTTATTTAATTCGCATGGTTAATGTAGACAAAAGAAGTTTCACTTCAACCGTGCGCTCGTGTGGGTGAGGCACAACTGCTTTTTTTTAGTGTTCCGTATACGGAACTGTAATAGCGAGTATTTGACGTCCATCCGTCCGTCTGTCTCTAGCATCTCATTATCTCACCGATACAAGTTCAGTTTATTTTAGTTTAAGCGCCTTAGAGGCCTCTCCAAATTAATATCGTACATTTTAGCCATAAATGAGTATTTTCGTTCAATTAAAAAAAAAAAAAACATTCTCCAACATTTTATAATTCGTTGCTAGGCGATACAATTTAAACAATATTTTGAAATATTACGTGGAGGGCGCCGGTAGCTCAGTGGTATGCGTGCTTGACTTCTGAGCTCAAAAGCGTGGGTTCGTAACCCGACCGAGGCCCTTCGTTTATTTTATCTGGGAGGTAAAATAAACTTAAGCACGCCGTCCTTCGGATGGGACGTTAAGCGATGGTCCCGAGCCTGTACGATGTCAGGTACTCGTTAAAGACCCCTACCCTAGATGAATAAAAATTTAGGGTAGGCAAAATTTAGGACTCCCACAGTAGAGTCGGGCTCATGTCCACCAGAGTGACGAAAGAGCGCTCTGGTAGTAGGCGATATGACCTCGTAGTTAAAGCCCGGGCATGAGTCATAAAACCTAACCTAACCTTTGAAATATTACGCGAGGGAGCCATGGTGGCCGTGTGGGCTAGAGCGTAGGGCTTTGGTTTCATGGTCTCACCATGGTTTGCGGGTTCGAATCCCGTCCGGGAGTGAGTTTTATTTCATAGATAGAACTCCCTCCCGGGGCCATGGATGTCGTAAATAACTAGTAAATTACACAGTGACATGGCTAATATGCATTGTACATAAGGCAAAAAAAAAAAAAAAAAAAAAATATTACGTGGAGGGCGCCGGTAGCTCAGTGGCAAGTGTGCTTGCCTTCTGAGCTCAAGGTCGTGAGTTCGAAACCCGGCCGAGGCACTTAGTTTATTTCATTTGGGAGGTAAAATAAACTTAAGCACGCCGTCCTTTGGATGGGACGTTAAGCAATGGTCCCAAGCCTGTACGATGTCAGGTACTCGTTAAAGACCCATGCCCCAGCTGAATAAACCTAGCTAGGCAACATTTAAGACTCCCAGAGCTGAGAGGGGCTCATGTCCACCAGAGTGACAACAGAAGACTCTGGTAGTAGGCGATATGACCTCGTAGTTAAAGCCCGGGCATGAATCATAATATCCAACATTCTTTATTAATACTTTTTAGAGTTCCATAGATTGAAGATCGTCTATGAAAGTCAATATTTTCATAATGAACATGAAATCGTTGAATTGTCCTGACAGTGGCGTAGGCAGAAACTATTTTTAAGAATATTGTAACTATAAAAGTGTTTTAATTAATATATTAACGTAATGTTCGCCTACGGAGTTCTTCAGTGTGTGATCTGATCGAACTTCTCTAAAAATGGGCGCCTACGGAGTTCTTCAGTGTATGATCTGATCGAACTTCTCTGTAATGTTCGCCTTCGAAGCCCTTCCGTGTGAGATCTGATCGAACTTCTCTGTAATGTTTGCCTACGGAGTTCTTCAGTGTGTGACATCATCGAACTTCTCTGTAATGTTCTCTTTAGCCTTAGGAGGTGTCTAATTACTAAGACCTGTGTATACGAGGTCCCAGTAATTAGCGTTCCTCTGTAATGTTTACAAGACCTCTAGCTAGCTAACTCAATCCTCTTCAAGGAGAAACAAGACTACGGAGGGACAAAAGTAAACAAAACTCTATTTCTGTTATTACTAGATTGTTGTCCTTTATTTATTTATGCAGGGCAGGTGCGACCATAAAGACGAGCTAGCCGGCAATATCCGAGGGCTGCTACCGTTGCACACGACTTTACGGCCCCGTCTGTATCAAGTATTAGTGAAGTTATGTCGAATCAGTAAATTCGAAGTTGAGTTATCACCGGAATTTCATTGAGTTCTGAGGGAGAACGGAAACAAGATTTATTAATGCGCTCATGCAGTACATTTTACCGACGATTTTACTTCCTCAGCTCAACGTATAAGGGAAGTTATGTAATCGGTTAAAAATTCGATGCGGAATTTTTCAACTGAATTTCATGTTCCGTCTGTGTCCGAAAAACAAATGTCAGTCTGTCTGTGTGAGTGTCTGTGAACATGATAACTCGCGATAAAATGAATGTATCGACAAGATATTTTCTATGTAAATTAGGGAGAGGCTTAACTCAGAAATTCCAATAACTGTAATTAATGTATCGGCATTATGAAATTTCCCCCATAAGGAAAACACTTATTAATTTTCAGCGGAGTCGGCAGAAGGGGAGGAAGAATCAGAGGGGGCTTAACTCAAAAACCACAATAACTGCCGATGTAATGCATGTATCAACATGAATTTTTATATATCCATTCAAAACCCGATAAGAACGACAGTTATTAATTTTCAGCGATACAAAAACATTGATAGGAATACAATCGAACACCGACCATGGTTGTACATCCCTACTCAACACAGGAAATACATTAATTATTGACTATAAAAGAGAAGGATGCCCAGACAAGGTTTGTATAAAAATTAATTTTAGAAAAAAGGTGCTAAACAGAAATAAGTGAAAAGAGAAAGGAGTGGTCGGTGAGTTAGCGGCTATGTACTTCCCCAGTGCGAAATAACCAATTAAGTTTTCGCTCTCCCTCCAAAGTCAATCTACCGATTGGGATAAAACTCAATATTTGATTTATATAATGTTTCATCATACTAAATTTTGGGTCAATACTTTCATTAACGTTTTCACAGAAAATTAATATGTGCCATTCTTATGGTGTTTTGAATTTAAATATAAATTTTCAAGTTAATACATTCATTACAATGTATTGATACAAAATTACATATGTAAATTCAAAACCTTATAGGGACAGCATCTATTAATTAATCGCGAAATCGGTCTAAGGGAAGGGGTTCAACTCAAAAGCTTCATTGAGTGCCGATGTAATGAATGTATCGACACAAAATTTCGTGTGAGAATTCAGAAGCGCGTATGTTAGACAACAATTGATTTTTAACCTAAACGGTCGATTAATTTTTGAGGTTTTAAAACGAAAAATTAATTACTTGTGAAGATGAACATTACCGGTGTGTCACCGACCTCTTTTCTTTTGTTCTGCAGGTGTAACACTTTGAAATATTTTACCTGTTCTTGCATATACATATACATATACATACATAAATGGATCATTATATCTTATTTTAAAATACCTAGACGTCATCATTAGCAAGAGATTAACGCTAATTTTGTATTGGTCATTTTTGTCAGTGTTATATTGGTATTGTTCGGTTCACATCTGAATGCTCCTTTGAAAGTATTCTCTTAAAAATAGTTACAAAAATATTGTTTACACTCTTAATCCCGAGGAGCTTTATACAATCTGTAATAAGAACGAATCCGAAGAAGTATACCTCATGTTAATATCCTGTCCGATCATATTATCATTATTATTCTACAATATATATTTATATATATATCTACAATATGTTCTATTATATAATCAATATTTATTTACTCTCTTTGTCATGGTATTATTAATTTGTATTTATTTATTTCATTTATAAATTTTTTTTTCTCTTAATTATTATTATTAGTTTCATATGTTTCTCTATTTAAATTCCTATTAATTTCATTTATATATTTTTTACTTTATTCTCACTTATAGCTTTGTACCGATTTAACAAAATTAATGCATTGTTTATTTTATTTACCTTATAATCTTGTGCGAAAGTTCCTTGAATTAATTAGTTATTTTCACTCTTTAATTTCAAGATCATATCGCCTACTACCAGAGTGCTCTTTCGTCACTCTGGTGGACATGAGCCCGACTCTACTGTGGGAGTCCTAAATTTTGCCTACCCTAAAAATAGGGTAGGGGTCTGTAAAGAGTACCTGACATCGCACAGGCTCGGGACTATCGTTTTACGTCCCATCCAGATAAAATAAACTAAGAGCCTTGCCGGGTTTTGAACACGCGATCTCGAGCTCAGCAAGCAAGCACGCATACCACTGAGCTACCGGCGCCCTCTAGCCGATACGAGTAATCAAAGAACCTTTCAGACAAAAGTTATTCCGTTAAAGGAGATGTTAGAAATGAAGTAGGCCCACCAGTACTACCTGACATTCTTAGGGTAACCATAAATCAGCTTCATGTACGTCCTTCGAAATCTTATTTCGAGGGCTCTTAGAAAGGTATCTCCCTATTTGCGTATGTCCAGAATACGTACACCTACGAAATATACCCACTATGCGTACACTCTTTTTATCACTTGAGGGGTAGGGAAGATTTTTTTAAGAGCCGATATTGCAGCCGGTTCGAAGTCAATATTCACTTTTTCAGGGCTCCAATCAGCCACCTGAGCTTTAATGAGGCCGAACATCCACTCGTAAGTTACTAGCAACTTGTTTGGCAAATGTGCAAATACTACCGGAACAATGTTGGTCTCCTCATGTGTACTACCCAAATCTGCATAAATTATGTATATCTGCATGATGGCAAGTTTTTTTTTTCCTTACGCAAGATGGAATCGGAGTTGTGTGCAGTTAGGTAACAAAATTTGTCGAACCCTTTTAGTTCAGGTAATTTCCCACCCACCAAAAATGTATACGCATAGTGGGTATACGCAAATAGGATGGTACCTCTTAGAAACAGAAAGAGTGGACTCTATTTGTGAAATAGGGTTAGTGTGAGTGAGGATTTTTATTTAAAATTTCTTTTTCACTTAAGGGAGTTCGGATACATATTGTATATGTTTATAAATCTGGGATTTCTAGGGATGCCAGTCCGAGATGGATAACCAGAAGGGAAGATTGCCAGAAGCTCCTGTACCAGGACCGTCCTTTCTATTCTACTTACGGAAGGAACTACTACAAAGAAGCCTAGAAGAGATGTAAGACGTATGGAGAAGAGGAGGGATGGATGTATGGATAGTTTTCACTGGATTGTGCTATAGTGAAGTGTGGAGTAGTGTTGGGAGG
Source organism: Aradus depressus (assembly GCA_963662175.1). Classification (NCBI taxonomy): domain Eukaryota; kingdom Metazoa; phylum Arthropoda; class Insecta; order Hemiptera; family Aradidae; genus Aradus; species Aradus depressus. Next base: position 5,300,754 of record OY759219.1, read on the forward strand.
CGGTAGAGAACCGTGACTGTCCTATATAACACAGACGGAGTGAGGGTTGTGTACCACAGAGCGGTGTGCTATCTCAGAGGAGTCACCCAGTCACCAGACATCATGCTCCCATCTCCACTGCTCATCTCATCAACGGTAAGTCACCAAGTCTAAACCTCTTTGTTCCTTAGATTAAAAAACATGAAGCACGCCTTCCTTCGGACGGGACGTTAGGTTATATCAACGACTTAATAATGATCATGTGTGAATCAACAACAATTGTACTTCCCCAGAACGAATTAACTTTTTGCCTCCCCCCCCCCCCCTCCCCTTACAGTTTTTAAGTTGAGCCCACTTTCCTGAACCCCGTTTTCCCTTCATCCGATTTTGCTCAAAATTAACAGGTATTGATTGTCCTCATGACGTTTTGACTTCAAATATAAAATTTCATGTCGGTACATTCATTACAGCGGCAGGTTTTGTGTTAAGCCCCTTCTCTTTGGCCGACTTGGCATTAAATCAATAGATGTCGTCTTTATATGGTTTTCGATAAACATATAAAATTTCTTCAGTCTATCGGGAGTTATTGTGTTCACAGAAACACTTTATTTATTTTTTTTCATTTTTGGAATCCAGATGTCCGAAAAGTTGAAATTCCTGTGAAAACTCAACATCGAAATTCTGACCGATTACATAACTTCCCCTATACTTCTTATAGCGGAGAAATAAAATTGAAAACAAATAACAATCAATAATATAATAAAAAATTTATGAAATGCAACGCCTGAAAATTATAAACATGAGAGATAAAACTGGTGAGGCATACTCTGCTAAATAAACTGAATTCTTTAATTTCATAAATTAATAAAAATTAATTGTCATAAATTACTTCAACTTATGTTTTTTTATTGTTAGTTATTGAATCTCCTGGGCATTGACTACAAGGTCATAACATCTACTCGCGATCTTTCATCGCTCTGACGGACCTGAGCCAGACTACAATGGGAGTCCTAAATGTTGCCTACCCTAAATTGTTATTCATCTAGGGGATTTTAAACGAGTGTCTAACATCGTACAGCCTCGCCCCCATCACTTGACGAAGGACGGCGTGCTCAAGATTTTTTCACCTCCCAGATAAAAAATCTAAGAGCCATTCCTCCTGCCACCTCCTGAACTGAACCTTTTAGATTCTTTATTACTATAACAATATATTTATATAAATATTTAAATATATATATATATTATATAAATATATATAGGTTAGGTTTAATGACTCATGCCCGGGCTTTAACTACGAGGTCATATCGCCTACTATCCGAGGCCGACTCTACAGTGGGAGTCCTTAGGAAATTTTGCCTATTCAGGTTTATTCACGTAGGGTTAGGGATCTTTAAGAAATACCTGACATCATATAGGCTCTGGACGATCGCTTAATGTCTCCTCCGAAGGATGGGCGTCAAGTTTTTTTCAGCTCCGAACATTTAGCGCGAAATTTCGATGTTTATAAAAAAATCTCCCTCCTTTCCGATTATATGATTTTTTGCTTAAAGAACTTTATTTTCATTTTTACAAAAACTTTCAGATTATAGGCGAAAAAAAAACGGGTTAATCACAAATTAATTTATTATTTTTTCGCACTCTCTCTCTTCACAAAATCAATCGGCCGTTTGTGCTAATAATCAATAGTTGACTTACATAGGGACTTCTGAAACCTCATATCAAATTTTGTATCGATACATTCATTAAATCGACAGTTATTAGGGACCAGAGCGCTCTTTCCTCACTCTGGTGGACATGAGCCCGACTCTACTATGGGAGTTCTAAATTTTGCCTACCCTAAATTCTTTATTCATCTAGGCTAGGGGTCTTTAACGAGTACCTGACATCATACAGGCTCGGGATCATCACTTAACGTTCCATCCGAAGGACGGCGTGCTCAAGTTCATTTTACCTCCCAGATAAAGTAAACTAAGGGCCTCGGTCGGGTTTCGAACCCACGATCTTGAGCTCAGGAGACAAACACGCATACCACTGAGCTACTGATTTCAGCTAAATCGACCAAACGGAAGGGAGATTAGGTGGGAAGCTTAACATTAGAACTCTAATAACTGCCGGTGTAATGAATGTATCGCTAGAAAATTTCATATTTGAGTTTAAAACCCCATAAAGACGACACATCAATTTTCAGCGGAATGGGCTGATCAGGAAATGGAGGATCAGAGGGTGGATTTTCTCGAAAACTCCATTAAATTCTGATGTAATGAATGTATCCACATGAAATTTCATTTTGAAGTCAAAACCCAATGAGGGCATAACCTGTCAAATTTCAGCAATATTGGCCAAAGGGAAGGGGGTTGAAGTGTGGTGACTCAATTCGAAAACCCTAATAATAATGAATTTATAACAAAATTTAGTATGAGTATTTAGGAGTCCCTCTGTAAGTCAACTGTTTAATATTAGCGCAAAAGGTTGTCTGTTTATGGAGGGGGAGCTAAAAGTTAATTTCCGAATGTGTTTTTTGCGTTCTGTGTTGATATAATGGAAATCTAATAAATAAATAAAATAAAATGATAGATAAAACACTTTATTGAACACTTATATTGTCTAATTCCACAAACACATACTTAAATGTGTACCGGTTTCGGCTTACGCCATCGTCAGCACAAGGTTCAACAATAATTAATTACTTGAAACTTCATAAAACTTGGGACAAACCAAACGTTTGAATGCGGCGCAACGACAGAATAACAAGGGTATAATAGGCAATGAAGTGAAAATAAAGTAAACATTCAAACCAAAACATAAAAAAGTAATCAAACATTCGACGTAGTTCGACTCATAGAGGTGTAAGTCCCCTCACAGGCCCATTTTTCTCAGTTCGACTCATAGAGGTGTAAGTCCCCTCACAGGCCCATTTTTCTCAGTTCGACTCAAAGAGGTGTAAGTCCCCTCACAGGCCCATTTTTCTCAGTTCGACTCATAGAGGTGTAAGTCCCCTCACAGGCCCATTTTTTTCAGTTCGACTTATTAACGCATTGTTCTTGGTATTTGGCCCGAATTCGACTTATTGTTGGTTTATATCATTTTTGCTATCAGTTGAGGTGCTGTGCAGGGCCAAAAAGTTGAAAGTTGGGGGTTCGAATCCAGCAGTCGATATTTGGGCGCAACCTGCCCTCATCTCTCCCCATCAAAAAGGCGCAGGAGCAAGATAACCTTCTTTTGTAGATTTTAGTGCCAGGTTATGTTAGCCACTCCAACCACCTCTTGCCATAGTGATACAGGAGCAAAGTAAATTTCATTTGTCATTATTAGGACTGAACTTTGACTTATAATAATATTTTTTAAAAAAACCCTCGCAAAATTTTGAGACGCCACAATTTCCATGTCTGAAACTGTTCTAAAGGATGCTACATGTGAAATTTCATGAAAATCCGATCAGGCTTTATGGAGCTATATACTAAATTTTCGCTTTACTCCCCCCAACCAACAATCATTATTGTTGATCATTGTGCTGACGATGGCTTAAGCCGAAACCGGTACACATTTAAGTATATGTTTGTGGATTTGACAATATAATGGTTCAAAAATGTGTTTTATCAATAATTTTATTTTATTTAAAAGTTAATTGATAAATTTGTTCTGCGGAAGTTTATTGCCGGTGATTCACCGACATTAAACATGTATAACAACACCGAATTCATAACTTCCCCTATACTTCATATTGGTGGGAACGAAACAAGCGTCTTAGTCAAACTGCATAGACATGCATAAAATTATCCTTTATACGACTTGGAATAGCGTTAAATCGGTTTCGTTTAGCCGGGGGTTGTCTTGGGCAATTCAGGAAGTACAATGCTTCGGTACAAGAATGTCTTGAGAAGAGGAGAAATAAATCCTTTATTGGAATGTTATCTAAGAAGTGGACTGACGGAAGACCTGGGATCTGATGAAGTCTCGATACAGCTATAGAAACGTTGACTTTCTAGAGACGCCTGATACAGTCTTGTAACAGGGGGCGTCCTAACTGCCCGTGAACCGAACCAAATCCTGCCTTTTCATCGGCAGTCTCAGGACAGGAAACAGGCAATCTTTCTTCACCACTCCCCTCTCCCCAAGGTCATTATTGCCAAATACTGCAAACAGACTACAGAAACTGTAGTCTATCCCAGGGAAAGTGCTATTTAACCATTTGGAACAGGAAAACCAGGTTAAATACATAACACAAAGTGATGACTTCGCTGAATCACCGGAAGCTACTTCCCCCAAGCCCCAATTGATCAAGTAAGTTTTCGCTCTCCCACTGAAGCCAGTTTTCCTGAAAATAAGTACGTGCTTAGTCAGGGACTTCCGAATACTCTGTGGTAAAATAATAATTGTTAATGTTAAATTATAAGAAATCAAAAACTATAAGTAAAATTAATAACAATTAAAACAAAAATAATAAATAATCAAATAAACAATTAATAATAATAATTCACATTTCCTTTAGAAATTTTATCTCTTTTCTTTTACTAAATTTTGATTTCTACAGTAATTCCCGAAAAGGGCCCTAAAAAATATCAAGAGTTCAAGACGTGCAATTTTGAAGAAAGTGCACGTAATTTTTAAAAAAATTTCAATTAACAAACTTTTCATTTGGATTTCTAAAGGGATGCCATATTTTTTTTTTTTAATTTTGCAAAATTATTTAAATCTAATCCAAAGGTTTTCAAATTATCTTACTGGGCCAACAGGGAAAATGAATAGAATAGAATTTATGAGAACAAATATTGGGTTTATTTTCTTAAATCTACATTATTAAAATTAAAAAACTAAACATTGAAACAAACAAAAATCTTAAAAACTAAATTCTTAACACTATTTCAATCTTTTTTTTGTTTTATATTTTTGGCCATTCTTTAAATGCATATATCCTGTACATATAAACAATGAATAGTACCTTCTTTGCTGATCAATTTCACCGTTAATTCACTTCTATTTAGTTCAATATATCTTAAGCCTAAACACCACTCTCTATCTTCACTCAGACCGTCTCCATTGAACCCAGGCCTCGACTCGTCACTCCTCACACTAAAAAAAAACAGCTGATGGCCGTGTTTTGTTTTTTTACTAATTCGTTTGTAAAAGAAATTTGTTTTTTATAGAAAAATAAATATAATTAATTTTTTTGTATTAATAATTTAGTCATTTTAATGTGTGTATTTTTTTTATACATCACAACTCATATTAAAGTTGGTATCATTTATTGCATCGACAGTTTTTGAGTTGGATCGCTCGCCTTTGAACTCTCGTATCTCTTCGGCCCATCTCGAAGAAAATTGATATGTCCTGTGTGGGGTTCTGGTTACACACATAAAATTTCGTGTCGATTCATTCACACATAATTTTTTTTTTTCATTTTTGGAATGTTGTCGGAAAACATGAAATTCTGTTGAAAACTCCACATTGAATTTTTGACCAATTACGTAACTTTCTCTATGCTTCATATTTGTGGGGAAGTAAAACATTCTATAAACAACTAAGTACTAATGAACACAAAACATGCGCAACAGGACATTTCAATCAAAGTAAACCATTATAAAATGAGAAGTGGTAAGTTTGAATATGGAACTTGTCTCCGAGCCTTACTAAGTCAACAATGACTGCACCAAATGATAAAAAATAAATTATTCAGTTCGTCATACTAGACTTATAAAAACATTATAATTCCTATGACACCTCAAATCATGATCTAGTTTGATGAAAATATGGTGACAGTTTCCGTTCGTTTCTATAATATATCTCGGTGCTTTCTCTTGGTTAATTTATCAGTTCATCAAAAGTTTACCTGGGGCATTGTTTCGTTTTCTTTTAGTATACCAACTGATGAAGAACTTGTTTAGATATATAATGGTTGTTTAAGAAGGTGCACGCAACACGAACAGACGCTATACATGTCTGACTGACTTTCTTTAAGAGATAAGTGTTTGTACCAATGGCTACACGAAAGTGCACTCTATTTAACAATTGCATTCAACTGTTTTGTGTATGTATGAAGCACTTCGAGATGTATAGACATATGTTCTGCATGATACACATAGAAAAAGTCGTCGGCGAATCACCGACAATGTACTTCCCCAAAACGAATTAATCAATTAATATTTTCGCTCCCCCTCCAAAATTAGTCGACCATTTGCGCTGATTCCACCCTATTTTTGTATACCCACTATGAGTATACTTTTTTTTTTAGAGGGAAATTACCTGAACTAAAAGAGTTCGACAACTTTTGTTACCTCACTGCACATAACTCCGATTGCATCTTGCGTACGGTAGATAAGTTTCGCACTTTATTGCAGGACAGATGATCCGATGACATCTTGAAAATGTTTGGTGGGTCGAGCTTTTTACTCGCTGATGACGAAAAAATAACAGAAATTAAATGTATAAAAAAAATTGTATTTTTTAAACCACTAATTTATGGATGTATCAATTAAAAAAAAAAGGAAGGTGTAGATATATTTCATATGTATACGCATACTATGATAGCAAAAATGTATACGCATACTGGAGAAATTTTTTTTTTCTATACGAAAGTCGGAATCGAGGTCTAATACGGTCAGGTAACAAAAATTTCTGATCCTCTTTAATTCAAGTGATAAAAAGAGTGTACGCATAGTGGGTATACTTAATAGGTGTACGTATTCTGGGTATACGCAAATAGGGAGTCACCATTTGCGCTAATATTCAACAGTTGACTTACATGAAGGCTCCTAAATTCTCATACTATATTTTGTGTAGATAAATTCATTACATCGGCAGTTATTGGAGTTTTTGAGTTAAGCCTCTCTCCTAATCCCCCTCCCCTGTGCGGGATTTTCTATAGGTGTCGTCGTTAGAGGGTTTTGGATTCACATATTAAATTTCGTGTCGATACATTCATTCTATCGGGAGATACCGTGTTCACAGACAAATAGAACATTTTTTTTTATATTTCTTATCTAAAGGTCACAAAATATGAAATTCCGTTAAAAACTCAACATAGAATTGCTGACCGATTTCATAACTTCTCCTATACTTTGTATAAGAAGGGCAAGTTAAGAAAATTCCTTTGTGCGACTGTGAACACGATAACTTCCGATAGAATGAACATAATGACACGAAATTTTTCATGCCTACCCAGAATGCCATAATAACATATATTGATCTTGGAGAGGGGAGGAGATTAGAGACAGGTTCAGCACAATAACTCTAGTAGCTCAGTGGTATGTGTGCTTGCTTACTGAGCTCAGGATCGCGGGTTCGAAACCCGGCTGAGGTCTTTAGGTTTTGTATTTGGAAGTGAAAAAAAATATTGAGCGCTCCGTCCTTCGGTAGATCGTTAAGCGATGGTCCCGAGTTTGTACGATGTCAGTTACTCTTTAAAGAGCCCTATGTAAGTGAATCAAAAAATTTTAAGAAAGGCAACATTTAGGACTCCCGTAATAGAGTTGTTCTCATGTCCACCAGAGCGGAGAATGTGTGCTCTGGTAGTAGGCGATACGACCTCAAAGTTATAGCCCAAGTCACAATAACTGTCTTGTAAATTTAGCATGAGGGTTCACAAAGTCAATTATGTTCTTTAATCCAAACGGTTGATTGACTCAACTCAAAAATCCAAATAACTGTATAAATGTATCGAATTGAAATTGTATATTTAAACACAAAACCCCTTGAGGATGGCACTTATTAATTTTTCGCGGAATCGGTCGAATGGCTTTGGTAGTAGAGCGAAAAATTAATTTATTCGTTGTGTGGAAGTTCATTTCCGGTGATTCACCGACAAATTTCTTTGTTTGTTTAATCTGTTGCCAACTCCTTTTTTACTCCACTAACATGTACTTAATAGTATTGTCATTGTTCTAACTTCCCAAAAACTTATCAAAAGCCCTAATGGAAAGTTCCGTGCAGCTATGTCCTTTTTACATTTATTTTATAACAATCTTTGTTTTACAGATGGTTCACATGTTCCTGATCTCTCTACTTCGTCCCGTCGTCGGAGATACACGTGTCATAGCATACTATCCTTCAATATTCGGTAAGATCATTTGGCTATCTAGTTAGAGCCACCCTATTTTTAATTAACTCTTTTTTGAACTGTTGTTCCTAAGCGAAGGGATTAAACGTTTGTTAAATATTTTGGTGTTAGTTGAAAGCAGGCTTTGGAAATAACTTGTTACATAATACAGTTACTAAGTTTCGGTAACTAGTTATTTTTGTAAACATGTAACCATAGAGACTTACTATTTTACACTAACTGCATATATTTCGAGAGGGCGCCGGTAGCTCAGTGGTATGCGTGCTTGACTTCTGAGCTCAAGGTCGTGGGTTCGTAGCCCGACCGAGGCCCTTAGTTTATTTTATCTGGGAGGTAAAATAAACTTAAGCACGCCGTCCTTCGGATGGGACGTTAAGCGATGGTCCCGAGCCTGTACGATGTCAGGTACACGTTAAAGACCCCTACCCTAGATGAATAAAAATTTAGGGTAGGCAAAATTTAGGACCCACAGTAGAGTCGGGCTCATGTCCACCAGAGTGACGAAAGAGCGCTCTGGTAGTAGGCGATATGACCTCGTAGTTAAAGCCCGGGCATGAGTCATAAAACCTAACCTAACTGCATATATTTCGAAACACTACATCTGTTATTTAGTGATCAATTACTTCACCAGCTACACAGATTAATAATAATACATTTATTTCCGTTAAATCAATACATGGTAATAGGATACGTCAAAAGAATTTATACATCTATCTTAATAGATTTATAACTACTTGAGTCTAACACACATATGATGGGTAGTAATAACGAAACTATTAAAAAAATTAAAATGAGATTAATAAAAACTGAACAAATAAATACTTAAAAATATATGAGTATATAAAAAAATTAATACATAGAGGCATTTATGATAAGTAGTAGACACATTTTTCAATTGAACAAAAATTAAGATAACTATTTTTCAAAAAACTCTTCGGAAGTGTCTTTATGCCAACGATGTTCCTGGACGTTCTTACTCCCCTTCATCAGGTCCCAATGTGCGAGATATATAAACAAACAAAAAAAAATTATTGTATAGGGGAAGTTATGTAGTCAGTCAAAAATTCGTGGAGTTTTCAACGGAATTTACCGACGTGTGTGTGATCACAATAACTCCCGATAGAATGAATATATCGACACGAAATTATATATATATATAATTCAGAATCCTCTAAAGACGACAAATATTGAGTTTCAGCCAAATCGGCCAAAGGGAAGGGGGGATTAGGAGAGGGGAGGTCTAACACAACAACTATAATAACCGTTGTAATGAATGTATTGACACGAGATTTCAGAGATTGTGTATCAACTCCTATTAATTTTAAGCAGAAAGGAAGGGGGGGGGGGGGGGGGGCAGGAGGGGTTTGATTAAAAACCCTAATAACAATCGATGTAGTGAATGTATCGATAAAAAACTTAATATGACGATTTAGCCCCTAATTAGCGCAAACGGACGACTGGGTTTGAAGAGGAAACGCTTTAATGATTGTATCGACATGAAATTTTATATTTATACTCAAAACCACAAAAAGAGGATACATTTTAACTTCATTTTGGTAGCATTAAACTTAGTTTCCTAAGTTGCTGAACCAATATGCCAAGACTTCCACAAATGGTTGAAGAATATCCACATCTGAAGACATAACTTCACTAAATGTTACAAACCCTTCACTTATTGGACAGGGCGGTGAACTACAAAAGTCATCAAACAGGAACGTTAGTTTCAACTAAAAAAAAATGTTTAATTGAACAACTTAGTGTTATAATGTAAATTGTGTAACATATTTTGAAATGAGAGATAGTATCATAGCGTTTATGAATGACATTATTCGGATATCCAACCACCCGCCACCACGTAGTCGTACATAACGTAACTAATATAAACCTCTTCCTCATTGGCTAGATTTGGTAACAATCGTCTGTCCAGTGCAACTTATATTGCACTTGGTTGTGCGGATGTTGAGTTGCAGCCATCCATGTGGACTGTTGCATATTTGTTTTATTTTATTTAACAGATAATAAAATTGCATAATACAATGTTGCTTAAATTAGGAAAACAAGCTTAAGCAAGTCGTCAGTGAATCACCATCAATGTACTTCCCCAGAAATTTTCGCTATCCCTCTAAAACCAGTCGACAGTTTGCACTAATATTCAATAGTTGACTTAGATAGGGTCTCCTAAAATACCCTTATACTAAATTTTGTGTCGATAAATTCATTTGGCTTTTTTGAGCTGAGCCCCCCTCTGACCTGCCCCCCCCCCCCCCCCTTCTGCTGATTCCGCTGAAAATTGTACAGTAGAACCTCTATAAGTCGAACATCAAGGGAGACGCCAAAAAATGCGAGTTATAGAGTTTTCGACTTATGGAGGATTTCGACTCAGGCGGATTTTGATTCGACTTGTAGAGGTTAAGATTCATTCTAACTAATTTTGAGTTAGAGAGGTGAAATAAATAAAAATTCAAGTTACAGAGGTAACAAACATATTTATATTTATTATAAATCAACATTATTTCAAAACATCCTTAAAATAAAAAAAAATACGTAGTATATGTAGATATTAAAAAAAGTCAGTAATTTTTTTTTGCTTTAGATAATTGGTAATCCTATTTATTGTATACTCCTAAATTGTTTTCTAAGGAACAATGGTGTATATTGTCGGCAAATTCTTAAAGTCGGTAACTTATTTTTCTTCGATAGAGGTAATAAGTTACAAATAATCGAGTTGTAAAGGTTGTAAAATGAAACATTGCTATGTTCGAGATACAGAGGTCCAATTAATTTTTTCGAGTTATAGAGGGAAAATATGTACCAAAATGGCTTGTAGGGACTCACTGATTATTTCGACTAATAGAGGGTTGAGATTACGAGTAATGGAGGTTTTGGGACTTGAAGGGAAAGGAACAAAACTTTTTTTTCGAGTTTTAGAGGTTTTCGACTTATCGAGGTTCGACTTAAAAAGGTTCTACTGTATCATCCTTATGAGCGTTTAAATTCATACATAAAATTTTCTGTTGATACATTTTTTAGAACGGCAGTTATTTGAATTTTTGAGTTACGCCTCTCTCAGATTCCCCCTTCTCTTTGGCCGATTTCGCTGAAAATCAATGTGTTGTCATTATAGGATTCTGATCACACACATAAAATTTCGTGTCGATACATTCATTCTATCGGGAGTTATCGTGTTCACAGATACACATATTTTTTTTTTTTCATATTTGGAATCTAAAGATTAGAAAACATGAAAATCCTCGATTTTTTGACCGATTATATAACTTCTTCTATACTTCGTACAGCTGGCGAAGTAATAAAAGAAAAGTGCAACGATTAAGTAATTCCAAGAGATGTGGGTTCTAACGACTTGCGGAGACGAGCTGCAGAAGAGTTTGTCCGGGCTGGTGGACCACTTTCTGTACTGGATCATCTAGTATTGTCAGGATTTTCAAGTTTCCAAGGGATCCCAAACTACAAGAGTTGACAAGTTGTCGGCTAATCACCTGCAATGTACTTCCCCAGAACGATTTAATCATTTTACATATATTCAATTTTGTGTCGATAAATCGATTACATTGGCAGTTATTGGGTTTTGAGTTGAGCCCTCTCCTCTGACCCCCTTTCCGATCGGTCGATTATGCGGAAAATTGATAGATGCCATCCTTCCCCTAAACCTCTCTTTCCCTTTAGCTGATTTGGCTGAAAATCAATAGGTGTCGTCCTTAGAGAGTCCTGAATACACATATGAAATTTCATGTCTATTCATTCATTCAACCGGGTGTTATTGTGTTCACAGACACATATACGTCACGAATCAACTTGTCGGAAAATATTTTTTATTTTTTTTTATTTTTGGCTTTATGTACGGTGCATATTAGCCATGTCAATGTGTTATATATAATTATTTAAGACATCCATGGCCCCGGGAGGGAGTTCTATCTACGAAATAAAACTCACTCCCGGACGGGATTCGAACCCGCAAACCATGGTGAGACCAAAGCCCTACGCTCTAGCCCGAACGGCCACCATGGCCCCCTCGGAATATATTAAATACTAGTGAAATTTCAACTTCAAATTTCTGACCGATTACATCACTTCCGGTGTACTTCGCATAGCTGGGGAGGTAACAATCCTCAAACTGAACTAATTGCTTTTTTTTTTTTTGTTTTTTTTTATCATTAATTTTCATCACGAATGATTAATTGCCCAAAAAAAGTGTATGCACGTAGAAGCTGTGTAAAATTAGTATGTTTAAATAGGTTGGCATAGAGGTACATAGATATCTTTAGTTAAAGTTAGTGGCTGCTACTTTGAACTTTGAACTCGTGTTTTTCTTCTGATCAGATCTCCAGAAGACTGCAACGCACAAGCAAAGGTGACCGAAGAAGAACCTAAAAATGTCAGAATGATAGATTTATTTGTCCTACATATATCAATTTTTTGTATGTTTTCAATTTAGTTTCATTACTTTTGAAGTAAACTCTCTCAAAAACTACTTATACACTTCATTATTTTAAAAAAAATCTAACAGAAAGATAGCATTAATGTAGAGAGTGTTGTATAACCATCGCAAGACATGGGCACATCTTTAATTACCATTTACCAATTTGTGTCATCTTTGATTTTGACACCATCGAAAACATTACCATATTCTTCATTTCCTTGGGAATTAATTTGAAGTGTCACTATGACACTTGCATTGTTCTTCCACTGACGTCATACCGCTCTGTCACATTCACTCCCACTCTCTCGCAGTCGTCTTCCCATAATCCCAAACCGGATCTTCCTCTTCTCCCTCCTGGAGTATTATAAATGCTTATAGTTTCTGTAAATTAATAGAAAAGAGATGTAATAATAATAAGTAATACGTTATTGGTTGCAGATGGATGGAGAGAAAAGCGCCAGACAAATCAGGAAACAGCTTTCGCTAGGATACCTGAAATCCCATTTAGTCTTGGACTTCAGATACCTTCAGGACCTGCGGAACTTCAAGGTAGGAAGCGACAAACACACCCTGATGCCACGTTAGCAAGGATACCAGAAGTTCCTTTCAGTGACACAGGACTGCAGAACCCTTCAGGACCTGCAGACTTCCTTGGAAGTGGACCAGCCAGTCGTCCTGACCTAGAGGCCAACGTGCCCACTCCTGTCGAGTACCTGACTCCACCCCCACTGCCGGCGGCGGTGGACGATAGTGGAGTGGCCGCTGCTGGGTTTGAGTCAAAGGCTGCCCCAGCGGATCCCAACGGGAAGTGGGACCTTGGATGGGACGCCAACGATATCCTGGTACCTCCCGGAGACCAAGAGCAGTACGACACACTTAAGTTGTTCACATTAGTTCCCAACTCAGCAGGTCCGCTGCCGGAAGAGTCCAGTCTCTCTGACTCGGACAGCGGCCCGGAGCAGGGCTTATTGAGTCTTCAGGACAGCACTGGCGAAGGCTCCAACCAGGATGAGTACAGAGAGGACAACGACAGGCGGACGGTGGAAGAGAAGAGCCCCGTCTTCACTTATGTCAAAACAGACAAACAGGGACATTTCAAGTGGGGTGTCCGACATGGAAATTAAATCAAACTCTTGTCAATATCCTTCTTATCTGGGAAAGGAAACCTTAAATGTGTTCTTTTGTGACAGTTCCGTGATGAACGCAATGTTCGTGTAGGGCTGATGCTCTATAAGTATGTTGCACTGGGAAACTAGAATAATTGGAACAGAAAAATCAGGCTTGTAGTCAAGATGATAAAATGAAAACTCAAAGAATTTTCGCCATGCTTTCATCACTGCTTCCTTCAGACTCCGTAAAGTAACTGTAAGAAGGCGCAGTGTCAGAAGCTGCGCGGAAATTGTTTCAGTTACCATACTAGTGACAATCCTGATCCTTCCGTTCATTTGTTGTTAATCCTGCTATATACTAGAACATATTCTAACAAGTGTTTTAACTATTTAGTTCATTATTTATTTACATTGTAATATAGTATTTTGAAAACAACTTTCACTTCTCATGTTTTGTGAAATTTTAATTTGTAAAATTAGTCATAAATGTCCAAGTGTCAAAATTTAAGAAAAATGTACCAAGTACAAAAGTTGTGGGACAACCCTACTTGAGAGGCAACTCACACCTTATCTAGAGTATGTCATTAGAGACAGACAGTATCAGTGATCAGTGCTACTCAATCACAGTTTTGCAAATAACCGGTGATTCGATCACTTTTTTTTTTCTTGTACATTACCCCTTTGTAATTAGCCTCTTGTTTGGTGTGTATAATAGAGCTCATAATATTTTATCAATTAAGAGTGAGCCTGTCTAATTGAATATAATTACCCGTGACTGAATAACACTTTCAGTGTTGTTCTAAACTCCTGCTCACACAATGTGATTACAATTATTTGAATCAAAAAGTTATCCAATTTTATAGTGTATTATAAAAATATAACTTCTTAAATATTGTTCCCTACATAGGCATTCTAAAAAAAAAGAATCGTCAGTGAATCACCGACAATGTTCTTCCCCAGAACGAATAGGGGCTTCTAAATCCTTATACTAAATTTTGTGTCGATACATTCATTACATGGACCCCTCCTTCGACCGATTCCGCAGAAAATTAATATATGTCATTCCTATGAGGTTTTTGAAATTACATATGTATACACTTTCGTGTCGATATAGTTATCATGTTCACAGCACACATGATTTTTTCTTTTTCCATTTTTGGAATAACGGATTTGGAAAACTTGAAATTCATGAAAAACACAACATCGAATTTCTGACCGATTGCGTAACTTCCCCTATACTTCGTACAGGAGGGAAAGTAATAACGACACACATCTTTATGCTCCTGAAAATCACATTAATTATGAGTTATTAATATTTGGTCAACTCAGAACATTATCATATTATTATTTTTTTACTCGGACGCTATAATATATTATGACAAAATCTATATTGAGGGCGCCGGTAGCTCAGCTTGACTTCTGAGCTCAAGGTCGTGGGTTCGTAACCCGACCGAGGCCCTTAGTTTATTTTATCTGGGAGGTAAAATAAACTTAAGCACGCCGTCCTTCGGATGGGACGTTAAGCGATGGTCCCGAGCCTATACGATGTCAGGTACTCGTTAAAGACCCCTACCCTAGATGAATAAAAATTTAGGGTTGGCAAAATTTAGGACTCCCACAGTAGAGTCGGGCTCATGTCCACCAGAGTGACGAAAGAGCGCTCTGGTAGTAGGCGATATGACCTCGTTGTTAAAGCCCGGGCATGAGTCATAATACCTACCTACCTATAAGCATTTGGACAGATTACGGCAAATTTAATTGATAAATAGCGAATAAATATGAAGGGGCATAACTAAAATTAAGATGAGCAAATACTGGAACTCAGTCATTAATCACAGTGATTGTGAAGAGTGATGTGTGATCGCCAAACCACTTGGTCTGTCTGTACGAGCCAACGTCCCTAGGTTCAAGTACCACTGATGTAGATTAAGTGTGCTTTCCTGGGCTAGTCTTATCAGTGAAAGTATGTTACAAGACACACTTTTTAAACACTGATTGGTCCTTCGTTCTGCTTGGTCTCAACCGAGTCTCCATTGTTCCTTAAGTGAACATAAAACATCTTTATAGACTGAAACCAGTTTGGACGGGATGTGTAGTAGTGTTGGTATTGTCCGCCACCAGGGTAATATAATCATTTGAACGAGGGCGGGAGAGGATTTCCTTAACGATTGGTCGGATTTACAGGAAATACAGTAGAGTATCCGAACTAATGTTGTATGAGGTGGTTCGGATAATCAAAAATTCGGATAATCGACATTTTTCAGTCACCCAGAACTTGCGATCAATGAAGAGTCACCACCAAGCTTCATGTTTAATTCCACTGCTTTTTCAAACAAAGTGGGCCCAGAAGCCCGTTTTTACAAAAACCAAGTGAATGCAGCATCTTCCAAAAATTCGTATTTCGGTTTTTTCATAGTTTTACGATATGAACGGCCCTGCTCACTGTCAAGATTAAGTGCATACCTAGTCATTAAATCAGAATTATTTTTTATTCCCGTTATCGTTGATTTACCAACACCGTACTTGATAGCTAATGCCTGACCCGTTTTACCTTTCTTCAGCCGCATAATAATTTCCATTTTATCTTTTAATGAAAGCACTACTCGTTTCTTTTTTGTCGACATGTTGTAAGTTTTACTTAAAATATGTGACCACTAACTAATTCAATGTACACATCACAATGAATGATTTGAAACTGAGAGCATTGACTGGTTACCGATCATACGAATGGTAAGGGATTCAGTGGAAAAATCCAATGAACAAATTACATACATAGACATACACTTTAGTTGTTAGTAAACAAATATAGACTGTCTGCCCCGTCAAACTGATATCCCTTATACAGCTAACAACGTCATGGAAATACATGTACACTAATTTGATTTTTTTCCATAAAGTCAGTTCGGATAACTGACATTCGGATAATCGACGTTCTACTGTACATTTATTAACTACCAAGTTAGGGTAAGTGTCTACAACGAGTAACTAACATCGCACAGGCTCGAAGCCATCGCTTTTCGTCCCATCCGAAGGACAGCGTGCTCAAATTGTTTTACCTTCCAGATAAAAAACCTAAAGGCCTCAGCAGGGTTTCGAACCCACGTTTTTGAGCTCAGTAGGCTAGCACTCTATCTCTGAGCTACCGGCATCCTAGCTTGTAGATAATAACTATGTTTAATTCAAGGCTCCCTATTCAAAAGGAATAGGGAAATCCTCAAATAAATTTAATTTTTTTAAATTATTGGACAAGCACATGATAGGGAAACGGAGAACAAAAATAAAGGGGAACAAAATAATAATAATACTGAGAACAAGTAAAAAAATATATGTATATTATAAGATAAATATATATATATATATGTATATTCAATGATGCAAAAAAGAATAAATCTTGTAATCAAAATAACATTAAAAATTAACTTGAGTTTAAAAAGAAATTCTTATCAAAATATGTCAAAAAGGTTGGGTAAATAATTATTATATATTATCGGACATATCGGATCTATAATAAAAACAAACAGAATATCAAAACTAAAAGAAAGGGATTTACATATATAAATTTATATTGTTAAAAAATAATCAGTGAAAGTAATATAATAAAAAATATAATCGACTATGGACTACGAACAACGAAAGTAGTTCCATAAGAAACAATGTTTGAATACCCCATATTGAGCTCAGAATGAAAATAAAAATAAATTATGAATATCTTTATGTTGACAACCACAGTGTGGTGAAAATAGTGAAATTAAAATACAAAGAAAAATGTTGATCTTCGAAGGACGATGGAACCCGAAGAACGGTGAGATGAGAAGAACGAAGCTCATCGGACGAACGAAGACAAAGCTGAACGGGGACACTGGCAGATAGCAAGTCCAAAAAAGAAGTTCGAGAAAACCAAAAAAGGAAGGAGGGCCGTAATAAAATACGGCAATAAATCTAAACTTAAAATAGGTCCACTCTCTGGCAACTATAGCATGGGACTGACTGGGACTGAGTGTCAGACGCAGAGAGGGATTAGCCGTGTGTTTACATTACGAACCTTGTTGACTAAACCAACTAAGTGAGCTGGTCTACTGAAAATGATTCTAATTCAATTAAATAATTTTAGAACAGGAAAACAAATATATATACATTTGTACATGTACATATATACTCGTATAGTTTATTAATTTGCGCTGTGGATACACATTGCCGGTGATTCACCGACGACTTTTAAAAAAAAGTTTAAATAACCCCGAATATGTTTTAAAATTGCCTGAATAAGCCGATTAAAAATATGAAATTTGAAGTAAATATGTATATTCAGCCATTTCCCCGAGATGTACTGTCGAGTGTAACTAATTACTTTTATCTGAATTATTTTTGTGTAACTTAATAATATGACGTAACTTAATAATATGACGTTTGTGTAACTTAGTAATATGGTAGATTACATTTTTAAGTTACTCAATTTATGTATAAATTGTAATTTATATCTTTATTAATAAAACCTTGTGTGTCGTGTTGTTGTTTTTCTCTGTTGCTTGTGTCTTATATTTTAATTTTGTATTATATAACTATTATTGGTTAGCCTGAGAGGATACAAAGACAGATAGTATCGATCTAAAAAATTGGGCTTTCTAACAACAGTAGGTACTTAATAATAACGTGCTTGCTTACTGAGCTCAACATTATAGTTGAACGCAATGGGTTGATGGGAGAAGGCCCCACTTTATTTTTAAATCTGTGATATGTGTCATATTTCAAATAATTCGACGGGCTCCAAAATGTATATAAATATTTTTTGTGGGGGAGGCCCTTAAGTTTTTTTGAAACTGAAAGGTGGAAAAGTACGCCGTCCTTCGGATCGGACATTTAGCGATGGTAGTAACGATATCCTAGGTGAATAAAAATTTAGGACTCCCATAGTAGAGTCGGGCTCATGTCCATCAGAGTGATGAAAGAGTGCTTTGGTAGTAGGCGATCTTACTTAGTTGTTTAAGGCCGGGCATGAGTCACAATAACTAACAACAGTAATAAGGTTAGCTAATATTAGCAGGTTAGTCAGGTATCTGCCAGTGACTTTATATTAGATAGCTGGAACAAAGAATAAAAACCATACTATCCCCCCGTCCTTCCTTTCAAAGAATATAATATAGATTCAGAGGGCGCCGGTGGCTCAGTGGTACGCGTGCTTGCCTTCTGAGCTCAAGATCGTGGGTTTGAAACCCGACCGAGGCCCTTAGTTTATTTTATCTGGGAGGTAAAATAAACTTAAGCACGCCGTCCTTCGGATGAGATGTTAAGCGATGGTCCCGAGCCTGTACGATGTCAGGTACTCGTTAAAGACCCCTGCCCTTGGTGAATAAAAATTTAGGGTAGGCAAAATTTAGGACTCCCACAGTAGAGTCGGGCTCATGTCCAGCAGAGTGACGAAAGAGCGCTCTGGTAGTAGGCGATATGACCTCGTAGTTAAAGCCCGGGCATGAGTCATAATAACTAACTAATATAGATTAATGCTTTGGCTCCCTCTCAGACTCTCTCTCATACACATAAAGATGATAAATGTGAAATTTCATGAAAGTCCAATTTCTTGAGCTAGTATTAATATTATGTTTTACCACCACAATACAACCCCTTTTACCTTTCGAAATTTTGAGATTTTGAGACGCAATTTCATGGAAATCCGATCAACTGAGAGCCTATCTTTAAACCATACTTATGGCGATGCTATACGTATAATTTCATGAAAATCCATTCGAACGTTGAAGAGCTAGGATCATGGACCGCACCTGCAGGGGTGGGGGCTCTGACAGCCCTGACTGCTCTAGTGGGGGTCCGGCGCTGCGAATTATCCTTACTACTCAGAAAACACCCAACGTTTGAACAGAAGATAATAAAAGACTTCATAAAACACTGAATTTTATTTTTTCAACAAAAAATTATTTTACTAGACACATTATCCTTACATCGACTTTTAATGGACATTGAAAACATTTGCGCCGAAAAAAGTTAGAAAAAATTATACTTTGAGATAATTGTTGTAACTATTGTAAGTTTTTCTTATGTTCTTTATCATGAAAATTAATTTTTTTTTTTTTCAATGAATGTAAATTAATGAATACTTGATATCGTACAGGCTCGGGACCATCGCTTAACGTTCCATCCGATGGACCTCGTCTAAGGGCCTCGGTCAGGTTTCAAGCCCGCGATCTTGAGCCCTGTAGGCAAGCAGCTACCACTCAGCTACCAGCGCCCTCAAATTAAATTATATTATTTTAACATGCTAAGTAAAAAAATATAAATGTTATTTGAAATAGATTTTTTTTTATCCATCTTGAAATATTGTTTTGTTTAACGTTACCTGTTTCATTGTTACTATGGACTTATGCCCGGGCTTTTACTACGAGGTCATATCTCCTACTACCACTAGAGCGCTCTTTCATCGCTCTGGTGGACATGAGCCCGACTCTACTGCGGGACTCCAGGTGTATCTTATTGTTTTTGACCCATCGATTTATGGCTGGATCTTGTTATCAGGCGTGAGACACTCGTTAAAAGGGTTTCGTATTAGCTGATCAGCAGAATCCCATGAACAGCAGAATCCAAAAAAATAAGTTGACGAGATGTAGTGTTGAAGTGAGTGGAGGAGGCAAAGCAGGAATGTGTTTAGAAAGTGTTGAGGTCACTGTTCACTGCTACTTTCTAGGGGAGACCTTGCCAGCTCCTCAGTAACAGGTAGGTAACTGTTATCTCACATCTGTCTGTCTGTCCATCCTGGCATTTGTGAGGAGCATCACGGCCTTGGTCCCCAGTCCTTCGCTAAAGGGCACTTGACCCGCTACACTTAAACAGGGTTGCGGCAAGACAAACCACAGCACGGGGGGCGAGTGGGAAAAAAAAAAATGTGGCCGAGGCGACGTGTTCACAAGAAAAAGTAGACTCAAATTTATTTATAATCATTGGGAAGCACAATATTTTTTATCTGGGAGATAATAAAATTTTGAGCACGCCAACCTTCGGATGGGACGTTAAGCAATTGTCTCGAGACATGTCAGGTACATGTTAAAGACCATTACCCTGGGTAACAACCTGAGTAGGCAGAATTTATTCCTCCCACAGTAGAGTTGGGCTCATGTCCACCAGAGCGACGAAAGAGCGCCCTTGATAGTAGACATAAGACCTCGTAGTTATAGTCCGGACATGAGTCACAATAACTAATAATATTTTTAAATAAATATAAACTAACAATTTCTTAACATTCAAATATATAGAAGCCGAACATATCCATAATAGTCACCAAGTCACCTCATCGACCTAATTTAATCACTTGTACGGCGTATTCCACTTAAATACCTATAGGTTAGGTTTTATGACTCATGCCCGGGATTTAACTATGAGGTCATATGGCCTACTACCTGAGCGCTCTTTCGTCACCCTGGTGGACATGAGCCCGACTGTACTATGGGAGTCCTAAATGTTGCCTATCCTAAATTTTTATTCACCTAGGGTAAGGGATCTTTAATGAGTATCTGACATTTTACAGGCTCGGGACCATCGCTTAACGTCCCATCCGAAGGACGGCGTGCTTAAGTTTATTTTACCTTCTAGATAAAATAAAGTAAGTTTCGAGTCCACGCTCTTGAGCTCAGAAGCCAAGCACGCATACCACTGATCTACCTGAGCTCTCATAAATACTTATATGTAGCAATTTAAAACACTATAATAACACAGCAACATATTCGGAATTTTAAACGAAATTTCATGTTTTCCAACCTCTAAATTCCAAATATGAAAAAAAAATATATTTCTGTTTATCTATGTGTTTGTCTGCTTGACTGTGAACACGATAACTCCCCAAATAATGAAAGTATCGACACGAAATTTTTTATGGGTAACCAAAACCCCATAAGGACAACAAAATTTCATATTTGAGGTCAAAACTTAATGAAGACATAACCTGTCGAATTTCAGCGAAGTCAGAAGGGAAGAGGGTTCGGGGGAGGGGGACTCATTCATAAACTCTAATAACTATTGATGTATGAATGTATAGTTTCAGATTCAGGAGCCACTTATGTAAGTCATTGAACGGTCGACTGGTTTTGGAAAGGGAGCGAAAAGTTAATTGATTAATTCGTTGTGGGGAAGTACACTGCCGGTGATTCACCGACGACTTTTTTTTTGTCATGTTCAATGCATATCTGCCATGAGACCAGTGAAATGTAAAAAAGAAAAATAATAAACACAAATTTGATAACTCCAATACAAAATATGTTCAGCACTACACTAACTATAGCCCTAATCAAACCCTCCCCCTGGCCAGAGCAAAAAACCAAGATAAAAATTAAATAAACTGAAAAAAAATTTTTTATTAAAAATGGATTGCCTGCAAGTTACCTTCAAATTTCCCGTGCGTCTGATTCCTAAATCAGCAATCAGCTATTACATAAATGTACATGTATAAAACAAGTCATATTACATTTATTTGAATATACATAAATTCCATCATTTCATTTCCTCGCTCAAAATCGTCATTAGTGTAATACTTTATATTGTTAAAGCTGATTTTACATGCGCAGTAAAAATGCAAAGCGCAGCAGCAGCAAATTCACGCTATTGGATGTGAGTCATTTAATTCTAAAAGCACAGAAACCGCAGCGTGCATTTGCTGCTGCTGCGCTTTGCTTTTTTGCTGCTCATGTAAAGTCAACTTAAGTATTACAGTCAGTGGTTACCTCAGGAGGAGCTTCTAGAGGTCCGAGTCGTAGCGTAACTTTGCCCCCCCCCCCCCCCTGCTCAAAATCCTGGCTACGCCCCTGGCCCTAGGTGAATAAACATATATAAGCAGGGAAATACTCTCTCTGCATTTTCTTCGACATAGCCGCGGCCTTCGACTGCGCCTGGTGGCCTGCCGTCCTTTTGCGACTACGGTCTGTGGGAATACCTAGGAACCTATGCGGGCTCATCTCCAGCTTCCTCAGCGAGCGCTCTGCGACGGTGAGGCAGCAATTCACCAGCACTACAGTGAACGTCACTAGAGGGTGTCCCCAGGGCTCGGTCATCGGACCAACGCTCTGGAACATACTCTTTGACGGACTGCTTCGTGACCTCGAGACTCGTGGACACAGGGCAATAGCCTATGTTGACGACCTAGTGGTCACGGTGCACGCTGACAGTCGCGCCACTCTAACCGCCCGAGCCCAAGCCGCGATCGAATCTACGGATACTTGGTGCCGACTGAACAAGTTGACCCTCTCTTCCAGCAAGACAGCAGCCATGCTGATGAGAGGAAAAACTGACGCCCGCCACCCCCTGGTTCTTGCAGTACACGGCCGACGCGTTGAATTTCCGGCAGTGATCACGTACCTAGGTGTGGGGATCGGGCCGGGATTCAACGTCACGCCCCACACTGTTGCCATCAAGGTTAGGACAACAGCCATCTTTGGCGCTCTGAGCTCCCTAGCCCGAGCGACATGGGGCCTCGGCTACTCTGCGTGTAAAACTATTTACACCGGAGTTTTCGAGGCTGTGGCAAGGTACGCCGCTGCCGGATGGTGGAATCGCCCCACCAAACGGCAGCGTACGTTGATACTACAAGCTCAAAGAGCAGCCCTCCTCAGGGTGACCAAGGCCTACCGTACAGTTTCCACGGCTGCGCTGCAGGTGCTGGCGGGAGCTCCACCCATAGACCTAGTCTTGGACGGTGCCGTCGCCTCGTACTTCTGCAGACGCGGCTTACCACTGGAAGCAGACACGGACGTGGCCTTGCGTCAAGCCCTGGAGGAGGAGATGCAAGGACAGGCGAGACCAGAGCGCCTGAGGGGCATTGTCCAGGAATGGATCGTGGAAAAATGGCAACAGCGTTGGGCGCGATCGACAGATGGCCGAACAACCTTCGCCTATTTCCCAAACGTCCAGACGCGACTTGACTCCCCATGGATACAATCAGACCATTGGATGTCACAGGTGCTAACAGGTCCCGGCGACTTCAACGCCAAGCTCTTCTTCTTTAAGAGGAAGAACAGCCCTGCCTGCTCGTGTGGCGGCGTCGAGACTGCGGAACACGTGGTCCTCGAATGCCCGCTATACGACGGGCCCAGGGCGGAGCTGATCCGCCGGACAGGTTCGTATCTGGGACTGGACCTGCCGGGACTTATGACGGAGGCTGGTTACCTGGCTTTTGGTCGGTTCGTCTCCTCCTGGCGGAGAATCAAGAAAGCCTTCTAACCCGGCGCCGGGGGCCCCGCCGACCGCCGACAGGCGCTGCGGCGGCAGCCCCCGGCTTAGGGAAGCAGGCAGAAAAGAACCCTTGACAAAATCCCGAGCTCACTCGGTGTGAAGCGCCGAAAACTACCAAAGACGACCATGGACCGTAGTCATCGAGCCGGTCCACGACCGTCCGTAAATATTGTATATATAAAGTATTGATACATATAAATATAAACATAGGAAGATATAGGGTGATGTGACCGACCCCCCCTCAGGGGGTCAGGGGCACCTATAATGAAAAAGTAAAAAAAAAAAAAAAAAAAGGTGAATAAACATGGGTATGCAAAATGTCTGTCTACTGACATTGTTGTATTAATGTTTTCAGAAAATATAAGGAATCGGTGCAACAAGGCCCACCTATATTCTAAATTTGTAAACGGTAAAAGATTCACAGATTCTGAATAAATTAAGTGACTACTTCAATGTCTTTAAGAAAGTCTATTATTTGTTTATATTTTTCTTTAACGAGCCTCTTCAGTCAATCTTGCTGGACGTCCGTCCGGTTGAGGTCCGGATATTTTCGTCTTGTCTCTTCCTATTTCAGACACTTCAGTAGTGGTCCCTATCCTCTGTGCTGCCGCACTGAGAACTATTAGTCACCTTGATGATATGTAAGTTTCTGTTGACACGCCCGTGGTTCGTCCGAAGCCTGCTCAACTGAACTATCTCCCGACGACGCAAGCCCATGTCCT
The DNA here is from genome assembly GCA_963662175.1 of Aradus depressus. NCBI lineage: Eukaryota > Metazoa > Arthropoda > Insecta > Hemiptera > Aradidae > Aradus > Aradus depressus. The sequence continues at coordinate 5,325,276 of OY759219.1, forward strand.
GGAACCATGGCTTTACCTCTATCGTCGTTTGTACAGCATAGTGCTCTCTTCCTTTTGGATTCTTCAATGTATGCTTGTTGCCAATTCTGGATAACAATCTTCCTTAAACAGCGTCTTGCATCTCGTGGAGGTAGCTGTATTTGAGCATACTCACCGACATCTGTTGCAGCTTCTTTGGCAGCGGAGTCTACTGTCAGTTCGCTGCCCTGGAGGCCTATGTGTCCGGGGTTGTTTTGTTTTTTAATTTGATTTGAAAAAAAGCATGACAGTAGAGAGAGCCTCACTTATCCGGATAATCAATCAAACATTGAACATTACCCTGTTCCTTTCTCTCCTGTATTCGTTCTCTGGTGGTTAGGAAGGGAAATCGGAGAGGCTAGAACGAATCGCTGAAGTAGACTTCACAATCACTTCTCTGGTAAAGAATTGGGAGGGGGGGGGGAGAAAGGGGGGGGGGGGTGTAATGAAATAACGAAATGTGTAAACATGGGGGCGGGATGTCTGTGGAATGTACAGGAGGATATGGTGAGAGGTACAACAAGACGGACGGGGCTTAGGACAAAGGAAGACGGCGTTGTATGGGAGTGAAGTGAGAACTGGTGTACGGGTCCTCACTCTTTGTGTCAGGACACTTCCTTCATACAGAGGACAGGACAACACCACATGAGGACACATTGTACCTGGACACAATACCCTGTCTATCTATCTCATTACAGGGACAAGACGACGTTTGCTCGACTACAGCAGACATCAACTAAAGACCTCTGACCCCCAACCCTGCCGTCACTCCTGAAAAAAACACGTGTTCAAAGAGATTCAATAAAAAAAAGTTACAAAACATTACGTTTTCAGTTCAAGATCGCGGGTTCGAAATTCGGCCCAGGCCCTTATGTTCTTTAACTGGAAATTAAAGAGCACGCCGTTCTTCGGATGGGACCAGTGCTTGGGCCAACTTAGGACCAATCCCCCTTCCCTTAAACATTTGCATACGTCATTGATAGGAATAAATTCCCCTATACAAAATATTTGAAGAGAAGAATCGTAAGGAATAAAATGCCCCTCCCCGACTTTAATTTGCAATGCGCAGGGCATAGGGAAGGGCATCGCAAAGATTCACTTATTTTTTCTTTCTTTGATCTAATCATTTATAGTTGTTTGCCTTTTTACAATATGACCAATTTTATTATCTTCTGGGGGCCATGGTGGCCGTGCGGGCTAGAGCGTAGGGCTTTGGTCGCATGGTCTCACCATGGTTTGCGGGTTCGAATCCCGTCCGGGAGTGAGTTTTATTTCGTAGATAGAACTCCCTCCCGGGGCCATGGATGTCTTAAATAATTATACATAACACATTGACATGGCTAATATGCACCGTTCATAAAGCCAAAAGAAAAAAAAAAAAAAAAAAATTATCTTCAATATGAAACCAAAAATAACCTTCCTCGTTCAAAAGTAGATACATTTTGAATAATGTAATGGTATAAAATTTGTTAATAGAATTCGCAATACAAAATTTATTACTCGTAAAAATTTCATAGAATTCAGAATAGGTAGTTGATAAGATTTGTTAACTAAAAATTGCTTAATAACAAAAAGAAAAATGTAAACAACTTTTGTCAAAAAAAAAAAAAAAAAATATATATATATATATAGGTTAGGTTAGGTTAGGTTTTATGACTCATGCCCGGGCTTTAACTACGAGGTCATATCGCCTACTACCAGAGCGCTCTTTCGTCACTCTGGTGGACATGAGCCCGACTCTACTGTGGGAGTCCTAAATTTTGCCTACCCTAAATTTTTTATTCATCTAGGGTAGGGGTCTTTAACGAGTACCTAACATCGTACAGGCTCGGGACCATCGCTTAACGTCCCATCCGAAGGACGGCGTGCTTAAGTTTATTTTACCTCCCAGATAAAATAAACTAAGGGCGTCGGTCGGGCTACGAACCCACGACCTTGAGCTCAGAAGTCAAGCACGCATACCACTGAGCTACCGGCGCCCTCTATATATATATATATATATGCAATACATTCTAGAATAATTATAATTGAAACAGTTCACTAAATGAGGGGAAATATCATGTACACGAAATTAAAATTTTCAAAAAATGAGGTAACAGCTTGGTTAGATAGGAGCGCTGTCCCGCGGAAAAAAATGTAGTTCGCACTCAGCTCTGATTCGAAGGTACAACGGCTCTATCAATAAGACATCTCGACCTGTAAGCTCTCAGCTAGTCAATTACATCTCATTTTTTCCATTCTACAATTCTTTATTTTTATTATATGTCCATATCAATTTCAGTTTCCATTGCTTTATCTTACAATGTCCAATATTATTAATTAGGCTTATTTGTTGTTTAACTAAGATATTTCAGGCTTATATTATACAAACTGCATATAAATTACAAGGAATTATAATTTTCTTGAATTACAAAGATAAGCGGAACCTCCCACGCTTCACCATTGTTCATTACCCTTAGAATATTTTTATAGCGAATTTCTATAAGACATCTTATGTGTCACCCGGTTGGTAAGACCTATGGTAAATACCAATACAGTCAGTAACAAAAATGTTCGGACGGTTTGATTTTTCAATAAAAAATTATAATAATTAAATGCAAAAGTAATAAAAAATAATTTAAAAAAATAATTAAAGCCATTTTTCAATCAAGAATAAGAATTCAAAAGTGGGTTAGGATAAAGGAAAAACAGCTTTGATTAGAACAAATAAATATTTTAATTTAATAAATTTTATAACAAGTAATGTAGGTAACAAAAATTTTCGGACAAAAATGTAAACAACTATAAATAAATTCAATGTTTTTTTACGATTTCACAAATTCAAAAACCATAATGTTAATTAATATTTGGTTGGGTACCCTTTTTGTGTAATAACATCTTTCATTCGATTCGGCATTGATGATGAAACTAATTTTTTGGTGAAATTTGGAGATATTTTACCCCACTCTTCTAATAACTTTTGTTTCAATTCGTTTTTTGAAGCAATGGGTGTTAATCGAATTTTCCTGTCGAGCTCACCCCATACGTGTTCAATTGGGTTGAGATCGGGCGATTGGGGGGGGTTTCATAACTTTAGGGCAGTTATACAAAAGCCAAGTACGTACCAATTCACAGGTGTGTTTCGGATCGTTGTCTTGGTAAAAATGAAAAGTCCGTAAAATCCCAAGTTTTTCAGCACTCTTTTTCAAATTGCTCCTTAGTAATTCGGCATAAACTTTTCCAGTCATGGTGGTTTCAATGAAAACCAGTTCACCAATTCCACTAGACGCCATACACCCCCACACCATCACTGAGCCACCCCCATGTTTTACTATTGGTTTTAAATTTTTTGGATTCAGCTCCTCATTACGCCTTCTCCAAATTTTGTCGCGACTGTCGGGAGTAAATATATTAAACTTACATTCAAAAGTATTTGCTTGCAATAGAACAAACCGCAATAATAAAATATTCTTGTATCTTGTAACTCTTCACAACATAAAAAGAAATCTCAGGTCATGTAATGTCAGAAAACTAGATTTTTGTGATATGACGTTGGAAGAGAGCGACAGCAGCGCTGACCCTCGGCAGAAACCGTCCCTTCCCCCTACTCTATCCCCTCCACATTCACTCTAAAGAAACTAAGTACCCAATTTTTCTAATTTAAACGTTTTTTCTCCGATATTTCGACAAATAAATGTTTCCAGATCATGTCCGTTTACTTCCATGTAATATATGTATACATATACTATTACTTTACTTTTGTTTACTTCCCTATACATATAATATATGTATACATAATAATATGTACTAAAAATTTTGTAATCGTGTGAACATCAGAGATCAATTGCATGCGTGTGTTTATGTGAGAGCTCAAACGCTTTGACCTGACATCGTACAGGCTCATGACCATCGCTTAACATCCCATCCGAAGGACGGAGTGCTTAAGTTTATTTTACCTCGCAGATGAATGACATTACTCCAAAAAATTTCTGAATGATTCTGGAACTCTTTTGCGAAGCTCAATCTTTTTTTTATATTTTTTTCACTCACAAACGGTTTTTGGTACTCTCCCATTATATCCTGCTTCTTTTAGAATTCTTCGAACATTTTGTGGGTGAACTTTCTTTCCCGTTTCTCTGTATACCTCGGCGACGATCTGAGGTGCACTCCTCGAGGGCTTGTTTTTAATTTTCCGGACAACGCTACACCTTTCTCGGTCGTTTAATACTCTTGGACGGCCAGAGGAAGATTTCAAATCTATCCGATCCTCGTGCTTATACCTTCGAATTACATCGGCTACGGTGCTTTTACTTCGGCCTACCATACCACCGATTTTGCGGACACTTAATCCTTGTTCATAATTAAAAATTATTATTTGTTGAACTTCAAAAGATGTTCGACCCATCTTGACAGCAGGAAATACAAATAACTACTGAATGCAGTAATAGAAGGATATAAACACATTTCATTTGTTCGGTATTAGCGGTTGGTTGAGAAGGGATTAAAGATCATGATCAGAGTCGCATTTGTTTACAAAACAAACAACAGGTGTCCAGAAAATTTTGTTACGTGAATTTCTTGTCTTCAATTATTAATGCAAAATTTCCTATTATCTGTAAATGTTTAATTAATTGTTTTACGGCGTTTTGAAATGATTGATGATCTCGAAATTTAAAACTTTGCTTGAATTAAATATTTTGCCATATAACTATATGTAACTGCAAAAGAAAAACAAAATTATAAATTGTCCGAAAATGTTTGTTACTGATTGTATATTCTCAGAAAATACTTCTACCATTATTTGCATAGTGTAGTGCGGAGAACCAATATTTTCTCAAAAATCATCAATAAACTAACAGTTTGTGCTGCCATATTGACAAGGTACGTATAATTATAAAATCTTCCAGACCAAAGTTGTCCGTTAGTCCTACAAAACGAGGAATTGTTCGAACCGAATTGATGTAAGATCATTCTGACCTTAACCAATAGTGTGAATTTTCCGTCTTTGGGCATCGATTTTTGTTACATTTCTTGTTACAACAAACATAAAAGTAACTACCTACTATTTTTGGTTCGTTGTTTTTAGGTTTTTAGACTTCATTACTTTTCCTATATTTATTACTAACATTTAACACATTAAAAAAGTAATAAAAATAAAGAAAACATGTTTTTTTTTTTAAATATTGTCCATTTCACAAAATATACAGGGTGGCCCAAATAAGCGGGCCACAAGTGAAATAGCTCTTAAACGGTTAGAGACATCAAAATTGTGCATAGAACTAAAGTTGTAGCACTCGCCGAGAGCTATAGTATGGCGTCCTCGAAAAGACAAAAATGACCCTTTTAATGGCTCAAACAGCCCTTCGAAGGGCGGGGTTCCCTTTTGACCCTTAAGTTTCATTGCATTTTATTTAAGTACGAAAGAAATAAGGAATAACTGTGGAAACAGATTTTTGATACGTCAAGTGGTTCTCGGAAAAAAAACGTTTAATTTTTCTTATTCTGAACTTCAGAATCTGAAGTTAGTTGGAATTTAATAACCAGAATAAGTAAAACGTGCAACATTAAACGGGTTTTTTCCGAGAACTACTTGACGTATCAAAAATCTGTTTGCATAGTCCTTCCTTGTTTCTTTAGTACTTTAATAAAATGTAATGAAACTTAAGGGTCAAATGGGAACCCCGCCCTTCGAAGGGCTGTTTGAGCCATTAAAAGGGTTATTTTTGTCTTTTCAAGGACGCCGTGCTATAGCTCTCGGCGAGTGCTACAACTTTAATCCTATGCACAATTTTGATATCTCTAACCGTTTAGGAGATATTTCACTTGTGGCCCGCTTATCTGGGCCACCCTGTATATCATTATATATATAAAGCTGAAAATGTCTGTGCGTTGTACCGCTATAACTCACGAACGGCTTGATGGATTTGATTAATTTTTTTTTAAATTTGTTCGTCATCGTCTGTGGAAGGTTATAGGCGTATTAGTACCTCAATATCTGGTCCATCCCAGCATCCACCCACGCAATCTTTGTAACTCATAAACCACTGCAATGATTAATGAGAAATCTTTTTGAATAAATTAGTTCTAGCTCCAAAGCTAGCGTTACTACAGTTGAAGGACTATAAGCCTTATTCCGTATGAATAATTGAAAATTATAACATCATGAATGTACTGTCGAGGAACTGAATAGCCTTATAGGAGATATTGGGAGAAAAGTCAAAGTTACCCGGGCAACGCCGGGTATTACTGCTAGTGTATAATATATGGGAGTACTTTCGGTATTGCTATCATCTTCAGCCACGACTTAACAAATACTTATAATCAGTATTTGTTAAATCGTGGCTGAAGATATATTTATATATATTTTGTGAAATAGACAATATTTTTTAAAAAAACATACGTTTTCTTTATTTTTTATTAAGTGTTTCAGAATATCTCTGCAGAAAATCTTAAGTATCACTTAACGCATTGTTTTTATGTTTTTAGATTTCAAGTTACTTTTCCTCTATTTTATTTATTTATATATTTACAACGGCATAACATTTGCCATTAGCAATTGCGATAAATAGTGCAGTCAGGTGCGTGGCTGCACTGCTTAGGTACCTGACCGATACTCTATTTGAAATAACACTTATCGCATTAGTACCGATAATGTGGGCATTGAAATCAGAAAAGTTTATAATAATAAAAATTATTTATAGAGATTATTATTAAGCAAATATTTTATTTTTCAGTTGTACCTCTTTGTCTCCCAATTTATAAAAAAACTTATTTTTATTAAAAACGTTTCGGCCCATCTTCAGTTTCTTTATTTGATTCTAAATGTAACTTTTTTTCTTCGTCCTTTTCACATTTATATATATATTTTTTTTCAACGGAACATTATTTTTCCAAGTCTGTCATTTCTTCTGCTGATTACCAATATAAAATTTTGGAAACTGGAAGTAATGAGGAAAAAACCCAGACAAAAGGTACACCTGATCAATTTAATTAAATAATAATTTTTATTATTAACATTTTTACCTTCAGTATCTACTACTTTGGTATTAATGAGATAATTGCTATTAATAATGAGATAAAATAGAGGAAGAGGAATTATATAAGATTTGTTACTTTTGGATGGGACGTTAATCGATGATTCCGAGCATGTACGATGTCAGATACTCGTTAAAGACCCCTGCCCTAAGTGAATAGTTAAGGGTAGGCAAAATTTAGGACTCCCAGTAGAGTCGGGCTCATGTCCACCAGAGTGACGAAAGAGCGCTCTGGTAGTAGGCGATATGACCTGGTAGTTAAAGCCCGGGCATGAGTCATAATAACTAACTATAGTTGAATATTCTGATACCAAGTTTAGTATGTTGATGTTTCAGCCAAACCAGAAGAAGGGGGATTTAGAGGGAGAGCGAAAACTTCGTCGGTTACAATTATTTTGAGGTGGGAAGTACATTGCAGGTGATTCACAGAAAACTTCTTGAGGTGAGAACCTTGAGCACGCCGTCCTTCGGATAGGATATCAAGTACTTGTTAAAGACCCCCACCTGTGCAGGCAAACTTAAAGACTCCTAGTAGTCACCAGACCTTGAAGACAATGGGCCAATGAACCTCCGCTCTGTCTTCAAGGAGACACTCAGATGATGTCCAGGTAAACCTACCTCTACAGAATATAAGAAAGTACAATTTTGCCGAAAAAAAACCTTTATTGGTGGAGGGCAGATGGGTGACGAAGGGTGGGAGAAGGTGGGAGAAAGTCTATATAAGTGAGACAGGGGCGGGCGGGCGGCAGGGTTGACGCGACCACAAGGAGCAGACATGATCAAGGTAAGCAGATCTCATCCCTAGCTTGTAGCGCCTCCGCCTCCACCAACCTAGGTAGGCCCAGTGGCCGATTTAAGGAAAAAGGCCCGGTCAGCAAAAGCTCTCCGGGGCCCCGTACTTATTCCAAAAGACTTAACATTTGAATTTGTTTTATCACAAGTTATACATGATATGGAAAAAAATATTTGTTTGTAAAATAAATTTCTTTCATTAATTTAAAAAACAAAGCTAACATTTTGTTTGTCTAGAAAATAGCAATGAGAATCTTTAAGAAATTTCTTAAATTGAAATATAATAGAAATTCTTAAGTGCGAAACTTTGAAAACTACAGCGAGTTGTGAATGTTAATTTAATCAATGATCAGTATCGTTACAAGAATACGTACTACGTGAAAAATTCATTTTTGTTCGTGTAAAAGTGAATTTTTCACGATTCAAATTATTATTTTGTAAATTTAGAAGCTTTTTGATATGAGGGCCCTCGAAAGCACTCGGCGTGTGAAGGTTTGCCCTTTTTTTTAAAAGGAGATGAATTTTTGAAGAAAAAAAAATGAATCAAACAATTGTATATGTATTTTTGTGTTTGAAAGAATTAAAATACAAAAAGTTCCTTGAAATACAAAGTAAAAAATACTGAGCGATTGAGTTTAAATAGTCTAAAAGGTTTGAAGTATCATTTGGTGAGGGGGGCCCGATGCGTAATGGCTGACCTGCTAAATCCGCCACTGGAAGGCCCTCTCAACCTGTGGAACATCATAGACTTCTCAACGATGAACTCAACCTTGTTCCGATACAATGCACAATTGTTAAGTGGCTGCATCTTAATACATGCAGCTATATTATTCTCCCATTTTTCTGATATTTATAATGATACATTTCAGTTTTCGCTGAAATGGATACTTTCATTTTATTCTCCGTCGATATCTTTAATGTGTCAATTGCTAAAGAATCTAAATTTACCATCTACATTTTATTTTCCAAATATCAGGTATATAAGATCTCGAACTGAACATTCTTATTTCAAATGGGATTACATATTTTTTTAAATAAATTCTGAAATTGGAATTTTTAAATTGAAAAATTAACTTTGACCGAGAACTTCCTGAAATATTCAATGTTGAATTTTGATAACTAAATCAACATAATTTTTTTTTCAAAAATAGATATTTTAACCCCCGACGCAAAAAGAGGTGTGTTATAAGTTTGAAGCCTTTGTCTGTGTGTGTCTGTCTGTAGCATTGTAACTCCAAAACGGCTGAACCGATGTCAAAGGGTTTTTTTTTTTCAAAAGCTAGTACCTATTTGCGAGATGGTTCTTAGCCATGTTTGGTGGAAATCAGTTTGCCGTTTCCAAGATCTTCAGGTTTTATCACAGCCTGTGTAGGGATCTCGGCCTATATTACAGCTAGAGACTTGGAGTTTGAGCTCAAACGTTCATAAGGCAAGCTCTCTCTCTTCCCCCCCCCCCCCCCCCCCCCACACACACACACACACACACAAAAAAAGCTCTCCCTACTAAGGTTTCAGTAAAAAAAAATTAACTTTTATTCAAAACTCATAAGACCGGACTTTTTTTTTATTATTTAAATAAATAAAATCAGGATTTATTGGATTTTTGCAGAGGGTATGTCGTCGTTGTCCCGCCCCCAAATTTTATGTGTTTCGGGGTTTTTAAAATTTTTAATTTACCTTTTTATATTATTATTTTTTTACCATACATTCTAATTTTGAAAATGAATATCTCCGCTAGTTTCCAACGGATTATCTGATGTTTGATTTTGCTACTGAAAAATGAGTGCTCTAGTTCACCGTGATTTTTTTATTTTTAAAAGATATAACCTCACAGTTCGTAATAACCTCAACATCACATTTGTACCTTCTTCATTTTCGCTATAAAATCCATCATCAGGCCATCCACTCATTCCACAACCACCCACGGACACTCTCCCCCATAGATCCCACCCGGGCAGATGGACTTCCAGGCTTAGTCTGGACTCTTCTTAGGTTACGTACCTCAGCAGTACAACCGTGCAAGTGTCACTCCTGAACCCACATCGCAACGGAATATGTACAAATACATTCCTTTGTATCCTAACATCGTCTGATATAAAATATCATATTTAATATCGAATGCAGAAAACGGTGAGGGGAAAAGGGAGACGGAAGAAGCGGAGACTTTGTCAAACTTCTATATTGAATATCTTGGAGAGTATCCAACGGATGGCTCTAGTTCAAAGATCATTTTTCATTTAAAAGAATCTTGTTTTTAAATTCATCAGAAAAAATGTGATCCCATTTCAAATTTTAAAAAATTGTTTATGGTAAATCTAAATTACTTGGCAAAAACTAAAAGTGTCGTCCATTACAAGTATTTTCAGAGAATAAATTAAGCAATGTTCGTAAAGTAAGCATTTGAAAGACACCCCAAACCGTGATCACAGGAACATGTTCAAGGTAGTTTCCATAGCAACAAGCTGATTTTTAGGAACCCGTCTAAAAAAAAAAATTTAGAAATTTAATAAAATTGAGAGAGTAGATTTGACATTTATTTTCCATTTCTAACCCCTGACATTTCCATTCTTGTTTAACTCGGTCATAAGGTGAACCTGAGCAGGATTAAGTTGCACAATATATCATTATTTCAGGAGGCGCCGGTAGCTCAGTGGTAAACATGCTTGATTACTGAGCTCAAAGATCGCGAGTTCGAAACCCGGCCGAAGCCCTTATGTTTTTTATCTTGGAGGCGAAAGAACCTCCTTCGAATGGCACGTTAAACAAAGGTCCAGAGCCTGTAAGTGAATAAAAATGTAGGGCTCCATAGTAGAGTGCTCATGTCCACCAGAGTGACGTAAGAGCGCTCTGGTAGTCGGCGATATGACGTAGCTAAAGCCCGGACATGTGTCGCAGTAAAAAAATACTACAATTTTTGACCGTTTCCAGAAACTCAAATAATTTCAATCGGGTAATAGTGGACAATGTTTCTTTTATCTTATTTTTATAAGTTCTCTAAATATCTTTAAACAGAAAAATCGGATTAATTTCGCACTATACGCTCTTTCCGACCATATTACATAGTTTTTTTTAATATGGGTTATAAAATATTCGTCTATGTATATATATAAATCTAGATATATAGCTGACAGGTAAATAAACAGCTTCTGTTAACTAGTAAATGCTGATTTTTCCATTTACTTCCTAATTTTAAATCATCATTTTAGTTTTTAATTTCTTATTAAGATTAGATTCGATCAATTTCCCTTTCCACCCCGTCATATGGCCGAAATATTTGGGCACACTTGACCTCATACAATTTTGACGAATAACAAATATTGGAGAGTTAAAAATTGAATTATAGAAAATTATGAGTGCATAACGAGCAAAAAATGATGCAAAAAAAAAATAATAATAATAATGAATAAGTTTCCTCAGTATGAATTGTGGTTTTATCGAAGCAACTAGGGACGAAACTTTTTCTTTTGGTAACCACAAATTTCGTAAGTTGACACTAATTGATCAGAGGAAAGTGTTGCTATGGACTGAATGCATGAGTACAATTAGCAGAACTGTAAGGCATTATTCAACTGACAACCTGTTGGAAGTGCAGAGGGCAGCTAACTATAGGAGGCCGAGGGGGTCAAATCGCCGAAGGGAAGAGAGCAGGAGGGCTTAATACAAAAACGGCATTAACTACCCAAGTAATTAACGTATCTACATGAAATTTTATATGTAAATACCAAACCCCATAAGAACACCTAACAATTTTCAGCCGAATAAGATTAAAGGTAGGCTTAACTCCAAAGAAATCTTAAAATCTCTGAATAAGACTCCTATTAAAATTCAATCAAAATGGTTCAACCAAGAGGGAGAGCAAACACTTAATTGATTGATTCTTCAGTGAATAAGTAGTTATAAAGTTTGTAAAGCTTCTTTACAAGTTGTTTTCTCACAGCTCTATTTCTCCATTAGACTTCCTCAACTATACAAAGTTTAGGCGAAGTAAGTAATCTATCAAAAATTCGATACGAGTTTTCAACGGAATTTCATGTTTTTCCGATCTTTAGATTCCAAATATTAAAAAAAAAAAGTCTGCCTGTGAACACGATAACTCCTGACTGAGTGAATATATCAACTGTTGGTTGTTTCAGGCATTTCTTCCAGAGGTGTCTTCTTATTTTTTGGACATAATTTTGGGACACTTACATGTCCCTTCTTCTGGTCACGTTCATAGTGATCATCACTATGAACGTGACCAGAAGAAGGGACATGTAAGTGTCCCGAAATATTGTCCAAAAAATAAGAAGACACCTCTGGAAGAAATGCCTGAAACAACCAACAGTGGAACATCCCAGAGAAGTTTAAGAAGTACATTGAATATATCAACACGAAATTTTGTATGTTAATCCAGAACCCTCTAAGGACGACACCTATTGATTTTAAACCAAATCGACCAATTGAAAGGAGGGAGGCTTAACAGAAACATTCGAAAAACTGCCGATATAATGAATGTACCGACACGAGATTTCATATTTGTGACCAAAAAACAGCAGGGCAACACCTATCGATTTTCAGCCATATCAATCTAAGGGGGATTAGAGGAGATAACAGTCGATGCAATGAATTTATCGACACTAAATTTAGAATGAGGATATAGGGGCCCCTATGTAAGCCAACTGTTGACCATTTGCGCAAAAGATCTCCTGGTTTTTGAGGGGGAGCGAAAAGTTAATTGATTAATTTGTTCTGGGGAAGTACATTACCCGTGATTCACCGATGACTTTTTTTTGTTACTGTTGTCACCAAGTTCTTCAACCATAGTTGGCAATATTGTCATTCTATTGGTGTTACCAAATCTGTTGTTTATACACTTGGTACCAGTTATCGGAGCGATTTCTATTTTGTAACAGAGAACTAAACAGGAGCCAGGTTCAGTTTGTTCTTTACCAACAGTAGCAACATGAACCAGTTGTTACTTCAGTTGTCACACCCAGTAACTAACTACACATCTCACATCTGTACAGTTGGCGTCCTTGTCCTTCAACTCCTGGTCGGGCTGGTCACTCACTTTATTCCCAGTCTCAAAAACATTCGTTTCGTTGATTTCTCAACAGTCATATTACACCATAGATTTTATCGATTGTAATTAGTTTTTATTTTTAGGATTAATCTCTATTAAATTGAATTTTCGTTAAAATCTGCTGTAAGTTAGGGGTCTCCATTAAATTACGTTAAACTATTCTTGAAAATCTCCTCCCTCCCCTGAATAATTTGAAGAAAAAAAATTGTAATATTTATAATGAAACACGTAAACCTTACAGTGCAATAAAAAGTTTGAAAAAATAATTAAAACTGATAAAAGTATTTTTTTTGTAAATTATTTGTTTTGGTAACACTTTTCAAGACGCACCCTTCTAAGAAAAACTGCCCCCCCTCCTCCCTGACAATATGTAATTTTTATTTGACTTTCCAAAGAAAATAGAAAAAAATATATATATACATTTATTTTATCAATAGCGTCATAACATTCATTAATAAAAAAAATTAAATAAGGTTTTCTACACATGTTTTTTTTTTTTTTAAGAATTGTGTTTTAATATGCAGATGATGTATATTTTTTTATCTAGAAAATATAGAAATTGTGGCAAAGAAATCTGGGGGACAATTTAAATATTTGTTTTTACTGGAAAGGAATTAAAAAATTATGGCCCGGCAACACTGGGTTTGGGAACAGTTCAGTTGTGTTTGAAGGGTTATTCATGTAATGTTTTAGTTTCTGTTTTTCGTTCGTTCTTTTCTTATTGTGTTGTATTTGTGTACAGAAATAGTATTAAATGGAGTGTGAGTATTCAAATAAATGTGTAATTGGGTACATAGAAAGTTGTGCATCTGATTTAATGTTGAAGTTTTAATCTGAGATAGTACAAAATGAACCAAATTCGCAATCTTCTGATAATCTATACTTCAGGTGTAGGTCCTATATCAAAATTAGGGTACAACCTTTTATTTCGCATAGGAAAAATGGAGGTAACTGCTTGTCAAAAGAGGTATTCTTTCAAGTAACAATTTACTGGTTATTGTTGAATGTAGTATCTTTAAGGAAAATAGTTGAATACAGTATCTAACGGAAAAATAGATAACACTAAACCATAACAGTGAACAATCACCGACTAGTTATGTAAGTTAATTAACAAGTCCACCATATATGTTTCATCTAACCTACCTCACATCTGTAGTTGATATTGTTTTTGATCATATGGTACATTACATACCCCCTTTCTTAGGAGCTTCATTGCTCCTGCAATGATAGACCGCTACATTCCTGATGGCAGCCTTCTGCCCTGCTCCGAAGTCGTCCTCATACAGAACAGTCTTTGGGAACCCATTCAATCTGATGACTTTCTTGATTTTGAAAGGTCCTTTAACAACAGAATTCTTCCCTCGATATCCGGCCTGCACTAGGATTTGGTTCTCTTCTTTTATTTTTGGGATAACATTTGCACATTGGATAACATGTTTACCAAAATAGGACTTCTTATTTTCCTTGCATTTCTTCATCTTTTTCTTGGAGATGGATCTCTTCTGAATCATGTCGGCGGAGATTCCAAACTTTTTGTCAGCCGGAAAGATAGATTCAACTCCAAACGCTTTGAACTGGGGAGAACAACCAAGGCACGCTGTGTACGATCTATTCAGATGCCTTACAGCTGCCTCCAAACAGTTTTCCCATCCTCCTTTAAAGTTGGGATACAGAGACATGAACCGTTTGATGTCACTTATTTTACGGTCGGCCAACCCATCTCCAACAGGACGATACGGCGCTGTGGCAACTAGCCTGATTTGTCTCTCTTCGGCGAATTTATTTAAAGCCTCAGAGGCAAACTGTAGTCCGTTATCACTAACTATTTTCTTTACTTTGCTAAGGTGGGGATATTCTTCAAGGAATTTTATTACAGCATTTGCACTTTCCTTGATTGCCTTGGCGCTAACATATCTTGAATATTCATCCACAGCGGCAATAAATGGTTGTGTCTTTCCATTTGATTCGGCTTCCTTCAGTCTCTCAGCAAAGTGCAAATGCAGGCACTGGAAAGGCTCTGTAGCTGTATCCGGAATAACCATTATGTCTGGTTTGTGCTTAAAGTTAAATTTTGCAATTTGACAATCATGACAACTTTTGACGTATTTTGAAATACTTTCTTTCATATGGGGCCAATAAAACCTATCCCTTATCTTGATATATGTTTTCCAAAACCCGTCGTGACCTCCTGAGTCGGGATCGTCATGATAAGAGCGAAGAATATCTGGCACCAAATCAGGTTTAACTTCAATTTTCCTTTCGCTATTGTCTGTGCAAGCCTGATTCAATAAACGAATTTGAGGTACCTTAGAAATGAAACATGATCTTGAATAAATATCATTATCCACTCCTTCATCACCGTATATATTATTAATTCCTTTTTTTATTATCTCGCTCGGCTTCTTTCTTCTCTCCTGAGAGCTCCAAGATCTTCCAAAAGATTGGAAAGTAGCGGCGGCCGGCTTCAGCCTGACGAGAGCTGCCCGGAGTTCCTCCCTTGTCTCTATGTTCAGGATGGACAACTGGCTCTGGAGATCTTCGGGTAGTCCCAACATAACCATTATGAGAAAGGCCCTATCTGAGAGACTGCCGTAGGCAAGATTAATAAGACGTTCTTTCTCCAAGAATTACTCCAACATTGTCCCTCCACGATAGATATAGTTATTGCATCTTATCGCTAGTTCCAAAAGGTTCTGTTGAAACGAACTCAGAAATGAGCTTTTCCAAAGGGCCCATTCATTTGGAGTTTCTTTGGCCATGAGGGAATGGTACCATTTCTCTGCAGTACTCTGGGGTACCAGATGGGAAACTAGATTACTAATTTTCAAATAGTCACTGTCCCAGTTGTTGGAGGAACAGGCTTTTTCATATATGAGTAGCCAGGTTTTGGGATTTTCATTTTTTCCGTCGAATTTCTTAATACCCATCTTTTCCGGTTTACTGTTCAATTTCGTTATAACTTCAGCAAAAGATGCCACCATTGCTTCCATCATTTTCTGTACCCCCTGCTGACTACTTTGTATCAGCTCTTGGTTGAGGCGCTGTTGATATTCTAATAGCGTCAACAACATCTGCCGCTCCGGACTTTGACCAAGGGACACCGGTGGATCCAAAGAATGAGAGTCAACCCCTTCTTCTTCATGATCCGAATCTTCTACGGCCTGAGTGGAGGATGAACGATAAGCCTCAGCCAATTCTTTAGTAATGCTTATTGATATAGACTTTTGCCTGAAATCCTCTTGGAGGATATGTCGAACACCCTCAACCGACAGAAGCCCTGTATGGAATTGCAGGTCTCGAAATGCGGGTTCAACTGTAACCCAATCATTGCTATTTTTTTCTTTGAATGCATATAAAATGCATTTGTCTCCAAATTTCTTAAATCTGAACTTGAACTCTATGGAAGACATAATTTATAGTGTAATGAATACCTTATTCACTTGAGTCTTCAGTTCGTGGTCCTACCGACTGCGCCAAATGTAAGTTAATTAACAAGTCCACCATATATGTTTCATCTAACCTACCTCACATCTGTAGTTGATATTGTTTTTGATCATATGGTACATTACAAGTTAGCTACTCAAATCATATTTATAATGAATTAGGTTTTCTCTCCTCTGAACTCTTCTTCTCTTTCGCTTGATTTGAAACTTATGAATCCACATATAAAATTTCGGATACTTATATTACATATTTTTTTTGCAATTTTTGATTTATATATAATAAATTATATAATTAATAGGAAAACATGTTGAGTTGTGTGGAACCATAACTGGACATTTTACACAGCTATATTTTTCAGGATTTGTTTTAATTTTTTTGTATTAGTTGTCCAAAAAAACAAATAAAAATAGCTTATAGATTTCCATTGCAACAATTTTTGGAAATCTAATAAGGCTCCTATATGGGTAGCGTTATGCCACGTTATAGACCAACCGCTCAGGATGTTTTGTTACAGTTTACTTTAAACTGAATAAGGACAACACTGACTTTCAAATTCATTCCGATATTGTTCCAAACCAACAAATGTGACGACACATTCTTGTCAATTGGACGAGACCCCAGAACCCAATTGTGTAGAATTGATATTAAATACAAAAAAAGTAATGTGTGAGTGACGCGGTACTCACGAGAATTGATCTGTTAACATCTGCTTTATTTAAAAAATTTGCTGTCGTGCACTGATTTTAAATAAAATCTGTTTTATAATGTTGCAATAAGAAAAGGTAGTATGAGGAATCAAACTTTCAAATTTATTGTTCTTCTATTTCTTTTATACATGAAATTATAGGTTTGTGATAGCTAAAATAAGATATGTACAACTGGGATTATATTGTCTAAATACCGCGAGAATACAGCGTCAATTTTAGTTTTCGAATTTGTTGTTAAAATGCATCGATTCGTATTAATTTCTAGTAAGCTGTTCGGTATCTCCTGAAATGGGTAAAAACAGTATAATATTTGTTGAGACATTATGATAACATATATATTGTTTATTGATCGATATTTTCACCAGTTATTATTATTATTCTATATTAATAACAATATTATATAATATCATAAATAATATATTGAAATATTATATATTATATTTTCTTTTTTAGATTTACATTGCTATATTAATTTCTTTAACCACAAATTTTATTTATTGTGCCAATTTAAGCTATCGAAGCATCTAAACCTAATAGTTTCTCATCGAAAGATCATTTTAAAGTGTTTTCTTCTTATGTTTGATGCATATTTAGCCCTGTCACTGTGTTATTTAATTATTTACAACATCCATGGCCCCGGAAGGGCCTACGAAATAAATCTCACTCCCAGATGGGATTCGAACCCGTAAACCAAGGTAAGACCATGCGACCGAAGCCCTACGCTCTAACCCGCACAGTCACCATGGTCCCCTATTTTGAAGTTTCGTAATATTGATATTTTAGTTAAATTCACTATGAACGTAGAAATGCTCAAAAACAGCTGACATCACAGTGTCTAGTTGTGTGTGCGCTGCGCGCGCAACCGTCCCTATACACACACACTTACAAATGCACACCAACGAGACTTACGATCTGACACAGCCCCTAAGGAGAGCTAAGATGTTTACACATCAAAAATATACTTGGACTCCCAAGTTTTAATAGCCTGAGATGTATTTGAAGGGTCGCTCTCTGCAAACTAACTTAGTTCATAACTAGACCTGACGATGGTGTAAAGCCGAAACCGGTAGTTATATATATATATATATCTTTAGTGGAATAGTCAATATTTCAAAAATAAGTTTATTTATTTATCAAAAATATAGGTTCTGAATGGGATACATTATAAACAACGATTGATATAGGTGAACTTATTTGTTGCAGACTTGGGGAGTGGTGTGGACACTGGCGCTGGCGAGTGCGGCGATGGCACTGACCCAAGAAGAACTGGCCCAGTACGTGGCTCGCCAGCAGACGGCAGAGACCCAGGTTGGAGCCGGGGGTCAGGCCAGGAGACAGGCGTATGCTTTAGGTGGCGCCCCACCAGGACAAGCCTACCAGGTCCCAGCCAGGCAGGCGTACCAACAGGCGGCCCCTGAACAGGTCCAGCAGTACTACCAACCCCAACCTCAGCCACAGCAGTACTACCAGCCCCAGGCACAGCCTCAGATTCAGGTGCAGCCACAACAGAAGAAGCTCGCCCGTCCTGTCGCTCCCTCCGCTCCTGGACAGGTCCCCGAGGAGTATGAGGTGAGTTCGTCTTCTATAAAAATGTCCGTTATTTCTCAAGTAATGTGAACTCCAGTAACCAAATTGTTGGCAGAGATTTGAATTAATTTCGCCCATGTAAGTCGGGGAGGAATAGGCAGAGGGTGCAGCTTCTTGTCATTGATGGTTGTTCTTGAAGAGCCTCAACCATATTTATTTCATCCATCCTCGCAATGTCAGCTTCTTTAATTCCTCCATCATCTCCCTACGGCGGTTCACCTTTCTTCTTTTCCAGGCTAATCTTTCATTCCTTTCTTTACCTCTGCTCACATTTCATCTTTCTGAAGTACTTTCAATGGTGGCTCATCTTCCTTCTTCATCTTAGCTTCACATTATAGATCCTTCTCATGCCCTAACTGCTTCATCAACTTCACATGAGCTAACCATCTCGACCTGTATCCGCTCTACATAGCCTGGCCGTCTGAACAATGATCTCCCCCATCTTTACTGTTCCTCCCTATAGCTCCCAGAAGTCCTTCCCTACCTTTTCTTGTGGCAGCCCTTTCCCTTCTCGTACCTTTCTTGTCTTATATCCACTCTCTATACTCACTGATCCCTTCTTCTCCGCTGACAAGTTTCAAGATACTCCATCCTCCTTTACTCCTCGCTTTCGTGCCTTTTTGATTCCAGTAATGTGAATTGTCTGCTGTTGCCTACTTCTCATCTAGAAGTATAAAAAATGAATAAACGCACAGAGTTCTTTTTGCATATCTTAAAATTATGAAATCTATTTACTCTACATAAATCATATGGATCATATAACTGTATAACTTCTTTATACTGTAAGTAAATATAAATCTAGGGCAAGAGACATGTTTTCCATATGAGTTACATAACCTGCTCTCAAATCTGGTATTACCTTCCTGTTGTATCTCTAATCATCTGATGAAGTAGAGAAAGTGGTCTCAGAAAGATCGGTTCCTCCTCCAGCTGCACTCTATGACGTAACTAACCTACCACTCGCCCACCACTTACTCCCCCCCTCCCCCTCCCATTAGTGTCAAGGAAATCGTTAGTTACTCATAAATAAACAAAAACAAAAAAAAAAAAAACAATCATACAAGAGAAATCTGTCCATTAAAAAAAAAAAAAAAAATGCAATTAAAACTGCAAAGTAATTGCACAGTTAACTGATGTGTAAATGAAGCGTTTAGTTTATTTTACAAGGGAAAAGTGTTGGGATAAGTATCTGACAATATATCTGCTGTACACGGTGCCCACCATACATAAACAACAGAACACTTCATAACGATCTTATGATACGCTCAGTACCCCAAATAATAAAAACTACCTACATAAGGTTTCTTTAGCAAACTTTACACTAAATACAATCCCAGAAATACGTACTTTATCTTCACAACACTTACCACATAACCCCCCACGAAGGTTGAAGAGAAGATGGAACCGCGACATATTGTCACCTTGAATAATTATTCAGATTATAATCTTCGATATTAATATTCTTCAACACTAATTTCCTCTTTACTTTTACTACTCATCCATCAGAATTGTTTTTCCTTTTTATTTATTTATTATTATTATTATTTTATTTTCTTATTGTGACCTGCTCACACTTGCAGTGTCTTAATAATTCATGTAAATTTTCGTTCCGAGGACCTACCACTGGGTGGCCTACCTCTCAAACGCCAGTCACGCCACCATACTTATATGTGCATAGATGGTGGTTATTGCACCCAGCAACAGTTGCATCATTATAAATAAAATACAAAAAAAAAGTCATTGCTGGAATGATTTTTTTTTATCAGAAATATTTTTTATGCGGTATATTGTACCTACTACTGATCCCATTTTCGGCAGGAATCAAATACATAAAAAATCAATTAATTAACAAATTAATTTTGTACTTTTATTTGCAGCTCTTTTTATTGCAATTTATTTCAAAACATTTCCTTCTACATAGAGGTTTCGGGCTGCAGAAAAACCTCGGTATATCTTTTCAAGTTCCCTGGATCCCCGGATTATTTAATCATTTTTTGAAGTGAAATTTTATTTTGTAAAATCGTTTTTTTTTTTTTTTTTTTTATCTTCCAAATACTTTCAAACTTCTTAACGAAACTCAATTTTTTTTGAGTCAATATCTTGTCAGTCTGACATAAAAAATGTAACTGATGAAGAAAATGTTTAATTCTTAGTTTTGGCAATGGGTAATTATTTTTGTATGAATTTAATTATATTAAGTGCTTACAACCCTAAAATAAAGGGAAAACAAAAAAATGTTATGTGTAATTTTTAGGAGGGAAATGTTTTCAACCCCTGTGTTTTTAATGTGTGAATTTTACAAATGGAAAAGTTATATTGATAAAGCACCTGACTGGTACTTGTAAGTAATTGGATAATATTTTGTTTATAATAATCAAAAGTTTCTAAATTATGAAAAAAAGTAATGAAAAGTTAGTGTGTACATTAAGCGCCCCCCCCCCCCCCCCCCCCCCCCCCCCCCAAAGGAATTTGAAAATATGTAGTTTCATAATAACCACTTTTTTTTTTTGTCTTAAATGTTTCTTGGTAATTTTTTTTCCAAAAAATTAACTACTTCCGTGGAAAAAAGTTATTTTCAATTTTTTTTAATAGTCGCATATATTTTTTTTCATAGCTTATTCCCAAAACAAGCAAAATTAAACAAGCACAATTGAGCATAATAACCGTCGGTGCTTTAGTGAAGCAGTGCAGGTTGTGCGTGTTCATAGAAAGGTACCTACATGAAAGCATTGTTAGTTACGCAGCCCTTCAGCTCTGTATTTTTCTTTTTAATTGTCAAGTACAAATTGATTAATATATATTTTTTTGTTTTGTTTAAATTGAAGTCGGCTCCCAACTACCAGTTCGGCTTCAACATCAAGGATGATGACTTCACCAACTACCAACAGAGGAAGGAACAACGAGAGGGGAACAAGATCACTGGGAGCTACTCCGTGGTCGACTCTGACGGTTTCATCAGGACAGTGACCTACACTGCGGACCCTCTGGAGGTAATAAAGTAACATCCATACAATTGAAAAAATAATTTTTTTTTAAAACTTTTTGTTGGTTTGGAAATACACTATAGTGGACATTAATCAGATGCCTTAATAGGCTGTACTTCGGGTTTTTATTAAATCGATATTACATTACCTCTAATTATATTTTTTATTAACAATAATACTTTTTCTCTTGTGTCTATCTTGAGGAAACAAAAAATGACAAACTAAGATTTGGAATATAGGATATGGAAATATAATTAAGTGACACTCAAATCACCACAAAATGGACAAAGAAAGGAGACAAAGATCCGGCAAACTTAGACGGTACTTAGCTGCGCTAGTAACCATCTGGAACACTGCTAGTAATCTCATTCATTAGAGCCATAAACATAACAATATTCAATAAATTAATAGAGAGTATATATATATGTATATAAAACCTGATAAACTAAGGTACACGAAATTAATAGAGAGTATATATATATATATGTATATAAAACCTGATAAACTAAGGTACACGAAATTAAATTATTTAAATATAGGAAAAAAATGTTCACTTTCCCAGCCTGAATTAAGCAATTAAGTGTTCGCTCTCCCTCCAAAACCAATCGAGCGTTTAGGCTAATTATCAATAGTTGACTTGTGAATCCTCATACTAAATTTCATGTCCATACATTCCTTACATCGGCTGTTATAAGGGTTTTTGACTTGATCCCACTTCTCTGATCGAAGGGAAGGGTCTTCGGCCAATTTGGCTGAAAATAATCATCAACAAACCACAAAAAAACATCCTTGTGGGATTTGAATTTAAATATAAAATATATTATCTATATATTCATTGCATCGGGAGTTCTCGCCCTTCCCTTCGGCCGATTTGGCTGACAGAAACCTTATTGGAGTCTGGGGGTTCGGAAAACTCAACATCGCATTTCTGGCCGATTACAGCAACTTCCGACAACTTCCCCTATACTTCGATCCATTGATGAATATCATATCAGTGTGGGAGAGAAAAGAACTGGAACGATAGAATACAACAATAATAACCATTCTATGTAATTGATAGTACAGCGCTAGTTTTGTTGTTGCAGGGATTCAAGGCTGACGTGCAACGGAAACCGACCGACATCAAAATCAAGTTTCCCCAAATTCAGCAACAGCAGCAGCAACAACCCCAGCAGCTTCAACAGCCCCAGTACGAGTCTCAACCTCAGCAGTACGACATAGCCGCCAGGAAACAGCAGACTCAACAATATCTTCAGGTATAGTAGCCGTCGTGAGGTTCCATCCTCCAAGGACAGTTCAGGTTATATTTTACTAAAAATGATTGATCGACAAATGATTCACTATTCTCTGAGATAAAAACATAATACCAAAACCAGATCACACTTTTCTATCTGTCTCATTCTACATTTCACTGCTCTCTCTGAGGAAACTACCCCATCATATTTTCGTTTAAATTCCTCCCCTCAACACGATTTGGAGGGCGTTCGTTATATGTCATTATATGAATCATTATCATCAGAAGCCGACTTCACGAAGTGACCAGGCAAAACCTGAAACTCCTAACGATCGCAGACATTAAAAGGACCAATTACTGCTGGATTTTGGTACTTTATTGTCTTTTTAATATATTAAGATTCTTTTCTTCCTTCATTTCTGATAAATGATATGATAAGAAGGAGTCACATCGTGAATCGGAGAGAATAACATCTTCACCCTCCCGTCGGTCCTTTTAGTGTATCGTATAATGTATACGATACATTCCACAAAAAGCCAACAATTATCGATCCTTCTATTGTCTGCGCTCGTTAGGCCGTTTCGGCTTTCGACGGTGAAGCGTTTAAAATCACTTCGACAAAAGTTTTAAAAAGTGAAATTAATGCTATTATTTGTTAGGCTTTTTATGATTTTTAAATACCCCACTCTTCAGTCACTTTTATGCTAGCTCATAATGCATTTATTACAAAAACATACCTATAATAATAGGTAACAAATATGTTAGTTTGTCATATAAGAAACTATTTTATTTTGTAATATTATATATACTCTCCCTAAAGAGGGCGCCGGTAGCTCAGTGGTATGCGTGCTAGCCTTCTGAGCTCATGATTGTGGGTTCGAAACCTGGCCGAGGCCTTTAGTTTATTTTGTCTAGGAGGTAAAATAAACTTAAGCACGTCGTCCTTCGGATGGGACGTTAAGCGATGGTCCCGAGTCTGTACGATGTCAGGTTAAAGACCCCTACCCTAGGTGAGTAAAAATTTAGTGTAGACAAAATTTAGGACTCCCACAGCAGAGTCGGGCTCATGTCCACCAGAGTGACGAAAGAGCGCTCTAGTAGTAGGCGATACGACCTCGTAGTTAAAGCCCGGGCATGAGTCATAATAACTAACTATACTCTCCTAATACCGCGTGAAAAAAAAAAAAAATGGTACCAAGTTGGATCCTGGAGGGACCTTAAATTTTTTTCCAAATCTCTGGCACCAGATTATGTACTTATTCGTCCAACTATTACTTTTTATTGGTTAAAATATAACAAATTATGAGAAATTGTTAGGAAACATAAGTTTTTATTCATTTTTTCATCTTCATCCTTTTATTTTATTTATTTATTTTTTTCATCAGTTTTTCTTAAATTAATTTTATTGCAAGTCTGGTCTAGATTCCCACCTCCTTCATAATTTTGATTTTTATATTAATTTTTAAATTGATTTTATCTTCTATATATTTATTTAGATTAATTTATTTTCGTATGATTTCTTCATAATGAAGCTGTTAATTTAATTATTTTTGTATTATTTATTTTTATTTTTTTACTTATTTCATCATTATTTTTTTTTTATTGTATTTTCTTATTTAGTTATATTCATTTTGTTCCTGTTTCTATCCACTGCAGCACCTTTATCTCATTACTGATATTTTATTTTATTTGTATTTGTTGTTCTGTTCAGTGACTTTCATGTATTTATTCTTAGGGGACCTCGGTCCCAGAATAAAATTTATTTTCAATTCATTTCAAGTAGTTTATTTATTTTATGAAAATAGTAAAAATCTATCATTTTGTGTTGGTCAATGGCCGGCAACTCAGCTAACAGCGGCCTGTCCAGCTAATATAATGTGTAATGTAACGGTTTTTGGTATCGTAGCGCTTTTCGATTAACTCCTCTACAAATGTTTTTTAAACATAAAAAAATGTCACCATGCTCCTAATAATATAAATTTTGTTGACAGGGTTCAGCAGGAGGATACAGTCCGGAGCAGGCTCAACTCTACTCAGGAGGTGCACATGCGCAGCAGCTCCGTCAGGTGTCTCCCCAAGCCTACGAAGGACAGGAGCAGGGTGAGTAAACTAATAAAACCATATGATTGAGTAATTTAACTATAAGAATTGAAGAAAGAATTAAATAAAAAAGATGTCGGCAATGTACAATTAACTTTTTGCTCCCCCTCCAAACCAGTTGACTGTTTGCGCCAAGATTCAAAAGTTGACTAACTTAGGGGCTCTTAAATCCTCATACTAAATTTTACCCCTCCCCTGAACCCTCCCTTCGGCCGATATTGCTGAAATTTGACAAGTCATATCCTCATTGGATTTCGCTTCAAGTATGAAATTTCATGTCGATTTGGCTTAAAATCAGTATGTGACGTCACTAGAAGGTCCTAGATTCACATATAAAATTCTGTGTCGATATATTCATTCTATCGGGAGTTATCGTGTTCACAGACAGCAATTTCGTTTTCATATTTGGAATATGGAGGTCGGAAAACATGAAATTCCGTTGAAAACTCCGGGTCGATTTTTTGACCGATTACATAACTTTCCCTATATTTCGTACAGCTGGGGAACTAAAATTCGAAAGAATTCAATAAAAAAATGTAAATTTTGAGGTATTTCGGCATTACACCATCATGGTGCAGTTATAAACTAAACTAAGAAAAGTTGTTAATAATATTTGAAAAAACGAAGTTTGTTTCTCAACTTCTAATTTTACGATAAAAGTTGTAAACATTCTCTGAAATTGAGAAACTTGCTATAAAATATCAATTAGAGAAGGACTGACCAATTTCTGGCAAGCTTTCGGCACTGAGTACCTTCTTCAGGGCCTGTATTGACATGTATACATTATTATTACTGCGTTAATGTATGTAGATATGAATAAAAGACGTGACATAATTGTGACTAAACCAATAATTAGCATTAAATAATTTACATGAAAACAAACTGAAATATTATATCTAAACATACGGTTATAATTTGTTTATGGTTTTCTGTTTTAAATATCTGTACCTCGGAGGTAAACTACACTATGTCAGTTTTTTTCCAAAATAGTTTTTTTTCACTAAGTTGTACATCTGTTTGAACTCTATTTAGTGGTATACTGCATCATGTCCTTTTTAAAGTAATTACAAAATAACAGGTTGGTGAACTGCACTAACCCTAATGTCAATTTGGGGAGAAACAGAACCAAGTCTACTGGATGCTTCTTTATTTTGAGGCAATAAAAATATACAAATATTCATCTTTTAATGCGGCCTGAGTATTTCAATGAATGGTTTAGAATAACTGTAGTTATGAAAGCAGGAAAATTTAATGCCATTGTGGTGAAATTGACAGTTCAACATTTGAAAGCTCTCTGCTGTAAAATTGAGTTTGTATCACATAGTGCAGTTTACCTCCGAGTTACAGATATAATATTTCAGTTAGTTTCCATGTAAATTATTTATTGCTAATTATTGGTTTAGTCACATTTATGTCCTGTCCTTTACTTATATCTACATACATTAACGCAATATCATATATATAAAGCTGAAAATGTCTGTGCGTTGTACCGCTATAACTCACGAACGGCTTGATGGATTTGATTAATTTTTTTTTTAATTTGTTCGTCATCGTCTGTGGAAGGTTATAGGCGTATTAGAACCTCAATATCTGGTCCATCCCAGCATCCACCCACGCAATCTTTGTAACTCAAAAACCACTGCAATGATTAATGAGGAATCTTTTTGAATAGATAAGTTTTATCTACCGGAAGGTTAAGGTCTATTTTTTAATCAACCCCTGGTCCATCCCAGCATCCACTCACGCAATCTTTGTAACTCGAAAACCATTGCAACGATTGATGAGAAATATTTTTTAATAAATTAGTTTTAGCTCCAAAGCTAGCGTTACTACAGTTGAAGGACTATAAGCCTTATTCCGTATGAATAATTGAAAATTATAACATCATGAATGTACTGTCGAGGAACTGAATAGCCTTATAGGAGATATTGGGAGAAGAGTCAAAGTTCCCCGGGCAACGCCGGGTATTACTGCTAGTGTTTTATATATGTCAATACAGGCCCTGAAGAAGGCACACTCAGTGCCGAAAGCTTGGCAGAAATTCTACAAGTTTGTTTTATTCGACCATAAGCCTCATCTCTCCTCCATAAATTAGGTTACAAAAAACGCTCCTCCGTATTTTGTTTTCGGACAACCCTCGTATAAAACTATTATATTTGTATGTAATTTGGTAAATTGAATGTTTCAGTCGGCAAAGCCTCCGCTCTTGGGTTCGCCCATCTTCCGCAGTCGGGCCCGATCCAGTACCAGGCCTACCAACAGTGAGACTCCTCATTACCGATACACTATTGTTCCTTCCTGTCCAGTCTTCTCCATCAACAAATCCATGAATAACCTACTTTAAACATTTTCTTTGCCACCTAAGATTTTCATTAGAACTATATGGTCGGAAAGAAGTAATGGTGTTAAGAACATAAATCATATATAACATTTTTGAGTGGGGGAAGCTGTCCATCGGATTTTCATAAAATTTCACTTTTTTAATAAGCCCCGTTCCAACATAGACTAAATAATCTCAAAATTGTGAACGGGAAGGATGATTGTGGGGTTTTGAAAACTGAAATGAGTGCTAACTTGTAGGAAGTAACCTAAATTTTCTAACAATGCCCAGTTATTCTTGGGCAACGCCGGATGAACCTGCTAGTAAATAAATAAATTCTGTCAGAGGGAAAAAAGGGAAAGTGTATTTTATTAATTGAGTAGGTGATTTCCAAAACCAGCCATTTCTCATGTTGAGTGCCAAAAGTAGCTATTAGAAAACTTAAATAAAAAATAGCAAATTTTCTAGCCACAATATATCTGGCAACGTTTGCAAGAAGAGAGATAAAGTTATTACCCATCCATGAAAAAAAAAAAAATCGGAACTTCAACTTAAAACGGTTAATTTTTATCAGTTTTTGGTGATTATCCCAAAAGTTGTTTACGGACAAATGGCTGGTTTTGGAAATCACCTACTCAATTATTTATGACCACGACAAATTAATTAATGTTTTTTTTTTTTTTTTCCTTTAACTCAATTTATTTCTCTTTAAGAACCAACACCAGGATTACTTCTTCTCGATCCTACAGAACTAATGGAAGTTTTTAGGTTCAAAAAAAAATTATAAGTATAAATAAATTCATGGAATTATTGATGGCTATCGCTGCTCTGGAGTTGGTCCTCCCTTCTTATGAGACTACACATCTACACCGCCTAGGTTAAAAAAATTACAAAAGAAAAAATAAATCTCAAAATATGTATATCAAAAAATATGAAATTTTGTAAAGTTGTTTAAGCATAAATTGTGATCATAATCATAAATTTCATGAAGTAAGGAGTTGTTTAAGAAAAAAAAAGTCGATTATAAGTTTAGGTTATAATTTATAATAAATTGTTATAAAATTCAAAACTGTCTTTTTTTCTTCCTCCCCATCTCCAAGTAAAATTTGAATTGTTTATAATTGACGGGGTTTGAATCAAAATGGTCCAAGTAACATTTTTGAAAAATTTTCGTTAAGTGCAAAATCGTCTACAAAAATGATAGTTCTGTTCAGGAAAAAAGTTGTACAAGTAAAATCCTAGCCAGTGCTGAGATCTAGTGGCAAATCACTTATTCCATTTTGGTGACATGAACAAGTAACTTAAACATTTCAACAGTGACCTTGAAATTCAGATTTTTATTCAATTTTATGGTTTGCTAACAGCAATTTTCACCATAATAGCAGAAGACAAAATATTTCCGGTTTCGATAAATTATAGATTTTTTAAATCAGTTTTAAGAATTTAATGCACAGTTTCTTCAAAGTTTTAAAAATGTCAATTTGACCACTTTGATTCTAACCTCGTCAATTGCTATACAAGAGGCTCTGCCTTCGTTAACCTCTGCGACCAGCCTTGGCCCCCATCGACTCCCCGAGACACGCATTTACCTGCGCAGGTTCTAGAAGATATATTTAATGAAACATTGCGCATTGAGTAACATGATATACAATACTATACATTTTTATTTTTCCAATTTAGATTCATGTTGAGGGCATCAATAGCTTTCATTAGAAAAGATAATTCACTAAGTTGATCAAATAAGCTTTGTAGAGCTTGTAGAAAAACGTTTCCGCCTTTTTAGGCCACCAATTTATGAAAATTTCAAGCCTTGAATTCTGATTCATGTTATAGACTTGAATATCTTTCATTTAATATCTAGTATTTCACCATTTTCTCGTTCGTAAATAAGAAAATGTAATAGAATCATTTTTATTTAAGAAAGTAGAAGGCATGTAAATTTAAAAGTCAAAAAGAAATGTTTTTTTCATAATATCCCCCCGCTTCTGGCAAATCTTGTAAGAATTATGTTAAAAACAAACAGCTTTAAGCTAAATGTCCATTTTTTATGTTGGTCCTCACTTAAATATGACAAAAAATTGAAGCTTAGAAAATGAATAAGAGATACTAAACCCTAATTTTTCGACAGAGTTGTCCATTTTCACACAAAACAAGGGAGTAACATCTGAAAAAATAAGATTACTTTCGGATTTTTATTTTTTCACATTAGAGTATGAAGAGTTGAGGTTAGGTTTGGTTAGGTTTTATGACTCATGCCCGGGCTTTTAACCACGAGGTCATATCGCCTACTACCAAAGCGCTCTTTCGTCACTCTGGTGGACATGAGCCCGACTCTACTGTGGGAGTCCTAAATTTTGTCTATCCTAAATTTTTATTCACCTAGGGTAAGGGGTCTTTAACGAGTACCTGACATCGTACAGGCTCGGGACCATCGCTTAACGTCCCATCCGAAGGACGGCGTGCTTAAGTTTATTTTACCTCCCAGATAAAATAAACTAAGGGCCTCGGTCGGGTTACGAACCCACGTTCTTGAGCTCAGAAGTCAAGCACGCATACCACTGAGCTACCGGCGCCCTCTGAAGAGTTGATTTTATTTGATCCCAGAAAGTATAAAAGATAAACAGATATGAGTATTTTGTATACATATCAATGAAGAAAACTGCATCACTCTTAGGATGTTTCGTTATTGCGTTACATTGGTGAGCGTCTGCGTTCAACGATATTTTTACATCTAGCGCTCCATTATGTGTTGCACTCCTCCCATTCAATATTTCCAGATGCTATAAGGTCGTATGAGCTATCACTAATTTTATGTCAGTAGCGTCTTTGCGTACTGAGCTCAAGGTCGCGGGTTCGGAACCCCCATACCTTGAGCACGCTGTCTTTTGGATGGAACGTTAAACAATGGTCCCGAGCTTGTTCGAAGTGAGGTACTCATTAAAGAACCCCTGTCCTAAAAACTAAATTTGGGTAGGCAACATTTAGGGCTCCACAGTAGAGACGGGGTCACGTCCACCAGAGCGACAAAAAAGCGTTCTGGCAGTTGGCGATATGACCTCATAGTTAAAGCCCGCAATGAGTCACAACAAACAACCTATTTCATGTATTGGCGCCGACGACGACTTCCATTTACAGTTTTGAGAAGCCAGATGACCTATCTTTGAACCAGGCTTATAAAGATGTAATTTTCTGAATATTTTACATATTTCAACCTCAATCTGGCCAGGTTTTTCGCTCAGATTGCGATTTCGTTGTTTGCGCGTAACTTATATATAAAGTTAGAATTTGAACGTGTTCAGTGGAGCTTGTTTCATGAAAATTTACTGTATTGTTTCACTAAATAATCATTTTTTTTTTTTTTTTTCGATTAGACATTATTTAATTACTATTAATCAAATTTTGATTTTATGTTTTATTTGGAAATAAAGTAAATAAATCCTTATGACAAGAGTGATGAACCAAAGCAGGTTTTTTCGCAGTACTTACTGTTCACTGCTTCCCTAAAAGGATCAACGGGGAGGTCATTTTTCGGATTATTGTTATTTAATTGCTATTTTAAATAAAGAAAACAAATTTCGGTTTTTGAAATATTGTCTATTCCACAAGAAATGTGTACATGAACTACCTGTTTCGGCGTTACACCTTCAGGTTCAGTTAAGTTGGCTGTGTGCCCATCATTTATATAAAAAACGAACTTTTTCATTTATTTAAAATAATAATTAATTATCAACAATCTGTCCGCGTTTCTCAACATAAAAATTGCAATTACTACATATTTTTTTAAATTATTTTTATTATTATTTAGGGAGTTTCACCACTGGGTGATTTCTCCCTTCTCGACATTTGGACATTGCCATTATCTCTTTCTTATCATATTTCCTAGTGTATATTTTTTATAGAATTGTAAATATGTGTTAGGAAATTTAAAAAAAATATATTAATAACTTTTATTTTGTTATCATAATGTACAAAATCGTATGACAAAGGCTACTTTACTTAGGGGCCTAACTGCATTTTTTTTGTATATAATATGTATCTTCTCTAATAGAATGAAATTTCACAAATTAAAAATCTGAAATTCATTCTTCCAAAATAAACCAAGGGAGATAGGCAACAATCTCTCTGTAGATTAGACTCCGTAGATTTTCTCTCATTTCTTCAAATAATTTTCTCAATGAGGACACATACAGGAAGTTCTCTTTTGCGCTGATTGGAGTTTCGAAAACGTTACCTGTAACATTAAGAAATACTGTAAACAGCTACTTTTAATATAATTATAGCAACATTATATAATATACAATCATCATCCTCTTCTACAACTCACAACTATTACCGATGCTAATTATGTTTCCCAGATTAAAAAAAAAAATATAAATAAATAAGAAAACCTGGAGCGGAGCCAGGAAATGACATAACGTGCAGAGGAGCCTGAAAACCAGATACCAATCGTCTGTGAATCAGAGGCTCTGGACTCCCCCATTTCGAGTTATTTGTAGTAAATTGAGTTTCCGCTTTGCCTCCAAGTCCTCCGCCCAATTTGGCTGAAAATGTTTCTTATTTATGAACAAAAGGGCGCCAGTAGCTCAGGGGTAGCGAGCTTGCTTACTGAACTTCAAAGGTTCAAATCCTTGAATTTACCGGCCTTCGTTAAATGGCGGTCCTGTGCAATGTCAGGTACTCAAATTTAGGACTTCCTCAGTAGAGCTAAAAGGGAAGGATAAGAGCATTGGATGCTTAGGTCCTTAGGTGTACAAACGGTCTCACCCAGTACATCTATGGACTAAGTTCCGTATCGAAATTTTCATCCCATCTGAAGATTTGGAACTTAGCCCCCTAAGTGCCCTCTTCGCTACGTCCCGAATCCATATAAAACATTCCATAATGATATAAGGGAGAACGGGGATATACCGGACTTTCCCGGGACGACTGTTGCCACTACTCCGGACAACAGAATCAGCATAGGCTAGGAAATTTAAACCTTTCCTAATCTTTGAAAATTAAATAAAATATGTCTTGGCAATCGCCACATTTCTTTAAAATGAAACCCCTCTGAACTCTACATGTCAATTACATGCTCAGAAAGAGCCATTTTCTAGACTGTGCTCGCAGACCTAGCTGCCTACAACTGGGTGTCTCAACACCACCCTTCCTCCGTAGGCTACTCAAGGTGGTGCGAAGCTCAAGACTCTGATCTTATCAACAGACAACAAGAAAGAGATCGACGTCGATGTGAAGAAAGGAACCACTCGAGGGACATTCAGCACATCCTGAAATCTAGCTATCACCTCACGTACAAGGAAGGATATCTGCGGCTACAACTTGTACTTGAAGCTGAGGACAAACATCGAGATGGAGGATGAGAGTGATATCTCAGATACGCCTGTATAGAGAGAGTCTAGCTAGAGTGACGGTGGGAGGAGTGTCCTACCTCTTCAACAGAGAGGACAGCTGATGTCTGTAACGAAGACAGACCTGACGACATCCACCACCTCTTCATGGAGTGTCCAGCCTTCAGCCAGTTGAGAAGAAAGTACCTGAGAGAAGCACTGACCAGCCCACCACACAAGACCCTCTTCAACATCAAGACAAAGAATAATCTCAACAGTGTCATCTTACAATTTTATTAGAAGAATTATATTTATTTGTTTATTAAGAGCTATGTTTTATTTCCTTATTGTTATTATTTTCTTTTATTATTCTATACTTTTTTTAAATGTTTGTTCGCGGAACATCCCTACATAACATATAAGTAGTATATATATAATATGCACATCGTTATTTGATCACATATTTCATTTTATTATAATTGAAATAATAATATTTAAAAAAATTACCTGACACTTTTCATTTAGTGATTTCCCGATTATGTTTTTTTATCATCACTGTCCGGTCTCTCATCTTGGGTAAATATTTCATTCTCATACAGTTCCATGACAAGTTTCAACGATTTCCTTTTTTAACAAAATGGTGTTTGAATATTTCAAATTTCGCTCTGGAAAATATAAGATCCAAGAAGACGTACTGTTCATTGTTTTCATCAACAATAACGTCAAAGACTGCAGCCTCTTTGTTCAACCAACGATATTCCGTACCTCCATTCAAAACTCTCATTCTTAATTTGATCATATTCATCGCTTTGTAAACAGCTTGTTCTATTTTTTGTTCAAGATCATTTAGACCTATTTGCTTTAAACATGAAACTAGAATCATATTTTCATTTGTACTAAAATTGACTTTATCACATTTATTACCAACAGTTATTATATTATTCATAATATGCGGATCTAAATTGAAACTTTTCAAAGTATCCAAAACGTGAGTTTTTTGTAAATTTCTATTTGGATGGCTAACATCTTCAACATGAATAACAACATCGGCTTGCATGGCGTCCTCTAACGTGGCGACGAAAGGTTCCAATAGTGTTGTAGGAATGTCAGAAATAAATCCAATTGTGTCAACATAAAGAACTCTTTGATTACAAGGTAAACGTCCTTCGTGAACGGTAACGTCCAAAGTGGCAAAAAGTTTATCTTCGGGTGACATTTTAACTTCATCTGTTAAACACTTAATAAGAGATGTTTTACCACAATTAGTGTAGCCAACCACAGCAACTACAGGAAATTCCATTTTTTTACGTTTTTGGCGTAGAAGCTCTCTATTTTTTCTCAAATTATAAATAGATTGTTTAATTTTTTGTTCATATTCAGAAAGCAACTCTAATCGTTTTGAAGTATACGTTTCACCAGATCCTAAAGAATTATTTTTAGTGAAAACATCTGACTCATATTCATTTGTGCCCCTAATTCTGGAGCGAATATAAGGAATTTCTGCTAAAGATACTTGAAGTTTTGCTTCCTTTGTCACAGCATGTCTTTTGAAAATATTAATGACTATTGAATATCGATCAAAAACAGACACATTAAACAGTTTTTCTAAAAATAAATGTTGGCCAAGTTTTAGTGAGTTAACATTCATAAAAACACCAGTAATCAACGGATTACTTCTTATAAGTTCTGTTAAACTTTCCAATTGTCCTTTGTTGAAAAATGTTTTCTTATCGAAAGAGAGTAATGAAATTTTTTTAAGACCAACCACTTTCCAACCATGAAGTGTCTTTATTAATGCTTCAGCCTCCTCAGCCATCAGCTCCGGAGTTGTGTTAGTTTTCTTCTTAGGGCCCCATTTAATTACAGGCTGAATAATGAATATCTGATGAGGCATATCGGCAACTCTCATACTTCGAGGCATCATCACTTCTCCACCTTCTTCTTCTTCTGAGATAACTTCTAAAGGTGACTTCAGGTCGTCCGGAACTACAGAAGAATATCGACATTTCCACTGAAACGAAACGGGCAAAATACAATAATTATTTCTAAAGTTCAAACAATTTGAATATTGCCGAAGAGATATATTTCTATGAAAATAATTTCTCAAATATGTTACTTTAACTGCATTCTTACAATACACTTTGAAAACTAAAACCTTCAACATCTTCAGACTTGAATAGATGATTCACTTAAAATTACAAATGAAGCAAAATAAATTAATAATAAGTAAACACACTTAAAGAAAAAAAGTGGAGGTTACATTGTCATGGAAATAATCGATTTTCACAACAAAATGCTACACCTCTAGATTGGTATCTGTACTGTTACATTGATCCGACATGGTGTATCGTGTTACTGCCCAATAATCCAGGATCAGTTATAATGCTATTTGTATCCTCACTGATTTCTGTTTTAACTTTATGTAAACAAACCGCTGTTATAATATAATAACATTCATTTATTGTAAGGTGAAAAATTATCACATTATGAGTTATTAATGTATTCGAACAGTTATATTTATGGTAATTTAGTTTTTGGGAATCGGATGATTTTTTCATGATCAATCAGAGGGGCGATAAGTTAGCTATAAGCAGTGCAAAAAACATTTTCTTCTAGCAAAAAAATTGGAACATTTGTATTGTTGAAAAATAACAGTAATTCAGACAAAAGCAAGCACAGCTGACATACTCGCGCCAAATACCCAAGGAACTATTCTAACTTTGTAGATTTCATATTCTTTAGAACTTAACTATTTACGTGAGCGCACATTTTAAGCTTCAAGAGAGAAAAAAATATATATATAAACTTTTAAATTAAGGTTTCTTCCTTAAAGTGTGTTATCAAAAGTAATCCAATCCTAAAAGAATCTGTTAGATTCCAAGATGGCGTTAGTTATGAATCTGAATATAATTACGAAAAGGCAAACGATCGATTATCTGCTATTGTCGATTTCAAAATTATATATCGTATTCTACCAGTTATGGGCGATATCTGTTGCCATTTTTCGCCCTAAAACCACAATATCGTCCTCTTTCTCTCTATATCCTACCAGTTTTCAAAATTACATATTTCTTGAAATAAAAAGTAAAAAAATATTTAATAATATCAATTTGAATTTATTAATAAAGAATTATTGTATTAAAATAAATACACCTCAATTGCCAAATTGAAAGATCTTAGAAAATTATTATCATTAAAAACTACAAATTTCATCATAGATAACTACAATATTCCATTCAAATCTTTTACTTTCTTTCAAATACAGATCACAGCGAATATAGTTAGTTACCGGTCTTTAACCCATTTCTTTAAGATAAAGGGATTTTGGATATGGATTGTCTGAAGTGATTGAAAAGCATTAATCATCTGTACGATGTCAGGTACTCGTTAAAGACCCCTACCCTAGGAGAATTAAAAATTTGAGGTATGCAAAATTTAGGACTTCCATAGTAAAGTCAGGCTAA
Source organism: Aradus depressus (assembly GCA_963662175.1). NCBI lineage: Eukaryota > Metazoa > Arthropoda > Insecta > Hemiptera > Aradidae > Aradus > Aradus depressus. The sequence continues at coordinate 5,361,328 of OY759219.1, forward strand.
GAGTGACGAAAGAGCGCTCTGGTAGAAGGCGATATAACCTCATAGTTAAAGCCCGGACATGACTAAAAACAATATTTTAAAAAACAAAGTTGAGTACCTACCTGTCATAATACAAGCTCGGGATCATCGCTAAGACCCAACCGAAGGATGGTATGCTCGTTTTTTTAACTACCCAGATAAAAAGCGTCAGACGGGTTTCGAACCCCCAATGTTGAGCCCAGTAAGCAAGCACGTATACCACTGAGCTATCGGCGCCCTTTACTCTTCTCTAATGTTCCAATTTAGAATTACGCGCTAATTAGTGATCAGTAGAGGAAATATACTCAAGGTTCCCCCAAAATGACTATTGTCACGTATATGTATTACAAATGAAGCAAGTAATAACATAAACTAATTTACTATACTTTCCCTGGCGCTAAGGTCATTGTAGAATCTGGGCCTCCGCAAATAAAATATAGGAAGAAATAAAATGAAATTATTCACAAAGACTATTTACATTTATAATACAAAAAGAGACAATTATTTATACGATATTCCAAACTTCTTCAAATGCTGAACATATCTTAGTGCAGGTGAGTGCTGCCGACAGAGGGTAGTTACTGATGGAGATCGTGTCTTCAATGTAGTCTGTCGTCACCTGAAACAATAATTATATATATTAGGACGTTATGCAGTTTTCCGAAGAAAAAATATAAATATTAGAAATTCAACTTATTACAAAAGAATAAAAAGTGATATAATTTGTGTATTCCTCTTGTCTCTACTTTAACGATATTTGTATTATGAGACTGAATGATCCATACTTGTTGGTCTTAAGTTGATTAAGTGGTCGTTTGACAAGAGAAATTATTTTTAAGGAAAACACAAATATAGGAATAATGAACAATTTAACTATTATAATTTTCCAAAAAACTACCAATACATAAACTATATTTTAAAGTTCGTTGCTATGAGTTACGATTTAAAAATTACTTACAATAATTGAGGGGGTTAGAAGCAAAGGGATGTAAGTGACAAAAATGTCATATCGGGATAATTACCTTCGAAGTTATAGTAACATCGTAAATTCAGGTATTACCCAGGTATTTTCCGCTAGCAACATCATTACTGGTACTAACAATCGTTCTGATCATTAGCCAGTAGTCAGGGTAGGTGTCAAGGAAGATGTTGACACACATATCTCAATTTCAGCCGATTTGTCACTTACATCCCTTTGCTTCTTACCCCCTCAATTATTAGATATATTCCTTGTAGACATTTAGTTTACATACTTCGGGCGCTATAACGTTTGTCGTATTGATTCTATCTCAAATCCGAGGACTAATAGCGATTGGAAATTTTATAAGAAACAATTTTGGTAAGAATCAGTTTTTTGATAGGACTAGTTGTTTCCGGGTAAATTCAAGTTTTCAGTTCTTCACTAGAATGTGGAGAGACCTGTCGGCTTCCTGACTAAGGTCTGGAACCAGTACTGCCAGCTGTATACAGTCTTTGAATCTCGTGTTGCTACATGGACTACGTCGGTAGCTACTGGGGTTTAGCAGTCCAGTCCGTCTCCTGTTTGGCCGCAAAACAACAGGTGTCTTAAGTCTAGTCAATACGTCGTACATGCACAACATTGGCAGATCTTCCCTTCTTTTTAGCTGAATATCTATATTAATTTTGTCGGGAGTTGTCGTGTCCCGTCCGCAGCCATGTTTTACTTCTCTAGCTACACGGAAATATAGGGGAAGTTATGTAATCGTTCCGCAATTCGATGCCAAGTTTTCAATGGAATTACATGTTTTCTTTCTAGATTCCAAATATGAAAAAAAAATATCTGACTGTCTGTGAACACAACTCCCGGTAAAATAAATGTATCAACAAGAATTTTTTTATGTAAATCCAAAACCCCCCAATGACCAGACCTACTGATTTTCAGCCAAATTGACCAAAGGGAAAGAGGAGATTAGTGGAGTGTCTTAACAGAAAAACTGTAATAACTGCCGTTGTAATGAATGTATTGACAGGAAATTTGATATGAATATTCAAAGCCCTATTATAAGGACATAATCTACTAATTTTCAGCGAAATCAGCTGCAGGGGAGGGGCGGATCAGTGGGGGGCTCAACTCGAAAATCCCAATAACATGCGATGTATTGAATGTATCGACCTGAAATTTTATATTTAAATTCAAAATCTCATAAGGATGGAACCTATAAATATATTCCGCGAAATCGGTTTAAGGGAGGGGGGGGGGGGGGGGATCCTAAAGAAGTATACATACAGTCGGTGATACACCGATGATTTTTTCGGCCATTCAGCTCCAATTAGTGACTCCATTATAATATAAATATAAAGTGACTCAGGTTGCAAAATAAAAACGTAGTCTGACCTCTCATGTTTTATAATGTGCTAGCCGGCTTTCGAGGCTGCCCTCGTCATCAGGAAGTCTGATAAAAGGTTTTTTTGAAGAGAATAAAATATAAAACAAAAGTACATTAATAACAACTCAAAGATTAACAATTTGAAATTTCATAGATGTGAAAAGATAAGTGATTCCTGTTCACTATCTGAGTCATAAACACCTTAGTTTACTTTCCTAAATTGTTATGTTTTAAAAATGTATCAAACTGCCCGATGATGAGGGCAACCTCGAAAGCTGGCTAGCACATAATAATAAAATCTGTGAGAGGCTAGACTATATTTTTACGTTTTGCAAACCTGTGAAATAATCACTTCTCATTACATTAGTCATCTTCACATTAATACAAAATATTTCACCTGTCCATGAGCCATAGCGCCGACTACAATAGCTATGGGGCTGTTTTCTGGTACAAGTGTCCTAGGACACACAATCTTCTTGGCAGAGAAGGATGTTCCTAGTTTCACACAGCCTACTGGCAAATGGCTGGTCACTGGATTTTTTATTACTTTCAATAATTTTATTGACGTTTCTGAAGATTTAACATTGAACTTGTGCAACAAATGAACTGAAAAACAAAGTAAATAAATAAATAAAAAGACCGGCAATTTATATATAAATTTATTGTGAGACTATATAAAAAAAAATGTACTTGACTGAGAAACGATGTACAGGAGAACACTTGACAATTAAACGTTTCCTATTTCTATTTGAATTTCATTCTACTATTTACTGTCTCATTTCTCAAACATTTACAAGTATTCAATTTTGCTCGCAATTTTTTTTTATAAATCATATGCCTCCAGCTGGGATCAAACCTATAACCCTTTGCAAAGTAGACACAACAAGGTAGAATGGTAACCCCAAAGACACGCAATATAGTTATTTAGAAAGCGCATCAATAAAATACGATATTCGAATAGTTGGTCAAAAAGATCGTAATTTAGAGGGAAAATCAATTATTATATAGTTATTAAAAAATGTTATTTACAAAAGGTTGGCAACACCTTTAGAGGGAGAAAAATGTTATTTACAAAAGGTTGGCAACACCTTCAGAGGGAGAAAAATGTTATTTACAAAAGGTTGGCAACATCTTCAGAGGGAGAAAAATGTTTATTATTATCTGATAGTGATATAATTATTTATAATACCTAATTGATCTATCAAATCCAAAGAGATTCCTTTCTATTTCATTTTTTTTAAAATTATTTTTATTATCTTCAATTTTTTTTTATATTTCTAAAATTTTTTTAAAAACCATTAATAAATATTTTTTTTAATTATTTCAAATGATATATATATTTTTTATCATTTATAATAATAATAATTAAGTTATAATTATACTAACACGTTCGCTGTGGCATTGAAAAATTGCCAATGCTACCCAAGTGCGCAACTGTTTTTTTTTTTTTAAATATCTTTCCAAATCTAAAAAAAAAACTCTGCATTTGCTAGATCAATTAGGAATTATAAATTATTATATGACTATCAGATAATAATCAACATTTTTCTTCCTCTCAAGGTGTTGTCAACCTTTTGTAAAAGAAAATAACATTTTTGAATAACTAACTTAATGATTTTTCCTCCAAATTACGACCTTATTGATCGACTATTTAAATAATGTATGTTACTGACGCGGTTTGCGAATAACGAAAGGTTGTTATAATCAATTGAAATAAGGAATGACCAACTATTCGAATAGCGTATGTTATTGACGCGCTTTATGAATATATAGTTTTTTTTTCCTTTATGTACGGTGCATATTAGCCATGTCAATGTGTTATAAAAGTAGTAATTTACGACATCTATGACCCCGGGAGGGAGTTGTATCCACGAAATAAAACTCACTCCCGGGCGGGATTCGAACCTGTAAACCATGGTGAATCCATGCGACCAAAGCTCTACGCTCTAGCCAGCACGGCCACCATGGTCCCCCTATTTTGAAGTTCGTAATATTGAAATTTTAGTTAAATTCACTATGAACGTAGAAATGCATGCTCAAAAACATCTGACATCACAGTGAGTAGTTGTGTGCGCGCTGCGCGCGCAACCGTCTCGACACGCACTTACAAATGCACATCAATGAGACTTAGTTAGTCTGACACAGCCTCTATCCTGAGCTAAGATGTTTACACATCAAAAATATAGGTTTCGAATGGGATAACAAAAACAACCTACATAATTCACGAATCTAGTTTATACTATTAAAATAAAACAAAACATGTATTGATTTAGTGACAATTAGTTGTAATGGCATGTATTTTACTTAAATCTAGCAAAGATCAACTCATTAATAATTTATATATGTCAATACAGGCCCTGAAGAAGGTACACTCAGTGCAGAAAGCTTGCCAGAAATACCACAAGTTTGTTTTCATCGACCACAAGCCTCATCTCTCCTCCTTCTCATTGAAATTGATATTTTAACCAAACATTCCTCCCTCCTAAACCATCCAATTTATAATCTAGACCAAATTTGGAGTGTGCCATCCCAAATGTTAAATAATAGTATATTTGGGTGTGAACATATGGAAACACCGTACTCGTATATCTACAAACAAGGGTCTCGACACGAAAATTGGAGAAACGGAGGTTCCAACAAATATCGAACTGAGTACAGCGCCAACACACACTCACTCATTATATTAATACAGAAAAGTTATACATTTTACCCATTAATCCAGCAAATCTTTTGAAAGTCCTGGGAATCCTTGTCTGGGGATTTATTTCTATGAGGACATTTTGCTCGGTCCTAACGTAAACCTGAAACAAACAAAGAAATTAAAATTCAAGAAGGCTTCTATCTCGAGGAGAGACAACTAGTGGCATTTCAACTGTGAACTGTTTAAGCGGATTGTTATCAATCAGTTTATGAGCTCACCAGATAAGTAAAACCTACACCAACTACCATACTTCATCAAACAATTATAATAATTTATCTGGTTTTCTTTACCAAAACGTTAGCCATTACAGAGGGCTGTACGAGGGAAAGAGCATGAAAATGTTTTTGCGAATTTCCAAAAAACTGTAGCATATGCAAAAACGTTGGATAGAAAGCTAAATAAATAACTAACACATTTTTGCAGATTTTGTAAAAAGAAGGAGGAAACATAAGAGCGTTGCGAATAGGTTGCTATGGAGAGTGCGAACCTGTAAAAGTTCCTCTATGGTCTTATGTAAATGAAACAATCAAGATAGCATATTGGAAGGAAATTAGCTCGAAATGCGAAATTGTACACCAAAAATTGAAGGGGTGAGAGGATAAAGGGGCTATGTGACAAAAATACGTTTTTGAGAAAAAATTCCCTTTTTTTAAACACCCTGTAGCTTTTTTATTATAATATATACTAAAATGAACTTTTCAGGCTATATTCCTCCAAATATTTGTATGTTTGAAGGGTTTACATGTTTCCTTTGCACTTAACCCACTCGACACTTTATCCACTCGTCCCATCAATTATTGGGTAGCAATCTAAAATATTTCGCTCCACTTTGGTATTTTCACCTGATTATAGCCTGTAATGTACTGTAATTAGACCTACTTAATTTTTCGAACTAAACTAAACTTTTGTTTTATTTATGTTTTATATAATTTTAATAAAACTTTTAAGTGAAATATTATACATATAACCACAGACAAGTCTTCACTAAAGTTGTTCATTTCTCCATGCTTGTAATCTTTGCATATGAGTTTCTAATTAATAATAATAATAATAATATAAATTGATTTCATTCTGTTAATTTAAAGATAATAAAATCCTCTCGTTTTAATTCCTTCCCCAGTTATAAGAAGTATAGGGGAAGTTATATAATCGGTCAAAAAATCGATGAGGAGTTTTCAACGGAATTTCATGATTTCCAATCTCCTGGTTCAAAAAAATGAAAAGCCTGTATGTGTACACGATAACTAGAGATAGAATGAATGTATCGACATGAAATATTGTATGAAATGTGTATCCAGAACTTTATAAGAGCGACACCTATTGACTTTCAGCTAAATTAGCCGAAGGGAAGGGGGAAATTAGGAGGAGACTTAACAAAAAAACTCTTAATAACTGCCACTGTAATACATGTAGTGACACGAAATTTCATATGTAATAAATGCAAAGCTCTATAAAGACGACATCTATTAATTTTCAGCGGAAACGGCCGAAGAGGAGGGAGGGATCAGAGGGGGATTAGACTCAAAAATCCCAATAACTGCCATAATGAATGTTCCCACACAAAATTTAATTAAAATTAATTCAGAAGCCACTGTGTAAATGAAATATTGAGTTTTAGTCAAAACGGTCGATTGGCTGCGGAGGGAGAGCGAAAACGTAATTGACCGTATTCATCGAACTTAATTAATATTCTCATGTCATCAATAATATTTTTTTCAATTTACACATAAATTAGTTTATCATGTTTAAAATTTAATAATTAAAGCAATAAGTTCAGACAGGGCGAATATTTCAGTCCAATCATATTTCCAAGTGGCCATGGGCATTTCCTAGAGAAAATCCAACACCTTTCCTCGCTTGACATATACTTATATGAGTGGTTCGCACTCAGCAAACTGACTGTTTACAACTAAACCTGACGAAGGTATATACTGCCGAAACGGGTAGTATATGTATACAAGTTTTGTGAAACAGACAATATTTCAAAAAGAAGTTTGTTATTATTATACATTTCTACAATATGTTCAAATACATATTATGATTGGGAACCAGAGGATGATGCGATTTTTACCAAACCCTGCTTCATAACTATCCAGTCTCAACTTAAAACAGACCACAGATACAAACGAAATAAAGTGAGATCTATTCTCAAATTGAAGTTTCAGACCTGCTATAAAACGATGACCCAACAAAGTGAAAATGTACCATAAATATTTTTTGATGCATAAAATTTACCTGTAAAAGTCCTGCTCTGTTTAAAGGGCTATCCATTAACATTAACAAACACTGATGAACAATATCTGGTCGACAGGATCCCGGTTGTCTGTCATTTTTCTTTAGAATACCTGTGTGGTCATCACAATTCAACAGTTCAAATGAATGTCCGCTCTGAAAAAAAAAAAAATAATAAATAATATAATCTGAAAATCTGTTTGTAGGACATATAACAAATTTGAAACATGATTTAACAGAAAACACATAACTAACGGATCGTCTCATACCGAAAGATTATAGAATAATGTATATTACAATCCACACAATTATGTAAAAATTAACGAAATCATCTCAAAATATTGGTGCTCATAGATAGTTTTATTTTTAAAACGAATTTAATAAGAAACATAAATTACCTTTACAGTTTCCAGTTGAGCTTTCTCTAAAATAATAATTAATCTTTTTTCTTGATTTCTTAGATGCCCCGGAGCAGATAAATGACTCGGTAGAGGATCAAATTCATATTCATCATCTCTTTGCTTTCTTTTTTTACCCATTTGTAATATAAATTTAATACAAATAAAATAAATGCCAACCCCACGTGAGAATAAAAACCTTTCAATGTACACACTGGCAAGTTCCACAATTCACCTATAAGCTCACGATTAAGCCAGGTTTAGAGGGAAATTTGAATAGATAAATAAAAACCGCTGTTTTTGGCAATGTTAAACCACTTTCCAGTTACCTAAGGACACATTAGTTTCTCATTTATAGTTATTTAATAAATACAATAAATTAAATAATAGTAAATATGCCCTAACCATATTTTTCCCTTTTCACTATTCATATTTTCCGCTTTTAGGTTATAACAACATGTCGCATTACGAAGGCTGGAAACCACCAAAATATAACAGTATGGTAACCTTCTCAAATAGTTCAAGCGTGAGGTGTTTTCTTGCTTGATAGACTATAATTATAATAAATTTTGAATTTAAATTAGAAGCGCATTAAATAAATAAACAACATATATACTAGCTATTCATTATTTTATCACTGAATGTAATTTAATGAGCAATGCTTGCTGTTTACAATCCGTTACAGTTTGATGTTTATGAGAATGTGTATGTTGTTTTTTAGTCTTTTTAATTCTCCCACTCTACGATAACAAAAATGTTGGTCAGACCCTGAGGCAGGTTTCGGGACTGGATTGGATTGGAATTCCAACGATTCTATCCATAACATATGAATGTGGGGGTAATGGCCTTATTTGTGTCGTTAATAAATAGGTAACTTTTAAAGTTACTATGGCTTTTTTATGTCCAGTAAGGATTCGAAGGGGGAAGAAGAAGAAGGGTAAGTAAATTATAGTTCCTAAAATTTGCTATAACAGCCTGTTACAAGTTTTTTTTTTCTTCTCATGTTTAAAGTAGGTATGCAATAATGACCGAATTAATTAAATTGAATTACCTCTTGCATAAAATTGACTACCTTAATTATAGGTCACATTCTGAGAACTTTTCTCCATTATTTTGCCTTGATTATTTAAATACATACTATTTATATATATATTTTTTTTTTCTTCAGAATTTTCCGTTTACTATATTATACATATTTTTTCAGCTGGATCGACAAGTGATCTTGAGAAAGATGTGGTTCGAGCGCCAGGGATGGGGAGAATCACAGGGAGTGCATCTATTGAAACTCTTGTTCGGGTTGGAATCGAAAAGGAAAATGGTCTTTCTCCTGACAGTAAAATGGTTGTTCTTCATGACTTTACCCCTTGCGTTGACGATGAGTTGGAAGTTAAAAGAGGACAGGTAAATCATTGATTAATTTGTAATTATATGCAGAATTAGTCCAGATGTTTTTTTTAAATTGATGTTGCGCCTAACTGATGCATGAATATACTTAATGAATAATATTGTGTGACAATGTAGGTGATCAATGGTTAAGACTGGTAAAGGGTAGAAATGATTATATGTATATAAATAATGAGACATGAATATAAATTAATTGTATTACTTCACATGAAAGCGGCTGCCTAAGATTTGAAGTAAGAAAATGAATGCTTCGTTTCTATAAGCATTCGTGTTTAGAGAAAGCGCAGACTTCGAAGAGGATGAAACGTGTCTACTTTGCAGGGGGATCGCAAAGAATTTAAGATTTGAGCTTAAAATATCACTGTATGTACAGAATTCGTCTTATGAACTCTGAAATGTTCCTAAGACCATGAAGTGACCGGGATATCTGGCTTGTATGGCAGGTTATGAAGAAGGTTTTGTCTTCCCCACATATTGATCAAATTAGGGATCATTTGTAGTGTCCAAGGGTCAGGGAAAACCTGGAAAAGTTGGGGATTTTTGTATGAACTGAAAAAAATGAGGGACGTTTGAAAAAATCTGGATTTAATATTTATTTTAAATAATATTCTTCATCAAATCCATTTTTATTATTTTAGTTTTATTGGAAGAGATTATATTCACCTTAATTTTACCTTATAACCAAGCTAGTCGAGGTTGATTTTATTTTGTGGCATATGTATTATTAACATTGTTTTTTTTTTATTTTTGTGACTTACGCCCGGGCTTTAAAACTACGAGGTCATATCGCCTACTACCAGAGAGCTCTTTCGTCGCTCTGGTGTACATGAGCCCGACTCTACTTTAAGAGCTCTGAATGTTGTTTATCCAGTATTAATCACCTAGGGAAGGGAGGGTCTTTAACGAGCTCCTGACATCACACATATTGCTCAACGTCCCATCTGGACAGGACATAAGAATAAATAAGATCCTTCTGTTGTCAGACTATGTAAACTGTTGAAGAATCCCAGTAATCCTGAGTTGAGAAACGCAAAGATATTGCGGAAACTTGTAATAAATAAATAAAAACAAATTTAAAATATTGTCTCTTCAATGAAACTTGTATACATATACACTATTGTCAGGTTTAATTATAGTTAGTTTGCTGAGGGTGAACCATTCTTATATATCAGGTAAGGAACAGGGTTCGAATCCCCATGGTTGCACAGTTATGAAATAATTGGATCTGAAATATTTTCTCTCTGTCTAATATATATATTTTTTTATTATTTAATTCCAATTTCAGTTTTACCATTTATTATTAGGCAGAGAAGAAAGTATATCAGATCAAACTCCTAAGTTCCAGTTCCCTTTCTTACGTGATGGAGAAGTAGAATTCGCACTCAGCATACTGACTTAGTATTTATAATAATTATTATTTATAACAATGATTAATAATTATTAAACCTGACGATGGTATAATAGCGAAGCCGGTGGTATGCGTATAACATAGTGGAATAGACAATTATTTTTAAAAAAAAGTTTGTTTTAATTTTTCTCGATACTTCCAGAGACTGGCAATTGTACAATCCTTTATCAAGGGGGAATCTTTTTTTTTTTTTTTGCGTGCGAGTGACTATGCACAACTTTCTTCTTGTCTTGGTTTATCATAAGCTCCTTATCATGACCACATTTCATTAGATTTAGGAATTCTGCTTGTACGATATCAATTAAAATGTTAAAATAATTATGTTTTACATAGCTGAGCTATTTAATTTATGTAATAATCATAATTTTTTCCGTATCCATAGGTGGTGAACATCCTGTACCGGGAGAACGACTGGGTGTATGTGATCGCTGCAGAGAGTCGTCAGGAGGGATTCATCCCGCACTCCTATTGCACCCCGTTCAACTCACAGCTCGGGGAACTGGCTGTGAACAATGTGAAGAAGAAGCTGCCACGAACGGTGGCCGAGGTGGAGGGGGAGCCCAGGCCTCCAGGTATTTACAACTAACTGTTTTACCCAATTTTCAAAGGAGAGATGACGATTGAATCAAATTTTAATTGGAAATTATTTTTTTATTATCAGTAAATATAACGGGAGTTGACAATGAGAACTGATCAGGTGAGCGAGGCTCTACTCCTCGCTACACAATTAGGCTAACTTTGAATTTATTCATGTACTTGCTTTTCCCGGGCATAACATTACGTTACATCACTTTAAAGCTGATCCGGCCAGAGAATAAACTCTCGCCCCTCCCACTTCCCCCCTCCTCCCACCACCTCGCTGACTCTTGCCTCTTTCGTTATTTGAAAATATTATTTAACTCCGCTATTTTCAACTTTAGCAAAAAGATGTTTGAAACAAAAAACAGTTTAATAAATGAAAATGTTTTCCATATTGATTCAATAACGTTTTCACTTAAGATCAATATTAACTGCCTCTGACTTTACTTTTATTTTACTTTCCCTGGCGCTACGGTCCTTGTAGAACCGTCTCCATCTTCTCACACCCATCGTTCTGATGTCGTCCTCCAGCCAACGGAGGCGGGGTCTACCTCTTCTTCTTTGTCCTCCCGGGTGTCCCTCCAGTAATATATAGTAGAGGTATTATGTTTTCCGACCTCCTGATTCCACAAATGAAAAGCAAATTTCTGTCTGTGAACACGATTACTTCCGATAGAGTGAAGTATGTGTTTCTAGAACCCTCTAAATTGATTTTTTGGTAAATCGGTCAAAGGGAAGGGGGGGGGGGGGGGGGGGGAGTAGAGGGAGGCTTAATACAAGAACTTATAACTGCCGTTGTGCTGGAAGTATTGACACGACATTTCATATATACATTCAAAGCCCTATAAGGGCGACACCTATCCCTTTTCAGCGGAATCAGTCGAAAGGTCGGTGGGGAACAGAGAGGAGCTAAATTCGAAATCCCAATAACTATCACTGTGTAGGTCAAATGACGTCAAAACGGTCGATTGGCTTTGGATTGGAGTGAGAGCGAAAACGTAATTGATTAATTCTTGCTGGGGAAGTATATAGCCAGTGAATCATCGACTACGTTTTATCTTGGAAAGTCACTTCAATATTTGTTACTTCGACACCGCTGTATCTTCTTTCCTCCCGTTAGTTACTATGAATTATCAGTAGCAGTATTTCCAGGGTTGTTTTTTCCATCTAAAAATGACTGTTTGGCTGTTGCAGGAGGTGGCGGCGGTGGGGGTGGCAACGAGACCTCTGACTGTGAGAGCTACGGTAAGAAGATGACTGCTCCGGTGAGCCAACAGACACAGAACATGACCAGCTCTCAGGCCTCCCTCCTCAGCGCCTCTTCTTCACAGCCTGACGCGCATCCCTTCTTTAAGGTGTGTAGCCCCTTATATTAGCGAAATATCTCGAGTGAGGAGGTACAGGGTAGGAAGTATACAAGAACAGTAAACCAAACAAACGACAAATCAAACTAATATTGTTATATAGGAGGTGTGTTCAAAAAGTAACGGGAATTCTGTAATTTCGCGGGTTGTATTAGTCCAATTCGCGCGATGTTTTCGTTGTTGTGTCGGTAAACATCTCTGAAAAGTATCTATACAATCGGTGTACATTGTTAGCCAAACCGGATGTTTAGTCTACTGTCAGCTGTCAAAGAGGTTACATGTGTTTGGTACGATCGGCGATTATTGCTTTTGGTGAGTCTGCTATGAGTAAAACAAGTTTTACGAGTGGTATAAGCGTTTCCAAGAAGGCCGTGAGGACGTTGAAGATGACGAGCGCCCTGGTCGCCCCAAGTGAAGCTCATGCTCACTCACCATGAGTTCTTGCCACAAGGTCAAACGATCAATAAGGAGTACTCCCTATAAGTGCAACGCCGTTTGCGTGAAGCAATCCGAAAAAACGCCCGGATTTGTGGCGAAACAATTCATGTCTTTTGCACCACGATAATGCACCTGCTCACACTTCATTGCTTGTTTGTGAATTTTTGGCCAAAAACAACACTTTAATGATGCCCAGTCTCTATATTCGCCAGACATGACTCCGTGTGTCTTTTTTCTGTTCCCAACAATAACGAGAACCTTAAAGGGCCGTTGTTTCACAAGCTTGGATGAGATTAAAAGCGCATCGCTGAGAGAGCTAAATGCTATCCTAAAAATCGAGTTCCAGAAGTGTTTCAGGGATTGGAAGAAGCGCTGGCATAAGTGTATAATATATAATGGGGACTATTTTGAAGGGGTTAACATTAATGTAGACGAATAAATAAAATTCTTTTCAAAAACCGGAAATTCTCGTTATTTTTTTAACACACCTCGTATATATCGTAAATATGTTTACTAAATGTTTAATTATTTTTTTATATATTAATGAGTGTATTGTGTTTGTATGATATTACAGGACCCCTCAGGACGGTTCATCGTGCTGTACACGTTCATCGCTCGGGATGAGAACGATGTTAGTGTGGAGCGAGGAGAGTTCGTGACTGTCCTGAACCGGGAGGATCCTGACTGGTTCTGGGTGATCCGTTCTGATGGACAGGAAGGTTTCGTACCCAGTGGATTTGTCTATCCTGCTGATGTTATACAAGGTAAAATATCTGTTTTCCAATTTTATTTCCCCGAAAGGAAAAAGGAATCATGACAAAGTTCGATATTTATCCGAAATAATACAATTTCGAACCTTCCGTCGGTCCTTTTAGTTATGTAGTAGAGTTTCTCTTGTTGTGTATTTGTGAAGAATTATTTCGGATAGAAAGGTCACAAATCTATTGAAGGTTGTTAAGCTTTCAGGCCTAATTATGCTTTTCCGATGTGTTTAATTTTGTTTTGTAAATGAGACATGTCAAAGATCATATGTAAGTATGTAAAATTTTGAAAATGACATTAAAAAAAGAAACAATTATCCCATTCCGTATTTATGGAGTTGAAATAGTAAGAACTGAAATTCAGCTAACATTCTCGTTTTTTCCAGGACATATAAACCAACAACTGAACACAACGCAGCCAGTGAATGGAACCCACACAGCGGGACGAGGACATACAGGAACTCACCAACTGGGCGGAGCAGCTCCGGCCAACAATAATAACAACAACAACAACAATAACGATGATCTGAGGTATCACGGCACGGAGCTCGTCATGCTCTATGACTACAAGGTGAGATTAATATTGATATATTTAAGGGGGGGGGGGGGGGGGACTAGGACGTTGAGCGATGGTAAAAGCAAGTCCCTCTCAGAATTACGCTGTCGCCAACTCATTAACTTTCATATTACATGACAGTAAGCCAGTATAAAATTATTTTGAGAGGGGGAAGTGGGAGAAAGAGTGGTTGGTATAGGAAAGTGCTGTGTTGGCCACAAACGGGAACCTTCAATGTGTGATCCGCTCACACTTCTCTGTAGAAGGGCGCATTTGGCAATATATTTGACAATATTTTCTTGGTGAAAGATCAGGTTTTTTTGACGTCTATTTTTGTATAGACTTTATGCTTTAGGGAAATATTCTTTATAAAAAACATCTAGGTTGTTTGTTTTCGTGACTCATAACGAGGCTGAAATGTTGAGGTCATATCGCCCACTACCAGAGGACTTTTTGCCGCTCTGTTGGATATAAGCCCAACTCTACTGTGGGAGTCCTCCAAGTTTTCTCTTACCCTATGTTTAGTAAGGTTTTTAACTGATAATTTTTAATGGAAATCTTGAACAAACGCAAGTAAAATTGAGTTTTTTTTCAAAACAGAAGAAATTGTTAGTAAACGTTCCAACAAAACGAACATTTTATTTGAGGATCGAGTAATATTAGTTAAATATATATGTATTTTTGTTATTATGTTAGGACTGCCTCCTTAGAGACCGAGCAGAAGCTCGTTGGCCCATTTCCTCAATACCTTCTGGTTCTGCGGTGAGAGTCCTAAATGTTGCTTACCTAGATTTAATTAGAGTAGGGATACCAGAGATAGCACAGGGTCGGGGCCATCATTTAACGTCCCATCTGAAGGACGGCGTGCTCACTGCTTGTTTTACCCCGTACGTAAGGACCTTGGTCGTTTTAGTTGATGCTACTCTTTTATTTGAGATAAGTGCGAGGGCCTCCACCCCAAATCGCGCCCAATTTGTTTTTAATAATTCTCAGAACCAACAGCAATATGAAAACATTAATAGTAAATCGAGGGAAGGAAGAAATATATATAGTTCATTTAAAAAAAAAAATGTATTTCTCAATATAAACAGTATATAAAACTTATAATATGTCAACTATTATCAAACCCAGTTGATGTATCCGAAGAAATGAAATGTTGACCCTCCCGTCGGACTTTTTAGTGAAACAGTCCCAGGTTTTCCTGATATGGGTAAAAAACTATGTAAACAAAAAGTCGGTGAAGGTTACCTGGCTGAGGGTGGTAGGGACCGTCACATGACTGCCGGCAGCCACGCGTTTTTTTCCTCAGGATCCGGCGGTGCCGGTTGCCGTTTGCTGTTATTTTGGTGGGCGGCGCCGGCAGCGGAGGCCCTTTCCTTTTCTTTAGACAGTGTTAATAAAATATTTTTTGTATAATACATGAAATTAAAGCTACCTTCAAGGACTGTCGAATGAACCCACATTCAGTGGTGTAATGAATTTCGAGTTATGACCGTTTGATACATTCAAAATACGTATAGCTTAAATGAGAAAAATTTCTTATCTGCTATCCAAATATCAAAAAATTAATTTCTTATCAGAGGGAGATCATTTGAGACACTGCATACTCACCTAACAGTTGTAATATAATATTAATATTAATTTCCGTTTTGAGGGCGCCGGTAGCTCAGTGGTATGCGTGCTTGCCTTCTGAGCTCAAGATCGTGGATTCGAAACCCGCCGAGGCCCTTAGATTATTTTATCTGGGAAGTAAAATAAACTTAAGCACGCCGTCCTTCGGATGGGACGTTAAGCGATGGTCCCGTGCCTGCACGATGTCAGATACTCGTTAAGACCCCTGCCCTAGGTGAATAAAGATTTAGGGTAGGCAACATTTAGGATTCCCACAGTAGAATCGGGCTCATGTCCACCAGAGTGACGAAAGACCGCTCTGGTAGTAGGCGATATGACCTAGTAGTTAAAGGCCGGGAATGAGTCACAAAAACAAACAACCAAAATGTTTTTTATGAAGAGTATTTCTCTAAAGCATGAAAGACATTAAACCATCACGCGACAGCATATGAAGTTTTCGCTAAACAAAAATAGACGTCAGAAAAACCTGGATCTTTCACCAAGAAAATATTGTCAAATTTATTGCCTTCCGCCCTTCTACAGAGAAGTGTGATCACCTAAAATAATTGTAAGGGCCTTGGCCGGGTTTCGAACCGGCGATCTTGAGCTCAGTAAGCATACACGCATGCCATTGAGCTACGGGCGCTGTTGTAGCTAGAATATAAATGTTTATATATATTTGAAGGAATTACTAATTTATAAAAGATATTGGATACCATGGGATTGTTGAATTTCCTTCGCATATAAATATATTACAAAAATATATTTACATATTTATGTATTATTACATCGAAGCATTGTTCACCGAAGACATCCTTCAGTGTGTGATCTGATCTTTAATATTTTAAAAATAAACTCATATAACATATTTATCTGTTTGTTATCAGGCTCAGGCCCCGGATGACCTGTCCGTCCGACGAGGAGACTGGATCTATGCTGATCTGAACAATCAAACAGTG
Organism: Aradus depressus; assembly: GCA_963662175.1. NCBI lineage: Eukaryota > Metazoa > Arthropoda > Insecta > Hemiptera > Aradidae > Aradus > Aradus depressus. The sequence continues at coordinate 5,378,105 of OY759219.1, forward strand.
GATGGATGGCTGTGGGCCTACGCACCCAAAACCAGGAAATATGGATTCATACCGAAGGCGTATGCACGCCCCCCTGCGATGACCAGTCTTTAATATTGAGCAAGTATACGAAGAGGATATATGGTACGAAGAATCACCGCTAGGAGCAACTCTTCCAGTCCTTCTAGGGATTTTGTTTTAATGTATTTGGTATACACTCATGTCCAATTGATGTTGTCCACTCGAAAAATTTTGTTTATTTTAACATTTTTAAAGGAATCTTATTATTCTCAGTATTTGTGGGTTTTAAATAAATTGCATCTCAGTTCTAGAAACTTTTTTAATGCAGAAAACGTAATTAAAAGTCATACGGTGAATCACTTGCTATGTACTTCCCCATCACGAATTAATCAATTAAGTTTTCGCACTCCCTCCAAAGCCAATCGTCCGTTTGTGTCAAAAATCCATAGTTGACTTACGTAGAGGCTTTTGGCTTTTTGAATCCTCATACTACAGCTATTTTTTTCACAGTTAATCCCTCTCAGATCCATGAGGACTAAAAATTCGTAAATGAACATAACAGAGTTCTATAATCCCTCTTTGGAAATCATCCAACACTATCCAAGAGTTACTTCTAATATTATTTATTTTTCTGCACTAAAACTATTCCTTGCAATTTATGTTTTTTTTTTTCTGTTTAAAATTTTTTTTTTCGAAGTGGACCGCTTCAATTGATCATGAATGTTATTAATTTTATCGAAAAACAGGAAAATATTGATAAATAGTGGTAAATTTAGTCGTGTTGTTCATATTTTTGTCAATTTTTTTTCCCCTAGAGGTTTAAATTTCTTATTAGCGATCCAAAACTAAAGCCACGTAAAAAAACAAAAAAATTACTTTTTTTTTCTACCAATGAAAATAAATATATTTTACAAATTTATTTTGAGTTTCGTAGGAGGAAGTCCACACACCCCAGAAAATTCACTTATCTAGTTTTTTCGTTGTTCGATGAAATTTGGATATTTCATATTTTACTAATGAAATCATACCGTTTTCTGGGTCGAGTCTTTCCATTACCATTCTAATAGTGTATACGAAAATTAACGATAATTGACTAACTCGATCGATTTGTTTTCCAATCTGTTCTGATATTTTCTAACAGTTTGAATTTAGAATATTAATTAAAAATTCAATATTGTTTTGGTGAGATACTGCTCGCATCTTATTTAATCTCAATTACTGTAGTTATTGTGCCATTTACTAAAATTATATTTTTGAAAATTTGTTTTTTGTATTTAGTTATCTGAAGTCACAATTATACAAAAAATGCACAACCACCGGCTGGGCTGACATATACTATTCATAAAATAAAATAAAATTTATGACATGAAATGCTTGAGAGAGGAAAAACAGCCAGCGGTGAACCCTCATGGCATCACTTCATACCAGAAGATGCCAAATTCTCTTTAATCTTCTTGGGGGATTGTGGGGTAAATAAAATTGTATGAACTTCCGGATTGGTGTGTAAGTAAATTTTGGTGTAGGAACGTTGGTATAAATGTTTAATGGTAGTGTCTATGGGGCTGATGTTCAAGTCGCGGTGTAAAGTCTTGTTGCTAACGTATGGTGGGCATTGCGTGATCAGTCGGAGAGTCTTGGATTGAAATATCTGTATTCTTTTGATGGTCGAAGTCTTGGCTATACCATATATTTGTAAGCCATGGGTCCAGAGAGGTCGGAGAAGATAGGAGTAACAATTCAGTCTTTGTCGAGTAGATAATTTAGAACGCCTATTCAAAATACTGTACAATAGTCTAAGTCGCCGGTCTAGTGTGAGTCGTGTCGTCCGAGTGTGAGGGTTCCAAGTCAGCCTTTTATCGAGGGTTAATCCTAAATATTTTACGGAAGAGCTATGAGGTAATGGCTGGTTTTCAATGAATACTGGGGGGCAGTCACCATGGCGGAGGGCGAATGTGTTGACATTTTGTGGTGTCTAATTTAATCTATTTTTCCAAGATTTGCTCCAAAATTTTTTATTTTCAAAAAATTAGCATTACATTTTGACATTTCTATGACTGTGAAACAACTTGGAAAAAAATTATAATTAAAAAAATACTCATATTAAAGTTACTGCTTTGTGATAGACAATTCCGTCCAGTTTCGATAAGAAATATTTGTATTGCGTTTCAAGTTTAGTATAAATAAACAAACTGTTATGTTACATCTTTAAATATATGTTGAATGAAATATTATTATTTTTGTTAAGATTTATTTTTAATAATTTGTAAGTTTTTACTTAAGCGAATCAAAATATAAAAGGTTGTTTTGTAATTTTCGTATATTTTTTTTTACATATATTCTAACAGTCTAATATTGATTGTTTCGAATGAATATAAAGAGACTTGGACCAAAAGAGATTAAAATATATATATATTTTTGATACTATCCTGTTATCGCCATCACCTTAGAATGTTCCATAAATTGAATTATAAACGTTAATTTATATATTTTTCAAATAATAAATAAAATAAGTGTCTTAAAGGTTCTTTAAAAGTCTTCTAATAACCAGGTGGCCTAAAGGGACTTATGTCTGTAAAAATTTTGAGGTGATAACAGTAACGGGATAGCACCAATTATTTTTACAATTTTGTTAAATTTTCGGTGCTAGGGTAATAATAATACTTTTTGGTACAAAGAATTTTAACAGATTATTATTTTAGTTTATGTTAATGTAAATATTTATTTTTTCATATAAATGTTTAAAAAAAATTGAGGGCATTTTGTGAAAACTGAAGGGAAAAAATAAAAGAGCACTAAGAAAATAAAGGTACAACTTAGATTTTATAACATTATTTTAATAATATATTTATGGTACTTAATACATCAACACATTGTATTATTATTTTCATTATTATATAGTAATAAGTTAGTATTATTAACCCACCTAGACAAATACCAGGTATTTTTTCGTGTTTTTTTTTAGATTACTACGTATTTTTCTCTGAATTATTATTGTTAAATTTTATTTGTAGACTGGAGTTAACGGGAAACAAAAACTAAATTTCAAAATTGTGTTTGTTAGCATCTTTCTTACGTATGTCCACTCAACATTTATTGTCAGCATTTTCCCTATTTTAAATATTTTAGTTATAAACTAAACTAAAATTTTTATTTCAATATAAAAAAAATATATATTGTTACACTGGTCTTTTGTATACTATAGTTGTTAGTATTTTAAAAAAATGTACAAAAGTTGTTAAGCATTTCAAAATGAGTTATTAATTTAAATCTTAAAATGTTTTTATTGATATAAATTTTCAACAAGAAAAAATTGCTCTAAATTGAGCTGCTTACCTTAGACTATGATTTTATTCAATTAAGTATTGTAAATTTATTTTATTATTGGTGACAAAAACTAATTTTATTATTTTTTTAATTAAAAAGAACATAACAAAAAGCCATATAACGTCTTCTTTTTGTGTTATGTTATGGTACATGCTATTGGATAATTTAATTAATGAAGCATGACGAATATTTAATGCACTTATTTTTTTAATAAATAAATCAACATTTATAATGTAAAATTTGCATTTTATTCTTTATAATTTCTACCATTACCCGTCATTTCTTCTTCAAAAGCCTACTTTCGAGAAGAGACAAAAAAAATTCTTTGGAATATTTTAAAGCTACAATTAAGAGAATATTTTGATCTAATAATTTGTAAGAAATTTAAATTGAGATTAATATATTCGAGGGCGCCGGTAGCTGAGAGATAGCATAGCGTGCTTATCTACAGAGCTTAAGAGCGCGGGTTCGATACCCGGCAGAGACTCTTAGGTTTTTCATTTATAGGTGAAAAAACTTTGAACACTCCGTCCTTTGGACTCGTTAAAGTCACCTACCCCAGGTGAATAAAAATTTAAGGACTACCTTAGTAGAGTCGGGTTCATGTCCACCAGAGCGACGAAAGAGCACCCTGGTAGTAGGCGATATGACCTTGTTACTACTTATCATCAATATGTGTGAATATACTAAGACTCAAAGGGGATAATCAGTTATCATTAGGATAGAAACAGGGAATTGGCTCGTGGGGTAACTGCGGAGATGTCAAGTATCTTTCATCTTCTTCAGCTCAAACGAAGACCATACAGGTGTTTTTTTTTTTTTTTTTATTTCATGTGAATAGATTTCAGGATATACAGTGCACTATACACCGTATGTTATCAAACGCTTATTGTGATCAAAATGGCTTGGAACGGGCCCACGCAATACCAATGTATTGAAAATTTTCTGTTTATTGTTATCAATATTTCGTTTATTGTGATATCGGGTGTAACGGGGAATTATTTTTTAGCTGATTGTTCTCAAAACATGACAAAAACCAGCTATTGCTGTTGTGATCATTCTCGCACATTATTTCATTTTCTGGGTAGCGAAAACACTGGAGCTAAAGTATAAATCCGCTTCTCCCACCACTAGGAAAAACCGCAATTAGAGCTCTGTGTGTTTTTGTCTTACTAATCGTTCAGTCAAATTCATTAATTTTCAAACTCGAATTGTTTTGTGAAATTAAAGCGTTCGGATTTAAATAAACGAACAAATGTCGAAACGTCGTGATCTCTGCTCTTTAGAGAAATTAAACATCTTAAGATGGTACGATCGCCTTTCTAAGGATAAAACAATTTTGAGATTGTACATATGAACATACATCATATTATGCATGACTACTGTACTTATTAGGTTTGTTCCTAAAGATTTATCCACATAGGATGTACATATGTAATATGTACCTAATAAACATTAATTAAACGCAAAATGTTTTCGCATAATTTCTTAGTTACTATTCATCCTACGCGAAAAAGGTACAGATTTATAAAAGATGAGTCTTTCTATGCTTTGACAAATATTACTTGTCTGTAATATTTGTTTTTTCCAGAAAGTAGATGCTTAGGAACATTTTAAACAGTGATTAGTTTGTATGAGAAAGACGTGGTGATGGTAGCGTTGAAGAAGGTGATGGGGGTGGGTGCAGTGTTAGAAGTGCTGGTCACATCCGTCCAGTGGGTTACCAACCAATCAGTGAGCCAACTCTCAAAGTGGCCAGGGTGGCTACCACTAGATTATCTCGACTTAACTCACTTCCCCGTAGAGCCCCATCTGAATCACAATCAGCCTTAGACAGAAGGTGTCCCCATTCTTGTAGGCACCCTCCTGTCTTACTCGACTCTTTAGATAGCTCCGCATTGGTTTAGCAGTTCACCGAGTTGCCAAAACAGTTAAAGTTCAAAATTAGTGGTTTACTCGAGGACTTAAAATATCTTCGGAAAGAATGAAATCATGCCATCAGATCCTCGTCGAAATTACATAAGTCGGAACTAGAGAGTCTCTAGTGAAACGCTCAGAGCTGCTAAACAGTTGCATTTTAAAAACACGGTCGAGTTATCTGATAATAAAATCAAAACAGCATGGAGTCTAATAAATACCGAAATAAAAACGAGAGAGCATAAAGACGAAGATATAATAGAAAGATTACAATTAAGTGAAGGTAAAAACGTTCTGTGACTGACAGAAGCAGTTGATGAAGTAAATAAGCACTTCGTAACAATTAAAGATCGACTTCTGCTCAATAATTTCAATATAGATACGACTAAATCAATTGAAATTCATAATAAAGTTACTACAAGATCGCTAAATCTATGTTTCAGTTTCCAACGAGTGAAGAAGTTATTAATACTATCCGTGATATGAAAAATAAAGCTTCGTATGACACATATTATTTATCGAACAAAATAATCAAAAATCTTTCCGAAAATATCTCAGAGCCTCTGGAGTAACGTAGTCAATCTTTGTTTTAAATCAGGTTGTTTTCCTAACTCACTAAAATAAGCGAGAATAAAGCCACTATTCAAAAAAGGGGATAAACTATTGATGGAAAATTATAGATCTCAATACTTCCAGCAATTAAAAAAATTGTTGAGAAAATAATTTTAAAGAGACTTATTGAATTGTTGGAAGTCAACAGGCTGTTAACTGGCGAACAATTCGGTTTTAGAAAAAATAAATCGACTTTAAATGCCACATTTGAATTTATTGAACAAGTAATCTAATTCTAGAAAAAAAAAAGAACAGGTGTCTGGTATATTCGCTGATTTAACTAAAGCCTTCGAAATTCTTATTAAAAAATGAGCCATTATGGCATTAGAGGTATAGCGCTTCATTTATTTCGTAGTTACTTATCTGGAAGGTTTCAAAGAGTCGAAGCTCTGGTGAAATGTATACATCAGAATGGAGAGAAATTACATGCGGTGTTTTTCAAGGATCAATGTTAGGACCTTTGCTGTTCCTCATATACATTAATGATTTACCTAGCTATATGAAACCCAATGGCGGATTTAGCAGGTCAGCCATTAAGCATTGGCTGACCGGGCCCCCCTCAGCAATTGCCCCACGGGCCCCTCTCACCAAATGATACTTCAAACTTTTTAGAATATTTAAACTCAATCGCTGAGTATTTTTTACTCTGTATTTCAAGGAAATTTTTGTATGAACGAGGAATGAGTTCATTAAAGAAAATCAAATATTTTCGAGGTGCTGCAATGACTGGAGAAACACACGATGATTACAGTATTCTCTACATAAAACGAAATGTTGCCAACCAAATTGACATGAATTCCACAATTGATTTATTTGGTGAGCGAAAAGCAAGAAGAGGATTAAAAATGTCTTAAAGGTTCTCATTGATATTTTAAAGACAAACAAAATGTTAGCTTTGTTTTTTAAATCAATAAAATAAATAAATGTATTTTACAATCAAATATATATTTTTGTCATGATAAAACAAATTCAAATTGTATGTCCTTTGAAATAAATACGGGGCCTTTTTCCTTAAATCCGCCAATGATGAAATCCTTTAGTTCGGCCCTTTTTGCGGATGATACTAATATTCTCGTGACGTATAAACCCCACTTTTTCTTCAATTAATAGGATATCAAATGCTTTTTCTTCAAAAATCACTTAGAAGTGATACTGTGTATGCAATATTTAATGTTCACTCATGTAGGTTGATATCTGAAGATCCCTTGAACCCCACCTCTGGCAGGTTACCCGATGCCTTGAGACCTTTCCTCTTGTTACTTCCCCAAAGATCCTGGATCACATATTCCTTTGAAGACTCCACTCCCCGCTCTTTGATTAGAGACTGACGAAGGGAGCGGCTGTGGTCCTTGGCCCGCCTCACACACCTCCACCTCCACCTCCTGCCGTATTCAAAGGCGTTTGGACGGAAACCCGCTACCGATATTCCTTTAGCATAATGCCTGCTCCTTCTCCGTTTAGCATAATCGAAGGGTTCCAATCAGGCTTGGAGGGCTCAAAGTACAACTGCCTCTATAGAGCATGGCCCATCAACACATCAGATTCCAAAAAAAATAAAAATATAGAAAAATTATACTTAAACATTGAAATAAAAAATTGAATGTTTAGTAAAAAAAAAAAAGTAGTCAATGAATCACCGGCAATGTACTTCCCCAGAACGAATTTAATAAATATTTTATTATGCATATTTACAATCAGTACAGACAGACCTAAGTAAATTTGTTGACAATAGGTAATGGAACAATTTATGTACAATGATAACTAAATACAAGAGAGAAAAAAATAAAATAAAATGAAAAGTAATAAAAAATAAAATAAAATAATAATAATAATAAAAATGTCTCGGTGAAGTCATGAAAATTATGTACACAATAATAACTTGTGTACAATGCAAAAATAATTACAACGATAATAATAGAAAATATAAAAAAATAATATAATACCTAATAATAATAAGAAGAACAAGAAGAAGAAGAATATAAAAAATTAGGTTAAAAAAAAAAAATATATATATATATATATATATATACCTACATAATAAATACATGATTAAAAAGATAATAATAATATAATAATAAGAATTCAAATAATTTTTTTTTTTTTTTCACCTTTATTACATAATTTCCAACTATGAAATATATCACAAGGAAATATAATCACAAAGAAAACAGAAACACCACTTGAGTCTCTTGATGAGACGGCTGGTCAACACCACCGCCTCCTCAGGGGTCCTCCTCAGGCAGGAGGTCACGCGGCCAACGACGATTCAGTCGTCGAGGAGGCCCGCCCGGCAAGGACCGGACCGACATGACTTCCACCAGTGTATTCGGATGTGACGTGAACTTGTTGTGCAAATTTGTGTATAATTGTTGTCTAACTTCGTGTAAGAATGGTATGTTCAGGTCATGATGTAATGTTATGTTTGATACGTAGTAAGGGCATTGTGTGATTGTTCGGAGGATTTTATTTTGAATGGCTTGAATTCTTTTTGTGTGTGAGGGCTTAGCTGAACCCCAGAGCTGAACGCCATACGTCCAGATAGGCCTCATAACGGTCTTGTAGACACCCAGTTTGTGGTTGAGGCGAAGTTGAGATCGCTTGTCTAGTAGTCTTTTGAGTAGTCCAAATCGCCGTTTCATTTTCTGTCGAGTCTGTGTAACATGTTTATTCCATGTCAGTCGTCTGTCAAGATAGAGTCCCAAGTATCGTACGTCTTTGTCATGCTTTAGAGGGACATCATTCAGCCATACAGTTGGGCAGTCACCGCGCCTCAAGGCGAATGTAACATGAAGGGATTTGATCTCATTTATTTTCACCTTCCACAGACGCAACCAACCCTCTAGAAGGTGTAAGTGCTCCTGCAGAGATTTGGATGCGTCCCCAGCCGATTTATTAGTAGCTAAAATTGCTATGTCATCGGCGTAGGTGGCTAACACAGTCTCAGGCGATGTTGGGATGCTGGATGTGCTTGCAACATACATAGAGAAGTGGACCCAGAATGCTCCCCTGTGGGACACCAGCTCTTATGGGTTGAACGTCAGAGTGGACACTGCCCTGTCTGACCTGGAAAAAACGATCATCCAGGTAAGAGCGGAGAAGACGATAATAACCGTCAGGGATCACATGTTTCAGCTTATACAGCAGCCCAACATGCCAGACACGGTTGAAAGCTTGACTCACATCCAAAAATGCTGCGGAGCAATAACACTTCCATTCCAATGCAGAGGAAATCTCATCAACTAATCTGTGACATTGTTGAAGTGTTGAGTGTTTCTGTCGGAAACCAAACTGATGATTCGGAATAAGGTCGTGTTCTTCGAAGAGAGGTAATAGGCGGCTAAGAAGAATTTTTTCAAAGAGTTTAGAAGAAGTGGGAAGAAGACTTATGGGGCGGTATGAAGAGAGTAAGTGTTTAGGTTTATCTGGTTTCGGAACTAAAGTAATGATAGAAAATTTCCAAAGAACTGGGAAGTAGGAAAGGCGAAGGATGCAATTGTAAATGTAGGTAAGAAAGATGACAGCTTTGCGCGGAAGATTTTTCAACACTCTGGCAGTTATGAGATCATAGCCAGGGTTCTTCTTGTTGGGAAGCTGAAGGATAGCCTGTTGCACCTCAGACGGAGTGATGGGTTTCGGCGGTAAACTCAGTTGTAGAGGTGTGTTGAGGAAATCGTTTATGTGTTTATGAAGTGGATGATGAATGTCATGGGGTGTAAAAGTGTCTGCTAAGTGTTGAGAAAATACTTGTGCTTTTTCCTCGTCCGACTTAGCCCATGTTCCGTCCTGGTTTTGAATGGGAAAGGAGGAGGGAGAAAAGTTCAGTAGACGTCTGGTTGCTCTCCACAGAGATCCATCGTCAGTGGCTAGTGTGTCAGTGTAAAGTGAAAACGTCTCTGCTTTGTATTGTGATATAGCTGTTTTGAGTTCGTGTGTGAGTCTGTTGAGTCGTGTTTTGATGGATGGGTATCTATGTCTTTGCCACTGACGACGACATCTGCGTTTCTCAACCAGCAGTCTTCTAATGTGCTGTGGTACGTTGTGTGTGTGTATGTGGACAGGCTGGGCGGAGGTGCTACTGCTCCATGCCGCCTCCTGAAGTGTTGTTGTGAAAGAGTTCACTGCATCATCCAGGTCATGAGGTGCTTTCAGGGTGACTGACAGATTAAGTCTGTCTGTCACAATATCTCTGAATCTGTCCCAATCAATGAGCCCTGAAGTGAGGGAGGGTCGGGGTGTCTTCTGAATAGGTTGGGAGTCTAGGGTAAAAATTACTGGAGAATGGTCTGATGTTAAGTCGGGAATTATTTCTAATGATGTATAGGGGAAGAATTTCGAAGCTACAAAAAAGTCTAGGATATCGGGAAGTTTTCTTCTGTTAGTTGGCCAATATGTGGGTTCTCGGGGGGAATAGACTCTGTATCGTCTGTCCGTCAATACGTAGTTAAGTGTCTGTCCGCGCGGGTTGTTGACCCTACATCCCCACTCCAGGTGCTTAGCATTGTAGTCTCCACCAGCCATGAAGTCATCATCCAGAGTGTCGAAGTAGCTGCTGAAGTGTTGCGGGGTAATGTTGTGGCGTGGAGGACAGTAAACTGAAGCAAGTGTGAAATTGTGAGAAGCTGATGAGATTTCGACCGCTGTCGATTGAAGGTGAGGCTCGCAGAAGGAAGGCAGAAAATGTTGCACCAAACCTCTCCTGACAAGCACCGCCGTTCCTGCATGGCCTGTCCCGTCTGGATGGTCCGTCCGGTAAGTCGCGTATCCGTCTATGTGAAATCGGGTCAAATCTGTAAAGTGAGTTTCAGTTATTAAAGCGACATCAATTCGCCTCTCCCGAAGTACGTAAGTCAGTTCACCTGAATGTCTAACAAGACCATTAGCATTCCATAGGAGCACTATCAGGGACCTGCCTGTGAAAGAATTAGACATGTGTGAGGGTTAACTTTTGGATAAGCGTAGTGAGCAAGGAAAATAGAGGGGTGACCAAGTTTTGAATTTGAGAAATGAAGGATGAAAGAAGATCGTTAATACCTTGGAATGAGTTGGGCTCGGTCCCTGACTGTACTGGGTCAGTCCGGGGTTGCTGCATCCGCACCCTCTTGAGGGGAGGCGGGGACGTGTGCATAAGATAGTGGGGGTTGTATGGTGTTGGTGGAGAAATGGGGCAGGGTAGCTGGCCGGGCAGCCTCCCGAAGACCTCCCAGAGGCCCACTTACCTGAGGAGGCGGGGCGGTGACCAGCCGGCTCCCCGCATTGGTCACTGGTGCTGGTACTGGGGCCGCACGACGAGTGCCAGGGTTGCTCCGCCGACTTCTGAGATCCCGGTAGACAGTGCACCCCTTATAGTTGGCGGGATGCTGGCCTTGACAGAGCGCGCATGTTGGGGGCTCCTTAAGACTCCTGGGGCACTGCGGGGATGGATGCTGCTCTCCGCACCGCACACAACGCACCATGTTATTGCAGTAGGTCTGAGAATGCCCGTAGGCCATGCACCTCTTGCACTGTATTATTTCCCGTTTCTTCTTGGGTTCCTCCACTTCAATCCTTGTATATAACAAGTCATCCAATCGGGGGAGGCGTATGTTAAGTTTTCTGGCATCTTGTTTAAGTGGTGTTTTTCTGTTGATGAGAGGGTAGAGTTGGTTGAGTCTACTGTGTGCTTGTTGTAGTTTGGTGTTAATGTGTAGTTTCCAGGTGCCCTCGTATCTAAGGTTGTTTGTTACCCCTTAAAATATAATAATAATAATAATTTTTTTTTAAATTTGCAATCTATATACATTTATATAATGAGCAAATATGTTAACTGTATGCATAAGTGCCTATGCCACATGTTGGGAGAGGTCAGCCAGCGCTGACACTCCCTAGAAACTAATACAATGTTTAGATTTCACTTAGAACATCTCGAGGCCACCTCCTCTTCAGACGGCGTGGAGGATTGTCAGGATGGGATTGAGAGGATAGGACTTGTGCAAATGGGTTAGGATGGGATGAAAGTTTATTGTGGAAATTTAAGAATCGGGATTGGACGAATTCTTGGACGGTTGGTCATGGAGTAAACGTAAATGTAATTATAAAATATAATATACCGAATTAATAGAAATAGAATAGAATGAATTAATCCATTAACTTTTCGCTCCCCTGCTAATATTCAATTAGTTGACTTACATATGGGCTCCTAAATCTCCAAAATAAATTTTGTGTCCAAACTCTGCCAATAAAATAAAAATTAAAGCAAACATTTAAGCTTTTATATACGAAACAAGACTTTTAAATTATAGATTTTTTTTTTTTTTGAAGTGGGAGGTTGGAAATGTAAAGAGAAACAATTTGGGATCTTAAAGAGTAGGTATATTGGAAGAATGTGGAGTTGGGATTAGTGTAGATCTCGTGTGACTTGCCTCCTCTCTGTCCTCCTATAGCAGCTCAGTCTAAGTCCAAGGAGGTTTCCATGATCTTCCATGGACGTTCTTCAATTGAGTTCCTTTTCTTGCAGATCAGTTCATAATTTCCAATCTCATTCAACATTTGTTTAAGTCATAGCCACTTGTCCGCGTGAGTCTTGTGTTACAACAATGAAATTTTTCCGCATTGTTATTTTAACAAGTGGAAAATATGAAGGAAAAAAAAGATTTAAGTCGCTAAAAAAAAAAAAAAGAAAAAAAAAAAAAGGGTTAAGTTTGTTGGAAGGTGAGGGGAGGAGGGAGGCATTAAGTGTCCATGACCCGAGATAAGTCCCAAATCGGATCTCCACCACCCTGGGGGTCCTCGTCCGCTGGAATAATCTTTAGATTTATTGGACATCCCCCCCATCTCTCTCTCTCTCTCTCTCTTGTGTCCCAGAAAGGGGTGGTGCGAAAACCGAAAATTAATTAACCGCTAATTTGTTAGCTGGCCGCTGCCGCTAATCCTCTTTGGCGCTGCCTCTGTCGCTGTCAACATATTCCTATCTGGAGCTCAGGGCCGGAACTGTTCGCTCTAAGTCCCTTTGGATTCATTTTCAATTTTAATTAAAAAGCTTTCCAACCAATTCCAGCTTGCCAAAACTAAATGATGAATGCCCGCTTTACTCGGGGGGGAATTAGTAGAAAACAACTACCACACCACAATTGTAAGAATTATTACAATATTTACTGCCTCCATTTCTCATTATTTTGTCTGGGATCATTAATAAGCAATACCAAACCACAGGTAGATGAAGACTAGTTCATTTGCCAAATATTGTAGTGCTGACCGGACCAATCTCTCACAGTCTGGAGGACATAACAGTTGCTGGAATTGTTTTGTGTTAAAAAGAAGAAAAGCGTGAAAATGGAATAAAGAAAACAATTAATGGTTATTTTTTGTGAATACATTTTTGGTGATTTTTATCAAGAAATATCTTTGTAATTTCATGATATAGTTGTCTTTAATTGGTGGAGATGGCAGAGCGAAGATAGAGAACAAGAGAGAGACGGCACTTACATTGACTGGAGGACGATCTCAGGACGATGGGTCTGAGAAGGTGAAGAATGGTGGATGATTCTACAATGACTGTAGCGCCAGGGAAAGTAAAGTATAATTAAACCAACAAAATGATTAAACAAAAAGATCATTTGAGTTTTGTAGAGACAAAACTTTAATTTTATATAAATGATGCTTGAAACATCAATACATTGGCCCACAGATGCTTAGTGTATTGACAGTGAAATATTAAGTGCAGATCACGATGTCAAATCATAAAGTGCAAAATTTAAATTTACATATAATTAAAACAACGCCCTAAAATTGAGGCGAACACTCGTCCCGATATAGTCAACTGGCCCACCCCCGGACAGATGCTACGTTCCCTGGGTGCCCCCCCCAAAACACTGTATTTTTTAAACAGGTTTTATCATGCCAACAGATATGATGAGATACAATTTCCTCCCCTCATCGGTTCTGTTTTGATCCTCCGACACTCTTCATAATCAGTTTCATCCCCCGATCCCATTACAGCCCAACCTTTACGCCCCAAGTATGTTCCATTATTTTTAAATAGATCCGGCTTAAAGTATTTTCCTACTTACTATTATCATTTTCTTTTTTTTTAATTATCGCTATAATCATTCAATTAACTTTTTTTAATTATTTTTTCTCCCCCACCACATATTTGTCATTTAGTTTTTACAGATGGTCGGTCTCACTTACTCTATTCATTGCAGATGATTCAAACGGATTTTGAAGCCCACAAAAAAAAAAGCTACTGACAATTTTTTTTGCACCACATCGATATTTGTATAGAACAGTGATCACCAACCTTTTTTAGATCATGATAATAATAATATTTTGTGATGTATAAAATTACATACATTGTAATTATTATTAAAATATTATAACATTAATTATATTTATTTGTATAAAATAAAAACAGTGAAGTAACTAAATTAGTAGGTTAGGTTTTATGACTCATGCCCGGGCTTTAACTACGAGGTCATATCGCCTACTACCAGAGCGCTCTTTCGTCACTCTGGTGGACATGAGCCCGACTCTACTGTGGGAGTCCTAAATTTTGCCTACCCTAAATTTTTATTCATCTAGGGTAGGGGTCTTTAACGAGTACCTGACATCGTACAGGCTCGGGACCATCGCTTAACGTCTCATCCGAAGGACGGCGTGCTTAAGTTTATTTTACCTCCCAGATAAAATAAACTAAGGGCCTCAGTCGGGCTACGAACCCACGACCTTGAGCTCAGAAGTCAAGCACGCTTACCACTGAGCTACCGGCGCCCTCACTAAATTAGTAAATAAATATATGAAGTCGCATTGTCTTTCAAAACGAACCAGAAAGGTGTGAATTAACAGTAAAATAGATGCGCAAAGGAGGATAATATATAAATATAAAGCCCCAAATATAAAACATTGATATAAATAATGGCCAAAATATAAAACAAAAAAAAAAAAAGACTGAAATAGTTTTAAGAATTTAGTTTCTAAGATTTTTCTTTTAAATAGTTTGATTTTTGTTCCAATCTTAGTTTTTAATTTTACAATATAAGTTTAAGCAAATAAACCCAATATTTGTTCTCTTTATCTATGCTATTCATTTTCCATGTTAACCTAGTAAGATAATTGATACCTTTGGATTAGATTTAACATTTTTCAAAATTTAGAAAAACAATATGGCATTTCTTTAGTAAATTTGAAGTTTTCCAAATGAAAAGTTTGTTAATTGAATTTTTTTTTAAATACGTGCAATTCCTTAATAATTGCACGTCTTGAAATTTTGATATTTTTTTTCGGAAACTACTGTAGAAATCAAAATTTAGTAGAAGACCAGCTATAATTTCTACAGGAAATCTGGTAATTTTATTAGTTTATTTAATTATTAATAATTGTATTAATCAGGAGACACGGCAGTGTTTCTGGCCAAGTCCGAAAAAAATGCCGAAAGACACTACTGTGTTACTTTTCTCGTGACACCAAATGCCACTTTTTGCATCGAAAAAAGTATATTATTCATTAACAAAATGATGTTTTTTCCGACAGCCGTCTGGAGAACTCAGAGCTGAACAAAAAAAAAAAAAAAAAGTAGCTAAAAAGAATCATTGTTGGCCAAGTTTCCAAGGGTCAAAATTAGCAAAAAGAATCATTGTTGACCAAGTTTCCAAGGGTCAAAATTAGCAAAAAGAATCATTGTTGACCAAGTTTCCAAGGGTCAAAATTAGCAAAAAGAATCATTGTTGGCCAAGTTTCCAAGGGTCAAAATTAGCAAAAAGAATCATTGTTGACCAAGTTTCCAAGGGTCAAAATTAGCAAAAAGAATCATTGTTGACCAAGTTTCCAAGGGTCAAAATTAGCAAAAAGAATCATTGTTGACCAAGTTTCCAAGGGTCAAAATTAGCAAAAAGAATCATTGTTGGCCAAGTTTCCAAGGGTCAAAATTAGCAAAAAGAATCATTGTTGACCAAGTTTCCAAGGGTCAAAATTAGCAAAAAGAATCATTGTTGACCAAGTTTCCAAGGGTCAAAATTAGCAAAAAGAATCATTGTTGACCAAGTTTCCAAGGGTCAAAATTAGCAAAAAGAATCATTGTTGACCAAGTTTCCAAGGGTCAAAATTAGCAAAAAGAATCATTGTTGACCAAGTTTCCAAGGGTCAAAATTAGCAAAAAGAATCATTGTTGACCAAGTTTCCAAGGGTCAAAATTAGCAAAAAGAATCATTGTTGACCAAGTTTCCAAGGGTCAAAATTAGCAAAAAGAATCATTGTTGACCAAGTTTCCAAGGGTCAAAATTAGCAAAAAGAATCATTGTTGACCAAGTTTCCAAGGGTCAAAATTAGCAAAAAGAATCATTGTTGGCCAAGTTTCCAAGGGTCAAAATTAGCAAAAAGAATCATTGTTGGCCAAGTTTCCAAGGGTCAAAATTAGCAAAAAGAATCATTGTTGACCAAGTTTCCAAGGGTCAAAATTAGCAAAAAGAATCATTGTTGACCAAGTTTCCAAGGGTCAAAATTAGCAAAAAGAATCATTGTTGGCCAAGTTTCCAAGGGTCAAAATTAGCAAAAAGAATCATTGTTGACCAAGTTTCCAAGGGTCAAAATTAGCAAAAAGAATCATTGTTGGCCAAGTTTCCAAGGGTCAAAATTAGCAAAAAGAATCATTGTTGGCCAAGTTTCCAAGGGTCAAAATTAGCAAAAAGAATCATTGTTGGCCAAGTTTCCAAGGGTCAAAATTAGCAAAAAGAATCATTGTTGGCCAAGTTTCCAAGGGTCAAAATTAGCAAAAAGAATCATTGTTGGCCAAGTTTCCAAGGGTCAAAATTAGCAAAAAGAATCATTGTTGGCCAAGTTTCCAAGGGTCAAAATTAGCAAAAAGAATCATTGTTGGCCAAGTTTCCAAGGGTCAAAATTAGCAAAAAGAATCATTGTTGACCAAGTTTCCAAGGGTCAAAATTAGCAAAAAGAATCATTGTTGACCAAGTTTCCAAGGGTCAAAATTAGCAAAAAGAATCATTGTTGACCAAGTTTCCAAGGGTCAAAATTAGCAAAAAGAATCATTGTTGACCAAGTTTCCAAGGGTCAAAATTAGCAAAAAGAATCATTGTTGGCCAAGTTTCCAAGGGTCAAAATTAGCAAAAAGAATCATTGTTGACCAAGTTTCCAAGGGTCAAAATTAGCAAAAAGAATCATTGTTGACCAAGTTTCCAAGGGTCAAAATTAGCAAAAAGAATCATTGTTGACCAAGTTTCCAAGGGTCAAAATTAGCAAAAAGAATCATTGTTGGCCAAGTTTCCAAGGGTCAAAATTAGCAAAAAGAATCATTGTTGACCAAGTTTCCAAGGGTCAAAATTAGCAAAAAGAATCATTGTTGGCCAAGTTTCCAAGGGTCAAAATTAGCAAAAAGAATCATTGTTGGCCAAGTTTCCAAGGGTCAAAATTAGCAAAAAGAATCATTGTTGGCCAAGTTTCCAAGGGTCAAAATTAGCAAAAAGAATCATTGTTGGCCAAGTTTCCAAGGGTCAAAATTAGCAAAAAGAATCATTGTTGGCCAAGTTTCCAAGGGTCAAAATTAGCAAAAAGAATCATTGTTGGCCAAGTTTCCAAGGGTCAAAATTAGCAAAAAGAATCATTGTTGACCAAGTTTCCAAGGGTCAAAATTAGCAAAAAGAATCATTGTTGACCAAGTTTCCAAGGGTCAAAATTAGCAAAAAGAATCATTGTTGACCAAGTTTCCAAGGGTCAAAATTAGCAAAAAGAATCATTGTTGACCAAGTTTCCAAGGGTCAAAATTAGCAAAAAGAATCATTGTTGACCAAGTTTCCAAGGGTCAAAATTAGCAAAAAGAATCATTGTTGACCAAGTTTCCAAGGGTCAAAATTAGCAAAAAGAATCATTGTTGGCCAAGTTTCCAAGGGTCAAAATTAGCAAAAAGAATCATTGTTGACCAAGTTTCCAAGGGTCAAAATTAGCAAAAAGAATCATTGTTGACCAAGTTTCCAAGGGTCAAAATTAGCAAAAAGAATCATTGTTGGCCAAGTTTCCAAGGGTCAAAATTAGCAAAAAGAATCATTGTTGACCAAGTTTCCAAGGGTCAAAATTAGCAAAAAGAATCATTGTTGGCCAAGTTTCCAAGGGTCAAAATTAGCAAAAAGAATCATTGTTGGCCAAGTTTCCAAGGGTCAAAATTAGCAAAAAGAATCATTGTTGGCCAAGTTTCCAAGGGTCAAAATTAGCAAAAAGAATCATTGTTGGCCAAGTTTCCAAGGGTCAAAATTAGCAAAAAGAATCATTGTTGGCCAAGTTTCCAAGGGTCAAAATTAGCAAAAAGAATCATTGTTGGCCAAGTTTCCAAGGGTCAAAATTAGCAAAAAGAATCATTGTTGACCAAGTTTCCAAGGGTCAAAATTAGCAAAAAGAATCATTGTTGACCAAGTTTCCAAGGGTCAAAATTAGCAAAAAGAATCATTGTTGACCAAGTTTCCAAGGGTCAAAATTAGCAAAAAGAATCATTGTTGACCAAGTTTCCAAGGGTCAAAATTAGCAAAAAGAATCATTGTTGGCCAAGTTTCCAAGGGTCAAAATTAGCAAAAAGAATCATTGTTGACCAAGTTTCCAAGGGTCAAAATTAGCAAAAAGAATCATTGTTGACCAAGTTTCCAAGGGTCAAAATTAGCAAAAAGAATCATTGTTGGCCAAGTTTCCAAGGGTCAAAATTAGCAAAAAGAATCATTGTTGGCCAAGTTTCCAAGGGTCAAAATTAGCAAAAAGAATCATTGTTGGCCAAGTTTCCAAGGGTCAAAATTAGCAAAAAGAATCATTGTTGGCCAAGTTTCCAAGGGTCAAAATTAGCAAAAAGAATCATTGTTGGCCAAGTTTCCAAGGGTCAAAATTAGCAAAAAGAATCATTGTTGGCCAAGTTTCCAAGGGTCAAAATTAGCAAAAAGAATCATTGTTGACCAAGTTTCCAAGGGTCAAAATTAGCAAAAAGAATCATTGTTGGCCAAGTTTCCAAGGGTCAAAATTAGCAAAAAGAATCATTGTTGGCCAAGTTTCCAAGGGTCAAAATTAGCAAAAAGAATCATTGTTGGCCAAGTTTCCAAGGGTCAAAATTAGCAAAAAGAATCATTGTTGGCCAAGTTTCCAAGGGTCAAAATTAGCAAAAAGAATCATTGTTGACCAAGTTTCCAAGGGTCAAAATTAGCAAAAAGAATCATTGTTGACCAAGTTTCCAAGGGTCAAAATTAGCAAAAAGAATCATTGTTGGCCAAGTTTCCAAGGGTCAAAATTAGCAAAAAGAATCATTGTTGGCCAAGTTTCCAAGGGTCAAAATTAGCAAAAAGAATCATTGTTGGCCAAGTTTCCAAGGGTCAAAATTAGCAAAAAGAATCATTGTTGGCCAAGTTTCCAAGGGTCAAAATTAGCAAAAAGAATCATTGTTGACCAAGTTTCCAAGGGTCAAAATTAGCAAAAAGAATCATTGTTGGCCAAGTTTCCAAGGGTCAAAATTAGCAAAAAGAATCATTGTTGACCAAGTTTCCAAGGGTCAAAATTAGCAAAAAAAAACTTTTTTTCTTTTTTCCTTTTTCAGTGTCCGGGCGTCCGGATGACGTCATCAATGTTAATATATGATTTTTTTTAAATGTATAATAAATATCATGTGATCTATATATGCAAAGATAAAGATAAAAATATATGTATAATAAAAGAGGGCGACGGTAGCTCAGTGGTATGCGTGCTTGTCTTCTGAGCTCAAGAACGTGGGTTCGAAACTCGACCGAGGGCCTTAGTTTATTTTATCTGGAAGATAAAATAAACTTAAGCACGCCGTCCATCGAATGGGACGTTAAGCGATGGTCCCGAGCCTGTACGATGTCAGGTACTCGTTAAATACCCCTGCCCTAGGTGAATAAAAATTTAGGGTAGGAAAAATTTAGGACTCCCACAGTAGAGTCGGGCTCATGTCCACCAGAGTGACGAAAAAGCGCTTTGGTAGTAGGCGATATGACCTCGTAGTTAAAGCCCGGGCATGAGTTATAAAACCAAACCTAACCTATAATAAAAAATAACCCAATATTATAACGAAAACGAAAAAAAGACAGCAACGATAATTATATACTGAAATAACATTCAGGAAATTGATAATAATAAGAAAAAAGTGTAAAAAGTTTGTGTTTGTTATTACGTGTTCAAACCTGTCCCAGTTTTCTAACCAATTCCAGTTTACTGACTGCTAATTAATTGGTTAATATATATAAACCTAAACATGATCTATATTATTATATCATATACATATACGAAGCGCAAATTTCTGAGCAAGTATTGCTCATACTTGGCCGTGCTTTTCAGTTTTACTGATTTTTTTTTTCACATATTTACATAATTTTTTAATAATTATCACAATTTATTTCCGTTTAACCATAACATAGTAATAGAATTCGTCACCAAAATGCATATAGCCAGAGTCAGATCTCAAGACTTCTTGTGGTTCTAAAAAGAATAGTAGATCAGGAGTCGGAATATATTCCCATAGACTTTTAGAAGAAAGAATACCGTTTGGTGAGCATGCTACGGTCTTTCAAACAGAAGACATAACTGTAGTGAGGTGTACACAAGAGGGTCAGGTTACTGACTTCACCTGTAATGGACTCTGTAAATGATCAGAGAGCCAACCAGCCTTATTAACCTGTAGTGGTCGCGTTACCAATATTTACTTGATTAGTCGCGTGGTTGACAGGTGTCACCCAGTCTTTTTTCTCGTTTTTTGTCTCTGAACGTCTTTGTACCTAAGTTTTATGAATAGTAGATGGATTTATAAAAAGAAACATTTAAGAAATAAATTTTTATTAATAAGATATGACATTAAAATAATGAAAAATAAAAAATTAGAAACAATCATGACAAATATTTTTTAAATGATCAGTGCACATCCACTTATTGCATTTATCACACCATTTTCTCGTTTTTATCCCTTTGACGTCCACAAGCAACGACCGCGGGAGCCTTCTCGTCCAATTGTTGATGGTGCATCTGTTTGCTGAATGCCTAATAGTACCGTGATCACTCTCACCAGAATCAGATTCCTCGACATCACCTTCATCAGAAGAATTTTCTTCATTGAGCCACTCTACCCAAACGTTGGGGTCTCATGAGAATTCAGTTCTTCTTTTCTTCATCTCTGACATATTGACCCAAAATAAGAATAAATACAAAAATAAATAAAATCAGAGAACTAAAAAAATATGAAGTAAAATCGACTATAAAAATCAAAAATGATATCTTGGGTAAGCCAAGAAAAGTATGCGGAAGGGTAACTTATTAAAAAAATAATAAAACAAGAAAATAAATTGTTGTATGGAAATGAAGACTTACCTTAAATAGTGACGAGAAAGGTCGCGTGGGGGACAGTTGTCAACCAGCGCAATACAAGTTACCTGTTCAGGGTGAAGAATGACACGGAGTGAGCTCTGAAGGAGTAGGGCTCAAGGTCAGACATGTATGGACAGGTACTGAGCAGCTCGAGGTGTAGTCTAGGGAAGGCAGTGAGTTCTGAGAAAAATACAGCAAGTGGGTGACATATGTCAACCACGCGACCACTACAGGGTTAACATCCTCAATGAAAGAGTGCATGAAAAAGAAATCTGACTACTGGGGGTGTCAGGATCTGGGGGAGTGAAAGAAAATGAACAAGCTGACAAACTGGCTCAGTTGAGTTGACAAACAGTTGATTGGAGGACCGGACAACGATAGAAGAACAACATTACTTGACCAACTCCGGAGGACATCTATAGTGGGTCTTGTTGAGATCCATGAAGGAAACCATGCTACGCATTCTTGGCGAATCTTCGGCGAGGTCCTGATGAGTTGAGGAAACAGCTTCGAAAGGATCCTGCGCTTCATTAAAGAGATAGTAAATACTAGCGAGGGGCTGTTATATGGGCCTTCAGACTTTGGATAACATGGGTACAAAATCCACTCCTGCAATCAATAAAGATAGCTTAAAAATTAGATACACAAAAAATAAACTTAAGCATGGCGTCCTTCGGATGGGATGTTAAGCAATGGTTCCAAGCCTGTACGATGTCAGGTACTGGTTAAAGCCCCTACCCTCGGTGAATAAAAATGTAGGGTAGGCAAGATTTAGGACCCCCATAGTAGAGTCGGGCTCATGTCCACCAGAGTGACGAAAGAGTGCTTTGGTAGTAGGCGATATGACCTCGTAGTTAAAGCCATGAGTCAAAATAACTAACTAACAATACTAGTAATACATAAAAAGAAATTGAACAATAAATACCAGAAAATGAATAAATAAATACAGTAGGTACAGTTTCTAATTTAATTTATTTTATTTAACTTATGATAAATATATTTATAATTTTTCCAGAAGTGTCTTTTTCGAGAAGATATTTCAGTATTTTTTATATTACGTCCCTTACCTCAGGTCATAATGTGCAATATATAGAAAAAACAACATAATAATGCATTAAAAAAACAAAAAAACAAGAGAAATAAAATAAATAAGTATATAAATAATTTAAAAAATATAATAGTAATCAAAATATTAAACAAAAAAAGATTCGAGTCTTAAAGAATCTCTGCCAAGAAAATAAAAATGAAATCTAGGTAAGTTAGAAAAGAGACAGCGAAAGGTTATTTGAATAAAAATAAACAAATGAACGAACATGTGAGAAAACTAAATAAATCGATACTCTTTCTATTTTGTCTAGAAGTGTGAGGATACTATGTGATAGTGGAAGGAGTGGAGTTAGCACTGTCCTAGGTGGAGACTCGACTATTTTGTTTGGAAGTGTGAGGATACTATGTGATAGTGGAAGGAGTGGAGTTAGCACTGTCCTAGGTGGAGACTCGACTATTTTGTTTGGAAGTGTGAGGATACTATGTGATAGTGGAAGGAGTGGAGTTAGCACTGTCCTAGGTGAAGACTCGACTATTTTGTCTGGAAGTGTGAGGACACTATGTGATAGTGGAAGGAGTGGAGTTAGCACTGTCCTAAAGTGGAGACTCGACTATTTTGTCTGGAAGTGTGAGGATACTATGTGATAGTGGAAGGAGTGGAGTTAGCATTGTCCTAGGTGAAGACTCGACTATTTTGTCTGGAAGTGTGAGGACACTATGTGATAGTGGAAGGAGTGGAGTTAGCACTGTCCTAAAGTGGAGACTCTTTCTATTTTGTCTAGAAGTGTGAGGATACTATGTGATAGTGGAAGGAGTGGAGTTAGCATTGTCCTAGGTGAAGACTCGACTATTTTGTCTGGAAGTGTGAGGACACTATGTGATAGTGGAAGGAGTGGAGTTAGCACTGTCCTAGGTGGAGACTCGACTATGTATTTTGTCTGGAAGTGTGAGGACACTATGTGATAGTGGAAGGAGTGGAGTTAGCACTGTCCTAAAGTGAAGACTCGACTATTTTGTCTGGAAGTGTGAGGACACTATGTGATAGT